>CM061272.1:60884642-62252857 GCA_030848825.1 Tadarida brasiliensis
GTTCTGATGGGACAATTGGGACATTGTTACCAAGGTCACAGAGACCATGTTTTCTAAATGGGTCAAAATTGATTACATGTCTGAGAGTTCTTGAGATTAAAAATAAATTGTATGCAAAGAGTTTTTCTTTTCCTTGACATTGGAAGGAAAGAAAATTTCTGAAGAGAGCTACCAACCTCAAAATGTCATGTATAAATAATGCTTCTGAACCTCCCAAGGAGAAAAACTCTAGGACAGAAAATAATTATAAAAATTCAGGGACTGAATCGCTCAACTGTGTCATCCACTGTTTCCTGGCTAATGTAGAAAATTCATTTATCGGTATATGGAGGGTAGAAAAGAGTCCTTAAATGTTTGGTTACATGCCACTTAAATGAAAAAATATCTCTGAAAACCTAACAATCTTTATTTTAAGAGTCATTAGGTTATAGACCAAAAAAAATATTCTTTTTACCTAAAGGCCAAAGAGAAACAAAATTTGCAGATTTAAAAATTTATCCTTCAAATTCTGCTTTCCTTCTTCATAATCTGTTGTATTTTGAGAAATTTCTTTCTTTCCTGAGCCTTTATGTCTTCATTAATAAAATAGGGATAATATGGACCTGATATGTTTTTTAAATTAATTATATAAGAGTAAATAAGCTAGGAATCATGAAAATGTAAATCTATAAAATTATATCTATACCATCTTGTCCTGACAAAATGTTCACATTTAATCACCTAACATTTAATGCAATGCCTTGCTCATATGAGGTATCCAATAAAAATTTGTTAAATGAATGAAAGAATAGATTTATATCTCTAAGTTGGAGAAGTAGACAGGGACTAGACTGTGGATGGATATGATTTCCACGCTGAAGAGCTTTATTTTGAGCTGAGAAATGTTTTTATCAGATGAGATATGGTCATGGTGGAGTATAGGCTGAGTGTTGAGAATAGTGGTGGGATATCTTGATGGAAACTTAGTAAACAGAGGTGGTGAAGCAAGTTTGGTGGGATCCGTGATAGTTCAAAGGATATTATCTTCTCAACTACTGTTCTGTTTATTACCTTTAATGATGCCCCACTGTGAAGGGGAAAAGGAGGAAGCAAGAGAAGCAAAAAGAGAGCAAGGAATACAATCACTATTATTTATTGGAATCTATGATTTGTATGATTTCATGCTGGTATTCCAAATATCTGGGTAATTTTTCATCTTATCAATAACACAAACCTCTAAGCTAGACACCCTTGCCCATTACCCTTTTTAATGAGGAAACTTAAACCAAGGATGGTTAAATACCTTTGAAACCTCCCCAGAGAGTGACTAATAATTTTCAAACCAAGCTTTGTATGATTACAAAGTTTTCTTTTTCTTAAATTAAACATTTCTTCTTCAGATAGAAAAAAGAAAATCAAGCTTCTTAGTGTCACACAGAAGCTTCCCCACAGTGCATGGTACCTGAGCTACAGAGAAGACCCAATCACCACCCTCAGAGAAATTTTCTCTTGGAAAAACTGTCCCATTCCTTCTCTTGGCTCATGTCGGAATTAACGCCTACTTTTCTTTGTTTCTCCTCACATTACAAATATATTTTAAAAAAATAATGATCTGATTTGTTTCATATTTACATTTTAAGGTTTTGATGTACAGGGCCAGACATTATTAACTCGATATCCTCAGTGCCCAGAAAGGCACCTTGTGGTTTGTAGTGGAATTAGATTGCATTGACTTTCCCCAGCAGCCCAATAGCATCCTTTCAAACCCGTCTGCTCACAACTGTGTTTCTCCCTGGATCTGTCCAGAACTCTGGGATCCTGAGATTTCCAGTGAGAACTGTCCTGGTCCTTCTTAACCTCAGGCCTCAGACTCAGCCGGTCTTTTCATTTTCTCTCCTCTGCCTGCCTCATCTTTCTCTGAAAAGGCTGAAGATTATTTCAGAGCATACAGAAGCTAATTGGTTCTTTCCACAGACCAAAATTATCCAGACAAGTTCATGAGAAAATGTACGAGTGGAAGTGAATGATCATAACCAAGAACACTGGGTTCTAATAGAAAAGAAAGAAATTGAATGAAAAGTGTACCAAATAAGTAGACACGTGGAATCACCTTCTAAATAGGTTGATAGTACCCTTTTTTTCTGGAGTCAAAATAGAAGGGGAAAAAAATCACTGAAGAGGTCTCTGTGTCAGGCAGTAGCTGAATGTCAAATTGACCAATGTGTTGACCTCTTCAGTTCCCCCGATTTCCATAGTTCCAAGAGCTGGCGTTCCCTCCCCCCACCTCACTGAAAAAGAGACAGGTGTTTCAATGACATTACTGAATGCTGACCTTTCCAAGAAAATGAAGCTCAGACACTAATGGATTTTTAAAAAGAGGGATATGTAGAACATGTCAGTTTAAATTTGAACCTGAAGATCAAACACTGAATTTCACTGCAGCGACCGGAAGTCCCTTTAGACACGTGCAAATTCAATGGATGTTTAATAAAAGAACAACGTCCTTCCTATATCAGTGCTCGGATTGTCAAGTTTTACCAGCAGAAATTTCATGAAAATCTCAGCCTCATAATTTCTTTTTTCTGCCATCTTCACGCCACCTAGTATACTAAAAATATTATTAGGCATTGCATTTTGAATTGAAAAGGAAAACATGCATGTAGAATTTCTTTGTTGTGTCTTACACTTTTAAAATGGTTTATATACTGTATATGGGAGCAGGGCTAAAGTATAGACTGTGTTGGGTCTACTATGTGAAGATAACTCTGGTCTGAGAAAGAGGAATGTCTGATTCCAATCCACGCTCAAGCAAGATAGTTAGCTGTGTGATTTGAGGCAGACCAATTTAACTTTATTGATCTCAAATTCCTGATGTGTAGAATCAAGGCTTGGTCATTTGAGAAACTGCAGGAGACAGAACAATGTTTCTACAAAGATGTCTACGTCCTAATCCCTGGAATCTGGGATTATGTTAGGTTACATGAAAAAGGGAATTAAGACTGTGGATAAAATTGAGATTGCTAATCAACTGACCTTGACACGGGGAGGTTACCCTGGAGTATCCAGCTGGACCCAATGTAATCATGGGTTCTGCGAAGGAGACGAAAGAGGCAGAGATGGCTTTGAAGACGGAGGAAAAGGCTACAGAGCAAGGCCTGTGGGCAGCCTGTGAATGCTGGAAAAGGCTGTGTTATTTTTTCTTTCATCAAAACATGTAATTTACATATTACTCTTGTCTTCCTCGTGTCTCCTGATGTCTGTCTGGATCTGCGTTGATTACCTCACTCTTTAGCTGCACACATGTCTTAGGGGGAGATGGAAGGAATTACAATCAACCTTCCAAGTCTATTGAGCACTGGTCCACAAAACCAGCCTCCAGGGAGATTCACGGGCATTGAGTTCCACTAACCGTGAGCCTGAAACTGCACTGCAGAGACCGGGTCCTGTTTATGTCAAAAGAAAACCACACTGCAGTTCTTCCTGGTTAGTCTACAGTGTCCGCTGTTTGCCCTTTCTGAGAAGAGAATGCAGACTTGACTGTCCTTCAGTGCCATCCCCCAAGACCAGCGAGTTACTCCTCTCACACTGTTTTGTACTAGAACCCGAACCGCTGGTTTCCTGTGTTGGAGTGAGAGCCATGCCTTCGACGGACAGTGCAGCGGCGTGTCGGTCACAGACTGAACCTGACGTCTGCCCTGGTCACTGCAGGACTTACTTTGCCTTATCGGCTCTTACTGCCTCTCGGACTCTTCAGCAGAGTGGCCTGAAGATAAGACCTGACCCCTTCCCAACTTTCCTATCCCTTTTATTGTTAAGACCCAGCATAGAGAAATATAATTCCATTCAGTGAAAGTGCAAAAACAACACAAGGAAACAAGTAATGGAGCCGGAATAAAACCATCATGCCCTCCTCCTCTCTAAGAGGAGATGAGTTCCCTCAGATGCGTTCCTACTCTGCCTGGAAGACTGCTCAAAATAATGCCTGGCCAGTGGGTGTGGATGTGAGAAGGGTGTCCAGCCAGAATCCCAGCAATTCACATACCCTGCCTGTTGGCAAGCAGTGACACTGGATGGCTGTCCAAACCGCATCGCAGTTGAGTACCGAGGACAGCCTGTCTGCAGAGCCGACGCAAAGGCAATAGAGAATAAGGAGGAGGAGAAAAGCCTGAAGTCTAAGAGAAGGCTATATCTGAGAACCACCTTCTGCGGGACTCAGAATTCCATTTTTGGACTCTGAAGTTCTCAGTGTGGAACACGGAGAGAAAGCTCTATGCCTGTTGTAGGAGGGAATTAGAAGAGAACGGGCTGACGGGGACCAGAAGAGAATAAATTACAAAGGGGAGACAGAGGATGTAAGGAAGGACCACGGGAAATGCGAATAGAATGAAATGAAAATCTATCATGGGGAAAGTGAAAGCCAAATTGAAAGTATAAAATGTCAGATCAGATATGTGGGGAACACAACTGATAAACTTTGTAGAAATAGTAAAGAAAAAGATAAGCAGATGAAAACAAAAGGCACTGGACAGAGAGGATAGGATTAGAAATCCAGCTTGGTAAATGTTCTGAAACATTAATGATCAGCAACCTAATTTAAGAGCATCGTCCTGAGCTGAATCCTGCCTCCCCGCCCCCACCCCCAGTATTCAGAATGAAAAGGATCTGATCAAAATTGAGGCAAGGGGATACTTGTAATTTTTTGAATTACAAAGTTCTATAATATAAGCCTCATTATCAGCTTGTGAGATGTATTTTAACATTCAATAATTAAGCAAGTATAATATTGTGCCCGAAACTGATACATAGACCTAGAACAAGGGAATATAATAAAGAACCCAGAAAAAGACCCACAAATTAACACAGAAATGTGATATATGGCAAATGAGGCACTAAACCCAATGGGGGAAAAGTAGACTATTAATTAATGTTGCTTCAGTAATTTGTTATGAAGATATAGAAATGATATAATTCTGCTTTGGCTTGTTTGGCTCAGTGGTTAGAGCATTGTCCCTTGGACCAAAGAGTCATGGGTTTGATTCCCATCAAGGGCATGTGCCTCTGTTGCCGTTTGGTCTCTGGTCGGGGTCATGTGGGAGGCAACCAGTTGGTGTGTCTTTCTCACATCGATGTTTCTCTCTCTCTCTCTCCCACTCCCTCTCCCTCCCTCCCACTCTACCTGAAAGTCAATGGAAAAATGTCCTCAGGTGAGGATTAAAAAAATAAAAATGATATAGTTCTATCTCACATAATACACCAAAATACATTCTAGGTAAATTAATACCTTAATGTGTAAAGTAAAACTTTTGAAGAAAACATTATGACCTTGAGAAGGAAATATCTTAAGACACTGCCAAACCCTATTCATCCAAAAAAAAAAAAAAAAAAACCAATACATTGTCTATTTTCAAATTTTATTCTTCTTTCAGAAAAAGACATTATAAATGGCAAGCGGCAGAT
This sequence comes from Tadarida brasiliensis, assembly GCA_030848825.1. Classification (NCBI taxonomy): domain Eukaryota; kingdom Metazoa; phylum Chordata; class Mammalia; order Chiroptera; family Molossidae; genus Tadarida; species Tadarida brasiliensis. The sequence continues at coordinate 60,890,079 of CM061272.1, forward strand.
TTGGGGAAGATTATAGTAACTCATGTAACTGATAAAGACTTTTTATCTAGAATAAAAAGTAGAATAACCTCTACTAATTTGTAAGAAAAAGACAACCAAGAAGAAAAAAAAATGAATTAGTAGTGCACAGGAAAGATAAAACCTTAATAGCCAATAAAACAATGAAAGAATGTCCAATCTGGCTATTAAATAGGGAAGTAAAAATAAAACCCATAATGGAAAATTTTATATGCAACAGTATGGCAGAAATAAAAAAATTCTGACAAAACCAAATGTTAGCAGAGATGTGAATGGGGTGGAAACTCCCTGTGGTAGTTTAACCTGCTGTAGCCATTTGAGGAAGAATGTGGCACTATCCAATAAAGTAAAAATCTATGTAAAGTCAAGTCCATGGCTCAGTAATCCACTTTGAGGCTTTGACCCTGGAGGTCCTTTCACAAGAAAACACGTACAAGATGAAAGAATCTGGAAAGAACCTAACTGCCTGTTCACAGGAAGACGATCAGATGAGTGTTAGTCCATTCAATGTTACTTTAAATGATCCAAGTGATACCCTGGCCGGTCTGGTTCAGTGGTTAGAGCACTGGCCCAGGGACTAAAGAGTCATAGGTTGAATTCCAGGTCAAGGGCATGTATCTCAGTTGTGGATTCCATCCCTGGCCCCAGTCTGGGTCATCTGGGAGACAACCAATTGATGTGTCTCTTTCCCATCGATGTCTCTCTCTCTCTCTCTCTCGCTCTCTCTCTCTCTCTCTCTCTCTCTCTCCCTCTCTCTCTCTCTCTCCCACTCTATCTGAAAAAAATCAGTGGAAAAATATCTTTGGGTGAGGATTAAAAACCCCCACAAAGATCCAAATGAAGATACCTATACCAATATAGATAATCTCAAAAACACAATTTTGAGTGAAATAAGTTGCAGAATAGTTTGTGGAATGTATCATTTCACGAGGCTTAAAAACATGGAAAACACTACAATACGTACAATTATGGATTTGTGCGTATATACATACATACGTATGTTCATATGCACAAACATATATAGTAAAGTGTATATGTAGCAACAATTTTTAAGTGTAGGGAAAGAAAAACTACTTCTGGATAGTAGTTAATTTTGATGGTCATAGAGAAACCTTCATTTATCTTCATAAAGCTTTATTTCACAAACTGGGGAGAGGGCACACCAGTGCTTTTATGATTTTTTTGGTACCATTTGCAAGCACAAGATATTTACTATAATAATACAAAAGACTTTAACAATAATAACAATTTACAATTCCAGATTACTTTTATAAACATTGTGAAGTACGTATTGTAGGGGATGAGATGACGGTGAAAGTGAATAAAATGTACTGACTTCTATCTCTTAAAATTTAGAAATGAATTGTAGCACTTTTTTTTTTTTTTGCCACAGTTAATTAGAGAAATAGAGCTTAAGGGGTGTTTTTTAAAAACTTAGAAATTTCTATATGTAGAATTATAATAACAAGACATATGCACTCTTTAAAACACTGAAAAGATAAAAGCAAATGAAACTTTGTTCTGATAGAAAATGACATAAAAGAACAAGGAAGCAGAGAAACCAGAAAGCATAAAAGAAAAAAATATCAACCCCAGCAGGTGAATAGAAAATCATTTAACTGAAATATCCAGTACTTGATCTCTTTGGATTAAGACTTTATTTCTGAGCTTTAGAAATCTTCAGCTCAAAATATGTTTTATATGTTTTAGTTCATGTAGCATTGTATAAATTTAGGATTTAAAAAGAAAAAAAAGATTTAAGAAGAATATTTATCTTATAAAAACTTGTATTTTACACAAATATATCTTGCCAGTTAATTGAAGAATGTGTTGAGTATGTGTTATTACTTTGCTTTTGTGTTGATCTGAATATAGGCAAAAAAAAAAAACAAACAAAAAACCCACCACAATTTTAATAACAAAAGAACATAAATGCAGCTTCTTATCAACATTTATGACAAAATAATGGACCTTTGTGCACTAATTCTCTTAAAAGGGTAATTCAGCATTATGCAATTAAATGATTATGTTAAATAGAAAGTGGTGGAAAATTGCTCATCAGGCAGTAAAACACAGTGGTCGAGAAGAGAAACTCCAGAGCTGGTCTATCTGCGTTTGAATCTCAGCTCTGATACTTATTTGTGTTTAACTCTGGCAAGCGCTTAACTGTTCTAGGCACCGTTCTAGGCCTAGTCTGCTCATCTGGAAAACAGCAAATAAAAATAGAGCCCAGATACTCAAATTACTCATCAACTAGTAAAGTAACTTAAATTACTATTTACATAAAGACATACATTCCATTATTTACCAAATATACTCACACAATATATAGGGAAGTGCTTACCAAGTAATATGTTATAGGGCAAATTATTATTATTATTTTTTCCTGGGAGACTAACTTTCTTAAAAAAATTATTTAATTAATTTATTTTTGTTACAAATGTTTCTCCTTTTTCCCCCACTGACACCCTCCTCCCGTTCCCGCTGCTCCCCCCACGCCAGCATTGTTGTCTATGTCCATTGGTTATGCTTATATGCATAAGTTTCTTTATAAATCACTTCATTAATGCATGAATTATTTGTTAAATTTTAGATACTATTCTAGATCTTTAGGATAAGCGGGAAAAAAAGGACAAAGATTCCAGGTCTTATATCTCTTATGTTTTTGTGTTTACAGTCTTGGCCAAAACCCTTGAAAAGGAAGAGGGCTGAATAGTATATGGGAAAGATTATAAATATATGAACTCCCATGTAGAATACATAAAGAATTTCCATAAGTCAGAAAGAAAAAAAAGATAACTATCCAATTAAAAAAACAGTGAACTCATTTAAACAGGAATAACCCCAAAGAAAATATCAGAATGGCCTACCATTATACGGAAAAGTATAGAACATCATTCATCTTCAGAGGAAAGCAAATTAAAATCATGATGAGATCCTTCCCCTAAACTACCGGAATAGCTAAGCTTCAAAAGACCAATGCTATTGTGGCATGGGTTCCCGAGAGCACCTCAGATTTACTGCTTTGTTAGAAGCGCTTCCAGAACTCAGAGAAGCTGCTGTAACTGTGGTTACAATCGGCTGCAGTAAAAAGATACAGAGTGAAATCAACCAAAGTAAAAAGCACATAGGTCTCTCCAGCAGAGGACAGGCACGAGCTTCCACTTGGCCCTTCCCAGTTGAGTAGTATGAAGAGTGAACAATTCTCCCAGAAATGATGAGTGACCAACATATGGAATATTGTCACCCAGGGAAGCTCACGTGAGCATTTGTGTCCAGAGATTTCACTGGGATTTGGTCTCATAGGCTTATTGTGTTCATGTGGCTGCCCTTAGTTACCCCTCCAGAGGTCCAGTTGACCCAGCATGGGCCAAGTTCCCATCACAAATCAGTGTCAGCATAGACTGTTTGCATGGTCCAAGGCCCCAAGTACACGGAGTCACTCATATCAGGCAGCATATTCTGAGGGATCGGAGCTTACCTCCCAGGACTTGGTCATGGGCCAGTTGACTCTTTGGAATGGGCAGGGTTTGAGCACCCCAAGCCTGCTGAGTTAAACCTTTATTGCCGATATAAAGAAATAATCTAGAGAAACTGCTTGTGGAAATTTAAAATAGCAATATGACTACAGAAAACTTTTTGAAGTTTCTAAAAAATTAAAGATACGCCTATCCTGTGACTAAGAAATTCCACTCATAGGTATACACCAAGGATAAATAAGTGCATATGTCCATGAAATACTTCTACAAGAAGATCCAAAGCAGCTTTATTAAATATGTAAACAGACTAAATGTCTATAAAAAGGATAATAAACTAATTGTGGTACATTCACATAACGGAACATTGCTCAGAAATGGAAAGGAATAAATTTATACACATAAAAGTATTGAATGGGTCTTTAAAATATGCTTTTGATCAAAAGAAGATAGACACAAAAGAAGACAACCTATAAAATTTCTTGAATATGAAGTCCAAGAACTGACAAAGTATACCTAATGTTATAGATATCAGAAAAATGGTCAAATAATTGGGGGGAGATATTGGCAGCAGAGAACTTTCTGAGTTGTTGAAAATACTACATCTTGATAAAGAAGCTAGTCACGCAGATACAGACTTGAAAAATTCATTGGGCCAAACAATTAATATTTGTGTATTTTACCGTATGTACATTTTTCTCTAAATTACAAATTGCTTACACTTTTAATTTCTCAGAAGTTCCACCACATGGTATGCTCTAAACCAGTACGTTTGAATGAATGAACAAATGAATGAATCCATATATCTTGACATCTTGGATCTGTTCCCATGCTCATCAAGCCACACACTAAAAAGAAATATGTCTATCTCGTTAAATTATCCATAGAAAGAGAATGCAATGAGCAGAGGGCACAGGCAAAGTAGTTCATTTGGTTATTTTGTTTTTATTGTAATTGATTGAGTAGGCTGTCATTCTAGTATTTATAGGTCAGTAAAGGGATCCAACATCTAAGAGCTGTACTACCGCTGGATATATTAGTAATTTTATTTTAAATAAAGAAAGATGAAATTAGACCATGTACAGGGACCTCTATAAGACTTTCTTCCCCCATATATACCTGACTGGGTAATCTGTCAGCCTTTGTAAGGCTAAAAACAAAAACAAAACAGCAACAGCAAACACACACAAAAACCCTAAAAACAAAACAAAACCCCCAGTTCTATTAAATGCCTCCATCAAACTGCATGGTATATTAATTTCTTGAAAGCTCTGGGTTATCACGAGTCCCTTGGATGAGAGTGTGTGATATTATTGCTCACAGAACAATAGACAGCTGGGTGTGGAAGAGATCTCAGCAGCCGTCTCGTGCAGTCCCTTCATTTAAAGACGGGAAACTAGCGCTGTCTTTATCAGAGACTCAAGGACTCTGGGTTCTTGGTGGGTTTGCTGAGCTGTGAGCTAACTCTGAATTTCCTGCCCCATGACTTCTTTGTACATGAGACCAATAAATCCCGACGTGTCTGCTAACCCATTCTTGATAAAATATTTTTCCTTAAAACCACGAATATTTCTAACCAATGCAAAGCCCTGACACGGGGTCTGCTACAGCCTTGTCCTTGTACAAATGCAGCATTTGAAAGCCCAGAGAAATTAACTGCCTGAATGATACCCGGCTTTTCAACATCAATGCTTTAGCAACAGTCAGTGCTGTGGTATCTTTAAAGTGAAGGAAGGAAAGAACTTGGGACTTAGAATTTACATTGGACTTCGTGTCCATCTAAACACAAGAAATGTAATAATAATGTTCCTATGCCTACAAAGTTTTTTAGGAGTTTGACCACATTAAGCCTCTTTGAGAGCGCTCTTGGTGGATATACCCTACGAGATAAAGCGTACATCTGGGAGTCAATAATCAAGTATATGAAATATAAGTAAACAAAGATGTTTATAAGGCGTAGTATGTCCTCAATAAGAAATCACTTATAAAATATTTATAATAACCTGGAGATTTAGAAGTGATGGTGGGAGATGAGAGCTGGTCTGAGAGAAATACACTATTACTGGACATTGAAGGGAAAAATAATGTAAGTGTGAATATCATTAAGTCAGGAGTAAATCTCTCTAGTAGAAGGTCGAAAGAAGTAAAACTAAAACTAAAAAGAACTTAGTAACTAGAAGAAAATGAAATCAAGGGATAAAAATAAATCATGTGATTCACCTATACAGGGCGGGGCAAAAGTTGGTTTACAGCTGTGAGCACATGAAATACAGAGTTTATTCTTGTATTATTATTTATTAATTATTGTATTACTTTCCACATGAACAACTGTATACCTGCTTTTGCTCCACTCTGTATTATATACTATATGCTGAATGTGAAGTAAAATAAAATATAAAAACTGGTTAAACTCATTGATTAAAGATAGTAATCCTCAGACTGCATTAGGTAACAGGAGAAAAACAGCAATACCAACATATAATAAACTCATATTTCAATATTTCATCACTGATTTCTATGAGACCTTCTTTTTTGTTTTGGTAAGAGAGATTCTTAAGAGATAGACAGGAGTGAAAAAGAAAGTTAATGTAAAAACACGAGGCAAATGTAAACCGGAAGAAAAACAGAGTAGCAATTTTAATAGCACAAGATAGATTTCATGAAAAAAGCGTAATCAGTGACAAAGAGGGATGCTGTTTACTGTGAAACTGATAGAACAACCAGCAAAGACACGCATAGAACCAACTATATATAAGTTCAAAATATATTAAACAACAAGTGATAGATTAATGTAGTGATTCATTGTGCAATTGGAGAATTTACACATCCTTTTCAGAAATTGACAGAAAGAACCGACAAACATAAGCAAGATCATAGATTTGTGTGAGTTGATTAATAATGATAATATAGAGATATGTAGAGAACTTTCTATAATTATTGGACAGTCACAAAAATGTATCATGTACTAGAACACAAATCTATCTTTAAACATTTCTCAAGAATTAACATTTGCCCTTACAGTATCTCTTATATCCAAAATATATAAAGTTAGAAATGAATGTCCAAAAGGGTAGAATTTTAAGTTACTATGTCTTTAAGCCAACAAAGTGCTCATAGAAAACCCGTGTTAAAGAATATATATAACGCATGACAAAAATATTTAGAGCTCGATGACAATGAAATAATACATAACAACACGTGTGAGGTGTTAATAGCTACCTATGTATTTTTAAATCCATTGATAAGAAAGAGACCGAAAACACAGGAGCTAACTTAAAATCTAGAAATAGTGAGCAAAAAGTCTTAGACTTCCAGCAGTACGGCAGTCGGGTGTTCTAAAAATAGCTCGGCTGCCTCAAAATACACAGATACTGGATAATTCACAACAAATTTATTTTAAATGCATTTCTGAGTGCACAAGAAAGTGTGGGGAATCCCCAAGGGCCAGAGACAATAGAGGGAAAGAGGTCTGAAACTACAGAGCACCTTCTGAGAATTTGCACACTCCTGCCTCTCTAGCATCTAAGCCAATAATGGGAACTCAGAATTTGGAGTATTATTCCTGCCGGAGAGAACAGGAGGCAGCTGAGTCAGGGAGTTCCTTAGAAATCGACCCCAGACTAAGGACTCTTGTGCAGGAATTGAAGGAATTATTGCTAGAGAAAGCCAGTCAAGAGTGCCGAAAACAGGAGAGGAAAGAGGCGGAAGCCGAGCAAAGGTGTAATCTCGGCCAAGGTCATACCTCGATCTGGCTCACATATTTAAAAGATGTGTCTGTTCATGGTGTGAAAAATAATCTGGCGGTAGAGTAAGAGTACAAGCTGGGAGACCAGTTGGCTGGCTCTCGCAGTCGTCAAGGAGAGAGAAAAGAGGGGAGAGGAGCAATTAGACAAGCTTTTATGGCTAGTTCGCATGTGGAATGTGGGAGAAAAATCGAAGTCAAAGAGAATGCCAATGTTTTGGGTTTTAGATACTCGTTGGTGGGTGCCTTTTGCAGAGATGAGCAAAGACACTGGGGGTAGGCAAATGGTTGAGAGTTAGTTGAGATTGAGATGCCTATTGCATAGACAGCTGGATGTGTTGAGCAAGCAGATGGAAATGGGAGTCTAGATTCCAGGGCAAGGTAAAAGGTGTACCCACACTGGGGAGTGATCGGCTCGCTGAAACAAGAGGTCTGGATGGCAAAACAGAGACCAGTGTACGCAGAGAAACAGCCCTTGGGTTGGAGCTGGAGACACACTGACATCTAGAGTTTGGCAAGGGAAGGGAAATCTGACCGAAGAATTTGAGAGAGGGAAAAACAATGTTATTAGTAGAAAAAGGAACACCGATGTCTACTTTGAGGACAGAGATATTCCAAAAAGCAATTTTGCTAAAGGGAGAACAGAAAGCCTAGGACTCCTAATAAATGCAAGTATGAAAGTACTGTGAGATGGTTTTCAGCTTCCACAGAAGATGCTTGGGGTCACTGCTTCTGAAAACCTTTCCTCTCTAACTATAAGCTGCTCTTCTTGGACTGGTCTCCCATAATAATGACGTGTATCTCGTTTTTCAAAGCTTCTTCACGTTTCGTCCCATTTTATGTTCACAGCAACTCTTACTTAAGAGACATGATACATTTTTAATAGCCATTTTTTAGATGAGAAAGTTGAGGTTCAGTAGGTGAACTGGTTTCTGCAAAGTCACATCATGAATGAATGCAACGGTGGTCTCTTGAATCCTCCTTCTTTCTACTGGCATCATACTTATTCAAGCATTCTAAAACTTATACTCACAATGTTTTTATCACAAAGAGCATTTAATACAGTACATTTTACACACATAGGACCAAAAAAAATGCCAAGGGAATATCTTTAGTATTCTTCCATTTCATAAAACCATCCACAGATTTATCGATCCATTTATCAATTCAATAAATGATTTTTGAACACCTTCTATGGATGCCAGACACCATGTTACATGGGTATATAAAGACGAAGAGGAGGATGACTTGCCCTCAAGATGGTTTTATCTCAGGGATATTTTCATACTTTTACTCAATATGCAACCATTCATATACTTCTCAGTGATTGGTTAGTATCTAAGCTGAGAAAAATGTTCAGATTTCATCATAGGTTTTAACTTCTCCCAAGTAACAAGTTCTAGCATATGGGGAGAGAGGTTTATATTTTATTCTCTCATTTGAAAGGACAGCTCTAGATGCATACGATGTTAAAAGAGGCCTCGGATGTCAGTAATCCAACACTTTCTGGGAAGCTCGAGTTCAGAGATGTGAGTGATTGGACCGAGCCACAAAGGGAATGCACGTATCGACACTGAAAGTACGCTGTTTTTTTTTCTTTTCTTTTTTTTCTGTAAACCACAATAGACTTTATTAATACAAGAGATGCTATAAGGCAATATAATGCCTTGGTGCCATCTCTTCTCTGGCTCCGTTAATGGTTCAGCCTCCTTCCACTGCTAAGCTGCGCTGTCTGTTAGAGCAGTTTCTCGGATCGCAAAGTTCTGGCCAACGATGCTTCCAGGTTGCCAAAAGTTTCCAAGAAGCTCATCTTGGAAATTCCATGAGTTTCTCACTCAGGAATCAATTTTACCAAAGCAGATGGCACAGTTGGCAAGAATGGGGTGTCACAATCCAATTTGTTCTTCTTCTTTAGGCTTCGTATCCTTATCTGCATAATGAGGACACTCAGAGAAGGAGCTTACAATCCATTATAGAATTCAGATGATCAATGTTCATTATTTGAGATTTTAGTCAGATATTATCATGCTTGGGAGCCTAATGTATTAGAGTCTCCAGATAGCACGCAGATTTTTTTCCTTTTTTAGCTTGAGCATGAAGTCCCTTATTAATAATATTATATTCATCTTCTTGATCTCATCTGAAAACCGATTTACTAATGTGAAGTTACCAGCAATATTTTTTGAGGCTTATTATGGTAATCTCACTGTCTTAATGAAAGCAACAAAGGTTTCTTTCTTTTTTTTAAAGAATAATTTATTGTTTTGAGAGAGAGAGGAAGGGAGATAGAGGGAGAAAGAGAGAAACATCAATATGAGAGTGTAACATTGATTGGCTGCCTCCTGTACGCCCCCTACAGGGGATTGAGCCCACAGCCTGGCATGTACATACCCTGACTGGGAATCGAACTGGCAAGCTTTTGGTGCATGGGCGACTCCCAACCAGCTGAGCTACACTGGCTAGGACAAAGGTTTATTTCTTAGTAGAGTCTGCTAGCGATTTAGGCTTCTCTCTAAGGTAACTGCTTTTCCTGTTATGGCTCAGCATAGAGTCTCCGTAACAAGCCACTTTGGCTGAGACGGGTAGGCTGAAAGTTTAAGTACCAACAGCTGAATGTTTCCACATGGAGTGCCACACATAAAAGTTGAGGGGAACAATAGTTACATCTGTTACAGTTATGCTTGTTTAGCTTAATGGAGAGATCTTTTAAAAGAATGAATTCACGTTGTTCACATTTTTGACCCTCTTAAAAAAACTTGGTGATTAAGACCATCAATGCAAAATCAAAGCCACAGAGTCAACCCAGAGGCAAGTGAGTCAATCATGGTGACAAAGAGCTTTCCAGATGATATTGTTTTAAAAAAGTAGTCCCCTAATAACCCTAAATAAAGAAACTGAGGCTCGGTGATTTGTTCGGGGTTATACAGCTAGTTTAACAACGGGCAAGACTTTTTCAAAGCAAAACAACAAAACAAAACAATGATTTGTCTAATACCATTCTTATCATCTAAACCTATCAAATAAAAAGCATAACAGTCATCCAGAAAAAAGTAGAGTCTTGCCTTTCACTTCCTAAGAAAAAGTTGACCTTCTTTTCTAAGAACCCTCCCCAGGGGTGGGGAACCTTTTTCTGCGAAGGGCCATTTGGATATTTATAACATCATTCTCGGGCCATACAAAATTATCAACTTAAAAATTAGCCTGCTCTATTTGGTCAGGCTCATTTGGTGAGGTGTGTGATGTGAGCTGGTACTGAGTTTGCGGGCCTTATACCGCCCTCGGGCTGGACGTTCCCCACCCCTGCTCCCAAACAAATAGGAAAGCTAGATTGCCTCAGTTCTTACCCTCTTCCTAGCATTTATTGTTGGTGCTTACCTTTGGTAACAACTCCTAGGTTGCCCCTGACAAATGTCTTTCGCTGCTATCTGAAATTACACTTATACCATCTCGACGCAGCCATCATATCTGTTTTTATCCTGTGCTGTTATTAATAATGAACAAAGTAAGCCCATACAAGGTGCTTCATAAATTTACTTTTTAAGGGACTGTCACTGCGGCTCTGAAGGGAACAACAGTACAGGGAACAAGTACTGTCTGATTATTAAAATGACTGATGTGACGCAGTTGATCATCCTCCCTTTACTTTTGCATTATGCACATCATTACTTAGAATTTTTAATGTTCTCTCTCAGCGGGATGCTTATTATTTAATCATGGAAAACACAGGAAGGGAGAAAGGGAGCTGGGGAGGGCCTTGCCTTGGAAATACTCATCTTGAGCCCATGTGGTACTTAATTTTCATCTTGGTGGATGTGAGAGCATCCAGGTTGGGATAACATTTGAATTGCTTGTCAGGCCTGTTAGATAAGCTGGCATAAATCTCATTTCACATTGACATTCTTCAAGTAAGATTTAACAGTCTAAAAATTCAGGTAGATGCTGCCCAAAACACCACAAAACCTGAAGGCTTGGAATGTCTTCAAGGAAGGACGAACAGGAGTGACAATTAATTTCCTTGAAGGTCACAGTCTAAGAATGATGCAGCGTCTTTAGAATTTTGACAACTTGGCTGCCCTGGAGAGGCCCCCAAAGTATTGCTAGCAAATACTTAATCATGCTTCTCAGACCTTACTTTAGAAACTTTAATAGAATGGATTTTGTGCTTTAAAATAGTTTCTTTCCCCCTCTTCCCCTACCCTTTCTGGATAATCTAGACAATGGAGAGTGATTATAGAGTTGAATGTGTGCTAGAGAAAGCAAATCCTATAGAAAGAGATCATGAATAAAAGTTACGAATGAGAGAAAACGATCCTAATCTTCTTCATCTCCATTTTCTGTTCTTTCACTTGGTTCCTAGCCATGGCTCAATTTTTCCCCCTCTTTTTCTCCTCTCTAGCTACAAATGATCACCTCTTCCTCTATAGAAAGTAGACTGTTCTTTCCCTCTTTCCCTCATTAACTCCCGTTGGTGAGTGAGATTTCAACCAATGCTAATGGGAGAGTTCTCCTCATCCTTGATCCCAATAGTACCCTTGATATTGAAGGAAAAGCTAATTGACATGTGTTGCATTTACTTATCCCGAGGCATGAATGACTGACAAAGCATCAAACAGATGAGTTTTCTTGTAAGAGATGAGGTAGGTAAGATAATATATACCAAGTACCAACTATGTGTAAGTAGCCAATGTCTTACTTGGATGCATCCACTCCATTGCAGTCTAGGATGTCTGGGTCAAAACTGGAAACTCAATCTGCACCTGGTCTGAAAAGCAATCTTCTTAAGCTTCTTTTATTTTGGAGGTTTCTATAAATGGGGTGTCATCTAAGGTACACACTTAGAAATTATGCTAGTGATGCTAGTGAAGCCTTCGCTGACCATGACAGGAATCAACCGTCTCTTTGCTCATGACCCAGGGAAAGGTATAACAAGACTTGAGAATTGTCTTCCTCAGCAAAAGGATACCTTCTAATTCCCTGAGGAATGTAGGGACCTGAAAAGGGAGTGGGCTAATTTTCCCAAGGAACCCATGTCAAGGAGAAGCACAAAGTCTCTAAACTATTCTCTCAGAGATTCAAATATAGGGAAACCAAGAGAAGCCCTCACCGAAAGTCGCGGAGAAGCAATAGACTCGGGGATGAAATCATCATGAAGAAATAAAGAAAGGAAAGCTGAAGGCTGGCCCCTTCCAGGAATCAGCGAGGGGAACCTCGGAGTGAAGTTGCTGAAGTTTGAATTAATTTCTACGGATTCCAACCCAGTTCTCCTAGGAGCAGCATGAGGAAGTTTGCTGATTAATCAGATGAGCTTTAACCTTCTGGGGGAATCCAGACCAGGACTGTGTAAAACTTTCTGACCACGTGTGGCATCACCTGCCTTGGCAGGAGGCTGGACGAGTTATAGCACAAAAGCCTTAGCATGAGTAGACTTCTTTGCCCGTAGCCTGAGTGAGTCTTCCCTCTAGGCCAGGATTTCTCAGCCTTGTTGGTACTATTGACATTTGGGGCTGCATCATTCTTGTGGGGCTGCTCTGTGCATCGTAGGATATTTAGCAACATCCCTGGCTTCTATCCACTAGGTGTCAGTAGCAGCACCCCAGTCCCCCAGCCCTGACAAATGTCTCTGAATGGTTATCAAATGTTCGGGGGGAGGGGGGGGCAAAATCACCCTGGTTGATAACCACAGTTCTAGATATTATTCTTTCCCCAAAGACAGCTGGGGCCAAATAACAATAATCTTATAGAGTCCCCCAGGCCAGTGTGACACAGCTATTTTGGCTGAGGAAAAAACAATGGTTTGGAACACCACAGAAACAGAAATGTAAGTAACTAATTAGAAAACAATGTGAAAATTGTGAAAACAGCATGAACTACCCACAGTAGAATCACAACACCGGGGGTGATTGATTCTGCCTTGGGGGAGAGGTAGGCCACTGAGAAGGTCTATTATTTGCAGTTTTCGTTCTAATTCTTTCTGATACATGCATAGCTTGAAGTTTATATCAGGCCTTGCTTATGTAATTTTCCCTGGCTTTCCAGTGGGTGGGAAAAGTAAAATGAAAACTAGAAGGGATTTGAAGTCCATTTTATAAAAAACCCAGAGGAGAAGATCAACATAAGAAGGGCTTTTTCCTCTTTGAATTTCTGCCTGAGAGCAGAAAGGAATTTTTTTCTTTCTTTCTATTTTCTTTCTCTCTTCCTGATCCCCTGAGAAATTTAAAATCCTCTTGAGCAAAATGCTTGCCAGGGCATAAGAGAAAGTAATCTTAATTGGCATTCTTCGGTCTATATTTGTGGGAGTGTGTATGATTGTCCCTCATTTATTTAAATCTGATGGTATTTTTAATTTAGGTAATTCTTTAAGAGAATGATAACAGATGCATGTTAATTCTCCTCCATCCCCACCCCCACCTCCAGAAGCAGTCATACCTGAAGTTACTTCAACACGGAAAAACCAATGATGGGCTGAGAAGATTGTCAGTCATTCTGGAGGTAGGCAAAGCCTCATTTCAATTGGCCACATTGATCTTGACTCTTTAAGTGAGGGCAGCTGCAGTTACCAGGCATTAAAGGTCTACGACAAGACAGTAATCATTTAAACACTTTACATGTGTTATAGCAATTGATTCCGGCAACAGTCCCGAGAGAGATAGCATTAAAATCCTCGCATTGTAAATGTGGTCACTGAGGCTTGGCAAGGTTAAGGTACAAGTCCCAAGAAATGAGCTGAAATGCTGGGATTAAATCTGGGGTCTGTCGATTTCAAGGACTGTGGCTTTCACCTTGACTCTACGCTGCTTCTTCCCTGGTCCCTACTATGACTGAATATACTCTGACATGTTTTCTGTTAGAAAATTGGTACACCTGTATAGTGTACAGCATTATTACCCAAAGATCAAATACCACGGTTTTCTAAAGGACAAGGGCAATGTCTTGTTTTTCCTAAAGGATGGTAGAATTTTCACATAGACTTGGATGTCTCCCAAGGTGAGGACATACTTAAGATATTGTAGGTCTAGGAAGCCAGAAGCTTCAAGGCAGGTGTCGTGTATATTATTCACTCCTACGCGCCGCTGGCTTTAACACAGGACACACAGTTCCCAAAAGTCAGGATTCCTTAACCATGATAGATTTAAAAATAAAACCCTTGCTAATGGATCTCATAGATGATCTTTCTTCATGTATAGGTTGGACCACATAAGACTATAAAACTGGGGCCAGATTAGATGAACCTGAAACTCTTCTTTTTTGCAAGTGGCTGTGGCTCCTCCAGTACCTTTCGCAGCTGCACACTGGATGAAGTAGTTGGGTGGAAGCTTGTTCAGGCTTCATATGGCTCTCAGTAAGTGTTCCCCACCTTCTTACAAAACTTTAAAATAATCGCCGTCTTCAGAATGCTAATATAAACCTCCAGACTCCAGAGCCCTTGGGAGTCGTGTGCAAACACGCTCCGTTAGAGCTGAGAAAACAGATCAGATTTGCTCGTGAGCCACGTTATTGACAAAGCTCTGGGAATTCTAGCCCGTGAGCCTCAGAAGTTAGACAGCAGAGCAGAGCTTCTGCGAGAAAAATCAAGTTCTTTGGCTATGGCCTTCACTTTTCATTATAATGCCCAGAACGTGACAATTCCATTCTGCCTTCTCGCCAGGCGTTTAAAGAAATGGGGTTGCTGCATCGTGCCTTTAAAGAGCGTGTCTGCATCAAGACATAACATGTCCCTACCTCCTGTGGAACTACCGAGTAATTCAAAGGCATATTTCATCTGAGTTGTCTAGACTGTCATTGTCACTGGGAAATTAAAAATAAAAATGTTCGGCTCTTACTGTGCGGTGTCACGAAGGGATGAGAGTCCTCTGAGAGATCAGAACTTTAAAAGTGCAGGCCACTGTTGCACCCTGAAAGCAAAACAAACCCAACAGGGTTTGCTGTGACTTTCCCAAGGAGCTTTTAAAGATTGAGAGTTAACATAAAACACCTCTGCTAGGAACAGCGGCGTGGGACCCGTAACCAGAGTGAGCGCCATCTGTCTTGACTTCCTGGGAGAGTGGCTGGGTTTTCCTACATCACGTAAAATCCCACCAGAATCAACTTCTTCGTTTGTCCAAACTGTTTGGTTGTAATAGGATTCGGGGATGATCCTCGCACTGCTAGAAATCACATTTGAAAACGACTAGGGCCCGAGAAGAAATACGATTTATACCAGCTTCTCTGTAGTTAAATCAGGGGGAGAAGATTCTTTGGCCTGATTCGTTTTGGGAAATGATATGCTCAGCCAACCTGGGACGGATTCCAACTTCGGAATGGAAAGGAACTGGGTTTACATCTTAGCTCTATCGATTTCTAACAAGTTACTTAAATTCTCTGGGCCTTTGTTTCCTCATCTGTCAGATGGTGGGACCTATCTTAGAAGACAGTCTTAGAAGGTAATGATAAAGATTGAACTGAATCATGTAATTAAAGCCAATACATGGGTCTCAGATACAGAGCAAATGCACGTAAATGGTAGTCGGGGAACACGAGTGTGACAGAAAGCATAGTTCTTTCCAGATATTTAAGCTTCTGATGTTTTAGGGAGGAAAGATGCTATTTTGTTTAATCTTGAGTTTGGTTGTTGGGGAAGATTTTGCTTAGAATGTAGAGAGGGAGAAGGAAGTTTGGAAGGTAATAGCTTCCAACTTTTGCCCTGATTTTGAAATCAGGACAACAGTTTAATTCAACTACATTAAAAAATCATCTAATTTATTATTTTCCAGGCTCTATGCTAGTTCTGGGAATATAGATATTAACAAGCTAGACAGCATCTTTGGCCCTATAGAACTTGATATTTATCATGGGACACGGACATTAACCAAGCAATTACACAAATAATTATGCACAACTGTAATAAAATGCTATCAGGGAAAAACGCAGTGTGTTTGGAGAATATGTAACAGAGAAAATCGAACCAAAAGCATAGCTTTCTTCTCTTTGAAGAAAGATTCATCCCCAATGGAAATGTGAAATTCAAAGAGTCTGTCCTCAGTTTGCTTTCCAAAATCTACTGTTCTCTCCCTACTTGGGGGAACTATTTCCTTGTAGTTTTTTTGTTTTTTTTTTAACAGCTCTGTATTACTTAACTTTGCATTTCCAGAACTTAATAGAAGTACACTTATCTGCAATGAGAGAAAGAGCATACTTCCTTTTGATCTAGTATAACTTTCCCACTGGGTACTATCATCTACCCCAAAAGTCTTACCTCCATCCTCTCACCCGAGAAAACAAGTTCAACTCAAATATCCCTTTGTCTACACCCTGTGACCTGTTCTACTGAACTTCTAATTGTTAGACAGGCCTAGAGTCCTCTTACAAGGGTACTAAAAACGCTTAAACCTTTTCTAAATTTGCCAAACTAAATATCCTATGGCTCATTTAGGGCACTCTGTTCTCTTAGGGATGGTAAACCAAAATAAGGTTGAGGGACAATAGTAGGATACAAGGGAAAGAGAGAGATAGACTCTAGGTTATTCATAGTTTTGACCTGGGTCATTCCTGTTTAATATTGCTTTTCCTTCCCACCCAATCCATTCCTGGTAAGTTTCTTGAGCAAAATAAATGAATCATAGAATGTTTGAGTTAGAAGGAACCTTAAAGTTTCTATCAGTTAGGACTCTGGCAAATGACAAAAAACCACAACTGAAGATGGCTTAAGCCCTATAACGTAATGTATTGACTGCCTCAGATGCTCAAAAAGAACAAAAGCAGGCAAAGGTCCTGCCTGGTTATATGGAGCCTGATCAAAGATTCAGAATCTGGCTTCTCTCCAGTCTCCTATCCATGCTGTGAAACTGGGCAAGATGTATAGACTGACTTGCTCAGCATTCATCCATACTTTCTTCTAGAATGTCTTCCATACTTTAGAAACTGCAGAACCTCACAATGCATGGATAGCCTTCCCATGGCTATGGGTAGAGATGTGATTTCCAACCCCTAGCATTTGCCTGAGCTCTAGATTTGGGACTAGATAAGGAGTGGATAGGGCTAGTCCGTGAATCTAGAATTGCTCTAAGAAAGGTCTATTGAAGTCTAAAATTTGTCTAACAAAGTCTATTAAAAATATACAATGAATATACAAAACATTAGCCGGTGATAAGTGTTATCACAAAAAATTTCCAGGGTAAAAGAGAAGAGAGGAAAGTTCTATTTTGTGGAAGTATTTCCTGCCTTCCTTTCCCATTCAACCTCATGCATCTTTTTTTTTTTTCTCAATTTATGTTAAATTCTTGGCTTCTTACAAGCATGGCCCAAATATGTCACTGATTCTTTGCAAGGTTCATCTGTGTTGTCACATATATCAGTACTTTATTCCTTCTTTCAAAAATTGTGATGAAATTTACATCACATAAACTTAACCATTTTTAAACTGTGTAGGCAGCAAGGACTTCCAGACTACATTAGCTGACAAACATCTAAAGGGCAGCTTTATTCCCACCACGTAGCCAGTTCAAAACAGACCCATGTGACTAGTAGGTTATTGTGTTTTGGCCTTACTAGTGAATTTCTAGGAAATAAAAATAGTTGAGCAAAGTAGCATTGAATATCCTTATTTAAAATCTTTATTTCCACGCAAGTCCCCTGTGCCAGTTACTGAGCTGCCCGCTGTTTAGGGGCCATAGCACAGATGACATCATTAGGAAGTCTCAGTAATAATGGGGCAAAGGGCACACCTCTCACTCGCAAAGGTCCCTGTTCTGTGTTGAACCATTTTATTAGCACAAGCCCCTTGATATCATCAATTTCTCGGTGCCTAGAGACTTTGATCTTTTTAGTTCCCTGTTGCCAAAGAGTCTGTAGCTTTAATTTTCTCCCTTATATAGCTCAAAGTTTCTTATCTTGTGAGACTGAGGAAACACAATTGAAGTTGGCTTAAACCCTATAAAGTAATGTATCTCTGGCTCTCTCCAAGCTGACCTTATCTTATCTCACACGGTTTTAGACACACACCACGTGATGACCCCTGTGTGGGCAGAGAGGTGGGAGGCCTGGGGAGGAAGGTTAGGTACAGGGTGTTCCTTTCCTTGCGAAGTATGGACACTTCCCTGGGGACTTTGCATCGTAGTGTAGCCAGCACACGAAACCATTCATTCTCAGGAACTCTCTCCCAGTTGATTTCACCTAGAGATGATGACAAGGTGACTGACCAGTGACTCTGAAATCTCAAATCACTCTGCACAGATAGGCACCAAGTCTGCCAAAACACAAAGACAGCGTTGATATGCCTGGTGGGGCCGCCTCTCACGAGTTGTGACTGGGAAGTAACTCAGTTACTCTATTCTCTCAGTTGTAAGTGGGGACAGCGAGGCCTTATCTCAGGACTGTTTTGAGGATTTACGTCATTAACATATAAGTAAATTCGTCTGTTCTTCTCTGTACAGGTTATTGCATCTCAGTTCCAAATCACTGTTCCATGCATGCTCTGTTCTGTGAGGTTGAGCTGAATCCTGCAAAGGGTCCCCTTGGCCAGTTGACTTTCTTTTAGGTTCTGCCACCAGGGGGCACTGGAAGGAGATAGAAAGGTGAAAGTTTGGAGACAAGAAACTTGCTCCTTCTTGTCTGCTTGTTTTGCCAGTCACTGTTACCATGGCAACAACCCGTAATTCCTGCAGTGTTTGTTGGCTGGAGCCAAGAACTTATTTTTTCACACCGTGACCCAGACTCCCCAGTGGCTCCTCCCACTGTTTATAGATCAGTCCCAGGGAAGGATTCTGATTGACTGCTGCAGTCATGTGCCCATCCCTTAAACCAATCACTGCTTGCAGAGAGAAGGGGTTCTATGATTGGCAGGGCCTCTGACCGTGACCATCACTGTGGCTAGGCAAAGAATTTACCCGAGAGAAAATCATTTTCCACTTCCGAGGAGCCTTAGATATTATCAGTCCCAAAGTGGCCCGACTTCCCCTTTCCCACAGAGTTTAGGTCCCTCATGCCGACACCCCATATCGTTGTCATTCCATGTCTCCATGGGCTCCCAGGCGTCCCTGATTGGTCCAGGTTCCAGAGCTTGTGGCTGGGGTCTGACACGGAGCCATGATCAACATGCTCAGAGAGCAGAGGCAGGAATAAGCATGTGCTTGCCGGAGTCCAGGAAACCTGTAGGGATGGTATTTGAATGGGATCCTAAAAGATCAGTAGGCATTTAGCAGGCGCGGAAGTGGGTGTAGAGGGTATTCTGGGTTATGAAAACAGCAAGTCCAAAAAGGAACAGAAGCATGAAAAGGCATAATGGGTTTTGGAGAATTATTTTGTGTGGCTGAGCATAACATGTAGGGGGTGGGGGTGATACGTCTGGAAAGACAGACTGTGGCCAGATTGTGATAAGCCTAGGATCCCACCAATTCCCTTGGAAGACACTCACTTCCCATGTGCCGGCAAAGCTACAACCATTTCATACTTACTTCATCATTGGGCTCCCTTCTGACACGTGCCTGGAATCAGCTGGCTTCAAAGGGTACCGCCCACCGGGAAGACACCTGGGAGGTGAAGAGGGTAGGGATGTGCATGGGTGTTTTCAAAGGGCTTACCTGAACACATCTGAGATTTCAGCAAAATATTTTCAATATTTCAATATTGAAATATTTGCAATATTTCAATCTGTTGCAAAGTGACAGATTCAATATTTTCACCCTCTGCATTTCTAACCCTGCACGTTTCCTGGTCCTCTGCTGGGTCCGGCTCCATGTGGCCCCAGAAATGGAAGCAGGAAATCAGGCTGGGAAACCAGGTAAGAAAACAAATCTTACCTGACATCCCCATCCTGCCTGAGGCTGACTCACCTCAAAATTGAAATATGTAAACAAAGTTTATCTGCAATGGAGCTGTTGGAGTACAAACAGCTGGAGGCGTTGCAACAATGTAACAAGGCCCAAAGTGATGCTGCGACAGATATATTATTTCTAACTAAAAATAATAAAGGACAGGACTGAGAAAACAGCATTTTGGAAATGCGTTTGGGGAAACATTATTACCATCCCCATGCTGCTGCCTACCTTCCTGAACCAGCGACACCGGCTCCCTCCAGGCTGGATTTAACTGTTTATGATGGTCTTCACCCAGCCTTTGTGCTTAATTAATTCTACCTCTGCCTGGTGGTGCCGCCAGTTTGGGAAGCTGAGACCGGGGGTGGGTAGGGTGGGGGATGATTGAAAGCTATTTGAAAACTTAAAAAAAAATTTTTTTTTTTTAATTCTCACATGAGGATATTTTTCTTTTCTTTTTTAAAAATTATTTTTATTAATTTATTTTTGTTACAGATGTTTCTCCTTTTCCCCCCATTGACACCCTCCTTCCAATCCCCACCCCCCCCCCGCCCGTCCCCAGTTTTGTTGTCTATGTCCATTGGTTACGCATACATGCATATAAGTTCTGTGGTTTATGTCTCCCCTCCCTCCCACCCCCTCCTCTGAGGTTTGTCTATTTATCTTCAGATACAGTGGGTGGGAGAGAAAGGGAGAGAGAGAGGTACATGGACGTGAGAGGGACACATGGACTGGTTGTCGCCCGCACGCCCCACAGGAAAGGCAAGGGTGAATTGGAAATTGTCCTGACCTGGGGACTAGGTGGGCTGGGCGAGTTGCAGTTGCAGGATGGGGAGGGGAGGGTGACCAGCTCATCGTGGTTTGCCCTGGACCCTTCTGGTTTTCAAATGGGAAATCCCACTTGTAGGCAGACCAGGACAGCTGGCCTCTTCAGAGAGGGTCGATGATGTGGCTGGTGGTGCAGGAACGGGGGATTCACCTCTGGCTGAGGTCCTAGGGAAGGACTCGAATCTCTGAAGAAAGAGAGAGCGGTAACAGGCAGGGATACCTTCCTGGGGTGAGGGTATTGAGCGACTAGGTGGGTTTGCAGAGGAAGAGCAAACGTTTGGAAAAGGTACAAGTGTTCATTGACTTCTGATTGGCTTGAGGATAAAACCCAGGATCCTTACTTGGACACAAACAGCTTTCTGCTCTGCCCACAGCTCTTACCAGTCTTCCTGTCTGGCCATATTAAATCACTGGTGGTTTCTCAAACACACCAGGTTGTTCTTCTCCCCTGGACCTTTGGGTGTGGTGGTCTCTCTTCCTGGAGCGCATCTACTTCTCCTACCTTTTAGGATTAGGCTCAAGTGTTCCCTTCCGCCACCCTACCCTCAACCATCCCCTGACCTCCTGTATGGAGTTACAACCTCTCCTCTGAGTAGCATGAAGACAGATTACTTCCCTTTCTTTTTCTAGAGACATTTCAGGCAGTCAAGACAATGCACCAGAAGGTGAGACTCCCCTGCTGAGTCCCCACAGGACGAACTGGTCGGGGGGATAGTTCAAATGAATTTGGATGACTAAAGTGCTGACAGCCCTGTCGAAGCTCTAGATCCTTTTATTTGTCAACCAAGCGTTAAGGCTCTAGGTCAGGGTTTTTCACCAGCACTATTGACATTGTGGGGGTTGGGGGTGGTTGAGAGAGTGGGAGACGGGCAGCCTGTGCTGTGCATTGTAGGAGGTGTAGCAACATCCCTGGTCTCTGCCCACCATGCACAGTTCACCATGCCTGGCTTCACACAGTCACAGTTCAATGACTGTTAGACCTTATTATCCTCTGAAGCTTCTGTCTCTTCACTCAGGAAAAATCGGACGCTGGGTAACAGACAATGCATCCCCTCCTATAGAACCCATTATTTGAAAACTGACCAAATCATTTACTCTTTTTCCAGATAGTGAGAAATAGCAAGCCAGCCAAGGTCAGGAAAGTTTTCACCCTTTTCTCAGTATGATATATGTTTTCCAAGTATGCGTCTTGGGAGCCAAACTCTATAATAAGGTTAATGAGAAGAGAAGCAACACAAATCTGTTTTCATCGCTGTTAGCAGAGCTTAAATTACAACACAGCTGCTCTGGAAGGCAGCGTAGGAGCAGATCAGTAGAGGCTGATTGTTTATTAATGAGAGGGTTTTCGGAGTAAGCCCTGGTGGAAAACCCACCAGACTCAATTCTGCAAGCCGTCGCTGAAGAGGGGTTGTGTATGAATCGCTTGATTGATGTCAAAAACTCAAAACATTCTTCTCAGCACCCTGGAGGCTGTCATGCCCTACTGATCTCTTATCAGTTTATGTTAAGCAAATAAAATCCTTCAGTAAGTGAATGTGTGTAGTATTTAATGAAAGTCACTGCTGGGCTCCGTGTGTGAGGCGGGTCCTCGTTCGGAGATCACTGAGTTGTTGCATCCTGTCTCTCACTTCTCCACCCGGTGCTTCTACGTCCAGCTCAAAACCAGCAGGAGCTTGACGCCATGTGGACCCTCATAATGCATGCTTTAGTATTTTCTTATTGCACACATTTTTTTTAATTCCTCACCTGAGGATATTTTTCTATTTATCATCATATGGAGTGTGAGGGAGGGAGAGAGAGACAGAGAGAAACATCGATGTGATAGAGCCACATCAACTGGTGGCTTCCCACACGACCCAACCGGGGCTGGGGACAAACTGCAGCCGAGGTATGTGCCCTTGACAGGAATCGAACCTGTGACTCATTGGTCTGCGGGCCGATGCTCTACCGCTGAGCCAAACCGGCCAGGGTGCACCCGTTTTTTAGATAAGGAAACAGAGGCTCAGCGAGGTTAGGTCACTTGTCCAAGGTCTTGCAAACTGGAGAACTGTGATTTCAACCCAAGTCCTGGGTGATTCCATAGGTGATGCTTGTCACCACTTATGCAATATGACAGAGGTGTATTTAGTAAGAACCAACTACGGTGCACGGCAAGTGGGTCTCCAAGTTTGTCCTCAGACCAGCAGCATTAGCATCACCTGGGAACTTTTCAGAAATGCTAGCTTTCAGGCCCTGCCACAGCCTCACTGAAGCAGAAACTTGGGGCCTGGGGTGACTCAGGTGCACACTCCAATCGGAGAACCACTAGTATGTAGGCTGTATGTCAGGCACTAAAGACTTAAAAAGAAAAGATAGCTCCCCTGACTTCAGGGAGTTCAGAGCCTGGCAGCAGAGACAAGCACATCAAGACAATTATCATGCTATTTCATTCGTGCATTCTAAGTGCACTGAGAAAACAGGCATGGGAAATTAGGGAACTGCACGCGGGGTCAACTGACTTGGATGGAGTAGGAAAAGCTTAATTGGGAAGGGCGGTGCTCGCCCTGGGTCTGAAAGCATGTCGCTGGCTACAATGACGATAAGGAGAGAGCACTCGAGGCAAGAAGACAGCATAAACAAAAGCTGGAATAAATGATGGGCATCTGGGCAAAAGCAGCACTTGGGGGATGCTGGAGTATGAAGTGTGATGGAGAAGCAGCCATGGGTCCTGCAGCGGGCGGTTGGTGGCCCTCTGCCGTTCTGCAGCTCGACCTCCCACCTGCGGAAGCTCCAGAGTTTGGCTTTGTGGAGTGCTGGCTTGGAGATTCCAGTCATTTGTCACTCTGTGGCATTTATGAGCGCCCTACGGTCCCAGATGAGGGCCACCATATATCACAAAGGCTTGTTCTTCATGAGCTATTGAGCACCCAGTAACTCATGCATGTTATTTATACCACTCACTCTTTTCTCCTCCCTTCTTAGGAAGTCCCCCATGCCCCTGACATCAGCCAGGAGATGTCAAGTTGTCCAGTGAGTAAAATGTTGTTTGACAAAGGTTCAGCAGCTAGGGCTGTCACTTATAGTTTATATCATGTGTTCTAACTCAGTTCTTTGTTTCACCACATCATATATCAGTGAATAATATCCCCACATCATAGGACTTTGGGCTATATTTTCCAGATCAGTATTTTAACAGGGGCATGGGGTTATACTGGAGCACTTACAATCAAATAATGGTGCTATATTCATCCCGACAGAGTAAAAAGAATGTCAGATTGAGGATGAGAGAGACTAGGGTTCTAGTCACAGCTCTGTACTTTCCGTGGGTGTCCATTAGAATCACATCCGAAGTTCCACCTATTTGATGTTGTGCAGCCTCAGTTTTTCTTATCTGCAATGTTGGGTTGGTATAATGATGATGTCTGGGACTCAGTAGATGGTGTCCCTTTCTTCATCATTTTTATGTCCAACTTGTGGTATTGGAGAGGTTGCCTCTTCTGAATACCCAATGTCAAGCCAGGACATAGATTTCCTTCCTCTATTTCTAGATATTCTGTCTGTGGACTTTCTTCCTTCACGACGCAATGGGAGTTGCATTTACGGCACTCTGCTCTTATCTTTCTATTTGTCTAGTTATAATCTGTCATACCCATTGGAATACAAGTTCCGTGAAAGCAGGTGCCACACTGTCAGGAGGCTAGTTCTCTACCCCAACTTAGTTATCACTTATCCTCTTGGAACACAGTTCATGGGCTGTTTCACTGCTTCGAATAATCAGAAGACATCAGTTTCTCTGATGCCCAATAGCCTGCAGCCATTGTACCGACCTTAATAGAAGTGCAAAGAGATAAGGACAAGATTTGCTGGGTGCAATGTATACAACAGGCTCAGTGCATCCCAAGCAAAGTATCCAAATTCAACCTGAACTCCGCAGCTTTCCACTACTGATATTCACAACCCCTTCTCCTCTCATCCCTGGGAATACCCAGAAATCTCATTCATTTAATTAATTATAACTTTCCCCCCTTTCCCAAATGAGTCAACATCTTCTTCGTTAATCAGCACCTGCTTTAAATATACTCAGAATTCATTTATTCCTTTTCTGTGCTATTCCCTTTATAACATTTATCACAATCAGCCTATTAATCGATTACTTTGTATCCACATTGACAGCTCCACTAGATTATGTGTTATTTGACAGCAGGGATTCTGTCTGGAATCTTCTATCTCCAGTGGCAGGGGTGTAGAAGGCCCTCAGGAAACATTTGTTGAACTGCATTGAATTCCTTCTGAAAGCAAAGTGTTGGGTAAGTCCCACTGAATTACAGGCTCCTGGAGAGACTTTAGCTAAACGGCTGGTAGATCCATAATGCAGAATGTCAGCTTTCCCCCCTGTTCAATGGTGGTTTCCAACTATTCATCTCATCTTCCCATCCACCCCTTGCTGTATTGTGTCGTCCTGACCTCCGCAGTAGAAGTGTTCTCCACGAATGCTCATAAATAGGACATATCTCACTGGTGTCTGGCTTGCCTGGCGGCAGCCCCTCTCATGCAAACCTAACTGGCTTTGTCACAATCAAACATTTGTGCAAACACATCATTCACTTGTCCCTTCAAAGTCCAATTGATACTAATTAGCAACTAAATCAAACTGAATTTTCCATTAAACATGCTTCATTCATGTTACTATTTACTTATTTGCATTGAGTAGAGGAAAACAGGGATGATAAATATTAGCCACTATTTTAAGATGAAAATAAACCCTGACTGGTGTGGCTCAGTTGGCTGGAGCATTGTCCTGTGTCCCGAACGGTTGCAGGTTTGATTCCTGTTCAGGGCACATACCTAGGCTGTGGTTTTGAGCTCCAGTCAGGGTGCCTGTGAGAGGCAACTGATCGATGTTCTCTCTCACATTGATGTTTTTTCTCTTGCTCTCTCTCGTCAATAACCCTCCAGTGAGGATTAAAAAAAAAGGGGGGGGATGAAAATAAATAAGAATTTGTTCAACATGGAGAGAAAAATGGTTTTAAAAAATTTTAAATAGTAACTTATATCCTGATGTTGTCTGAGGGAAAGGACCCTGGCCTGGACATAAGAGATAATACCCATGATAACTACTGACTGTTAAATATTATATGCCAGGCAATATGCTTTAAAGTATTTCTGAGCCTCCCAATATTGCATGGCAAATTATCTCCATTCTCCAGTATAAGAAAATAATTTTTATAAAGATTAAATAACTTGACCGAGGTCACAGATAATTTGAGGGTAAACCAGGCCTTAATACCAAGTTGCCATCATCCGTAGCCTAGAACTCCCTTGGAAAATGATCAGTTGTGTGAATGTAGCTTCCACTAAATTTTTATAGATCCATTTCCTTCCAGTGCAAACTGAAGTTGAAGAAAAGTAGACATCGCCCTGGCCGGTTTTGCTCAGTGGTTAGAGCGTTGGCCCGCGGACAAGAGAGCCTTGGGTTTGGTTCCCGCTAAGGGCACGTACCTCGGTTGCAGTTTGTCCCCGGCCCTGGTTGGGGTCATGTGGGTGGCAGCCACTGGCTGTGTCTCTCTCACATCAGTGTTTCTCTCTCCCTCTTCCTCTCTCTCTCCCTCCCTCTCTATCTGAAGATAAATGCAAAAAGAAAAAAGAAAAGAAAAGTAGATATGTTTTCCTCTGACCTTCTACGGTTCCACATTCTCCCTTCTCACAGTTATTTGAGGTAAGTTTGACTGAAGGCATGTCTGTAACTTGATGATGATGGTGACAATGATGACTGTGATGATATAGATAAAGAGATTCAACACCCCAGAGATGAAGCAGGGGAATACTTTTGGCCAAGAGCCAGAACTAAGATGACTGCTACAAGTGAGCATGAGATTTAGCTCTGAAAACTCGAAGGTAAGATGGCAGAGTAAATCTGGGTCATGCCATCTTTCACCACCACCACTAACAGCAACAACAAAACAGTCTCAGCAGAAAATCCACCAACAGCAAACAAGCAAGAAACTAGATACAATGCCAGGCCCCAAAGAGGAGAAGCGGCTGCCGAAGAAGACACTGAATGTTCTTAACAGCCCTGCTCTGGATCCTACTGCTTAGAAAACAGGGAAAGTAAGAAAATTCTGGGACGTCTCATCGATACCCCCTAGACTGAGGTTATTAATGGGCAGACCAAGGAAACATTTATTTTAAATCCCTAGGATTAAAGACTTTATTTATCCTTGAAGATTTCAAGATCGCAACACACACACACACACACACACACGCACACGCACACACACACAGTTTCTAGGAGTCACAGTATTTTCTCAGGGATCCGTGGTGAACTGAGAGAATGAGCAAAATTTAAGCATATCCACTCATGGAAATGAGATATTAATTTCCAACTATGGGATATAAATACTGATATAGAAAAATTTTAAAAATATTTCAGAAAAGAAAGGAACACTCCAATAAAGATGGAACTTAGAGCCTTGTGGGGATGGCCCTCTCCCTCCCAAAGAAACATCCTATCCTCAGATTATACCTATGAGAAGACAGACAGATTCCAGACAATTTAGGAGTTCAATGGAAAGCCAGTGCTGATCATGACAAATTTGAAAAAACTGATCAACAAAATGACATGATCTTCAATGCAAAATAACTATAGCTAAACACATACTGAAATATGAACCCAAGAAACGAGTATGACATGAAAAGGACAAGAATCCAGTCTGAAAAAATATATAACTTAAAAAAAGAACATTTCCTCCAAATAGATATATTTTCAACAATTAAGATTTCAAAGATGACTAAATAAGAGAATTATATTAGAAAGAAAATAGACAATAAAACAATATTATTATAGAATTAATGTATACATTACAAATAAAAAGAAAGAGTTACACTATATTAGAGAGTTGAAATTAGTGACAAAGAAAGCTCTGTGATATCATAGTGGTTAGCCATGAAAAGGGAGAAATTCTTAAAGACTCAACAATAGATGGGGTGCAAAAGACATGAAATCATAGGATAATTTGTGTACTTGAAATAGAAAACTTGCATAAAAGAAAAACTGAATATTCAGAACATAATAATACTGTATGTTCCCAGAAAATAATGACTCACACGAAACAGACCTGCTAGGCACCCAGGCATAAAGAGGAAGTTGCTTGTAAGAAGGAAAATCAGATGCTCCTGCAAGTTCTCTGTGGCACCAATTAGAGCCAGACGACAATGGAACACAACTCCAAAAGAAAATTAAGCACCGCCAAATAGTACATCAAATACAAAGTAACAGGAAGATACTCTCAAACAAGAGCCCTTCTTAACAAAAACAACTGATGAAATTCTACTGAACAAAAGGCATAGTAAGAGGACCAGTGAATACATCTTTGTCTGAAGCTTAGAAACACCTTTGATGTTAGCACAATTTCCTTTGCTTTTGCTAAATTAAAAGAAAACGGAGAGTAATAATTTATTTAAAATAGCATGCAAAAGAATCCAAAATAGAAATATTTAAAAGCATGCAGAGTATAAGACAGTAATACAGTTTTTAATCTCATAGCTATATCTATATAGTGAGATATCTTGAGTGCTACTTAATTTTAATGATTAGTATTTCTAGGTGGTGTTTTATTTTTAGATGATTTTATTAGTTTTTTATTTGTGGGTATTTCTTGATTTTCAAAATGAGCATGCATAAATGTATAATGAAGTCAATTCATTATTGTTATATTTAAAGAGCAGGAGAAAAGAATAGGTCATGGTTTATTATAAGCCGAGGCAGGTGAAGAGAGAGAACTAGAAAGTCAGAGAGTTAGAGAAAGGAAACTTTCCATTAGTGCAGCAGGGCAGAAGGAGCATTTCTTTGGTCCTAGAAATCTAATCTTGGAGCTCCCTCTCTGTAACCTCATAGCCATCAGGCCTCTTTCTTTACTCTCTACACTGTAGTTGGCATCATCTGCAAAGCTGGGGGAACGCAGCTATGTCAGCGTGCGGCTGTGATCATGAAATGAAACAATGCATGGGGTAAGAACAAAGCTATCATTGGAGCCTGTCCCCCTCCACCGGAAGTGTCCTGGTTTTCCACGCCGAATCTTAGATTGAATGATAGTGAATGGGAAATAAAGTATGGAGTAAATAACAGACAGTAGAGGCTGGCTGTTGTGGTGGAGGTGGTTGAATTGCCTCTCATATCTTCAGAAAAATATGTGCAAATTATTTTTTGCAGGTCTACCTTCCCTGGTTCCCATTTTATGTGATCCAGGTAGGGCTGGAACCCCGACTTAGGAGGTGGAGCGTATTTGCTTGCCTACAGGGACTCAGAGATAAACATGTGGCATACACAGATGGAGCTGAGAAATCCCAGGATCTTTGAAGGGCTGGAGGAAAATGAGCTCCTTCTTTTGGCCCCAAATGTGAAGGCTGAAGCCTGGAACACAGATCCCTCTCAACCTCACTGTTCTAAGGTCAGAGGCCATCTGAGAATGGGACGGGCACAAAGCAGAAGCCAGGAGGATATCATTCAACCCCCAGCCTCTATTACAGCTCTCCCCCACCCCCAAATACATTAGTTACACAAGCTGTTTAACTTCCTTTCAGTTGAGGGAGGAGGAGTTGGTTTGGGCCATCTGTAATGAAAAGAGTCCTGTTTGATACCGACGGGACTGTTTTTCTTTGCCTTATTTGATTATTTTGGACAGGTTTGGGAGTACCTTTGGTGAGTGAGTCCCAAAGACCAGAAGAAGACTGAGAAATATTTCTGGAAACTATGGGGTTCCAGCATGAGGTTTCCTCATGGGATTTCAGAAAGAGCAAGCAAATAACTTGCATTGTTTTTAATTTAGCTTTGGTGACATATAGCTCATTTTTTCATCTCATCACTCTCAGACTAACACCACGGTTTGTGACTTTGCTGATAAAACACCAAACAGACCATTTTAAGGCCTTTGTTTACAGCATTCTCTCAGCCCAGAAACTGCGGCTTCTTCCCTGTGGCCCCAGCTCCCTTCCTTGATGAACTCCTGTTCAGCCCCTAAGGCTCAGCTCCAGAATTCACCATCCGTGAATGCCAGTGCCTAACCCCTATGGCACCAAATGGGCCCCCTGTGTTTCCGTGGCAACCACCTCCGACCTCTCTCCTGACACATGCCACGTGGCGATACGGTTCTCTCCCACTGGACCTCGAGCTCCTGGAGGACAAGGCTGACACACATCTTTGTATTTGCAGCACATCTCACAGAGCTGGCGCGTGGTGGTTGTGCTGACATCTTTTGTTTACACCCACCCCGAGTCTTCTCTCTCCACTTCTTAACTCTACCTCATGGGACTTGACCTGAGTAGATGACATCAGTGGGATTTCTTGTCTTGTGGTTTCCACTCAGGTTTGGCTGGTGGGAAGCAGAGGCAAGAGATAAAAGGGGAGAAAGTGAGGTTGGGGAGTTTTTGCCTTGGCCCTTTCTAGTCGATCCCCCATGGATTGGCTCTGTCTCCCTACTTCAGGCCACAGGTACCCTTGCAGGGTTCCAGGTGCCAGTCCCTCTCCTTGACTCTTCAGCCTATGAGCATTGAACTGATATAACCTGACGGCGAGATAACCAGAGACGCATGGCCGAATTGTAAAGGAGCACTTTATTTCGCTGGCGGGCTGTGGAAGGCATAGTCTCCCCTCAGATCAACAGCCACGATTCTCCTTGCTCATCCCATTTTAAAGACAGAAACTCCCTCCTCCTTTTGCCCCCTCCCCTCAGGGAACCAATACAATAGTGGGAGTGACAGAGACTACAGAAGTCAAAATTAGCATTATTTACTGACGGCATAAGTACTTACAAGTACCTGCAAATACCTATACTCAGGAAACTGCAAATGCCTCCCAACTCCTGGGGCAACTATAATCTTGGGCAAAATTCCTTTCCGTCTAGGGGCAATTAACCTATTATTGGAAGAATATCGAGGAATGTCCATTGGTGACAAAATGGAGTCTTTTAGTCGCCTTAACCAAGGGGTCTACATAAAATGGAATCTAGTTGCCTTAGCTTTGGAGCTCAGATCAGAACTACTCTTTGTTGGTTTCCATAACCCCTGGCCACACCTTTACTAAACTCTCCTTAAATTCCTAACTCTTTCCTGTTGACCAGTGACTGTAGATAGGTAATCAATATCTGTTCGAAAGAATCGGTTATTGGATGGATGCTAGACAAAAGGATTGAAGCAATGGGTAACTGCATGAACAGGACTGGAGTGCCCCAGACGGGAGTGTGCCTGACCGGCTTGAACGAGCACAGTATACGATCGATAGGGGGTATCAACTTGGATGAAGAATAAAGAACATTGATTAGGGTTGTGACGTCAGCCAGAGGTCAGGTGCTGTAGGTTAGATCAAATTTTCTGAGATCCCAGTGTTGGGAGATAAGGCGTGAGCAGGAGACAACATGTTGAGTGAGGGAGGTCTGAGCACAAATAAACGAAGTCAAAGCAGAGAAAGAAAGTACAGGGAAGGCTTGGATTCAGACAGAAGAAAGAGGTGGGTCAGTGTTTAGATACAGAGTGGGGTTTGCCAGGGAAGGCTTCATGGATGTTGTTCTTCTGTGCCTGTGCTCTTTCCTGAGTGACTTTATGGGATGCATGTATACAAGGTGTGTTTGAATAAGTTTAACAGGTAATTATACATTTTTCCTCACTACCACCACCCAACTACGTACAGATATACATGCAGATAACACAGACACCCACCACGTTACACACATAGACACACCACACACACATACACACCACACACACATACACACACACACACACACACACACACACACACACACACCACGATTCTACTTCCCAAGTTCATAGTTGGCACAAGTCTCTTGGAGAGGTTGTAGAGATGCCAGGTGTGAGGGAATTCTGCCCCAGGAATTCCATTTTCATGTTGTTTTCAGTCAAAATCAAAGAAATTTGAGTCTGTTTCTAGGTTTGCCCAGTGTCTCTATCAGAATGAGCCCTTTTGCTTTCTGCATTCGAATCTATTTTGCCTCAGAACAGCCTTCTGTGTTAGCTCTACCATTGTCAGAGAGCCTGTGTGAAGAGGAATCGACAGGGCTGTGGCGCTTTATGTCATTTCATTATTGAGGGTTTCTTTGTCATTAATGTCACTCCATTGCAGACCTTCTCGGAATCCCTCTCCTCCCAAGTCTGGATTCTAATGTTGCTCCTGATTGAACTATTTAAATAAACTCGGTTTTTAGCTTGCTTTTACCAAAATCACTGTTAATAACTGCTATTATCCCTTATAATTACGATAATCATTTTGACTCAGAGTGACTCACAACAGTAGCCCCCAGTCCAGTAAACCTTGGCAATTGTATTTGGTGGAAAGGCTTAGATTCTGATAGTGAGAAAAGAGCTAATGGCTGGGGCTGGTGGATCCCAGTTATATCGACGGGTCAGGAAGCCTCGGGGCTTCCTAAAGTCGTAAAATTAAAGGTGTAAAGCAGCCCTAGCTAGATCTCAAGATTGGGAGGTAGTGTAGAAAAATCCTTTAATTTTATAGTTTATGAAATCAGACCATTTAAACCCATTTCTGCCACCTAGAGGCCTTGTGTTCTTAGGCGTCTATTTGAAATTTCTATGTCACAACATTCCCATCTGTAAAATGGGTATGCTAAAATGCCTATGCTCACATTGGTTTCAACAGTGTTCATTTCTGATTGATCTGTACCCGAGCTGTGCCACTTGTTAAATATTTTGACTACCATCCCAGTGTGTAACCATATTTTACAGTTTTCATGGGAAGATTAAATGACTGACCAACGCAAAGCCCTTAGTCCATACAAGGGACACGGGAAACACTCGGAAATACTGGTTGCTGTTATAATTATTCATTTTTCTTATTATGTCTCAAGGGTCAAAGAGCTTCATCTGGATCACAAGTATTATCTCATAAAATCCCATGCTATTAAAATGGTGATGATTAGAATCATATTCCAGGATTTGATAGGCGAGAAAACCAAGACGAGTGTGGTTGAATAAACTGTCAATGCTACGGAGCTAACAAGTGGCAAAGGCGGAACCGAGCTCTGATCTGGTCATACCTTGTTACTACACTACATTACTCCGGACCGGGGAGCTCATTTATGCACCCAGAGGATAAACAATAGGGCCAGAATGTCCACAACAGTAACACTTACGGTGCCAGAAAATGGGGCTGAAGGTGCATTGCACCCCCCCAGTACACTGACACCCGCGTGGGCTTTCGCAGCCTTGTTTTAAGTGGAGAGTAGGACCTCCAATGCCACAGGTTCGGGGCTAGTCCCGGGAGCGGAGCCTGCAGAGGGTGAATTAACCGTCCTAACTGCCTCGACAGGAGCGAAACAAGAGGCATGAAGCAGTGAAAACCTGCGGCTTTTTCTTTTTCTTTTTAAAGAGACACAGTGGATGCTGTGGTGTGCCACCCAGATCCTTCCCTCAGGACCCAAGCGCCCATTCCGCCACGTGCTGCTGCTGACAGTTCTCCCTGTGTTTCCCACTCTGAGCCATTCCTGGCTCAGCCCACGTCCAGTGACCGGTCACTGCAGAGGCATAAAGGACTGCCCGCTGCGTCAGTGTGGACGACTCTGCAGCGCCACCCAGCTCAGCGCCACCCGTCCCTGTGAAACCAGCTGAGGCCTTTGTTCTAACTGCTCCCCTTCAACTCGCCCCTCTGCCTTCCCTTCTGCACAGGTATGCACCCCAACAGTACCACCCAGTCCCGAGTCTATTTCCCAGGACCCCTGGACGGCGACGGGGTACAGCTTGTGTCCTGGTTGGGTTGCCAGTTCCTGTCAATCTCCACAACTCTGAGAGAGTGCTCGTACCTTGTCACACATTTTCTGTAGTATCACTGAATATATCAGAACACGATAAACATCAGTACTTCCATCAGCATCACAAGAAAGGTATTTTATCGATTTCCAAGGAGCAATTTAGCTGTTGTCAGAGGCTAAGTCAGTGGTCTGGGCAGAAGCACAGGTCTGAATGAGCACATCCGTTAACATTATTTTGTCTCCGGGCTCCTGAATCTCAGGACAGCGCTGGAAATCTTAATGACCACCAAACAAAGGGCTGAGTCTTAACCGTCTGCTCTGTGTTCAAGAAGCGTCTTCGTCCCAAGGTGTTGATGTCTGTACAGCCCCTGGAGGAGTCCTCTGGAGCTGAGTCACTGTGGCCACAGGGTTGCCCTCTGGGTGCCACGGAAACAAGAGAACATCCTTGGACGTCATTGGGTTAATGAGATTACAGGGCACGTTATTGCATTTCTTAGGGTTGCAGTGTGCGAAGGGCAGAGCACCACCGGCTCAGGTTTGGGGACTTGGGTAATATGTCATCGTCAAGTCTACGTCTCTGACCAAATCCCCTCACCTCCAGTCATCCCTACAACCTTCCTCAAAGGTGGCTTACTCTTTCATTTTTCTATGTCTTCTTCCATCTTTTGCCCTGAAAATCTTGCAGATTTTTTAAGGCTTAGATGAAATGTGACCGGCAATGTCATCTACTCAAAATTGATCACTTCTCCAAGGATATAGTAATAAATCTAAATCTGTGCAGAAACCAGCTGAACTTTGTACCTGTTCATAATCTTAGATATAGGACTTTAGCTTCTGAAATTCGATCCTGACGAGATAGTCCAAAATGTGCACACCGATTTTTCAATACAAAGGTATATATAACTCCTAGGCATGACCATTAGAAACAATTCTTTGTTTTCCTTTCATTCTTTGTCTTTTCAGAGAGATTTAAGTTCCATAAAGATAAGGATCATATCTGGTTTCTTCATTTCTATACCCTCAATATCTAAAACAATGTTTAGCACATTGTAAATGAGCAATAAATAGTTAATGAATGAATAAATACATCTTCAAACGTGCAGAAAGTAGCTGAAAGAAAGAAATTGTGTTGATATAGAAAGAGATTTGCATAAAAGGAGGGAACTAACATATTTCTGGTAGGAAAGAGTTAACCTTGTAAAGATGCCACATTCTCTAACAATCTATGAATTTATAACATTTCCACTAAAAAAAAAAAAAAGGCATTTTTGTTTTGGAACTTGAAAAGTTATTATAAATTTCAGCTGGAAGGAAAAAAAAATAGGAGAGGTTTTGTCCTGCCAAATGCGTACACACGCACACACACACACACACACACCACACAGGTGTGGTGGGGGAAGAATAGTTTCCCTGGTGATGGAACAGCTTCAACTCTGCGAGGTACAAAAACATTCAATGTATTCTCCTCACAGATACTGCTAACTGCGCTATTGAATCCTCCCTACCCACTGGTTAGCAGCCGGTTTAAACATCCTGATTATTAAAACAGTCTGTTTTCAGTCCAGCCCTCTCTCACGCTTTAATCTCCAACTCTCATCCTCCACATTCTCTCCCGTATAGATTCAACCTGTGGCCTCGGAGAGGAGGAGGAGAAGTCCTCTCAGCCGTCCACCCCCTCCCAACACACTCACGCCATCCACACTGTGAGATCCATAACCGTGGATCTTCTGGGAACATTTCTGCTGCTACTCCAGCTAGTAAACTCTCAGTGAATCTATTGCACACCCAGGCCTAACGGTCCGCTCTCAGAGACTGAGAACAGCAATTTCTAATGTGAGTAAACAAGCAGATCGGGCCTCTTGGCACCTGCCTGAAGCTAGGGCATGCGACACAGACTCGGTTTTACAAAGCCAAGTGTGAAGGGATGAAAGGAGAGGCATTCCATTAGAAGCATCTACATGGTCTCCCTCCCTTCTCCTGAAGCAGAGACAGAGGACCGGCCAGGGCAGCTCTCGATCCTCCTTTGTTTATATAAACATCAAATCAAAAGGCAAAGGATCCCACAAAACAAAGGGAAATACCTGCGTCAGAGAGATGTTAGGGGGAGAGACAGGGACTGTTTTGGGGTGGGGAGAGGGACAGTTCTGAGGTGCATGCAGTCAGGAAAGAGGAGAATTTGAGACAATTCTGAAGGTAAAAGAGTAATTGAAAGGAAGCGATAAGGAGAAAGGGTATTTAAAAAAAATTTTTTTTCCTTTATTGATTTTAGAGAGAGAGGAAGTGAGAAAGAGAGAGAGATAGAAACACTGATGAGAGAGAACATCGATTGGCCCCCTCCTGCACGATCAGGCCCACAACCTGGGCATGTGTCCTGACCGGGAATCGAACCAGCGACCTCTTGGTGCATGGGCCAATGCTCAACCACTGAGCCACACCAGCCGGACAGAAAGGATATATATATATTTTTATCCTCACCTGAGGACATTTTTCTATTTTTTGTTCAGATGGAGTGGGACATTTTTCTATTTTTTGTTCAGATAGAGTGGGAGGGAGAGAGAGGAAGAGAGAGAGAGAGAAACATCGACGTGAAAGGGACACATCGAGTGGCTGCCTCCCGCACGACCCAACTGGGGCCGGGGACAAACTGCAACTGAGATACATGCCCTCAGCGGGAACCGAACCCGGGTCTCTCCCGACCGCAGGCCGACGCTCTAACCGCTGAGCCAAACTGGCCAGGGCTCAGAAAGGGTATTTTTTAAAAGGGGTGTTGCTGGCTTTCAAGAATGCAGTCAGCCATTTGCAACTTCTGCTTCCATTGCCTTTTTCGAGACATCCTACACTATTTGATCATTTTCATCATTTTTAATTGCTGGACTACCGGTTTTTATGTGATGCTGTCGAGCACTGGCCATAAGGCAGCTGAGTTGTACAGACCACGTAAGATCTACCAGCCATGTCCTCGTGTGTTCTGGCCAAGAAGAATCCTTCCGAATGCTTTGACTGTCCTGATGATGAGATAGTAAAACAACAATTTCTGAATGGGTGCTCCAGTGGTTTCCCTCAAAGTTCTTTAAAACAAATATTTCATGGAAGTTATTGCTGTTCTAAATAGCCCTGAATTTATCCTCAGAAAAAAAATCCTAGGTTCTTGTTCCAACTTTATTTTGCTAATTGGGAAACCTCCTGAAGGCAGGAACGATGCCTTACCGTCTTCTCATATTGCATGAGTTGTCACAATCTGCCACCAGGGACACATAGGAAGCCCTCATGATGAGTGAATGAGTGTATAAGACTTCAGCCACTTCCAAGAAATCCTTTAATTGTCTTCATAAAGTCTTAGACTAAAGAATCCTTCCAGTGTCATAATGAATTAATTCTTGAAGAACCGAATTAGCTGTAACTTCGGCAGGTATGACTCTCCCTTAAGTGGGCAGAGCAGGTGAACAGCTGCACTGCCCCCCCCCACATCTGGAATGCTGCCTTAAATAAGTACACATGTTTCATGTTTGCTTGAACACATGAAGAAATAAAAGAGGGGCCAGAGAGAAGGATACAAGAAGAAAGAGAGAAATAAAAGACTATGAGAATTTAAGGCAACTTTTAGGGGTGGGGGGAATCTATTCCAATAACCTCGTGGTTGAAGTAACCAATCAATATGTTCAAGAAACCTAAATATATTTTTTCCATGTTGGAAAATCTTTGCATGTTTTGAGTAAACTGTTTAAATGTAGGAAACAGGTGATATTCAGACTTCCCCATACTTAGCATTTCTCCTTTTATCACCATGGTTACTCTCATTTAAGTTTATGAGCACTGATGGACACTTAGTAATGTGCTCAGATTGAAGAGGCTAGATGTGTTTATCAAGTACGATGACTACTAAACGACTTTTGTCGCCGCTGATCAAAGTGTCACCAGCTTTTCCCGACTACCTTTTTCTTATAAAGGGAAACACATCAAGTCTTCTGAAGGCTCCCTGTTCCGTCCCAAAGGACTTTCCCAGTAATGTTCTTTCATCATTAATTGCTGGGCGTTCTGCTATGTTTTCTCCCCTGAAGTTATAAGTCACTAGTTTCTGATGTTTTGTCTAATCTCTCTCTTTCTCAGCAAGCTGCTTCTCTGGAGAGAAGTGTCATGGAAATGCTTTCAGATAGATAAAAACGCATTCATTCCTCAGTCTCCACTGACCTGTTATTCAAAGAGTCAATATCTATAAGGATGGCAGGTGCATTATCCAAACCATGGATTTTTCTTCTCCAAGAACTGTAATTATTGATGCTTTGGACTTTCGCTGCTGCATCCATCATCCCAAGGTTATCCTCCAAAAAGTATTGCCTGAGTCTAGCACTCAGAAGTCAACATCAGTGATGTCAGAAAGCACTGATTAAATACCACTGAGTACTTAAGCTTCTAAATGCTTTCCGTGTAAAAACATTTTCTTTATTTACAAATATTTTCCCACTATAATTAAAAACCATTAATGCTTGTTTGTTGTTGTTGTTAATCCTCACCCAAGGATGTTTTTCCATTGATTTTTAGATAGAGTGGAAGGGAGGGAGGGAGAGAGAAACATCCCCGTGAGAGATGCATATTGACTGGTTGCCTCCCGGACCACCCCAACTGAGCTGTGGAGTGAACCGGCAGCCCAGGTACGTGCCCTTAACTGGAATTGAACCCGAGACCCTTCAGTTCATGGTGCCAATGCTCTAACTTCTGAGCCAATCTGGCCAGGGCTGTGATATAACTTCTTAATTGATGTTTGGTCTGACACTTTTTTGTGTGAAGTTAACTCTGTTGTTTTTGAGACATTACCCAAAAGTATCCTATTTGTTAATTTTGTATTACTTTCTTTAATATGGAACTTAGTTCTTCTCTATGCTTTAACATTAAAAATTTTTCAGTTACAGTTTACTTTCAATATTATTTTGTATTAGTTTCAGGTGTAGAGCTTAGTGGCCAGATAGCGTTTCCCTTGACATTTCCTGTATTTCCTGCGCTGTACTTCGCATCCCCTGACGATTTTGTAACAACCAGTTTGTATTCCTTGATGCCCTTGCTTCTTTCTCCCCGTTTCCCAACCTCCTCCCCTCTGGGACCATCAGTCCACTCTCTGTGTCTATTTCTATTTTGTTTGTTCATCTATTTTGTTCTTTAGATTCCACATATAATGTAAAGACCTCTTTAATCCCCTCCACAACCCTAGGAGGTTAGTTCTCTGACTACACTTGCTTCATAAGTGAGGAGACCGAGGGACAAAGAGGTTAAGTGATTCCGTAAGGTCTCGTATATAACCAACGACAGAGCAAGGATGTGCCTCGTGGGCATTTGCATGGTAGCTCTCTCAGAACACGCGGCCTCCAGTGAACAGGAAATGGTATATACACAAGATTTTTAACCTACATGCAACCTTCCTGGGGCCAGGGAGCCCCTGAGAATGACATAGAAACGTGTGTGCGTACATTTGTGTGCTTATGTATTTGCGGTTATGCATGCATTTTTTTCTGAGAAAAGACGCTATTGCTTTCATTTGGTTCTCAGAATAGTCCAAAGTTCCATAAAAATTAACTACAAAAACAATAGAGGGAAAAATGGCCTCGTCTTTGAGATTCATCAACCCATGGATTAAATCCTGGTTCTGTCACCCAGCAGAAATTTGAGCTTTATTAAGCCGTCAACAAGTTTAACTTTCCCGATGTGTCACACGGAGAATAGCAATGCCAACGATGTGGGCTGTTGTGAGAACCAAAGGCTGTAACACACACTCAGCATCCCCAAGAGTGTCTGGCCCGTATCTGTCCTGTCTTCATCTTGGGACAAAGCATCCTTTCCTACACTCCATCCAAGACTGCCAAGGTGACTCCCATCCGTTCTCAGAAATGGCTCTTTACCATAATTCTTCTGTTACACACGAAATGAATGTCTGAAGCAATTCGGAGCCCCACATTTAGAGTTCTCTTTAACATCTAATATTCTAGATCCCAGCTGGACAAGAGTCACATAACAACAGTGATCTCAGCTCAGACGCACAGTAGTCACTAATCCCCAGACTGACTTGACTGATACTCTCTGAGCTACATTTCCTTGAAAGCAATGAGCCAACTTCTCCTTCATTCCTAGTCTGTTTTTGCTTAAAACTGATGGGACAGAACTTAGACCAAACAAGTGAGCAGTGAAAACAGGTGTGTAACAACTAGAAATAACAGAAAAATCAACACATTTTTTTTCATTTGTCTCTAATGTGTTATCACACTTAAGTTTGGAAATGGGAAGTTCTGATGTTAGCAATTAGTATCTCTGAAGTCACAGAACACACACACACACACACACACACACACACACACACATCCTAAACCCAGAAGACGACTAAGAAAGTTGCCTATTGCCTACCATTTCCCCAACATATTTATATCCATGCACCCTCATGCATATATATATTCTTTCAATTCTAGGCTGTACTTGGAAATAGTCTCTGCACCATAATGCTAAATGCCAGCCTAAGTCAGAGCACTTTCATTTGACCAGTATTTTGGTAACACACATTTTTGGGAGTCATTGAATGAGTACAGATCCTCACATCTCTCACCAACCAATGGCATCCCTTAGACACCCACTGATTTCAAAATGCCACCACCAGAGTCCTGAATGGCCAGGCTAGACCTCAATTTGGGAGCAACACTGTGCTGAGGATCAGTCTGCACCCAGCCGAGTCGCCTTTCTTCTTGGTTTGAATTCCTAGTCTGACTCCAGCACTTTGGAGAGGGCAGACACTAAAAGAAGAGGAAGCAGAACTTGGAGAGAACAGTGAGAAACCCCAAGAATGGGCAGGATGCTGAAGCAGACTGCATACGTGTTACGGCATACCAGGAAGCACGCTTGGAACCTCCAGGAAAGTAGGACCTCTCTGATAACCAGGAAAGGCACAAAGAAGGAGATCAAGGACCAGTCCCAAGAGTGACAGAAGGTCAGGACAATGCTTTGGACTTGATGTTACAATCAGAAAATACCTGGGTAAATTGAATCATACCCCTTGCAGAAACTTGGTGCTCTGTTTCCTAGATGCAGAAGGACTAAGTATATTGACCAGTGTGACCCAACTGACCCGTGGTGGAATCCACATTCAGATGCCCAAGACTTCCTGTGTTTTCTACCATGCTGGTTGGGGACAGACTATGGGTCCTCGAACGCCATGCTGAAAGCAGTTGACTATTCGGTAGGCGACAGAGCCGCTGACATTCTTTGAGCAGTAGACTGATAGAGTAACATCTTCCGGTATTCTCTTTTTAACTAATAAATTGGATTTGTTTTTGTCCCATGTGCAGAAGTATACTGTGGTTAATCTCAAATCCTTTTTTTAGGAAGAGAGAGAAAATAAATATATATATAAAATAAACCGTAGCAAATAAACAAAGAAAGTGTTTCCAGTAAAATAATAATAATGAGAGAAACAAGAAGCATGAGTCACATAAATCGTAGCCAACAAGAGTTCCAAGTACTTTTTCCTTATGAAAGCTCTTGATAAACAGTCAATAAATGTTAAGTGGGATATTATTTTGTTGTTAGTTTCCCTTATTCTTTAGTTTTACTC
The DNA here is from genome assembly GCA_030848825.1 of Tadarida brasiliensis. Taxonomy (NCBI): domain Eukaryota; kingdom Metazoa; phylum Chordata; class Mammalia; order Chiroptera; family Molossidae; genus Tadarida; species Tadarida brasiliensis. The sequence continues at coordinate 60,931,268 of CM061272.1, forward strand.
TTCTAAGTAATTTCACTATCCAACTTATAATTGTAGCATGTAAGAACATACACATAATCATTTTTTTTTTTAATAGCAGGAGAATAGAATGCAAAGAATTTGTTTCGGATAGCTAAGTGATTTACAGTAAGTCCTCCTAGACAATTCCGAAAACATAATTCAGAGCACCTGAGCTTTCCGCTTGTTTGAAGTTAACAGTTAGCGATGGAAAGATACTTTAGATTCGATTGAAAAAAATAATACACATTGAAAAAGTCACAGTCCAATTCACTCTGCTAGGTACCAAAATTTACCTTGATTTTTTCCTGCAATGCTAATCATTCAGCATTCCATTAACACTCCATTAAAAACCTCATTCTTTGTTTTATCTTTCCTGCCTTTGTCAAAAACTCCCCCTCAGCCTGCTGATTTTTGACAACCTGTTGGAAGGTAACGATAACAGATTTTCCTCTGAGCCGACTGTAGCACAGCTTCCAGACAGTCTTGTCTCTGGCTAAACAAACCCTTTGTACCCTGCCTGAGATGTTTCTGTTTGTCATTCAATTGCAATTTGCTCCTTCCCGTGGCTAAATGAAAATGTGCTCATCAGAGGCGATCCTTCCTGTTTGAGCATCATAAATAATGTTTCTGGAGAGCAACCCATCAATATTTTATTAACCACAATATAGGTTTTAGGTATGGCAGAGTGAAAGTGGTACAGAGAAGATTTCCTACAGGTTCATAGTGATAGTATTTAGAGGCCATTTTAGGGTTGGGTGCCTGTATTAGGCTTTTCAAGACAGGGGATCTCATCCAGAGAAACATAGTAACATAAACCTTTGCTTCTGGATTCCTTGCCATCGCGGGTTTCATTTTCTTCCTGCTTGAGTTGGGATGGAATATATCATCCAGTATTCCCAGGCCTGAGTTTAATTTACTCACTGCTTTTTGTGTGTTTGTTTTTTCAACATAGTGTTGTTACCTCTTGGGCAAATGAAGAACTGTAGAATAATGAAGTTTAGACCGAAGATAAATTGTTGTCACTCCCGCTGGGGTAGTCACCTCAAACTATAAAAGAAATAAAACGCAGGTGGAGATTGGGTGGGGGGCATTTAATAGAGAGAAGTACTGTAAATATAATTCTTCTCCAGGTTAAAAGAATTTTACTTGAAAATATATCCCCTCTGGCCCCAAAACCTATTTCCCATGTCCTGTGGTTTCTGTTCCGTAGGTGTCCTGAAAATAATTGGGTATTTAAAGAACCTCAAAATATTGCCGATCACAGAGCCAACTGCTTCTTCGTACTTTCCCTCTGAGGCTTGTATTAATTTTTAATCAGCTTGCTGCTGTTTCGGGTCTTCAGGACTCCTGTAAGTAAAGGAAAATGCCACGTGGGTGGCAGAGGAGGAGACAGAAAATAAACACAGAGACAAAGGCCGGTGTGGCTTCAACAGAAATGGAGTTAAAGCAGTTTTACAGGAGAACACCACTCCCTGAGCTGGACCAAATGTGGTCATTAGAATCCCATTTCTCTCCAGCTACTTGGCTACTGACTGTGTGCGTTCCCTGGCCTTTATTTCCATAGATAAATGCTACGCCTCGGCTTTTGCTGTCAGAAGGGCATAATGGCTTGATTCTCTGGGAGTTTTTCTAATAGATGCCTAAAGCCCAATCTCATCTCTGATCTCTACCTTCCCCACCCCCTCCAGCTTTTTTGTTGTTGTTGTTTTTAATGGCTGATTTCACAACGTATATCCATTTGGGTCACCTGTAAGTCCAGTGTGTGAGATAGAAATTGTTATACTTTCTATCATGATACACAATAACATCATGTAAAGTGGTTCGAACAGAATAATGTCTCATTTTTTTCCCCACCACTCAGTGACCCCAAAGCATACCCGATACCTCCATCTCCACATTGTGTTTACTTGTTGGCGTAGAGATGATGGACAGTGCAGATTTGTGAATTGAAGGGGTAGTGAGCATCAGCCAGAGAAATCACTGGGGGAAGAAGGTATCTGACTTGACTGTGTTCACAGCTGTATCGTGAACCAAAGGCAGGTCCTCTCTCCAAGAGCTGGAAAGAGCGACATGTTCTTGGCATTTAGGAAGGTGGATTGCTAAGGCTTCCTGCAGTGCAACCACCCTCACACCCCAAAGATCATCTTGTTCGTTGACCCGGAGACAGGGGTGCATCGATTTGCTCCCCCATAATGAAGCCAGGGATGGGAGGGGAGAGGGAGAAGGGCTGTTCCTTCTGTTCTTTCTCCTCATTAGCTTCTCCTCATTGCAGGACTCTGGGGTGCAGAGTTGAAGCATTTCCTCCTCTGGGGTGCAGAAGGAGCCCCTTCCCTGTACCCAAGCACGGGTGGAACCCATCAGTTCATCGCGTCGCACCACGTGCAGGATTTTCGGAGGGAAGAAGGCATGTCCTTGTGCTTCATCTCAAAAGCCTTGCCCAGCACCTGGCAGACAGGAGACCTCCACAAGTATTTGTGCAGTTAATGTTCTCTCTGACGTGGAGGCGCTCTGCGAGCCCACAAGGGCGTGAGGGCCACCCTGCCAGCTGCCAGGAAGTGCGATCAGCTAGCACACGGCACGGGGATTTGGGGTACCCATAAAAAGGTCATTTGTCTGGGTGGCCTTTTTCTCTCTTCTGCTTTCTACACCGGCAGGCGGTAGCAACCTGCTGAGGCACAGGGCACCTACATGGCAACTGAGTTAGTAAAGGGCAGGGGACAGCGACCTGCAGCTGGGCCATCCGATGCTTTGCTTTCACTTTCGTTGCCCACTGCAGTAGAACGTACAAAGAAATTTCTCCTAAACTGAGATTAAGTTTTTAAAAATCTGGAATAGTTGAGGTATTGATGTATTGATCTATTTACTTATTGATTTATTGGTCAGGTGCATAATGAGTATTTTCAAGTATTTGGGAAATTTTTACCCAAGTGATTTTTCTAGACACAATGTCAGTGTGACCTCCTCAGGAAAGTCTTCCTTAAGGGTGTACTTTTTGGAGGAATCTGTAAGATACTATAATTATACAGAGGCTTTTTCATGTTTCTACTGCATTTCAAGCTCGCAGAGACAGCAAAGATATTTTTTGTCTGTTTGTTTTGTTTTGCTTTGTTTTCAAGTCCATAGCTACAGGGACTAGCAGAACAAATAGTTTAAGGCTGGTACATATTACATGTCTATGGGTGAATGTGGGATAAGGGAAGGCAGGAGGGGTGGATGGATCAACGGATGGATGGATGGATGGATGGATGGATGGATGGATGGATGGACCTATAGGTCAGTAAGAAGAGCTACAGGTTAGTCATCCTCCCCAAAGAATCTCTTTTGTGAATGGGCCACCTATTCCTGAGGAAAATAATGCATAAAATAATACAGGATATAATGAAAAACTCCAGAAATTGTTAAATACTGATTACGTGTTGGCATTAGGCTGTGAAGTACTCTAGGCCTCAGATGAGCATTTTTAGATTTTATCTTATTGGTTGCAAATTAAGTGGCAACTGAAGATTTTTCAACATCTTTATTGAGGTATAACTGACATACAATAAGTTGATTAAAAGTGTACAATTTGATATATTTTGAAATATGTATATGCCTGTGAAACTATCACCACGAATGAGATCACGAACATATCCAATCCTCTCAAAAGTTTCCTCATGTTTCTTTAGAATCTCCCCCACGCATCTGTCCCCATGCCAGGCCCCAGGCAACCATTGATCTGATTTCTGTCACTATAAATTAATTTTCATTTTCCAGTATTGTATATAGATGAAATCATATGGTATATACTCCTTTTTAGTTGGCATCTTTCACTCAGGACAATTATTTTGGTGTCTACCCTTGTGCTTGTGCATCAATAGCAAATTGCCTGTATCTGATGAATAACATTCCATTGTACGACAATTATAGGTAAAGCTTAGCGAACATGTATATACATGTGTTTGTATGGACATATGTTTTCACTTCTCCTAGGTAAATGTCTAGAAATAAAATGGCTGGACCATATGCTAAGTGTATATTTAACTTCTTAAAGAACTGCCAGCTGTTTTCCGAAGTGTTTGAACCATTTAACATCCCCCCCAACAGTGAAGGAGAGCCGTAGTTGCTCCGCCTCCTCACCGACACTTGACATGGTCAGTCTTTCGGTTTCAGACATTCCGAAAGTGGCCCGTGGGATCTCGCCGTGTCAATTTTCACTGCCTTTATGATTAATAATGTTGAGAATCTTTTCATATATCTCCCGTGGTGAAGTGTCCATTCAAATATTTCATCCATGTACTTTCATGGCCTTGTTTTCTTATGATTGAGTTTCTGAGTTGAAAGAACAGATTTATATTCTGGAAACGAACTGTTTATCTGATATTTGATATGGAAATATTGTCCCCCAGTCTGTGACTTGTCTTTTCAGTCTCTTAACAGTACCTTTTGAAGAGAAGCTCTTAACTTTTGGTGAAATCCAAACTTACTGATATTTTTCTTTTATAGATTGCATTTTTAGAATCATATATAAGAAACCTTCGGTTTACCCAAAGCCATAAAAACGTTTCTTCAATGTGTCCTTGTAGAAATGTTACAGCTGTAGGTTTGGGTTCATGATTGATGTTGACTTATATCTGCATCTGGGACAAGGAGTGGATGGGAGTTCCCATCTTTACAGTGAACAGCTACAGGTTAGTCATCCCCCATGACATCCTCCTTGCTCCAGCATGAGTTTGCTGATAAGACTGTCTTTCCTCCACAGCATTGCTTCTGTACTTAAATAAATAAATAAATAAATAAATAAATAAATAAATAAATAAATAAATAAATGAATAAATAAAATGATTAAATATGTGTGAGTCTAATTCTGGATGCCCTGTTCTGCTTCATTGATTCTTCCATCTTAAGCAAAAACCAGACTATCTTGGTTACTCTAGCTTTCTGACATGTATTGAAATCTGGGAGTCAAATACTTGGACTTTGTTCTTCTTTACCAAAGTTATTTTGCGTCTTTTCTGTCCTTTGCATTTCCACGTGGATTTTAGAATCAGCATTTTGTAGTTTAAAAAAAAAATCAAGAAGATGTGGTATCGCGTATTTAAAGGTACATATAGCAGTTTGTTCTAATCTTAGAAATTTATGAATTTGCATCACTGAAATATCCTTTTGCTGTGGATGACTTTTTAGCTGTTTTAGAAAGACTTTTTCCCCCTTAGGCAAAGTTATACTGTAGCAACAATTTACCCCCAAATCTGTGTAGCTTACAATAACAAGTTTTATTTCCTTCTAGGCTACTTGTCTATGACAAGTTGATTGTAGCTCAGTTCCAAATCGCCTTCACTTTCAGACCTGGCCTGAAGGGGGCAGCCTCTATTTGGGACAGTGCAAGTCTTGTAACAGGGGAAGGAAGAGAGATGCAGCCTCCTTAAATTTTTTCTGATAAGTCACATGTCCCATCCATTCACATTTCATTGGCTAAAGCCAGACAGATGGACAAAACTGATGTCAATGGAATGAAAAAATTCTGCCAGAAAGAGGACACCATAGAAAGGGGGATATAATTATTATGAACAGAATACAACCTATCACAGATACTAAATAGCTCTTTAAATGACCACTTTTAGAACGTTGTGTCAGTTTACAAATGGGTAGGATTAATTCAATGCACAATACGTTTTTCATGGGAAATATTAAGGTACCCCACTCATGTTGCCTTATTTGGCTATGTCTCTGTCCCCCGACCCCCACCCTAACCTCATGCCTCTTGATTCCAGTCAAAAAACTTCTGGGCTACTGTGACTTCACAGCTTAGTGTCATGTCACATGTTTCTGGGGGGAGTGGCAGTCTCATTCCTATATCATTATTTTGCCAGTTCCCCCTTTTCTCCTTTTCTTCTATTATTTAATATTTGCTCGGTGATATGCACAGACAATTTACAAACATACGTAATTCAGTAAGAAACCACTGCTCCCTAAGCAGATTTAAACCTGAGTGGGAATAGAGAAGATGATTGTCTGCAATCCGATAGGATAATTATCATAAAAGCCATCACTAATGAAGCGTTCAGCGTGAGCCAGTCATGCTTCTAAATGGCTCACCTGCATTTTCTCCTTTAATGCTTCTGAGAATGCTATTAAATGGATGCCATTGTTCTAAAGTGAATGACAACGAAGGACTCGCCGCACAGGGGTGTTAAATCGCTTGTCTGAGGCTCACATACATTTCAGTCTTGATTCCAACCCAGGCCTGTCTGACTCCAGACCCTAAGTTGTAACACTGTAATTAGAGAAGAAGGTCTTCAAACACTCTCGAAGCTCTTAATGGACAACCCCAGGATTTTAAAATGGGCCAAGCTGGAATTTTAATATCAAAGGCGAATCAGACATTTTCTATAAAATCATCTGCATCTGGGCAAGGCAGGCTGTAGATCTCAGACTCATCTTGGGGAAATCGCAGTGTCGATCCATAAACAATCTAAAACATAGTATATTTTAAAAGGAGGTAGAGGTATTTCTTTAAAGGTCGGATGGAAACTGGAATTTTTCTAAATGAGAGTTTTGACTAGGATTCTCTGACTGGCACAAGCTCATTCAACAAATATGAGCTGCATTACAATATAATTGTAACCGATTTCATTCCATTTAAAAGCAAAAGATCTTAAAATCCTCAGCAAAATACAAGCAAACCAAATCTGGCAGCAGATTAAGAGGGTTACACATCATATCTAAGTGGGATTTATTCCAGACTGTATGAGTTGTAACAAGAAATCATTCAAAGAAATTCATGATGACACTGAACAAAACTAAAAATAGAATATAACTTGCTCTACATTTTACAGTTGTGTACTAAACTCACTGGGGTGGTCACTGTGTGAGTTACAGAAATGTCTAACCACTATGGGTGCACCTGAAACTAATAATATTGCATGTCAATTATAATTAAACAATTAAAAAAAATTTAAAGTAAATAGCCAAAAAAAATGTTAAAGGGCTTTTATGAAAAGCCCACAAGTAACACCATATTCAATGGTAAAAGACTAAAAGCTTTGCCCCTAAGATCAGGAACAAGGCAAGGACAACTGCTTTTATGAGATCTACTCAACATCATATAAAGGCTCTAGCTAGAAAAATGAGGAATGACAAAACAAAAAGGCAACCAAATCGGAAAGAAGTAAATTATATTTATTCTCATTTGATACGGTCTTATAAAACAAAAATTCCAAAGAAACCACAAAGCTCTGCCAGAGCTAATGAATTAATTCAGCAAAGTTGCAGGATACGAGATCAACACACAAAACCAGCCTTATTTCTATACACTAACAATGAGCAAGGCAAACATGAAATTAAGAAAACACCTCCATTTATAATTGCATCAAAAAGTGTGATGTTGGCATCAAGGTAGACATATTGATCGATGGAACAGAAGAGAGTCCAGAAACAGCTTCTTTATAACTAAGGGCCAATGCCAGCTGAGCATATATGGGAACCTGGGAATTTCTGCATTCCCGAGACTGCAGTAGCAAAAATTTTAATCAAAATCTTAGCAAGAGATGAAACGATCATATCTATAATGCCTTTTCATCCAATGACGTTCAACATGTGCTAAGTTGAACCCCGGAGTTCTGAAGAGTTGCCTTGCCAGCTGTCGAGGCAGACAAGGGAGGGAGGAGGTAAGCCACGGTGGCTCTGCCTCACCACGACCACCGCAACCCCAGTAGCTGCATTTTCATCTAGCTGGTCTGTTGTGTCTTCCCGAAAGGTTTTGGTAGACATGTCAAAATGTACACACTTTTTTTCAATTTCAAGATTTTATGGAATTTGAAGAGATGGAACAGAAGTGTATGTCATATTTGACTTGAATCCCGACTACACTATCTTTGAGAATAATAAGATGGATGCCTTTCATAATGCCAGAAGAACCTACAATTTGGTACCATATAGAATTTTCAGTGAACTTAACTCTTGCAATGATGCAAACATACCTGTGATGTCGGCAGTGTAATGAGTAGGATTCCTGTTTTTCAAATGAAAAACTGAGAGAGAGAAAAACTGAACCAGCTGGTGGCTGAATGAAGAACCAAACTCAAATGTAGCTCACTCCAAATTTGGGGTTCTTAATATCTGCGGCTCTATCTCAAGAGCGGAGTATACTTTACTCTAAAATACCTAAAATGAAATCTCACAAAGCTGAGGCACAGGGCATAGAAACAGAACGCCGGTGCTTAACGCTGGCTAAAGCCTATCACGGCCGTACGGGTCTTCTAAACATGGTTTGCCACAACACAGATTCTGTACGGGGGTGAATAGTGTTCCCCAAACTCGTGTCTGCCTAAAACGTGTGAATGCTTAGGAATAGGGGTTTTGCACACACAATCAAACTAAGATAAGGTTATATTGAGTTAGGGTGGGTTCGAAATCCAACAAAACCAGTGTCCTCATAAGAAAAGGGAAGTTTGGACATGGGAACACAGATACACAGGGGAGAAGGGCTGAGAGATGTTTAACCTACAAACAAAAACCAAAGTGAGAAGCAACAAGTGTTGGTTTTTTTTGGAATAAAAAAGAACCGCAATCCGGGGCACAGATTCAGGCATAAACCCGAATTCTGGCCGGATTATGGGGTGAAGGCAAGGGAAGATGTTATAAGAAAAAGAAGGGAAATAATTAGATGAATAGAAAAAAGGAATTTTTATTGGTACGATAAGTACGTTAGTCTTTAGCTATACACGGCTGGTTACTATTTCTAAAGACTGCCCTTAGTTATTAGTCTCTGTGGTCAGAAGGTCTGCTTTCCCGTTGGCGTCACAAACAGTGGTTTGTAAGACAATGCTGGCTGGCCCAGCGCAAAGGTGTCCCCCAGTTTAAACGTTCCAAAGGCTCCAGCAGAAGACGTGCGGCCTGTCCCCCGGGATGGTGGCTCCGACTCCATTCTGAAATGGTTTCGTTTGCATGACTTTTCTCAGAACGCGGAGCCAGAGATTGGAGGGATGCAACTATAAGCCAAGGAACACCAGGGTTTTCTGCAACCACAGACACCAGAGAGGCAGGGAAGATTTCTCACCTACAAACTGCAGAGGGAGTGTGACCCTGCCGACATCCTGATTTCAGACTTTGAGCCTCTGAAACCACGAGACAATAAACTTCTGTTATTTTAAGCTGCCCGGTTCGTTAGGGCAGCCCTTGGAAGCGAATGCAGGGTCTGTTCAGAGTCTTTAGTTCCATTCTCAACTCAGTGGTCCTTGATTTGTATTGGTTTCGCTAGACCAGTGGTTCTCACCTTCCTAATGCCGCGACCGCTTAATACAGTTCCTCATGTTGTGGTGACCCCCAACCATAAAATTATTTTTGTTGCTACTTCATAACTGTAATTTTGCTACTGTTATGTCTTAGGCGACCCCTGTGAAAGGGTCGTTCGGCCTCCAAAGGGGTCGCGACCCCCAGGTTGAGAACCGCTGCCCTAGACTATCAGGAGAGGCAAGTACTTAGCCAATGTGAATAAGGTTGACCTGAGAAAAATGGGGGAGCGCTCCAGGACCCCAGACACCAGTTCAGGGCAAAGAATCGAGGATTCAAAACTAGAGATCGAGGGTCTCGTTCTCACCGTCTCGCCATCCCAAACGGAGACCTTGTGCGAGGCACAAGGCCTGCTCCTTCCAGGCCTTTCCCTCTCCTATAAGAAGGGAGTCATTGCTCTGCATTTACTCATGTTCAAAGGGATAGCGAGTATCCGACAACAAAGTAATTGGGAAATGTTTTGAGAAGTCTGGGACTACCAATCCATTGTCATAAAGGACTGCGGCAATATACACCCACTTAATTATTTTTACTTTTCTGTGTTTGCAAGCTAGAGTCTTCAAATACAGGGTGACAAGGTCAAATGGCTGTTTCGTTTCTATCCTTTGCCTAACCTAACAGCAGAGCCTATAAAAGAAAAATTCTGCTTTTCCATTAACCTAGCTTGTGAAAGCGTCTATCACTTCAGGAAACTAACAACAACGACGGCACCACACACATCATTACAACCCTCAAAGCAGCAAATAAAAATTGCCCTTCAATAAAAATGACCCTTCAGCGTTGAATTAGAGAGAAAAATGAACTATTTTGAATACAATGAAGGCAAGTGACCAGTCACTTGCTTGCTGCTCTCAGATGAATTCCCTGCCCTTTCTTCGCTCTGTTTCTGGAAGAGCAGATCCCAGAAAACCACAGAGGTGTTAGGAGAGGGAGTAGGAATCCCTGGAGGCTGAGTAAACAGAGAGCAGGAGAGAGAGCCCGGGCATTTTCTCCGTCTCTCTGTGCCCGGTGTAGTGTCTTGAGCAGGGGCTGTGTTCTCTGCGGCTTCAGGACTTCCCCTTCCTCTGCCCCCATCCCTCCCTCCGTGGGCCAGTCTCTGTCTGCCAGCGCCACTGTGAGTGATTCTAGCTCCCGATGTTTTATCCAGACTCCGGCTCCCCAACAGGTCCCCACCCATCTTCCCCCAGCCCTGGGGTAGGAGTGACTTCCCAGGGTCGCTAATTTCATTTTTCCCACGTTCCCCTTTGTTCCTTCATCTCTGCCAGCATCTTCGTAACTAATTCCCTGTATTAATGTCTCTCCATTTAATTTACCTGGCATGGTTTTTGTTTACCTGGATGGACCCTTATTGAATTAGCAAGTTAAATTATTTTGACTCTGCATGGGAGAAGGCATAAACATTTCCAAATTTTTCTGACTCTCTAGCCCTGGAAAAGATGGATTGCCCCTGTTATACTCTGTAGCACCGAAAAACTACAACCACACAATTATTTACCTTGATATAAATGCATGAAACACTGGGGGCACATGAATACGTCTTAGGTTTTCTCCTTTCTCTAGAGTGTGTTTCGAGAGTATTTGTAACAACACATTTTTCAGAGGTATCAGGGGTGGTTGGTAGGTGATAGAGAAGAAATGTTCGTGTTGCTTGGGAATGTGGAATGTTTCTGCATATAATCAGAGTTCACCCTGAGTCCTTCTAACCAGTGAACTTTCTTGTCCTACAAAATTATGCTCGGATATTACGGCCAGCTGTTCGCAAAAATTCATGTCCTCCTCTTCTTCAAGGTCACACAGTTATTTCCCATCTCTCAACTTCCCATGTGGGTAGGTTCAGCCACGTGTCTCCGTGGTAGCCATAGAGTATAAACAAAAGTGGTATAATCATTTCTGGGCATGGCTTATAAAAATCTCTCAAGTTGGCTTTTCCCTGCTCTTTTTGCCTTCTGACTGACAACAAGGAGAAGAACATGACGATTTGGGAGCTATGTGTTGAACATGGCAAATCCTCCGTCAGCCTGGGTCTTTGACACACTCCGTGGTGGAAAGTCAATCTACTGACCCATTCACCCACCAAAGACCGTTATAGGAGCCATTATACAGTATTTAAACTACAGTGTTTGAAACATATTGTGAGCTATTATACAGCTGGGGTCTATTTATTATAGCATCTAGCCTATTCCTAACCAATATACTCCTCCTCGTGTCCTTCTTGACTCCTGTAGGATCAGGAGTTTCCTTTTCATGGACTTTGTTTCTAATTCTTTGGCAGCCCTTATCAGCAAGAACACGGGCTTCACAAGGGCAGGCGTGGGGTCTCACTCACCTCGCTGTCCCCAGTGCCATTAGGTAGAGAGTATACAAAGTCTCAAGAACCGTAAGTTGAGTTGAATGGACTGGAATTAGGGTCTCACCTAGTCTGCCTTTTCTTCCCCATCCTTCCCAGGATAAAAATCTTGTCCCTGAACCTAGACTATTTTTAACCAATACCCACTATTTTCTGCCAAACCTATCACTCCATCTAACTACTTACCTGTTTGAAGTTTCAACTTGAGGCTTCTATATGTCAACCCTCCCTCTGCTCCCCATTTTTCTACAGAACTGTTTGACCTCTGAGCCCTGTCTACCTCCATTGCGACCCAAGGACTTTGGTCTCAGCAGGCAGTAATGCTTACATTATGCTTACTGGGGAATAAAAATAAGTGTGACTTTTTATGAGCACATGACAAAATCTTCCTGAATTTATACTCTGAGATGTGTTATTTATTTAATTAGAAAAAAATGATCTTACCTAACTGAAAACCTCCGATTTCCAAATGTAATCATTGTTAGTTATAATCCTGGATTAAACAAACTCTCAGTCTTGAAAACCCATGAGTCCTGAGGTCAGGACATAAGTCAATTCAATGAAATGTAGATTTGGAAGGTTTCTCAGCTGTAGAACAGAAAGAACAGAAGAGAAGAATACATCTTAATATTCTTTATTCAACAAGGGTGAGTGTAGAAGGTGCGTTTTTTAGCATTGATTGACCTCACTGGCAGTTTAATGTTAAGCATCATACAGATTCCTACTCTATTCCATTGCAAAGTGACTGAATCATAAAATGTCAGGGCTGAAAAGTGCCTCTCAATTCATGTAGTCTAGTGGTTCCTGCCATGTTGAGAGATGGGACCTTTTGAAGTACATTTCCCATGCTATGGACACACACACACACACACACACACACACACACACACTTTACAGATCATTTTAATGGTTCAAGTATTTCCTAGAGGACATCTGGGACCTCTCACCCAACCATGGAAGTCCATTAATGAAATCTTATAGGAGCTCACAAATATGTATGAATATAAGCTATGACATTTACTCCTGATAACTCTAAAACACCACATTCATTAATTTATCCATTTCCCCATTAAGTTATATCTACTCCCAAGTCCTCTACACTGGGCTCAAAGGAAAGCCCATTTCAATCTCAACTGAGAAACCTACCCCATCCGTTCCCTAGGATTACGACAGGTCTGAAGGTCTTACATAGTACAGATCATCAAGAGTTTATAGTAGTTTATACCAGCAGACGTACTCCTGGTCCCAGGCTCTGAGCTTGGATACACAGTCTTCTCCGTGGCTCTAGAAGGTCTCACTCCAAGTGTTCTGTCACATCAACATTACCAAGCCACCTCATCAGAAATACTGTCACCTCTAGGGGAGAGGGAGGATGGTGATCATACATGACAATGAGGACACCGCTACAGACTGATCAGTCCTTGAGGTCCCCCACATCCCAATTCAATTTCCATTTCCGGGGGGGGGGGACTCGGAAAGGTTTCTCAACTCCTATGGCTTGTACCTCCTCTGTTCCCCTTTCTGGGAGAATTGAGCATACATCTTTTCAACTGCTTTTTTTTTTTTTTTTTCAGGATAGGAAGGCAATAAACCTTAATAGTTGAGCAGCTGGTCTCTGGAACCAGACTAGTTGGGTTCAAGTCCCAGCTTTGATGCTTACTAACCCTATGAATGCATTAGCTTCCTAATTAACACAACTGTGGTGACTTAAAATAAGAGAAATTTATTATCTCACAGTTTGGAGGCCAGAAGTCCAAACTCAAGCTGTCGTAACGGTTGATATCTTCAGGATGCTCGGAGGGTGACTCTGTTCCATGCCTCTCTCCTGGCTTCTGACCGGTGGTGCCAGTCCTCGGCTTTGCCTGGCAAGTAGATACGTCACTTAAATCTCCGCCTCCATCCTCACATCCTTTTTAAAATGTATCTATTTCATTTATTTTTGTTACAGATGTTTCTCTTTTTTCCCCCCTTGGCACCCTCCTCCCGTTCCCGCCCGCCCCCCAGCATTGTTGTCTGTGTCCATTGGTTGTGCTTATATGCATAAGTTCTTCGGTTTATCTCTTCTCTCCCCCTCCGCCACTCCCTCCCCTGAACTTTGTCAGTCTAAACCCTACTTGTATCACATCCTTTCCCCTTCCTTTTTCTTCTTTTATAAAGACACTTGTCATTCGATTTAGGGTCCACCCTAATCAAAAATGATCCTTCCTGAAATTCTTAATTGCATCTGCAAAGATTGTTTTTCCAAATAAGGTCCCATTCACAGGTCTGGGTGGACATATCATTTGGGGGACTGCCATCTGACCCACTACAACAAACCTATGCAAGTTTTAAACTACATAATGTTTAGTCTGGTTCACTACATAATGGGGTGGTGATAATAACAATAGCAAACTCCCCCATATGTCTATTGAGGATAAAATGTGTTTATACATGTAAAGCACTTAAGAGTTCCTGGTAAGAATAAATATTCTTTGCTAAACAGTGTTTGCTATAATGGGTAGTTAACTTCTGAACTGTATTAATTTCTGCTCTTGGTCACCTGACTCAAAGCCCCATTAATGAAACCCCAGGCAAGGGAGCACAATGGCTAGTCCACTCTTGTTTATGAAGACAGGGTGAGTGTGCACACTGGAAAATGCAAATTACTCAGGCACAGTGTCCCAGAGCTAAACAGAGAGAGCACTTGGGGCCAGGACGCCACAGTCTGATAATCAGCATTTAACAGAGGCCACAGAGGAAATGAAGTTACTTTAGAATACGTCAGCAGAAGACCTTTTCAGCGACTACGGTCCATGAAAACGGCCCTTTAAAATGACACAGAGTTGAAGGAATCGCATATGAAGACATTTCTAAACTTGCTTGACTTTGAAAATTTGTTCTCACCCGAGGACACTTTTTCATTTTTTGTTCAGATAGAGTAGGAGGGAGAGAGAGGGAGAGAGAGAGAGAGAAACATCGATGTGAAAGGGCCACATCGAGTGGCTGCCACCCGCACAACCAACCAGGGCCAGGGACAAACTGCAACCGAGGTACGTGCCCTTAGTGGGAACCGAACCCGGGTCTCTCTGGACCGCAGGCCGACGCTCTAACCGCTGAGCCAAACCGGCCAGGGCTGAAAATTTGTTAATGCATTAAAATCATAAAGCATAAATTCGATGCGTTACTTCATAAAGCATCAAACTGGTATTCGTCAAGGCATCACGAGACTGCTGTGTGAGGGTGCTTCTTTTGTGTAAAACAAATCGATTTATTTAAATATTACTGTCTAGTTGCTTAGCTAAAGTTATAGGAAAATCTAATTATGTCTCATGAACGATCTAAACTGTGTAAATTTCTTCTTCTCGTTTTTGTTTTCTTTATAATATTTCCTTGATTTTTAAAAATCTTCATTGAAAGAATGTTATTGCAAAAAAAAAAAAATTTGTGTTTAACAATGACACGGCAGACAGGCATTTTATATGTATTATTTTTATTAACCCTCACAATGATAGTGTGTGTGTGTGTGTGTGTGTGTGTGTATAATTCAATAATATAATTAATCTTTGATTGCATTTAAAAAATACCAAGGTTAGAAAAGTGAAGTCTGTTAGCACCAGAAACCTAATAAGTTGTCAGGCCAAGATTTTAACCAAATTCTATCTGACTGTAAAGATCGTAGTCTTTTTCACCTGAGCTACCATCTGAATACCAGAGCTAAAATCTAAAACATTCCCAGCAATCTGGAACACCGAGGGAAAGCTAAGAAATACGCATTATACCAAGCATAAATGCAACCTTCTGTACCTGAACTAAAAAAATATAGTATAATTATCAGAGGAAGAAATACGTGCCCATATAGCACAGAAAGGATCAATGGGGTGCAGTCTACTGCAGTCATAATGTTAATAAACACTGTGCTGCAGCTACCAAAAATAAATGACCATTTTCTGCAGTGTCCACAACAACCAAGGTGGTAACTCATCTTTATTCTGCAACGGTTCAGGTCACAACTGGAATTTTTTTTTTTAATCCTCACCTGAGGATATTTTTCTATTTATCTTTTGATAGAGTGAGAGGGAGGGAGAGAGAGAGAAACATCGACGTGAGAGACACATTGACTGGTTGCCTCCTGCACGACCCTGACCAGGGCTGGAGACAAACTGCAACCGAGGTCCATGCCCTTGACTGGAATTGAGCCCGCGACTCACTGGTCTGAGGGCCGACACTCTACCACTGGGCCAAACCAGCCAGGGCCACAACTGGAATTTTTATTCAGCTTTGGAGTATTATGTCATCCAAGGAACTTTGAAAAATTGAACCTAATGAGACGAGTCACCATCAGGATGAAGGGATGAAAAACATCTCCACCATCCTGATATCTGCCCACCTCATCTCGCTTCATAGTTAGGGTAACAGCCTCTGGACTGGGCTCCCTGCCTCAGCCTGGCCTTGCCATGCATTATCCATCTACCCTGCGGCGGGTGAGCTTTCTAAACTACACATCATTCATGTTGCACCTGGCCGCACTTCATCCCAAAGTCTTTGAAATGACATTGGGGTCACCTAATAAGGCTTCAAAAGTCCTCAGGTTCTTGTACCCACTAACTGCTTCTCCTCTCTCTCTCTCTCTCTCTCCAGCTTGGTCTTGCTGATTCTTATCTCCTGGCCTTTGGGCATTCTGCTGTCTTTACTGGATCAACTTCCCACCTCTAACTTCTGCTCTACCCACTCCTTGCCTGCTCATTCCTGCTCATTCTTCTAGGCTTCACTTTATCCTGAAAGCCGTCCTTGACCACCCCTACTCCAGATTTCAGGGTTTCTTGGTCCCTCATTTATGCTTTTATAGCCCCCTGATCATCCCGTCTTAGCACATGTCACACTTTGCTCTGATTGCCATTTACTTGGTTCCTCTATTCAGTAGAAGGTTACATGAGAACGGGACAAAGTTTGCTTTCTTGCTATTTTTACCTTCACTGCTCAATGGACAATTGCTCCTTGAAACACTTCATTCTCGAATAAAAATGAAGGAATGAATTTGAATCAAATAAGGATATTTGTAGATAGGAGTGTGAAAGCCATTTTCAAGGCATAAAGCAAGATACAGTGATTTTTTCCATTGGGACAAGAAAGCAGAATTAGGATGTATAGGTAGAAGTGAATTGAAAGTAGATTTTCGTTCAGTGCAAGAAAGACCTTCAAACAATTCATACAATCTGACAGTGTGGCTTGCTGGCTTAGAAACAGGGGATTCTCTGTTACTGAAAATGTTCAAGTTGAAAGGCAGGTCCATGGAAGGCTAATAGGATTCACTGTAAATGCCAACTAGTTACACTGGTGGTGGTTTTCTTAAGCTGAGCTGTGTTGAGAAAGACTCTGAGAATCCGTGTGGGACAAGGAGAAAAAAATTACACAATCAATTATGAGTGTCTGTCAGGAGCTTTCTTAGGACTGAATGAAATACTCAGTAATGTTCCATATTTGTTTTTCTGCACACACACACACACACACACACACATGCACACGTGTGAGCACGCAGTTACAAAATGAGAGTCTTAATAGGGAGAGTATCATTTCTTTGGTCAAAACTCAGCCCCCTCGTTGGCTACATTGTCTGGAAATTCTTCCTTTGTTGTTTCTTTTTTGAGTTAATGGGAAGAATTGAACTGGAAAGTAGGTTGCTTCATATACATTGGGACATCCTGATTCATGACTGTTTTTTTATATAACAAAGAAGAGAAGTGGGCGTATAACTGTGGACCAAAAAGATGCGCTAGGAGGCCACGGATTCAAAGAGCGTCCAGTGGCTTCCACCCGGGCTGCTGCATCCAACAGGATTAGTGTACCTGACAAACAATGGGCTTGATAAGACAACAGGACAATGTCTCAGCCCATGTCTGCCACGGTTAGGAAAAGAGAACCAAGGTTCACATGATCCTGGTTGACTCGAGCTGCCCCCTAGCACTGAGGAACCACTTCGGGTCTCTGCATTTTGTACATTAAATAAAGACCTTGAAGCCGTTACAGAGGAGCTCGTTTCTTAGCTGTGATGCTGTTCTCCTCTGAGCGCTGCCTTTCCCAGCGCATTACTCTTCGGTGAGCTGCTAATGTCTGTCCCGCACTGAGGTCTGGAGGCCTGGCTGATGCGCAGGCAGCGGACCGTGAAGGCCTGGGTGGTTAATAGACTGGCTCCGGCAGCCAGACTCTTCGGAGGGAAAAATAAATACACTCCTCTCTTGCTTGTTGAGAGCATCAAATCCGTGGGTACAGGTACAACATATAGACAGGGTCCATGCTAACTATTAAACAAATGTCAGTTATTATTGTCAGATGAACGGTGTGTTATGTACTGTCGGGTGTCAGATCAGGGGCTTTGTTAAATTCGACTTCTAGGACCAATATAGACTTTGATTTATAGGCTCAGGATTGAATTAGTCAACATCAAGAAAGGAAGCAACATGATGTGTGGACCAGGTACAGATTTGAGGTTTGAATCCTGGTTCATCTACTGACCAGCTATGTGACCTCCGGCAGTTTTTTTGCCTTGTCTGACCTCAGTCAGTGTTTGGATGAAGTAAGATTGTGCATGTAATCAACCTACAGCAGTGCCTGGAACATAGTAACTGCCCATATTTAAAAAGAAAAAAGTTAATCATCTCTTGTTATTTTTGTACATGTATTTTGGGTTTCTTTCCCGTCAATCAATTTTGTGCATTGTACCAAAAGCTCTATTTCTAAAGGGCAATATGACCACATCTCTCCTCTACTTCAGGCTCCTTATTGGTTCCCCTTTTCTCTCAGGATGATCACAGCACTAGGCAGTGTTAATGGTTCTGTGTGAGCTCCAATGATTCCTTCCTCTAATCCTTTGGGCTGGATCTGCCCCTGGCCTCGGGCACTGAGCCTCACAAACATTCAGTGATCAGTGGTCTGCAGGGGGGTGAAGTTCTCTCTGTGCACCTGTCTCCTCTCCAGTACTTGAACATAGAGCCACTTGAGTCTTCCCAGGCTCTGTTTCTTCAACTCAAGATGCCACCATCTTTGCCCATGTTTTCAACCTCAGTACCAACCAAACCTAAAGATTCTCTTACCGAGCCAATGTAGGGTTCACCAAAATGTTTGTCTCCCCAATCCTAGGAAACGCTACCCTTCATCACTCATCTCCACTGTCTTAAAATCACTGTCCTGTTCAATTTGTCTAATTGTGTATTTGTTTTAGGTGGAGGGGTAAATCTGACCTTGGCTAGAAGCAGAAATCTGGGAGCTCACTTATAAAGTGCTTCCAGCTTAGCTACAGGTAACCTTGGTTCTTCAGAGAAAAGGGTCATGACTTAGTCAATGCTTTGCCAAATACAGGTGAGCCTAAATTCCCACTAGATGACACCTTTCCTTACTATTTTGCCCTCTCTGCCACCATTTTATCCTCTTTGCCTGGATTTCTGCCTCAGTTTCCCTCTTTTTCACTTCTACATTCCTAGTAGAAGCCTCTCCTGAAGCCACTGAGACTGCTTCTTACTCTTTCTGGCCAGGCCCCTTACCTTGTACATGTTGCTTGTGATGAATATTTATAATGGGCTGTTACTGGCTGCTAAGTTGTTGCCAGGTGGCTTCTTCTGACATTCCCTATATAATATATTCATTATTTCCCATTGAAGTATTCCTGGATACGACTTACGTAACCCCAGTTTGGAAATCCATGGATATCAATTCTTACCAAACCAAGACAGAGTTTAGTATAATGCTCTGGACCCTTGAGCCAAATCTTCACTGGCACTGCTCTACCGATGATCCATTCCCAGCAACATGTGGTTGTGACAAGAAACATACCTCAACTCCCCACTGAGGACACCGAGAAGTTAAGTAGTGACAATCACGAGTTTTGTCCTTGGAGAAATATATTCACATGCAGAGAAATTCCTGTCAAAATTTTAGTAAGTTGTCTAGTTAAAAGTTCTTTTTCTATCTCAATTTACAGAGGGAAAAAGAGCAAGAAAAACAAACAAACAAGGCCAGCAAAGTTTAATTGAATTTCCTAACATCACAGAGCTAATTAATGTTAAAGGCAGTTCCTCTGGTGAGCTATTTATTATTGATAATGATCCTGAATGAGGACCACTCCCTCCCCCTGCCAGTCCATTTATCATGGCCTTGTAATTTTTTTCTACAATTGACTCAGCTAGGGACATTTTTCTTAAGGATTTTGTAAGTTACCTTCTCAAGCCTTCCTCTTACAACATGACGACATACAAGGGAGAACAGAGAGAAACTCTTGGCTTCTATTCTTTCCCTTAAGTCCTTTTTGACTTTGGAAGGGCATTGAGCCTGTCATCAACTTTTAGGCATTACGTTCCAACACTGCAAATTTTAGGATTCCAAGTTACCTAATTTGTACATACCAGAGAAGCCGGTGGCAAATACTGTAAACCAGTGCTTTACAGACCAATGGTTTTTATTTATTTATTTAAAAAAAATTTTTTTTCTTTATTGTTTAGAGAGATGGGAAGGGAGAGGGAGAGAGAGATAGAACCATCGATGAGAGAGAACATCGATTGGCTGCCTCCTGCATGCCCCCCACTGGGGATTGGGCCCACAACCTGGGAACGTGCCCTGACCGGGAATCAAACTGGCGACCTCTTGGTGCATGGGCCGATGCTCAACCACTGAGCCACACCAGCTGGGCCAGACCAATGGTTTTTAAATTTGAGAAAATGGACCCATTGGGGACCCTTGATTTTCTCTTTTCTCCAAGTTAATATGGTTGAATATCCACAGATGCGTTACTATCATGTTAACAGAGTTGTGGTGATCAGCTTAGGGAGGTGAAGCCCAGACCAGGGTCATTACTTCCTCGAGATTGAAGAAGCGGCCTCAGGCCCAAGGGGACAGGGGACAGGAGCTGGGCAGTGGTATTCAGTGAATCCCCACCTGGAGTGAATCTGTTTAAAACTCAAAGCAGAGTGAACACAGTAGTTCTCCTATCCCTTCCTACCAACCCCCACTTCATTACCTGAGTGCTCCCAATTTGGAAGAAGTGGGAAGATAATCCTCAAAGTCCAAACGAAATGGAGATAGAGTTGGTCCTAAAACCCAAGTATGTCTTCCTTAGCATCTCATAGCATCTTACAGATAAGCAATACATACTACAATGCAAAGCTGCTCAAACAAGCCACAGGAGTCCTTGAGTCCTCACTTTGGACAAACACTGCCAATAAAAACTGCCGGTGTCGGCGAGGGTGTGACTGGGAGTTGACATACGATCCGTATTAAAGAAATTAGTTGGGATATTAGAAGGAAAAATAAAGCAATTATGAATTAAACGACTTAAAGTTATTTAATCTTGAGTAAATAATAGCAGAGATCTCTATTACACACACATATACCCACAGATCAAAATATTTCTTGCCTGTCAGTCTGGTTCATTCCTTCTCTTTTGTCATTTTAAAATTTATTTAGGATCAATATTGGCTTCTGCAGCATCAGGCCTTGGAAACCTTATTTATTAATGTTCCTCAGACGTTGGCAACAACAATAATCGTTACAACTGCACAAATGCCAGCAATGGGCCAGGCACTACCACAGTCCTATAAACACCTCTAACGTGACAATAGCTAAGTAGATATGTTATCCCATTTTTCAGCTCAGGAAATAAAATCTCACAAAGGGTAGGTGACCTGTCCAAGGTCACACAGTTAGCAGGTGGTAGAGCGTCAGGGCTCCGTCTGGTACTGAAGTCCTTGCCTTCGCGGTCACTAGAATTACAGCGGAGTCTAAATTATTCCTGTTGACTCTGCTGTCCCAGCTCCAAGGGTGGTCATCATTGTTAGCATCTTGGAGCCGCTTCAAAGACACGGTGGCCCTGAAGATGCAACTCCAGGATGAGAAAAGCAAGCAAAGCGGAGTCACTTTCAGCCTTTCTGTGGGTCTTTTCATCCTCAAAGTCCTTTGTGAATATTAAACAGTTAATCCCCAGCCCTCAGCACTGAGGGAAGCGAGCGCTTCCATGAATGTGGACGAGTGGCCATTGCTTTCGGTGAAGTTTCGCCTTTCAGACTGAGCTTCTAAAGCCTGGAAGCTTTTCCATAGAAATGAAGCCATTTTCATCCCCATCTCTCCCAGGTGGTGTGTGAGGGAGTTGCTGAGATGTCTAAACACAGTGCTTTTTAAGTACCTTTGAGGAGTTCAAAGGCTTTGCCAGTTCTGCTTCCTGAATACAGTCAGACACACACACACACACACACACACACACACACGCACACACACACATGCACCCACACACATACATGCACATGCACACACACATACACACACATGCACACACATGCACACACACATACACACGCGCGCGCGCGCACACACACAGTTTTATGATAGATAAAAAAGCTGATGGTGTGTATTGCGGGGTACTTGTGTATTATAGACAAAATGGCAAAGGGAGGAAACTTCCCTATTGTAGCTGAAGTCATAGCTAAGCTACACAGTTCTCTCTGCGGCGCCCTGGGTGAGCACATTTAGTTACTGACAGGTTGGTGGTTCAAACTCACCCAGGGGTAATTTTTTATATTTAGAGAGAGAAAGGCAGAGAGAGAGAGAGAAACATCGACGCTAGAGTGAAACATTGATCGGCTGCCTCCTGGACACCCTCTAACTGGGATCGAGCTTGCATGTGCCGTGACCAGGAATCAAACCATCACCTTTTTGATGCACAGAACAGTGCTCAGCCAACCAAGCCACACCGGCCAGGGCCCCAGGGGTAATCTGATCTTCTTTGCTAAAATATGTGAGCAGTCCATTTCAGGAATCTTTGCTCTTTTTTTTTTTTTATCCTCACCTGAGGACATTTTTGTATTTATCTTCAGATAGAGCGGGAGGGAGAGAAGGAGGAAGAGGGAGAGAGAAACATCAACGTGAGGGAGACACATCGAGTGGTTGCCACCCACATGACTCCAACCAGGGGCTGGGGACAAACTGCAACCGAGGTACGTGCCCTTAGCGGGAACCAAACCCAGGACTCTCTGGTCCGCAGGTTGACGCTCTAACAGTTGAGCCAAACCAGCCAGGGCTCTTTGCTGTTTTTGAAGAACTGGTACAGTGGTCTCGAAACTGCTCTGCTAAATCTCACCCCAGGTACTTGTTAAAACCACAAGTTCTAGGACCTGGAGAATCTGAGCCCACTGTCCTGGGAAGGTGCCTGAAAATTTGCATTTTTAAGATACACCCCTTGCCCCCAGGAAATTATTATTATTCAAGTTTGCCCAGAATGTGTGTGGAACATAAAATAATTGGCTTCAGAGCCACACTGGCTGAGTTTGAATCTCTGCTTCTCCACTTGTTGACTCTGAAAAGTTTCCCGACTCTCATCTGAAGTAGCCACCCGTGACTCCATAACACAGCATCCCACTGTAATCATCTACATGTTGGCATTGATGTTTTTATTTTGGTTTTTGGATTGTTTGTTTATGATCTGTCTGTCTTAACTCGCCACCATCCCCTCTCTGGTGGAATTGTGCTGTGTCGATTTAGCGAAGAGGGAGCTGGATTCCTCAGAATGCCCTTCCTTCAGGGACCAGGTTAGGGCGGACCGTCAGAGCAGTCTGCGTGAGGTCTGAGAGGTGGGGCGGAAGCAGCAGCCACTGTTCTCTGAAGGTCATCGTTGCTTAGAGGGGGCGAAGGACAGATGCAGAGATGCCAACAGGTCCAGTTTGTCCTCACTTGTCCTCACTCATCTCCAGGTCTCTGTCCTGACTTCCAGCCCTGCTGGCCATCAGTGACCACCAGCCCACCACCAGATGCTAGTCTGTGAGCTCACAGAGGTGGGGCCGTGAACAGCCAACAACCTCCCAAAGACTTCTACTCTGGGAGCGGACTTGCTCTTGAATGGTGAATGAATAGGAGTTCGGCAAACTCCTAATGGCTTTGTGTCCATAGAATGTAAATTCTGTGAAGTCTGAGACCTACATTGTCTCATTAACAATGAGTTTCTCAGGACCTAGAACAAGGTCTGGCATGCAATAAGCATTCAGTATGTATCAGGTGAGTGACTGTTGAAAGGGATAGCTTCCTTTCATATAAAATGGGGGTAACGATGCCTCTCTCATTGAGTTGGGTGAAGACAAGTGAAATAGCATATAAAGAGCTCAGTACTGTTGCTGGCAGATAATAAGCACAGATACATGGCTGTTGTTTTTATTGATTTTGTTGTTATGGCTTTGAAAATATCCAATCTGCCACATGGAGCCATAAACACTGTAAGTGTGTGATTCAGCCTGTCTCAAGAGTCTGTCTTCTCCCAGTCCCCCGGGTTTCATCTTGTCTTTGCCCTAGAATCGTAATATCATCCTAGAGAACTTCAGAGCCAGAGAGGATGCTAAAGATTCGCAGTGCAGCACCCATGTTCAAAAACTAAGGGAAGAGGGCCCTGAGAAGTGAAGAGATTTACCCAAGGGGATCCACCGGTTTGAAGAGGTAAAACCAATGACAAGATTCATTATAGCAGTCTAGAGTTCTTTTTGTGAACTTATGTAAAATAAAAGTTTTAAAACACTATACAACTTCACATAAACACAAATGTTAATATATATGTACATATATTTGTATACGCATACATATAAATATATATGGTATATATATTGCATACATGTATGGTATATGTATATATTGTATACATATATGGTATATGTATACATGGTATATAGTAATAGTATCCTGCTTTTCCTTTGGATAGGGTGATCATATATCCAGGTTGCCTGGGACAGTGCAGTTCATGCTTGTGCCTGGGGTAATTGTTAAAAGTACCCCATTCATTCTCAGAAGTGTCCTGATTTGTTCAATAAATTATATAGCTTCCCTATCTATAAGTGACAACTTTGTTCTATATTTTCTGTCTATGCAGTTGGAAAGACGTAGGCTACAGAAATGGACATGTGAGTTGAGCCTGGTCAACAAGAACATCACTTTCACTCGGCAATAGGGACCACTTCAGACATGGGTTCATGGTGTGGTCAGAGCGATAAGCCTTACGCTGGGACTGCCAAATGAGAAGCAGGCTCTTCTGGATTGGCCAACAGTGAAGATGCTCTGTATCCTGAGCTGCCTTGGGCTTTTCCATGCAGCCTGAGCATGAAGCCAACACGAAAGAAGACACAACCAGGAGATGGAAGGAACTGAACCCTAGACACTTAGCGCAAGTCCTTGACCAAGCCTTCTCTGAAGCTGAACTAACCAGATGTTTCTGCTTAGATAAGATGAGTTGTTTTATACTTTCAATAAAAAGGATCATAACTAAAATATTGACTAAAAAACATAAATGAAATAAAAAAGATGGGGCATATTTGCTATTTTTTTTTCTAATCCTCAACCAACATTGTGTTGGCCACAGTTATTACTCTGATAAGTTAGAAGGGAAAATCCCGACCTCCCCCACCCAATCCCTATGCTATGTAACTTGTTTACAAGTTATTACATAGCATGTAATACTAGGCAATCCGGACCATGCCATTCATTCATTCAATACACATAAATTGAGCACATTATGACCTCAACAATTTGTATTCTATTGGAGGAAAAGATTAAAAAATGAAATGATAACTACTAAATACAGAGTGGAATGCCAGGCCTTAGGAATGCTGGTTTCAGGGACTATTCCTGACAGGTGTGAAGGTGAGCAGGGAGGACTCAGAAAGGAAGAGAGATTGAGATTCATGTTCAGGGGATCGGCAGAAGGGTACTCTCTAGTTAAGACATTATGGTGAATCATGAGAAGGGAAGCCATGCAAAATCATAGCGATAACTCTTTGGGGAAATGCAAATGCCAAGTACACTGGAGAACTTGGAAGAAGAACATAGGGAAAGAGGATTGGGAGTTCTGGTATACCACACTACAGTTCTTGGACTTCTAGACTGTGGGCAATGTAGGACCCTGCAAAAGAATCCTGATCAGGTTGGTCTGGCTTCTGTTGGGCCACCGTAATAAGATACTTTGTTCTCCACTTGACACAGGCTTGCATAGCTTTCTTTATTGACATTCTCCTGCACAGCCTGTGCCTTCCTGGGGGAGCTCAATCCCATGTATACTGCACACAATTCAAACTGTTCTCTTCAGTCTGAACCCTTTGGCTAACGTCTAGACACCTTTCGCTGTCGTCATTTTATTTTACACCTTCCTCCTGGCCTGGATCAATTTTGTTTTGCTTTGGACCAATCCTTCCCTAATCTCTCATGCCACGTCCCTCCCTTTTTGTCCAACAGCTCCAGGGATCACATTTGTGTTTTAGAAAGACTGTTACAGGGACAACGGTTGGGAGCAAGTGAAACTAAAGGTAGAGAGAGGAGATGGGAAGTTGTTACAAAAGTGCAGTGTGGTCGGGGGGACGGAGCGGAGAGGGTGGATCAGAGAGATATTCCCACACACGTGCAGTGGGATGAATGCAGTCTGGGTCTGTGTTTCCAAAAGCAGTTAGCATATGTTCTGAGAGAAACTTCAGCATGTGGGGGCTTCAACTGCATTCAAAATTGAATTTCCAGGCTCAGTAAATTTACAATATGCTTCCTCCATCCATCCCCACCCCCTTGCTCCTCAGCTCAATGAAATAACTAAATAATTAAACCCGAAAATGCTTCCAGGATATGCTTTGTTGTTGCAACACATCTGCTCCATGTTGGAGGAGCCCTTCCCAACAGATGTTCCTTTGCTTTGGTTTGTTTGTTTATCTATGGAAATGAATATCCTAAACCTCCTCCCCTGCTAAGCTTCATAAAAAGGACTCTTTTCCACACTCATCTTCTTCACGATGCCCCTCGTGGTCTTTTATCAAACCACTGAGGACATGTGCTGTGCAGCTAATTATTATTATTTTTTTCTCCTACTACAGTGCATTAATCCAAGGAAAGTCCACCTTCAGCACGGGACTTACCGCAGGGGAAGTAATCTGCACACAGCATTCTCTCTCGGAGAGAACAGTCTTTGTAGTTGGATGAAAAGATGCTAGAAACCAGGACTCTGACGAGACCGTGGCCTCTCTCATTAATCCTAGCATAATGTGGGCTATTCTTTGAGCAATTACTTGATGGAATTCAATTAAAATGTTACCCATCAATAAACAAGGAGATGGAGAAAACACACAATGAGTTGAGATGGCACAGTTTGATGATAAACCAAAAAATGAACATTCATTCAATTTGGGGAAGATTGGGAGCTGCGCAGAACAAGGCATAGATGGGATTCAACACGCTGTCCATAAAGATCACAAACATAAGGGAAGACTTAATAAATGTCTTGGAGGCATTCACGGTCTCTGAATTTATTAAAACCCTTTGGTGAGTCACTAGAGAACTCTTAGGAGAGGCATTTGCCTTCTGTTTATGCATGAAGATGCTTAAGATTATATGGACTCAATAAAAAGATGTAAGTAAGTCATCTTTGAGATACAGATGAGGGAGGGAGAAAAGGAAATTTTAATTAAAGTTGAGTATGGTACAGCTTAGCAGCATGAGAGACCACAGGGGCTATCTTACAATATCTACATGTGTCATAAGATCGAAACAAAAACAATGTATCTTTGTATTGTTCCCCTTAGGCTGAAATAAACATTTGACTCATGAACTTCATTCATTTTGCATAGCATTTAATTTCACTCAGTCTCCCAAACCTGATATTTTATTCATGGTTGAATTTCCTTAGTAGTATTTAGCTTGTATTTTACAGATCAGTGCCCTGTTAAAAGAGAATTATTGTATTATAAAAAGAAGCTAGTTGACTTTTTGTCCCTGTGGGAAGAAACCTTTTTTTTTTTTTAAATCTAAATGTTTGTAGAATGATTTTTTATTCCCAAACTTGAACTACATGTTTCTACCAGGATGTGTCTAATGTACCGCTCTTCGGTTTTGATTAGCACACACCTCTTTCCATCTGCATCCTTAGGTCACCCACTCAGAGAAGGTCTCTTCTCTTAAATAGTCCATTGATGCTTTTGTTGCATCTGCCAATTTCCTTTTTCAGGTATAGCAATTATCCAAATACTGGCAGATTATTCTCTTCCCTAGTCTTGAGTGACCATCTTCTCTCCTTCCCCCTCTCTTTATTGCCACGTTTCTGTTTTCTCAGGTTTTCTTCTACCGTCCTTATTTGATTTTCCACATTTTTATGTTTTCACCTCCATCGGCATCAAATGAGGTCTGTAATTTTGCTTCTATAATTTTTCTTTTTTTTAAAAAAACTCACTCAACTTTGTTATCATCCCATTCTGTTGTTCTTTTATATTAGCCTAGTTTTCCTACATGACTTTTCACTCCTATTTAATGGATACTTTGCCCCCTGGTTTATTTAACCAAATATTCAATTGAAAATTTGCCTTTTGGATTACAATATATCACTTTCAAAAACACGTTCTTCTTCTAGTTTCCTCTCCTGTAATTTTTATATGCCCAGTATTTATAAAATTTTCTTTACTCAGCCTTGAATGAAGTAAGATGTCTCCAGACTGGGTTTTTGCCAATAAAGTATGGATTTCTCCTGACGCTGCGACTCATTTGTCTAAAACTGGAGTACCATCGCCAATATCCAACTGGAGTGACTGGCAAGGCTCCCAACCCATTTCCTGATTTCTGTAAGATATTTAGGTAACATGGATCTATTGCATTGAACTGGGAACCTTCCCATCTTCACTGCATACATGACATGTTCTGTCTCATCTCCAAAATGCACTGCTTCTGTGCATCCTTCGTATTTGCTTTCACTGTTTACCACTGAGGATCATCCTTCCCAAGTCCTCCTCCTGCACTTGTGACATTTTCTGCCCCGCTGTATTCTTTGCAGGTAGAAGACATAGAAAAGATAACTGTTGTGCCCAGCTGGTGTGGCTCAGTGGTTGAGCGTCAACCCATGCAGCAAGAGGTCGCCAGTTTGATTCCAGGCCATGGCACATGCCCAGGTTGTGGGCCTGATCCCCAGTAGAGGGCATGCAGGAGGCAGCCAATCAATGTTCTCTCACATCGATGTTTCTCTCTCTCTCTCCCTCTCCCTTCCTCTCTCTCTAAAATCAATAAAGAAAAATAAATAAATAAAAAAAAGATAACTGGTTGCTTAAAAAAAAAAAAATGCGTGCCCAAGCATTAAAATGTAGTTGCCTAGTGTTAACTCGATAGGAATCTGAGTGTCTGCACCAGGATGACAAGAGATGAGAGGATTTTCTTCCAATCTTCTTTGAAGACTACAGTGCACCTGAGTATACTTGCTGAAGACTGCATAGATGTTGTTTTTTTTTTTTTTTTTTTTTTTAATTCTTATTGCAATATATTTCATCGGATTTAAAATGATGAAGAACCCTTCTAATATGCGAGTCTTCATTTGAGGAGGGGGGCGCCTTGCCTCGTTCCCTGCACTCGCGGGCAGCCGCGGAATGAGCGAGCGCAGCATGAGCTGTGGCCGCGTCCGATGCCGTTTCAACCTGGAAGGCGCCCAGCAGCTAGCATCTGTTCAGGGCTCGGAACGTGGTCGATGGCTTCGGTACAAATAGCCCTTTGGACCAGAACTCATTCATAATGATGCAACTAAGTGTACTACAAATCACCTAATTCCCCTCACACCAGTCTGCATTTTGTTTCTAAACCAAAAGTTTCAGAATAACTACTTTTTAAATTTTTTTCTTTATTGATTTTAGAGAGAGAGGAAGGGAGAAGGAGAGAGATAGAAACATTGATGAGAGAGAACATCGACTGGCCACCTCCTGCGTGCCCCCCACTAGGGATTGGGCCCACAACCTGGGCATGAGCCCTGACCGGGAATCGAACTGGCAACCTCTTGGTGCATGGGTCCACGCTCAACCACTGAGCCACACCGGCTGGGCAAATAACTACTTTAAAAAAAACAACAACAAAGATTTGGGGTGAAATAATGTTGGTCACCATGGATTTGAAAGTGAGAAAATGATCAAAACAAACAAACAAACAAACAAACAAAAAACCCTTTTTTCTGCCTCACACATACAACCCTGACTATGATCCCATTTCTTAGACGAAGAAAACAAGGGGCAGCCAGGAGGGATATGCTCAAGGTGGCACAGCCATAAAGTGAGAACCAGGATCTTTAATTCACACCCAGGTTTGGCTGAATTCAGAGGCCAAATGTCCACTGCTATGTACATCATTTACCCACAGGTTCAAGAAGTGCTGGAAGGGTTTATCTCAAATGTATTTCTGGTGTCCACAAGCATACAGTGTAAAGACGTCCCACCTTGGAGTCCAAGTCTCACGGAAACTCTTACTCTTGCTTGTGACGGTCTCGTCTTTCCTTGGGACCTGGCATAGGTCCACGAGGGAAAGAGAGACTGGAGGCAAGCAAGTGAAACTCTCCACAGCACTTGACCTTCCCCTCTCCTCTGATGCCCAGTCTTTATCTCTGGACCAAGCGTGTGCTAATGTCATCAAATACTCGAAGTAAAAACGACTGTTCTTTATGCATAAAAACAAATCCACCTACATTGCCTGAATACGGTGGGTTTTCTCTCAACAAATAGAATGTTCTCTGCACTGCTTCTCCCAGTCCATCACCCCTCTAATCTTCTGGGATCAGAACTGTCAGGCTGATATGTGGGCATGGAGGAAGGGTGGCTGTAGCCAGGCCTGGGAATAAAATCCTTTGTTAGGGAAAAGAGAAGATGTAACTGACTCATAACTCTGTGAAGGAAAGAAAAATGAATGGTGCTTAGGAGGCAGTGATGCAAATCTTCCCCAGAACATCAGCTCCGCATCAGAGATATTCTCTCTTTAGAAAAGAATAGAGGGTATGGAAGTAGGGCGTGCTCTCATATTATGTACACTGACCTGTCAAATCATCTGCCACCAGGTATTACACAGGCTGGCCTCTGAAATTTAAAAAGAGATGTGCTATTTCCCTGAGTATCTTTTATGATCAGCATTTTCATGTTAGCACCAGGAGGTTTTAAAGAATATGGCATCATCATCTATCTTGGTGAGCAATAAGTAGGCATGGGATATGGGTTATTTCTTGCAATATTAATAGAAACAATTAAAATTCCTTTTGCTACTACCCCCTTCTCCTCCCTTCCTTTTCCTTTCTTGCTGTGCTACCACAGTTTTCTTTGTTTTTAAATTCTCACCCGTGGATATATTTAGAAAAAGGAGAGAGAGAGAGAAACATAGATATGAGAGAGAAACATCGATCGGTTGCTTCTCGTGTGTCTCCCCACAGGGAATCAAACCTGCAACCCTTTGGCACACAGGATGATGCTCCAGCCAACTGAGCTGCCCAGCCAGGGCATTTCAATAGTTTCTTGCTGTGCTTGGAAGTTTTTGTAAAAGTGTTTTAACTCTACTCTCAAAGCTCATTTTAGACCGGGGACAAATAAAGATTAAAACCAGTTCTGGAGAAGAACCAGTAATTCTCATTGAACCATCATTGGAAACCTTTCAGGAGCACGAGACAGAGAGAGAGAAAGCTTCTTCTTGTGTCTTTAAATAGCTAGTGTATTACCCATTCCTGGGCACTGTCCTAGAGAAGATCTAGTTTCCAAGAATTACACCCTTACTAGCTGTGTCTACACAGCATCACGGAGTTACATGGAGGCTACAAACAAACAAACAAAGAAGAACAACAAAAATCAATAGCTTGGGTACTGGTTTCATATGTACTGAGTAAGTGGATGTTGATTTTTTTTAGCCTAGATGTTAGATGCCCATGTTGGATTTATTGTTTCATACCCCAAAGCTCCTAACACTCTGTCTTGCACCTGGCATATATGCCTGATAAATATTTATTGAATGAATAAATGCAGGAATGAAGATTACACATGGATGTGGGTAGCTGATGACATTATATCAAAAGGAGTCGACGAAATAAAGCCTCGAGACTCTCTTTTACATTGACAGGGATAGGATCCAGGAAAATAGAATTTCTCGGTTGTTTTTGTATACGATGGTTTTATGAATTCCCCACTGCAATGTTCCCAGTCACCGCCTGCTTGACAAAGGTAGCGGAGGAGGGAGAGTCCTTTAATTCAGATGACAATCAAGTTAGAAAAGCAGGAGTTACACTCGAGTCCTTGTGAGCAGTTCATCCACATATCTAAACCCACAGCCGGTTGCATGAGGAACAAGGGGTCCAAAGGAGAGCATATCCAGTTGTTATTCTGTGTGGTGGATGGCAGGACCAGGACCAAGAGGACAGAAGGAACAAAGTAGATTTTAGCCAAACATAAGAAATGACTGTCCAACAACAGAAGCTGCCACCCAACAGCGAGAGAGCAGCTTCATAAAGTAGTAAGTTCCTCCCACACCGGAGATGTTCAGCACATTCCTAGCTATAAAGTGCTTAGGGTAGAGCTTTGTTTGATGCATACGAATAGTCTATAAGAATTTCTTCAGTGAAACAGAAGTTGGAGTGTCTCAAATCCTGAGCAGGTGACTCCTGTGTTTTGTAAACGTGGTTTATTCAAATGGCTCGTTGGTTTCTATGATGGCTGAAGAGTTGGTTTTAATGGGATTCAGGAAGTCCCCGAGGCTCCAGGTCTCTGGAATGGAGGAGAGCTCTGGCTGTTGTCAGTGTTTGCAACACGCTAACTTGTAATTCGAGTTCCAGAAAGGGAGCATCGGACGGACCTTGTCTCTTGAGTCATGCACCTAGTTTTTTTTAACTAGATTACTTAATTAATAGGCAAATCAGACTATAAGTATTGAAGAATTTAATTTCTCAAGAGGAAAAGAGGGTGGAATTTTCGAAAGGAAGTGTAATGAATCCTGCATAAACAAACAAACAAACAAACCAAAAAACAAAGGCCGACTGTATCCTCTAAGCCCCTTCCAGCTCAATGGTTCTGTGGAGGTCTGATGACATGACATTGGGAACTCCAAATGGCTGGGGATGAGCTCCTGACTCACTTCATGAGCGTCCTGTGCACAGACTGTTGCCTGTCATCCCTTTAGGAAAATCATAAGAGAGACTCAGTACAAACTGGATGTGTGCACCATCTCCTCCCAGCATGCATTTCGCCTCTCTGGGTAGAAGAAAGCCATCAGCCTGGGAAGCAGCATTGTCTGCCCTCCAGGGCCATTATCCATTCCAATTCCGTTCCCACTGCTAATTCCAGTACATTGTCCAGGTCTGTTGACTGTGGACTCTGCAGCCAGAATCTTGACTAAATCCTGTGTCAACCACATACTTGTTGTCATCTTATAAAAATCACTGAATCTTTACATGTCTCAGTTTGTTTTGTTTATTTCCCCTCTGTACCAACCTCTTGGGTGTATTGTATGGAAAGGTTAGGCTAGATAGTATGTGTAATGCGATCAAACAGGCTGGCACCTCTGTGGTCCTCACAATAGAGGGTTGTTGATGATATTTTGAATACAGTCGTCCCTCGCCACTTCGCGCTGTGACTTTCGTGGCTTCACTCGATGGCGGTTTCTTCAAATATATTCATTAAAAAGTTGATTAAGACAGTGAAAATGATACAGTGTGTGCTCGGTTGTCTGAGTCAATTATACACCCCTGTGTTACAATTACAATTAAAATTACTGTATGTATGGACTGTAGGCCTACGTATTCGAGCACCCCAGGAATCCTTCAACGCCAGGTGCAACCGCTAGAGTCCAGAATGGATTAACCTCGATAAATGAGGGACGACTGTAATTTTAATATTATGACTACCAATGTCTCCACTGTTACTTTATCGGGTAGGGTCCCTCTCTCACACCTGTGGCTGGCCGGAGGCACTTTTGCAAAGATGGCCACGTTCTTCTGCTAGATATTCTTCTTCCAGGAGGGAGGAAAAAGTACCCAGTATAAGCAGAATGCTATAATAGAAGTGGAGAGAGAGACCTTGGTGCTTGTTATTCTTTATGCTCAAAACACCTTGGAAAGAAACGGCTCTACTACCCGGTGCAGAACAGCAACTTTTAGAATAATCACATACTTAAAGCAAAACTGAACAAAGCAAATAAAAAACAAACCGCAAAAGCCTTTACTTTCTTTTTCCATCCAGGATGTAGCCTTTTAAAAGACTGTTTTCTTCTCATTATAAAAATACTATCCATTTGCAAACCGAGAAAACGACCCTGGATCATGCTACCTGAGACCATTGCTGCTGGGATTCGGGAAATGCAGCCTTCCTGCACTGCTTTCTTTCTTTTTTTATTTATTTAATTTTTTATTGATTGATTTTGAGAGAGAGAGAGGAACAGAGAGAGAGAGAAACATCAGTGTGAGAGAGACACATCGATTGGTGGCCTCCCACCAGGGCAGGGGATCGAACCTGCAACCCAGGTTGCCTTTCACTAGGAATAGAACCCGCGACTCTTCAGGCCATGGGCCGACACGCTAACCACTGAACCGAACTGGCAAGGGTGCTACAGAATAATCTAGAGGGAACCCAATCCCTTGGGACCTTTGCGGCTGAAGTTAGCCATAGTGACCCTTCACCCAGTGAAGCCTAAGGAAATTCCACTGACTTGATTCACAGAACCCTGTGCTCCTGGGATAACATTTCTCTGCCTCCCCTTTAGTGAACCTTGTTTCATTGGGGGTTTGTTAAAATTCACATGTAGACATTTTCCCACTTCGTCCTCCGTCAGAAACCCTGGGAGGAAGCAGCAAAGCCATTTCACAGATGGAGACTGGAGTTCAGAGAGATGCAAAGATGCGCCAGTGCACACAGCTTCTCCGCAGCACAGAACAAAACACTACATTGCCACGAACACCTGCTCTTTACTCTTTACCGTTGCTGCGTCATTGTTTTAAGACTGAGGTTATCATCTGCCTCTGTCGCAGAAACACTTTGGGTCCTGAAAGAGGGTTTCCAGGTCGTCGATCCCAGCGACACTTCTTTGAGATTGGCAGCCCATGAGATAGCTTTTTAGGAAACCAAACAGCTGAGGGAGGGAAGGCTCAAAGAGAAAATAAAAACTATGCATTTATCTGGGCTTTTTGCCCATTCTCTGAATTATTCAGACAGGATCATGAAGAAGAATAAAAGCACAGTGAGATTCCATTTCACTGTTAATGGGTTTTAGCTTGCTTTTAATTCAGCAGCAAATGGAAGCGTGTATCGTTCTTTGCCTATCCAATATCCCATTATTCTTCTGAAGTATCATTGGCTGACTGTATTTATCAGTGTGGGCATGGAGACAAGTCTAGTAAAATGCAAGATATTTTAATAAAATTTACATTTTTTCCCCCAATTACCATTTAAATCACCTAATACTTGCCACATGGCAAACTTGTTCACATTCCAGACATCAATTTTCTGGTATTTTTTACTTTCTAAAGAACATTTAATATTATTTCTCATAACTGAATTTTCCTAATTCAATTAAGAAAAATAATCTATGTACACTAAAGGGTATTTAGAAAACATGAACATTCCTACATGAATAAAATACAGATCACTGTGGTCCAATTACCAGAAACAAAGACAATTAACAGTGTATGATGTATGACTTCTTTTTACTATGCATATATATTTTTTAACAAAACTGAGATTATATTTTCTCTATCAATTTATAATCTATTTTTTCAAAGTTAATAATATAGCATAAATAACTATTTCAATTATTAAAAGTCTTCTAAGACTTTATTTTTAAAAGCTGATTATTTGGTTCCATAATTTTAAAGACTTATTTTTTATTGTTGAACATTACATTTTTCTAACTTTTCAATTTTTGTAACACTGCTCTTAAGATATTATTGTATACAAATTGTTGTGCATTTCTGTGAGGAATATTTATGGCTAGAAGTTCAGAAAACCCCACTAATAATAGTGTCGTAAGTAATACAGATATTTTCCCAATGTGATAAGACCACTGGAGGTAGACAATCAGGGCCGGTGAATGGCTGAATGGCAACAAAGATTCAAGCTCCAACTTTTCTCACCCTCTGGCCTTAGGATTTGATTTCTGTTTTTATGTTTTTTAGCAACTCATTGTTTCAGTATGGCTGCCATAGCTCCAGGCATCGGACCTGTACTCAGGCAGGAGGGAGTGGGGGAAGTGATTACTCCAGCGATGGCCACTGATGTCTTAGCTCTGACACGTGTCTACTGTGGATGCAAAGGAGTCTGGGAAAGCAAGCATTTAGCTCTTCGAACCTCCATGAAGGATGAAGTCAAGAAAGAGAGGAGTTGGAAGAGATGTTAGGCTAGTCACCCAACAGTGTGTGCCACACTCTCTGTACCACCAAATACAAATGTTCTCCCTACAGAAAAAAAATCCCTAGACGGGGGAAAGTTAGAACTGATATTTTTCTCTGATGTAAGAGTAATATATGTTCTTTGCATAAAATTAGACTCCAAAACCCCTCAGAAAAATCGTAAAAATCAATATTTAAGAGATAATCACTTACTCTTCTGACAACGTTTTTATACATCTGGTCTTTATCCTATGC
This sequence comes from Tadarida brasiliensis, assembly GCA_030848825.1. Classification (NCBI taxonomy): domain Eukaryota; kingdom Metazoa; phylum Chordata; class Mammalia; order Chiroptera; family Molossidae; genus Tadarida; species Tadarida brasiliensis. Next base: position 60,967,249 of record CM061272.1, read on the forward strand.
AAGCTCAGACAGCTCTGTGTGGAAGCAGGAATTAGGCCTTGCTGTAATTGACTCAATTGCTACTCCTAAGAATTTCTACATGGGTGCCTGATGGACAGGTGCTCTGAAGTTCAGTTCAACAGCTATTTCCAGTTTTATGCTAAATAAAGCTCAATCTACCCTCAATAAGTTCATTGATTATTAAGGGGGGCAGGCATTAAAACAAATAAATATATATTATGTTATATTCAATAACACAATTATACACAAAGTATTAAAATAGTACAGAGCAGAAGTGGTTCTGGGGAGATGTTTTTTTAAAACTAGCATTTAAAAAAATAAATAGAAAGGAGCGTTTGAGAATCAGAAAACAGCACGTAGAACCAATGCATCAAGAAGGGAAGCCAAAGAGTGCATGCTTGAAATGATGAATAAATGAGGGTTTATACAGATTGTCAAGTTCAAGAGAGAATATTTAACAGAAGCAGATAGTGCTGGGAAGACAGAAACAAGACTCTTAAAGTCTTTGCAGTTCATGCAACAGAATGGCCACCCTCTTGTGCTAATGGGGAATCGTGGGACTGGGGCTGGAGCCGGGAGGGGTCTTGATCACATGACCCGTTAGAAAGATCACTCCATCAGCAATGTCTCATGTCCATGCATGCAGAAAAACCTCAAGGCAGGCAACCAGTGAAGAGTCTATTGCAACAATCAGTTCTATCACCTCGAGAAGCCTCTCCCCTGCAGAGGGCACCCCTGAGAACCCACTGGGGCCCTCTGGTGGACAATTCTATGATCTGGGAGTTCCAAGCATAATCATCATCAACACTATCATCATCTTTATTTCAGTAATACTGTAATATCTTGACAACTTCTACATTCCCACCACCGGAACGAGGAGCTTCACGTATGTTATATCACAAGAATCCCAAGCAGTTGCTTTTAAAGCTATATTCTGGGGTGCCAGCATTCGGGAAAACTGCCTTAGTCATCAGATGGGGGCTGAGCATGTGAGGCTGTTCCACTCCACATCCTCCCCTCCCCCAACTTTAAAGGAACAGGATATATATATATTAATTTACATGTATTTATTTCACATTGTCACAGGATAAGGAGTTTTTCTACTCCCATTTCCTACCTGAGTCCTTAAACCTTCCCAGTTCAGTCCTTTGTTGGCCAGACATGCAGTAAACTAGAAAAAAAGGAAGGAGGCCTTTCATACTACAACTTAAAGCATAGAAAAGAAACTGAAACTCTCATAGCTTTACACCAAAAAGCACAGGGGAAAAAAACAACAAACTATTGGAGTCCAATTGCCTGATGGATGTTTGACTGCAAAAGAATAGTCTCTTCTTCTTTTACCTCCACCTATGTGCAGCTCAGACCCTCTCAGCTACTCTCAGGGAAACTTATCTAATGGACTCGAAAGAGGCCAGGAGGGCAAGCAATGGGGTGGGGCATCCAGGAGTAGGGACAACTGGGAGGAGGGTTTAGAATCAAGGGCACGGCAAGGGAGGGGTTCAAGGGAGGAGGACTCAGAGATGGGTGCAGTTTGGGCCGTGCCAGTTAAAGCTGAAGGCTCCCATGCCCTCCTTGGAGCCGGTGGGCTGGGTGGAGAGACTAGAGGAACATCTCCAGTTCTCCACTCATTCCTGGACACTGTGTGGATTACAACAGGCAAAGCAAGCCTGAAGAAAGGGCAGGGCCGCGGAGGTGCTACCTCCAGACCCTCTGAGACGGAATCACTTACCAGCTGGAAGACCTCGGGCAAGTGAACTCTTCCATTTCTCAGTTTTCTCATCGCTAAAATGAAGACAAAAATACTACACACTTCCTAAGTGGATGAAAGGAGTAAACAAGATCAACTATGCGGGGTGCTTAGGGGCCAGCAAACTTTCCCTGTAAAGGGCCAGAGACAAATATTTTCAGCTTTGCAGATCACACTACCCCTGTCGCAACCGCTCACGCCTCTTCTGTAGCAGGGAAAACAGCCAGAGACAATGTGTAAACAGTGTGTGTGACTGCGTTCCAATAACACTTTCTTTACAAAAACAGGTAGGGCATCGGATTTGTCCTATAGCTATGCGACATGGACCCTCAGTTTAGAACATAACTGAACATACCAAAAGTTATTCATAAACATCAGCTGCTATTATTATTATTATTATCTGACCACCACGACCTTCTCTTTCTTTGATAGTTAGCTCATTGTAAACATTTTTGCATTGATGTCCTATACCAATCTTCCTAAGTCAAGGTCATAATAAAGAGATTATATTATATTGAACTTCTACATAAATTTTTTAATACACAAATCCTGCGTTAAATATATATATATACATGTGTGTGTATTTATATATACGAATAAACTATAATATATATTTCTAGAACATATAGATGAGTTTTTACATAGAGAATATATATTCGTTTTATGTAGAATATATATTCTCTTATTTATTCTCTATATAAATATATACAGTATATTCTCTCCCTATAAAAATAGTTGATATGTATATATAAATATAAATATATATGTACCAATAAACTAGATTTGGCAAAAATTCCTTCTACTGCTGCAAATGCTTATAATCTCAAATGTCTGCAACTCCCGTCCACGAAGATTGAGGTTTTCAGACTGCCTTGTACAGGGTAGGCTTTGGCACAGCTCGTACATGGGTGAGAGCCAACTTTTAACAAGGCTGCTTCTCCTTGACACCGTCCTTCCTGCCATCATGGTTCCTACCATGCAGCAAATTCTCCTTTCTCAAAGCCAGCACCCACGTCCCAGGAGCTGGCTGTGCCTGGTCTCGGCCCCTTTCCAGTGGGCCCATCTGTTTGCACTGCTCAGTTGGGCCTGACGGCTCCCAACCTACGGCTGCGGGTTCTCATCTTGCAGAGCGGCAGCTGACAAACACTTGAGAACACACATTTGGGGTGGCAGGTATGTTGGCTCAAAGAATCATGGTCTCGCCCAGCCGGTGTGGATCAGTGGTTGAGCATCAACCCATGCACCAAGAGGTCGCTGGTTCAATTTCCAGTCAGGGCACATGCCCAGGTTGTGGGCCCGATCCCCAGTGGGGGGCATGCAGGAGGCGGCCAATCGATGTTCTCTTTCATCGATGTTTCTATGTCTCTCTCCCTCTCCCTCTAAAATCAATAAGAAAAAAAAAAAAATTAAAAAAAAAAAAAGAATCGTGGTCTACTTGCAAGCCTGAAGCTCACGGGGAAATGAGGTCCTTGCAACGGAAGAAGAACCTTTCCATTTCCACAAGAATAGATGGAAATGATTACATATTAGTATTATACTATCTCTTCTATAACATGCAAGAGGCAAGGCTCAGAGAGTTTGAAGGACATGCTCCGGTTGAAACCGGGACAGAGGGACAGAAACTGAGCTGGTGGGCGAGCATGCTGACCGGCACGACAGGCCCGTCCACTTCCACTTCTTCAGAACATCGCATTTCCTATCCACTTCAAATACGCAGAATTATTATCCATTGCAATAGTAAATGGTCTATGAGTAGACGATGTTGCAAAAATAGATCTGGGCACAGATACAGCTGGACAAAATATACTGGAAGAACCCTAGAGATGGGAGCCTAGTGGGCAAAGAGTTTGTATCTGAACGTGGACATTTAAACAATAGGACGCCTTTGCAGCAGGTTGTCATGCTCCGTGACCCACGACCCTTGCAGAAGCTAGTTGAAAGGATGGGAAGGAACCAACACCCAGGACAGCCATGGGCCCTGTGTTCGTGCGGTGCACGATCTAGTGGGAGGTGATGGAATCAGTTCGGGCCCCAGGATGAAAGCAGTACCCCTGGCAACGAGGGGAGCTGGAGTTTGGGATGGGTTTCCTGAGTGGGGAGCGAGGTTCAAGGAATGGAAGGAACAGGGACGCACCCGAGGACCCACGTCAGTGGGGAGCTGATCCCACGTCTGGGATTGAAGAGGGAAAGGAGGGAATGGTCTTAGCAGAGGCTGCTGGGAGAGCTGACTCTCAGAAGAGGATGCCCAATAGGACCTGTGGAGGCTGAGGAACACAGCCCGAGAGAAAGACACCGAAAGCAGAGAGGGGGTGGGTGTGGGAAATCAATGTCCTTGCTCTCCAGTTTCCTACCCATGGCCCCTGTGACAGAGGCCCGGCTGTGAAGGGAGAGTAAGGGAACCTGGGTGGTGCAGCCTATAACGTTCGGCTTCCTGAGGCACAGAGTATAGTAGAAAAGAGTGGGGAGGGAATTTTGGGGGGTACAGGATGTTGGAAATGAAGAATATCCAGCCCACTTCTGGTGTGTTCTCAAAGCCTAGTACCCATGAAAGGCTCATAGGAGGCCCTCAACTCATGCTGATTTGATGGAAAATGGTCTGATGGAAATAAATGGTTTTCTGAGTCAGCTAAGCATCTCAGTCACTGGATAGCTGTGGGACACTGGACAATTTCCTTAAACTCTGTGTTCCAATTTTCTTAACTGTAAAATGGAAATAATGATGCCTTCTTCGCAGGGTCTTTGTAAAAATGAAAGCGTGGGGTTTTTTTTTTGAAACACTTGGCATGTAGGAAACTTTCAAATAGTATTATGTTCTTTCCTGCCTTCTTTTATACCATTGCATCCTTATTACTGTAATAATTCTAGGAATTGATAGCCCAGAAAGCATAAAATTCAATGTTGGACATAACTGGGAAATACTTTAACAACTTAAAAGTGTTGAAAACAATCCCTCAAAATGATAGCCAAAGTAAAATAATGCCGGTCTTAAAAGAGATGAAGGGAACCGACCTAAAGATTACCGTCATCTACAATGCCACTCCTTAGAATAGCTTTTTGATTTTTACATCAAAGCATTCCGGACAGTCGTTTAAAAATGTTATAAAACTTATCATCCTGGGGTGGTGAATAGGTTTCTAATCTCTCCCTGCCCTGCTCCTCTCCTGCGGAGGTATTTGTCCAAAACCGGAATTGATTATATCACTTTCCTTTCTTAAACACATCTCCTTGTACCTAAAGCACAAAGTTTAAACTCCTTAGCAAGACACCCAAAGGCTTTTCCCAATCAAACTAAAAATACACCTCTAAGCCAGTCTCAGGCCTCCATACCCTATAAATCAGCTTCGCCGAACAAGCCACGCTTTACAATCCTTTCATGTCTGTGTCCATTGTTCTCTCGGTCCACAGCTCCCTTCTTGGCCAGGTGAAACCTACCAGCCCTTCAAATCTTAGCCCCAGTGTTGCTTCTTTGGAAAATAGGTCGTTCCCTCTCTTTTCCCCCCAAAGTCTCTCATTATAATTCTTAATGTTGTCTTATGTCATGATTAGTTGTATGTCAGTCTTTTTAGCCAATTCAACTTACAAAGTACAGAGTCTATACGGACCAGACAGAGTGAATACTTTTTAACCGAATATGTACAGCTAGAGTCCAAAGAAATGTATCAAGGTGGGTTTCTAAGGTGGATGGTCAGTGAATGCTGAGTTTGTAAGGTAAGAATATATGTGCTTCAATAAGGAGACTAGAAATGTGCGTTAGTTGGTATGGATGCCAAGGCCAGTGCTTTGGGAGTGAGACAGCAAAACATGTTTTCACGGAAGAGGAAATAAGTAGGGTACAATCCAGGGAGAGACAGCGGAGGCTGAAGTAAGAGCAGCGGATCCCAGCCCGTCACTTGTCCCTGCAGCCTTCTCTGGCCACTCCAGCCCGAGGAGGCAGCCCCTCTGTGCTCAGCGTGGCTCAGACAGGCTTTCGCATGCATTGCTCCTATCTGGAGAGGTTGTTACTAACTTTGCCTTTCCTCCCCACTAAATTATAAGCTTCCTGAAAGCTGCAACCACATCTCATTATCCTCAACCTAGGTGTACACATCAGTGAGTTGTTATTGAATGAAATGATGAAAGGCTTGAAATTGCTAATCCAGAGTCTGACTTTGTCCGGAGGGACAATGGAGAGGCACTGCCCAGCTGGCCTCCCTTTCTTCCCCCTCCTCCACCGGAGAGAAATGCTTTTTATTCATTTACCTTCTATTTATCAGCTGCCTGCTGTAAGCCAGTCCCTGCTGAGGTGCTGGGACCTAACAAGGAACAAGGCAATGTTCCTGACTGGCCAGGGCTCACCCTTCACTGAAGGAGACACAGCAATGAGGAAACAAGTACAAAATAATACATTTCAAGAAATCGTAAGGCTACAGTCCCTCTTCCTCTCTCACCCTTGGTCTCGCTGCCGGACTGCTGCACCTGTTCTCTCGGCATGGAAGAAAACCCCTTCTAGTCCCCTGATTACTCCTCATTTTCATATCTCAGCTCAGTCATTTCCTCGGATTACTGTGTTTTCCTCACATTCCTGGGATCTCAAAAACATTACCATGGAAGAGACTCTGGAGTCTCAATAAACGTTTGTTAAATGAATGGATGCACAGGGAGTGAAAGTCTGACCGAAAGCCCTCGCGGTTTGCATGATGCCCACTCTCCCCGCACAGCAAATACCTTCGGCCAGTCCATGATCTGTATGGAAGGACAAGCCAGCAGGAGCCTTTGCTCGGCAGCAAGAATAGAGCTGTGCACAGTTAGGCAGTTAATACATCGTTTACCTTTATGACATATATGCTAATTCAAGTACTCAACACATGTTTGCTGATTTGTTCATTAAGGTCGAGTTGCAATTACGTCCCGGTTAACCATAAAAGCCTGTGCTCGTATAGGCAATTTACAGCTTGCTCTGTTCTTGTACTTACTCTAGCTCACGGAAACTTGTAAGGGCCCTAGGACGTGGTTGTTAATATAACATATCCCTGACTGTCGCTGGCTTAACCAAGCGTTTTATCAATGCACCAGTGAATCAGACGGAACAAAGCTTAAAGTCATTTGTCATTTTGCTGAGACAAGATCTTGAAACTCTTATTTTAGTCATTTAAGTATTTGGTAAACTTGATTAACCATTTTCCATACTCATGCCATCATAGCTTTGTTTTTCTCCATAAAAAGGAACTTGCAGCAAAATGCTGGAGAGTAAGCAAAGAGAAAGTAGAAGTATCTGAGAAAGTAACGATTCTTGGCTGGGGGCAAATGACATGCCATAGGATCACTGCCCAGTGGAATGCTTAAAAAGCTGCCTCTCCTGTCTTTTCGCCATCCCAGCATAGTGCCAGGGTCCAAACAGGGGTCAACAACCCCCAAATAGGTAAGTCAATATTTTACCTAAATTTTGTAGACAAAAGCTTCTTTTTAAAAAAATCTGTTTTTATTGATTTTGTAGAGAGAGAGGAAGGGAAGAGAGAGAGAAACGTTGATGTGAGAAACATTGATCGGCTGCCTCCTGCATGCCCCCTACTGGGGATCGAGCCTGCAACACAGGCATGTGCCTTGACCAGCAATCAAATTGGGACCTCTCAGTCTATGGGTCGACGCTCAATCTACTGAGCCACACAGGCCGGCAATATAAACTTAATCTCTCTCTTTTTTTTCTTTCACATCACAGATACTTCTATGCCTCATATTTCAGTCCTCTGACTAACCATCTACCCAGTCCAGAGTCTTTACCCTGGTCCTTCCTTCTCTTCCCATTTTGCCTGGGCTCTGCATTCAAAGTACAGAATATTAGATTATGTCAAGTGTGTGGCAACTTGGAAATCAGGGGAGGGGAAAGTATTTTATGAGCTCACCTAGAATTCTCCTTTAATAGACAGAGAGAAGAATAAACTGGAGCGTTCTCACAATAATTTTGTTCCATCACCATGACTTTTGACCTACAGAAAAGTGGGTATTTTCTTGGTGAGTGCTAAACATCCACAAAGCATATTCCCCAGTGTATCGTGGAAGAAAATGATGCTCAGAAAATGTGTGAAAATCTGACACTGTTTTCCTCTAATGTTAATGATAACTTTGCTGCCTTCTCATAGCAGGTGGAGAAGAGAATTAATTACTTGACTCACTCGATCCTCTTCTCCTACTTGTTTTTGACCTTGAATTTGCTCAAGACCCAGGCTCTGTTTCTACATGTTGTCTCCAGTTTTACACTCAAGTGCTCTCTCTTCATGTACCCAAGCCCTACCTGGTTTTTCATCTTTGCGGCTATAGGATCGGTAATCATGGTTCATCATGGATGCTCCAACTCCGTGATCAAGAAGGGACACTGTTACATGTTCAAGAGTAAAAGCTAGTAGAATGTAAAACTGGAGCCTGAACTTGGTCTCAAGTGCTTGCCAGAATAGCTGGGTAGGTTATCTCATGAACTCTTAGACCAAAAAATAGTGGATGAGTCAATTTGATCATTGGGTTTTATTTTCTTTCATCGTGTACTTAGACATCTTATTATTTTCTCTCTCTAGACTTTAAACTTGTACTTCCAGCCATTTGCACAGCACAGCCTCTCTGATCCTGTCCCACACTATGCCAAATGCTGAGATACTTGGTTCTTCCACATTCTTCTCACACAGGTGTGGGCAGACAGCATTCATTGTGGGCCTTAGAATCACGTAGCCCAGGGTTTGATTTCCAGCTCTATTGTATGCTAGCTTTTGAGGAATAAACCTAAGACTATGTTCTATCCCTGTTAACAATCTCATAGGCTGACTTCTACCAGGTGTTAATTTATTTCCATAACTTAACACGATTTACATTTTAATTGAGAGTCTCTAGAAAGCTCCAACATTGAGGTCTCCACCATAATCAGAGCTCTCCAATGGACCTTCCTACAGAAATGTTTTCTATCTGCATGTCCAGTACAGTAGCCGCTGGTCACATGTGGCTTTTGAACACTTGAGAGAATAAAAGAAAAATTCAGCTGAGAGACGGAATGTTTGCTTTCATTTTAATGTCAATGATTTTAAATTTAAATAGAAATAGTCGTATGTGGCTAGGGCTACTGTACTGAATAGCACAGCTTTCAATGATAACATTTCAGACGTTATGAAATATTTATGTGAACTGACAGCTCTCCAGCACTGCTCACCTACTGGAAATTGTAACCACTCTCCTGCTCCTCAGCTTATCTGAACTACCCGACTATTAACTCTAGAGCTGTGTGCATTTAGGTATACACAAGGTTATTATTGCTACCAACTTTTTAAATATGTCTTTATTATTTTCCAATTATCCAGATTGCTCCTTGATTTTCCTTTGTTCAGGACAGATGCTAAAATGAATGCAAGAGGGAAGCCAGTTTAGAGTCATCATTAATTTCATTTAGGAGGTTGTCTCCTCAGCCTTTCCCGCTGCTTCTTTCTCCATCCTATAAATGCATTTTCATGCCTTTAATTCTCTTGGGGTAGGTTTAACTCACTATTGATGGTCTGATCTCAACCCTTTATTAAGTCAGAGGCCTGCAGTTCGGAAGTTTTCCCCGGTGGAACATTTGCTTTGAATAAGAAATGGATTCCCTATATTTGGTCTCCTTGAATGGGACATCATTTAATAAATTACTGTTTTAACTTTATATATATAAGTTCAAATAATAACTGGAATCAAATAAGTCAACCTTTATTTAATTTTCTGCATTCACATTTTATCGAAGTCATGCCTGGTTTGTTTTATAAAATAGTGGGCTCCTTGTCACGGGAATTGTCTAAGCAAAGGTGTGAGGTCAAGTTTTCGGTTTTCTAAAAATACAAATCCTCACTTTAAGTCCTTGCAACTTGAATGGATTTGATGTTGTGATGACAGAATATCTAGGAGCTTGCCTCAATTTCTCAGATATCGCCAGATACAAGGATCCCTCCTCAGCCTTTTCCCCATCTCAGACCGTATATTGTCTTTGTCATAATCTGCCATCAGGAAGCAGTCATTCCGATTGCTGCTCCAGAAACTCATCCCTCACCTTTCCAGGGCTGATGATGCTACCAGAATTGGTAACTCCAAAGCTACACTTATTTAAAAGGATCTTCACCTGTGGACATCCTCATGAAGCTAGTGTCTGGACACGAGGCCTTTGTTCATAGTCTACAGATGATCCCCAAATCTCCATGTTCCTGTTGTTGCAGACACGGTAGAAGAAGCACTATTGTGTCCATCTCACTTCTGTCTTCAAAATCTTTCAAACATCCATCCGGTTGGCTGAACCTAGATCACATCCACATTCTTGCTGCAAGGGACTCTAAGAAACATAGGTTTTGGCTTTCCAGCCTCTACTCTATGGGGGGTACGGCACACCACAAAGACCGGACTAGATGGTGAGCACTAAGCTACCACACCTGCCACAAAGACCCTTCTTAGGGCTCAGGGGCAAAGAGACAACAGGCCATGAGGCAAAAGGGTGGTTGTGTTGTTTCCTAAAACAGGTTAGCAGGTTGGCTGGGTAACTTTCGAGATCTGCTTCAACTCAGATACTTGGATGTATCAATCTAAAACACCGTCTGCAGTGTTTCTGTCCACTTTTTCAGTACAGTAGCCACTCTGCATCACCTTGGTTTAGGGATAATGCCTTTCGATTTCTTGGTGGGTTCTACAGCTATCGGAATCCCAGTCTAATAGGATTGTACTCCAGTCAATATGTCTCAAATAAGGTTTTGTGTGGTCTTTTCCTGCCTTGAAAATTCTCATTTACCCCAGACTCTCAAGATGGAAGATTGCTCGCAGGGTCAGAGAAGAGAGAGAAAGGAGACTAAAAGTCAAAGAGACAAATAGAGAAATGAATCGGGAAATAAAGAACAAATGCAAGGGGAGAATGAGTATTATTTCAGCAAATTCATCGAAATTCTCAAGATTAATTTTACCACGGTGGCTGCTCAAAGTGTGAAATGGGTCATCTTGGTTTGTGGCCACAAGGCCTGAAACACACGATCAAAGCACATTATCAAAATTTCCTTTTAAAATGTTCCTTTAGAGATTCTTACGTGGGAAAAACGTCCAACAGTAAATCTGTGGATGGGAAAAAAATCACTTGGGTTCCAATGAAGATTCTAAGACTCCACACCCAAATGCATCTAATTTAGTTGGTCCGTGGTGGGGGCCTGGAATGCACATTTCAGTAAGGACCTACACAATCCCAGTGACGTGGTCCTTTAACCGTCTCTTGAGATTCTAGTTGTAAGAGAGAGCAATGGTCATTTTCTGCAGCCAGAGAAAATAATTTTCTAGAGAGTTGGAACAAGGAAGAGCCTGTCAATAGCCTTGTCAACAAGGGTCCCAGACTAGGTCTCAAAGTGTGGTCCCAAAAGTGATGTGCTCTTTAAAATGCAGACACCTGAGAGCTACTGAATCAGAATTTCTGAAATCAGGATGGAAAGCAGGCTGTTACCCAGGCTCCCTACACAATTAGAATGCACAGTACCATTTGGAAAGCATGGCCACAGGTAACGTAGAAGACGCTGCAGTATTATTCCCCCCAAACTCTGAATTCATTGAAGGGGGTTAATGGGCAATGTTACATTTTAGTATGGGACATCTAGCACCAACCACATACTAATTTATTCCTAAATAAACTGATATCCACTGAATCAAAATTTAGCCTTTCTTTCCATTTCTATATAAAACCAGTGCAGGAGTCGCCATCTAAAACAGTATTTTACCCTGTTGTAATCTCAAGTTCAATCATTGAAGAATTGCCTAGAAGACATAGTAAATTAATCCCTGTAGAATTGAACAGTATGATGAAAGTATGAAATGATATTCTTCTATTCCCAAGGTCTTTGCAAATGAATCTGTTACTATATTCTGTATGGACCTTATGAAGAGACCCAATAGAGCAGATTGTCATCATCACGAAAAATGTTTGTGCTCAAAAAGAAAATGCAGCGTCCTTTACTTACGTGTATCCCAGAGAAAAAGATTGTTAGAGAGAACCCTTGCTGCTTCCTCTTTGAAACAAATTGAAAGGGAATGCAATTGTGTTTCAACGTTGTGTTGTTTATTCTGCCTATTAAAAATCCCAGATGAAATTCTGAACTTTCTTTCTAGCCTTTTTGTTAAGATTACTTTGTTTTCCATCAAAACCATAAGTGTGTTGCAAAATCCATCTGCCTTCACTGATCCTAAATGTAACTACATTAATCCAAGCTAATAGCTGCATGTGAATACAAGGCTGATGTCTTTTATGAACAAGCAACTTAGCATACTGTTTTAACAACTTATTCTTCTCTGCTTGACAAATATAAACATTTATATTCTGAAGTCATTTACATTTAAAATCCCATGCCAACAGCTTATAAGAGAAGACAGAATATTGAATTTCGGCACATAAATAAGCTTTTCCAAAACAACAAAGAGGATTCTAGTAATGGCTTTCATTTAGACACTATACTTCACTCATTAGGAATTCTAAGTGGCACACTGCACAGAAACATATTGGGAAAGCTGGTACTCTTTATAAATAAAAAGATGATGAATGTGCACCACGACCACATTGATTTTGTGTGATAAGGCACTTGAACCCCGAATTTTAATTGGCTTACATTACAGTGTCTCATTTTCAGAACTTATGCATGGAGGTGTAACTTCAGAGCTACTGATACTAGGTCTTGGGAGGATACAAAGAAGTCTGAATTTATAACCAGGACAAGAAAAATATTTGCATTTGTAGTTACAGGACCACACCTGAAGCATGGCTCTTTTGCAAATGGCCAAATTGCCTTGTCCAAGTGCAGAAAATTATTAATGTCCCAGTTTTTACAAAGTGATGTGAGTATTTCAATCTCAGCGAATGGGAACATGCAGTTGTCAGAATTCTTGATAAAACCAACTATCAGAACAATGAAACCCATATACTGATAGAATTGTGCCAGTGGAGAATTTAACACATGGCATCCAGTTTTTCCAAAGCATTTTTCAAGAGGCAGAGAAGCCTAGTACAAAAGACTAAGACTTTGAAATGAATCAAAAGTGGCTTCCATCTGGTCTTGCCATTGACCTTGTGATTATAAGCAATATGTTGTGTACCAATAACTTTGTGTGGCCTTGGGACCGTATTTTACATCTTTAGGCTACTGTTTTGAAATTTATGAAATAGAAATAATAATGGTAAAAATAATAACATCTATTTCAAAGGGCTGTATTATAATAATTAAATAAAATGATGCATGCATGATACTTACAACACTGTTTGGCACAGAACAAAATTTCAATGAAAGGGAACCAAAATATGATAATTGGTTTTCTAGGCCTAGCCTGGGACCTATTCTTCTAAAAATGTAATAATTTAGAAGTGATGTAAAGATACAGAAATTAATTTAAAATAAGTTAGTAATATCAGAAGGTAAGAAGAGGTTAGTGAAAGGAGAAATGAAAAAGAATAAAAAACAAGAGGCCCACTAAATTGGCAAAAGTAAAACTGTCCAAAAGTGTTGACAAGGGTGAGAAGCAACCTATATATATATAGGTTGCTAGAAGTGTAAATTGTCAAAACCATAATTTCACTTATCTCAAAAAGTAAAAAAATGTCACTCTAGGCCAGCAACTTTCAACCAGTGTGCTGCAAGAATTTTTAAAACATGTAATAGCTGACTATTTAGTCAGGGGCACTGACCTCTTTTCCCTTAAATTGTCAAATAAAACTATGACAATCGCTAACACAACAATAGCCGTCGGTGTGCATGAATTAAAATTAAGCCTATTTTTTGTCAGATCGTCAAAAAATCCATTTTTTTGGAGTGCCACAGAATGTTAGTCATTAGTTTATTATGTGTGCCATGAGATGAAAAAAGTTGAAAATCGCTGAATTAGGCATATACTCTAGGGATTCTTTTAGATGTTCACCAGGGGACATATGCAAGAAGTTCATAAAAATTAACTCAAAATGAATTATACAAGATGCAAAAATATAAAATGTCTAGAAAATAGAGTAGGAGACAATCTAGACTGACTTAGGTTTGGTCATGAGTTTTTAATAAAACATTAAAGTACAAGACTAGGGAACCTCAGCCTGAATGAAGAACATATCTGGAACAGACTCTGCCACCTCGATAGGCAGCTTTGGAGCAGAATCAGCCTATTGGAAGGCTCATCTGTTGAGCAGAAATGGCCAGAACCAAATGTCTTGCCACGCTCAGTCCTTGGCTGGTAACTGCCCAAGAATATCTACCCCTTGATTTGAAAGGTGAAGCAGATCTTAAAGGTGACACAAGCCAGAGGCTGTCAAGCACTCCTTGTAGCCCAATGGCAAGGTCTCTCTTGGGTGAAGATCCAAGCATGCACCTTTGTGGCTGCCCCAAGTATGTTGGACGTGTCAAGGGCAAGCCATAAGAATGAGTAATATACTTGCAAATGTCATCCAGATCTCCCAATTCAGAGCCTAGTTGTTTCATTCCTAATTTCTTCTACATCTCAAACACATTATTTGCCAGCCCATATGGGGATCTTTATATGCCAACATATATTTTCCTTGGCAAATATTAGGTTCTCTATACTAAAGCTAATTATCAGAAAAGTAATCTTTGGCTGGATACCCCAATGGCTAATCATCTCACCAGTATTGTTAGTTTTATCCACACATTGGCTAGGCTTCTCTCTAATTACAGTTTAAGCAAGTGAAATTTGGAACCAGCCCTAAACAACATTCATTCCAATTTTATGTGCAAATAGGTATTTTCCATGTAATTTATTTTTGTTTTGAATTTCATGCTCCCTTAGCCAGAGATAGGCTACGGTCTTTTTGATAAGCACATTGCAATTTAATGCTCTATCCTTATAACAATCTTAAAACATCAATCCATTATGTTTCTCTCATAGTTTCCATTCATGGAGCTTTTCATTGGTCATAATGGTAGCAAAGATGGAATCAGATAGATCCTAATTTTTAAGTTCCCTCTTCTGCCTTCACCCTGTCTTTCTTTGAAAAAGCTCTATCTGTGGATTTTAAAATATAATTATGTTTTCTTTTTTCAAAAATGGAAATGAACCACAACACACTAGTCATGCCTAAATGTCTCTTCTACCATTATAATAAAATATCACACATGGGCTGGAGAAAAGGTGGGAAGAAACACTGATGGCTGAACTCTTTGGAAGACAAAAGAAGCCTATACTTTTGTTGGTATACAATGAGGGACTCTGCTTATGGTTTCATATAATTATGCTTAAGGGCTTAGGAGTATTTGTCCAGTCAGGTTCAACTGATTTTTTATTAAGGATAGGATTGAGAATGGAGAGGTTAAAACAGGTGGGAAAAAGGTAAAGCCTGATCCCACGGCTTCAGGATGGAAGGACCCTTCCAAACAAGAAACTAGTTCTTGTGTCCATGTTCAGGCTAGAAGTATAAAATAAAAGAAGTCACATGGGCTTTAGACTAAGAATTTCTTGACTCAGTACTCTAGGAATGTGATATCTGTCTTGAGCCCTGCTTGCTTTCTGCCTGGTAGAACAGAAATGCTTGTGCATTCATTCTTCGTATGTGTTAAAATGATGACCGAAGGAATAATCGATTGTATTAATCTATTTATTTCTCATACAATTTAACCCTCACCTTCCATGCCTATCCTTGTCTCTATCCTTATTCCTAGATTTGAATCTCTAGTTCTAGATCCGAAAAATTAAGATTAGGATGCCAATCTTAAACTTTCTTTCTAGATCTCCCAGTAACTTTACAATATTTTGTTAGGCTTAAAAGGTAAAAATTACTTCGCTTGAGGCCTTCTTTGGCCTAATTTCTACCCTTTTCCTGTCTGATCCAATTAGAAAAATTAAAACTTTTATTTTAGATGTCTTCCAGGGCCAGCTGAAACCATCTATCTTCCAGAAAGTCTTTCCTGGCTCATCTAAGCCCTTGGTGACCCTTTCTGTCTAGGCATTGCTCTCTAGAATCTAACAGTAGTATATGTACCAATTTACCCTTTTCACTGTTTCATGAATTTAATCCTGCATCTCACATTTGACCCAGGCATCAATTTATTTCTCACACGAAACTTGTTAGCTCGAGTTAACTAAAATACAACTCCTTCTGAAGGATTTCTTGAGCATGCCCCTGAGATGGTTGTTCTTAACAAGGGAGACACACGAGACTCTGCTTAAGACCTGGCTTACAAGGTGCCCAAGGCCTCTTTTCAGAGATTGTGTTTCAGTAGATCCCAGGGAGATGATGAACACATGATACAGTGTATAGATGGAAAAAATAATTTCTACAGATGGGTCCTCAGTAGAGAGAAGAGCTTTTGATGCGTCTTTGATGGCAGGCTTTGGTCATCATGTGTCCCTTGATTAATTGCTTCCTATTCTAGCTCCCTGTTCTTTATAACTACTCCCCACATATATACATATAAAATTGTGTGTGAATGTGTGTGTGTGTGTGTGTGTGCATGTTTTGTGAGTGATGGCTGATGTTCCTTTGTCCTGGATTGTCATCTCTCTGTTGCATGTATAAGACTCTGTTCCATAAGAAACAGATGAAGGTAAGATAGAAAGATCTCTTATCCTTTGAGACCACATGGAGGAACCTGGAGAGTATTATCCTAAGTGAAACAAATCAATCAGAGAAAGACAAATATCACATGATCTCTTATTTGTGGAATATAATGAACAAAACAAACTGATGAACAAAATAGACCCAGAGACATAGAAGTAGGGTACAGACTGACAAACCTCAGAAGAGGGGGCTGGGGGGAGGGAAGAGATAAACCACAGAACTTATATGCATGTACGGGTAACCAATGGACATAGACAACAATGCTGGGGATGGGGCAGTGGGGGGGGGGTGTCGGGAGGAGGGTGTCAATGGGGGAAAAAGGAGAAACATCTGTAACAAAAATAAATTAATAAAAAAAAATTTGTAAAAAGAAACAGATGAAGGCATAGGCTGAATCAGTCTATAATCCATCTTATCAATTCACACAAGTGAGTCATTTTGTCTAGCTCATTTTCCAAGGTCCACATTTGTTCTATTTTTGATCACATGCTTCATTCCTCGTCTCTGTTTGGTTAGGTAACCCAAAACATTGATCATAAACACACATCCCTGACCCACTGCAGCAGACTTTTCCTTGTTTGTCATAAGTTTGTCCACAGCAAAGCGTAACCTGGCCGACAGCAGCTTCCCTATTAAATTCTCACTACAACACTAATATTTGTGCTTAGCTTGGTGAATGGCAAAACTATTTTTACTTTGAGTAATAATGGATGTTATGTGGAACTTTTTTGCATGTCAAAATTTAGAGGAGCTTCAGAAAGAAATAGAAAGCAAAAAAAGCAAACATCCAATAGTCAGCTTTCTCAACTTGTATGCTAACTTCAAATATACAAAACGCTGACTTCAAGAAAATTTCTTAAAAGGCTCTCTTGTGCACTCCTGTACAACCTTTTGAAACCTACACTTCTTGCATCTCTCTTCATCTGTCTTATCTCGCCCGCCAATTCCTTCAGTTCCATCTTCTGACCTCCTGGCTGAGCTCCCTTTTGGGGGTGGGGGTGTGCTTA
This sequence comes from Tadarida brasiliensis, assembly GCA_030848825.1. Classification (NCBI taxonomy): domain Eukaryota; kingdom Metazoa; phylum Chordata; class Mammalia; order Chiroptera; family Molossidae; genus Tadarida; species Tadarida brasiliensis. The sequence goes on from CM061272.1 coordinate 60,984,548, forward strand.
GGAAAGGAACAATGACATTGCACACAATAAGTCTTTTACATTTTTAAATCAGAAGGCAGTATTAAAAAGCTGCATTTTTGACCCAGGTCTAGAGGAAAAGTTGAGGGCTATAATTTAAAATTTTCCTAAACTTCTGAAGCTTATACCAGCATCTATTATGGAATGCAGGATTTTGCTAGATTGTCCTGGATGTTCATAGTTCTAATTTGTTCACTAACTTGTTAGCCCTTTAGACGGGGAACATTGCTTCAAGTTGCCAGAAGGGAAAGATCAGGAGAGTTTTTAAATAGCCTTATTATGCATATTTTTAGAATGGCCCCGACAAGACTCAATAAATATAAATATACTATTAAAAAGCAATTTAAGAAGCCTTTCTCTTACAGGTAAATTGCATAAGGATTCAAAAGCGTAAGCTAAATAATGTGCCTCAATAGTATTCTTTCTTTAAAGCTCCTAAACAGTATTTTTTAAGAAGAGAGAAGCTTGTCTTTTCTTTCCATAAATAAGGTCAGAGCTGAATTAGGGGACTTTTCAGGGGAAACAAATAGGTAATTTCCAATTCAAAACATTTTTAACATGCAACTGAATATTTTCAGAGATTATTAGACAGTAAACAACCTAGAGATCAAACATACTTAAATGGAATCGGTTGAATTTACTTTACAAATGGAACTTTAGGGTAAGCTATACTACAAAATAATTGTCATTAGAAGGCCCAGAAAAATACCCTAGACATGATTAATATGCTTACTTTATATGTAATTAAAGAAATAAATAATTACCTATAATTCCAGAAATCTTACGGGCAAAAAACCTCATGTACAGCAACAGACTACTTAGAGCAGAAGACATAAGCATGCAGACCAATTGTTCTCAGATTACTATACATTACTTTTTTTTTTTTTTGCATTTACTATTATATTAGCCCGTATTCTAGAGCTGTTAACTCAACAATATGGTACAATTCAAAGATCCATTGCCTATTTTATATTTATTTTATATTAATTAATTTTTTAGTCATCACTTGAGGATATTTTTTTCTATTTATCCTCAGATAGAGTGGGAGAGAGGGAGGGAGAGAGAGAGAGAGAAACATTGATGTGAGGGAGACACATCGACTGGCTGCCTCCCTCATGACCCCGACCAGGGCCAGGGACCAAACCGCAACCGAGGTACGTGCCCTTGACCAGAACTGAACCTGCGACTCTTTGGTCCGTGGGCCGATGCTCTAACCGCTGAGCCAAACCAGCCAGGACGATCCATTGCTGACTTTAGACTGGGCCTTGATCCAGTAGCCGAGGCCTGTCCTCTGTGTTTCAGAGCAGTAGCAGTCTCAGCTCAACCATTCCAGGTGTCTTTAGAGTTCACACCACTATCACCTTGAAATCTGACATCACATGAGACCCAATCCCAATTCCTAACTGAAAACAAGCGGCATTCTTCTACTAGTCGACTACCTGTCATGAAATATTGTTAGTCTCTCAATCTAAAAACTTTCTTACACTTAACTCAAAAAGAAAATTTCTTGATTATGTTTCCATGGTTCACGCAGTCTCTTTGTCCATACAGATCTTCTGGATACTCCTTTAAGTCTTGACTTACTATATTTTTGTTGCTAGGTCTTACCTTAAAGAAGAGAGAGAGAAGAATACCAGGTTTGATATGCAGTAATTAGTTCAGCCTCTCCTGTACAATCTAATTTCTTACTGGAAACCATATTGATTTAAAGAACTAGACAGTGGTCCTTCCAAAGGCATAGTGAATTGTCAAAAATAAAATGGTAAATATATTCTCTGACAGCCAACATAATTTGAAATAATTTAAGTATCTTAGGATGACATTCAAACTAAGAAGCTTCCTTCTCCCACCCCAAAAATTGCTGTCGAGGTGGAGACTCATTAAAGTCACATAACATGCTCCCAGCCGGTGTGGCTCAGTGGTTGAGCGTTGACCCATGCACCAAGAGGTCGCTGGTTTGATTCCTGGTCAGGGCACATGACTAGGTTGTGGGCCTGATCCCCAGTGGGGAGCTTGCAGGAGGCGGCCAATTGATGCTCTCTCTCATCGATGTTTCTATCTCTCTCTCCCTCTCTCTTCCTCTCTCTTTAAAATCAATAAAGAAAAAAAAAAAGGTCACATAAAATGCTTTTAGAATATCATTATGCTAAGTATGCTTCTCTAAATACAGTCCTTTTCTGTGAACCTCTTGCAAGATGAAGACAATTCCATGGAAAAGCTAAAGCGTTCCACTAGAAACACACATTGTGACCCAGATTCTGAAAGAAATACTGAAACAAATGGGTTTTAAGGTCCATGAGAATGTCTAGCACAGCCAAGATGGCTGCTTTCTCACACGAATAAAACTTCAAATGGACACTTGCCAAAAATCTTCCAGGAGATATCCCACAGGAGGGGAAAATTGTCCACGATGTAAAACACTGTTAGGGAAACTTCTGGAAGATGTGGCTGACTTATGCTATATCTGTAACTATTAACTGGAACCATAATCTAAAAGAACCCGTCAGCATCTCCAAATGGATTTTATACAATTGCCTTTTGCTGTAGCTTCATACTTTCACAAATATATGTCTTATACCAATATTTATTTTCTGGATCGGATAAAACACTCTATTGACAAATGTCAGATCACTCACAATGGCTAAAAAACAAACAACCAACTATTAAACTTTGTGTTCCTTACATGTGACATAACAACTTACATAGACAGGGATGGAGCCATCCTCTAGGGATAGATGCTTTAATTATATGTGACCTTGACCCTTACTCAGAAAGATCACTGTTATCATCAGCCCAAAGTCTCTGAAAACATGGAAAAGGTCTTCTCAGAATTGCAAATTTGCAACAATTAGAGACTTCAAACTAAGGGTCTCTGGAGAACCAACAGAAACAATTGGTCCAGAAAAGTCCAAGAGCTTAGGCTAAGTTTATTGGAACAAATTGATGACAGAGATAGCTTCCATCAAAAACCATCAGTAATACACCATTGCTCTCTGCTGATATAAGAAAAGTAAGAGCTTCTCAGACAAAAAAAGACTAAGGGAATATATTAGTACCAAACCAGCACTGCAAGAAATGTTAAAAATTCAAGGAGGGGGCTGAGGGGAGGGATGAGATAAACCAAAGAACTTATATGCATGCATGTGTAACCAATGGACATAGACAACAATGCTTGGGGGGAGGAGAGTATCTGGGGGGAAAAAGGAGAAACATCTGTAACAAAAATAAGTTAATTAATATATATAAAAGAAAGAAAGAAAGAAAGAAAGAAAGAAAGAAAGAAAGAAAGAAAGAAAGAAAGAAAGAAAGAAAAAGGAGATGGGCTTTTAATTCACAAGAGATGGGTTTAATGCCTAGGCCTCCTGCTTTAAAAAAAGAAAAAAAAGAAAAAGCAAGGGCATTTGTATAAGGGCACACCTAAGTTCAAATCCTGCCTATATTGGACAAGGTCTCTGAAAACTGGATATCTTGTTTTTAAAGTGGAATAATCATACCTATTTCACTGAGTTGATATGAGAACTGCATGAGATCAAATATGCACAGAGAACGTTGCCTAGTAAATTATAGGGGCTCGACAAATGTGAGTGTCTATCTCTTTCCCATTCTGAGTAAGGGGAACTCTTACTTTATTTTGCACATAAAACCCAATGCGGGGAGGAGAGAAATGTCAGGCTATTCCTGCAGTACAAATCGCCTTGGGAAAAGAAAATTAAGATGACTTACCAGGATGAAAAATACTCTTCCCAACAGAGTTCAAAGAGACTCAGAAGTGGTCTCTATGGGGAAAGCTTTCATTAACCAGGGAACCACAGAACAGAGGCAACAGTCACAGTTGTGCCCTGAAAGGGTAATGGCCAATTTGACCTATTCTGTGTTCACTACATCAAGTTTATTTGTTGTCCTGATTACAAGCCACTAAAGGGACTTTGGGGGAGAAGGACTATCTACTCCACAGCCATTTCTTCCAGGTTCTTTCTTTTGTCATCTGGCCCTGACACGATGTTTCAAGCACTGATAAATTAACCTCCTTTGACCTACAGCCTTCCCTAGGATGGGAAGATATTGATGAAAATATATATTTGGAGTCAGGAGTGGTGAGGGAAAATATAAGACAAACGTAAGCGGCAATAAAAGAAGGTTGAAGTGGAAACATCAGAAAATTAATTTCCTGGCTCCAAGTGTTACTGGATTGCAGCTCGACAATCCACCTGGGACAGGTTAGGGGGTCGGCATGGGAAACAGGTGAGTGGAGTGGATGGGAACACCAAATGATGAGTAATAGAGAGATGTCTGAACAAGCCAAGGTCTTAGTAACCCCTGGATGACTTTTTCGCCTGTTCGTACAATGCAGAAGATTTTCTTGGTGGTTGACGAGCAGCCTCAAATGAATCAGTTTCTCTAGAAGACGTACTTGCATTTTAATGGGAGAGGCAGGCATCTGCCCTTGGCCTGGGCTGCACCTGGAAGCTGCTTGTGGATTTACTGAGTGGCTTTCCCAGATTCTGTCTCTCCTGTATATTTATTATTATAGAATTAACTGGGGAAAATCAGATCTCAAACTGGATGAAGACATCAAGAAAATATTGCTTATCAATTTCTCTTCTCCCAAATCAGAAAGAAATTATTTATCATTGTAAATAACCAACCCTATATCCTTGTATAGCACATTACAATTTACAAAGCAATTCTCCACAAGTTCTCTCTTTAGATCTGCATAGAAGCCTTTAGACTACGCAGGACATAGGCTATCACACAGATAATAATCTACAGATGAGGAAACTGAGGCTTGGAGAAAAATGTTTGCCTAATGTCACCAAAGAACAAAATCAAAGCTAGCTATTGTGACCCTCAGAATACCACTGGTAGGGGACCAAGAGCCAAGAGTACACAGACATTTTGAAGCTGTGGATGTTTTTCATCATCTCTGCATTTTCTTCCCCTGTGGGAATGGAGGGTGAGGATGGTGTTGACGCTGATGGCATAGAGCCTTAGGAGGCCCTTTGGAAAAGCACCAGTTCCCATGTGGCCCAGGCCTGCACGAATGTTAATCTGGACTGGGAAGAGGCGTACGATTGAAACGCTGATGTCTCTCGATGAGGATATCACAATCTGTGTTAAAATGAGAGCAGAGACAATAATTGCTAGTGAAATTCCGACTAATTACACGCAGAAGGTTTTGTGGTGAGGCCGCTGTAGGCAAAGACTTACAGAATTCAGAGGATTTACAGACACAGAAGGGACATGAGGAGGAGAGATATTCCAAGGAGAAAGTAGCTTGAGCAAAGGCATAGAGGGGGCCATAAAATAATTGGTATGAGAGATTGGAACGAATCTGCCATATAGATTTAAAAGAGGGAGAGCTCTGAAATCAGATTGTCCGAGCTCAAGTCTCCATCGCTCACCGAACAAGTTATGTGACAGTTTCTCCATCTGTAAATGGAGGTGATAAAGGTGCCAATCTTATGAAGATCTGTGAGAATGAGACATGACAGTACATAAACAGTCCATATTAAAATAGGACCTATGATTAGTTGACATTAAAAGAAAAACGTATCGATTTTTAAGAGTTTTCAGGAGCCAAGAAGGTGGATGGACTTGGAGTCTGAGTAGAGTGACCATAGAATTTATTTAAATCATTCAGCCTTTGAAATGGAAGGGGTTACTCTTGATGGTTACGCCAGGGCCGCAAATCTAAAAGAGGAATATTTGCAACCAACCAGAAGGTTTGGTGACCCTACATACAGGATACCCAACTCTGGATGTTTCCTTGTCTCTTCAAATTTCCTATGTCATGGGAAAATCCCATGGTCAATTCTCACGATATAGGGCAGGATATGAAAAGTTAGTTTTGTAATATAAACCAAAGTGTTCCGCTTCGGTCCAAGAAGTGTCAAAGGTGAAAAAGATCTCAGAGGTCGCCTAACATTCTTTCCACATTTTCAGTTTCAGAAGAGACCTTGTTAAACACAGGTGCAGATAGATACCCTCGTTAGTTGGCATCGAAGTCCAGTACCTACAGCTAGAAACGCACAGGACTTTTGGAGACCGTTTTATAGATTTCTAATCACAGTGGAAGTCCAGGGCCTACTCTACAGACGAGGAAACTCCTCCAGATTGGCTAAGGGCCGTATTCAAGACTTCCTAACGTCCAGCTCAGGATGCTTTTCAGCACAGCAGCACTTCTCAAAGCATGTTCCAGAGAACAGCAGTCCACCAAGATGCTCTGGGAGCGGAGGGAAGGCGGGACGCAGGAGGCCGTGGTTGAATTAGCTTAGACAATACTGCTTATTGTATTAGACTCTTGGAAATTTACAACATGCATTCAATACTATGAGAAGTCTTTGAGTTAAAAACAATAACAACAACAACACGACTTTGTTTGTTTTCAAAGCAGTATTTCCCAAATGTGTTTGACCACAATACTCTTTTATCATGCAATACAAATTAACATTCTGCTATGCATAGGCAATGGACCTAGACAACAGTGCCCTGAGGGTGGGGGGCGGGAGTGGGGAGGAGGGGGTCGATGGGGAAAAAAGGAAGGACATCTGTAACACTGTCAATAACTAAGATTTTTTTTTAAAGTTCCTTCCAGAAAATAAGAAAAGAAGGAAATGACAGAGAAAGAATTTAAAAGTTAATAAAGATCAATAAAAGTTAAAAAACAAAAAATATTCAGCAGAATTAGTGTTCAGCTGCTACATGCTTTGCAAAGGACTATACTACACAATTTAGTATCTTGTGAAGAACATCCATACCAATAAGAACAATACATAAATAAATCATTAGAACATTTTCTCATTTCATATGGGTTTACATGCATTCATAAAATTAATACCTCTCCAGTTGAATTCATCCTTGTAGTTGGTGTAAGTAACATATTCTATCAAGCTTAAGACAATTGGATACACCCAATTGATCATTTGCTTATTGTTGAAAATTGTGCTTTAACTCTGTCAAAACTAGCAATATCAATATCATAAAATAATTTTGGTTTAATTAACTATTTCATAATCTCAAAAAAGAAGGAAATACTTCAATATTTATTCTATAGAGGGGGAGGATTTTAAAAATTGAAAAGCAATGCAAAAGAGCAAAGATAATTAGCTATAAAAATTTTATATTGCCATATGTCCAAAAAATAAGACCAATTAAAGAAATAGTAAGAAGGATTTATAGTTAAATATGACAGCAAATGATACCTATCTTAAGCACATAAATGGCTGATGTAAAATTTAAAAAGCATACAAACAGTAGCAACAAAACTCATGAAGGGAGCACCAGAAAAAAGGACTGAGGATCTGAATAGAGGAAACAGTGAGCAAGGAGGAGCCCGATTTCCCCACATCCAGGTTTGCTGTGGGCTACAACTCCTCCTGTACGCACTGACCCTGCTCAGTCAAGTCACACCCTCATTTTCACCTTACATGCTCCAGACCACAGATTGGTAGGTGACAGGTTTGATAAGCAAGAGAACTTACATACGAGAGTAGATCCCACAGCACCCGCCAGTATCTTTTATTTTTTTAAATTTATTGGGGTGATGTTGGTTAATAAAATTATATAGGTTTCTGGTGTACAAGTCTATAATGCGATTTTTTCTTTATTTATTTTAGAGAGAGAGGAAGGGAGGGGACAGAGAGATAGATACATCGATGAGAGAGAACATCGATTGGCCGCCTCCTGCATGCCCCCCACTAAGGATTTGGCCCACAACCTGGGCATGTGCCCTGACTGGGAATTGAACTGGTGACCTCTTGGTGCATGAGTCAATGCTCAACCACTGAGCCACACCATAATACATCATTTGCATATTGTATTGTGTGTTTACCACACCAAGTTAAGTCTCCTTCTAAAATCTTTATCCCTTTTATCCTCTTCTGCCTACCCCTACACCCCTTTCCTTCTGGTGATCACCATTCTGTTGTCTGTGTCCAGGAGGTTTTTTGTGGTTTTTTTTGCTTAATCCGTTTACCCTTTTCCTCCCTCCTCCCCTTCTCTCCAACAGTTGTCAGTCTATTCTCTGTATCTATGAGTCTGTTCCTTTAAAAAAAATTTTTTAATTATTTTTTAGAGAGAGAGGAAGGGAGAGAGAAAGAGAGATAGAAACATCTATGAGATGAGAGAGAAACATCCATCTGCCGCCTCCTGCACACCCCCTACTGGGGATCGAGCCTGCAACTTGGGCATGTGCCCTGATCTTAATCAAACTGGTGACTTTTTGGTGCATGGGACGATGTTCAACCAACTGAGCCACCCCAGCCTGGGTGAGCCTGTTTCTATTTTGTTTGTTAGTTTATATAGAGAGGCCTTAACTGGGTTCAGTCACATATACCGGCCAGATGGTCTCAACAACATCTTATTCTCTCAAGGCTTGGTCCTTGAAAAGAGCTCTGACTGTGGGAACAGTAGGCAGAAGGTCCATTCCAAGGATAGGGGAGGGGGTGAGAACAGGTCACCTGGCAGTCATGTTCTCTTAATGACCTCCTCCAACAATCACATACTCTAAGGGTGAACTGAGATGACATGTGAAAGTGCCTGGCTCAGAGAGTCCATGGCAAGTGTGCAATGAATGGAAGCTACAGTGGTTACTTGTGCTAGCTGGTACTTGGACTCCAAGCCCCCAAGGAGACCCTTGACTCTGGTGAACTTGAGAAGATCCCACATACCGACAAGGATACACTTTGCCTAGATGAGAAATAGGACTAATTAGCTTCCACTATACCATATTCTTCCTGAAACAAACCCTCATTCCTATTTGGTTGCAGAATACGTGGGGGTGGGGAGGTCTTGATTAGAGGGCACAGAACAAAAAAAACAAAAACACAACCAAGAACCCAGATAAGCACCAGCTTCAACCCACAGAAGACATAATATTCAAAATGAAGAATCAAATCACAGCATCAAATACCACCACTGCCATAAGTTGTAATAAAATAATTTCCTTGTCCAATATAATTTCCAGGTCAAATATAGAATGCCCCAAAGACCAGGAAATTATAACCTAGAGTGACCTTAGAATTACTACACAAACTATGGCAAAAAGTCATGTTTTCTGAGAATTACTGTAGCACACAGGTCGACAAACGTTTCTGGAAAGGGCCAGATACTAAACAGTTTGGCTTTTACAGGCCAGATGGTTTTCATTGCAATTACTCAGCTCAGTCCATTGTAACATGAAAACAGCCATGGACAATACACAAACAAGTGAGGGTGTCTGTGTTCCAATAAATCTTTATTTACAAAAACAGGTGGTGGACTGGATTTTGGCCCATGGGCTATAGTTTACTGGCTCTGGCTGAAGAGAGTAAAAGAAAACAAGAACATTCCCTTGGATTTAGCTTCACTATGACCATTGTCAATCCTAGCCAACTGTCCAGTCGTTGTAAAAGTCAATCAGGAGAAATTTCCCATTGAGACATTAATTACAACACTATGCATTTCCTAGGTGAGGTTCAGATGGCCATTTCTCTTGGACAGAGGCATCCAAAAAACTCAACCGCTACCTAGCAATCTGGTGTGGCCTGCCCTTTCTTTGGTCTCTCTTTGCCCTCCGTGCACTATATGGGGACAGTTTGCAAACACACAATTATGTAGATGATTTTGTTACAAACACATTACAAAAGAAACAGAGGCTCCAAAATGTTAAATAATCTGCCTGAAGTTATACCGCCAGCAAATGGCAAAGCCATCAATTTGACCTCAGTGCTATGTGACTTCAAAATTGGTGCTTTTAATAGCTAAGTTATATCTAATAAGGCTCTTATCTGCTATGCAAATGTGCCCCCATTGGCAGGGCAGACTTGAGGCCAGAGGGAGTATCTGGAGATTCTAATTCTGGCTGTACACAGTCACCACGAACATTATGCAAATGGAAAAAAATTATTGGAAGGGATTTTATTTGAACACTATGGGATGCATTGAAGACAATGTGAGTTTTTTCCTTTTATTTCCTTTCTGTTTTCCAGATTATATTTGAAACACACATTCATTATATTTAACATATAAAAAAATAGACAAATAGAGCTGTGTGGAGGCTTGCCACAGGGCCCTTGGCAGGGTATTGTGAAACAATGGTTCTCTTCTTTTTATTGCTGAATCTATCCCATTGTATGGGTGTATGAGTATTTTTCTCTATGTTTTATCCATATCTTATTCGACAACTTGGTTGTTTCTAGTTCTTGTTGATAATAAATAAAGCTATTATGAATATTTGTTTACAGATTATTGCATAAACATAAGTTTTCAATTCATTTGGGTACATACCTAAGAGTCAGATCATTGGCTCATATGATAAGTATATGTTTAATTATATAAAAAACTGATAAAATGCTTTCTAAAGAGGCTGTACCATTTTTCCTTTCCCCCATAATGAATGAGAATTCCCACTGTTCTTCCTTCTCACCAGTACAGTGGTCCCCCCTTATTCAAGGGGGACACGTTCAAAGACCCCCAGTGGATGCCTGAAATCACTGATAGTACTAAACCTACGTATACCACATTTTTCCTATACATACATTCCTTTGCTGAAGTTTAATTTATAAATTAAGCACAGTAAGAGATTAACAACAAAAATTAATCATAAAGTAGAACAATTCTACAACATACTGTAATAAAAGTTATGTGAATGTGGTCTTGCTCTCTCAAAATATGTTATTGTACTGTACTGTTAAAGGAAGCCCTTTCCAGTCCCCCCCCCCCCACCATATCTGGATTATCAGCATCATTATGGATTATCAAGGCCATTATGAAGTAGAATAAGGGTGACCTGAACACAAGCCTATAATACCACAACTGTGGGTTTGATAACCAAGATGGCTACAGGCCGTCTATAACCAAGAGGCAGTAAGCTTTGATCCCCTTCCTCCAGCACCTTAAAGCTTTTTTCCATAGGGAGGATAGAGGAGACTCTGCCTTTCCCTCAACAGCTGCCGTCCCCATCATCCCAGCCAGTATCACAATGCTTCCTTGGTCTCTCCGCTCATCCTAACACTAGACTTTCTTGTGAGGACCCAGTGGGTCCATGGAGAAAAGCCTCAGGTGGATGCAAATTTCCTCTATTTTAGTGGCTGCCAGGCAAAGCATACTCCATGGTAGACCACACTCAGCTTCCAGCAATTTGTCAAAATTCTCAGCTGAATTATTTCTGGTTGGCACGAATTATGGCATACACTGTGAAGGACTTAAATTCCATTTCTCCTTGAAGGGAGTTCTCTTTGCCCAAATTCTGAATTCATTGGCTGTCCTGCAGCCTCAGTGTTTTGGTAGATTTGGAAAAAGTTGTGATTTTATAAATTACTCAGATTTTTCCATTGTAACAGTGAGTATGCTCTTTGTAGCTTTCTCCATTCTAAATGGAAGCTGGGAATTTTCAGTTTTATTTTGAGAAAAACAGAGAGCCACTGTAATTTTTTTTTTTTTTTTTTGAGCTGGGCAGTGAAATGTTCAGATCTATTTTTTAGGGGAAAAAAGGTTTTATTCTGGTTGCACGTTCAGAATGGATCGAAGAAAATGGGAACCCAGAGGCACGTTAGCAGGCTGCTGCAGTCATTTGGGTAAAAGAAGAGCAAAATCTAAATACGGCATGGCATGGGGACCAAAAGATAGAGATATATTTGAGACGTTTAAGATTTAATAGGACTTCCTGACAGATTGTGGACGTGGGAACAAGTATGCATATTCATGCACTTAAATGTGCTGGATTATGGAATGAAAAAGAGGAGAGATTCAAAAATTGTGCCCATGTTTCTACCTAGACAACCCGGAAGATGGTGGTAAAGGAGTCAAGATGATATTAAGTCCATAAGCAAAGCTGGTGTATGGAGAGTGTTTCTAGGTGAGTGCTGTCCTTGGAGAACAGGTGGTCAGGTCACTGCAAGGTCTGTGAACAAGCAGGACAGAGGACTACCACAGATTGGTAAATGACTGACAAATAAATCAATGAATGAATGAGCGAATGAATAGATACATCAGAGCATCAATTTGGAGCTATGCCTATTTCATAAGACTGCTTTCTTTCCCCTTTATTCCAGTGAGGGCCATAGGTTTTATGCCATTTCAAAGAACTCAGTAGAAATAACTTGTCTAAACAGAAATGCGCCCATACCATGTGAGCTGAGCTACTGCAGCCCGTTCCTGACTGAGGTGTTCGAGGAGTTCTCTCCACTCGCTCTCATCACTGGAATTCCCAAATACTGCGTGCTAATTGCATGGGCCAATTAGTATAAAATCCAATTTGTTATAATCTGCCTGAGGCCACTTAATAAACTTGATATGTCAACCTCAGTTTTGGGGACAATTAAGAGGAACTCATAGTGTGAAGGCATTTAAGCACCTGTGAAGAAAGAAGAGAAACGTTTAATGCCCAATTCCCTATTCCATCTTACAGAAACTGAAAAAGATCATTATATCACAAGCATGTTAATATAACAGTGATTGTTATAGAAAAAATAATTAAGGCAAATGGTCTCTATCATGATGTCATGGAATTGCCTCTCCTTTCTCCCTCCTGCAATCATTTAGGAAATCCTTCTCTGATCTGGCCTCTGTGCTTGGTGTTTTGGATGCAAACATGAGCATCTCCCTCTTTGAGGAATTGCAGCCTACTGGGAAAATGCCCACAAGAAACGTTTGCTCATGTAAAGTGATGAGCATTAAACTAAGAGGGGGAGGGGTGAGAAGGAGAGGGAAAGAACATTACAGTACCAACTTGGACTGGAATTCTAGGACTTCCCCATTCAAATAAGAGTTGCTCTGCTAACTAAAATAATTACTTTGAGAAAAGAATACATGTCTCAATTATGTTCTAATCACTTAAAATAATTGAGACTTTCCTCTTGGAGTTATCTTCTAGGGAATATGTGTATGTTGTAAAAAAAATTAGATGATTGCTTTCCTTTTTATCAAATTATAATAACTAGCTCAGTGCTTTCCAAAATGTATTTCCTTGAATGGTTGTCTCTATAGATGCACCACAAAACATACTTCTTTGGTCAAATAAAGTTAAGAAAAATCTACAAAAGCATTCCTTTTATTTGATGAGCATTAGCAAATCCAGATCTCAGAGAAGCCCTGTAACAAACTTATTTAACATTGTAGACTCGAGAGCTTCCTCAATTTACTCTATTTCATCGGTGCCCTTAGCACTGTCAGGAGTCAACACATTTAGTTCTTGTTACTATTGTTATTCTTTTCTCAGGCATTCATGACAAGTAACCACCTTTCTCGATTTAGCTCTGAAAGAATCTTGGCTATTTCTGAAAATCAAAATGACTCTTAAGGGATTCATCGTTTCTCACGTGAAGAGGTTCACAGCCATACAGTGTGGGGTCTGGTGATGATTACTGAGTGAGGAATATTAAAAAGTGCTTTTGGCAATAGCAGCCTTATCAAAATAAGTGCATGACCTCCCACATGCCTATTCTGAATGCAACTAGACTCATTTGCAGAAAGCTCTTCTGGGGCAATGACTGCCATACCCCGCTGCACCATAGCTCAATTGGATAGAAGCATGGTCTCCGTTTTCTGCATTCCATCTCCCTTGCCTCCCAGGTCCAATCAATTTGAAAATCTTATGGAAGGGGAGCATGAAAAGTGTTGGAAAAAAAGTGTTTTTGTTTTTTAAAGAATGGATTTCACTTACTAAGTATGTAACTTGGACAAATCAATTGATCTTTCTGAGCCCTGATTTCATCTGTAAAATGAAGATGATAAAGGTACCTACCTCATAGGGTTTTCTGGGCACTCTATATAACACATGTAAGGCTCTGTAACTCATTTCTGGACATATAGTATGCACTGGATAAATGGTAATGTTAGCTTTATCATTATTATTATTATTATTATTATTATTATTATTATTTCTTAGCATTCACATCATTGCATTAATTTCTTATTGTAACAAATATCACAAACTTAGTGGCTTAAAACAACACAAATATACCATCATATAATTCTGGAGGTCAGAAGCCTGGCCTCCTTGGGCTACAAAAGCAAAGGGTCAGGAGAGCTATGATCCCTCTGAAAGACCTAGAGGAGAATGTTTCCTTGTCTTTTCCAGCTTCTAGAAGCACCTACATTCCTTGGCTAGTGGCTCCTTCCAGCCTGATAGCCAGCAATGTATCACCGTATCACTTTGACATTGCCTCTCCCACCTTCCTGTTTCCCTCACAGGGCCCCTTGGGATGATACTGAGCCCAGTGGGATAATCTCCTCATTTTAAGGTCAGATGATTAGCAAACTAAATACCCTCTGGCTACCAAAGGCATTTACTTCAGTTAATGATAGTTCTATCATAAACACGCCAAGTCCATATTCTCATCTTTCTCTTCATCTACAGCCTTTGCTATGTAACTTTGCAGTGCCCTCATACTCTGATGGTACTCATGACTTGTTTTAGATGAAGAGATATTAACAAATGTGACATCCACACAGGCTTGAAGAGTGCTTGGGTGTAGAGATTGCCCTAGCTCTGCACCTCTGCCTGTTCCATGAGAACAAGCCTAGACCAGGCTACTGGAGGGATATAACAGACAAGTCTCTCCAGCCGGCACCCAGATGACCCACAGATGCAACAGTCATGCACAGACAGTCCCTACTCAGATATGTGAGCAATTTCGTTGAAGACCAGAAGAGCTGTCCAGACTAGTTTGCCAATCCACTGACTTACGAACTAAATAAACACCAAGAGTTTTCAGTCACTGTGTTTGAGATCTGACTCCCAGTCGCTCATTTCCTTTGTTTCTCTCCATCACCACAAAACACCCCACGACTTGAGAGTCTGGAGAGTCGACTTATGGGATGGACAAAACAGCATCAAGTGGAAAAAGGAATTTCCCTAGAACAATGTGGTAAAATGGAGAGTGACTGGCCAGCATGGGAACCCCAAAGGCTCTTCCTCCATAGACACTATCCCTGTGGTTCCCACTCGCTCAGCACACCTGGGAGTCGGCCGATCATTTCACCACCGCTCCCCAGTTCCCACTGTCAACCACAATGACATCTTCCCAATGGAATATGAAACCACAGGGGTGGGGGGAAGAGATAAGGATCACACTATTTAAACAAAATAACCCAAAACCCTGAGAGCCATATGCTGAGCACTTTATTCTCCTTAAAGCAGAATGGATGGGAAGAAACAAGAATTTTAAATATCCACACTGAAATGTTCAAAGAGAAAAGTGTGGATATTAGAAATGTCAAGGATAAATAAGCAATTACAGAAAAGAACTAATTAGAAATAAGTGGTATAAAAATAGAAGTGTTGAAATAAAGAGCTGAATAGATAGGCTGAATAATAGAATACATCCCATCAGAAAAATGAAATGTGCCTAGGACTTTCACAAAAGGCAGAAATATAGTGTTCAATGACAAAGAATAATTTAAAGTTAAGCAATATAAAAAGTAGGAAAAGATTTGTTCATATCCACATAATAAGCATTGTAAAATATGAGAAAAAATTGAGAGAGGAAATATGTAAAAAAAAGATTAGAAATATCCCAAATTAAATAAGTATATTAAAATCACATTAAATAGGTTCATAGAGATTAGAAAAGTAAAATCTATAACTAATTATCAAATTTAAGTAGATCCAAATAAAAGAGAAAAACTGTCATGAGTAAAAGCAGGTTACTTGACAGAAAATGACAAGAATAAAGTATACCTGAGACAAAAAGTAATGGAGTCATAATAACAAAGTGGTAAAGGAAAAAAATGGCAAATATAGGAAATTATAACCAGCTACATTATCACTTAAATAAGATGCTAAAATACAAATTTTGTCAATATTGAATGCTTCCGAAATTTTACGACAGCTAGAGCCTTTCTGAAAGAAGTCTTGAAGTATTTCAGCAGTAAGCTATGAGAAGTAAACTACTTAATAAAACAGGTTGTTGTGTAAATAAACAATAACCAATGAAATAGCTCCTAAAATTATTAAAGTGCATCCATAGTACATTTCTAAGTGATAACTTTATGGTGACGTAGAAGGACCAAGGAGAAAGACCAGAGGAAGTAAGAGAGATCTTTACTTCAAGGAAAAACAAAAATTGACAAACTTAAGAACTTGGTTGGGGGCGGGGGGGGGGGGGGCAACTCTAAGCCTCAATAAATTAGGGATAACTAATAATATTAAAGTATAAGAACGTAAAACCTTCAGAATAAAATTTTATTTATCTGTGGAAGTTAGTAAAAGAGAAAAGTAAAATGAAATATTATAGAATATGTGAACTGAGATATCTGAAATACATCATAAATGTAACTGGGTTGAATATACCAATTAAAAGACAATGACTTCAACCAGATAATTTGATGGAGGCAATGCTAAATGTTCACAACCATTTCCTCTTCTTGGACAGGCAGGAAGAAGGCATCTCCTAATCTTCCTGACAGCTAATTTGGGGACATGTGACTGAGTTCTGGACTGTGCTAATTGGTCATTATAGTGTAAGCCTTTCAGGCCTGGCCCTTAAAAATATGATGCTCTAATTCTCCTTTCCTTGCTGGATCAACTCAAGAGCCCTTGTATTAGAGTTCTTGTAGCAGCCCATACCCCGAATCACCTTTGGGCATAGAACCAATCAAAAGATCCATGTTTCCCACATCAAACCATGATGTAAGTGAAAAAACAATAAATCACTGTTGCATTCTTTTAGGTTTTTTATTGTAGCTATATATTAGTATAGCCTCAGCCTAATATTGAGAAAGAGGTCTAGCTAAAATTGTTTTCAAGAGACAGTGTGACTAAGGCAGGATTTTGGAACACTGGAAATCTGAAAGTAATATTATTCAAGAACACAATCCCCACCCCTGCAGTGATAAGGATCTGGTCTCTCTGGTGCTGAATTTAGTTCAAAAATCAAGGAAACGATATGTTTATATGCCTTCTCATAAATGAAGGCAAAATGATTTCAAGTGTAAGCTGTTCTGAAATTGCATTGCAAGCCAGAACTAAAATGACAGAGATGCTATAAAAATGTAGCATTTTACTCAATTGGCAGGACACAGAGTTCATGGAAAGTGCCCCTTGCAACTGTGCACCAGGCAGAAACAAAACGATGAAACACTCATGCAAAGATGTGCTCTCTTCTCAGTTGTTTACCACAGTCATCCCTTTACATTCTGCACTCTTGTTAAATACATAAGGACTTTATGAATCACACATGTATAGCAGGTACGTGTGGCTGCCTTCCCGTCAATTCATACCCTCATGTGCAACACTGAACACACTTAAAATTAAAAAAAAAAAAAGAATGAAAAATAACATACCAAGCAAATGTGGCTGAAAAAAATATGGTGTAGCAACATTAAATTCAGACTAAGTAGATATTAAAGAAAAAATAATAATTTACAGATAAAAGTTTACCTTATATGTGGGCTGGTAAAAGAAACTAAAGATCCAACAGATATAATAATAATGAATATATTAGCACAGAAATATATATATATATATGTATATATATATGTATATATAAAATTTCTGACAGCAAATGAACTATGAGGAGAAATAGTCAAATCAGTAGTTGTAGCTGAACATTTTAAAGCCTGTGTATCAGAAACAGATAGGCAAGGAAACAAATTAAAAATTCATATGTATGATCATTAATAACTATGAACCAAAAGATACACAAACAACTTTATATCCAATGAGCAGTTTTCTTTTCCAAGCACATATGAAACATTCTCACAATTCAACCAAGTAGTGAGTCACAAAAAAGCACTAATAAATTGCATCAAAGCAACATCTGAGAGAGTTTTCCAGCTATTACCCAATACAAATTAGAAATTAAATCCAAATGTAAAGTCTTACAGAAACTCCACATATCTGTAAACCAAGAAACATCCAACTAGGCAGCACTTGGGTCAAAGAGAGATTTATAAGAGCAAGTTCTCAGTGTGCAGCTGAGTGAGCACAAAAACACTTCGTGTCAACATTTCTGGGAACCAGCAAAGGCAGTACTGCGAGCGCCATATATATCCCCCAAAATATGAATCAGAAGACAAGAAAGGTTATAAATAAGTGAGCTAAATATTACCCCCAAAACACTAGGAAGAAAACAAGAGAATAAATCCAAAGACGTAAGAAGGCAAGAAATGAGAAGGAATAAAGATAAGGACAGAAGTAATCAAGTGCAGAAAAAATATAGACAATAACAGATAACATGTCTACAGCACATACTGTGTGCTCGGGGCTGTTCTAAGTGCTTTGCATAGACTGACTCAGTCCTCACAACAACCCTTAGAAATGGGTAAAATCATTCATTCTCATTCTACAGATGAGTAAAGCAGTGCACAGAGAGATTGCATAACTTTCCCAAGACCACAAAGCTGATAAGGAGCAGAGGTTGATTTCTAGTCTGTGATTTCTAGCCCATGCTTTACTAACCCAAAAGCTGGCTTTTGTTTTGAAAAGACTCCTAAAGTAGATAAACCTCCAGAGAGACTGAACAAAGAGAGAGAGTTTCAAAGAGAGAAAGCATCACTGTTTAAGGATAACTGACCCAGCCTAACCCTAAATTTCATTGGCATAACATAACACATGTTCATTTCTTACTTACATCCCAATCGTTGGTCAGTGGAATCCACAGGCCACCTCTCCTCAAGCAGTGATCACAGGTCCATGGAAGCTATGGCAGAAGAAGAAAGAGAAGAATGAGGAACACTGACTCAACGTCCTTGAGTCACACTCTCTGCCCATCCTTCTTTGTTTTGGACCCACCAATAGTCACAGGTCCTCCCTCTCAATGACAATAAAGCACATACACTGTATTGGTGATCACTAACCTCTGCAGTTGTTGGAGGTCATTAAGAGGATGTAACCCCCTGCTGAACTTCGAGCTGGACCTGGGCAATCAGATACTCTTTGCCCCCTCCCTTGTCCTTGGAATGTACATTCGGCCACTGTTCCCCTGGTAGGAGCTGTTCCAAGGACATAGCCTTGAGAAAGTAAGGTGTTGTTTGGACCATCTGCATGGTATACATGACTGAACCCAATTAAGGCCTCTGTATAAACTCTTAAGGTTCTGGAGGTTGGATGGAGAAATCTACTCATGTTGCAGTCACCCAAGAGGGGCCTCCTATGTAAGTTCACTGGCTTGTCAAACCTGATCACCATCCACTTTGTATATATGATCAAAGGCAGAAAATAAAGACCACTCTTCTATGAGAGCTTTGTATGAATAATTCACAAATTCTATGCAAAATTTAAAGCTTTTTCATTATAAGGTTAAGTCCTTATGGACTTCCAATCCCATCACCCCTCAAAATCCTGAAAAAATAGGCCCTGGCCGGGTAGCTCAGTTGGTTAGAGCATTGTCCCCAATACATCAAGGTTGCAGGTTCCATCTCTGGTCAGGGCACACACAAGAAGCAACCAACAAATGCATAAATAAGTGGAACAACAAACCGATGTCTCTCTCTCAAATAAATTTTATTTTATTTTTTTTAAATATAAAAAAAAAAAATTTATTTTTTCTTTATTGATTTTAGAGAGAGAGCAAGGGAGAGGGAGAGAGAGATAGAAATATCGATGAGAGAGAACATTGATTGGCCACCTCTTGCATGCTCCCCCCCCTGGGGATTTGGCCCACAACATGGGCATGTGCCCTGACTGGAAATCGAACTGGTGACCTCTTGGTGCATGGGTCGATGCTCAACCACTGAGCCACATCAGCCGGCTCAAATAAGTTTTTAAAAAATATTAGAAAATAATAGGAAGTCTCCTGGTGACCAGCCCCCATCTTTAGGTACTTTCCAACAGTCACCTCATTAACAAACCAAAAAAAATACCTTTATTACTCTCAGCACTTGGAAAATCCCACTGGTGTTGGAAGCTGTGAGCCAGAAACAATGGAGGAAGACCAAATATATGAGAGAAATATGTATTTCTTATCACTCACAATAATATAATTAGTAATGATGAATACACTCTCTGTGAGAATATAAAACATCTCTTTCACTAGTACTCTCACTAGGAAAGTCGTTTCAGGACTTTTTATTTTCACTTTTAAAAATTGTTCTAATTATTTAGCATTCAAAGGGCGCTACTAGGCTGTGAGCCTGAGGCCTTTGGAGACTTGAGGTAGCAGGAGTTTCTGACAGAGATTCCATTGACTCTAAAAACATTATTGAACAAATATTATCAAAAGGTCTGGCATTCAGTGGGATGTTTTTCTGTCTTTTGATCTGTTCAGTGAGTGCCTTCTGAGAAGAAGCCTTGGTGAGTGACTCAAACACCAAAGTACCAACTCGTTAGGAATTGGCCAGAAAAGCAAAGCCAGAACAATATCCTTTTGCTTCTTTTCATATGAAGCAAGCGTGTGGGTCCAAGGAGGAGGTGAAGAGAGAGAGGCCAAACCCCGGAGTCTGCTCCATCGTTTGGAAAGCTTTGAGCAGCGTTGCTGTGTGTCTCCGTCATTTTCCTTTTAAACTGGGGAATTTATGTAATGTGCTAAAACACTCCAGTAACGCTAGTGATAGAATTGGAAACATTGTCTGTTGGGGAAAATACAGAGATACTGAAGCAAATGTATTAGAACTGAAGAGATGGGTGTCATTTCTCAGGGCTCACAGATTTCTTGTTTTATGCTTGGTTTTGGAAGAAAAAAGGTTTTTATCTAATAATCTAAATTTTCTGCAAAAAATAAACCATATAATTCTTCATTCTTATCTATTTCCTAGGATCCATTAACCAATAATATTTCTCATGCACATTTACCATTTATGTGTTGACATAAAAATTAACTGGTGTCTCATATCCATTGTAAGAGAGAAAATGGAGCACATTAGGTACGCCTCTGCTTATGTTTCCATTTTCAAGGCAACCCATGCATTGATATTAATAAAACCTTTTATTTTAATTCAAGTAAGAACGTATAGTGCTCTTGAACATCTGTCTACTATATGATGAAAAATTTAGAGTTTCAACTATAATTCTGAAAAATATAAGACTAATTTTATTTATTACCTTACTCAGGATAGAATCTTTGGTCATATAAACAAGTTGGTTTCGGAAAGAGCAAGAAATACAAACATATCAAAATTTCCTATTTGTTCAATGTGATGGGATTATTACCATAAACAAAATAGAATATCCACGATTTCAAATAGAAGAATCTTTAAAGCAGCAGCCCTAATACTTTCCCACCCATGTTTCGTATTTCCTTTACTTTTCTTATGATCTGATTATTTTTTTTGCCACCTCATTGGTCCCAGGGTCAATTTCTTTGCCTTTAATGTTCTGGTGTAATTTGGGTGGTAGTGGGAACACTTCCTTGGATTCCCCTCAACATTGGTGAGTAGTATTAAATAACTAAAATAATGTTACTAACTAGTAGGGAAGGCATAGAGAAAAGATGTAAATCAATTATAATAAGCATAAATGCAGTCGAGCTCTCTAACCCAGACTCTTAATTCTCTTTGTTAATATTACTATATAAATCCAAAGGAAATGAAACCAAGTTATGGAAGAGATACATGTGTTATGATGAGCCAGCGAGACAATCAGAGATGCACAGCTGAATTGTAAATAAGAGGAGTGCATTATTCACCAGCAGGCTGCGGGGGCATAGTCTCCCCAAATCAACAGCCCCAGACATTCTTGCAGTCCACTCAGAAAGACCAAAACCACATCCTCTTGACACCACCTTGGCATCATTAAGGGGGGAAACTGATACAGATAGGGTGCATGAGGAGCTGTTACAAAGGTCAGGGCAATCACTAATCTCTTTATTTTTATGGTTTTTCTGGGTTTCCCAAGGCCATCATTAATCCCCTTATCTTTATGTTTCCTCTGTGTTTCAGTCCCTAGTGTTTAGATGAGTCACGGTGTGTACATGTATCAACTGCTGGTCAGAATGGAGTTACTTAAATTAAGTAGTCTAGTTCACATGCACTTCCATGTTTATTGCAATATTAGTCATAATAGCCAGGATATGGAAATAACCTAAGTGTCCATCAATAGATGAGTGGATGTCTATATCTATATCTATATCTATATCATTTATATCTATATCTATATCTATATCTATATCTATATCTATATCTATATCTATATCACCATCTATCTATACAAACACACACACACATACACACACACACACACATACACACACACACAATGGAATGCTATTTAGCTATGAGAAAAAAGGAAATTCTGCCATTTGCAACAACATGGATAGAACTTGAGGACATTATGCTGAGTGAGATAAGTCAGACAGAGAAAGACAAATATTGTATGTTATCTCTTATATGTGGAATTTAAAAAACAAACTTGGAACTAGAGGAAAGAGAGAACAGAATGGTGGTTACCAGAGTTTGGGGTGGGGTGGATAGGAGAGATGCTATTTAATGGTACATACTTACAACTAGTAGGTACATAAGGCTTGAAGATCTATAGTACAGTGATAATGGACAACAAAACTGTATTATAAACTTGCAAGAGACTAGATACTATTTGCTCCCATCACTAGAAGTAATTATAATTATATGAGATGAAAGAGGTATTAGCTAACACTAGAATGGCAATCATATTGCAATACAAATGTATTAAATCAGTATGTTGTACACAGATATATATAGAGAGATAGATGTGTGGGTGTGAGAGAGAGAGAGAGAGAGAGAGAAAGATTTAATTAATGAATTGTAATGAGTCATTAGGTATTGTCAGTATCTAAGAATAAACTGCTTGGCCTACATGCCAGACATTCAATATACCCAGGAATCCCAATCTTTTCTAAAAGATGTCTTTTTAGTGTGAAAACAGTTTCTAATATTGTGATGGCCAGTTTTTAGTATCTATTGATTAAAAAAAATACATAACGATAAATATACTCATGAATTCAAGCAACACTTTAAAATGAATTTCTAGTTATTAAGCACAAGACTATTTGTGTGAATTGAGAATTTACATTTGAATGAGGCTTTGTATTTGTTGAGTTTAGAGAATATTTAGAATGTAGAATGATTTGGGGCTCTACTTTGCTTTTTTTTGTTGCCATTCTGTAGATGCAGAAAAATGAATTCAAAATGGAAAACCTTTAGATGGTGATAAAGAAGATGTCATTTTTATTCTATCACCAAACATCTTCTTGGACAAGTAGATTAAAACTTGGTTCACTTGTCCTTAAGACAGGTAGGAGTGACCGAGGACAGAGCCCAGGATTCTGAATTCAGTTTGACATGGAATTAATTTCAGTTTTAGAAATTCCTTCTAAATGCCGGACCTTGGGAACATTTGTTTGACTTCACCAAGTCGTGGTTTCATCCTCTAGGATGAAAAAACTAAACAAACAAAAAACAAAAGAGATAATAATACCAACTTCTCTGAGGTAATGTATTTTTCTTTATTCCCTTTAATTTGTGCATGTATTTATACCTTACTATACTTCCAAAAGGACTTTAGGCAACATGGTAATGTCATGGGGAATAAAAGGGATAATTCGTAGAATGGGCCAGTTCATAACAGATGTGCAATAGTGCTGGTTTCTTTCTTCCTCTCCCCCACTTTCTATTTTAATATTTAGCAGTTGAGAACTCTGTGATATTGAGCACTTAATTTTAGTTCAATGCCTTGGTATTACCATTCACAAAATAGGGATAAGATTCATTAAAATGTTAGGAGTGAGATGACCTGTGTCTGTGACCTTGTACAAATTATTGAGTTTCTTCATGCCCCAAGTTCTCATCTATAAAACTTAGAAAATATGTCTTGATAAGAATGATCAAATAAAATGCTATAGTTGTAAAATGTCTGTAAGTAAGTAATAGTTACTCTGTCAGTAGAGCTAAGAAAGGGAGTGGGCCAGGTAAAGTCATTTGACCAAATAATCTTTTAAATTGTACTTATAAAATTGTACTATGTTGAACTTGGAAAATATTCCATGCTGGGAAGTCTTAAACATCTCACAGAATTCCCCATAAAATACTTGAATTTTTTTATTTGCATTTTATACCAGGACTTCAACATAGACAACAGTGATAAAGGGGGAGAATTTATGTGAAAACTTCTGAATTCCTATGAGAAAATATACCACAACATTTTAAGATATGATTATGCTATTATCATTTTATGACTTTCAATATACTCTTCTCTTATTTGAAAATTAAATGCAGGATGAGTATAACTTATCCATCATTAAATGCTGTCAGCCTCTATGTTACCAGAGAGAAAAATATACTTTGTAAAGAGAAGTAAAGAAAAGAATCATTTTCAGTCTTCTTTCTCCCTGAGAGAAGGTATTATACACAGGTTCCCTGATGCGTAAGGATGGCTTAATTTATGAACATTTCTCAGATAGTATCCATCATGACTCAATCAGATTGCATGTATATTTCATTCCATCATTCAAAAGTCAGTGACCTGTACATGGTCAATGAGGGTGTAGGCTTTTGATTAAAGGAAGTAACTGCTGATCGTGCATCCTCAGAATGTCAAAAGAACTGGAAATGGTTCTTGCAAAATTCTATAGCTGCTAGGGTAATGTCAACTGAATGGAAAATTCAGTTCTCTTAAGGAGAAACCCTCTGGCCATGCAATTTCCACAAGAATGATTAGTTTCAATCAGCAAATATAGTACCATAATCTCATTGAAGGAAACAAGAAGGAGACTGCGACTTGAAGAAGCAGATTCTTCCACATCATTTTTGGGTAGGGTGGTAGGATGCAACACGGACACTTTCAAGCCATCAGAAAAAATGTATTATTGTTGCCAAGCACTAAAGTACCCCACAGAGGCATGGGAGAGTTCATTCGTCTTCCTGGGAGCTTCATTTACTACTGGGAGGATGACCTATGACTCAAAGAGGGGGGTAGAATTTATATATACTAAGCACCTACTATAATGCCAACACTGAAATACACCTCTATGTGCATTGTCTTGTTTAATTCTCACTACCATCTAGAAATAGATACTGAGATCCTCAGTTTACAGATATGAAAAGGAAGGACAGAGAGATAGCATAATGCTCTCAAGGTCACAAAAAGATCTGTCTGCTACTAAAGCCCATGATGTCTCAACTATATAGTGCCACCACCTGTAGAGTCCAGAAAGCAAGGCTCCTCCTTTCATAGTCTTACACTCACCCCTCTCCTGACCGCCATCCTCAAACACACCTACCAGTAGGGTCCAGGTGCTGGCAACAATCTACTCTACTGGAAATCTGGGCTTGATGAGAGTCCCATGTTTTTCCCCAGGGCTGTGCAGTTCTTGAACACAGCAAAGATTGATGGATTACCCGTTCTGTTATCCATCTACTACAGAGTCCTATTTGGGAAAATAAATGTTCACAATGTTTTTCTGTTTCTATTCTAGAACAAGAAAAGAGGAGAGAAGTTAAATCCAGTTAACAAGCACAAGGGAGGCAGTAGCACCCGAGAAACCTTTAAGAATGGATAAGGCTTCGATGTGTAAAGAGGGCATCAGACATGATATTCACAGAGTGGAGAATGATGTAACATGATGAAAGGCTTGGAGGGAGTCACATCAGGAGCAAAAACATGAAGGAGGACTTAATGGTGGCTCTGAAGTCTTAGAGTCATAGGAAATGCTGGTGCTAGTAACTGAAATTAAGAAAGCTAGTGGGGGGTGGGGGGTTGGATTCCAAAATGGCAGTGGAGTGAATGGAAGCTACACAGACCATCTCTCAGGACCAAACTGGAATTACAACTAAAATAAAGACAAATCATTGGGAAAAAGCAACAGAAAAGCAGCTTGTGAGGTCCATATAACCAGTGACATAGAATCGATCCTGGTAGGATTGCGGAGGCGCGAGAGGGGGGCTAGGAGCCCACAGACAGCAGCAGTCTTAGCTGTGAGCAGCACACTCGGAGTTAAAATCCCAAGCCCACTCCACAGTGCAGAGGGCTGGGACAGAGCACTAAAATAGCCACAGCCACTCACCTTGGGCTCCGGCAGAGGGAGGGCAGACAGGACTGGTACTGTGTGGGGACACTCGGGATTTGGAGGGCACTCAGAGCTTTTGCTGAGTTGCAGCCATGCAGGACTGTGGCCATCTTACTACTTCTCAGGGCTCTGGGGAGAGGCAGCGGCCCCTCCCTCAGAGATTCAACCCCACCCAGGTGGACCACTGAAATGCAAATTGAGGCTCATTAACAACTAGCATCTGTCCCACCCTCGGGAAATCCTCTTATGTTGAACACCTGAGGGAGGTTTTCATTCAACTGAGAACCCAAGGCTCTTCAAGTAATCACAACTAATAGCCTCCAGGCAAAAAGCTAGAGGATAACTGAACCGTTCCTGAGCTTGCAAATCTACCCATGAAAGTAAGGCTTGACAGTGGTGTTTAACGTGGGTCCTCCCACGCTCATTCAAACCCAGTAGAGGGAGCCACAAACAGCAGAACACCAACACCCACAGGGAAAATTTGGCAGGCTCCAGAACCCACTGAGATAGCCAAAATGGTGAAACAAAGAAACAAATCTCAAATGAAAGAACAAGAGACCTCTACCGAAGATGAGATAAATGAAATGCAGTTAAGCAAGTTATCAGAGGTAGAATTCAGAGCCATGATCTTGAGGAAGCTCAACAGAATGAGTAAGGACATCAACACCATGAGTAAAGACATAGAAACATTGAAAATCAACCAAATGGAAATGAAAAACCACCAAGAAGAAATGAAGAATGACATAGAAGAAATAACACATTGGAAGGACTAAACAGCAGAGTAGAGGAAGCTGAGGACTAGATCAGTGAATTAGAAGACAGGGTAGAAAAAAATCAACCAATCAGAAAACCAAAAGGAAAAAACAATTAAAAAACAAGAAGACAGCTTAAGAGAACTGTGAGACAACTGGAAACATAATAATATATGCATCATAGGACTCCCTGAAGAAGAAGAAAATGAGCAAGGGTTAGAGAATATATTTGAAGAAATAGTGACAGAAAACTTCCCTGATTTGGTGAAGAAAGAAGGCATTCAAATTCAAGAAGCACAGAGAGCTTCAAGTAAGAAGAACCCAAACAGGCCCACACCAAGACACATAATAATTAAAATGCCCCAAATTAAAGACAAAGAGAGACTCCTAAAGGCAGCAAGAGATAAGCAACAGGTTACCTACAAAGGAACCCCCATAAGTCTATCAGCTAACTTCTCAACAGAAACATGACAGGCCAGAAAGGAATGGCATGAAGTAATCAAGGTCATGAAAAACAAGGATCTGAATCCAAGACTACTCTATCCAGCAAGGCTATCATTCAAAATAGAAGGTCAAATAAAGAGCTTCCCAGACAAAAAAAGGCTAAGGGAATACATTAGCACCAAATGAGCACTGCAAGAAATGTTAAAAGGACTGCTGTAATTAGTAGAAGAAATAGGAAGAAAAATAGAACCACAAAACAAAAATGGCAATAAATAAGTACATATCAACAATCACCTTAAATGTAAATGGATTGAATGCTCTGATAAAAAGACACAAAGTAACTGATTGGATAAGAAAGCATGACTCATATATATGTTGTTTACAAGAGACCCACCTCACAACAAAAGACTCACATAGGTTGAAAGTGAAGGGATGGAAAAAAATCTTCCAAGCAAACGGAAAGGAAAAAAAAGCTGGGGTAGCAATACTCATATCTGATAAAATAGATTTCAAAATGAAGGCTATAACTAGAGACAAAGAAGGTCACTACATAATATTGAAAGGATCTATCCAACAGGAAGATATAACCTTGGTAAACATATATGCACCCAATATAGGAGCAACAAAATATATTAAAAATCTTCTGGAGGACTTCAAAGGAGAAATCGACAGCAATACAATCATAGCAGGGGACTTCAACATCCTGCTGACATCACTGGATAGATCATCTAGACAAAAAATTAACAAGGAAACAGAGACTCTAAATGAAGCACTAGACTAAATGGATTTAATAGATATCTACAAAGAATTACACCCCAAAACTACAGAATTCACATTCTTCTCAAGTGCACATGGGACATTCTCAAAGATAGACCATATGTTAGGACACAAACTAAGTCTCTACAAGTTTAAGAAGACTGAAATCATATCATGCATCTTCTCAGATCACAATGGCATGAAACTAGAAATCAATTGCAACAAGAACATGCAAAGACATTTGAACACATGGAGGCTAAATAGCATGTTATTAAACAATGAATGGGTTACCGAGGAGATCAAGAAGAAATTAAAAACTTCCTGGAAACCAATAAAAATGAACACACAACAACACAAAATCTATGGGATGCAGCGAAAGCAATTCTGAGAGGGAAGTTCATAGCACTCCAGGCCTACCTCAAGAAACAAGAAAAATTTCTAATAGACTATCTAACCTCACAACTGAAAGAACTGGAAAGCAAACAAAAAGAAAACCCCAGAGCAAGTAGAAGGAAGGAAATAGTAAAGATCAGAGCAGAAATAAATGACATAGAGACCAAAAAAACAATTCGAAGGATCAATGAAACAAAGAGCTGTTTTTTCAAAAAGATAAACAAGGTTAATGGACCCTTACCTAGACTCACCAAGAAACAAAGAGAGAGAACCCAAATACACAAAATCAGAAATGAAAGAGGAGAAGTAACAACTGACACCACAGAAATACAAAGGATCGTTAACAAATACTATGAACAATTATATGGCAACAAATAAGCAAAATGGACAAATTTCTAGAAACACAAAACTGGACTAGGAAGAGATAGAAAACTTGAATAGACCAATAACAACTAAGGAAATTGAAGATGTAATCAAGACCCTCCCAGCAAACAAAAACCCAGGCCTGGATGGCTTCACGGGGGAGTTTTACCGAACATTCAAAGAAGAACTAACACCCATTCTCCTCAAACTATTTCAAAAAATTCAAAAAGAAGGAAGACTTTCAAACTCGTTTTATGAGGCCAGCATAATTCTAATTCCAAAACCAGAAAAAGACACTACAAAGAAAGAAAACTACAGGCCAATATCCCTGACGAACATAGATGCCAAAATCCTAAACAAAATACTAGCAAATCAGATCCAGCAATACATAAAAAAAATTATTCACCATGACCAACTGGGATTCATCCCAGGGATGCAAGGCTGGTACAATATTCACAAATCAACAAATGTGATTCACCACATAAACAAAATGAAAGATAAAAACCACATGATCATATCAATAGATGCTGAAAAAGCATGTGACAAAACCCAGCATCCATTTCTGATAAATACGCTCAGCAATTTGGGAATAGAGGGATCATATCTCAACATAATAAAGACTATATATGAAAGATCAACAGCCAATATCATACTCAATGGGCAAAAACTAAAAGCATTCCCCTTAAGAACAGGAACAATACAGGGATGCCCGCTTTCGCCACTCTTATTTAACATAGTACTGGAGGTCTTAGCCACAGCAATCAGACATGAAGAAAAAATAAAGGGATCCAAATTGGAAAGGAGGAAGTGAAACTGTCATTATTTGCAGATGACATGATATGGTACATAGAAAACCCTAAAGACTCCATCAAAAATCTACTAGACTTAATAAATGAATTTGGCAAAGTAGCAGGATACAAAATTAATGTCAAGAAATTGAAGGTATTCTTATACACCAATGATGAACTCACAGAAAGAGAAAGTAAAAAAAAATCCCATTTACCATCACGGCAAAAAAATTAAGATACCTAGGAATAAACTTAACCAAAGAAGTAAAGGACCTATTTGCAGAAAACTACAGGACATTGGAAAAAGAAATAGAGGAAGATATAAAAAAGTGGAAGCACATACCTTGTTCATGGATTGGAAGAATTAACATCATTAAAATGTCCATATTACCCAAAGCTATCTATAGATTCAATGCAACCCCCATCAAAATACCAATGACATATTTCACAGAACTAGAACAAATACTTCAAAAGTTCATATGGAACCAAAAAAGACCCTGAATAGCCACAGCAATCTTGAAAAAGGACAAAATAGGTGGGATCACAATACCGGATATCAGGTTATACTACAAAGCTATTGTAATCAAAACAGCCTGGTACTGGCACAAGAACAGGCATATAGACCTGTTCTTGTGCCAGTATAATAATGAGAAGAACAGAGAACCCAGAAATTGACCCAAGACATTATGCTCAATTAATATTTGACAAAGGTGGCAAGAGCATACAATGGAGTAAAGACAGCCTCTTTAATAAATGGTGTTGGGAAAATTGGACAGCTACATGCAAAAAAATGAAACTAGACTTACACCATACACAAGAATAAACTCAAAATGGATAAAAGACTTAAATGTGACTCATGAATCCATAAAAATCCTAGAAGAAAATCTAGGCAACAAAATTTTGGACATCATACGCAGCAGAATTTTCACTGTTACATCACCTAAGGCAACAGAAACAAAGGAAAAAATGAACACATGGGACTACATCAAACTAAAAAGCTTCTGCACAGCAAAAGAAACAAGCATCAAAATGGAAAGGGAACCCACTGTATGGGAGAGCATAATTGCCAATGATACATCAGATAAGGGGTTAATCTCCAAAATATTTACAGTGCTCATACAACTCAACAAAAGGAAGACAAAGAACCCAATTAAAAAATGGACAGAGGAACTAAATAGACACTCTCCAAACAGGACATACAAAGGGCTAAGAGACATATGAATAAATGCTCAATATCACTATTCATCAGAGAGATGCAAATTAAAACAATGAGGTATCACCTCACACCTGTCAGAATGGTTGCCATCAACAAATCGTCAAACAACAAGTGTTGGTGAGGGTGTGGAGGAAAGGGGACTCTAGTACACTGCTGGTGGGAATGCAGACTGGTGCAGCCACTATGGAAAACACTATGGTGTTACCTCAAAAAATTAAAAATTGAATTGCCTTTTGACCCAGTGATCCCACTTCTAGGAATATACCCTAAGAAGCCTGAAACACCAACCAGAAAGAATACATGTACTCCCATGTTCATAGTAGCACTATTTACAATAGCTAAGATCTGGAAACAGCCCAAGTGTCCATCAGTAGACGAATGGATAAAAAAGCTGTGGTACATATACACAATGGAGTACTATGCAGCTGTAAGAAAGAAAGATCTCTTATCCTTTGAGACGACATGGAGGGATCTGGAGAGTATTATCCTAAGCAAAACAAGCCAAGCAGAGAAAGACAAATATCACATGATCTCATTTATTTGTGGAATATAATGAACATAACAGTCTGAGGAACAGGGTAGACCCAGAGATGTGGAAGTAGGGTACAGACTGACAACCCTCAGAAGAGGGGGTGTGGAGGGGAGGGAAGAGATAAACCACAGAACTTATACGCATGTATGCATAACCGATGGACATGGACAACAAAGGTGGGGATGGGGTGGGGGGGATGGGGAGGAGGGTGTCAATGGGGAAAAAAGGAGAAACATCTGTAACAAAAATAAATTAATAATAATAATAAAAAAGAGAACAAAGCAAAAAAAAAAAAAGCTAAGGAGGGATTTGAAGGAGAAGACAAGCAAAGTTTTGGACATATTGGTTGTACTGGTCATTTGAGTCATTTTTCCAATTGTTCAGATGAAAACTTTGGGATCACCCTTGACACCTCTATTTCTCTCATACTGTGCATTGCAATCCACCAGCCACTCTTGTTGGCTCTACCTTCATTAATGTTTAGATTGAGCGGAAGGGAGGGAGGGAGGGGAGAGAGAGGGAGAGACATGGACGTGAGAGAGACACATCGATTGGTTGCCTTCCGCACGACCCTGACAGGAGCTGGGGATTGAACCGGCAACCCAGGTACATGCTCCTAACTAGGAATTGTACCTATGACCCTTCGGTCTGTGAGCTGACGCTCTAACTGCTGAGCCAATCCGGCCAGGGCACAAAGTATATTTCGAATTCAACCCACTTTTCACCACCTCCATGGTAACCTGTGGCCTTGGCTGCATCGCCTTTGCCCTGGATTATTACAGGCGCCTTTCAATGGCTCTTAATGTTTCTGTCTTTTCCTGCAGTCTCAACACAGGAGTGAGAGAGACTCTTAAAATTTTGCTTCCACTCAAATCACTACGGTCTGATGCAGAGTAAAAGCCAGAGTCCTATAATGGCCTATAAGAACCTAATCATAGCCCAATCCAATACCTCTCTCACCTCACTCTCCTTCAATCACTCCATTCCAACCACTCCGGGCTCTTTGCTCTTCCTGGAACTCACCACCGTAATCATGCCTTCGGGCCTCTGTGCTTGCTACTTTTACTTAAACAATTCTTTTCCCTGATAATTGCGTGGTTCTCTCCCTCACTTCGTTTAGATCTTAGACCACTTACTCAGAGAAGTCTTCCCTGATGTCCCCACAGCCTTTTATTCACCCGGCCACCCTTAACCTCCTTCTGCCGTGATGTTTTAGTTCGCAGACATGATCTTTCTTACATATTTTTATTACTGAGTGTCTGTCTCTGTCTGCTAGAATGTAAGTTCTACAAAGACAGTAACTGTGTCTGTTTTATTCATTCCTGGATCCTCGTTGCTTAGCACAGAGCCAGAAACATGATGGGTGCTCAGTAAACACTTTCATAGGTAGCAGAAGGTGAAGCAAAGAAATCTGAAAGGTGAGATGTATACTACATACACATACTCGTACACATACACATACTCATACACATACACATACTCATACACATACACATACTCATACACATACACATACTCGTACACATACACATACTCATACACACATAATATATAGTGTATGCAATATATAGTGTATTAATACAATAGCGATGTAATAGGTATAAAAATATGTATACATACATGTATTAGTTCATTTATTCATTCATTTATATATTTTTTGCCTCAGGCACAAAGGATGGAGCTAAGTATTTTGTTATTATTATTTTTAATCCTCACCCAAGGATATTTTTTCCATTTATCTTTAGATAGAGTGGAAGGGAGGGAGAGGAAGAGAGAGAGAGAAATATCGATGTGAGAGAGACACATCGACTAGTTGCCTCCCTCACGACCCCGACCAGGGCCGGGGATGAACAGCAACCAAGGTATGTGCCCTTGGCCAGAATCGAACCCGTGACTCCTTGGTCTGCGGGCCAAAGCTCTAACCACTGAGCCAAACCGGCCAGGTGGTAGGTATTTTATTCAGCAGATTTGCTAAACTTTATTTAGTTCAATAGTTTGTCTGTTGCTAATGTTTTCTATAAGTAACCATATCATCTTTAGACAATGATGGGTTTATCTCTTCCCTTCCAATTCTTAAGCCTTATGTGTTTGTCTTCGTTAAGCATTGTGTTAATACAAAGCCTCCAATTGTGTGCTAAACAGAGGCAAATTGTCTTGCTACCCATGCGAAAGCAATGCAGCTAACATTTCTCCATGAAATATGATGCTGTTTATAGGTTTTTGTTTTTGTTGTTGACAGGCTTTAACTTCAACGTGTTCAGTGTTGGATGTTGGGCATATCATGAGAAAAAATCACATATTTTTTCTTTGTCCCTCAGTATGTTCTTGCAACTCATCAGACCGATGGAAGTTTCTAATGTGGAGCTCTTATTTGAGATCTTGTATTATTTTCAAATACCATTTTGGTTTCAATTAGCTAATGTTTTATTTCATAGTTTTGCTTATTATGATGAAATAGATGTTATCTTTTTTTTTTTTCTGGTTTGAATGAGCTGGACAGCTTTCACTTTTTTAATATCTGGAACAATTTGCCTACGAAAGGCACTAGCTGAGCCAACATTGGAGGGGCCGTCTGGGCCCGGGGCAGTGAGGAGGGCGGGTCTACTGCGGACTGCGGCATTCGCCTTTCTCTTCCTCCTCGTCCCAAAGGTGGCGTTTGGACATTTCCAGGAATTACTGCCTTCCATCGGGGCTTTCATATGTATAAGCATGCATTTATTTAAAATATTTCACATTATTTTAAAATCTATTTCACTTCTGTGTTTCCTTCTTTTAATTCAGTATTTTATTCATTGGCATCTCACGCTTTCCCTGATCAGTATTGGCTAAAGAGTCTATCTTCCTACTCTTCATGAAAAGTCAGCTTTTAGTTTTATTGACCTCCATGTTTTTATTTCTTGAATTTTCTCTTTTTTTCTTTGGATGTCCTTCCTCAGGTTTCTTTGAGCTTGCTCTGTTTTTCTTTTTCTACCTTCTGGGGCGGAAGAGTTTGCTTGTTTGTTTTAAACGTTGTATGTGCCCTGACAGGTGCATTTAAAACCCGTTTCCTTTCTCTGAATGCTGCGCTAGCGGGTCCCTGTTGTGCTCCATTACCTCTCAGTTTCACACATTTCCAAGTCTTCTTTAGGATGGCTTTTTTAAGTGGAAAAAATATATATTTCACATGTTATTTCAGCTCCAGGCCTGTGGGAATTTCAGTTATTTTTCTTGCACATTTCTAAATTTACTTCATTATTTTTACAGACTATCGTCTGTATGAAACTGATCCTTTGGCATTTAATAGTGAGACTTCCTATATATGTCCTAACATATATGCAATCCACATTTTTAAAAAAGATCTCATATTTTCTCAGTTATAAAATATATTGTCTATTTGAGTAAAGAGTTTAAATGAATATAGATTGTATTTAAAAATAGATGATACAGTATTGATACAGAGATAAAATATGTCTGTATATAGAGACATATAAAACCCAAGTGGCCCACCCGGTGGGGCTCAGTGGTTGAGCACTGACCCATGCACCAAGAGGTCGCCGGTTCGATTCCCGGTCAGGGCACATGCCCAGGTTGTGGGCCCGATCCCCAGTGGGGAGCATGCAAGAGGCGGCCAATCGATGTTCTCTCTCATTGATATTTCTATCTCTCTCTCCCTCTCCCTTCCTCTCTCTCTAAAATCAATAAAGAAAAACAAAACAAAAAAACCTAAGTGTATTCAGATCTATCTTGTTTGGTTTCTTCCTTTCTCCCTCTCTCCCTCCCTCCCTTCCTTCCTACCTTCCTTCCTTTTCCTGAAAGGAGTGTTTTAATATTTTTCAGATAGAGTTATTGACATCTCTGTTTCTCCCCTCAGTTCTGCAAATTTGAGCTTTTATATTGTTGGCTACATATTGCTCGTGATGTTTCTACCTTCTTATTCTAATGTTCGTTGCATCAGGGTATAATGCCCTGCTGCGTTCTCAGGAAGTTCTTCAATCTGATCTCCAAATCATTATTATTTCATTCTTCTACTATTTATCCCATGTATTCTTTTCTACATCAAATTTACAATTTTCTTACCCAATATTTCCACACTGTTCTCTTTTGTAACCTTTAGTTATGGCTTTATAACAGTCCTTACTTCTTTATAATTATTTTACTTCTTTTAAATTACTGAGCTTTCTGTTCCAATAACTCTTTGGTTGTATATTTCTGCCTCTCTCTCTCTCTCTCTCTGTGTGTGTGTGTGTGTGTGTGTGTGTGTTTTGTAGAGATCATTTTATCAAGGGTCTGATCTTTTTGACCTGTGAACTCATGTTTTCCTGGAGGCATTAGCTAGCTACTCCATCTAATGAAGTGTATTGGGGGAAAGCCCAAAAGCTGGGTCCTGGTCTACATACCCCTGTCTGAATTTAAGCAGCAGGAGGAGGGCTCAGAGGAGGCCCAGGTCGTGCAGAGTAACCCCTCACCTGCTGCCACTCTGCAGCAAGCCTGTTCGGGTCGCACGTGTTCGGGTCGCACGTGTAAACCCTCAGGAGCAAGCCGCGCTGGAATGAGGCAGTCTCCACCATTTCAATCCACTACCTCTGAGAGTTCCACGGGGGAAGAGGTGAACAAGAAATTACCCAAAGGTGACTAGTCAATTCCCATCTGTTGTCATCAATTTCTTCACCCCACTGAGGCTATGCTCTGCCCTTAACGTTACCTCCATTGATTTCAGTGGCCTGGCTGCTGCTGACAATGTCTGAAGAAGAAAGGATTGACTGTTGCCTCTGAGACAACTTAGCAGGAAACCAGGTAAAGGCTTTCCTCCACCCTTACTAACCTGCTAGTCAGGCCACCTCCAGCCCAGGCTGTTGCAGCCAGAAAGCCTCAGTCTCCCAGGAGTTTATATCAGGCAATTAGTCTCCGTTTTTTTTCTTCCAGTCCATGCATCTCAATTGCTTGTATTGCTCCTCCGGCTGATTTGTGAGGAGGAAGCCATGGTTTAGCATCAAACAATACTTAAGTATCATCTTTGTCAGTGGAACTTTTTGTAGTCAAACATGTAATAAAACCATCTCAAATTTTAAAAATTGTATCTATGGCTTTATGCCTAGAGCTTAGGTCTGTCTCTAACAGCTGAGGAACAATAAATAGTCTTTAATGCTACGCTGAATTGTCCAGTATTCATTTGGAGAGAAAAAAAAATATCACCCTGCTCCTCCCTGGTCATGGCAGGCCAGCTGCCCCCATCACCAGTGAGGAGTGTTCTACATGGCAAGTGTGGAGGTGGGTGTGCTTCACTTTGCTATTTTTCCCACTGGAGTTTCCACGACAGATTTGTCAGAGGTCGGCGGTTATGCTCTTCATTTGAATAATCTCCCAGCCCTGCCACTATCTGTCCATCATGTTAAACAGTATGGCCCATTTAAATGCACATTCCTACAATTTTACCCGAAAACTGACCCCTGGGAGCACTTTGGGCCAGTGCTGTACATCTGGTACCCTCCGCTGAGCTTGCTCTGGCTCTCCCAAAGTGTCTGAAAGGCGTTTCTTTATGTGCACGCAGAATCCCTACCACCTCCTTGCAGATAGGCAGTTCAGATACCTTCTTTCTTTGTTCCGATCACGGCCACCTAGAAGAAGCAAAGGACTGGCTTTTCTGAGTCCACCCTTATTTTACTATTGGATTGTTTATAATATTATAATATTTATATTATATATTATACACCAAATTTGTAATTATATTTAATATTTATATTAAAATATAGAATATGTATTACACATGAATATATAATAATTATGTCATATAATTATACACTGTATTTGTGTAACAGTGTATATTATATATTATAAAATTATAAATAATATTATATATTATAAAATATATGAAGTTATACAAATATATATTCATTGCAATTATATATGACATGTAATGCTGAAATTATGTATTAAATAATAAAATATTTCTCATTAGAAGGCTCCAAGGTGGCTGAAAATTATACTTAAGAGCCATGTACATTTCTTTTTTTAAAATTAATTAATTTATTTTTGTTACAGATGTTTCTCCTTTTTCCCCCTAGACACCCTCCTCCCTATCCCCCCCCCCCAGCATTGTTGTCTATGTCCATTGGTTACACATACATGCATATAAGTTCTTTGGTTGATCTCATCCCTCCCCCCATCCCCATTTCTTAAGAGGCATTTCATGATGCCTAGTGGCTTCCAGATAGGACATCTGATAACTCTGCCCAGACACGAGACGTCTAGATAACTCTTACCATGATAGCAAACCACTTTGCAGGGACAGACTGTGTTCAGGTGTTTGTACAAAAGCAGGAGAGAGGCTTAGAGAGTCAATCCCAACACTTTGTTTTTTTAAATCCTCACCTGAGAATATTTTCGCATTTATCTTCAGATAGAGTGGAAGGGAAGGAGAGAAACATTGATGTGAGAGAGACACATCAATTGGTTGCCTCCTGCACGACCCCGACCAGGGTCGGGGACCGAACGGAGGTAGGTGTCCTTGACCGGATTCAAACCCATGACTCTCTGGTCCGAGGGCCGACGCTCTAACCGCCGAGCCAAACTGGCCAGGATGTAAATCCCAACTCTTCAATACCAACCCCAAACCACATTAAAATGTCTAATTCTGACTCTTCTTTTTGACATTGTTTGTAAACTTGCATTTAAGAAAAGATGTTGGCCACTTCCTCAAATACTTCTGCTCCAAACGTTGTGTCTGGGTAAGAGCACCATTTGCTATTGCTCCTTCCTTTTCAAAGTCAGTCACAACACTGTCACTTCAAGAAAAGGAAACGGCTCCTTCTCAGTAGAGCCAGGTCTCTGAGGAAAATGCTAATGACCAGGGGCCCAATGGACTGAGCCAGAAGGAAGTGTTGGCCCCTCAGCGCACAGCCTCGGGCCTCCGGGTTAATAAGCCAGGTTTAAGGTTAATGCCTGTTCTTACACGGCCATCAGTTGTCCTTGGAAAGAGCTGCCACTCTGGGATTTGCCACACCTGTCAATCAGTTCTACTCAAGAGACCAACGAGGGGTGTGAACACAAGCTAAGACCAGAGGGAAAATAAAGGTCAAACAAGTTCGACAGTTTGATGTACATGAATCGGAATTTTATATTGGCCAAAACCAGGGTGCTGCTACTTATTCTTGCCATGCCTGTGCACATATCAGACTGAAGTGGACTTCTTGCTTTTTTGCACATTAGAATGACTTTTCAGTTACTAAGAGTGTACTTTATGTGATTGCCCTTGTAGGGTGTTTATCGTTACTAATAGTATTACATAATTAGTGTATATATTTTCATGTGTCCACATATTTCTTCTTGCAATATCATAGTGTCAGCATAATGAGTGCTTTTAATATGATTACCTGCTGGCTGACTCCCTTTTTTTTTGGCTCAGCTGGCCTGCACTCAGGCGCATGCAATAAAGCCATTTTGCTCTACCAAAATAATAATAATAATAATAATAATAATAATAATAATAATATGATTACCTGCTAAGTAGGTCTGCTCCCATCTAAACCAACATGTAATGAGCATTATTTTGATATAGCCTTTAAAAGTTGCCTCACCGCAGCCAAAGATGAAACAGATGAGTAACAGAATATTTCTGAGCACGTTGACCTGTGTTTGGTGAGAAGCCTGATACTTGACTAGTTCTAATTTCATTTAAAAATTCATAGATTTCCTTTTCCTTAACTGAGGCATTATCCTTAGGACACGTTTCTGCTTTTTGTTTGTTTGTTTTTAAGGATTTATGGCTTTAAATATTTTTTTGGGTTAAGAGAACACTGATTGTTTTTTATTTTGTTGTTGCTGTTGTCTTGGTGGTGGTGATGGTTTCCCAGAAAAAGAGAAAAGAAAGCAAAAATAGGAGAGAAGAAGAGGGAGAGAGGATTAGTAATACAGAAAGAAGGAGGAGGAGGAGGGGAAGGAGAAGAAGGAGGAGGAGGAGGAGGAGGAGGAGGGGAAGGGGAAGAAGAAGGAGGAGGCGGAGGAGGGGAAGGAGAAGAAGAAGGAGAAGGAGGAGGAGGAGGAGGAGGAGGGGAAGGAGAAGAAGGAGAAGAAGAAGGAGGAGGAGGAGGAGGAGGAGGGGAAGGAGAAGGAGAAGGAGAAGGAGAAGAAAGAAGAAAGAAGAAGAAGAAGAAGAAGAAGAAGAAGAAGAAGAAGAAGAAGAAGAAGAAGAAGAAGAAGAAGAAGAAGAAGAAGTCATCTTGAGGAAAGGTATGAAGAGGCAGTACTCTGCTGGGAAACTCGCTGAGGGAAGGGAAGCCGGGATCTGTACTGTTTGCAATTTCCACAGTGCAAACATTCTTGTCTGGCTGATTTCAAGCTGCCAGCAGGACATCGTGAACGTGAAGCTGGAAAGAGAAGTGCCCACTTGGCATCCTCCAGCCACCACATGCGCTCTCTCGAGCTCCTGGAGTCTTACAGGCCTGCTCGAGAACACCGCTGGGGAAGGAAATGAGAGAGAGAGAGAGGGAAAGGGGAACACAATCATAAAGAAAGTCCCTCTCCTTGAATTCAGAATTAGAACAAGCCCTATCTGTGATCTGGTGGGATCATTTTCACAGGGGATTTCACAGAGATTGCCCAACAAGACCTTCCCAGAGCAAGAGAGAAAGAGAGAGAAGGGGAGGGGGAGTGGGAGAAGGAGAGAGAGGCAGAGAGAGTGAGAAAGAGAGAGAGAGAGAGAGAGAGAGAGAGAGAAAATTCATTCTAAACCAGTTCTTTTCATTTCACATTTTAATGCGCATAGAAATCCCCTGAGGAGCTTGTTCAAATGAAGATTCTGCTTCAGTGAGTCTGGGATGGACCTGCGATCTGGCATTGGAAAAGCTCCGGGTGAGGCTGCTTGCAGGTGGACAAACCACAGTTTGAGTTTCAAGGTTCCAGTCTCGCCTCTTGCTGGTGTGCTTCTGTAAGTGACAAACGCCAATCGGCTTATGTCTCATTGTCTGACCCTCGCCAAGTGCCACATCCTGTTCTTGTGCTCTCAGAG
The DNA here is from genome assembly GCA_030848825.1 of Tadarida brasiliensis. Classification (NCBI taxonomy): domain Eukaryota; kingdom Metazoa; phylum Chordata; class Mammalia; order Chiroptera; family Molossidae; genus Tadarida; species Tadarida brasiliensis. The sequence continues at coordinate 61,024,691 of CM061272.1, forward strand.
CAATGCCCTCATCATCAGAGATTCTGATTAGATGCAGATGACAACAATAGTCATCATCTTCATGTCCGTCTTCTAAGTGCCATTTATGTGCCCCTGGCTGACTTCCAATCAATAGCTAATGAATGTTCTCTTGCTTACACATTATCATAAGTACAGTTCATCATAATAAAGAAACCCTCTTTGCTTTGATATCATCTGACAGCTGGAGCATCTATCTCACACGTTTAGCTTACGCTGGTACTTTTCTGGCCCTTATGCTGTAGCCTGAATGTTTGTGTCGCCCAAATTCAGATAGTGAAATCTTAACCCTAAAAGATGATGGGATTAGGAGGTGCTGCCTTTGCCAGGTGCTTAGGTCACAAGGGTGGAGCTCTCATGAATGGGATTAGTGCCTTATAAAAGGGACCCCACAGAGCTCCCTAGCCCTCCCCACCATGTGAGCTCACAGCAAGAAGATGACAGGTATGGACCAGGAGGAGGGGCCGCACCAGGACACAGCCATGCTGGCACCTTGACCTTGGCCTTCCCAGCCCCCACGATTCGAAGAAATAAATTTCTGTTGCGTGTAAGCTTCCCAGTCTGCGGCATTCTGTTACAGCAGCTGAACAGACCAAGACTCTTCCTTATGCCATTTTCCTTCAAGGCTAACCATGGCTTCGACATCAGTCTCCTGCCTCCAGACTTTCGGAAGTCGATGGGGGGAATCCAGGCAAAATCCTTCTTTCCTTAAGGGGCTTCCTTAGGCCAATACCCAACGTTCTCTTCATTCTGTTACCGTCCATCCATAAAAAATGTCTTCCCCGTTTATAACGATCTCATACTTCTCAACTGTGAGAAAGGTTGCTTATTGGAAGCAAACTGTATGATAATCAGTGAAAATCAAGCCAGGGAGAGAGAGAAAGAAATGCTGATTTTGCCAAGGTCTTGCCCTGTCCACTAACACGACGTTATCATCCACAGGCTGAAAGAAATGACCTCAGGGCCCCCGTGAGGAAGGTGTGGCTTCCAGGAATTCCCACGTGCTGCTCAATTATAAACTGCATGGTAGTGAGTCAGCAAATGCTTGCATTTCCCTTCTAACACAGGGTTCTTGATACTGTTAACTGCAAAGCAGAGGGCTGGAAGCAACCACCACCACAGGCACACACACAAGCACAGCCTTTCCAGTTAGATATAGCTGGGTTTTAGTTGAAGAATCCATCACTTACTGGCCAGGACTGTCCTTGGGCAAATGACTTAACACACTCGCCGTGTTCATTTCCTCATCTGTAAATGGTTGAGAGTAATAAGACGTGTATCATAAAAAACTTTCCCAGATTAAATTACGTAACAGTTAAGAAGAATCTACTACATAAGAGACATTCCATTCACATAAGTTATTTTTCCTACTTTCCCTCTTAAAAAAGAATAAGTTTTAGGTGCTAGAGATTTCAGGTCTTGTGAGTAGCTGAAGGTTTTTAGAAATGATGAAAACGTCTTGATCAATTAAATCACCAGTCATAAATTTTACATGTATTGTAGGCACACACACAGAGTCCCTACACACATATTCATTTTAATATTTAGACAATTAGATAAAATTTTGTTTTAAAACCTATTTTTAATCAAGACAATTGCTTGTATCTTTCCATCTCAGCTGAGTTCATTCATTTATTGTTATCATTGGCTTTTAACAGCTAAAGGTAGTATTTATTGTTTATATCATAATAATACCTTACAGTTGCACTTCTCTACAATCTTAGATTTAGCTTTTTTTCCCATTTTATCTTACAAGAATTCCAGTTAGATGTCATATTAGATGTTATCATTTCTATTGCACAGGTGAAAAAATGTGCAGACGTTAACAGAGATCATATAGGAAGGCAGAATGAGACTATGTCAGCTCATCCTGCAAGAGAGATGAAATGATCTTTATGTTCAGATGGAAGCCGAGCTTCTGAGAAGTTAGAGACCTTGTTGCCCACCTGATAAATGAATGTGGCTGGAGTTGGCGCCGGGTCTGCCTGAATCCACAGCTCACACCATCGATTTTTCTACTACCCCACTTGGTCTCTAAAGCTGTTTGAACTCAGACAACACTTTGTATTAATAGTGCATTTACCTGTGTTACTTTGTTTTGATCTGATAACTTTTTTTTTTTTAATCCTCATCCAAGGATATTTTTCTATTTATCTTCAGAGAAGGAGAGAGAGAGAGAAACGTCGATGCAAGAGAGACACATCGACTGGTTGCCTCCCGCAAGACCCCAACCAGAGCCGGGGAAGAACCACAACCAAGGTACGTGCCCTTGACCCGAATCAAACCTGTGACTCATTGGTCCTCAGGCCGACGCTCTAACCACTGAGCCAAACTGGTCAGGGCCCTTATAATAATCTTACAACATTAGGATGGACTTACATCGTTAGAACTCTGACTTCAGCGGAGGTTCAGGTAGGAAACACATGATACAGGCAAGATACCAACACTGGTTGGAAGGTTTGGGAGGAGAGTGCATCGGTGTGGGGAATGAAGTGTCTGTTGAGCAAGGCCCCGGCTTCAGCAACCCTCCTCCCACTTCGCAAAGCTCGAGAGAACTTGTGAGTTCCTTCCCCAGCCCTCTCTGGGAGGACGCTGCCCTGGAGCTCAGGGGGGTGGCAATTAGAAAAGCAGGCATCTGGGTAAACAGGCTCACCACCCTAGACCCAGCTCCGTGTCTCTGGCTAAGCTTTTGGTTTCCCAAGGAGGCGAGAATTCAGAGCAGAGTGAAGAACTGTGTTAGCAGCTGTGTCTCAGGGCCCGCACCTTCCTAAAGCAGGCAGCTTGCAAATTAATCCCAATCAATTGGATTTCCAGGGAGAAAGAAGAATAAAAAGACAATCAAGTCAACCCCCTGCCCCTGTCCAGCCAGTGGGACACATTATTCATGTCTCCAACTCAGTATGTGCTGTTTCTAAATAGTTCCAGACCCCAGGATGCCACGCAAACCTCTGCTATTTGTACAACATTTGAGGGGAAACAGGACAAGCGTCAAGCCTAGAGCCTGGACTTGGGGTTTCCAAACGTTCATTGAGCCTTATTCTCAAGCCTTTTAACTGGTGGCATTCAGATTTCATTAGGGCAGAGCAAAAAAGAAAAAGAGAGAGACCCCATGGACATGGACGACAGTGTGGTGATTGCAAGGGGTGGGGGCAGGGGAGGCAGAAGAGGGCAAAGAGGGGATAAATGGTGATGAAAAATTAAAATAAAATAAAGAAGAAAAGATTTCATTAGGGCATGCTGGACAGATGGCACACCCTGGCTACAGCGAGGAACAGGGAGCAGACTGAGTGTGTGACAGAGACAGCTGCCCACATGTGCCCAGAACTTCACTGTATTTGAAAAAACAGCGATAGGGTGAAGCCGCGAAAGTCGAAGCGCGAAGTGGCGAGGGACCACTGTACTGACCTTCTCCTGTTGGGCATTTCAGTGATCTCAGTACCCTCATCACTAGGTTCCCCATATTCAGTCCCTCTGCTAAAGCACCTGTCCTAACTGTTCCGAGAAGATACTTTAGGGATAACACGGGCAGTTGATCCGGTAGGGCTTGCGCTCCTCACCTCGGCATCAACCAGAGGAGGTCCTCATTTCAGGTTGGCTACGGGGCTACACAGTGAAGTTCTGGGCACACGTGGGCAGCTGTCTCTCTCACACACTCAGTATGCTCCTCGCTGTAGCCAGGGTGTGCCATCTGTCCAGCACACCCACCATAGAGTGAAGCCGCAAAAGTCAAATGAAGTGGCGAGGGACGACTGTATATCACTCTGGGCCCCCAAGAAACAGACGCCAAGGTGGGATCTGGTATACTAAAGATTTATGGGGAAGGCACCTGTGGCGAGTAGAACAGGAATGGTACAAATAGGCTGCTATGTTGGACAGGACAAGGGTCTCAAGGTCTGGGTGGTTCTTACTAAACGTTATCTTGCTAAATGTTACAATGTAGCACAGTATCTTGCAGGATGCACTTGACAAGAACTCAACCAGAAATGTGTGGCCAGTTGTCAAGAAGAAATCAGCCGGTGACTTCTAACCAACAGAATGTGGCGAGGATGAAGGGACATCACTCCCATGATTGTGTTACACTATCTGGCAAAGGTGACAGGGTTTTGCAAATGCAATAAAGGCTCCTAATTAATTGACTGTAAATTAATCTAAAGGGAGACGATGGCAGTGGCTTTACCTAATCAAATGCACCCTGTAAAATAGGGTGTCAAGTTGGAGATGGGAAGCAAGAGAGTCTCCTTGCGACCTTGAGGAAGAAGCTACCACGAGCTTACAGCATGAATTCTGTCAACAACCGTTTGAGTATGGAAGAGGACCCTAGGCCTCAAATGAGCCCCCGGCCCAGAGGACACCTTGATTGCGGCCTTGTGAGACCCTGAGCAGAGAACCCTGTTGAGGGGTACCTGGATTTCTGACCCATAAACAGTATGAGATAATAAATATGTGTTGTTTTAAGTCACTAAATTTGTGGTAATTTGTCACACAGTAACGGAACAGTGACACATCCTGCCTCAGAAGCCATGTCTACGTGAAGTCACAAAGTAATATTGATGCCATCCTTTAAAATGTCCGCAGTAAAAATCATTATTCCCCTCGGCTGCTGCTGAAAGGCTTAGTGGACATTACTTAGGCCCTAATCTCTTAATCCTCCGTGACATCCATGAAGGTGAAAACAGCCTGTGACTAGGACAGCAATTTGATTTCCAAGTTATTATCGATGTTGCATCTACTCTTCGACTTGTACTGAGCGTGTAGTTCTGTGTAGTCAACCCATCTTCCATTTTTTCCTGTTGGTTTTCTCTGCACCATTCTCTGAGTAACTTTTTTGGATTCCATCTTGCTGGGATTACTAGTAAATTTTTCATTGACTCTTTACTCCCAGGAAGGGCTTTTGGTCTCCCCAGGCGGACCAAACAAAGTGATGCCCAGGGCCTCTTAGCCATCTGCCGAGTCTCCATAGAAAGAAGTCTGGCCCAGCCACTGTGGCTCAGTGGTTGAGCGTCAACCCATGCATCAAGAGGTCACCAGTTCAATTCCTGGTCAGGGCACATGCCCAGGTTGTGGGCCTGATCCCCAGTGGGGGCATGCAGGAGGCGGCCAGTCGATGTGCTCTCTCGTCGATGTTTCTCTCTCTCTCTCCTTCTCCCGTCCTCTCTCTCTAGAAAATAAAGGAAAAAAAGTTTTTTTTAATAAAAAAGAAAGAGGTCTGAGTCATCCAACAGTCTTCTTACAAGCACGTGCTACATACAGCACTGGACATCAAAGAAGACTTCCTCAGGGGTCCAGGGTAATGGCTGAGGCTGGCGACAGGTGCAGCGGACGCGTGTCATTGGAGAGAGTTCTGCTTCTCCTTCCCCACAGACACTGCCTGAGCTCAGACCTTCTTCATATCCCACCAGGGTGGTTGCAAGAGCCTTTTAAGGCTTTCGTTTCTCTTTCAGGGGTATTCCTGTGTCTACTGCTCTATGCCCAGAACACTAGTCCTAAAACTATCACTTCCATGTTTAACATCTTCCAACAAAATCCGTTCCCTGAAGACAGAGGACACATTCCCCGGCCTGCAGTCAAGAGTGTTCAAAGTATGGCCCGTAGCAGCTCTCCTCCTGGAACTCCAGGCATGCATTCTGAGAAGCAGGCACGGTCCGCCTCGTGCCTTTCCTGGTGCTTTCCTCTGCCCTTGATTCCTTTCCTCCGCTTCACCACATCTCTTCTGGGAACCGCTTCGGACTTCGGTAACAATCCTGATACACAGGGGTTCTCGTATGAAATGTCTGACACTAAACAACAGCACAGAACTGACTTTCAGGGAAAGATCTGACCTATTCGAGTCGCGGGGTGCGTCTAGCCAGGGCCTGAAGCCCGGTCTCGAGTGTCCTTTCATCTCCAGCTCTTTTCATAGAGAACCGACCCAAGCCTACTCCGCTCAACCCTGGGCTTTCATGCTGAAGTTTTCACATATATGCGCATGTCTATGTACATGTCATATGTAAACATGTGATCTATACGTCTACCTATCTGTATCTGTGTGTATATACATATTTATCATATGTTCCAATATGTGTACTCTTCTACAGATTCACTGTTACATGTTCACATATGTGGTCCATGACCAAGCACAGATAAGTGTATGATAGCATGTAGGAGTGTGAATTTGTTATGTGCAGATACATGTGTGTACTTGCATGTGCTTATCATTCCCTAACGTTGTACATTTAACTGTATGCTGTGGGTGGCATGTGACATAGCCAATTTGCCACTCATATTTTCTGTGTGGCCACGTTTGGCTTATCAGTGTTAAGAAAGAGCCAGAGATACTTAAGTGACTTTGGCTTCCCTGGGACATCCTGTGGTCCTGCGTTGATGTGACTGTAAGTGGACTGAAATGGAGCATGAGATCAGGGCAGGGAGACCGCTGATTCCATCTCCACTCCCAGCAGGCTGCAGATGGAGCCTGGTAGTCCCTCCCTCCCTGCGCCCCCGCCGGAGTCGGGTCTCATTCCACTACCCTTTGTTGTCACCTTGCCTCTGTGTTCTGGCCCCAGCCCTGCTTCCTGGCAGAGGGTTCAGCGAACAGCATTTGGCAAGTGCATTCGGGTCTCCTGGTATAACGTGTGCACGAAGTCCAGAGAAGCACCTTCCTCTGCTTTCTCTCCCTCAGAGGTCTTCCTATTTCCTCTAATGGACTCTCTAAGCGACAACCTTCCAGCTGACTCCCTTGTTAATGGGGGTCGCGTTCCCGAGGAGCCGCAAGCTCAGAGGCTGAGTTATGCTGCGATACAGACACACCTGTGTGAACCTACCTCTCCACGGCCAACACCTGTGCTGGTGACACTCTCCAAGTGCACAGCGCTGGGGACCCCCGAAGGCTGTAGTTAATATGCATTAAAATCACAGTTTCAGATTTGAGTCCTTTTTCTCTCTTTTGCTTGTAAAATATGAGACTTTCTTACTGACTCTGCTACCGCTGCTGGAGAAAAGTGAATCGGAGTCGAACGACCATTTCCTTTTCCGTTCGTTTCCCATCTTCCTGCCGACTCCTCTCCTGCAGAAAGGGTGAGGGTTTGCTGCCACGACAGCCACAGGAAATGCCTCGCAGCTAATTTATCAAACGTGTCCTGCTCTGGTGTTTATCACCCATGAGGGTCATTACGGAGCGAGCTTTCAGGGTCCATTACGAGTACAGTTTCTGGTTCTCCACACTGTAGTCAGAGTAATCTGGTAACATGCAAACGTGACCATGTCACTGTTTAAAACTATCCAATGGGTTCCCAAGATCCCAGAGTGAAACCCACAGATTTAACAGAACTGAAAAGGCCCCCGTGCCGTCTGCTCCCGTCCTCCTGGCTGCGTCTCACGCTGCACTTCTTCCGTTTCTTGCATTGAACACCTGGCCCGCTTTCAGGTTCCATAACTCACAGTGCTCCCCTCTGGGAAGAGTCCTTCATTAGCTCATGTGATTTCCTGTCCTTGGTATTCTCTTTCCTTTCCTTCTCCTTACTTGCCAATTTATTATTTTTTTTAACTTCCAGACCTCAGTTCTAACATCACTTCCTTCTGCACCCCCCACCAGGTCAATCTCTCGTCAGACTCCTTCGTACAGCCCTTCATGGGACTCATCACAGTGACCGGACGGATCCTTCGCTGGAACCTTTACAGTTAGGATGTCTATGGCTATGGGCGTCATTCTTTGCTTGATGTCTGCTTCTACTAGGCATGGTGCAGAACTGTGTAAATTTGTCTCGGCAGTGTATCCTCAGTACTGAACGTTGGCAGGTGGTACCCAGCAGGTGCTCACCAAATATCCACTGAATGGCTGAATGAGTATGCAGATTGGGGCTGTACCCCAATTATAGCAGAGCTTGAACCCTGACATGCATGCTGCCCCCGCCACCCCTCAGTGTCCAGTTCCAACACCACACACTAGAGTTACTTTCTTCTAAAGATAGTCTCACGTATTTGGGGGAGCTTTTTTGCTGGTGAGGAAGAAAAATACACTCCACAACACTCAAACTGCTTTTCTGAGATAAGAGAACATTGCTTATGAATCTTTTGTAATGTTTGGCAATTTTCAATTTAAATATTTACCATGAGTTCAATTATCATGCTTACCCTGAACACATAATGCAAGGCGGTGGTAATAAATATTATAATAGACCTCAGCAGTGCCATGAGAGCTAAGTAGGAGGAAATGAATGTCTGTTGGGGAAATCTAAGAAGGCCCCACGTGGAAGTTAACATTTGAACTGTGCCTTGATGTTTGGGTAGGTTGGTAAAGACACTTTCACATTTGGCCAGCCTCTGGCTAATTTTAACAGCGTTTGCAGTTCACTCGAAAAGTCACTTCATCCTGGAAGCCTTCACTGACACCATTCACCAACCCAGTTACAGGCGCCCAGTGTCCTTATCGCAGCACTTCTTTGTCTACCTTGCTAAACTCTAAGCTCCATAAGAGAAGGAACTAAAGTACTTATCACCACTGTGTCTGTCCCACGGCAGCCGTGCAACAATACCCCATGAATGAATGAACACACGAATGATGGAAAAAGGAGGCATGGAAGTGGGACAGCAGTCCAGGTATGGAGAAACACCATAAACAAAGAAAGAAAAGCCTGGTGTAGTCAAGGGTGTATAGATACGGGGTTTCATAAGAGCGCAAACACATTTGGGGTGGGTCAATGTACATGGGGTGGGTCAATGTAGATGGGGGACATGGTAAGGTGAATTTTTAAAGGCCTTGAATCGTAGCGAAGAATCTGGACTTTCTTTCATCACGCCGATGCACAAGTTTCTCAAGTAGCAGAATAGTATCATTGGATGTTCACGTTATAAAAGTCACGTCAGTTGCTCGTTAGAGGAAAGATGGGAAGAAGGGGAAAGAAGAAAGGTGCTGAGAACCTTTAGGAAGCCACTGTAATTACCCAGTTCATCATTTCTCAACCTTGGCACTATGAACACTTAGGGCTGGTAATTCTTTCCTGCGGGTGACTATTTTGTTCACTGTGGTATGTTGACAGCATCCCTGGTGTCGACGCACTAGACGCCAGTAGCACCTGACTCCTAACGTGTGACAACCAGAAACCTCCGCAGAAGTTGCCAAATATTCCATGGGGAGATAAAGTCACCCCCGGTTATCTTGAGACCCACTGACCCAGGAGATTGGTAATGAGGTAGAATCAGAGGTGATGGTCTTTAGGATGAGAAAAGGGGTCAAATACAAGGACACTGAATGAAAGTGACTTACCACAGGGGACAACTGTTAGTTACTGTGCAACATGACCAGGCTCCGCACAAGGACACAGGTGGACTCTTCAACCCTGCTCCTCTTTCTCCAAGAAAGCATATGGATGACCACGTTCTAGATATTTCCATCTATTGTGTTGGAATCAGTAGTCAAGAGGCCAGTGTTTTTCTGTGACAGTGGAACTCTGATTCCTCCCTTGAGAATCAGCTTGCAGATGTTGACTAAGCTCCTCCTCCTGGCTCTTGGGATGCCACAGCGACCACAGAGCTCTGAGCTGGGCAGACCCAGAGGTGCTGTCATGACACCTCAAGGGAACAGGCCGTCTGAGGAAGGAGTCGAGTGGAGAAGAGGAGCCAGGAGAAGAGGGAGAAGCAGGGCCCCGAGGCAGTTATATGTGCTCTGGAATTCTATCACACCTGAAGCTAGGTGATCCTAAGACTTTTCAATTTAGTGAGTCAATACCTTCATATTTGTAGTTTGATTATCTGAAGAAGTGAGAGTGCGTCCTATTATTCCAGAAGAAGAGCAGTCAGCTAAAATTATCCCAGAAGCAGCATCATAGAGTGTAGTGTGAACACTGGGTGTGGACTCAAACCTCAGAGCTGAGTCTAAGCCCAATCCTGCATTCATCTATTCATCACTCAGCAAAAGTGTATTGGTGCTTACCGTATACGGGGCAACAAACCGGACGCTGAGACCATCACAAGCAACTAACGATGGTTTAACCTGCCGAGAACTTCGACTCTAATGCTCCACTGATGGCTCCCCACCGTGACTGCATATTAGATTCACTTCAGGAAGTTTTAAAACATGTCTATGCAGTCCTATGCCGGAGCGATTAAATAAGATTTCTAGAGGTCAGGCAGACATTGATAATATTGATGTAATTCTAATGATGGCTAGGGTTCGAGTCCCATTTTACAGAAAAGGAAACTAATGTGTTCAAGAATACAGCAATGGGGAAAGGCAAAGCTGGAATTTGAACCCAGGCGGGGTTCCAGAATGTTCCAAAGCCTCCTCTTAATCACTAAGCCATGCTGTAATTTGAAAGGCACGGTAACACCATGGTATATTTAGTCCAAAATCATTATGCCCAGGTCCAGTCTATTTGCAGAATTCTCAGCTTTGTCTTTGTATTTCTTGGTTCTCGTCCTCACCAATCCTAACCTCACACACATGCCTTCTACATGCGTGGGGCTAACAAATTCTCTTCTCTGTCCTACTTAAAATATTCTTTCCAGAAATTATCTGCTGCTCTTTAATTCATGCAGAGTATGCATAAGTCATGGTTGTGCCTGGATGGTAGAGCAGGGACAGCAGGAATTAGATGGAGGTCTGAAATCTCGGCTTTGTGACTTTAACTTAACTAGTTCTGTAATTTCAGGTGAAAAGCCCTGGTTTCTGCTCACGTAAAGTGGGAATACACATCTTTCTTGGTGTATGGTTGTAAAGATTAAGTTGAAATATACTTAGAGCATTTAGCATGGTACCTTGAACATAGCAGACGCTCAATTAATGGCAACTATTGCTATTAAGATTTCTGTGGATTCACGTCCAGGTTCATTTGGCTTAGGTTGTCCAAAATATGTAATAATGATGAAACACCCAATATTATCAATCAGTTACTATGTGCCTCACACTATGATAATTGCTTTACATTATTTTCTCAGCTATTTCTAAAAATAACTACAAATAGGTACTAACATTTTCTACAGTTTATAGATAAAAAGGCAGAAAAATATCACATAATTTGCACAGTAAAGCATTAAGGACTTAAGTAGGCCTGGCTCAAGTCCTAATATTTCGTTTGGGGGGATAAATATCAGTATTGCTATTACCATGTGCAGTGACAAATATTTGCATATAGTATCTCATTCAATCTTTACAATATCCCCACTTTACAAATAAGGAAACAGAGGCTCAGAGCGATCATGCCAATTGCATGAGTGGTGAGAACCCTGGTCTGTTTCACTCAAAGCTTGTGTGCCTTTTTTCCTCCAAGCCTTAATTAAGAATTTTTTAAAAATATGTTTTTATTGATTCTTAGACAGAGAGGAAGAGAGAGGGAGAGAGATAGAAACATTGATGAGCGACAAACATCAATGCCTCCTGCACGCACCCTGCAACCCGGGCATGGGCCCTGACCGGGAATCGAACTAGTGACCTCTTGGTGCATGGATGACATTCAATCCACTGAGCCACACCAGCTGGGCAAGAATTTTGATTAATTAAAATTATATGTACCCAGAACAAATAGGGCTTTATTGGTAGATCCACAAACCCTAACCCACTAATCTAGTGAAGTTCCATTTCCGTGTACCAGACTTTATTGACCTCTCAACACTCCTCCCTTCCTGGCTTGGCCAGACATTGCTATCTCTTCAGCCATCCAGACTTCCATCCAGAAACCCTCCCGCTCCCAGGAGGACTCACTCAGCATCTCCTTCGTGAGTCCACACCCCTCCGCAAAGTCCCCTTGTCTAGTTTGAATGGGAATGAGGTCCTCTACTGCAGACTAGAAAACGCTCACTGTAATAAAAGAGAAATTCTGGCAATATGTTCAAATAGGGTAATCAGCCCAAGTCTATCACATTGAATTAGCGGCAAAGACAGTTCCCATGACTTAATTAATTCTCCTATTATCAGCATCCATGCTCTTCAACGGAATCTCATTTGCATATTCCCGCAGAGCATCATTATTTAAGTTTAAAGGCACTTAAAATCAAGTCACACAATGGTTCTATGTACTCAAATCAATGCAGGCTATTCTCAGAAGAGCACTGAATAGATATAATGAGTGGGCGATTAGACGTACCGTCTTCAAGCTTGCTGTATGCAGTCCCTCATTCCAACATTGCTCACTGAGCACCTACTATGTACAAGATATTAAACAATACATTTCATTCTTTACATAGGAAGCCAAGCGTTTAAAGCGATGCCATCCTGTCACATTATTGGCCTGCATTGTACATATTTCCCAGTCATGGGCAGCTTCCACACAGAAACATCTGGATGCAAATTGAAGAATTCAATTACTCAGATCCAAGAGGGAATATCTGTTTCCTGGTAGCTGGGTAATTGACTTATAGCTGCATCCTACAGACAGCCCAAAGCTATTTTGACAGAGACACAATGAAGTGATAGTTTTTGTTTTCTTAATGCTGCTAAAAAAAAAAAAAAAAAAAAAAAAAAGATCTTTGCAGCCATACTTGCCATTATGAAGGTAGTCACCCAAAGAACCAAATTCTAACTGCTATTTGGTCACATTGAGATGCGACACGAGCCCTCTGATTAATACAATGGCGTAAAAAATATGTGAAGACATTGTCATAATATTCTGTGATATTTTGCCTCTGATAAATTTTTTGAGGCCCATGTGTAAAAAAGCTGTGGCAAGGTGATAATTTCCCAGGAATAAGAAGAAGCCAAGAATAGGTTTAGATTTTGGACAACGGTAAATTTTAAAACACTGTTCTGAGATCACTGTGAGTCTAAAAATCCAATATGCGAACTTCCATTGTGTTAGCCTGGTCTCTGAAACAAGAATATAAATTTTAACATTTTAAGTGCAAAATGATAGATCAATTTGGAGTTTTTCTTTTAATAGACTTCCATTAATTTCATCTGATTCTTAGCTTCTCCAGATCCCTGGAAATGCACGAAGAATTCTCCATGCATTTGACAAGGAAAGAAAGAAGAAAGGGAGGGGAGGGAGATGGGGAATGAGAATAGACACACCTCCCCTTACACTCAAAGCCAGTGCCTGCAGCCCCACACCCTTCTGTCAAACAGCTTCCCACACAGAAGCCATTTGCAGAGGCAAGGAGGTGTCAAAGAAGTTTTACAGGTAGTGAGGTTCATTTCTGGCTTTATTAAGAAGAGAAATGAAAAGTGCAAGCTTAGGGCTGTCGATAATTTCAAAGGTGCTGCTTTGCCCAGATGATGGAGAAGACCTTGTTTACTCTGAGTGCAACCTGCTTCCAAAATCTGTAATGACTCCCTAGTGCTTCTCAAACTTTAATATGCAAAGGAGTCACCTGGGAATCTTGTTACAATGTAGCTTCTCTATGTGGGGGTCTGAATTCTGCATTTCTTCAGACTCCTAGTTGATGCCTGCTGCTGGCCCATGGTCCATGCTTCAGGGTCCAACATGCCAGCCTCATCTCCTCTCCTCCTGGACTTCCTTGCCCTACACCCCAGCCCAGCTGAACCACTTGCTCTCTCCTAAACTTGCTTCTGTGCCTCAGCTTCTTCTGACCTCAGCTCCCCACGCTGTCCACTGCGTCAAAACATATTTTCTCTCTGCCATTTCTAGGGTGGGTGTGCAATTCTTTCTCCCCCTGTATTTGCTGCTCCTTTTGCAGGCTGATGGAACACTTTAGCTCTTTCTCTCTCTTCTCCCTCTCTCTTTCTTTCACTGGAATACTTAGTGAGGTATACTTAAAAGCTGTGTTGAAGGTAAGGATTCTGAGATGGCTGGAGTTCTTGCACTCTTGACTTTCACAGGCTGGGGAGGGAGCATCTGAAGAGAGTAGGGGTGCACCCCAGGAAGTCAATGCAGCATGGAGGTGCTCTTAGAAAGGAACGCACGGGCTGCTCTGGAAAGAGCTGAGTTGTAAAGGAAAATTTCACAAGGCCAAGAAGGGAATGGATACTCTTCAGATCGGGGGAAAAAAAAGTGTATATCACAAGCAATAGCAGATCAAGGAAGGAAGAAATGACACTGTACAAGAGGGAGAAGGAAGGCCATGAGATGCGGCTACAGTATGAAGGGCAAGACAAAGAGTGTCAACTGTTGACGCTAAAGTCACTTTGGATTTACCTGAGATTCATGGACATCTTCTCAAGGGCTTGTGGCCAGGACACCCTCCGTCAGTCCCTTCAGTTGACAGAATCCCATGTGGAAAATCATAGTCTAGTCTCCTAAGGTGTACACAGAAGCCCTGAGCTGACGAAACAGTCAACCGGTCCTTGGCCATTGCTTGACCCATTCCTCACATGTCCTGTAGCAGTAATTTCCCTCTTCGATCTTTTTGTTCCCCCAGAAGCAGACCCTGAAGCAAGGCACTGACTGCAAGTAGTGTGTGTGGGATGTGAAGACCAGCAGGGGAGTGGAGAAGTGAGACGGAGAAAGGAAGACAAACAATGCACAGTTGACCCTTGAGCAAGGTGGGGGTTAGGGACACCAACCCCCACGCCACTGAAAATCCATGTATAACTTTTGACTCCTCAAAAACTTAACTACTAATAGCCTATGGTTGACCAGAAACTTTAGTGATAACATAAACAGTTGATTAACACATTTTATACGTTGTAAGTATTATGTACGATACTTACAATAAACTAAGCTACAGAATAGAAGGTGTTAGTAAGAAAATCATAAGGAAGGGAAAATACATCTATAGTATTTATTGAAGAAAATTCACGTATAAATGGATCTTTGTAGTTCAAACCTGTGTTGTTCAAGGGCCAACTGCATTATTAAACCAGCTACCACAGGAGCGACGGGAAACTTAATCCCACCGGAGAGAGCCTGGGAGCCACAGTGAAACATATGTCTCTGAATTGTTCTACCTGTGGGACAAGAGGGCTGGGGACATTGAGACATCCATGCCCACCAGTCATTGACTGAGGTCTGCTAGAGCTGGGGATAGCACAGGAGTGGCTTCCCTGGCTCTTCTGGTCGACCAGGTATGGCAAGAGCATCTCCTACAGAAGAAGAAAGCCCGCAGGCAAAGAAACGTAAGAGCTGACAGCTGGGAGCCCTGTGGGTCCATGTGAACTGGGGAGATGGGAGCCTGTGAGCAGAGAGCAGCGTCTGCCGTCTGCCCCACATGCCCCAGGGCCAGCCTTCCCTCCTCCGCCTGCTGCCTGCACCACCTCTCGCCCAGTTTTTCCAGCATCTGACTTTACTGATTCAGTCTCCAGTTCTGGGTCCTCCTCCGAATGAAGCTTCTCTCTCCACCTGCTACCCGGGACAGTTCACACTGAAGTACTCAGAAAGCGTTCACTGAATTCCATCTGACGACTCAAATCTGATGGGCCACCTGGTGAATTTATTTTTACCATGACACCAGAAAGAAATGGAGATGACTTTCCATCAGGTACATATCTTATCTGTAGGTCAACAATTATATTACATTTCAGCTCTCTGGTAATTGATGAAACTTGTGAGAGTAGATTACTTTTTCTGTCCCTAAGCCTCCATATTCTGATTCAATTACATCAGCATGCCACATTTAAGGGGTTCTATTACATTACCTCTTCTCTACCCACACTGAGTACAATCCTGCAATATTAGAAAGGTTTTACTATCATTCCTAAGCCTCAAGTATATTTCCCCCGTGGTTTGCTTTTACAAGTACTTTTTGGATCATATGAATGAAATCCCACTTAGGAGCCTGTGGGGTAGCTGCAGCTCTAGCCTCTTCCCCATTCAACCGTCTTCAGCTAACAGAAAGGAGAGCTGACCTGGCCATTCTCAGACCACGTGCCTCAGCAGTGTAACGCCAGCAGTCGGCAGGTGACTCCGGCCAGGCCAGTCAGAGCTCTGGATTCCCTCCAGCCACTGTAATTGGTCCTGCATGGGCACATGGCCCCTCCAGAAAATGCAATATGATGTTTGCTGCAACTGCTTAGAATATCTTTCCTCCTTTCACTCTGGATGTGAACCTGGGAGGATGTCGGACGGGAACTGCCCACAGCCATCTTATTGTCAAACCTAAGCCCGAGACTAACACAACAGGAAGGAGAACAGAACTGAGAGACGGAGGGAAGTGAGACTAGATTCCAGGTCAGCAAAGCTTGAAGCCAGGGATCTTTCTGGCCTCACAGATATATAAAAGAACACATCTCTTTTGGTTTATGACAGTGTGGTTGGATTTTCTGTCCTCTGCAACAAAAGTGTTCCCATGTCGACCTCTTTCTAGCTCAATTTTTAAAGTTAAGTTTCCTCCTCTTTCGAATGGAAAGAAAACACCCCCCTGACAAGGGTGCTGTGAAGGTGAAATAAGGTGATATAGCCAAGCCTTTCTGCTCCATATCTGCCCCCACTGCCTCTTCTTTCACACCCACGTCCCTGTCCTGCCCCCTGTCCTGCCCTGAGTGCATACCAGCCCATGAGAGGTACATTTCTGCCCGTTGGCTGACTTCCATGACTGATACTGTCAGGAAAAAGGCACGCGTGGAAACCCTGATGTTCATGTACTGCATGACCGACACCAGACTCCATGCTGAGGAACGAGGGGCTCCCAGCTGCCCTCACACTGCGACTGAGAAGACTTGGGCCACCTCTGTGACTCGAAGAACTTGTCTCCTCGGAACCCCAGTGGTCTTCTTTCTCACCCGAGAGTAGAGAAATGGTGTCTAGGGTCACGTTCAGGGCTCAGATACTCTATGCTTCATTTCCCCTCCTCCTGAGTAGAGTCTAAAATCCCTGCACTTGGATTCGCAGCAAGGCCAAGACGGGGTGAGGCAGGTGGGGCACCCAGGACAGAAAGTGTAAGGGGGCTCTCACCTTCAGATGCTGACCCTGCACTGGCGTAACCCTAAAAGTAAGTGCTCCCTTCAGTGTTGCTCCCTAGGCTCCAAACTTGATCACCTTAGTCTCAGCCCTGAAATGTTCCACCTAGGATATGTGGGAAGTGAACCCTATGCTCACCGCAGTTGGTTCTAACTAGGGAATGCTGCTGACCAACCTTGGATTTGAATTAGACCTAGGAAAGCAGACTCTTCCTGGACCCAATGAAGACATATCCTGACTCATTTTAACCAACCACGAACAGATTTATGAATCCTATTGCTCTATTGTGAGTCCCCGTTTTCTGGTTTGGATTGGCATCGGCACCATGAACCTCCCCCAGCCCCACTCTGGCTTTTTTAGCACATTACAAGTACCACCAGTAACTCCACTTTTCATGAAATTACTGGGGAGTTTTCCATTAGTGTCAGTCCTTATTTGGCAAGTATATTGACCAAGCTTCTTTAAAAATAGACAGATAGATAGATAGATAGATAGATAGATAGATAGATAGATAGATAGATAGATAAATTGAAAACAAACAAACAAAAACCACCTCTGACGCTGTTTTATTCTTTGACAACATGCACGCCGTATAGTCTTGGGAGAATGTTGATTTCACCTCCTTCATGGTGAGGTGTATATGATGAAGGAAAGAAGGGAGTGGGGAAGAAATATTCAAACACTGAGAACAGTATATAATGAGAAACAGAGTCAGACACTGAGTGGAAAGAGAGTCATTTCAGACTCCAGAAGATGGAGATATTCAAAGAGATGCAGATATTCACATGCAAAGAAATATATACATGTATTTTGAGCATTTGCAAAATACCGGGCACTTTATATGTGATGTCTCACTTAGTGCTCACAACAAATGAGAAGACATTGTTGTCTCCGCTTCACAGACAAGTAAACTAAGCATGAGCCCAAGTCAGCTTCTCAAGGTCACCGGACTCAACCGTGGCTGAAAAGTCTATGTTGAAAATGAGACCTTTCTGACTTTATTTATTTTTTTTCTTTATTGATTTTAGAGAGAGAGGAATGGAGAGGAAGAGAGAGAAACATCGATGAGAGAGAACTTCAATTGGCCGCCGCCTGCATGCCTCCACCTCCTGCATGCCCCCCACTGGGGATCTGGCCCACAACCTGGGCATGTGCCCTGACTGGGAATCGAAGCGGCGACCTCTTGGTGTATGGGTGGACGCTCAACCACTGAGCCACACTGGCCGGGCAAGATCTCTCTGACTTTAAAGCCAGCTAACCCCTCTTCACAATTTTGCCAGGAGTCAATGTGATTTTGATTAACTATTTGCCCTTCATGCTCCCAAAGGTTTCAGTGTTTCTGGTCATCAGTTAAGTTGTAAACCAGAGGGGTTTTCACAATCTGGCCACCAAGAGAGCCCATTTTAATAGCCTGCTCCAGTGGAGAGAGTAACGAAAGGGCTCTTTTTGGATAATTAGGGGGTTTGATTTTATGCTTTTCCAGCAAAGTCTAACAGCTGCGCCTGCAGCCATGTTTGCAGCTCAGCTCTCGTTATGAGGGTGTCCACGGCGGCAGCTGTAACATCCGAAAGGAACACTATGCTGTCTCTCCCCCACCCCCACCCCACGCTCGCCTTCTAACATGTCAGTAACAAATACCTTGCTGATAGCCCTGAAGTTTGACAGCCATACAAGAGAACATTTTCCACAGTTATTGTCCTTTAAGGAAGGCAGTTTTGAGTGGATTCTAGGACAATTTGCCTGGTTTCTTTACTAATCCGAAGCTCAAAACTTGCCCTGGTTTTTCAGAAATTGAAAACTGCAGAACAGCCATCTCAAGGAATTGCTCCGATGATGCTGCACCTGCTATTTTATGGCTCTCTGAAAAGGCATTTGTTTGTGAGATACACAATTAATGTCATTTAGCTCTTCCTAAACACCAGATCGCAGATGAAGGATCGTCAGACAGGAACGCGAACAGCCCTTGGTAGCAGTGCTTGTAGGAAACATACATTTAGAGCAAGTGACTCGACCAGCATTGTCTCCTTCAGAAGGACAAAGGGGTGAGTCTGGCATCTGCCCAGGGCAGACATCGACATTTCCTACTCTTGCTAAGACGCTTATATGCAGAATAAAACTACCTACCTAAAGGAAAATGGACCGTTCTGGGGTGCGTTTTGCTTAATGCATGAACATACAGGCTTGCCCTCATTTCAGACTGCATATTTGATACAGATATTCACATGCAAATGAGTTCCTGGTATGTAATGTAGGGAAGGAAATATCTATAGAATATCTTCTGCAATTGATGTGATTAGTTAGATGTTATCAGTGGTCTTTTATAGTGTGAAAAGTCTCAACAATTAGCTGATTACTCCTTCTAGGCTATTTGTTACACCCATTAAGTATATTGTATTTGTTTATTTCACTGCATGCATCGATTCAATCCAGACTATGAGACCCTTGAATACTCCATTACATACTCAACTCAGCAAGCTCCTGTGAAGCTCTAGTCCCTACCACCTGGCCCATAACTGATCCTCAAAACAGTTGTTGGATGCACTGATTTTCCAAACTGATTTCCAGCTTCCAGCTATCTTCATGCATTATATCCAGTAATTTCTTAACAACTTCAATCACAAAAACAGGGCAACTATACATAAGTGAGTGTATGTGTGTGTGTATAGTACACTAGGTATATATCCTTTCTATGTACCATAAACAAGGATATAGGTACAAGGATGTTTACAGCAGCATTGCTTATGATAGCAAGAAATTTGAAACTACAACCATCAACCCATGTACCAAGAGGTCGCCGGTTCGATTCCCGGTCAGGGCACATGCCCAAGTTGTGGGCCTGATCCCCAGTGGGGGGTATCCAGGAGGCGGCCAATTGATGTTCTCTCTCGTTCATGTTTCTATCTCTCTCTCCCTCTCCCTTCCTCTCTCTTTAAAATCAATAAAAAAAATTTTTTTTAAAAAGAAACTATTAGCTATCAATAGCAATTCAGATACACAAATTATATAATATTCGTACAATGGAGGACTCTACAGCGGTGAAAATAAACTGAGAACAACACTAACATGGATGGAGCTCTCAAGCAATGATGAGTGAAAAAACCAAAATGCTGAAGAACAAACACATGCGCTTTTATGCCATTTAGATTAAGTTGGAAAACTTGCCTATTATGTACTGACTGGGGACTCCTTCTCATGTGGTTAAAGTCTTAAGACCTTCATGGGAATAATAATCACTCAATTAGTCAAAGTAGGCTAGCTCAAAACAAGTTCACTCCTTACTCATGTTATAGTCCAATGAAGTTGGTGACAAAAAATTGCTCCACACAGTCATCCAATATTGTTCCTGGGGGTCCCCCTCCTTGAGAACTTCAGGACCTTCTCCATGCAGCCATCTAAGGGGAGAGATTAGACGATTACTTGGGAGGTTTTTATGGGCCAAATCTAGAGGTGACGCACTTCAATTCATCCACAGTCCATTGACAAGAATTCTGTCACATGTTTTGACTTAGTTGTAAGAGATGCTGGCATATATAATATATTTGTATGTTTAAAAAAGTGGATGGGGCTTTTTTGAGCAGATTTCATTGTGATTACCACTGGGTGGGTTGGAGAATGAAATATATTCAGGAAAGAAGACATAAAAGGCTTCATCTGTACTGCTGTGTTTTATTTCTTAAGCTGTGTGGGATGCATACATGAGTTTTTATTATATTTTTCTTTAAACATTCGTTTTTTTACCCCCTGATGTATGTCATAATACAATAAAACTTGCATTAAAGTAATTAAACAGAATGTAAGGTCCCTAATCAAGGAGACTGAGATTAAAACAATTCTTCCATATGGAATATTCAGGAGAAGTGAATCAGAATTCTAGTCTACAGTCCTGGGAAAGGAGCAGGAACTTTGCGATTTAGAATGATACGGGTGCACGGGCTGATCCTTATTTGTGTTGGTCTATTCTTTGAATGAAGATTTATTCTGGAAAGGAGTGGAAATAAGCACCAATGATTCTACTTGAGAGGGGAGGGGCAGGAGAGTCCAAACACCCAATTCTCTCATTCTACTCATTGGCTGACCAGTACTGGCTCCCTATAGCTATGTGTCTGCTATGGGTCCTTACATATACTTTCTTATCAAAGAATCATGCAATTGCAGAGTGGGAAGGTCTGCAGAGGCATGCACTCACATCAGCTTTCCACCATGGGCAGGAGTAACCTCCATTATGTTTGGCAGGCGATCATCAAGCCTCTGCTAGAACATTCTCAGTGAAGAGTGCTCTAGGCCTTCTCCATGGTCCTGACTGTCCATTATGTACTCCCTCAGATGCTACCTCCTGCCAGGAGAGGGCTAGTTAATCCAAGGTGATATACACCATGTTGCCAGCTGAGATTCTTTTCTTGGTAAAGGTAAGGTTCTCCCAGTGTCTTAAACCAGCGGACAGTCCCATGGCAAGACTGATGGGGCATGTCTTAGAGGTGCTCACTTATTACACGCTTATTTCCAGACAAATTTCTAAGGCAACCATTTGTTATTGCAGGACACATATCCTAGATCAAGTTTAAAAATTAAGTTTTGACCATCTAAAGTTGATATTCAATCTATGGAGGGTCAGTCCCATGGTCGTAAAGGTGATAATGCCTTAATCTGAGCTCCTGCAGTACTTCGTTGATCTCTTTGTATACTTCATGTATTCTGCCTTCAATGAGAGAGTGACATTTGACTATATTGCCTCTGGTATTTGATGAGTTTCTCATGGATCTTATTGATCAGCCACAGTGTCTGGTCTACAGAAGGTGGCCAATGATGATTGGAAAATATGGGCATTCATGTTAGAAAAATAGTGAGGAAAACAATTTGAAAGTTTTCCTGATGGAATGTGAGACTACTTCTATTTGATAGTAATTATTAATAACTATCCACCTACAAAATAAAAAATAAATTATAGTGGGGATAATACAAAATTTCAATTAGAAGACCGTCAAACATTTAAATTACATGCAAATTGGAAGGCTTTCAGAATACAGGTACAATGGCAATACTAAAAGCTGAGACCACCAGGAGTATAAAATCTCCTCCTTTCCTAGACATTGAACAGTCAGCTGTATTCATGTGCTAACATTCATGGAGATGCATGTTTTTACAGAGCAAGAGAGTTAACATTGAATGAGGCAGTTCCCCATGTCTAGACAGAAGTATTCCATTTTGAAAGTGTCAACCTTCTCCTTCCCACCCAAGTCTAGATCCAGTTGAAAGATACGAACAAAGGTCAGGTTAAAAAAAATATGGCAATCCTTGGGCAAATCTGCTGGCCACCCCATAAAGACAGAGCCAGCTCAATTGTGCTCATGGCATGGCTGAAAGACGATGACAAGGGGTTGAACCATGTTCGTTTCATTCTCCCAGATCACTGTTCAGAGAAGACAACCTTCCTGAGGGGGCAGTGAGGGGATGAAAGAACCCAAGAAAGCTATGCTAATGGAAACTTCTTGCACAGAAATGGAAGTGATAAGTGTGTTTCCCATCAACAAGGTAGGATTCCTCAATTCTGCCTGTAGTCTGATAACTCATTCCCCATAAAACAATGCAGTCTCTGATTCTCGTCCATGACGCAGTAGAAGGCTCTGTTTGACAGGTTCTGTGGACACTACACCCCCCCTCCGACACCAAGGAGCAGCAGTATGTCCCCTCCTGGTAGCCCCAGTTGATACCTTTGCAATAACCTGGTTATTAATTAACAGGAAAGGGGTAAAGGGGGAACTAAATAATATAGGCATGCCATTTATACAGCTTTGCCAGAAAGCTGCAGTTTAATATTCTCCAGGTCTGTTCCCTGCAAATCGATGAGGGAAGGGACTGGACAGAGGCAGTTTAGACACATGCCCAGTAAGGTCTGGGTGAGTGGGAAGATGCTTACCTGTCAGTCACACCTGGGACTGGTAATTGACCAGAGTAGGCGTGGCCACTGCAAGGGCAGGAAATCTGAGACACTCAAGCTCCTGAACAAAGGGTTCCCTTCCTCTTTCCCTTCTTGTTCTCTTGCTGCTCTCACCTTACTCCTGGCTTGCGGGGCTCTCATGTTCCTACAGTTGCCCACATGGCTCATGGCCATGTGTATCCCACACTAAATGGACTAATGGACTGCGATTAGCCTGACGCTACGCCAGACTCAACTCCACCACAGAATGGGAACTCTGGACATTGGCTTTGCTTCTGGCTCTACTTTGGACTAAGACAAATGGGGCTTTAGAACCTGAGGGATGTAACTCCACAAAAATGAAACCTTTTACCCCTTCTCCACCTCCCATGGGGACCTCTGGAAACACTTTTCCCAGCGGCGCCCTAAGAACCCCACTCGCACCAGTAACAGAGAAGGGCAACCCACGTCATTCTCCGATAACACAGTGACTCTGCTAGAAATGCCAAGCCGGTGATGGTTGGTAAACACAGAAGTGGGTCTGAGCATCGATAGTAAGGCACAGAAAGAATCAGGGAACATGAATTGAAGCTGCTCAGATTCTGCTGACTGGTCTGGCGTAGGAATGGTGCTGGCTGATTGTGCACTCTTCTCTGTCAGGGCCTCGGAGGCTCAGAGGGACTGTTCTGGAAAGTCCCGAAGCAGCTACAAATTTATGGTCGCAAGTGTTCTGTTGTGAATGTGCAATTCTCGCTGAGGTTTTAGAATTGAGTATTTCAATTCAATTCGGAAAAAACACTATAAAACCCAAGAAGCACATCAATCTTTTGTAGCATAATTAGATAGTCTTTTGTGACTTTGTGCTATGACGATGGAGTGACTATATATACATATATGAAACTATATATATATATTTGTTCTGTGAATTTATATATTTCTATAAGCATATTGCATGCTGTCAGGTATCAGAGGTTTCTTATTCATAAACTGTCCTAGGCAAAAGTACGCCTCTTTAAATAGCAAAACTTCCCAAATATTAAATGTGTTACATTTTTGAAGAAGAATTCCTGAATCATTGAAAGAAGATTCTTAATAAATATTAACCATTTCTTGATTTCATAATTTTATCATCATGAACATAGATAATTGTGGGAAGAACATGGGTTACTAAAATATTTGGAGGGGCCTTCCCTTACATGTAATGACCCAGTCTAGCCTTACAATTTCTCTGTCAATATCAGCTATTAGACATTTGTAATATACATTTATACACAGTGAAATGCACAGATCTTAAGTGTAAAATTAGATGTTTTCACAAAAATTAGACTTGTATTACCACCACCCTAATCAAGACAGAGAAAAAAAAATGAACAGAGTTCCCTCATCTCCCCTTCTAGTTAAACCCCCACCCTTCCCAGGCGGCCACTGGGCTGATTTCCATGGCGCACATTGACTCTGCCTGCGCTTGAATTTCAGACACTGTAAATAGAATCAACGGTATGCATTTTTTTATGTCTGGCTCCTTTCACTCAACGTAACATTTTTGAGATCCGTCCACGCTGAACCACGTAATCTGCAGTTTCTCTCTGTATTGCTGATTGGTATGCCATTGTTACAGCGGTCACAGGTGTTCTTCCATTCTCCTACCGCTGGATATCGGGCTGTTGCCTTTTTGCCCATTATGAATAAAGCTGTAGAAAACATTTTTATAAAACTATGGCTAAACATATGTGTGTGGGGGAATAACTTGGGTCACTTCATCAAATCACATGCAAAAAAATTAATTTGTGATATACCATAAAACTAAATATGGAAGCTAAAACTATAAGGCTTCTAGGGAAAAAATATGGAATAGCTTCACAACATTGGTGTAGACAAAGATTCCTTAAATATGACAAGGACTCGGCATAAAATAAAAGTTGGTAAATTAGGTCTGATGAAAATAAAAGCTCATCAAAACACGAATAAAAAAATGGGAAGTTATTGTCAATGTAGTATAGGCATTGCCATGTATTGGCAATGCATTTGACAAAGGAATTATACCCAGAATAAATAAACAATTCCACAAATCGACAATAAGAAGATATTCTAATAAAAAGTTGACACAAGATGTGAAAAGACACTTGCAATAGAAGATAAGTAAATGGCCAATAATTACATGAAAATGCTTAACATCACTAGTCACGAAAAAAATGCAAATCAAATAACAAGGATATACTCTTTTATACCTGAGTGATGCTAAAAGCAAAAAGACCGACAATACCCAAATGTTGGTAAGAACGTGGAGCAACTAGAACCCTATACTTTGGTGATGGATGTGTGAAATGATATCATCACTTTAGAAAGCTGTTCAGCAATTCCTTGGAAATACAAATATGTATAACTACCTAGAAATTCCATCCGTGGGTATTTACACAAGAGAAATGAGAGCCTATGTCCCACCTTTTGCTGCTGTTGTTGATTTGGGGTGTTGTTTTTGTTTTTGTTGCTTTTGGAGGGATGATTTTATACAGGATGCTTTGAAGATCTTTCCTTTAAGGTAGGGTCAAGGGAAGCCAAGATTGTCTGAGCACTCACTGTGTGCCATATACTGTGCAAGGCAGGTCATACGTGCCATTACAGGATCTATGTGGCTTTCTCAAAGGTAACTAATAAGTGGCAAGTAAGTCTTCTTTTGTTATTTTATGCTCTTTTCAAATATTTAATAAGTTTCTATTGGCATTGGGCACTGTTCTGTGTGCTCAACATACTGCATGAAAAAAAGTTAAAGGAGTAGGTTTCTGTTCTAACGGTACTTAAATTCTAGTGGGGATTGCAGAAACATGAAATATCCAATTAACAAATAAATAAATAAGAAGGTGCTTCCTGATAGCAAGAACTATTGGGAAGAAATGGAAACAAGGTAATGAGATAGAGTGACTGGCAGTGTGGAGTCACATTAGATAAGGTAGCCCCGGGGCGGGGGGTGTTTGAGGAAATGACATATTTTGGATGATATTCCAATGAGGAGAAAGAATCAGGCACCTGAAGATCTGGAAAAGAATAATCCAGATAGAAGGAACAGTAAGAGCAAAGGTCCTGAGGTGAGAACTAGCTTGGGTACAAAGGATCAATGGAGGCCTGTATGACTGGAGAGGAGGGAGACAGAAGACGAGGTTGGGAAGGCAGGAAGGGACCAGACTGTGCAGTGCCTTACAGGCTTGGGTAAAAAGTTCGGATTTTATTCTAAACTCCATGGGACTCCATTGGAAGGTCTTAAGGCAAGGTTTTAAGATCCGCTCCAGGGACATCGTCAAGGCTCAATTGATAAGTACAATGACTACTCCAGGATTGATTGTATTGCTCTTATATTAAAGTCAAGTACACATTCATTCATTAACTTATCCACTCAATAAATATTAATTGAGCACTACTATCCGCCAGACACTTCTCTAGACACAACACAATCATGAACTGTACATTCAAAACTCTTTCCCTTAAGGAGTTTATGACCCATTTCTGTGCTTCTCTAATAACCTGGTTGCATAATTAAAAGCACCTGTAAAGTTAAAAAAAAAAAAAGAAACTAACAGAGCTTATTACTTCTTTCATCTCTCTAGATTATTTTAACATGCAAAGTGAGACAAACACAATTACTCTTTTATTAGACACCCGGGGGTAGGGGTGGGGCGGGCAGCATGAGGTACTCGTAGTGATTTACAGAAACTTTTTTTAGCCTTGTTTTCAAACAAAGACCGTGATAAAGCTGATGCACAAATAAACTGGAAGTTGCAGCCCCCGTGTTGGCCAACAAGTACCAGAACAGAGATTCGAATGCACATCTGTCTGCTCACAGAACAATACTTCTCCCGTACGTATCAGCTACAACATGTTTTTAAAAATAAATAGCATGCTCTTAATTACTCCTTAATTTTTTATTTTTTATTTAGTATCTCAATTATTTTGCTCTTGCAAAGAGCTATGATAAAAGATAATGTGTATCTATAATCAGAACTTTAATCTTATATTTCAGCAATGTCAGGATATAAAGAAAAAGGTGAAGAAACTTGGAAGAATGTTCATTTCTGCACAGTCTGAAAATTAAGTTTGCTCAAGATTTGGCTTCTCTCCTTCATCCAGACTAACGAGAGAATTAAGATAGATGTTGTACCCTGGCCAGTTAGGATCAGCGGTGAGAGTGTCTGCCCTCAGACCAAAGAGTCTCGGATTCAGTTCTGGTCAAGGGCTCGTGCCTCGGTTATGATTCGGTCCCCAGCCCTGGTTGGGGTCATGCAGGAAGCAACCAATCGATGTGGCTCTCTCACATCGCTGTTTCTCTCTCTCTCCCTCCCTCCCACTCTATATGAAGATAAATGGAAAAATATCCTTGAGTGAGGATTAAAAAAATAAAAAAGATAGGATATTGCTTCTGTGAATGGAAGTCAGCTTCTGGCATAATCTGTAAGATTATGGGGATGTTTTCATTTGTAAGATAAGATTGGCTTTATTTTAAATAAAGATAGAATTTAAATAGAAGAAATTTTCATAATGGCTTAATCTTCATGTTTGCTCGATATTAATTTGCATATTACAGGTGACTTTCATGTCTACTATGTTTTCAGAAACAGAGAAAATCACATTTAAAAAAACCACATTTGTAATTTTATACTTTGCCAAATGCCAGCTAATGTGGAACCTCAAGGAATAAGGAATAGCAGAAATTTAGCCAGAGACCCCGTGACTATTTGTATCGACATTCAGTGTTAATACAAAATGTGACCTCTGGTAGACCTATGTCGTCAGTGCGTAGAAATAACTCACTTATACTGGCACAAGCATTCGGCATGTGTACGAAGAGGTTGATAAACCTTTATTAGCTATCAACAGCCCTTACTATCAAGAGATTTAAAATATGTTACTAAAAGAAATTACATTAAGATGGAAGGGCTGCCTCTCCTTGAATTTTGGAACAAAAAATTCACTGTGTTGAATAAAACAGGTCTGAAACAAATCCAATATCTGATCATCGTGTCTCTAGAGTATTGCCATCGACTCCACCCAAGGGAGCAGCTTCTTGTCCTGGTTCCCGTACACTTTTTAAGCAAGATTCAATACTTCATTGCATCCATGTACCCTCCTCCCCATCCAACTCCAGAACTATTAATAGGTCGTATTTATATCATATAACATGTGGAAAATTACTAATTATTAAAACAAAATTGGACATTGGGTTCTTCCCCGACAATAGCCCTCTCTGGTAACCAGCTGCCTCAATGGTCTTCTTTTTCTCTTTTCCTCCATCACAGAGTCCAAAACTTATACCATTGTTCCCAACACTTCTGACCTGACTCTGATCTTCTAGAATTAAGGCAACTACCAGTCCAAAGAGGAATTTATGCAAATTAGACACAGGCACCACCCCTGGAGGACACAGCTCCTTATCCAGCAAGTCTCGCGTAATCTCAAGGACTGGAAGGATCTCACTCAGTGGCAAAGACAATTAACAGTGGCTAACACGGAGAGGATAGAAATATTGAAATAACCTGTCAAGACTT
The DNA here is from genome assembly GCA_030848825.1 of Tadarida brasiliensis. Taxonomy (NCBI): domain Eukaryota; kingdom Metazoa; phylum Chordata; class Mammalia; order Chiroptera; family Molossidae; genus Tadarida; species Tadarida brasiliensis. Next base: position 61,052,920 of record CM061272.1, read on the forward strand.
TAAAGCAACCCTGACAGAGATGCTTCAGTGAGAACTACAAATCATCTAGAAGCAAATGACGAAATAGAGACGCCCAACAAAGACATAGAAAGTCTCAGCAAATAAATAAAAAATGTAAGGAAGAACCAATGGGAAATTTTGGAACTGGAAAATACAATAGCTGAAATTTTAAAATCTCCTTTGGTTGGCAATGCAGCCAAATGGGGGAAGGAGAGAGGGCAGAGGAAAAAAAAAAAATCAGTGAATTTGAAGACAGAACAATAGAAATCACCAAATCTAAACAGAGAGAAAACAGATGGAAGGAAAGAAGGAAGAAGGAAGAAGGAAGGAAGGAAGGAAGGAAGGAAGGAAGGAAGGAAGGAAGGAAGGAAGGAAGGAAGGAAGGGGAAGAAAATAAACAGAGGTTCAGGGACCTGTGGAACGGTAATGAAAGACCTAAAATTTCCTTTATCAGTGTCACAGAGGAAAGGAGAAAGAATATGGGACTGGAAAAGTACTCATAAATATTGACTGGAAATGTCCCAAGATTTTCAAAATATATAAACCCACAGATTTAAGAAGGAGAGAAAACTTCAAAATAAATAAATTCCCTCAAATCCACAACAAGATACATTATACTCAAACTTCTTTTTAAAAAATATATTCTTATTGATTTTTTTTTAGAGAGAGAGAAGCATCAATGAGAGAGAAATATTGATCGGCTGCCTCCTGCACGTCCCCTGCTGGGGATCGAGCCCACAACCCGGGCATGTGCCCATACTGGGAATCAAACTGGTGACCTCTCGGTGCATGGGACGACACTCAATCAGCTGAGCCACACTAGCTGGGCTCAAACTTCTGAAAGCTATAGACAAAGGAAAAATCTTGAAAGCAGTGAGAGAAATGGTACTTTAGCTACAGGAAATAATCAATTAAAGGGACCCCGGAATTCCTATCACAGACCACCGCGCCTAAGGAAATGGTATAACCAAAAACCCTAGACGTAATGAAACAAACACATGAATACTTTGAAAGGTGGAGGGAAGAAGGCAGACTGACTAGAACCCTTAGGCTAAGAATAGTGTGTTTCATGCCTTTTAGGGAAAAATAACTCAAAATGACCCAAAGTCTTAAATGTAAAGTGTGAAACCATAAAACTTTTAGGGAAAAAATGGAAGAAAATCTTCAGGATCTAGAGCTAGACAGTTTATAGATTGGACAATAGCATGATCCATAAAAAAAATTGATCGTTAGACTTCATCAAAATTAGCAACGCTTTCTCCTCTATGAAAGACCCCGTCCAGAAGATGAAAGGACAAGCTACTTTGTATCTTTTTGCAGGCCTCATATTCGACAAAGCACTCTTATCTACAGTCTATAAAGAGCTTTTAAAACTCAATAAGTCAAGAAATAAATAAATTGAAAGACATAAAGACACATTACACAGAAGACAACATACAGATGGCGAGTAAGGCCATAAAAGATATTCGACATCATTAGCCATTAGGGAAATGCAAATTAACACCATGATGCAATGTCACCACACACCTAGCAGAACGTCGAAGATAAATGTGTGTCAACACCAAATGCTGGCGAGGATGCAGGAGAAAGGAATCCTTCGTGCTCTGCCGGTGGGCATGTGAAATGGTACAGTAGCCACTCTGGAAAACAATTTGGAAGTTTCTTTTAAAACTAACCACACAACAATCATACAACCCAACGATTACATGTCTGGGCATTTTCCCCAGAAAAGTGAAGATTTCTGTTCATGCAAACCTGTCCATAAATGTATAACAGCTTTATTTGTAATAACCAAGCCTCGAAACAACCCAGATGGAGCACACTGGGTCCCCACCGTGGGGGCGGCAGGGCTCTCTGACTGCCGAGGGGCACGTGGGGTCTTCTGGGGTTCTGGCCACAACGTAGTTCTTGACTTAATTGGTATTTCCATACGTGTTCACTGTAGAATAATTATTTAAACAGTATATATATTTTCTACACCTTTCTTAGTATATTTCATATGTCTCAATTTTTAGAAGTTTAAAGAAAAAATAGCAATGGTTTATGAGCAGCATCATGGAAGGAGGAAGACGGATCAGGCTCCAGGGATCTCAGGAAGGAGGAGGAGCCGTCCTCTTGCAGAGAGCTGCCCACTGACGGAGTGGACAGCGCCTGCATCAGAGCGGAGGGGCATCCGTGGGATAAGGAGATACAGACAAGTGTGTGCTTCTGCACCAATGAACGCAGAGGAGGTGACCTCGTCCGGGAAGCTGAATGGACTTCTATGTGAAATACAGGGTGGGGCACAAGTAGGTTTACAGCTGTGAATACATGAAACACAGAGTTAATTCTTGTATTATCATTATTAATCACTGCGTTATTTTCCACAGGAACATCCGTAAGCCTACGTTTGCCCCACACTGTGTTAGAATGGATGGCATAGAGTCCAGTCTGAGCAACAGACCTCAAGATCCTGAATGGACTCAGGAATAGTTATTCAGAGTCCAGACTGGCCCAGGGCTCCAGGTGTCTGCTGGGCTCTCTTCTACCAGCGATTTCATCCTGATCCGGAAGGCGACCGGCCAGCCCATGCTGAGGCCACCGGGGTCTGTGGGACCCAGGAGCCATCGGCTGCCTCTGACCCATCAGCGTGCACCTTCCTCCTCTGCTCGGGATAAGGCTGTGTCTGCCCCAGTACACTGTCTCTCCAGGGCCCAGCACAGAGCCCGGGAAGCAAATGCTGTCTCCTCCCTCGCCGAATGGCTGTGTGAACGAATGCTGATTCCCTGCTCACACGGCAGAGGCTGAACCTAAGAGCTGCAGGCAGAAAGGGGGCCAGCCGGGCGACAGTCTGCTCGTGCTCAACACTCCACGTGTACCCCGTTTTCTGTAACCTGCCCGATCTCTCATTTCACAAACTCGCCTGCATTTTCTGGAACCCATTTTTGGGCAGCTGGGGTTAAGATATAGCGAGGAAGGGGATGGAACACGGTCCTCACTCCTTGAATACGTGGCCGTTCTACCTCTTTTCCCAAGTAGAGCGCTGTTTTGAAATTATTTCTAAGGAGAAGCCCTGCGGGGAAGGGAGTGAAAGGTTACTGAAGGAAGGGGAAGAACTGCGGAGAGGGCGAGAGGCCGGAGCCACACATCGAAGCAGATTGGGAGGCGGTAGAAAGAGATCAATGAAGGAGGCTGAGCCGCTTCTCATCTCTGACATCTGGGGAGGTGTGGAAACAGAAAACAAGCTTGCAGGCCCTGGGAAATCAGGAGAGGGAGGGGGGAGGGGTGTCTGCAGAGTGACTGCAGCTTGCTCCCAGGACTAACAGTGAATGCCCACAGCCTCCCCCGCGCCCTCCGGGGGCTGCGGGAGCCCCCTCTCCTGTCTCCTGGCCTCTGGCTTCATCCACATCAGCCATACTCCCCGCCCTGCTCAAGCATCAGAGTCAAAAGAACTGTGTTCCCCTCCAAACTTTGGAAGCACGCTGTCCCATAGAAACGTCATACAAGCCACAGATGTCATTTTACATTTTCCAGTAGCCACGTGGAAAACGCAAAAAAGAAATGGGTGATACTACATTTGATAACACACTTATTTCATCCACTGTATCTGAAATATAATTTTGACATGTAGTCAACATGAAAAATACCAGTGGGATATTTTATATTCATACTAGTCAACGAAAGCCCCTGTGGTGTTTTTTTTTGTTTTGTTTTGCTTTTATCCTCACCCGAGGACATTCCTGCATTTATCTTCAGATAAAGAGGGAGAGGGAGAGAGAGAAAGAGAGAGAGAGAAAAACATCGATGTAAGAGAGACACATCAACTGGTTGCCACCCACATGACCCCAACCAGGGCCAGGGACAAACTGCAACCAAGGTACGCGCCCTCAGCGGGAACCGAACCCAGGCCTCTCTGGTCCGCAGGCCAATGCTCCAACTGCTGAGCCAAACCGGCCAGGGCCCCTGTGTTTTTTATACTAACAGTACGCTCTGGTCAGACTGGCCCCATTTCACGTGCTTCATAGACACATGTGGCGAGTGGTTATTACATAGCACAGGACAAGGACCCTGTGTGACCCTGGGCACGTCATTTCCCCTCTCTGAGCCTTGTTTTTTCCTGTGAAGTGAGGATTAGGCCTAGAGGATCTCTAAGTTACCTTTACTATATTATGGATTCATAGTATCAGCAAAGAAACGCTCTGTTTTGTAGAGCAGAAATTGATGATCCCCAAAAAGTGATACAGATGTACTCAGATGCTAAGGGAGTGGGCACAGGGGACAAACTGGAGCAGAGCCACCACCTCACTCTCCACCAGCACGCCATAAATACAAATCAGTTGCTAGCAATGTCAAGTTTATGACTTTGCATCCCAGAGGGTTCCTTTGCGGTGTTCCCTCAATCTGCGCAGATGAGAGAAGGGCCATTAAATCACACAAACAACCCAGCAGCTCCTCACAGCGGGGGCAGCAAAGGCAGGACTTTTATAAGCAGGAAACCCAAGGCCTTCAGGGCCCCGTTGGCTGCCGAAGTTCCTGGACGGAATTTAACACTTTCCTCTAGAGTGTGAGCTGGGGGAAGTAGCACATCTGCCACACGGTTAGCGGACAACTGGTCCTGTCCCCGATGTCCACAGAGACGTCTGGTCCGGGCCAAATGGTCCTTGACATTTGGTTCTGTCAAAAAATGTCCATTTTTAGGAAACGTCCTTGGGTTCAAACAGCCCATAAAGTCTACTTATACTTTCACTGACAGGATTAACACATAAAAAGTACCATCGTGTTTCACTGGTCTAATGAGTGGCTGTATTGTCAGTGGTGACCCTTTGCTCTGGTAGCTTAGCTGGTCCTGGCACCTGGGGAGAAGGGGATGGGTCAGCAGGGACCACATGATCTGTGGATGTTTTGGACAGAACCACATGTCCTGTGAGGCTGCCACTCCTTCCCGTAAAGTGATTCCCAGGAAGAGTCTCCCCACCGGCGCCCCTGGGGAAGACAGATGCGGATTCCAGCCACGCAGCTAGCTTACTATGGAATGCTCTGGAAGCTGCCCTAACAGACAGAATCCTGCTTCACCTGCAGTCTGGCTCCAGCTCACCTCCCTGAGTGCATCTTCCCCACTGTCCTACCCGCTTGACCTGGAACCTCTTCCCCACCCCAGCTAGTCTCACTGCTTCCCACCTGCACCTGGGCTTTGCATGTGTGGCTGGTCCGGCTGGACGCGCTCCTGTCCTCCAGGAGCCGATCTCTGCATTCAAATCACAAATGGCAGTAGCTCCTCTGTGAAGCCGGTCCTCTTCCTCCCCGGCGGAGTGAGCAGGGACCCCCTCTGTGTTTCCACGGCTATTGGCACACTGATGTACTCCAAACTCAGCATAGCGTGGAAACGGACAGACCCGGGTTCAAATCCTGACTCTGCCACGCCCAAGCGTTGTGCTCATGAGCAGGTTACTTAACTTCCTGCCGATCCCTCACAGATAAAATGAGAACAGGACCAACGACGTAGTCACACTATTAGGTTCTTTTTGTTCGTCTTCACGGGCACCACTCAGTAGCGTTTATTCGTCCTGACGGTACTAGGACTAGCAGACACCGATGCATGAGTCCACTCACATGATATTTACTGAGCAGCTACTAAGCGCTGGCACCATCCTAGATTTAGAAGAGAGGTGCAGGTGAATGGATGACTCCGTGCTTCCTGAGACAGCCTGTTATCCAGTAAACAGAGCGTCGGTCTGTGATGCTGGGACACAGCTCCCTTTCCCCGGTTCTCTCCCCTGGAAGGTGAGTCAGCAGTCAGCGCCTGTCTTTGGTACCTGGGCTCTGCTGGGATGACTGCTGTTAGGGGACACCAGGACACTGCTGGAAAACTAACAAGACAAAGCCATTGTCAGTAAGACCGGCCTCCACAGGAGTCCACACAGGACCAATGACAGTGATCACAGAACCTAAAAGAGGCCCTGTCCCTACGTCCGTTACACTTACACCCCATTTCAGTGAAGGCTCTGCCCTGCCTGAGAGGAGGGAGCCTCAGCCGAGAGTCAAGAGGGCCGGCAGGTGGTTCAAGGAGGAGGTGATGAAACCTGGTTCCTGAATCGGGCCAGTCCTCTCTGAAGGACAGGGGCGGGAACACACGAGTTCGTTCTGATTTAGCCACGCCTCCCTCAGGGCGAGCTGGATTCGGAAAGACAAAATCAAATGTTTTCCTCTCTAAGAAAAGAGATGTCCTGGAGAGGAGAACGGCCATCACCCTGCTATACAGGATTTCCAGGGACACCTTGAGAATGCCCTGGGAGGGACCAGCCTTAGTGGGTCCTGGGACACAGAAGCCCATGACTCTGATCTAGTAAGGTCCTCCTGACATCAGGCTCAGGTCAGGGGAAGTCTTCCAGAGTCTTCTTGACTATAGAGAGGAAATTGCTACTGAAACCATGGGTCCTTATGACTTTGAAAACTAGTTTTAAATCCTAGCTCTAAAAATCACCTCTATCTCTCTCTCCCCCTCCCCTTCTCTCTTCTCTCCCCCCACCTGTCTCCCTCCCTCTCCCCCTCTCCCTCTCTCTCAGAGACCTAGCCTTTGCCCTGCTAATCAGCACCCCCCAGGCAGCAGAAGCCAGTATCCCGGACCTGATTAATGATCACAAATCCGGACCTCCGGCTAAAGATAACATCTCAATCGAAGTTATGTTTCAGTTTCTGAGCCCTAAGGTGGAAGGACGCCTTGGCTACTTTTCCAAAAGACCAGACCGAGGGACACCAGAACAACAGACCTCAGAGCTGTCCTAAAGAGCTGAAGAAGTAATTTATTACCCTCACCTCACCTCCGAGCAATCGGCTCCCAGCGCTGCCTGGAGCACAGAACCCCCAGCCCGCAGTGTCTCGTGATTTTGCCCTATGTATCTCTGACCTACACCTACAGGCCCCCGGGGAGTTCAGGGTTCTGAGCACTCGCCATTCACAGTGGAATAGCCAGTCTTCCTCCCTGCAACGCTCGCGTCCAGGGTTCGGCTCTGCTGGAGCCAGGCGGATGGACCCTTCCTGCTGGATAACACGACTGTGCTGCCAAGCTGAGTCAGAGCTGGCTCAGGAGACCCTGACACCTTCCGACGACAGGACTGGGAGGACAGGGGCTACCCCGAAAGCTTGCGGTTCACAGCTGCATGGCAGAACCCTGGGTTGCGGTCCTGAGGTGCTGTTTTCCAGTCTCCTCCCAGGGGTGCCGCAAGGCTACAGGATCCCCTGGGGCTTTCGTCTCCCAGGAGACTCCATCTCCCCCCCAGAGCTGGGTGGCAGGTGCTCCTGGTGCTAACTACTTCATAGGTGTGTCACAGTGCAATGCCACGCGCTTGCTTGCAAGTGAGTGACAGACAGAGAAAGCCCTGTGACGCCTGCTCCCTTCCTTATCTCCGATGGTTTTCCTCTTGCTGGGAAAGATACCTGGCTTCAAACACAGGCATTCAAGACAGGGGAGATGAAAGAGTCGGGGAGAAGAAATATCTGAAAGCTCTGAATACAAACGAAACAAAACAAGTCATTTAAACAAGGACAGACACCCCCATTAGCTGCAAAACTGTCCTACACAGAAAAACACCTGGTGACAGGTAGCGACATTTATGCAGAAGAATGGGAGCCAGAAGTACTGACCTGGCATTCTGAGGACTGTGTCATTAAACAGACAGGACAGAAAATGCAGCTGTTTCTGCACAAACCCAGCGAAAGCCCAAACTGGAGAATGAGAAGGGCAAGTAGTGAAGAAAAGTGGCCCATAGCCCAGCAATTTTCCTCCGGTCAGGGTCACCTTGAGAGCTAAGGGAGCTGCCCCGCAAACGTACCCCTGGGGAGACAGCCCAGGGTAGGGAAAGGGAAGTTACTGTGAATTAGAAGTTTAGTGGGTAAATCTCAGATCTGCCCTCCAGGGTGATCTCAGGAAGTCTTTTAACACCTCTGGGCTCTGTCTTGGGGGAGGGGGGGCGGTAATATGTCCTTTTTGTCTCATTTTCCTTTACATATATGATTCTTTCTTCCAGACTCTAAGATCTTCCTTAAGTAAGAACTTTGTCTGATTCAGTTTCAATTTCTGGTCTCCAGTGAAGACCTTGGTGCAGAAAGAATGGAAGGAAGAAATCGAGAGAAGGAGGAGGAAGGAGGGCAGGGACAGGGGGAGGGGGAGGGAAAGAGCTGAGTGAGGCGGCCGTGAGACAGTGCAAACTGAACTGTTTCTGTCCATCCAGTCAGGTGGGAGCAGGTGTACTCACTGGGCTCTCCAGCCAGCTGGCACGGTGTTCATTCCTGGCCAGACATGCCGTTTTATCTTCGGCAAGGTCCTTCTCCTCTGTGTTCGGTCTCCTTGTGGATAAAGGAGGGATGTGATGCCGCCCATTCCTTGGAGCTGGCATGAGCATGGAATGGCATTGCCATACAAGTTGCTAGCAGAGTGCCTGGCACTTACAGACACACCAAATATCAGTGATCACTGGTGTGCAAGAAAAAGAGGTCATGCAAACGAAGCAGGTGTGCTTGGATCAAGGTGGGGGATGCGGGCCCCATCTGCTCTACCTCCTCCCCTCCCCCACGGTGCCTGAGAGAGCCCGGTGCTCCCTTTGACTGTTAGAAATCTCCGAAAGCAGTGGGAGTCACCACAGAAGGGACTGAAGCTTTGAAACCAGGTTCTAATCCCAGATTCATTACTTAGAAGAAAGGCCAGGGACTGAGACTCTGTGTGCTTCAGTCCTCATCGGCAATTCAGGGATTAAGCATGCCTGACGGTTGTTGTGAGGACGGAATAAAGAAACACAGGTGGAGCATTTAGAACAGTTTTGAAGACTTAGCAGAAGCGAATTCACTTCCCTCCCTGCACACCCCCCTCTTCTCGGTGCCTTTTCCAGGAGACTGGAGGAAAACCTCTCCTAGCACAGCGACCAAGGAATGGATGACACCCAGCCCATGTGGACATGCGAGGCGGTCCCTTCCCTGGCTTGATGGACAGCAGTAAGTACCCGGGGTCCCCGGCAGCCAGACCTGTCAGCCTGCTGCCTGTACTGGGGACAGATTGCAGTCAGATAGGACTGCCCCTTCCAGAGGCCACATCTTTAGCAGACAGCAAAAAATGCAAATCAGGAAGTGTGTGCCTTTTGAAATGACTTTATCAATTGTCAGACAAGGCTCCAGGATGACTGGGTGACTGAACAAATAGGAAAAAAGAAAAAACCCACAAATTCATGAAAAAAACAGTTTCGTAAGTGGCTCCAGAATGACAACTATCTCATTTCAAGCAAGACAGAAACCTGTTGCATAAAAACATTTCCAAATGGGCGTGGCAGTGCAATTTTTGCTCTGAGACGGAGGGGGGGAAAGAGCTTTTCATACACGGGGAAACAAAGATTCCTGACTGTCTGGCCCTCCGACTTTTCACCTGGGCTCCAACACGAAGACTTGAAGCTAGATTCTGAAAAGGAAGTAACATAGAAAGGAATCAAAGAAATGGAGAGTATTAGCTTTGCCTCACCACTTTTTAAACCGATTTCCCCCCCTCCTTTTGGCAAATGAACTTGGTATTATGGAAAATTTCTAATGTGTATAAAAGTAGAATAACTGGATGAATTCATGTGCGCTCAGCCACCAAATTCAACAATTATCCAATCTTTTTGATCTATCCCTTCACTCACCCTGCCCATTCTCCTGCACTGTTTTAAGGAAAATCTCAGACATCATATTATTTTATCCACCATATTTCATCCCAGCCCATTCCTGATCACCTTCTCTGTATGCCCGCCACTGGCAAGGACACACAGGGAAGACCCCTGGCCCTCCCAAGGCTCACTGTCTCCCAGGGCGATGCAGATCTTCTGGAACGTGGAAAGCTGAAGCACCTATTTGTAGGACAAATATTGGACAGTGTGACCTGTGCCAGGCACAGCTGTCAATGTGCTATGATTCTAACGGATTTAACAGAGTCCTAATTCCCCAGTGAGGTAGGTAATGTTATCATCCAAATTTTACAGATGAGAAAATTGAGGCACAGAGAGGGCAAGTCTTTTTCTGAAGGTCACACAGCTAGTCGATGGTGAAGCTGGGTGCACAAAGTGCTATGAAGGCCCAGCAAGGGAAGTCGATCATTCGATCTGGGGCCGTTAGAGCGGGTCAGAGTTCCCCAGGCACACAAGCAGAGGGAGTGGCGTGAGCCAGGGTCCAGACGAAGAACTTGCTCAACACACAGGGAGCAGGCGTTTTGGAGGTGAACCAGGAACGGCCGGAAATGGAAATGGAAAGGCCGGGGGGTCAGGCTGTGAAGGGCCTTCGTGAGCCGTGCTGAAGAGTGTGGACGTACCGTGACCTCCGCACAGCCAGCAGAGAGTAAGCAGGTGGGTGAGAAGATCAGATCACATTGGAGAGATCACTCCGGAGACCACAGGAAAGATGAAATGTAAGTGGGGGACACGGGAGCCCATGAGTGCCCCGGAGGCTGGGAGGTCACCAGGCCTGAACCAGAGCAGTGGAAGTGGAACGAAAAACATGAAAATAGGACTCCAGCAACGCGGTGCTAACTGGGACGTCTATGTCTCAGACTTTTGTTTGGCAGGAGTCCAACGCTCTGAACCATGAAGAGCAAATACTGCAAATTCTAAAAAGAGGAGCTGGACGTAGCAACAAAGCAGCCAAGTGGCCAAACCCCTTCCTGGACCCCTTAGCCCCTCCCCCGCCTCCACTCTCCGTGTAACCCTGCCAGAGATGTGTCCAGGAGAGGATGTCTCTGCAGAATGTGGTTGGGATGGAGGGGAGGGGAGCTCTCCCCCCTCAAGCCAAGAAAGGGAACTCAGTGGGCCCAGGATGAACAGAGGTTCGGGGCAGTTGGAACGTTCGTGGGAGGACATGAGTGGTGTTTCTTAGAGCTGGGTGGACGGAGTGAGGACTCCGACTCGCCCAGGCAGAGGGCCGGCTGGAGCAGCCCGGAGAGCTAGAATCCGCTGCGGGAGAGGCCTGGGACTTCCGAGTTCACGGGCGAGGACGCCAGCTCTTTGCACGGTTAAGGGCCGGTGGGCCTGGGCCATGGTTTTCCAGGGGGCACAGGCTACAGCTGGAAGCACAGACGGAGAGTTGTCCAGCCTGTGAGTGAGGCAGGGCTGGTGAACAGAGCAGCGTGAGGGCTGTGTGCAGGAGAAGACACCACGGCAGCCTGAGTGCTGTCCTAGGGAAGGCCTGCTTACAAGGCTGGCCCTTGGCTGCTCTTGGCTGATGTCGGGACACTCAGAGGTCCCCGGAACTGGTAGCAGTCTGACTCCCTTAGCCTAACTACACCAACAATATGGTTTATGCCGAACACCGGCTCTCCTTCTGGGAGTCTGAAACACCGGTAAGTACCAGGCAGAGAATGCCTACATACCAGACCCCAAGAAAAACTCTGGGTCATTCGCCCTGGCCGGTGTGGCTCAGTTGGCTGGGCATCATCCCTTGCACCAAAGCGTTGCTGGTTCGATTCCTGGTCAGGGCACATGCCTGGTTTGCAGGCTCGATCTCTGGAGGGGGCATGCAAGAGGCAGCTGACTGATGTTTTGCTCTCACATCAAAGTTTCTCTCTCTCTCCCTGTCCCTTCCTCTCCCCCTAAAAATCAATAAAAAAAATCTTTAAAAACAAACAAATGAAACACTTGGGGTCATAGTCTCTTATGACCTTCCCTAGTTGGCAACATTTCATGCATGTCACAACTTGTTGCTGGAGAATCAAGCATGTCCTGTGTGACTCCACGGGGCGGGATCTCTGCAAGCTTGTGCCTGGATTCCCCTGACTTCGCCCCATGAGCCTTTGCCCTTTGCTGGTCTTGCTCTGCATCCTTCTGCTCTAATGCATTATAGTGCTGGGTACTCCTGCACGCTGAGTCCTGTGAGTCTGCCTAGGGCTTCATCAAACCTAGGGGTGCCTCCAAACAACCCAGCGTTGCCCCCCGAGAGAAGCAGCGCCAGCGCTCGAGTGTCTGCCAGAACGAGGGTACAGATGTCAGATATGATAGTGTCAGTCCCATCAAGCCAATTTTAGATTTCAATGTCTGCTTTCTCCTTGAGCTGATCCCGGGGAAAGCAGAAGCGCTGTGGGCTGTGGGGGAGCAGAGGAGAAACAGCAAATGGAAAAAGGAGAAGCAAATGAGGAGGAGGGCGAACGGAGCATCTGCTCCCATGTTGCAGGTCACAAGAATGTCAGTCTGACCTGAGCTGGGGTGAGGTTGAGAGCTGGCGGGGAGAGGGCATTGGAAGAGATGGGGCAGGGAAAGTATTGAACTAGAGTAGAGATGAAATTTGATTTTTTAATATTTGAAAGTGAGACTGTCATAATAACTTAAAATACCTAGAAAGATGTTTAAAAAGCCACGTGATGTGCTTGAAATGTTGTCAAGGATGGAAGTGAAGATCCAGAGTGTGTTTGAGGACAACGGGGAAGCAGAATAAATCTATTTCTTGATGGAATCCTACCAAGTCCAGATCACTCGAAATAACCAAAACCCACTTCCTAAGCACAAGCCGGTGTTCAATAAATCCACATGACGTGTACAGGTAGACATATTCATCTCTAGTTAACAGAACACTGGCTATGAATTCTAGCTCTGCAATTTCCTAGCTGAGAAGTTTCTTAATCTCTCTGATCCTCGGTTTATGCTTTCATAGAATGAGGACTTGCGTATCAACCTCGCGTGTGGGTCGCTATGGGGATAAATGCAAAAAGACACAGAAAGTGCTTGACATCCTTGAACTGTCTGGAAGAGGTGTGATTCTGTGCAGTTGTATATTTTCAAGGTCTTAATTTGGTTGGTGGGCTTGAGTGCTTGCCCAAGTTTGCCAAAGGTACAGGTGGTGACTTCGTGGGATTTGGACCCAGAAAGTCTGACTCCTCTACTGCCTCCCACAACTGAATCAAGTGACCACCAGGACTGGTCCCCATAACAAACGTTGGTCACCCTGTCGCCTGTCACACATCACTGGGTCATCATTTTGCTCCTGGGGAATGTGGCTTGTGCTTCCTTCCCTGTTACTTTTTTTTTTTTTTCTTTATTGATTCTGAAGACAGAGAAAGTGAGAGGGAGAGAGAGATAGAAACATCGATGAGAGAGAACATCGATTTTCCGCCTCCTGCATGCTCCCCACTGGGGATCAGGCCCATGACCCGGGCATGTGTCCTGACTGGGAATCGAACCGGCGACCTCTTGATTCATGGGTCGATGCTCAACCACTGAGCCACACCAGCCAGACACTATTACTACAAGGACAGACTGAATTTTTTGTTTACAGTAAGAACAGACATCTCCACATCCTCCCAAGTAAATCCCATCCTTGCTTTACATAATGCACTATGCCTGGAATTCAAAGCAGGGGAAATATTGGATTCAAACAAAGCAAGTCAGAGAAGGTGTTTTTCAAGCGAAGGCAGCGTCGCCAGCCACCCACCGCGGCAGTGGGAGGTGTCTGAGAACTGGAGGAAACAGAGCCATCTCCTCGCTGTGAAACTCAAGAGGGCCCGGCTCCCCCCCAAAGCTGCCAGCCAGTCTTTCTGCCAACGAGAGTTGGAAACACTGCTGAGTACACAGTTCCTGGGTTTCCTGCTCTGTTCTCCACTGCCTATTCAGTGCTGATCAGAGAGAGAACGCAAAGGCAGTAGGAGCACACACGCACCGTAAATGTGTCTTGGACAAACTGGATGTCTCTCTGACCTTCACTTTCTTCTTCTGAGAATGAGGAAGAGAGACTAGATGGGTAGTTCTCCACCTTGGCTGCATCGAAAATCATCTGGGAGCTTTGAGAAAAGACAGATGCTCAACCCCTCTCCTGACCGATTAAATCAGAACCTCTGAAGGCGGGGCTGGCGGATGGCCGTTCTTGAGAAGCTCCCCAGTAATTCTAATAGGAAACGAATACTGGGCTAGATGATAATTGTGGCTCTTTTCACCTCTAATATTCACGGCATGACCCTTTCAAAAAAGTGTGACCACAAGGCAATGAAGTTGGCTTCCCTCGCCTCTCATGAAAGCCATCTAAATGCCAAGGTTTCTCTTTGTGTGATGATGAAATCTGGGCCAGCCTTGTGGACAGACCAAGTCAGAGTCAGGTTTCAGGAACTCTTCCAATACTAAATATCTGGGAAGCAATGATAGAATCCAAGACCAGGGGAGTCAAAATTTAAATGCTTACAGGGTTAAGCAAGAAACATTACCTATGTGCCAGAGGCCGGGTATAACGATGAAGATGGGTGTGGTGTGTGGTACTACAATCGTGTGCCCTGGTGATAGGCATTCAACCAGCTCCCTCTCTCCTTTCCTTTGCCTTTCTCTTTCTTTCTTTCCCCCCTTCCCCTGTCTCTCTCTCATTCTTTCTTTTTTTTTTCAAAACTATCATGCTGACAGAATGAAAGATTAACCTGCATATTTAACTCACCTGTGAATCACCTGTCTGAGTGTCTGAGACCCCTGTTTAATACATTCTGAGACATTAGGAAAAAGGTGGAATTATTAAAAAAGCCTCTGCCTCATTACCAGACCTCCAAAAGACACCACGTCTCCCGCATTCCGTCCTGGAGTGGACGATGAAATGGACAGACAGACAAGACCTATGGCCAACTCTGCCCACACCTACTCAACCTCCTTTTCTTCAAGCATCTCCACGGTGCTACAGAGTTGGCTCCATAATCGCAAATCAAATTGCCTAGAGCCCTTTGGTGTCTCTGTGCTGTTCTGATTTCCTCCTGGGCTTGTTGTGCCTCTTTCCCACACCGACTTTTCAGCAGCAAACTCTTCTGATGATAATAGGTTCTAAAATGTCAGTGAAGAGACTCTCCGATCTCCCCAACCCTGGCAGCCCTCACAAAGCAGCTGTCCTCTAACTCAGGGTTTCTCAGTTTCAGCATTATTGACATTTTGGGTCAGATAACTCTGTGGCGGGGAGCTAGCCTATATATTGTAAGATGCTTAACAGCACCTCTAACCTCTACCCTCTAAATGCCCACTCCTCCCCCAGTGGTGACCATCAGAAATGTCTTCCAACAGCCCCGCCAGTGTGGCTCAGTGGCTTGAGCGTTGTCCCATGGACTGACAGGTCCCAGTTCAATTCTGGGTCAGGGCACATGCCCGGGTTGCAGGCTCGATCCCCAGTAGGGGGCGTGCAGGAGGCAGCTGATGGGTGTTTCTCTCTCACATCAATATTTCTTTCTCTCTTCAATATTCCTCTCTCTAAAAAATCAATAAAAACATTTTTTAAAAATGTCCTCTAACATTGCCAAGTGTCCCCTGGCGGACAAACACCTCCCTGGGTGCAAACCCGTTGCTCTAACTGCCCCCAGCCTCCCAGCGCCCGGGAGGAACACAGGCAGGAAGCTCCATGAGTCTGGGACAGAGCCAGTGCAATATCCAAGCTTCCCAAAGAAAGGCCCCAGCTGAACAGAAACGCGCGGGACGATCAGCTGTGTCAGTTCCATTTAATTGTAAATTTGGACAGGCTCTGCGGAGCTAAGCGTGGCGCGTCTCGCCTTGGGCGCTAATATAATATTAGAATAAAAGCAGCCCGAGAGGCGTTTGTTTTTGTGGAAAGTGCGTGCCTGGGCACATCTCCGCTCATCGGATTGTTGTGAATTAATGCGGAAGCTATAAATAAAGTGCTCTTTCTTTTCTGGGCTGGCTTTGATCTATTGTTAATCCTCCCTTTTTAGAGTCCTTTAAAGGCCCTTCTCATTCAGATCCTTCATCAGGGAAGCAGGGGGCTTCAATAATTCCACTCACAAGCCTCGGTCGCTTTCTGC
Source organism: Tadarida brasiliensis (assembly GCA_030848825.1). Lineage (NCBI taxonomy): Eukaryota > Metazoa > Chordata > Mammalia > Chiroptera > Molossidae > Tadarida > Tadarida brasiliensis. The sequence continues at coordinate 61,068,668 of CM061272.1, forward strand.
CCACGAGCCGTGTCACTCAGCCCGCCAGCCCTCTCCCCTCCCGCTGTCCCCTCGGGGGCCCGGGAGGATGGAAGACGGATGGACTAGGCTGGGGTAACTAGGACAGGCATGTGATGTGAAGAGAACACGTTCGACTGACATTTTCCTCCTGTGTTAGGTTACTGAACATGTGTGATAGAATGACCGCGGTCACAACTCTCGGTGCCCGGAGGAAAGGGCGCAAAAGAGAAGTGAGTCCTCCTGGGGGGAGGGGCGCGACCCAGGATGCCTGCCTCCAGGTGGGTCATTCACAGCGGAATCCCCTGACAGCAGCCTGCGTGTGGCACTTGTAAGACCCACCTGTGCGTGATGACATGCGTGCAAAGTCACCCGGCACTGGTGCGCCAAATGGTGGTGGGAGGGAGAGAGGCCCCTTCCCCGCGAGAATCCCGCCCTTGCCTCTTACTTGCTTTGTAGTGGGAACCCCTCTGAGACCCAGTTCCCTCCTACTTAAAGTGACACAGCTATATTTCCTTCAAAAGGTCATCAAAAGTAAAATCTGCCCTGGCCGGTTTGGCTCAGCGGTTGGAGCGTTGGCCCTCAGACCAAAGAGTCGCAGGTTTGATTCTGGTCAAGGGCATGGACCTTGCTTGCAGTTTGGTCCCTGGCCTGGTCAGGGTGGTGTGGGAAGCAACCAATCGATGTGTCTCTCTCACATCGATGTTTCTCTCTTTTTCCCTCACACTCTATCTGAAGATAAATGAAAAAATATCCTTGGGTGACGATTAAAAAAAAAAAAAAAGTTTTAGAAATCTACTATGGCAAGTGCCTGGCATAACTCCTGGGCCATGGGAAGTACTCCTCCCCCTCGTCACCATTGTCGTTGTCATGGTCATCACCAGCATCATCATGACTGTCATCATCACTGCTTCTCAGAGCAGTAAAGGAGTAGGTGGACATGTGCTGTATTCTTCTCCATTTGCGGCAAACAGAACTCTAGTTACTCTTTCCATGGGATGTTGGAAGTGGGGGGAGAAATAACTTTCCCCAGGCTTCTTATTTTTGGAGAAAAGGAGGAAATTTCCTGGAGCTCCAGGTCCTTGCAGACTTTCCATGACTGAGTGGAAGTAGTCGCTTCAAAGGTCCAGAAGGCTATGTAGACTCAGTATATGCTCCTCTGCCTTTTCTTTCCACGAAGAGCACGGGCTGTGAATTCATGGACATTGAAGACTCCCGTGTCAATAGACATCCTCTCCACTCCAGCTTGAATGCCGGTGTTGTAGAAAAGCAGTGTGGGTTAATGGGAGGCGTGGACAACGAGACAGGTGCACATGGAATCAAATTTTGAATCTCCCATTTAATAGTGGTGGGACCCTTACTAACTCTAAGCCTCAATGTCCTATTCTGAACACATGGGTGGGATCATTCTTACTTCACAGAGGACTATCTTCTGGCTCAGTTCCTGCAAGGATGTGTGAGAAACTCCTAGAGAGGAAGGTTGTGTTCAGTGAAAGGAGCCCATTAAATAAAAATGCTCTTAGAACTAGAGGCTGTAAGATGCTGAGGTCAAGGCAACTGTTCTGCCCCAGCTCAGAGATCAGTGCCAGTGAGGGAGGAGTCCTTCCTTCTCCTCCACTCAAGGTGATGACCACACTACCTTTAATGGCTGGAGAGAGGACCAGGGGGAGGTCTCCACTATAAGGATATGCTCTCCAGACACAGCTGCTCCCAGGCACCAAGGATCAGAGAGCCACACGGCAAAATGGCAGAGGTATCAGAAATGCTTACATGCTCCGAAGGACAGCCAAGGCCCTCTGTGAGTTCACAAAAGACAATTCAAGAGACCTCTGGACCAGGAAGGGAGGATTAGGGAGGAGTGAGGTTCCAGAGATTTTTGTTGTTTGGGATCAAGTCAGAAACTCCTGCATGTCTAATGTGACCCTTTGACATTTCCAGCTAAGCTGCCTTGGGAAACAATGGATTTACAAACAGCTCATCCTTGCAACCAACAGGAAAATGTGCAATATCAGGGTCGCAGGGAAGGAAGGATCTGTCCAAGAGCCTTCCTAGGAGACAGGAGTCCGGTCCCTAGACCAGCACTGCTCTACGTATAATGCTGTGGATGCTGATCAAGGCTGCCGATTTGATTCTCAGCCATAAAAACTGGTGCTTGAATCTCTTGCAGAATCCTCATCTGTAAGATTCGGCTGTTGAATTTGGAGGCATTGGGAACCTGGGTCTGAGGTTCCCATGATGTTCCTGAGTCGACAGGAACAGCTGCCCCACCTGTAGTCAGCGTGTGTCTGGGACGGAGGGAAATCCCCCGACACGAAACCTAGCCCCTAGCCCCATGCACTCAGAACATCTATTTCATTCTGTCACACAGTTTCACTCTGTCTTCTCAACTACGCACAGCTAACATAAAGATCTTCCCACAGGGAAACCAAATATCCTGGAGAGAAACACAGTTTTCACCCAAAGATGACACCTGCGCCCCAGAATGGCCTTTGCCTTCCACCCCGGGCAGTTCACCTGCCCTAGGGCACAGACTTGCATTGCTCACCAAAGGCTCCAGGCAGCCCCTGGGGAAATACAAGTGAAAACAACTCCACTTTTCAGCAACTTGAGAGACTTTTCCTTGGAGTGTGTGTGGAATTTTAAGCACACAGCTGTGCTTACGGAGTGTGAAATAAATTGGGATCTTGACCACAAAAAATGAAGAAGGCTAATCTAATTTGAAGACCGTACGCAGGCAAATGAGTGCATGGGAGCTTCTGGGGACCCATGTCCTGTTGCCAAATACCCAAAAAAGAGGGGTGATGCTTTTATCTGCAGGGCAGGCGGGGTCCTCGAGAAACTGAGAGCTGGCTTCCAGCTCTAAAATGATGTGACTACGGGTCTGTGACCCTGTGACTCATAGAAACTGCTTGATGAAACTAGAAATGCACCCTGACAGGTTCACAAATAGTAGTAATAGAAGTTACCCGAGCTACTCATTATTAAGCACCTACCATGTGCCAGGGAATATTCATTGGAGCTCTCTTTTTCTCTCTGTTCTTCCTACCTCTCTCTCTACAGATACAAATATAAGTTTACACAGAAGACCCGTTATTAGCATTTTATAAGCATTTTTAGATGAGTTAATTGAGGTTCAAAGAGGTTAACGTAACCTTGAAAATCAGCTAAAAAATGAAAGAGTTGGCATTTCAACCTGCTCAGACTGACTCCAAAGAATGTTCTACCACTTCACCCTTCATGGATAAGCCTTAGATATGAGCATATTTATAGAAATAGAAAGTGATAATTAGTCACAGTCATAGTGGTTTAATCAGTACAGTGTTTGGTTAATGTTTGCTAGAAATAGTCCCCTCCTCCCAAAAAGAAGAAAACTTGGGGGCAGTTTTCTGTGACGATTCAATACAGCAGGACAGCCCTCTGCCTCAGAGTGTGAGGACTGAAGCTGGACAGTGCCCTTCGAACTGGCAGTAAGTTAGGGTCTTGCTACTCAAAGTCTGGTTCATGGACTCGTGACATTTCTATCAGCTGGGAGCTTATAAGGATTTCAGGCTTTGCCCTGGGGCTACTGGAACAGAATCTGCCTTTTAACAATGTCCAGGAGTGATTCTTACTTCCATTAAAAGTTTGAGAAATACTGATTTAGGGCACCAAAATAAGAATAATATGGTTTACAAAACCATGGACACCCACAAATCTAGGCTTGCTGAGTACTGTGATGATAATGATTAAAAAACCCTTTGCTTTAAATGGAAAGGGAACCCACTGTATGGGAGAGCATAATTGCCAATTATGCATCAGATAAGGGGTTAATTTCCAAAATATATAGAGTGCTCATACAACTCAACAAAGGGAAGAAAAAGAACCCAATTTAAAAATGGACAGAGGACCTAAATAGACACCTCTCCAAAAAGGACATACAAATGGCCAAGAAGCGTATGAAGAAATGCTCAACGTCACTAATCATCAGAGAGATGCAAATTAAAACAATGAGGTATCACCTCACACCTGCCAGAATGGCTGCCATCAACAAATCATCAAACAACAAGTGCTGGCGAGGGTGTGGAGAAAAGGGGACTCTAGTACACTGCTGGTAGGAATGCAGACTGGTGCAGCCACTATGGAAAACAGTATGGTGTTTCCTGAAAAAATTAAAAATTGATCTGCCATTTGACCCAGTGATCCCACTTCTAGGAATATATCCTAAAAAGCCTGAAACACCAATCAGAAAGAATATATGTACCCCTATGTTCATAGCAGCACTATTTACAATCGCTAAGATCTGGAAACAGCCAAAGTGTCCATCAATAGATGAATGGATAAAAGAGCTGTGGTACATATATACAATGGAATACTATGCAGCTGTAAGAAAGAAAGATTTCTTATCCTTTGAGACGACATGGAGGGACCCTGAGAGTATTATGCTAAGTGAAATAAGCCAATCAAAGAAAGACAAATACCACATGATCTCACTTATTTGTGGAATATAATGAACAAGGTGGGCTGATAAACGAAATAGACCCAGAGACATAGAAAGGAGTATGGTTCAGACTGACAAACCTCAGAGGAGGGGGGCGGGGGGGATGGATGAGATAAACCAAAGACCTTATATGCATGTATGCATAACAAATGGACATAGACAACAATACTGGGTGGGGTTGGGGGGGTGGGATGGGGAGGAGGGTGTCTGGGGCGGGGAGGAGATACATCTGTAACAAAAATAAATTAATAAAAATTGGGAAAAAAAACATTAAAAAAAAACCTTTGCTTTTATGAAGAGCATGATACATAATAATATGACAATATTGAGGGAACACTAACTCTATCTCAGGACTGTACAGAGCACTTTACATGTATTATTTTATTGAATTCATATAACAACTCTAAAAGGCGGGCAATCATGACCTTCATTTCGCAGAGTAGAAACTGAAGTTCATAGAGCTCAATGGACACGTTCAAAGTCACTGAGCTCGTAGGTGGTGGTCCTGGGACGTGAACCCAGGTAGCGTGACCCAGTGCTAGGGCTTACACTCTGAGTTGATTAGTGCACTATGCTGCCTCTCCAGCCCAAGCAAGAAAACACCCAGCAGAGTTCACGGAGCACTGTGCTTCCAGGAAGCTAGCGAGAGCTACCGTTTCCAACACAGCCTCCTCACTCTGCACCCATGCACTCTCCCTCCAGTTACCAGGTCTGCAGAGGGGAATTTAGTGTTAACTAAATGACAGTGTTTGCAGATTTAAAATAAGAAGTGAATTAAGCAAGTGATCAAGCAGTGTCAATAATAATGGGACACATGGACATGAATTCCCTCCAGTTACGCTGATGCAGACAGAGCCTCACCTGGGGTCCACGTGTGCGCAAAGATGTTTTACCTGGGTCAGCTCAGAAGACTGACAAATCCAAACGGAGACGCGTTCTCCAGAACGACTCGCCTGGACTCTTTAACAATGGCAAATTCATGAAAGGGAAAATAAAAAGGCAGGGAAGCGTATGGCTTCAAGGAGGCTAAATAGGCATGCCAACCCAATGCGCTGTGTAGTCATTGACTGAACCCTGAATGGGGCGAACGGTGGTGGAGACAACTATGAAAGTGATTATTATGATGACTGGGGACATCTGAATATGGACTCTAGCTCTATTAAAGAATAGAATTGTATTGGTGTTCAACTGAGTGTGACCATTGGATGGTGGTGCATAGAAGAAAGTCCTTGTTTGGCGGACATGAATGCTGATGGGTTTAGGATTGTGGAGTCATTTATATTCATACCTTCCTCTCACGTGGATCAGAGAAAAGAGGAGCAAAATACATCAGATGTGGCAAAATGTTAGCAATTTGTGAATCTAGATGAAATAAACATGGGTGTTCATTGTCCTATTCTTCCAACTTTTCTATAGGTTTGAAACTTCAAAATTAATAATTGGGGGGAAAATGAATTAGTGCTGATTCATTGTTGTTTCAATAAAATAATGTCATTAATGTAAGAGAGGAAGGGTAGTGTGTGGTAAGGGATAGGATGCCAGGATGAGGGGCTGGGGGAAAAGTTATACTTGGAAGACTAGGAATTACTAGCAACCTAGGTGAGCCAAGGGTAGGTGGCCTACTGGCGAGTGCTATCTGCAGGCATACGGAAGTGGAAAAAGGCAGTTGGAATTGCAGTGTACAGAGAGATCATTGTCGACTTTGGTGTGATCTGTCAGCCCTGCTTTTCCATAACCAGTCAGTAGTTGACATTAGCGTCACAGGATTTCCCCCCAATCCATCATTTTTGAACCGATCTCCCCAAGCATCCTCTTGCCTCAATCCAGAAATGTTTAGGGGAGTTCACAGTGCCACCCCCCGCCCACTTTCTTTGTGAAGGGGTTGGCCCTAGACGGTCATTTTTTGTCCCACCTAACCCTTACCTCTAGTCACAGGTGACCAAACTAAGATTAGACACTGAACTAATCTGGACCAGTCAAGTCTCTCTCCTAGGAATCTCAAACATGGAGCAAATGCATCTGAGCTGGAGAATCTGAGCTGAAAATCTGTGTAGGCCCATAGCCAAAAGCAAGGTGAAGTCATGAAGGAGTGGAAATCATAAATGGACAGAGACAGGTGGTCATACGCAAAGAGAAGACTGAAGCTGTGTGGGAAAAAGCAGAGGTACAAGACCCCAAGTCCCCAGAGAGTCAAAACAGCACCGCAGCTGCTTTCTCTGAAGGCTTCTCAACTCCTGGCTCCATTTCCCATTAAGCCTGACTTCCTCCCCACCCGCCTACGGGGAAATCCTCTCCTCTTTCTTTCTCTGAACTAATTAGGTGAGTTTTGATTCCTTAAACGTGCTCATTTTCCTGCTGGATGTGACTTGTTCTCTCTCCCCCTTTGGCTAGGGTCTCCTCATCCCACCACCTCCTCCTTCAGCAGGCAACATCCCCAAGCCCCAAACTATTTTATTCCGGTCTCCCCTCCTTCCAGCCAATCCATGTCTCTGAGCCAGCCCTGCACCTGGGCTTACCTGAATGGTGACATGATTGATTTTACTATTCTTTTTGGTAATGTACGGATCGCTGGGTACTTGTTCTAGGTCTAGTACACTGATTGCCTTAGGGACTCTAGAGGGCTAGGGCCAGGGGCAACACTACTTCTGTCTCATTATAAAAGTAATATATGTTCATAATAGAATTCGTGGGGAAAATAGAAAAGAAAAAAAAGAAGAAAAATAATTTATGATTTTTTCATCCAGAGATAAGTCCTATTAATACTTGGGTTTATTTCCTTTTAGACTTGACTTAACATAATTCAGATGATGTAGCACATATACGTTTTTACCCTGATTTCCTTTACATGAAAAGCATTAACAAATATCTAAAAAGTTATTTTTAAATATATCACTTTAAAACCTGTACGATATTCCATCTTATATCAAATGTAAAAAAGTAAATAAATGTATGATCTAATCTAATCATACACATTCCTGTTATTGGACATGTTGGTTGTTTTCGTTGTCTGCTAATATAAACAACCCTGGGAGAAACTTTTGGGCATGGTTTGATTCTTGATGCAAATTGACAAACTGGTTTCACAAATGGTTTTACTTCCTCCTCTGGGACCAAACTTCTCTTGCACAGCATCTTTAAGTGCATCACCGCCATTATTATTTCAATGTTTACAAATGTAATCATTAAAAATGCTAACTCGGATTGCTTGCATTGTTGAAGACTATTAAAGCTGAACTTTTTTCATTTGTCATTTAACTTGATACAAGTGCAAATCGGTGAGTAATACATTTTGTTGCAATGTATGAAGAGCTTGTGTGTATTTTTTAAACATAAGGTGGTATCTTCTGTTACCTTGTGCCTTGGCACTAGAAACAATATACTCATCGTGTGAGTGAGTCAATGGCCAGTGCTGGGCAGGTAGTATTGGTATCACAGTTTTGCCAATTCTCTAAAACTGAGAACTAAACTCTAGTGGTTCTATATCTCAATGAGTAAAAATAAACCAGTAATATATAAATGAAGATTATAATTGAAGAAAAATTCATCACAATGCATTTTTGTAAATGACTCTTCATTCCACTGTTAGTGCCTGGTTTCAGTTAGTCACTGTTGTAATATAATCGATAGGAAAATATTTTAAAGATAAAGAACTTTGATAATATGGCTTAAAGGATGGAAAATTCCATCTTAGAACTCTAGGTAGAATTCCAGTGGAAAAATAATGAGGGTCTAGCCTGAAAGGCTTGGATTCTCTCTGAGCTTTGAAAATGTTAAGATAGGAAATGTGTTGGCACCATCTAGTTATATAATTCACAGTTACCAGTAACTTTAACTCATCAAACCCTCCAATGTCTGACAAGCTCTTTTCCTGCTGGAGAGGAAAGTCTTTTTCCTCCAAGGTCTAGATCAGAATCACTTTCCCCGAGTTCCCAAGAGAGGGAATGAAGACAAGGGGGAGTCTAATAACGCAGTTAAGGTTGTGTTTAGATATAGAGGGAGTAAGGGGAATTGGATGAAGGTGGTCAAAAGGCACAGCATTTTAGTTATATGATAAATAAGCACTGGAGACGTAACGTACAACATGATAACTGTAGTCAGTCCTGCTGTATGCTATATTTGAAAGTTAAGAAAGTAGATCCTAAGAGCTCTTATCACATCTCTATGAGATGATGGATGTTAACTGAACTTTTTGTGGTAATCATTTCACAATATATAGAAAGCAAATGATTATGCTGTGCACCTTAAATTTATACAGTATAATAGGTCAATTATATCTCAATAAAAAATATTTAGAGACTTTTTTTAAATCATCTTAAAAATGCCAGATGATCCCATTGTTGAACTGATTTTAAACTTGTTTTATTTGGAAAGAAGCGATTGAAAATGTAACTGAGTCTTATTCATTATTCTGTTGAGAATGTAACTGAGTCTTATTCATTATTCTGTTGAGAATGTAACTGAGTCTTATTCTTTATTCTGTTGAGAATGTAGCTGAGTCTTATTCATTATTCTATTGAGAATGTAGCTGAGTCTTATTCATTATTCTATTGAGAATGTAACTGAGTCTTATTCTTTATTCTGTTGAGAATGTAACTGAGTCTTATTCTTTATTCTATTGAGAATGTAGCTGAGTCTTACTCATTATTCTATTGAGAATGTAACTGAGTCTTATTCTTTATTCTGTTGAGAATGTAACTGAGTCTTATTCTTTATTCTATTGAGAATGTAGCTGAGTCTTACTCATTATTCTATTGAGAATGTAACTGAGTCTTATTCTTTATTCTATTGAGAATGTAGCTGAGTCTTATTCTTTATTCTATTAAGAATGTAGCTGAGTCTTACTCATTATTCTATTGAGAATGTAACTGAGTCTTATTCATTGTTCTATTGAGAATGTAGCTGAGTCTTATTCATTGTTCTATTGAGAATGTAACTGAGTCTTATTCATTGTTCTATTGAGAATGTAGCTGAGTCTTATTCATTGTTCTGTTGAGAATGTAACTGAGTCTTATTCATTATTCTGTTGAGAATGTAACTGAGTCTTATTCTTTATTCTGTTGAGAATGTAACTGAGTCTTATTCTTTATTCTATTGAGAATGTAGCTGAGTCTTACTCATTATTCTATTGAGAATGTAGCTGAGTCTTATTCATTATTCTATTGAGAATGTAACTGAGTCTTATTCATTATTCTATTGAGAATGTAGCTGAGTCTTATTCATTATTCTATTGGGAATGTAACTGAGTCTTATTCTTTATTCTATTGAGAATGTAACTGAGTCTTGTTCTGAACGTGTCACCAGGTCTTCGCATTTGATTTGGTAATTGCAACGGCAGGAGTTATTTTAGGTGTCTACACTTTTCCCTTCCACCGAAGCTGGAGATGGCACCGGCTGAGAAGACTCAATACTGAAATGCTCAGGAATTTTGTGGGCCAACTGCCAAATACAGCCATTTTAGATGACAGAAACTTAAGACTTAATAAATTATATTAAAAAACAAAAAAACAAAGGTGTAATCAATATTCCAACCTCATCACTTCCTAATTATTTTACTCTATGGTATCGCTGTCTGTGTTCTCGAAGTGATTTCCATCCATTGCGACTAGGTGACGGTGATGCTACATCACCGGCACGACCGCGTGTGTCTTCCCAACTTCGCCTTCGGCAATGTCACAGCTGTGGCTTCAAATGGCCATTGTAGCACTGACCCACTAACACTGGAAAACGCTGCGAATCAGGGCTTGCCCGCCCCCACACCCAGGCCCACCTCACCAGAGACAGCTGGCTGGACATTTGCCAGCACGTGGGTGCATGGGAGCGCGTGGGGCTTCGCGGCAAGAGCTGGGCTCGGAAAGCCGGAGAGACCGGATTCTCAGCCTGGCTCCTCACTTGCCCAGTCTGCGGCGCGGGCAGGCCATGCCCTTCTCTGGAGCTCCTGTCTCGTCCACACAATGAGGCCGCGGGCAGGCCTGGGCGCCGGGCAGCTCTGGGTCCTCGTCTCTCGAGATCATTCTGGTTTGCTATTGTGTGGGCAGTTGGGTACTAGACTCATGTTATCTCCACAATAACCTGGTTATTGTTCAACAGGAAGAGAGTAAAGGAAAAATTAGCGAATTTAAGACTCCAGGTCTATTCCCTGCTGTGCAGTGGTGGGAGGGCCTGGACAAAGGCCCTTTAGACACATGCCCAGTGAGGTCTGAGTGACACGGGAGGTGCCTACCTGTCCCCATCACACCTGGGAGCGAGCCCGTGGCCAGAGCAGGGGTGGCCTCTGTGAGTGCACAAACCTGAATACTTAATCTCCTGGACACGGGAAAGCTGCCCTTGCCCTTCAGGGCTCCCCCCCCACTGCCCGTGGGAGGCTGCTGGGGGGCTCCCACGCCTGCATCCCCCCACGTGGCCCACAGTGGACAACTGGACGGAATCTGGACTAATTAATCTGGACACAGCTGCACCACGGAGCGGACACTCTGGACTTGGGCCTTATTTCTGGCTAAACCCACAGCTGCTCCTCGTCCAGGGCCAGACTGAGGGACATGGAACTTGACAATCCCAGAAGGGTAATTCCACACCAATAAAAACCATCCATTCTCCCTCGCGTGTCTTAGAAAATTCATTTTCTAAAGCTGTTGCGAGAACCTCCCGCCCACGAATGTCGGAGGCATCTGGCCCTTTTATCCCTCCGGCGACAATCACATCGTAAGGTATAGAAACATCGAGACACTATGTTGCACATCTGAAACTATTATATCCCACGCCAACTATACTGTAATAAAAAAAAAAGAACAATCCAGGCCAGGGTGCTGGGGAACCACGCAGGTGGATGGCAAGCCTGCTGGGACAGCTGAGGAAGCAGCTTTGGGACAGAGGCCCGCTCTCAGATGCAACAATGTCCCTCTGATGTTCAAAAACATGTTGTGTGTTTCTAAGAAAGGACATACTAGGAAAGCTGATGATGGTTCCTGAGGACGTTCATGTGCTGATGACAAAGTAGAAGGCTTGTGTATTCAAAGTAAAGACAGAAACCGAAGAATAAAGAATTTATGGGTCGAGATGGGGGTCCAAAGTCATACAGGTAAGGGACGCTCATTTCCTGCATGTATTCTTCCTGCAGACATGTGGGGAGCACCCACCAAATGCCAAGCATAGTCTGGGCTTGCTGTGAACACAGCCTCGAACTTTCTAGAGCTTGAATGAATTCGCTAGGTAATCAAGAGGAAAGAAAGTCCGAGGTAGTGGTCCTGGACCCTAGAAAGGAGTGGGGGGAAACGTCCAAAAGGTTCTCCATAGTATTTCTCTTCTTTTTTTTTAACCCTTTCATTTCTCTGCAATACTTGCCAGTCCCTCTTCCTGGGGTATGCCACAGGAAACAAGACAAACTTCATTTGGTAACTACATCCCTAAGTCTGTAAGGAACGCCACCAATGGAATGAAGGGAATTTAAGGCAGCCCACAAGAAGCATACGTGTGTGTTAGGAGATTGTGTGCTGAACCCCAGTTCCCACTTCTCGGCCTTCTTTAATTAGTGGTAAGGCCAGCTCTGCAGAGAACTGGGGGGGAACCGTAGAACCTCGATGACTGAGAGCTCCGGGCTGTAGAGGGCGCACCTGTCTCCCTGGAGCCTAGTAGAGCTTCTGGAAGTAGCTGGATGTAAACAGGTTCACTTGATCAGACTCCGAAGACATGGACTCGCTCACACACTCAGAAGTGGTCCTTGCTGTGCAAAGCTTCAAGAACAGGGAGATGGGATTCTGGGGAGAGACGGTGTTAACAGCAGCACAGATTGGCCGAGCTTTAACAGAAATTTGTTTTCAGCTTCATTTGAATGATTTAGACACCACAGAATAAGTGTTTTTCACCCCTTCTGTCTAGAGCAAGTCTTTTCCTCCTTCTGCAGCCCTTTCTGACAATTCGGAGCTGGCATCGAGTATTTTATATGTGGCGTTGTGATCTGGATGATGACAAGATATTTCTTGAAACTGATTTATTTTATGCCAAGTATGAAATTGGATTTGCGACAGTCGGAGCAGATGGAAAACCCAGGAAACAATGCCAGAGCGGCCACGTCCCAGGGTCTGTGAAGTCAGATGCTCTCCGGTGGGGGTGGGGTGGTGTCCTAGGGCTCTAACTCAGCATAGAAATGAATGGAAAATTAGCAAGGTGATCCAGGGACATCCAACCCCCTTCCAGTTGGTGTCTAGTTCCAAATATCTCAGAGAATGTCCTGAGAGATCTGGGTAGACTAATTCAAGCAACATTATTTTTCTCAGATGGATTCTCCCTCCTGCCTTCCCCCCAGGTCTCAAACAATTCTCTGATTGTACGGGGACATTTCATTTTTCTCCATAGCCCTCCTCCCGCTTTGCTCTCGCTCTGCCTCTGACCCCCAGCTTCTCTCTCTTGCTGTTGCTGCGTCTTCCCTTCATCCTGCACAGCCTCTTATCCTGGCACGTGCCTCCCCCTCCCCTGATCGCATTCTGCCTCCCAATCACTTTGATGTGCTCCGACAGCTGGGACTCTGTTCAGATGGACTTTTACGCTTTGAACAAGGAACATATTAATCGCAACGATCAGAAACTGAACGGGAAGTTCTCATCCTGCTCCCTCTGCAAGCACGGGGCTGCGACTTCAGACAGTGGGTCAGTGGCGAGCACAGGACCCGTGGCCTCTCGGGAGATCCCGTGGAACCTCGAATGGGGACTCGGGGCCTCGACAGCTCAGAACACCTCTGGATCCTCAGATTCAACAGCAGCCTGCTGGCCCTCTTCTCTCCACCGAGACCCCTCCTGTTTCAGATCAAGGGCTCTAGAGACATGACCAAGTAAAGATGAAGGCCACCTTAGCCCAAGGCAAACCATTTTTGCACCCTGAAACAATTTCACACTCTTTCTCCTCCCATTCTGTTTTTATTGTGTACCACCTTCGCCAGCTAAGTAGGCTCCCTGCAAAATCTGTGAAGGGTCCTTAGTCTTCTCTCCTTTTCAACAAAGCCCACATTCCTTGCTGTGGCTCACAGGGCCCTCCGTCCTCTGCCAATTTTCTCCTCTGAGGCCACTCCCCTCTCTCTCAGCTCCCTGTCCTCTCATGATCTAGTCATGATGACATTTGTATACATCTATCCTTAGCCTTTGCACAGAGTTCTTTTTTGGTGGGAGCACTCTTTCCACCCTTTTTGCCTATGGACCTTGCTAACTCTCAGTTGACCTTTCACTTTAAGCTTCATTATTTAATGTTAACTCTTCCAGGAAGCCTTCCTTGATTCCCCTACAAATCTACATATACCTATACCCTGCCATCCACAGGCATGCCCTCTTCCCTGCATGCACATACACGTATTTATCCCGTCACTCAACCTACACCACACACACGTGTGCACCCACACACGCACACAGGGCTACACAGAAGTCCACACACCCACACTCATGCCCCTACACATGTGCCATACATCTTAGATCGAACCATATGAAATTGCCAATATTGGACTGTTTTGACCTGTAAAAGACTTCTTTCCTATCATGTGTTTTCAGCCGATGTATTCTCCCACTTCTACCCATCAATGCATACCCATTCCCAAATGCACATCCTCTTTTGCTCAACACAAAATCCCCAAGTACCCCTTTGACTAAGAATGATGTGGACGAATTGCCTGGTATTCCCATGTCCCTCACACTGAACATTTCTGGTGACGCTACACATTTCCGGTAGTGAGTTGACATTAGCTTGTCTCAGCACATACTTTGGAAAGTTTTGCCTTGCTTCCCCAAGGCCCCGGAAGCCTAGGGCGGTTAATGGAAGGACACCTGGAACGGAGTCCCCTCAGCATTTCAATCACCCCATCGCACTGTCAGGTAGAATGAACCCCTAGTAATCTGTGGCGGTTCTGGCGTAATAGCCAAGTGCTTAACCGGCGCAGAGCACAGCGTGGACGACGGTCAAAGGAATGCAACCAGCGTCACAAATACTGAGAACTCTAGGTGCCAGGGTTAGGAACTGAACTGTGTTTCCCCAAAATTCATATATTGAAGATCTACCCCTAAAGGTGACTGCACTTGGAAATAAGGCCTAGGAGACAATGATGGTTAAGTGAGGTCGTAAGAATCGGGCCTTTATCTGATAGGGCTGGTGTCCTTATAAGAAGAGGAAAAGGTACCAGATCTCTCTCTCCTCCTTCCCACGAGCACAGGGGACCGGCCATGTGAGGACACAGCATGTATGTGACTGTCTACCAACCAAGAAGAGTGGCCTCACCAGACATAAATCCCCACGGTATTTTGGTCTTGGACTCCTAGCCCACAGAACGGTGAGAAAATAAATGTCTGTGTTTGGAAGTCCCCCAGCCTGTGCTGTCTTGTTATGGCAGCCCTCACAGATGGATATAGACGGGCACACTATTCCCATCACGAGTGAGAGGGCCGTGAGCATGCCAACGAGGTCTCCACACGCACAGAGCTGACCTGCTGGTGAGGCAGACAGTAAACAAACACAAAAATACCATGGCTTCATCAGCATGAAGAAGAAAAACACAGCAAGGGAAAGAAACAGAGAAGGGATTGGAGGAACACACATCAGATGCTGTAGGCACTTGAAGGCTGTGATGAAAGTTTGAATTTGAATCTGTGAAATTCTGAGACCACCTGCTGGGTTTTGAGCAGAGCCATGACCCGGTCTGACTTACGGAAAATGATCATTCTCCCCACACTGTTTGAGGACAAATGCGGGTTTGCATTATTCCACTTTAAACTGCTTTCATATTTCCCCTTAATGTACTTGTAGTGTTTTAATAAATTTGCCTAACATATAATGGGCACGAAATGAATAAATCAATGAATAAAGAATGCGTAAGAAACGGGTTTTGGAATAAGCAAACATTCACTTAAATTCTGCCTCTATGACTCACTTGCTGTGTGAGCTTTGGCAAGTTGCTCAGCCTCCCTGAGCCTCAGTTTCTCCTTTTGAACAAGGGACTAATATCTAACTTCAGATTATAATGCAGGGGGAAGTAGGGGATGTGATAAAAAGGGATTGCACGTGATTGGCTAAATAAATATGGTGGAATTGACCTCAAATATGCCTGGATGGGCTTGCTCTACTGCGCAAGGATGTCCCTGTTTCAGAATGAGCGGCTGACAAAGCTTCCGTGGGTTCCTAACAGCTGGACTGGTGGGTCTATCCTGAGGACACTGGAGTGGCTTAGAGCTGTTCCCCGGCTTCTTCCAGCTCCCAGGGGCCTGAGTGACTGGCTGAGCTGCTGGGAGCCCGGGACTCAATGGGGCTACAGTATCCGAGTTCTGTGTTGAGTGCCTAGGTTACAGTGGATTTGTTCAAACCGATTCCCCCGTATCAAAGTAGCCTCCAGCCCTGTTCTCACAACATTCATCCCCTCCTTTCTTTTTTTTTTTTTTCAGAAGCTATGGATTGCCTTTAATCAATAATAATACGGTTATTAACAATAGCTATATTTATTAAGAATTTATACATCATGGACTGTGATCAGCTTTACAAATATTTTCTCACGTATTTCATACGTATTAATGAAATAGGTCACAGTTATTTGTCCCCATTTCACAGATGAGAAAAAAGAGGCTTAAAGAGATTAAACTACTTGCTCAAACATCCCCTCTTTTCTTAATCTTTTTAACAATTTTTATGTAGTCTTATAGGAACATGTGTCTTTTCTTTCCCTCTCTATTGGAAGCGCTGTGTGGGCAAGCTCTGTGCCGGATTCACTCAGCAAACACCACCCTGTGGCAGCTACTAAGGAGAGAAAAATAAACGGTCAGCAAAGTAACAATAGCTAATCTCACTGAAACTTCTCCACCAGCCACTGTGCTAAGCCCAATCATCTCATCGAATGAATGAATGAATCCCTTAACCAGAAGAGATGGTAAGGCTATCATATACACACGGACACTTTACTGATAAGAAACTTGATGTTCAGGAATGTTATATAATATATCCATGATCACAAGTCTAAGAAGAGGAGAAGCAAGGATTTGAACCCAGTTTTTCCTGGCCCCAAAGCCCGGGCTTTCATCTCTGACCCCTCCTCAGCCCTTTGGAAACCTCACAGCCCATCACTGTGAACACGGCTCAGCAGAGCCTCTATTCTGCATTCTGAATTGGCCTCTCTGGCAGACATGAGTTCTATTTTCCAGCTACTTCTGCCTCCTGATCTTCTAAGAACATTGCAGGCCTGGGCTGCCCTGTCCCCTTTGAAGTCAGGCATAGCCAGGTGACTTGCGATGGCGAATGTGAACACGAGTGTGGCAGTCGCTGCTGGGTAGAAGTGTCCAGAACCAGGGCCCAACTCACCACTATCACTGTCCCGTTGCGGACGTGAGTGTGGAAGGGATCGGGCAGTGCAGCGTCCCTCTGCCTCCGTCTTCGGGCGACTGAGAAAAGGAGGTGCCCCTGGCACTCTGCCCTGCCCTGTGCTGTGGGGGGAACTTGTGGGGTTACAATTGGGGTGTATGGATCCTGTCCCTTTGTACTCCTAGTGTCCCCCCACCCCCCGAATTGCACTTTCCAATTTCCGTACCAGATGCCTTCAGTCCTTGACCAACAGGAAGCACTGGACTGGGTTAAGGGTGGAAGGAAGAGAGAAAACAGGGTGTTCTTCCTCCTGCTCCCACCTTGGGTGCATCTCTGGCAGCAGATACGTCTCTTCCATGGATCCAGAGCTAACTTGACACTCCAGCCATGGTCCTGACCTCCATGGGGACCCTGGTCCTTAGTCCCTCCTACCCAGGGGTGGTAGTGGCCTCGTGCTCTTTCTGGGAGACCAATATATGTAAATATAATATATAATATATGAATACATAAAAAATATATGTATATTTATATATAAATATACTTATATATCTAAATATATTATATTTATACTTATATTTATATAATTTTATATATATAAAGTTTGCACACACACACACACGTTACTCCCTCCCAGAGGTGATCAGTTCTTCAGGGTCTGTTAGAAATCAGAGAAGCCTCCAGAGAAAAGAAGACTGTCCTGTATATTTTCCTCAAAAGATTTAAGAAACTCCTTGGGAGAAACCCTGAGCACAACCACGATTCACTCCGAGTCAGCAGTTTTGAAATATAGGACGATCTCCATAAGTGAATGAGAACTTGCCAAGGTTCCTGACAGAGCATTTTTTGGGTTTTTTTGGTCATTTTAAAGAGATTTTTCAAGAACAGAAAACACTCTTCCCTTCGAGTTTACACCACGAATATGAGCCATGACCTTTCTGGAGGACGCAGGCCCAGCCTTGGCTGCTGGTGAGCCTTTCTCAGGGCCGCTGAGAGCCGTTCCCCTCCTCGGCTGCCTGTGTTTACACAGAACCGTCCAGTGAAGGGTGTCAGAGACGTGTCACGTCTGACAAAGGAAAGGACCAGGCGTGGCAGGTGCTCAGCTTCTCACCAGCTCCCACTCCCACAGCTGTGCCAGGGGCAGAGTGTGGCCCCAGAGTCGTGGGACTCCAGCATGCTCCTCCACGCCCCGACAGAAGCTGGGTACACACGGGGCGAGCACACACAGAATTTGGCACATCTCAGAATCCTTGGACTTAGGCACGTCCGTAGTGATTCCCACTGGGACGAAAAGATGCTGACAGAAGGTAGTCTGGATGCCAAAGGTGCAGCGATGCTTCTTAGACAAGAAAACAGCATTGGCTGCAAAACATGCAGCATTCGGAGATGTGAGCAACGACCTGGGGGGGTGGGAGGGGACGGGGCTCCAGACATGGGTAGCAACCTGTACAAAAGGTGGGGAGAGGGGTGTGAATCGGGGACAGCTGTGCTACTCTCTGCATGGGTTGCTCTGATCAAGAGTACATGTGTAGGTGGGAAGGGTGTTTAGAGCAAAATTCCCACTGACTTACACAATGTCGGTGTTGGGGCACGGAAAAGTGGACGATGGACATCAGAGACGAAACCACTCACCTCACTGACACATTCCAGACCTCCAGAGCCAAAGTGCTTCCTTTTTATTACTCAGAGCCCTTCCTCTGGGAATGCTGGACCCACCTCTTTCCCATCCGTGGGAGTGAATGCGGACAGCCCCCTTCTTAATCAGGAGCTTATCAGTCTGGCCCCTCTCTCCTTCCCTTTGGCAGCCGTTCACTTGGGTTTCAGACTTTTCTGAATAGACGGATCACATCTCCCCCTTGCGTCTGGCCAGTTCCAAGGGGGATGTTTTGCAACAGGATGTTTTAAAACAAGTTGTGTTAAAACCCAACAATGACTAATCCTGAACACAGGAGATGCTCATTGAATGCTTGACACCCACTGAGTCAGCTGTGGAGTCCCAGCCCCGCACCCATGTTCCCACTTCATCACTGGCAAGCTTTTAGGGAACTCACTCGGCCTCAGTTTCCTCAAAGCAGGAGTCTAAATGAAACGTGCGTGTAGATTTTTGCACATAGTAAGCCTTCAGTCAATGGGAGTCGGAAAACTGTGGTTCGCTCTTCCATCAGATTGGCTGAAGCCTCTGGGCGCAAAGACGAAGAGGGCAGACCCGGCTCCGGAGGAGTGCAGTGCGAGAGGCCGGGATGGAGACAACTCTGGCGCCATGGGCTTTGAGGGAGGGGCCCGTCGTGGTCTGGAGAAGCCCCGCTCTGTGCCTAAGGAGGCGATGCTTGAGCCCAGTGCGGCAAGGGAGCAGGCATTTGCCAGGCAGACACATGGAGAAGAAAAATCCGGGCAGAAGGCGGACCGGGTGCAAATATGTAGAGGCTGAACAAACAGTGATCTAATTCTGGGGACGGGAGGCAGGAGGGAGGAAACGGCATCAACAAGTGGGCAGGGAGCCTGGCACAAGAGTTTTTGCAGTGGGATAAGGACTTTGAATTGTGCCCCACTGGAAAATTCACAATGCGTGCATTTCAGCAGAGGGACTTTGCACAGAGTCATGTCTCCACACCCCCTGGGACGTGATGAATGGGCTGCTGTGTGTGTGAGTTGGGAGAGCAGTGACGGGGACCCGTAGAGAGGTGACTTCGTTAGTGCTCACCCAACTCCAACCCCATAGGCACATCCTGCCATTTAGACTAATTCCTTGTAACGAGTTCATGAATTCTCGCCCACTCTGGAGGTGAGCATCCAAGCAGGGAGTCTACATTTAGCAAACTATACATATTTACCTTCATCATCATTCTTGGTGTATGCGCCACCCTGATACTTCAACCATACTCTGCCACCCCGGCACTAGCCTGGGGCAGGCACGTAAAACCACACACAGCCACTCCAGCTCTGAGCAGATGTCCATCTGTTACTCTCTCCCTTAATAACAGCTACCCCCGAGTCAGCCACAGAGAGAAGCAGAACGCCTACTGCCTACCTGGCCCTGAATTCTAAGGTGGCAACGAAAAGGCGAATGACGTAAGCAGATCGTCAGCCTTCGAGGCGTCTGTAGACTGGTGGAGAACCGTCCGTAGGCTGGATGCATTTCCTCCCCTGTGCCTCTCCCAATCAGGCTAATACCTGCAGGGCCCTCATCCCTCCTGGAGACTAGGGAAGCTGGTGACTTGCTTAACTCATGCAAATGAAATTCCTGTTTTTGTTCTTAGCTATTTTTTGTGATTCTAATCCACGACCCTGTTTGGAGGGGAACCTCCTTCCCATCCCTGAGACCCCTTCTCTGTGGAGGGAAGTCCACTCGCAAAACATGACCACCCTACCCCTGACTGCCTCCACAGGACGAGGAGTGACTTGAGGTGACCAGCAATTTGCACACCTCGTCCCTTTTTCTCACTCCCTCTTGAGACATGACCAGGTCTCAACGCACATCTTCTGCTGTCTTGCTCCTCACCCGCTTCACCAGCAAACAATAGCACTGGAAGCTAAGTAACCCGTCCGTGGTTACATACAGATTCAAAGGCAGGGAGGCTCATCCCAGAGTCTCTATCCTTGACCACTGTCAGCGCGCTAGGGCTGCCATAACTAAGCACCACAGACTGCGTGGCTTAGACGATAGAAATCTATTTCCTCGGAGTTGTAGAGGCTAAAAGTCCAAGGTCAAGGTGCCAGCAGTTTGGTGTCCTTCAAAGGCCTCTCTCTTTGGCTTCTAGATGGCCGTCTTCTCCCTGGGTCTCCACATGGTCTTCTCTGTAAGCGGCTGTGTCCTGATCTTTTCTTCTTATAAGGACACACGTCAGATTAGGGTCTTCCACAATGACCTCATTTGAGCATAGCCTCTTTAGGGACACCATCTCCAAATACAGTCATATTCTGAGGTACAGGGGTTAGGACTTCAACAGAGGAATTCAGGGGGGCACAGTTCAGCCCACAACCACTGATTGTCTCTTTCATGACCGAGCTGGGTACAAAAATGACAGGAATGTAAGAGAAGGGGCTGCATAAGCTCTCAGGAATGGATACACAGATTAGTGTGGGAGCTGGAAGGCAGAAGGAGTTATCTTGAGCTCCTGGAATGCCTTGAGCAGGGCTGTGAGGAATGTCCATCAGGGTCCTTGGCCACGGGCAACAGACACCAACGCGGGCTTCTCGAAGCAGATAAATGACACAGATCCCGAGGAAGAACAGGAGGAGACTCACAGAATTTAAGGAAAGAATGAAAAGAATGACTTGTAAAAAAAATAAATAAATGAAAGTTATCCTAAAGGGCCTGGGCAGCGGGAACCGAAGGAGAGCCCCCTCCCGAATGAATTCACTCCAGCAACGTCCGCCCGCCCGGGCAGCACCTCAGATTCCCAGCACAGGGGGTCCCGTGGGGCTGGCTTAGACATGTGTCCGCTCCGGGGCTTGCAGAGTCCCGGACGCATGCAATGACATGCCCAGGGCTACGCAAGCCCCCAGGAAAGAGCTGAAAGAGTAAGCCAGCAGCTGGTTCTCAAACATGCTTCCTGTTGATAGTTACAGGTTTTAGAGCTAAAACCATGGAGCGGGGGTAGGTAGGACCCTGAAGAGAGAGCAAGAGGCTGTCATCAGAGAAGTGACAGGAAATGCAGAGTGGGCAAAAACAGGCCCACAACGGACATGCCACCCTGCTATTAGGGCTGGGGAAACTGAGGCTTTGCTTTAGGTACAGCTCAAAACTGAAAAGACCTAGGATTTAGGAGAAGTTCTGCCAATTCCAAATGATGTACTCTTTCCAGCTACCCCATGGAGCATCAGCCTGCCCCATCCCCAGGGCAATAAATTAATACATGAGCAAATACATAAATAAACAAGCAAGCACACAATACGTGACGAGGCTAGAATTCCAGAATTTTAATCCACTCATTTACATAGACTCTCCCTTCACGACTGAATTAAAGCGAAGGCTGAGGCATGCTGAATCAGAGGGCCTTCTGTGTTTGCTTATCATTAATATTCAAGAGAGGACTAGAAGCCACACAGTCCACCTTCTGCGAGAGAAGGGCCAGTCCCAGCTTCCCCCGTCAGCCCACCTGGGCCCTGACGAGCTGAGCAGTCTGTGTGCACCCCGCCTTTCTGCAGGTGACCCCTGCTTTCCTGCCTTTTGGATGATCAAGTCTACCGAGTTGGCAGAGGTCATGTCCAAGCGTGTTTGCAGTAGCACTCGATGTATTGATGGTCCCCCAACATGCAAATTCACATTAGCAACGTGGTAGGTTTGTCCTGTGTATGAGGACGGAGGCTGCAGGTCCCCGCTTGGGGGGAAGGTGATGGACACGGGGTGGGGACAGGCAGGAGATCCGGCCGAGGGTATTTACTGCCTCCAATCATATGTCCAAGCTATGAAAGCCCCCCAGAGAGAGCTAAAAGAGTAAGCTAACAACTGATTCTCAGAAATGTTTCATCTTTATAGTTATAGATTTTATCACTAAAACCTGAGCTCCAGGGACTGAGTTTAAAGGCCACCTCGCAAGGGCACATCATTGCTATGGTATTCTTTCCAAACCCCGATAAGCCCATACTAATTATGAGAAAACTATGAGATAAATCCAGACCTTCTACAGGATGCCTGGCTAGCACTCCTCGAGGCTGTCAAGGTCATGAAAAGCAAGGAAAGTCTAAGAAACTGCAATAGACCGGAGGACAATAAGGAGGCATAACCAGCGAATGCAGTGCGGTGCCCTGATTGGATGCTGGAAAAGAAAAGAACTGCACTGTACTGAACAGCGTCCCCTCCTAAATGTATGTTCCCGACTTTATTTGGGAATCGGTTCTTTGCTACTGGAATCAGGTTTATATGAGGTTAATCTTGATTAGTGTGGGCCACGAAACCGGTATGACTGGTGTCCTCTTAAAAAGAGGGAGATTTGTGCAGAGAGACAGACACAGTGGAAGAAGGCCACGCGAGGATGGAGGCAGAGGCTGAGTGCTGCGTCTACAAGCCAAGTGCCTTAGTCCGCTCAGGCCGCTGCAACAAAATCCCAGACCGGGTGGCTGAGAAACAATCGAAACTGATTTCCCAGTTGTGGAGGAGGGAAGTCCAAGATGACGGTGCCAGCGTGGCCAGGTGAGGGCGCTCTTCCAGATCTCAGAGCTCTTGTAAGCTGGAGCCCTGGTAACCTAATCACTCCCAAGTTCCTATCTCCTAATACCATCATATTGTCCATTAAGATTTTCACAAAGGGCCCCAGCTGGTTTGGCTCTGCGGTTGGAGCGTCGACCCTTAGAACAAAGAGCTGTGGGTTCGATTCCAGTCAAGGGCACATACCTTGGTTGCAGTTCAGTCCCCAGCCCTGGTCAGGGTCGTGCAACCAGTCAATATGTCTGTCTCATATCGATGTTTCTCTCTCTCTCTCTCTCCTTCCCTCCCTCCCTCCTACTCTATCTGAAGATAAATGGGAAAATATCCTTGGGCGAGGATTAAAAAAAAAAAAGATTTCAACATATGAATCTAGGAAGAACACAAATATTCAGTCAATAGCACCAAGGAACTCCAAGGATTGCCAGCATCCCCTCCCCAAAGCTAGGAGAGGCAAAGAAAGATTCTTGCCTAGAACCCTTGGGGAGAGCATGACCCTACTGACACATTGATTTCAGACTTCTAGTCTCCAGAACTGTGAGAGAATAAATTTCTGTGATATAAGCCACCCAGTTTATGGTTCTTTGTTACAGAAGCTCTAGAAAACTGATATCTGGACATTAATGGGGGAAAAAATGAAGTCAACAGAAAGGCTGGGGTTTAGTTAATAATAATATACTCATGTTGGTTTCTTACTTTGACAAATAGACCACCATCGTATTAGATGTTAACAATAAGGAAACTGTGAGAGAGATATTCTAGAATTCTATGTGCTACTTTTGCAAGTTTTTTATGAATACATAACTATTCCAAAATAAATAGGTTATTTGGGGGCAAGAGTCAACTCCTGGGCTGTATCATCTGTATCATCTTTGGGTGGTCACCTCCCTAAGCTTGGGTGGTCTCATCCATAAAGTGGAGATAATAATAACCCTACCCTGGGTTGTGATTAAAAGGCAATGATGCCTATAAAATACTGAGCAGGTCACATCTTTTCTTATTTTGATTCTGTCCCTTGGTCTTTTAGCCAGTCCTACCAAAGTCATGTCACAGCAAATTTGCCCAGTTCATGCCCTCATCCACGCCATTGTCTAACCTGTTGACGAAGAAAACGAGAGAACCCTGCAGGCTGCTGCTGGATTCCGCAGCAGCCCCCTCACTGAACAGGGATAGTTTTCTCACTTGCCAGGAATGGAGCTAAATCACGTGCTACATCTCAGGCTACAATCTAGGCGCCATAGGAATCAGCCCTCCCCACAGGTCCGCCAGCTGTATAACCTTAATAAAGAGAAATGAGGCTGGTCTAGGGCAGACACGATGCTTTCTTTATCTTTCATAGGTGATTACAGGTAACTCTGGGTTAGGTGGAGTCAGGTTTACTGGGTTCAAACCTCTATAAATGAGGACACTATGGATTGAGGCGAGATCGCGATGTGACCAAGGACACGGTGCGAAAGAATGACAGAAGTTCCGCTGAAACACATGACTCATAGGTCACCGACTTTTCAGGGATTTCAGGAACAATCTAACTGCTTTTATTTTGTAGATATGGAAATTGAATCCCAAAATAATCAGGGGGGCTTGTCTGGGACACCATGATTTGTTAGGGATAAATATTAGACCTCCAGCTCATGTGTTCCAATGCCCAATCTAGGATCTTGTCTACCTCTGCTGCATTCTTAAGTTTTTGTTTGTTTGTTTTTTAATTTTTTTTTCTTTATTGATTTTAGAGAGAGAGGAAGGGAGGGAGAGAGACATAGAAACATCGATGAGAGAGAACATCGATTGGCCACCTCCTGCATGCCCCCCACTGGGGATTTGGCTCACAACTGGGCATGTGCCCTGACCAGGAATCAAACTGGCGACCTCTTGGTGCATGGGTCGACGCTCAACCACTGAGCCACACTGGCTGGGCTCCTCTGGATTCTTAATAGCAGCTAGTAAACTCTCTGCATAGAGCATCCAGTAATCACTGACAGAGCTGACTGGTGAGATCTAGAGTTTCAGAAACCGAGGGCAGCTCTGTGGGTTGTCAGACACATAGACAAGGGCAGTGAGAAGGAGGACACTCTAGCGGGGTGGCTGTGATGAGAACACAGAGCTTTGCTGAAGACACGTGGCTCTGCCTTCACATCCGTACTGGGGAAAGCACAGTATCCCAGAGGCCTGGCAGCGGGCACCGCAGCTCAGAGGCACTTGGGGCATTCGGGGACCTCCGAGAAGATTCCATCCCGGCTCTGTCTGCCTCACTCATGCTCTGGAATTTTGAGCAAATTACTTCTCTCTGTGTTAAGTTCATGTTAAAATAATGGTCCTAGAGAGCTTCAAAACACTTTATGGTTTTCCAAAAGACGTTTTGACTCTTAACCACAGTCTCACTTGATTCTCACAACAAGCCTTCAGGTTATTACTACTATTATTATATTTTAGCCCTTATATTATAGATAAGGGAACACGTTTAGTGAAATAGAGTGTTATTTTCATCAATACATACACAGGGTCACAATGAAAGTAAGGAAAGGAATAGCTATTAATATTTGCTGAGCATGTATTTCTGTTCCAAGTGCTTTGAATGTGTTTGCCATTTAATTCTCAGACAACTGTGTGAGGCTGGTGATATTGTTATCCAGTTTTATTCTAAACCACAGAGAGGGTAAGCAACTTGCCTGAGGTCACAGAGCTAGGAAATGGAGTTGTCAGGGTGCAGCCCAAGCAATCTGGCTCCGGGGCCGGAGTTCTTACAGGTAAGCTCCAACAAGCATACCCTCTGCTAACCAAGGAGCTTTGGAGCTGAATCAGACACAGACACCCTTCTCCTGAAGGAGCTCACAGAGGAATTTGGGGACATTGATATGCAAATTAGATCATCAAACTTCTGGAAGAAAAAAAGTGTAAGGTTTGCCATCAGAGCGAGGACACCGGAGCGACTACAGTCAATATAGTGCAGCTTGGATTACAATCCAGGCCTCCTGACTGTATAATCAATATTCATTCTGCCTTCATTCGATAAACACTTAATACTAAGTGCCCGAGATGGGAAGTAGTAATAATTACAAGAAGACATTGTTCTTCTGAAGAAGCAGTAATTATGGTTCAAAGAAAAACGTTCCCAAACCACTTCAAGTCTGCAGCCTTTGTTCCAACAGGAACATGCTGAGACTTTATCTGTCATAAAATGACGTGGGGACCGGCCAGCTCTCCGGGGCCTCAACCCTGCCCCACCCGCTGCTATGAAGAGTCACCAGGAAGCATTCTATTCCACCGGCATTAGCAATGGTCCCTGATTTAGCAGAACCTCAGCTCACCCGCTTTCCCTAATGCACACTTAGTTAGGGCCCCTTTAATCCCCACAGAGATGTCTTCTGAGTCAGCTAGGTGCTGGCTGTGCCGTGAGAACTGTGCCCTCTGATGGAGGCTCTACAGCGTGAGGATCTCCAGGAATGCAGCAGAGGTCAGGGCACTCTTTAGATGACAGCTCGAGCTGACGACCTTACCCTTACAAAAATGTCTCTGAAAGACGCTGTCAGACTTCCCACACCTACTCCCTTGCGGTCAGAAATATCACAGAATACACTTGGCCCCGTGTTTTGAGGATCAGGAAGATGAGAATTCAATCGGGGAAAAAAAAGGGAAAGATGGAGTTTTATTCCTAAAATAACTCTTAAAAGTCAGCTATCCATTTCACCATCGAGCTCAGAGTACGCGAGGTGAAACTATGAAACATTCCTGCTTCAACAGCGTGACTTCCAAATTCGGTTGTAGTTCTTCGACTTTTCCAAAGAACCACCAGAATACTCGCCTAACCTATCAGCAGGAAGGCTCAGAGGAGAGACCTCCCCAACAACCGATCTAGAAGTGTATTGCCATGTTCACTCCATCTGAAGGGGAGCGGAGGTGGCGGATCCTGGTTTTAAATAGCAGGAGGACAGAGAACGCACATCGACTCTGCCAGCTATCACGTCTTCTCCGGGGCACTGTGCCGTGATCAGCTGGCCCCGCATCGCATGATCCTCGATGCCTATCTACGGCTGCCGAGATGACCTTCTCGATCTGGGTCAGCGATTCTCAACGGGTGAGCCGCAAGAATGTTTAAAACATGCAAAACCTGACTATTTAGTCAGGGCCACTGACCTCTTCCCCTTTAGACTGTCAAATAAAATAATGACCACACAGCAACAGCCATCCGGTGTAAAATGAATCAAAATGGTACCTTTTTTTTTTCCGGATGAGCAAAAAATAAAATTTGGGGTGTGCCGTAGAATGTTAGTGATTAGTTTATGTGTGCCATGAGATGAAAAAGGTTGAAAATTACTGATCTAGGTCACTGACCAGAGTACAGAGAATTCCCATGTGATGAGCTCGTCCACGTGGCCCCAAAACGTAACCAGTGTGCCTGGGTCCAGATTCAGCCACTGCTTGGCCCAAACCAGCTCTCCCTGACTGCCCTCCACTTACAGTGCCTCCAAGAGCCTGGGCCACCAGCCGAGGCTACCTCTTTGGGCGATCTTTTGTACCTTCTCCATCACTGGGCTTCAGCTAGACCACCTTGGTGCATCCTGGCCCACCTTCCTCGCTTCACAGTTTCCTGGCTTCTTTCTGTCCTTGGACTATTTATTAATGCAAAATGGTCCTCCTTTCTCTCCTTCTGCATCAGTTCAGTATTGCCAGGGATCTCAGCAACGGACACCGTGACCAAGGCTGTACCCTTCTCAGTCAACGCTAATCCTCATGGATGTCTGTTCATACTGAGTCTGTGCGACTGAACGAGTCACTGACTGACTCTCCTATGGAAAGAGAGCCTTGGAGTATCTGGAGTGGAATTGACACTGGACCAAGTGGTCGGGGCAGGGAGAAATAGCAGCCACCGTAGAGTGGTAGATGGCATCGTCTACCGCTTTCTCTTCTGGTCTGGAAGCCAAGCAATTGGGAGCAAGCCTCCCTGTGCTCACCAGCTGACCAGCGGAGGGTGACCCAGGGAGGAGATGAGAGAGGATTCCAGGGAGGGAGCCTCGGGGGCTGAATTTCTATCCCAGCATAACCCCCAGCCAGCTTTAGCCAGCGTCCTCCGATGTGAGCCGTGGAGATGGCAGGGCCGGCGAGGCCGCTGCTGTGAACACAGATTCAGGCAGAAAAGCCTCCCGGTGCTGCTGAGAACCTGAGCCCTTATCTGCATTCACTCCAGAGGTCCAGCAGCTGCCCTTACCAGCTCGTCTTTTCCCAGGGTCCTCCTGGGCAAACACATCGATGAAAAACACCGACTGCTGGAGGAACACAAACACAGACAGCAGGAGAGGAGCCTGGAGCGCTAAGGCCTGTTTTCAGTTACTCTGGCTTTTCTAGCATGTTCCAAAAAATACAACTCCCATCGCCATGGCAAACCTGCCTTTCATGAGACACAGTGTACGATCTCCAATGTGGACACAGAACAGATGGGACTTCGATTTTTTAAAAATTGATTCCTAATAGAAGAGAGATAGACATCACGGATTTTTTTTTTTTTTTTTTTTTTTAATTTGGGCTTTTCTTTCCCTCCTCATCATATGCGTACCTAACACTGAGAATCCTTTTCTCTCTCTCCTTGTGTTACCTCGATTCCTTCTGCAACTGGGAGTCTCTTGGGGACTGGACCCTGCTTTTATTACCACCCACCAGGTAGGATGAAGGTTACTGCCTCCGTGTCCCTTCTGAATGGCTCAAAAGAGCAGCTGCGGGACCTGCACAGCCAGAGTGTCCCCAGACTTCCGGCAGGGAGACAGTGTGGCTGGTCAGCGATGACCCAGAGTGGTGGCTGGACAGGGGACACGTGGAGCATTGCTGCAATCGAAGGGAAAACAGTGGGCGTGCCATACAAAACTGGCTTCGAGACAAGTCCCCACAGCCTGACCCTCACAAGCCCCTCCTCAGCAGGCCTTCCAGAGAAGAACCTGGTCACGGAATGTCCCTTCCAGCCCTCCCAGGAATTGCCGACCCAGATCCTTTGAGCATGGTCTGTGCATGGAATGTTCCCTGGTGGGGGGATGTCCACGCGCACACGATTCCATTCCCATGACAACTGTTGTTATAGGGGCAGATTGCGACAGACAGACACTGGTGAGATGGGTTTGGCCCACTACGTTACCCCAAATTGTTTCATTCAATGAATACATGATGATGGGGATAGCTGGATAGCTACTCAAGCCAAATTCCAAATTTTGTTTGCTCTTGGACTTTATTTCCTCCTTGCCAAAATTACTTTCAAGGGAAAAAAAATTAAAAAGTGAGAAAGAGAAACACAAGGGACTATGACTTAGGATAGGGGGTGATCTGTCCTGTGCTGAGAGGGGTTTGACCTTCGGTCTCAGTCAGACAGGCTCCCCAGGCAGCGGGATGGACTCAAAGAGGCAGAGACAGCCTAGTGCGGGAGAGGGAGGTGGGTTTTGATGGCCTTCCCAGTCCTGCTCCTCACCCATCACACTCCGGGGCTGTGGGGGGGCAGGGCTGTAGGAAGTGTACTGGGTTATAAAACCGGTAGGAACACAACCTGCGGTCTAATATTAAGCTCTTCCAGGTTCTTGTTTCACCAGCACACGTTACATTGCCCTAAACCATTTTTTCTAAAAGAAAAATCTGGAAATGGGAATACTTCCCTTCCCCTCCCCCAATTTTCTGCAGAGAAATGATAAATTCATACAGACATAAAAAATGTTACACGCCCTGGCCGGTTTGGCTCAGTGGTTAGAGTTTGGCCCGTGGACCGCAGAGTAGCGGGCTCCATCCCGGCCAAGGGCACGTACCTGGGGTGCGGTTCCTCCCTGGCCCTGGCTGGGGTCGTGCAGGAGGCAGCTGACCGATGTGTCTCTCTCGCATCGGTGTTTCTCTCTCTCTCCCCCTCCCACTCTATCTAAAGATAAACAGAAAAGTATCCTGGGGTGAGGATTTAAAAAAAGAAGTTACATACCCAAAGGAAACAAAATTACTATCTTGAGGAGATATCTGCCCCGCCCCCCACATTCATATGCTCGGGGCGGCATTATTCACAACAGCTAAGACATGGAAAGAACCAAAGTGATATCTATCAATATAGATTAGTCATGTAGCTAAAGATATAGATACATGCAGGGTGGGGCAAAAGAAGGTTTACAGTTGTTTGTATAGAAAATAACGCAATAATTAATAAACAATCATACAAGAATAAACCGTTTTGTGTACTCACAACTGTAAAGCTCCTTTTGCCCCACCACTTCTATATAGACACAACAAGGAATATTACTCAGCCATAAAAAGAAGAAACTCCTGCCTTTTGTGACAACACGGACGGACCTTGAGGGCATTATGCTGAGTAAAATAAGTCCGACAAAGAAAGACAAATCCTGTGTGATCTCACTTCTGCGTGGAACCCGAACAACTGACGTCATAGAAACAGAGAACAGATTGGCGGTTGCCAGAGGTGGGGCGGATGGGCGCAAGTGATCGAAAGGTACAAACTCTCAGTTACAAGATAATTTAACTCTGGGGATGCAATGTACATCATGGTCACTATAGTTAACAATCTGCATTGTATATTTAAAAGTTGCTGACAGAGTAGATCTTAAAAGTTTTCATCACAAGAAAAAAATTATATTACAATTTCTTATCACAAGAAAAATTTTAACTATGTTAAAATTGTAAATATATATATATATATCTCACTATATCACTTACTGGGGTAATTAATCTTTTCCCAGTATATATACATATATCAGAGTATTATGTTGTACATCTTAAACTAATACGTCAATTATATCTCAGTAAAACTAGACAAAAAATTTACGGAGGGACAAGAGGAGATTGCTGGATTGTCCTTTTTGATAAGCTAGCCACAGACAGATGTCTATTTTTATTTTTTATATATTTCGCATGCATTGGAAGCATGTGCTCTTGGTGACTCTGTTGTCCAGTCTCAGTACCATGTACAGGACCAAGAGGACAACTGTCATGCTGTTGGCCCTGTTGGACACCAAGTGCCATGGTCTTAATAAGTACTCAAAAAACATTCTGACTTTTTAAAAATTGTTTTAACTGCCACGGTTCATGTAATGAGCATTTACTAAACAAACAGGAGGGGAATCCCTCATTACCGATGACAACAGTGAGGATGATGTTAGGGGTAATGGAGATAAATCGGGATTAAAAATAGCCGATGTGGGGTGATCTGCCAATTTTCTGATGAGTTTGCCTAAGGCAAGTGGAAGTACCAGAGCCTGAGTTCCAATCCCATTGCTACCACTTAGGATGGTTATTTGGCAAGTCACACTATGTCTCGTTCTCAGTTTCCTTATCTATAACATGGACATCATGATTCCTTACAAACTGTCAACATTAAATGGAAAAAAAAAAGGATGCGAAATGGGTTTGCACTTTGTAAATGGGTTTGCACAAATCTAAGGAGGTACTTTTATTATCAGTCATAAAGAACTACATCCCTCAAGTGTTAAGATATCTTAACTATAAACTATTTTAAAAAATGCAGAATAACCAAGGATAATATATTCTTTTTTTAAAAAACTGTGGTATAACAAGTGACTACAAACTTAGCAGCTTAAAACAACCCCCATTTATAATCTCACAGAAGTCCGGGCAGTTTCCACTGGGTGCTTTGCTTAGGGTCTCATATGGCTGAAATCAATTTATCAACTGGACTGGGTTCTTATCTGGTGACTCTGGGGAATAATTTGCTTCAAAGCTGCTCCGTGTTGTTGATTGAATTCAATCCCTTGGGTTGTAGGACTGAGGTCTCTATTTTCTTGCTGGCTATCAGCCAGGTACCGCTTCCAGCAGCGTGAGGGTGCTTTTAGATCCTTGTCCATGGCCCCTCCGTCTCAGCCACCTCCTTCACACCAAATCCTCTCTGACTTCCTCCTCTGCCAGCTGGAGACAACTCTACTTTATTTATTTATTATTTTTAAAAAAATTTGTTTTCTTTATTGATTTTAGAGAGAGAGGAAGGGAGAAGGAGAGAGAGAAACATCGATTGGCCGCCTCCTGCATGCCCCCCACTGAGGACTGGCCCACAACCTGGGCATGTGCCCTGACCGGAAATCAAACTGGCGACCTCTTGGTGCATGGGTCAATGCTCAGCCACTGAGCCACAGTGGCCGGGCAAGAGAACTCTACTTTTAAAGTCATTAGATTAGTTCCACCAGGACAATTACTCTTTTTTTTTTTTTTTAATTTGGTTGCCATTGGCTAATAAAATTACGTAGGTTTTCAGGTGTATGATTTTATAACACATCATTTGTATATTGTATTGTGTGTTCACCACCCCAGGTCAAGTCTCCTTCCATCACCATTTATCCCCTTTACCCTCTTCTTTCTCTTCCCACCCTCTTTCCCTCTGGTGATCACCATCCTGTTGTCTGTGTCTATGAGTCTTTTTTCCTTTGCTTAATCCCTTCACCGTTTTTACACCCCCCCCCACCCCCTCTCCCTTCTGACAGCTATCAATCTGTTCTTTGTATCTATGAATCTATTTCTATTTTGTTTGCAACTCAAAGTCAACTGATTAGTAATCTTAACTACACCTGCAAAATTCCTTTTGTAACATAATCACGAGTGTGGTATCTATTCTAGTCACATTCCTGGGGATTAGGGCTGGGTACTGGGCAAGGGGGCATACTGCCAGCCTGAGAGGATGAACCCATTGGCAAACAGCTTTGAATGTGTACATCATGTCTCACGATTAAGATGTGAGGATGGCATTCATTTTCCCGCGGGACCTCCCAGCACAAGTCCTGGCACACAGCAGTGTTTGATGTAGTTGCTAATTGGAGACACTAGGCTTCTTCTGGGACATCTGCTTTGAAATCTCGGCTTTCATAAAGAAAATAAAAATACAAAGTGTTCTTTAGTTTGTCCATAACCTCACCCCTCCGTCATCTAGTAAATTACCCGACACATAGTAGGCCCATAATCAATAATGTGGAATAAATACATGGATGAGTAGAAGACTTTTCCACTTAGCCTTCACTGATAATCTCCTTTGACATCTGCATATTGAACTACTTTTAAAATTTCCTGAGGGATGTGTTCCACTGTGATCTACTTGCTCTGAGGAGCGCAGTTCTCTCGTGGCAGACGGGGCCCGCACTCCAGACTAGAGGGAGATTTGCCCAGATCAAAGGGAAGTTCTGCCTGAGGCTTTGGAGGACAGCTGGAAAGGGGCCAACTCCAAAAGCCTTCCTTTTGAAAGAATTTAAGAGCGGCACCAGCCTGCTAAGGAATTTGACTGCACAGGGCACCCTAACAGGCTAGATTCCAGCTCAGCAAAAAGTAAATGGCTCCCACCAAACAAAGAACACACACACACACGCACATCTTCCATCAGCCATCCACGAAAATTGCAGAGCGTCCACGCTGTCTGGAATCTTCCTCCTTGAGAGCTTGATTGACAGACCCTGGGTTGAAGTGGGGCGGCTTCATATCAAAGACGACAGCTGGCGATGTCGCGGGGAAACACAGCTCACCTTGCTGGGGATAAATCGATGTTCCGCTCGGGGCTATTACTGCATTAGTGGCTGGTTATTATTTAAAAATAAAAACCTGCAAATGCGCTGGTTATACTTTCATCAGACTGTCTCTCGGGAGGATTCTTTTAGGATTCTTCGGTTTTCTGAGTTGCACAAAACAATTTCCCATTAACCATATCCTAGCATTTTCTGCTGATTAAACCAAAGCCATTTACATAATGGAAAATTTAAGACAGACACACACACACACACACACACACACTAGGTAAATACGTGCATAAACAAATACCTTGCTAAATGTTAGACACACTTAAAATGCAAAAACACCTAGCCTGTGGAGGAGGAAGAAGATAGGAGCAAGGTGCATATGTGTTACAAAGAGCCGAATAGATTCATACCATCTAATATTTATAATAGCACTTGCTACACTGTATTTATGTTAACTCATTGAATCCTTACGGAAACTCTGCGATGTAGATGTACTGTTATTATCACCTCCCACTTACAGATGCAATTAGGGTGCAGAGAGGGCACAGAGCAGAGCTGGGCAGAGGACTCAGCAAGCCTTAATTATTACACCTGCTACTGTGAGTATACTCAGTGGTGGGCTTTCCAAATTCCTCAGCTATTTTACTGTCCTATGACTAGGTGATGTCTCCTACTACTGGGTAGCTCCAGGTACCTTGCTCCATTTTTCTTTCTTTCCTTTATTGTTAATTCTCACCCGAGGATTTTTTTTCCATTGATTCTTAGAGATAGTAGAAAGGAGGGAGGCAGGGAGAGAGAGAAACATCGATGTGAGAGAGACACATCAATTGGCTACCCCCCTCACATGCCCCAACTAGGCCAGGGATTGAACCTGCAATCTGGGTTACATGCCCTTGACCAGAAATGGAACCTGTGACCCTTCGGTCCATGGGCTGATGCTCTAACTAACCACTGAGCCAAATCGGCCAGGGTTCTTTCTCTTTTTTACATTTTTTTTAAACTTTTTTTTTTCAATTACAGTTTACATTCAATATGATTTTGTATTAGTTTCAGCTGTACAGCACAGTGGTTAGACAATCACATACGTTACAAAGTGTTCCCACCAATACTTCCAGTACTTACCTATTACAGTATTATTGACTACATTCCCTAGGCTGTACTTTACATCCCCATGACGACCTTGTAGCTACCAACCTGTACTTCTTAATCCCTTCACCTCTTTCATCATCGCTCCACGTTCCTAAGCCTCAGTTTTCACATCTGTGAAATAGGGATAAAAATAGAGCCAATCTCCTAAGAGTGATTACAGTGAGGATTATTCATGTTTTCATTCAAATGGTATTCACTGAGCACCTGTTATGTGCCAGGGATCATCCTGAACAGTAAACAGAAGAGACAAGAAGCGTACTTTCCAGAATGGAGAACAGACAATACACGGAAACGACAGCAAAGCTATACAGAGTCTACCACCACTGCAGCAGTAGAGAGTGGCCCTCTCCACAGGGCTGATCGGGCAGAAGCCCGACCCTTGGGGTGAGAAAGCCACTGGGCCACTTGCACACATCACAGAGCTAATGCTCTCGTGTGCATTACCCATGTGCTCAACACAGACTTGGCAAAGTCAAGTTCTGGCCCCAGGACATCAAGTCTAGTGAGTAATGAAGTCTGTGTTTTAATGAGGGTCTGTCTGCAGGATTCCAAAGTCAATGATCCCTCTAATGTAGGTGCTCAATACATGACTGTCTTCAAGCTGCCTGCACCTGAGGAATTCTCTTCTCCTTAGGTTTTACACTGCGGTTGGATTTGCCACAATCAATCAAAGAAAAGTTGCTGCAGACAGCAGCTTAACTTTCAGGTACCAACTGCATAAAAGGCTCTATCCCGAGAGAGTTTGTTTCTCTCTCCAAGAGCTGGTCCAGGCCATCGACAGAAATGGAGACTGGAGGCACCATCCCAGGAGAGAGGGGTGGACGATGTTAGTTGGCATCATCAGAATCCTGCCTGCTTGATATCAGGTTGATCGCAGACAAGGTAACCAAACTCTGTTCCTGACTCCTCATCTGTAACATGGGAGCATTCATGCCTATTTCACAGAGTGGTTAAATGTGCTCCGACCTCTCCACCTGAATGTTTGAATGATGCCTCAAGTTAAACATGTGCCAACACATCCAAATTAAACACAATAATATTAATTTTCATCCCCAAGCTACTCCTACCCAAGCTTTCTCCATTTCAATAAATGGCAATCCCATTATTCAAGGGTCTCGGTCCAAAAACAAGCAAACAAAAAAGTAAACTTTTGTGATTCTTCCTCCACACCCCAAGTGCATTCACAAAATCTGCCACCTCAACCTGGGAAAATATGCCCAGAATCCAAAGACCTTTCACTGCTGGAAGCCTTGTTTAAGTCGCTCTAATCTCTCACTGGACTGTTGCCATGACTACTTAATGGTCTCTTTGTTTCCATCCTGGGCCCTCAGTGGTCAATTCTCAATGAGGTGGCCAGCAGGATCTTTTAAAAACATAAATTAGCTCATGACAATCTTGCTCAAAACCCCACAATGACTGTCATCTCACTCAGAATCAGCTCAAACCCTTACATCGGTCTCCATACCCTGCACTCTGTTCCGCCCCCACCTCTCTAACCCGGTGCCCCCTCCCACACTCACAATGATCTCTTTGCTGTTCCTTGGAAAAGCCATCCAAGCTCTTGCCTGGGGCTTTCCTCTTGCTGTTCCCTTGCCTGGAAGTAACTCTTCCCCCCGGTATCCACATACCCCTTCCTCACCTCCTTCAAGACTTTTTTCCAAGGTCACCTCTTAGGCAAGCCTTCCCTAAACACCCTATTTAAATTTCCAACCCCAGACTTCCAGACTAACACACACACACACACACACACACACACTTCCTTTTTTCCCATTGTTTTTTTTTTTTTCCTTCATAGCATAAAGCCTTCATTAACTTCTAATATTATTGATAAATATTTATTTTCTGAAGGGTTTGTTTCTCCTCATTAAAATGTAAGTTCCATGAAGGTAGCAATTGTGTCTATTTTGTTCCCTTATTATGTCTCTGTCACCAGGTTTGTCAATCTGGGCACTGTGGACATTTGGGGCAAAATGGTTCTTTGTTGTGGGCTGTCCTGTGCATTGTAGGATGTTTAGCAGCCTCTCTGGTCTCTGCCCGCCAGAAGCCAACTGCACCTCCCCAGTTATAACAAACAAAATATCTCCAAAGATTGCCAAATGTCCCCTGGGAGGCAAAACCTCTCCCAGCAGAGTCTCATTGATCTAAAGCAATTCCAAGTACAACACAAAGGCTCAGAAAGGGGTTTTTGAAAGAATAAATGAATGTTAAATGAGTTAATGTCTGAAGCACAAAGGACAGTGTTTGGCATGTAGTAAATACTGAAGTAATGTTAATTATGATGAATGTGTTGTTTTTATTGTTATTGCTGTGCTGTTGTCTACGCCGACAATAAATCATGGAGACAAGCGAACTATTATGTGGAGCCGTAGGATTTGACAAAGATTTCGTTTTTCAAATCCGTTTGAATTATTTTAAAAACAGCAGAAAAAAAACCTCACACTTGGAAGTGTTAACACATTGGATCCCACCAATTTGTTAAGTTGTTTTTGTGCAGACCTCCGAATACATCATCTCCTGCCATCTCTGCGCATATATTCTAACTTCTGATAAATGTGTCACTGATTCGGAAGGCTGTGGTTTGGCACTGGTGTTTATTTTTATTCTTGTCTGTTCCTGTCGGCTCATGTAAAACCGTTCAAGCAAGGATTCTATGGTAGAGTTGTATTAAACATACATTGATTTAATCTACCCAAATGTGACAATACAAGCTTGGCCAAAAAAAAAAAAAAATAGAGAAAGCATAATATTCAGTCAACATGGGCCCCAGAATGCAAGCCAATGACGTTATCTGGCGCTCAGCTAAAGCAGCAGCAATCTGTCCAGCACCAGACTTGGTGGAGAGATGAAACGCTCGGCGGAAAACTATACACCATATTTTATGGAGATGTAGGATCTTTTTCATGGGCCATTTTGACCATGTCTGTTTATGGTTCTTTCTTATCAACAGTCTCAAGGTCCAACAAGTCTTTGTAAAACAGCAGCGTGGAGGGGCTCTCTTGGCAGCAAAGTCTGGGGTGTGATCCACGTCACCGTTTTCCCAGTGTGTTGGGGTATCAGACGCTGCCCCACACCCTCTGGAGGTGCCCACAGAGGGAAAGCACACACAGTGTATTACCTTTACAAAGTAGGAAAATTCTGAGTTTCCAAGGACATCTGACCCCCAGTTTCAGAACAGTCCTTGTGGATAGTAACTGGGTTTCATCTCGCTGCCTTTGCCCCGAAGCCTCAGTAAGATGTACCTATAGGAATAGCGACAGCACCGGTCCATCCTCCACTCAGTTGATGATCCCTGCCTGTAGCCCTCCTGTGTGACTCCCGATGGCACTGTGCATGTTGGTGCCCACATTGGAAAATGGACTAAACTGGCATTTGGTTAATTATATGTTTTTCACCCTGAACACATTTTCTTCCTGAATCCAACTCAGCCTTCACTTGTTTATCGCTACTCAGATGGGACAGGGAGCTATGCCACTGTGAGCACAGCGAGACAGGCAGCGCGCCTCTCGGTCAAGGAGAACACAGCCTGGGCTCACGTTCCCTGCGATGTCTGCGTCACAGCTGAGCGGTTTGCAGCGAGGGCTTCAAACCAGGATGGCCTGTACCTGAATTCTGGCTTCACCACCTATCGCTCTATTTCATTGGTCAAGTTTTTATTTTCTTTCATTAATTAATTTATTTTAATTATTTTTATTAATTTATTTTTTGTTACAGATGTTTCTCCTTTTCCCCCTTTGACACCGTCCTCTCAATCCCCCCCTCCCACCCTGTCCCCAACTTTGTTGTCTATGTCCATTGGTTACGCATCCATGCATATAAGTTCTGTGGTTTATCTCATTGGTCAAGTTTTTAATCTCTCTGGGGCCGCAGTCTCCTCATCTGTAAGACGGTAGTTTTATTATTGTTTGGAAGGCATTATATTCATCGTCATCATTCATGCTCAGCAGAAACTGCTAGCATTTGTGTAAGAGTTTGGGACACCGCAGTGCACTTTCACGTGTTATTGTTTTTCTCCCTTAAATGCCTCTGCGAAGTCAAGGGAAGGTATTGCTGTACTTGTCTTATTTGTGAGAAGACCAAGTCTAAAGAGGTTAGATGACTTGCCCATGGCCACACAGGGAGACAGTTTTAGATTCAATTCCAGGTCTTGGAACTCATGATGCTGTGCTCTTTCCGTCGGTACGCTGCCTTCTCCCTCATTCAATGTGATGTGCAAGGCCTCCAGTTGCTTTGGGCAATGCTTTCTTTCAAAAGCCACCTTCCCTCCCGAAAGTTAAAATCAACAACCTAGAAACCAGGCAGACTCCAACCACGCCAAGCAAATGCTCCTCTACTAAATGCCTTTTACTAGAATAACCAATAGCGACAATGACAATCTTCATAAGAAATTCATGCACCTCCCCTGGGGCTTCCTGCCTGGAATCAGGTCATTTTAAGAAGTCATTTACTACAACTATGCTTTGAAAGGCAACTGCCATTGGTGTGCTCAGAAACACACTATCAGAAGGCAGCCCACTCCCTGGGCTTTGGCTGCTGAAGGCACGGGCCATTAACTGGCCTTCCAGTTCATCCTCACAGAATTCTACCAACATGGGACCTGAGTGATCCCAGGGTCAGAGGCCATTTGCCTGGTGTGTGCTCTCTGAAGCAGATCTCTCTGGGCCTGAGCCTTGGATTGTAAAGCAGTATTGCACAGACTTTCTTGAAAGCAGTGCTCAGTAAAAAAGAGATTTACATCATGATCCAGTGACAGGAGTATTTGAAAACAATGGGTAGAGAATGAGCTTAATGAGAGTAACTAACACTTAAAAAACTTAATTGGAATGGAATGGAGCAGAACAGAACAAAATGAAATGAAACTGAACGGAACAGAAAGAATGGAATGGAATGGAATAGAACGGAACGGAATGGAACAGAACGCAATGGAATGGAATGGAATGGAATGGAATGGAATGGAATGGAATGGAATGGAATGGAATGGAATGGAATGGAATAGAATAGAATAGAATAGAATAGAATAGAATAGAATAGAATAGAATAGAATAGAATAGAATAGAATAGAATAGAATAGAATAGAATAGAGAGTGCATTGGCTATTATAAGGATTAAATATCTATCTATCATGTATCAATCTATCTATGAACTGGGACATCATGTTTAATATATTTCTTACTGTGGGTCATAGGCAGAAATGTTTGAAAGATCCCAGTCTAGAGAAATGCCAACAAAAGGGAATTGGAATTGAGGGTTTGAAGGAAAAATCATAATAAGATTTGAGAACATGAATAAATTCTACTCCTTTTCTGACTTTTTTTTTTTATCCTCACCCAAGAACATTTTTGCACTTCATTTTGAGATACAGAGTGGGAGGGAGAGAAGGAGGAAGAGAGAGAGAGAAACATCGATGTGAGAGAGACACATGGAGTGGTCGCCACCCACACAACCCCAACTGGGGCGGGGTCAAACTGCAACCGAGGCATGTGCCCTTAGCGGGACCCGAACCTGGGCCTCTCTGGTCCACGGGCCGACACTCTAACTGCTGAGCCAAACCAGCCAGGGCTGTTTTTTGTTTGTTTTTTGTTTGTTTTTTTTTTGTTTTTAATGGCTCTTCACCCTCATTCCCCAGCAACCCTTGTCCTTATCTGGTGTACACAGTCACGTGTGATCGAACCTCATGGCTGGCCACTCACATCACCCTCTCATCTTAGGCTTCTTCTGTTGCAGTTTGGGTAACAATCCAAGATCCCTTATCCCTACAGGCTTATGCTCATGTTCCTTCTACCTGGAATTCCCATTCTCACTGTTCCTGGCCTTGGTAGTTCCGACTCACGCTTTCAATTGCTCAGCTAGATTGCCACCTACCTCCTCCAGGAAGCTTTTGTGAATCACACAACATTCATTCATTCATTCATTGGCATTTAACAAATATTCACAAAACACAGGCCTAGATACCGGAGATATTATGGTCAACAAGACAAAAGTGTCAGCCTTCCTGGAGTTTACATTGCATGGATGGACAGATGGTGAATAAACAACTAAACATGTAATATAATGCCATTGATGAACAATGAGTTCATAGAGTAAGGGGGAGATTGTATAGTAGAGAAAGCCTTCACCGAAGGTGGGGTTTTGAGCAGAAAACTGAGTTAGCTGCAGAGCAAGCCAGGCGCATGTCTGGAGGAAGAAAGCTCTGGGATAAAGGACAGCAAGGGCAAGGCGCCAGGAGCGGGAACAGGCTTGGTGTTCCCTGGTTGACCCAGGGTTACTTGTTCCTCCTCTGGGCTCCTTAGTATCTAGCATCTCCTGTGCAATTCTATTACATTGAATTATAATGCTTGCCTTTGTTTTTTCTACTTTAATGTGAGCTTCTCGATGGCATCTAGGAACTAATCTACTTTTTGATTGTGTCAAAAAAGAAATTAAGAAGTGATTAAGAAAATGACTGACAGAACGAATACATGAGAAAAGCTTTTACCCTCCCTTTTTAGAATCTTTCAGAATAAGGCTGGTATCTGTATTCAGGAGGAGCAATGGAAAGGATCTAGTTCACCCTCGACTATATAGACAAGGAAATTGATTCTCAGAGAAGCAAAGTCACTGTCAAAGGCCTCAATGGAAATTAGTGGGAGAGTCAGGACTAATTTTAGGTCTCCTGAGAGACCCAGGTTTACCTTTTTTTAAAAAAAAAAAAAAAACATTTTTAATTGATTTTTAGAGAGAGGGGAAGGAAGAGGGAAAGAGAGAAACATCGATGTGAGAGCGAAACGTCAACCAGCTGCCTCCTGCACACCCCCTACTGGGGATTAAGCCCAGAACCCAGGCATGTGCCCTGACCAGGAATCAAACCTGTGACCTTTTGGTGTACAGGACGATGCTCAGCCCACTGA
Organism: Tadarida brasiliensis; assembly: GCA_030848825.1. Lineage (NCBI taxonomy): Eukaryota > Metazoa > Chordata > Mammalia > Chiroptera > Molossidae > Tadarida > Tadarida brasiliensis. The sequence continues at coordinate 61,110,101 of CM061272.1, forward strand.
GCCACACAGGCCAGGGTGAGATCCAGGTTTAGACCAGTAGTCTTTTCATTAGTCTTGTAGCTACACCATGAAGGGAAGAGAGAAGCAGGGGGGATGTGACTCTGTGTCAGCATTCAGGACTCCGAGAAATGGACACTTTGAAAGGAAAACTCTGGGAAGGAAAACTAATTCCCTCGAACTAACCCAGCGGATATAAGCAAAACCAAAAGAAGAAGGAGGGAATAGATTGGTTAATTCTGTTAAAAATACGCCACATTAGGCAGAACCATCCAAACTCACTAGTTTGGAAAGTAAGTTGCCTCTCAAAATATAGTTGTGTTAAATCACTGTTTAGAAATTCCTCTTGGCTCTGCAAGTACTCAGCCTTGTGAAAAGAGAGGCCATGACCCTGAACGTGTTTCCAACGGTCTAGAAAATGAATCCTAGAGGACTCGAGCTAGAGGGGGGAAAGGAACGACTCCAAAGTCCCCATTTCACAGGACAGGGAAGGAGACCGCAGTGGGTGGCCCACGCTATGCCCAGAGTCCAGGTCTGTTCCCTTGCTGGTTGGGTCCTTGTGTCCCATGACAGGCTGCTTTTCTCCTTCAGTTTGGTGAGAGCACATTCCCCCCAATTATAGGATTGGGATTTATTAAGATAATTGAAAAGTGCTGGACCTGTTGGCCTCCTCCCTGATCCCAAGATGTCATAGGAACAACTGCATCGCTCTCTCATCAAATTAAGTGTCAGATGAAAGAGCCCCAGGGAGTCTTAAATCCAAGGACCCTTCCTATCTCGCTCTGTTTTTCTTTGAACACTCACACTTTAAATAAGGCTTAATGTGGGCTGATCTCGGAAATATCCATTTTTCTCAGCACAGCCTATATTGGGAGGAGATTTGGAGATTCCTCCCAGATATTTGTGAGGTTTTGAAATGTGCTCAGGGATAGGAATATGACTTGGAGAGTTTTATGTTTCTTAACCAGTAGTGAAAGGATTGGAATATTGTATATTTTTAATATACTTTTAATTTTAGAATAATATTAGGTTTAATTTTTTTTTTTTTTTGGCAAAGATAATACAGAAAGTGCCCTTAAATCCCTCACCCAGTATCCTCTGTTGCTAACATCTTACATTACCATGGTACATTTGTCAAACGAAGGAACCAAGGTTGGTAACCAGTATTAACTACTTTGTGTACTTTATATGGATTTCACAAATTTTCCCCTACTTTCCTTTTTCTGTCCCAGGATCCCTCGCAGGAAACCTTATGACATTAAGTCATCGGGTCTCCTTAGCCTTCTGTGGTCTACCTCAGTTTCCTCAGACTTCCTTTGTTTCTGTTGACCATGATAGTTTTGGGGATTACTGGCCAGAGACTCCACACACTGTCATTCAGTTTGGGTTTGTCTTATATCTTTTTCAGAGTTGGCATGGGGTTTTGGGTTTGGGGAAGGAAGACCACAGACTTGAGGTGCCATTTTCAACACATCATATCAAGGGTGCATGCAATCAACGTGACCTATCACTGATGGGAACCTTAATACCTACCTGAGATGTGGACTAGATTAAACAATGCAACTTTTTAACCATATGGCAGAAATCACTCCATTGGCCCATACTCCCCTCCAAGCCCTTCCCAGGCAGTTCATAAAACATACCATCCTGTTCTTCCCTTCAGTCCTTTGCTCAGGCTGCCCCTTGGCCTGGAACCCACTTTCTCCTCTGCCTTGGCTAGTTCCCACTCATCTGTCAACATTCAGCTTCAACGTTGCCTACATTACTTCTTCTGCAACACTAACTACTTATTAGGAGGGATAGTGATGCCCACTCTGCTCCCTCAGCACCCACTTCGTACCATGGAAACCCTGCTTCCTTGTGCTCGCTGTTTTCCATCTCCCTCCAGTCTGTGAGCAACCTGAGGAAATGAACATGTGTTTATTATATATATTCTACCCTTAGGCCCTAGGACATAGAACTGCTCATTGAATAGATGAATGAATGAACGAATGAATGAATGAATGAATGAATGAATGAATGAATAGATCTGAGCCTTATAACACTGGTTAGTAGGCAGTATCTCCATAAAAAACAAGGAAACTGAGGCTTGGGGATAGTAGATAACTTCCCTAAGGTCACACAGCTAGTAAGGACAGAGCCAGGATTCAATCCCAGGTCCTTTGACCATGTCCTTCTCGTCAACATGGATGCTGATATTCTAAGAATGTGAATCTCCAAGGGTCTGTCCGCTACCTGGTGATGTGTGCAAATCCTTTAGTTACTACAGGTTGGTATTTATATTGTCTTACATCATCCTCTAGGTTGAGCTGTTACCATTTGGGCCTTGACTACAAGCTTCTAATTTAGTTTAATATACTTCTGTCCAATGCCAGTTGTAAGAACACCATATTCTTTCTTCAAATTTGATGCAGGGACTCTAAAGTCTTGATTCTCTCAAATGAAGTTTACTTTAAGAGTGTGCCTAGTGTTGGAAGACCAAATGTGATCATTTACATTATTTCCACTCTCTGTTCATGATATTTTTCTAGAGAAGCAATTACTAGTCCACATCTGAATATAATCAAGGGTCCCAGTTCATAAATATCAAATTCTGAGCTCTTCCTTGATTTACAGAGGATGACCCAGAGATCCAGGGAAGGTGATCAACAGCTGAAGGTCGCTTGGCCAGATGGGGACGAGGCCATGTCCTGAATGCCCTCTCAGTGTCCTTTCTCCCTATCATTTGGCCTCCACTAGAGTTGGCTGAATTCCAGAACACTAAGTACATAAATCCCCCAAGGAATATGATGAAATCATGGGCCATACGGATAGCCCTTCTCCCAGCTCTTCTTTGTTCTCCTTTTGCTTTTTCCTCCTCTTTCCTCTCCTTGAACAAGTGTGTTACAATAAGAGAGAGGGAGAGAAGTGGGCCGAGATCCAAACTCATTATAACATCTAAACTTAACTTACAGCTAAATAGACATATGCTGGATTTTCTAGACCAGTTCCAGTTTCAAGTATTCTGTTCCCTCTCCCAAAGAATTTCTCACAGTGCTAAGTTAAAAATAGGAACCTCAGCACTCATGGCAAAGGTAGGTAATACCTCTGGCTGTGCCGGGAAGCTTCAGAAGATGGCAACACGGGTGGAGTTGGCACTCCACATCTCTTTTGTTTTCTCACCAAAGTCTCAGGTCCCCTTTAATGGTTCGTTAAGCATCCTACCCACTCCCATCCACGAATGCCTGCCCAGGGACATCCCAGCCATGGCAGGGTCATCAAACTGCTATGCGCCCCTACTCTGCTTTCTTTTTCTTAAAACTCATCTTTATTGTTGAATGTATTACAGATGTCCCCCCTTTTTTCCCCCCATTGACCCCCTCCTCCCCAATCCCACCCCCCTCCAGCCTTCCCCACACTATTGATGGTGTCCATTGTTTATGCATATATGCACAGAAGTTCTTTGCTTTATCTCATCCCGCCCTCCCTCCCTCCTTCCCTTTGAGGTTCATCAGTCCAACAACCAATTTGTGCTTCTTAATTCCTTCATCTTTTCCACCCATCCCTCCAGCCCCCACCCATCTGGCAAGCAACAAAAAGTTCTCAGTATCTATGAGTCTGTTTCTATTCTGCTTGCTCATTTTGTTTGTAGATTCAATTGTTGATAGGTATGTATTAATTGCCATTTTATTGTTCATATTTTTGTTCTTCTTCTCCTTCAAGAAGACCCTTCAACATTTCATATAATACTGTTTTTTCTTTTGCATGGCCTTCAAGATAAGAATGGGTTTTGCCTTCTTAAATGATTGAAAGTATGTCAAAAGAGTAATAATAGTACTTGACATTTGAATAGCATATGAAAGTCAAATTTTTAATGTCCATAAGGAAAGTTTTGCGTTCCATCAATTAAAAATTTGTAGAAACTAATTTTCTCTCTTTATATGTAAGAACCTCTATAATCGCCCAATGTTGCCTCTTGGTGCTCAGTGCCTACAGATACTATTTGCTACCTGGCTCTTTGCATAAAACGTCTGCCTCTTTTGTCATAGAGAGAGATTTTAATGTCATGGTTAAAATCTCAGGTCTTAGAATCAAGCCGACCTGGGTGGAATTCCCAGCTGTGGCCCTTTGGAACTGGGTGACTTTGGGCACATTACCAACCCCTCACAAATGGACTCATCTATTAAATGGGGGAAAGGGCACCAGCTCCGTGAGAACGCTGTCAGGATGAGATGAAATGACGCGTATCAGGCACTTGAGCGTACGCCTGGCATGTAAGAAACACTTGGTAAGCGTGCGTCATTATCAGTGTCCGTCACATCATCCCTGTTATCTTTGTCATTATTATTAGAGGAAATCTTCGGGAGCTCAGTGCTGAAACTCCAAATCTCTTTAAAGCGGGTCCTCTACAGAAACGCCGATGACCAGGAGAAGGCTGATCACCGCGAAGTGTGCAACACCCCCTTCTGGGCTCCTCGGTCTGAAGAAGTTGTGATAACAGAGAAGCTGCAGATGGGACCGTTGGTGAGATGCTGATCTAAACACGTTTATGACATCACGGCGTCTACAAGGCTAACCCTTCAGAGAGGAGGCATTTTCCTGGAACAGAGTTATTTACTGTGCCAGCAAATCTTCAGTTGTTGGAAGGGGTATGAGATGGAGGGAAATTGCTCCACGATGGTTAAAGAAAGAATACATACCTAACCTTCTTGCACATGTGCAGTTAGTCCTTGCCATTTCTAGCTCACATACTTCTCGAAAGTCCCACTGGGGATCATTCAGTCACCTGCCTCTGCCCCCTCCTAACTGCATTTACGTTACCTACACACGTACTTCAGTCTGTCTTGGAGAAAGCCAAAGATGCAAAAATAGCCCTGCATTATTTTCCTTTTAAATATTTATTTGCATTATAAATGCAATATAACCATGTTACTGAAAATGTGGGGAAGAAGAGAATAAAAGGGAGAAGAGCCAATATCTCACCTCAGATCTTGTTTTCCCTGAGCATATATGCCTTTTTAGAGTTGTAATCTTTCCATAGTCCTATTCATATCGCTCAACAATTTCACACATGCAATTTTTCACGTAGCTGGTGAGAGCACCTTTTGTGTTATTGTATGATCTTCATAACCATTACTTAGTCGTAAGCGGGACACAGCTAACCAAAATGGCAACTCTGAGGGAAATGGAGAAACGCTTTTCTTCAAGCCAACACAGTCCCACACCAGCTACACTGTTGGGTGAGCAGAGCACAGGCTAGATTTCAGTCTCCACGATCCCCTCTTGCCCTTGGCTGGGTGACTTTGTGCAGGAACAACCTAAAGCGCGGTGCATGGTGGCCCTGGCCGCGTGCACATCTGCTCTCCAATCTCCACCCTGAGCCCTCGACTGTGCATCACAAGGTGCCAGCTGCGGGCCCGTGGGCTGTCACCTCACCTGTCTTCTCCCAGCACCTCAGTGTGGGGTTTGCTTGAAAGCGGTGATAACGGTAGTGATACTGAGGATGTGCAGGGAATGACGTGGACTCACCGGCACGTCTCAGGAGTCAGATGCCCCGACTGAGATCCCTCTCTTCTACTGACTGTAGGACAGTGGATGTGGCCTGTGTCCTCAGCTTTTGTCACAGCTCTAGAACCCTTGGGGTTTCCTGAGCCATAGGAGTGCCTTCTTTATTCACACTGAGCCCTTTCTGACCGCACATGCATTGATGCTAATGGGGTATCACAAGGGGTGGGGCTCCCTACATAGCTTTAGAACTGAGGGGGGAGTGGTGGGGGATGGGGTGACGGGGGATCGGAGGAGGTGGGGGGTGGCGGTGGGTGTTGGTCATCAGAAAAACCAAACCTGTGCCCTGGCCAGTTGGGCTCAAGGGTTGGAGCGTCGACCTGTGGACCAAAGAGTCGTGGGTTCGATTCCGGTCAAGGGCACGTACCTCAGTTTCAGTTCAGTCCCTGGCCCTGGTCAGGGTCGTGTGGGAGGCAGCCAGTCGATGTGTCTCTCTCACGTCGATGTTTCTGTCTCTCTGTCTCTCTCTCTGTCTCTCTCTCTCGCTCTCACTCTCTCTCCCTCCCACTCTATCTGAAGATAAATGGAAAAAATATCCTCGGGTGAGGATTTAAAATAAAAAAAAGAAAGAAAGAAAAACCAAACCTGTGATTAGACAGTGAGAGCTTCCAGCTCCTGCCTCCTCCTACCCTGTCCCTGATCTCAGGGGAGGAAAGGGGGGCTGGATGTTGGGTTATAAACATTCTTGGACAATGAAGTTCAGAGGGCGCGTGGGTCAGAGAACACACTGGGAGGGCGGTGTGCCCGGAGAGGGCGAGACCTCCTCCCACCCCCTCTTCCCACACACCTCGCCCTGCGCATCTCTTCCACTTAGTTGTTTCTGACTTCCATCATTTATAATGTACCAGCAGGCGCAAGTCAGCATTTTTCTGTGTTCTTCGAGTCATTCTAGTGAATGATGGAACCTGAGTGGGGAATCATGGAAACCTGCAAATTCGTAGGCAGCCGAGCAGATGTGTGGGTGGCCTGGGAACCCCATTTGCATTTGGTGTCCGAAGTGGGGGCAGTCCTGTGGGGTCTGGGCTAACTGTAGGTAGTCAGGATTGACTAATTCAGAATTGAACTGAATTATTCACCCAGTTGGGATTAGAGAATAGGAGAATTGGCATAAAAAACAACACATGTATGGTGTCAGGCAACAAGACCAGATGACCCTCACTGACTGCTACTGATCGTTCACAGAAGGGGGAAGGATTTCCCCAGCACGGCCCAAGCATCTCCAGGCCCTCCAAATGCCACCCCTTCGCATCTCCACAGTGGGAGTGCAGACACATGTGTTAGGCTAAACACTCTCAGTGAACAACCACCCAGGACCAATTTGGGGAAGGAACAGTGGCAACCATAGCAGAGAGAAACTAATTCTGGAAGGAAGTATGTCATAATTTGAAAAGTATATCTCACCCAGCCTGTGTGGCTCAGTGGTTGAGCATCGACTCATGCACCAGGAGGTCACCGGTTCAATTCCCGGGCAGGGCACATGCCCAGGTTGTGGGCCAAATCCCCAGTGGGGGGCATGCAGGAGGCAGCCAATCGATGTTCTCTCTCATCAGTGTTTCTATCTCTCTCTCCTTCTCCCTTCCTCTCTCTCTAAAATCAATAAAGAAAAAAAATTAAAGGGAAGTGCGTCTCTACCCACGGCATCTGTAAATCACTTCATCCTGCCGAGTAGCATTCAGCCCTCTTATTCAGCCCCCCCCCCCCCCGCCCTTCCAAACTAGGCCTCTTGGCGCTTGCAGGGAAAAAGAACAGAGCCCCTAGCAAGGGCTGCTGCCTTCATTACTGGAAGAAAATCAGTGTGATTGCTGCCAGAGCAGGGATTCAATTAAATTTTTTTGCCAAAGGCCCTTGTCCTCTGTAGTTTCTGTCTAGGGGAGGAAGGGGAGAGAAAATTCCTTGATCTCTCAATGACTCCAGGTTCTACTCTTAGCTTCATGAACATTTTCTTCATGGCACTCAGCATTTCGGGGGTGACCCTTTGCTCCTTGCACCCTCATCCGCACCCCTAAGATAGGGTTGGCTCACCTGGCACAGCAGAGCCTGGCAGTGAGCCTGGTCATCACCAGCGTCTAGCGAACAGCGAGCAAGCTTGTGTGTATCTGTGTTTGCCGGTTAGGAATGGATGACTACATGAAGAAACAGCTGATTGGGAGAATAAGGCCCACCTTGCAGGACCCTTGTCAGGAAGAAGTAAGAAAACCTCGGGAAAGGCCTGTGCACAGTTCCTGGCCTCTGCCTGGGCTCAGTAAATGTTACATTTCCTCCCTTCATTTTCTAAATACGAAAGTTCCCATTTCGCTTCTATGGCTCGTGACATCGTTATCATTGACATGTTGGTTTACGGTTGTCATTGGACACATTTAAGAGGGCTTCAGCTCCGTTTTTGTCCGAGCGTCCAGCTATTAAACATGCTATTTTAACACAATATCGCAGTGTAGTCCAGGGAGCAAGTCTCTATTTGCATTTTGTAAGCAAAGGGCTTCTTTGCCAAGAATGGTTAAGCGCTATGCACAGCGTCTGTCTGGGATTATAACAACTGGGTCTCTTGGAAAAATAAAGGGGTAAATAGAAGAAGACTGTCTTTAATCTAGATGGAGTGGAGGGAGAAATATACCAGCATGTTGCAAGGATTTAGGGGAAAAGTGGCTAGGAACACCTAGATTTATTTATTTATTTATTTATTTTCATTTTTTGTTCAGATAGAGTGGGAGGGAGAGAGAGGAAGAGAGAGAGAGAGAAACATTGACGTGAAAGGGACACACCGAGTGGCTGCCACCCGCACGACCAACCAGTGCCGGGGACAAACTGCAACCGAGGTACACGCCCTTAGCAGGAACCGAACCCGGATCTCTCTGGACCGCAGGCCGACACTCTAACTGCTGAGCCAAACTGGCCAGGGCTAGATTTAAAGTAATATATACAAACCACCCCACCGTTAAAGGAAGACAGTCTTAACCTAAAAGGGGGAAAGGGGACATAAAATTATCACGATCACTTAGAGAAAAAGTTGCTATGTATAGCCTAACTCAAAAGCAGATACTAAAACCATCAGCCACCACCAGTATGGAATCGCAATGCCTTTCCAGCTATTGTATTTGATTATGAAAAGAGAAAGCATTTTTAAGAACTGATTTTCTATTTTACTCTGTTTAGTTACGTGTGCATGTGTGCTTGTTTAAATCTTTACTTAATGAGAAAAAGCAAAAGAAAACAGGGACCAGCTAAGTCAAGTTAGGTTCATTGCAGCCCATCAGCTTTTTGTTTGTTTGTTTGGTGTGGTTTCCTAGAGAACCAGTTAACCTAGCGAGGATTTGAAATAAGTTAAAGTGGGATTTTGTTTTTCTTCATCGTGGCCAGCCTCCTCCAAAAACAAAAACAGAACGGCTGTGCCCTGAGCTGCATAAAACTGAAATGCAACATTCATAAACCAAGCCACAGTCCTTTAACAATCTTCAGATTCATAGCCGTTGTCTTGCACGGACAGAACCATGGGACCCTTCAGTACGGTCACCATTTAATTTATTCTCTCCTTCTCCGTGATGACCAACGTTCGTGTGTGGCTAAGCTTCAATGAATTCTGCTCCCGTCCATCCCTCTTTGGATGGGAGCAGAATTCAAGGGGGCTCCTGGCTCGGGTCTGCTAAGCAGGAATGAAGCCAGATTATTTGTGCAGCTTAATTTTATATCCATTGCAATTACAATATGGTGCGGCTGATGCTGTACTGATCACTTGGAAGCCAGCCCCGGTCTCCCCTCTGGCTCTGGCTCTGGCAGGGGGTGCCTTTCAGAACCATTCCTGCCCAGGCTTCCTTCTTTTGTCTGTAACCAAAGGGCTCTCACTCGGGTTGCAACAGACCCAGCTCAGCACCCACAGCCAAGGAAGGAAAGGAACAGCCTATAAATGTATCGGACCAAGTCATCGGGGATTAGAAAACAGAGGCTGGCAATAAATATGGTAATTGGGTAATTTGAGACTTTCCTCTCAGGGTTCTTTGAAAATGCAACCTCAAAACTGGAGTCCGGGGCTGGCTTGTGCATGATTAAGGAGAACTTTGAGACAGTGGAAACTTTTTTAATGGCATTTAAATAGTTTTGAGTGGCGAGTTAATCACCTTTCTGTCCACACTAGGAAAGTTTTAATGATGTCGTTGGGAAAAGGAGCCCCTACCCCGCCCCGAGCTGCTGGTGTTGCAACTGGCAAGTCTCGAGCCAACCTGCTGCTCTGGAAGCCTGACCAGCTTGGCCTGAGTCTGTAATGGGCACTTGGTGAGTGCTTCCGAGCTCATTCCGCTGCTGTCTGGGGGAGGGGGGGGAACAAGTGGTATTTTTCTCTAATTTAATAGCACCGTAGTTTTAATTATGGTTTGCCATTTCACAGAGGGCAGTTCTGGCTTTAATCAATTTGCAGGTTGTGGTTCAGCTTCGTGTGTTTGCTGTGAGGAAGGTGTGATCCTTCCCCTCGTGTTTGGAAAAGGGAGAGAAGGCAGCTCTCTCTGACTTCCTTCGGGAGGTCACCTCTGAACACCCAAGACAGAGTTCCGAGCTCCTCCTGGGGCCACTGGTCTTGTCCTCTCCCCCTCCAGTGTCTTCCCCCCTATCCTAACAGGGACCATTGTCTTGACATCACTGGTTTTTCTGTCTTCCCTCCTCCCTGACCTTCTGAGCTCCTCCAAGGAAAAGACCACATACTGTTCCCTCTGGGGTTCCTGGTTCTTCCTCAGCCCCTGGCATTAAATGAGCTCAAAACAGGTATTTATGAAATAAATGAGGGGATAGGGCCCATAAGAATAAAAGATGTTTCTTGATATAAAAAGTCCATGTATTGGGAAGATTCCATGTTCTATTCCCCTGTTAAGACAATTTGCATAATCCTTATATGGTTCTAAAATGTAACCTTTGAGAAATGGAGATAAGAGGACTTTGGAATATAGTTCTCAACCTGATTAATGATCAAAATTACACTCAAAAATTAAAATATAGATTTTCTTGCGGAATTGTAGGGTGGAGGAAGATCTATAATACTACGGCTTCACATTATTATTCTTTTATATTATTATTATTATTATTATTATTAATTATCATTATTAAGATCCCCAGTAGATTCTGAAACATCGGCACTCCTGATTTTGAAATTAGATCATCCAATCCCTTCAATTGATGACTGAGGTCACTGACTCTGAAAAGTCCCAATGCAAGTTAGCAGCAGGGGTAGGACTTAGATGCCAGGTTTCCTGATTTTCAGGTTTTTTTCTCTCTTTCTTGCAGGTCAACTCCTTAAAAGTCTACTGCGTAGCTGTTATAGGCCAGCACTGTGCTGGATATTGACAATAAAAGACAAAGAACAATAAAGCTCTTCTTTACTGAACACTTCCTCTGGGTGTGGTACTGAGGGAAACGCTTTGTATAATATGTCCCTGTAACATAAATATCAGTATCAGGGAATCGGGGAATTTCAACTTAGACAAACGATCTCAAACAGCCCCTTCGAAATGCCCATGGATTCTCCATTGGTTGGGTTATGTCAACAGAAGCGAGAACTCTGTTGTCCAGGGTTTCACGTGCTCTTTGTGTTCTTCCTGCTGATATGGGCATTTTATAACACACGGTTCCACCCTTCTCTTCCGCGGTGGGATGGAGCAGGGAGCAGACCCTGAGTATGTTCCAGAAGCTCAAGGCTCCCCATTCCTCCCCTGATCATTTTCTTTACCCCCTACACACTATCCTCAGGCAATTTAATTGCTCCTTTATCTGGGCTTCCGGAATAGTCTGCCCTAGCCTTCAGGAAGGATGGTGCAGTCCTGGGCAACCCTAACAAGTACCCAGAGGCCTGAAAGTGTGGCCTGTGTTTCACTCGCCGCGAAGTGAAGTTTAGGATTTGAAAGTAGAAAACAAACTAGGGTTAGTGGTATCTGTGATGTCACCAACAGAAATCACAAATAGTTCGATGCCACCTCACCTCTGGGGCCGATATCTCAACAACAATGTTTATGCTGAAATGACAGAAGTTATTAGACTTGATGCTAAATTTTGTTACTTTATGTGTTAATAAATAAGCATATATATTACTATGTCAGGAAAATCATATACAGTTATAGAAATAGAAAACCGTATACTCAGTGTTCTTTGTGATTTCATGTATTTTACATTTAAAAACACTGTTGTGAGAAGTGAGTTCAAAGGCCCAAAGCGTCTGTCTGTCTGTGTCACAGAAAGTTTACTCCTTGCAGGGTAAATACCGGGAATCTCCATGTTTAATATGCAAACCTGGTATTTCTGATGCAGCGGTCTCACACGGCAGGACAGGAAGTTAGAGGACAATGGCTTTCCAATAACCCTGGGCAGAGGGCTCTATTCAGGGAGAATCAGAGGCCCTGAGTCCACCAAAGGAACAAACGTTGGAAGACCCTGGTACAGGCTTTGTGTGTGTGTGTGTGTGTGAATGTGTGTGTGTGAATGTTTGTGTGTGTGTGTGTGGTGTGAATGTTTGTGTGTGTGTGTGTGTGTGAATGTGTGTGTGTGAATGTTTGTGTGTGTGTGGTGTGAATGTGTGTGTGTGAGTGGTGTGAATGCTTGTGTGTGTGTGTGTGAGTGTGTGTGTGTGTGAATGTGTGGTGTGAATGTTTGTGTGTGTGAGTGTGTGTGTGAATGTGTGTGTGAATGTGTGTGTGTGAATGTGTGTGTGATGTGAATGTGTGTGTGTCTGTGTGAGAATGTGTGTGTGTGGTGTGAATGTGTGTGGTGTGAATGTGTGTGTGTGTGGTGTGAATGTGTGTGTGTGAGTGTGTGTGTGTGAGAGTGTGTGTGAGTGTGTGTGTGTGAATGTGTGTGTGAATGTGTGTGTGTGTGTGAGAATGTGTGTGTGAGAATGTGTGTGTGTGAATGTGTGTATGTGAATGTGTGTGTGAATGTGTGTGTGTGTGAATGTGTGTGTGAATGTGTGTGTGTGTGAGTGTGTGTGTGTGAATGTGTGTGTGAATGTTTGTGTGTATGTTTCTAATGGAGGAGCTGAGGATGAAATGTTGGAGAGCAAACAGAGTCACCTAGGCCCAGATCTCAAGTCTTCCTCAAATAAGTTTGTTAAGCAGAGTGCAGAGAATGTCACCCTCTGGAACTGAATGTGATCTCATAAATGAGTCATGCATGCCACTTAGCCACCCAGCTGCAGTGATCCTCCACCTCTCACCGTCACCGTTCAACCACAGAGGCAAAGCAATCCGTGTCTACGACAAGAGTGGATTTATGTCCATACCATGTCTCTCATTAGCCTGCAACTCACGCCGAGGATGGGAATAAAAGCAAATGAGCTGTGAGACAAAAAGAAACAGGAAATGCCAAGAAACCAGGGCTCTACCCATCCAGCCAAGGAGGAGACCCGGGGAACCGAGGTGCCACCATCTACTGCATCAGGATCCGTCTGGAAGGCTGGTCTGCCACATCATCGTATCAGGAGAAAGAATAGGCGGCCAGAGGAAAAGCAAGCCCACCACAGTCTCATTTCAAGGGTTTTGTTTGACCTCTTCATGTTTTAATTGTAAACCACATTCACTTGTGGGTCAAGAGCGGCTAAGAACTACATTTAGCGCATATTTACTGCAAGAAGGAGGGGGTCAATGGGGATAAAAGGGGGACATCTGTAATACTTTCAACAATAAAAGAAAAAGAAGAAAGACAGGCAATGTATGTACCTGATCTCATACGACTGTCAGGAAGCTCCTGTGGTCCCATGTGATAGCTAAATAAGGCTCAGGTGGGTAAAGACCCTATTTTGCAGGTCCAGGTGCTCCCAAATCTGCAAACCCTTGCTCATTTCACAACCCCATGCCTCTCTCCTGTGCTAAGGACTCTCCAGTCAGCTGGGGACAAAAATTACACAGTGTTCCTTTAAAAACAAAATCCCGTTAAAGATGGCAATATCCATTCATTTATCTCTTCAACTACCCAACTCAGTCAAAAGAGAGTAAAGGGATTATTTTAAGTACACACTTCAAGGACAAAGAGAACAGGAGAGCACATAATAGCTGTGGACTCAGAAGCTGCAAAGCAGATGGATGACTGATGTGACAGGAGCTGCGGAGTGCTGATCCGAAGCCCGCAGCAGGAGAGCCAGTTGTGCAAGAAGCTGCTTCGTGCTGCGCGTGTCCCCAGAGTCGGACACCTCAGTGCTACGGGGGCCTCCGAAAATAACGGGAATACTGGGGGCTGACAACAGGAGGGTTTGCTTTTGTTTTCCTAGAATTAAGAAAGAAAAAACTGCCCGGCTGGTGTGGCTCAGTGGTTGAGCATCCACCCATGCACCAAGAGGTCGCCGGTTCGATTCCTGCTCAGGACACATGCCCAGGTTGTGGGCCCGATCCCCAGTAGGGGACATGCAGGAGGCGGCCAGTCGATGTTCTCTCTCATCGATGTTTCTATCTCTCTCTTCTTCTCCCTCTCTCTTTAAAATCAAAAAAGAAAATATTTAAAAAAGAGAAAGAAAGAAAGAAAAAACTGTTGTGGGGCACCTTGATTCAAAGTGTTACTGAAGCCACGTATTTAAGAAAGGTTGTCGGAGAGGGTTTGGTTTATTTCGCATGTTTAAGAAGCAGTTGAACCCCCGTTTCTTTCTCTCCGAATCACACCCCGGAGGCAGTTCTTTCCCACTGCAGCCAAAGTCTGGAAGTTTATTCTTGAGAAGGGATAAAGCAAAGGGTTTTTGGCTTGTGGGATTCCAGACACTGATTAAGACGGGGCTTCCCTACTGCAGAATATGGTACGCATGACGAGAAAGCGCACAGACTGATCCGAGACCCCTCTTGTCACTCACTCCCTATTCAGCTCTCAGACCAGCTTCTGCGCTGCAGAGAGGTTGGAGACTGGAGGAGACTTCTTGGAGAATCTGACCGGCCTGGTAGTAACACAGAGATGCATCACCCAGATCCCCATTCAAGGAGTGACTGACTGCCTGGGGAGGGCAGGGGAGGAAGTCATGTCAACTCCCTCAGGTGTCTGGCTCAGTTGCAGAGAGTCCCTTGGCCCAAAGTCATGCCCTTCCTGGGACGACCCACATCCAATGACTAATGGAGATGGGGTCATAGGGGTGGCCATGTCAGCCCAATATGGGACACCGATGGGCAACAAGCCCTCTAGAGCACCTGGCCAGTGTGACCTGTGTCCCAGTTTGACTTTTCCTTTTGTCCAATCCTCTTCCCCTTCACAGTGTGGGTCCTGGGTAAACATTTTTCACCCCAATTTTGTCTCAATCTCTACTTCCAGGGAAATCAACCTGTGACAGGCCCCAAGAAGTAAAAACCTGAATATAACATAGTAATTTCCCAGTGAAATGGACAAAGCAGTACTTCCCCCAGTGAAGTCCACAGTTGAGGAGCCCGAGATACACACTCGGGCTTCTCACCAGCCTTTGAGAGCCACCCACTTGAATATGAGACTCCCAAGTATCGCTCAACATCTCAGGGAAGCTGTTAGCATGAGAAGTAGGGTCCAAACTAAAGAGGCTACACGAAACATTATTCTTGTCAAGATAAGATATTGCACCCATGAGTTAAAAGGAGTGGAAAAATATTCGAAACATAAAAAGCTCTTGGAAATGAAAATGATGATACCAGTAATAGTTACTATCAAGACCATCGACCAAAGCATTTAATGGTGAAATTGAGACAATTTCCCAGGACCTAGAGAAAGAAGGGGAAAAGAAATGAAAACGAGAGAGAGAGAGATGAAACAAACAAACAAAAAAGACCTTGACTTTGCGTCCTGGAGAGCCAACATCCAAATGACAGCAACTCCAGAAAGAGAATACAGAGAATAAAAATAATACCAAATAAATAACTTCAGACATTTTCCTGCAAAGGAAGGACATGAGTTTCCAGAGTAAAGAGGCCACTTAATTAATACCTAGCAAATGGATTTTTTAAAAAGACTTCAACCGCCCAAATCAAGAGAAAAGAGAGGAGGGAAATCCCACAAATTTCCTGAGAGGGGTGGAGAGCAGTTTCTCTGCAAAGTGTCAAGACTCAGAATGGCTTTAGACCACACAGCTTTACGGAGAGGCAAGAAGGAATACCTTTGAAATTCTGAGCACATCAACTGATTCCTACAGTTTCATGCTCTGCATTAGTCCAAATTCAGAGTGAACACACAACGCGAATGTTTTCAGACACACAGTACCTCAACAATGCTCATTTAACTCCTATGCACCTTTTCTTTGAGAAATTCATGAGGATGAGCTCCATGCAAAGAAGGGGATAAAACAAGAAGAGAGTCAAAGAGTACAGGAAACAAGGGATCTAACAGCAGACACCTGGAGGGTCCAGGATGATGGTGAGAGACAGACAGAAAGATGGCTGTGTCTCAGAACAGAGAAGATTCTGAATGGGCTTCTTCAAGAAAATAAAATTCAGAGGCCCCCTCGTGTGTCAGAGAATGTCTGAGCAAACAGGGACTCCGAGGACGGCTTAGTGAGATGCACAGCAAAGGACACATCATGAAAGGCAATTACCAGCTTCAGGGAAAACCAAAATCTGTGCCCAACAGGAAATGCAACCCTGGCACACTGCATGGTTTACCTGTAAATAACATTTGCTTTTTTTTTTTAATCCTCACCCAAGGATATGTTTTTCATTGACCTTAGAGAGGAAGAGAGAGAGAAAGAAAGAGAGAGAGAGAAACATTGATGTGAGAGAGCAACATCGATCGGTTGCCTCCCATACGCGCCCTGACCAGGAATTGAACCCGAAACCCAGGTATGTGCCCTGACTGGGGATCGAACCTGCAACCTTTTGGTGTAAGGATGACACTCCAACCAACTGAGCCACCTGGCCAGGGCAACATTTACATATTGTAAATAATGCAAACACTGAATATTTAACTCACCAGTATTAGATAGAACCTCTAGGAGGACAGGAAAGGGGGAAACTGCATGTCTGTAGTGGGGTTAGAAGGGTGTGAAATATCACTAAATTCATATTCTACAGTGGAGATCATAAATAAAACTAAACACTGAAAAACCAAAAAGCAGTATTTAGAGATACGGAAAAAATATACCCCAAAGAAGGGACCGATACGTTTTAAGTGGTTGTTTCTGCAAACGTGGGAAATGGGGGAGAAGTGGAACAGTCTTTTGGGTTTGTTTCAATAAGCCTTGTAGGACCATTTGACCCTTCAAACCACATTCATGGGCCACCTCAATAAAGATAAAAAGTAAATTTTAGAAAAGACCAGAGCCCACCAGGCGTCCCCCTCTGTGACCACCCACATTGAGGTGAAGTAGTGCCCCCCAGTTCCTAGGCTGCGCGCTGTGCTCCTGCCAGTGAAACGATGGTCTCCAAAAATGGAGAGGACGCACAGGGGAAGGCAGAGTAGCCGGAGAGAAGTATAAATGAGCCCACGGAAGGGCTCACGCGAGGGTAAGATTTCTGCAGTACGTGTCAGCGTGATGCTAGATGGCACAGGCAGCTGCAAAAACGTGTCCAGGTTTCCCTTGCGACCTTCTGGCGGACAAATGGGCTCTATCCTTCGGACTGTGCCAGTTCTGCTAAGTGCCACGATCGGACAGAGCCGGAGCCCCAGGGCCCTGACCGCTTTCCCCTGGTTGCAGCCAGCGAGTGGGGTGGGTAAGGAAGGCACACAGGGGGCCACCATTTATTGACTCACTGCAATCAGCCACCATGCACCTTACCTGAAACGGAGAAATGACAAGCTAAAAGTCATGGCCTCTGGGGCTCGCTCTGGACAGCAGAGAATCAATTCTTTTCATGGCCTTCCTCCTGCATCTACTAGGAGATGTAGGTAACAGAGAGGGAGTTATCTTGGACCTTCCTTAAGAATGGGGAATTTAAAAAAATTTTTTTTTTCAACGTGACCACCTTGCTTCAAGTGAGTATCCATGGTGCATGGCGCATTCATTTAGAAAAACACTGCAGTGTCCTTTGGGGTTAGGAATAGCAAGTTTCAGCTGTGAGCTGGGAGGAGGAGGAGGAGCAAAGGGGAGATTCAGTGCTCGGAAAAATAAAGGGAGGGAGTTTTCATCCCACTCCAGCCCCCCATCCTTGGCACAGGAGGCTGTAGGGCTGAGTCCTCGGGAGTGGGAAAAAGAAGACAGAGAGGAGAACCTCCGTAGGGAGGGCCCGATTCCCAGGAGACAGGGCTAGGCAGGGGCCTCGGAGAACTGGACTAAAAATACTCCATCCTTGGGGTGGCTAAGGAAACTAGGAAGAGTGAGGTCAGATACAGTACTCACTTTAACAGATGTGTTTGCCTCTTTGTGACGATCACCTGCCATTATTTAGAAAACAAAGTCCTTAAAGGCAAGAACAGCCTTATAAGGAGGTGGGGACTCTCTTTTTTAGCAAGAGTGTCCCTCGTTGCTGTCTGAGTGTAGTTGATGACCCGAAGTCACTTCTCAGAGTACAGGGTGGTCTAGGAGGGGTCCCAACATCTGGCCTATCCCCTACTAAGGCACGAACTCGTCCCCCTTTCACACCTGCAGGACTCCCCAGATGCTCAGTTGCGAGGGGAAGTTGGCTTAAAAGGGTTAGCTAGTTCCTTGAAGGTTAGGACACTCTCATGTTTAGATAACAGAAAGACTGAATTAGCAAATCTGGGTAAAGCTCAAAGGTCAATAAGACATTGTGAGGAACATACAAAGTAGGGAGAAGAAACTACATAAGAAAGGTTTGTGTTCTTGTCATCACAGGAATGGAGAAAGCCAGGAACACAGAATCTGATTCAGTAGAGCGTACATCTCCATAAAGATTGTGTGTGTACCATTCCTGTTACCTTGATAACCCCTTCTGGAAGCTCACAATGTAATAATAATAAAATAACAGTAACAATAATAATAATAATAATAATAATAATAATGCATGTACGTGTGATCTAGCATGATTCCCCTGGGGGAAGGCCTGGGTAGAAATTTGGGAACGAAAGAATTGAGTTTGGGTCAGAGGTACCCAAGAGGAAGAAGACCTGGGATACTGCCCACCCGCGTGCCCTCGGCTGACCTGGGCAGTCAGTGTAAATACCAAGCTAAATATTTGTGGATCCACAGTGCCCCTCCGGCCACAGTGCAGCCTGCCCTGCCCGTGGGGACCTGGCACTGAAAAGCAGAAGCACAGGGCAGGGGGTGGCTGTGACGGAGGCTTGGACTGCTGTACCTCCCTCCTCATCTGAACGGCAGATGGGCCATCAGAGCCCAGTCCCACATCCTTCCATCTCAAATCCCTTGAACTGAAAGGTGGGGAGGTCACCAGCACCTCAAAGGTGTCTTATGAGGATTAAGTGGATTAATACACAGAAAGCCCTTTGAACGATGCTTGGCACATAGTAAGTTCCCATAATGTGTTAGCTATTAATGTTGAAGTTGTTAGACTATTGTTATTGTACTCTTATCTAATGGACGACATTGGAGTAGAACCCAGAGTCGGCGCTCCAGTGTCTATCTGGGCATGATGTCTGTGACGGCAAAGAGGGGGAAGGGAGGAAGGAGTGTTGCTTGCTAAAGAGAAGACAGTTTGGGGCAGGCCAAGTCCAAAACGCAGAGCAGTCAGCGTCCCTGGCTCCCAGAGAAGCCACAGTTCTTAGACCAAGGACGGTGCTTCTTTGAGGGTGAGCGGTTCACTCCTCAGGGTTATGCTCTGGGACAAGAACCCCACATCCAGACAGCTGGAACCTCAGGTCATGGCTTCAACCACTTCCTTCAGCTCAGGCTCAGAAAGGAAGACATTCTCGAGTTCGTACTCAGACCCGGACCCAGAAGAAGCTGGTTCCAGTACCCACGACCCTGCAGACCTGCAGGCATCATGCCCATTCTCATCTGACACTATTTACAAATAGAATCTTTGTGGTTATAATCAAGTTAAATGAAGTCATACTGTGTCCCTAAAAGAAGAGGGGAATGTGACTGGCCAGAGTGGCCCAGGGGATTGAGTGTCGTCCCATGGACTGAGAGGTCCTGGTTCGATTCCCGGTCAGGGCACATGCCTGGGTTGTGGGCTCGATCCCCCGTGTGAGGTGTGCAGCTGATTGATGTTTCTCCCTCACATCGATGTTTCTATCTCCCTCTCTAAAAAGAAAACAAACAAACAAAAAAACATATTTTTAAAAAAGGAAGAAGGGAACGGGGCCCTGGATGGTTTGGCTCAGCAGTTAGAGTATCAGCCGTTAGACTGAAGGGTTGTGGGTTCGATTCCAGTCGAGGGTACGTACCTCAGTTGCAGGTTTGATCCTTGGCCCAGGCTGTGCAGGAGGCAACCAAGTGATGTCTCTCTCTCACATCGATGTTTCTTTCTCTCTTTCTCTCTCCCGCTCCCTTCCTTCCACTCTATCTAAAAATCAATGGAAAAATATCCTCGGGTGAAGATTAATCAAAAGAAGAAGAAGAAGAAGAAGAAGAAGAAGAAGAAGAAGAAGAAGAAGAAGAAGAAGAAGAAGAAGAAGAAGAAGAAGAAGAAGAAGAAGAAGAAGAAGAAGAAGAAGAAGAAGAAGAGGAAGAAGAAGAGGAAGAAGAGGGGAATGGGGCTCAATTACAGAAAGACACATAGCAGAACACCACGTTATGACAGAGGCAGACATTGGAACGATGTGTCTGTAAACCAAGGGACACCAAGGATTGCCAGCAACTGCCAGGAGCTGGGAAGAGGCAGGGAAGGATTTTCCCTAGAGTACTGAAAGAAAGCATGGGCCTGTTCACATCTTTTAAAAAAAAAAAAAAAAAAATTTTTCTTTTATTAATTTTAGAGAGAGAGGAAGGGAGAGGAAGAGAGAGACAGAAACATCAATGAGAGTGAACATTGATAGGCCGTCTCCTGCATGCCCCCCACTGGGGATCGGACCCACAACCTGGGCATGTGCCCTGACCGGGAATCGAACCGGCGACCTCTTGGCGCATGGGTTGACGCTCAACCACTGAGCCACACTGGCCAGATACCTGTCCACATCTTGACTTCAAATGTCTGGCTCCTGAGCTATGGGAGAACAAGTTTCTGTTATCTTAAGCCACCAAGTTTGTGGGGATTTGCCAGAGAATCCCTAAGAAACCAACATAAAAACTAACTGTATATCAATTACCTCAGAGCGAGTCATGTTCTCTTTGTCCACCGAGTAGCTCTAAGCTGGAAACCTTAGGAGAAGGGATTGGAGGAGGTACTAGTCCTTTCTTACTCAAAATATCACCAGGGCCCCTGGAGCAGATTAGCCCATTCCTCCCCAGAGCTCTGCCTACCACAGGGAGCAGCTGGCACCAGTCCGCATAGAATGGAATTAAGTCAAAGTACAATCATGAATTCACCTTTTCCTTTGTGTGGGGCCACCTGACATCCATCTGGGTGCCTAACAGGGGTCCAAAAGATCAGCACAAAGGTGACATTTACTTCCACCTGTTCTGAAAGTTCCAGGTAACATTTCTGGCAGCTTTATTAGAAGGACGAAAAACAAATCAATCTCCAGTGAGTCCTTCCAACTAATTCCCGATTTAAATATTAAGGTACCGGGGCTCATAAAGGTGAACCAATGCATAATAGTACAAAATAAATGTTAATGCATGTGCATCTGATTGGAAGTGTGTCCCTTTTCTGTAATCATAATAAAGTCTCCATGTAAACCAGGAGAGCCATGGGCTAGAATCAGAAGACCAGGGTCACTCCAATGCTCTTCTTTGCAGTCAATCTCGGTTGTTTCTGCGTGTGTGTTACAAGGAATGGTGTGACCCTAAGGGAATAATGACATGGATTAGCCAACGTTGGTACTCGATAACTACTAAAGGAAGGAAGAGGGGGGGACTTGAGGAAGTTGAGAAAGAAAAGGAAAGGAAAAGAAAGAAGACACGAACAGGTTTCAAGGAAAGAAAGGGAGAGACAGAGGAAAGAACAAACACAAAATCAGAGGCTCCAGCTCTGTGTTGAGGCACCATTTGAGAACAGCAGGATAAAGCAAGTCCAAACTGGAAAAACCTACGGCAATGTGTGGGACCGAACCAAGCCAAAAAGCGTGTCTGACCCTTCTGACTGTAGGACACGATGGCTTCAGTAACAGACTTCCGGGAACGGTGGAGGAGTTGGGCACTCACCCCTCACTAGGTGCACACAGATGTGGTTTCTCCGAAGTTATAATTACAAGCCCTCATCTTCTGAGTTTGGAACCATTGAGAATAAATACCAGTGTCAGCTAGCAAATAAAATGTCTCCTTCATCATGGAAGCTGGATTGAAGAACTACGTCTTGGATCTACTGCCAAAAGGAAGTGTCTAGATCACCACCCCAGCTCGGGTGGACTCAGGGAAGTAGCAAAGCCCATAGAGGAAGCTTGAGACGCACTAGGAAAAGGTGCCCTTTGTGGTGAGAGCAGTCCTGTGTGTACACAGTTTGGCACACGCAGGAAGGGTTGCCTTCCAGCCCCACTGGTCCTCATGGCTGGCTGGGTGCTTTTGTCAGTGCACTAACCACTCAATTCCTGGCACCTGTTCTCTCAAATAAAGACCCACCCCTGGGTCTGCAGGATGGAGAGCCTCAGTCTGACTCCAACCTACTGACCCTAACAGAGGGCCAGGGAAACCATTGAGCCTCTAGCCCAACCTCAAGAAGAGGTCCCAGATCCAGTTGTTCCTACTATGTTGAAGATGAAGCAAAAAGAGCAAACATCACACTAATTAAGTGGGTCAGATGGCCTGAAAAAGTGAAGACAGGCAGACCACACAGGAGGGATGGCCTATGACAGTCCATCACAGTCAAGGGACACCAACTAATGCAGAGGTTTAACAAATGTAGGCCAAGACCCACAGCAAGAGATACGTTTTATATTGTGACCCAACATACATGCAAACACACACATACCCCAAAATAAACGTTTTCAGAAACTATATTTACAATGTTTCCTATATTTATGCAGTGTACATCTCAACCTTTGTTGCTTTCTTGACCTCTAATTAGTCGTAACCCCAGTTTGAAAAATTCTGAAGTATTTTGTTTGCTGGTTTATTTTGTTCATGAGATTCCACATATAAATGAAATCATGTGGTACTTGTCTTTCTCTAACTGGCTTATTTCACTTAGTATAATACTCTCCAGGTCCATCCATGCTGTAGCAAAGGGTAAGATTTCCTTCTTTTTTTATGGCCAAGTAGTATTCCATTATGAAAATGTATCACAATTAATGCAAGTCAAATTCCTACCCCCATCAATTAGACAAATAATTCCTCCCTCTTGATACTTCAAAAGGGGATATAATTCAAATTCTAGGAGCCCCAAACATGTGGGGAGAAAAAGTTATAAGACCCTGCCCTTGGCAACACAGACACATACGTTTGAATGGTGGATGACAATTACAGAAATACAAAACTGCTTTTAAGTGCTTCATTTAATTAAAGAAACAGGTTTTTTATGTTTGTCTGTGTTGTTTTTCTTGAATCAAAAATACTTTTTGTTTGTTTTTTTCTACAAATATGCCAATTGGATGGTTTCAAAGTATGACCAAGCCAGTGCATTGTCCGAAGTGACTCAACTGGAACAAACCAAAACAACAAAACATCCTTCAAACTAAACTAATATTTTGTTTCCTTCAAGCCTCAGTGGTTGAGAATGAAGGTTTCTGAAGCGTTGATCCTAGAAGCAGAAGGGCCCTTGGCTCCATGCTAGTCTGCCCCCTGACTTGTACCCTATAGTTGGCTCTAGCTGTTCTCAGTTCCCCCAAAGATCCTCAAGTGCTTCATGCCTCCAAGCTCTGCTCATGCAGCCCATTCTATTTGTGCTGCCCTTCCTTCTACCATCGTGCCTCCCTATCTGCTTGGCAAGTGCCTACTCAACTTTTCAAACTCAATTTAAGGATCATTTCATTCATTCATCCATTCACTTGCTTTTCCAACCAACTTTAAATGAAGATTTGCTATATGCTAGGACCCATACTGGTTAATGGGGAACCCAAAGGTGAACAATACATGGTCTCTGTCCTTAAAAAACTTATAACCAAGTCAAGGGCAAGAGGCACTTGTAACTTAGTGTGGTGATTGTGACCATTCAAGCAAGCATACAGGGTATTATCAGAGCACAGAGGGGAGCCCTTAACTCAATGTCATGGGCTATGTCACGTTAATTGTTGCTTGATACAGTGGACAGGTGAAGGAGAGAGTGTGGAGACTAGGGGACAGCAATAATGAAGTTAACTACCATTATTCCCAATTTAGAGATGAGGAAACTAAGGCATGGAATGGTTAAATACATTTTCCAAGGTACAAAGTTACCAATTAACAGAGCTGATCATTTGATCTCAAAGTACACTCACTTCAAGGCAGGTCTCTTAATCATTAACTGGAATCGTCATTCATTTGCCATAGGAATCCAGACAAGGCGGCGATCCCAGTGGAGACTTGACAAACGGGAGGAAGAAACTGAATGGGTTAGGCATGGGCTGTAGATCCATAAGGAAGCCAAGTACTAACCCAAAGAGGATTACAAAGGGTCCAGGAACCGCAATAAAGCAGATCTCTGCCACTGAGTACTTGCAGAGACTCTATGCTACTTGTTGGTTGACCAGTAGTCATTTCAAAGTCAAAGCAAGCTAAGTATAAATCTTCTCTCTGATAGTTATTAGAAGTATGCTTGGACAATGCATCTATCCTTCATGAGTCTCTATTTCTGTGCCTGTACAATGGGGAAAGCAATGTCTACCTTATGGGCTGTGATGAGGATTCAATTAAGTGAGAGTAAGTATAGAAAGCACCAGGTGGAGTTCCTGGGACAGGACATGTGCTGAATTCACATTACTTCTGCTTCCCCTTTGCATCCATTTGGTTTTCTCTTCCTTACTG
This sequence comes from Tadarida brasiliensis, assembly GCA_030848825.1. NCBI lineage: Eukaryota > Metazoa > Chordata > Mammalia > Chiroptera > Molossidae > Tadarida > Tadarida brasiliensis. The sequence goes on from CM061272.1 coordinate 61,134,432, forward strand.
AGGAGATAAAGCTGGGTCCACCCACTTCCTCTGCCACAGAGCAGGCAGGAGCCTGGAACCCAGCCCCATTCCCTGGCAACAACCCAGCCGGGAACTGGCTGGGAACAGAGTCCCAGGCACTGAGCAGAGCTTATTAGAGTGAAAATGGGAAGAACGGGGTCCACCTTTAAGAGCTGCCAGGGGAGCCAGGAACCACCCATCCCCTGCAGGAAGGAACTGTTAATTGTGTCATTAATAATACTTATCATTGTCCCCATGCTCTTCCAAACTAATTAATTCCACTCCAAACCCTGGAAAACAAATGACTGGGTGTGTTGGAGACAGGCCTCTGTTTCTGAAACAGAGGGCAGAGAACGTGTCTCCTACAATGACTGGAGAAAGGAAAAAGCTGCATTACCATTTCCTAGGGTCAAGTTAACCAAGGCCGGAGAGGACACTGAGCCCCAGTGGGGACTTACCCTTCGCCCCCAAGACCCTCTCCAAGTAGGAATAATCACCAAGGGTACAAAGTTACAACAAGGCTCACCCTACCCTAGCTCACATTTCCCAGAAGTGGCAGATGGCGCCATGGTCTACAGGTAAAGGTCTATCCCCCTGTTTCCCCAGAACACGAGATCAAACTCATGTGCCAGAGAACAGGACACACAGTTAGCTGGTCAACTCTCCTGCCCTTTACTTCAGTGGAGGCTTACTTTACAGACCAGAATCTGTGGATATCAAGAGCCTGACCCAGTTCCCCCCTTTCACAGGAGTGCAGAGTCCAGTGAGAGACAGAAGAGGCAGATGACCAAAGAGAAAGCTACAGTGCAAAGAGATTTACTCGGTTAGGAGGTGCACCAAGGACATGGGGCAGTTCTGAGAGGGCAGAGAGGGTTCCAGGAAGAGACCATGTTTGAGCTGCTTGGGGAGATGATTAAAAGACAACAAAACGAAGACATGGAGAGACTGGTCAAGTCAGGACTTAGACGCGCAGATGCCTCGAGTCTGGGCAAGGCCAAGTCCATGCAGGGGCTCGAACACAGTTGCGTGCACCTTGAAGAGGGGGCAACTGCAATTAGACCGTGACTCGTGTCATCTCAAAGTGAAGAAGGACTGGAGGGAAGACACACGCGTGTACAGACATGTAAATTACATGAGAAGGACCCAGACCAGGTAAAAAGGATTAAAGGAGGGGAGAGACTCGTTTTGTCTTTCAGGGAAGGATCAAGCCAGTGACAGAATAACAGGCGAAAGTTCTGGCTTGATGAGGCCGGAGGAAGCATTTCTCAGACGTGTCCTTGCAAGAAGCTCCCACCACCACAAGATCCTGTTTCAATAGGTCTGGATTGGGGCCCAAGAACCGACCCTTCTAGCAAGCACCCCAGGAGACGCAGATGAGGGCCACAGACCTCACTTTGGGAGGTGCGTAGAGAGGTCCTGGTGCCCAGGCTGGCCTCCCATGCACTCTGACTCTGGCCTGTGCTATTTTCAAAGACATCCCAGAAGTGACAGCAGCTGCTGTGACATGGGTACGGCGCTCTGGGAGCTTTGCTTATCACCTTCCAGTGTTCCTTCCACCTTTTCAAATCCAGAAAAGTCTCCTGAAACATATATCCAAAGAGTTTGTCCCTCATAGCAAATTCCTTGAGGAAAGGGCCACATCTTATTTGCAGGCACATCCTAGGTCCTGGTACAGAGACTGGCTGTCTGGATGAATAACACATGCTTGTTTGATTAATGGAACTCATCTCCCTTTCTTTTCCGAAAAGTGTCTGCACCACGCTAGCAGCCGTCATGATTATCTGTGGGACAGCACCTGCCCGGGGGATGCCCTGTCATACTTTCTCTCCTAAAACGTAGGAAGCTGGTCTCTAGCTATTCTAAGACCTCAGCTAGAATGGGGGCCAATGAGTGTGTGTGTTTGTGGTGTTATGTGGCCTGCATGGGGCCTGTGTGGTCAACACCAAGGGCAATGGCCATAAGAAAAGTCAGGGTGTGACTTTATTAGTTATAGAACCCTGGGAAAGTGCCTGTGTCTCCATATTTCAATTTCTTCTTTAATAACATGAGGGATTTAGGCAATGTATTTATTTGTTCATTCATTCAATAAATAATGATCAAGCACATACACACAGTCTTCCATACACTATCCTAGTGGCAGGGAGTCAATATTCAGTGAGACACACTCCATCTCTGTCCTGATGACATGATGAATGATGAGACCACCCACTCTCCATATAATTGCCCATGTTCAAGCCTTGGAAGCATCTTGGAACTGCCCTCCTTCTCCAGCCTCCTGTCAATCACCAGGTCTAGATAATTCTATTGCCCAAATAACCGTATAATCAAGTCCCTCTTCTCCATTCCTGTCATTGCAGTTATTCCAACTACCTCCTAAGTGGTTCATGCCTCTTGTATGACCCATTAGCGTTCATCCTCTTCCATGGCCCCCAGCTGAGCTTTCTCAAATAGAAATCTGATTCTGTGACTGCTCTGTGTACACTCCCTGCCTGACTCCCGTGAGCACTTGGATACTAGTAATAATTGCAAACAGCAATTGCTCACTTTGTACCAAGCCTTGTTCTAAAGGGCTTTGCATCCTTTAACTCTTTAACTCACAGCAACCATAGAAGGTAGGTTCCATTATTGCTGGTTACTTGTCTGTTAGCTGTCAGCGATGTTCCTGCCCTCCTGTGTTTTCCTTGACACTGCAAACCACACTTTCCAGGCTCCCTGGTCAGTTGCCTTGTGGTTGGGCTCTGCCAGTGGGAGAGTTTGCTGTTCCATTGCTTTGATTCCTCCTCCCCCACTACGCTGCTGCCTCCCCCAGTGGTTAGTGGGAATGCAGCTCTTCTCTGTCCAGCTGCAGGGACCTCCTGAGAGCACCCTGGGCTCAAGCAGATCGGCAGCACATGCGGGCTGGGCTTCTGCACCTTATTCTGTGTTCTAATGATTATGTTTCCCATGATTCTTGGATGTCCTGCTCAAAGAATTTTTTCAGCAACAGTCTGGCAACGAATTCATTCCTCACCTTTGAGTCACTCTCTTCTCCTCATTACTCCTCTACCTCTTCCCAAATGAACTGCCTGCATTAAATCCCTCTCTGCTGGAAATACCTGCAGCGCATTCCATATTCTTGACTGGATACTGATGGCTATATCACTTAACACGATGGAAACTGAAGCACAGAGAGGTCAAGTAACTTGTCTCAAGTTAAACAGCTAGGGAGTATCAGAAAGCACAGATAAAGGGAAAAACCACTAAATTAAATCCAAGCTCTATAAGCATATCATGCAAAGCCTCTTATAATTGCTTTCCTCTCTCGGTCCACATCCCACCTTCTAGGTGGAGAGTGACATCTAGGAGGACACTGTGTTTTGTCGTATTTGCTGCTGAATGAATTACGCACCTGTGTAAAACCCCAGTAGGGCCCAGCTGGTGTGGCTCAGTGGATTGAGCATCATCCCATGGACTGAGAGGTCCCCGTTCAATTCCCAGTCAGGGCACATGCCCGGGTTGCAGACTAGATCCCCAGTGGGGGGCGTCCAGGAGGCAGCCCATTGATGTTTCTCTCTTACATCGATGTTTCTAGCTCTATGTCCCTTCCTCTCACTCTAAAAAATCAATAAACATATTTTTAAAAAACACCCCAGCAGGATCTGTGACCGCAGTGGGTGTTCGATGGGTCAGTGAGGGAATGCGGAATAATCAAATAGATAAACACATCCAATCGACCCGAGAAAATTCTCTCCCTCCGTCTTCCTTCCAGCCCCAGCGCCAGACCCTGCTGCATCCACGACCCTGAACTTTACCTTCCTTATAAAGAGTCAGCATACGACACACATTTAGTAAGTGAATGAATCAATCGAGCAAACAAAATGTGATCCATCAAGCCACAGCCCAGTGATGCTTAAAATCCTAGTTAATCAAAAGATAAAATTTTCCAGTAGGACGGTGCAAAAGAGCATTACATGTTCCTAAAAATAAAACCTCCAACATAGCAGCCTGCAGATAATGAGACATTAATGTTTTTAACTTAATCCAAAAAAAAAGCTCAACACCACAGTTAATCTCAGGGGACGTCCTGCATGCAAAAGGAAAAACAATGAGTCATGGATTCTAACATCCTATTTATAACCCGAGCTCACGAATGATCTGTTGCTAAAGGGGAAGAAAGCCATTAATCTCCCAACTCGGGGAGCAATTTTATATTTTGAATAAAAACAAAATAAACAGCATTAAAGGGGGGAAATAAATCAGATATGCAGTAATTAGTTTGAAAGAGCCGGATTTTCCTGCCTCTTTGGAATTTAAGCCTCATCCATCAAAGCGAAAATGTATCCAGTGACACGGAGATTTTTCCATTCGCTTTTCAGACACAATTAGCCGGTTGATCTGAATAGCAAATTGACGGGGCCCAGAAGGGAGACCAGGAGTGAAGAGGTTAGAGGTGAGAACCCAGGCTTAATAAAGTTTTGGTGAAGCCGGGACTCCTGCTCTCCTAGCCTCCCAGCCTCTGTGTGATGCTTGATTCATTAACTTGTTTGTTTTCTATCTGTGAAATCATAGAGGACCCAGGATTTTTTAAAAAATAGAATCCAATTCATGCTCTAACTCAGTTGCCTGATTTTACAGATTTGAAAAGCTCAGCCCACTGACAGTAACTGACTTGCTTAAGTGTGCCCAACTCTTACCTTTTGCGACAACATGGATGGACCTGGAGATGATTATGCTGAGCGAAATAAGCCAGACAAATACCATATGATCTCACTTACATGTGGAATCTAATGAACAAAATGGAACCAGAGGCATGGATACATGGAACAGACGGACCCAGGCTGGATGAAAGAAGGTGAAGGGATTACCCAGGAACAGATATGCATAGCCCATAGACACAGAAACGGTGTGGCCATGGGCGGGGTGGGTCTAGGTGGAGGTGGGTAAAGAGGGGAAAACTGGGGACATCTGTAATAGTGTCAACAACAATAATAAAGAATAAATGGGACAAACATATGTTCCTTCAACAGAAAAAAGAAAAAAAAATTGTCCAACAAAATCAGCTGCAACTACAGGACCCAATTCCCGGCCATGTGCCTCCCAGCCCTTTACCACAAAGCTCAGTAAAGAAAAAGCACCCACAGTCAGGAGGCGGCTCCTGCTTAGGCCTCGTTGACTTGACGTAGCACTTCTGGATAGGGGCCCCCTTTGTGCTATGTGTGGAGAAGGTCTACCCCCTTTTCAGTCACCTGTCTGCATGCTTCCTTAGGCATTATTCTTTCCAATCAAAACCCCTCCCGAGATGCCTCTATAACTTATTTTCACCTTATTCTGAGTCCTAATGACTGTTTTCTCTCCCTATTATTTTGGGATGTTCTGCTCTAGTGATTTTTTCAGCAAGTTTGGTAACTAATTCATATGAAGCATAGGCATAATAAGTCCAGACACATATAGGATTTTTTTAGTGTGTTTTTTTCAAATTGACTTTAGAGAGAGAGGAAGGGAGAGGGAGAGAGAGAGAGAAACATTGATGTGAGAGAGAAACATCGATCAGCTGCCTCCCACACGAACCCCAACTGGGGATCAAACCCGCAACCTGAGCGTGTGCCCCGACTGGGAATCGAACCAGCGACCTTTCGGTGCACAGGACTACGCTGAACTGACTGAGCCACACCAGCCAGGGCCTTGCAGGTCTGTGAAGGGCATGTTCCTTTCATCTCCCCCCTCCCAGCTACTCAGGTTGGGTCTATCGATATCGCCAACGATTAATAATGTATTTGTGCAAAGAGCAGAGAGATGGAGAAAGATTAAGGATTCCGTCAAAGCACTGGTTTCTAATAATAACTTAATAATTCCAAAGCTGACTCTAAGTTAAAGGCCCATCACTAATGATAGTTAAATAAATGGTGGCTCATTCACACAACAGAAAACTATTTAGCCATTTAAAATGATATGGAAAGGGATACATTTTAACAGAGAAAGATGTTCAAGGTGCATGGTTAACATGGGGACACGCAGTATACAATCCTACCTTTTACCACAAAAACAAACAACAGTAACAGATTGTTACTGAAAAAAAGCATGCAATAATATTCCCAACTTTGTAAGGTATATATATATATATATATATATATATATATATATATACACACACACACACACACACACACACACACACAACTTTTGTATTGCATTATATAATATACCACAGGTATTCCTTTTGGCAGGAAAAATCATTTTATTTATATATTGTTTATTATTTACTAATTATTCTATATATTATATATAAATAATTTATATATTATTTTTGTTGTTGTTTTTAAAATTATTGTCATTTTTTAAATATAAAGTAAAACTACCCAAGCAGTTGCCCTGCACAATTAGAGAAACAATATAAGAAACTGTACCCGAGTGCTCTCAGTGAATATGTGACATTTGGGTGGGAAGGCCTAGGTGGCCACGTCCTCACTTCCTCTGCTCTCCTCTATTTTACATATTTATTGGTTTTGTTTGTTCTCATATATGAGCTTCCCAAGGGCAGATCCATGCCTGCGTTTTGTCCCGTTTCCTTTGGTAATGAACAGAATATGTCTTTAGTGAGAATATTTTTCTTAGTGTGGACAGAAGCAGGCACATAACCAAGTATTGAGAGGGTTTGATGTACCAGATCTTGTCCCAGGACATGTTACAAGCGCTGTCCTATGTATTTGTCATCCCAGATCTGAGAAGGAGGTGTGAATTCCGCTCATCGTGCTGGGTCCATGTGTTCCCAGGCAGACACGGTGGGCTGAGAAAGGGGCTGAGAGTCTGGAGGACCACGCCTGGGGGACCAAGCACGTGGTCTACCAGTCTGGCTGGTGTTGTGAGTTGAATTATGTCCCCTCACAAGTTCATATGTTGAAGTCCTAACCTCTCAGTACCTCAGAATGTAACTGTTAACAAACTTTCATGGTGAAAGTCTTTTCTGGAAAAAAAAAGGGGGGCAGGGGGGTTATTGAGCCAAATGCTAGCCAGAAAAGGACCTGTCCTGGGCATGAAGTCTAAGCCACCACCAGCAGCAGGGTGAGCAGAGAAGGCAGCGTGTCCCCATCCTGGAGTCGACAAGCTCTTTTATACACATTACGTTTGGGGAGGAAAGATAGAAGTTGTTTTGAAAGAATTGACACTGGCTACAGAGAAGGGGGGCTAGAAAGGGGAAGGGAGGCAGTTCTAGGAGGGCCTGTGGGAAGGTCCTGGAAGTTCAGGCATACGCAGGATGGGCACAGGTGGCATCTGGTGGGCACCACAGAGGCTGGGCAAAGCTCTCGCATACATTCAGGAACGTGAGCAGTCTATCGTTAGTTGACCCACGGCTATTAACTGGTTAAATACTCTTGTCTCTTTCATTCCGGGGCCCGCTGTAATCTAACTCAGGGCATCTCAGAATGTTTCTCTTGTCTGTGACCTTATTTGGAGATAAGGTCTTTGCGGAGGTACTCAAGATAAAGGAGATGATTCCGGTGGGATCAGTGTGACTGGTGTCCTCAGAGGAAGAGGGAATTTGGACACAGACAATGACAGAGGGAAGACCCTGTGAAGACGCAGGGAGAATGTGATATGAGCTTGCAGACAGCCATCTATAAGCCAGGAAGAGAGGCCTGGGACAGTTCGTTCCCCAGTCCTGCTGACACCCTCATTTGGAACTTGCAGCCTCCAAAACGGCGAGACACTAAACTTCTGTTCTTTACGCCGCCCAGTGTGTGACACTTTGTGACAGGCCCCCTAGCAAAGTAATCCAGCTGGCCACCTGGTGAACACAGGAAACGTCACTCTGGACAGCAGGAGGTGTGCCCTTGAGAACGCGGGGAAGGGTGGGGCCCCTATGCAGAAGCAGAATGGGGGAGACAGAAGGAATGCCCAGCAGGAGAGGGGCCCCGCGAAGCCCCGCTGCCTTCCTGCCCCTGCCCCTCACGCCAGCCCTGCTCCCAGGAATCAGTCCGCAAGGCAAATTATTCCGAATCATCTGTATTGGGGCCAGAAATGCATTCTTTAATTTTTTTGCAGCAGATGCACCTTTTTCTCTTCAGGGAGGCGTCATCAATCCAGCAGATGTACCTTTTAAATTTCATTTTGTTTTAGCCTAAAATTACACAATTAAAATTTAATATTCAAACATTAGCATGAGTTTGCATTCCCTGAACAATCAGACACCACCTGCCTCCAGCACGTGTGGGATGGCAAGAGAGAGGGGCCAGACCCAGCGTGCAGGAAAGAGGACCGGGCTGGGGCTGCTGGTCCTCTCCTGCACCGGAGTGGCCACGTGACCCTAAACACACCTCTTCCTTCCTCTCCTGTCCCATGATGGAGATGACCTGGGTGTTCTTTAAGTTTCTCCAGCTCAAAGTATCCACCAGTCTAGGTATCTCCAAAGACTAGAGGGAGCCAACTGGAGATGAGCAGCAGATGACTCAGCAGGGACTGAGTCTTTATCTGGACCTGCGCCATCGTCAGCGCTGGGCGGGAGCTGGGGGGCCACGGGAAATGAGCATCTCTACGTGTTGACAGGTGTGTTGCCTGAGCAAGGTCCCTACAGACCTTTAGAGACCCTAAACAAAGAAAAGTCCATATGGCCTGTTCCTAGCCTCTGTAAATGATAAAACATCAAACCTACATGTATGTTCAAAATAAAAGATTTCCTGACTGCAAATTCTTGGTCGCACACGCACACACACTTACATCACATAGGCACATGCCTCAGTTTTCCTGGTATCCCAAGCAGGTTCTTAGTCTCCCTTTGGGACTAATTAAGCCTTGAAAAGCAGGCATGTCAAGACTCCTTTCCTGCCCTGGCCAGTTTGACTCAGAGGTTAGAGCGTCGGCCTGCGGTCCAGAGAGTCCTGGGTTCGGTTCCCGCTAAGGGTACATACTTAGGTTACAGTTTGTCCCTGGCCCTGGTTGGGTTGTGCGGGAGGCAACCACTCGATGTGTTCCTTTCACATTGATGTTTCTCTCTGTCTCTCTCTCCCTCCCACTCTATCTGAACAAAACATGGAAAAATGTCCTCGGGTGAGGAAAAAAAAAAAAAGACTCCTTTCCCTCACTCTAAGGGCTGCCCCCCAATTTCTACTACTGGTGAGGGTACCCATCAGCATCATTTTACTGAGTACTTGGACCTTCTCTATAGCATCCCAGGTTGAGAGTTCCTCTGCTGTGACCGACATTCTCACCCTAATCCACCCAAGGGGAAATTCACCCAAGAAGAATTCTTTGCCAAAACTTGGAATGAAATTGGGTAGAGCTGACTTATTTCTTGATCAGTGCCACCAGTAAAACCCTGCAGACTGTAAAAACACTGGAACTTCTTCACTGAAGAGTCAGGGAATGCCGGAAAAGCACTGTGTCATAGTAAGAGCAAATGATGACTTGTCAGCTAAATTAGAAGTTTCCTAAGAATGCTTCTAGTCTTGGGCTTGGAGAGAAGAGACACTTTGCTTGGCCGGTGTGCCTCAGTGGTTGACCATCGACCCATGCTCCAAGAGGTTGCTGGTTTGATTCCTGGTCAGGGCACATGCCCAGGTTGTGGGCCTGATCCCCAGTGAGGGGGGCATGCAGGAGGCAGCCAATCGATGTTCTCTCTCATCAATGTTCCTGTCTCTCTCTCCCTCTCCCTTCCTCTCTCTCTAAAACCAATAAAGGGGGGGGGGGGGAAGAGAAGAGACACTTTGCCATAAAACATAATCTAATCAAGGGGATGATATCCCTTCACCTTTTCCATATTCTGTTGGCTAGGAACAAGTCACGGGTTCTATCCACACCAAACAGGAAGAGATTGTATATACAAGGGGTGACCCACTTTGTAACCCACGACTCACAGACCCCTCCTCTTCAAGGCCAGGAGCATCAGGTCGAGCCCTTCTGTGTGGCCATCCCTAGTATTCTCTGTCTCTTCTTCCTTCTTCCCCCTTTAAGGACCCTTGTGATCACACTGGATCCACCTGGATAATCCAGGATTATGACCCTATTTTAAGGTCAGCCAATTAGCAACCATAATTCTATCTGCATCATTAATTTTCCTCTACCATATAACACATTCTCAGGTTCAGGGGAACAGGATGTGGACATCTTTGGGGAGTTATTATTCTGCCTTCTACGACTGGGGATTTTTTGGTGTGTGTGTGTGGGGGGGAGTAATGTTTGTAGTTATTATTGTTTTCAACCCTTATCTTTCAGAAATGCATATTGCATAATTTACAGACGAAAGGATACAATACTTGAAAAATCGTTCAAAATAATACAAAAGGAAAAAACATAGAGATAGAGATGAAAAAAAAAATTGGCCATGAGCTGATAATTGTTGAAGAGATGTGTTTGGTATAGAGTGGTTCACTCTGCTATTCTGCCTACTGCTGAATACAAGGGAAATTTTGCATAACAAAAAAAATAATAATAACTAAAAAGAGAGACCAAGAAACCAATAGCTCTTAGCATAAATTAAGCAATTCTATGTGCTAGGCACTATGCTTAATGCCTCCTTCACATCATCTCCTTTGATTCTCACAACAGCCCTCTGAGAAAAACATGAAAAGTCCCACGTGTGAATAAGAAACCTGCTTTCCTAATAGATTAAATGACTTGCCCAAACATACCAAGGACCAGGTGCTGAATCCAGGCTCCCTTTGATTCCAAAGCCCTTGTTTTAAATCACTCCTTTAAGTTAAATCAACAAATACAGGCTGAGTGGCTATATAAAGCACTGATGAGGTGATAATATTTAGAAGCTGTGATGCTTGATCTCAAGGAGATAGGGCCTAGAAAATATTTGTTGAATTTCAATTCTGGTCCTGGTTCAATCACTTGCAAACAAGGAGAGGAAATTATCTCAAGTCTTTAGATGGTCAGGCTCTTTACCTATAAGATGAGATCATGGAATCCATTCCTCAAACTGTCGAGGACAATAAAGAAGATCAAATGAAGTCATTTAAGTAAAAATCATTATCAACAGAAAAGGACCATATAAGTGAAAAGGACAAAATGCAGCAACAATGATGACGACAATGTGGTTGAAGATAAAAAGGCCCTTGGCCCATGCACAGAGAAGGAGATTTTTAGTGTATCATACTGAGTTCTCCTAAACCCCATGATTTTTTCTTCATGGAAGGACCTCAGAAAATTCACATGTAGTGAGGCTGACCCTGGAAACACCCAGGACAGTGATATTTCAGACGGGTCATAGAGAGGTTCGGTCATCACACTGAAGTCTCCTCCACCTCAGGGACTGTGCTTAGCAACAGGGAGAGCCATGTAAGGGGAACAGGAATTATTTTTGATGTGGTGACTGGGAAGTTGGGACACGGTACATTAATAAGGAGACAAGAACAGATGGTGTCAGATGGATATTAACCTTCAACATGATGTCCTTCAGAATCTGGTACCAACTGGTGTCCTTCAGAATCTGGTCCCACCACACTCATACCCCAGTGATAGACTTTTCACTCTGGCCTGACCCAAAATACAGTTTCCAGCAAAGTCATGCGAGCATACTGCCTACTCACTCACAATTCTCCTGCAAGAACCTCCTTCCTCCACCCTTTGCGTGGTTCTTACTCATTCTTTCATTCAAGTCAGCTCCTCCCTTGGGAAGTCTTGCTTGATCCAGGTCCAAGTTGAATTAGATATCCTTCCTTTGACGTCCATGAAAGCCCATGACTTCCAAACCATACTTTTGTTGTCTCTTTTAGCACCAGACCTGAGGTACTGAAGGCAGCAGCTGCCTTTCATTGCTATCCCTCTCAGTGCTTACAAAAGGCCAGAGAACACAGTAGGTGTTTTGCGGTTATCTGTTGAATGATAGAATGGTATGTCACAGAAAATGAATATTATTTCATGTACCCCTTCTTTTGAGGGGGTGGTTCTTTGCAATGGAAGCTTTCTTTGCTGAGCATTACATTGGTTGTGAGTGTGCATGCATGAAACAGCAGCCTGAGATCTGTGTTGTTCATCATAGTCAAGAGGAAAGAGATTTAAAGGAACACAAAATCAAAAAGTGTGGAAGAGGAGTTCTTGGGAATCTGGCTCGATTAGTTTATGTAAAGCCAGCTGCTATACCAGATAAACCTTGAAATATCTTTGACTCAATACAATAAAAGTTTATTTCTCCCTCATACAAAGTTTAATGATCACATATATAAATTTTCTCACTCATCTAAGCCCCCAAAAGATGATCCTGATGGCAAAGGGTAGAAGTGTGGGTTAAAGTTAGGATTAGTTCTGCCCCCACACAGAGCCAGGTTGATGGAGGCTTCAAAACCACCAACAGTAGTCTCTGGACTTCAACGCTGGACCAGCAGGGGGAGGAAGAGAGAGAGGATGGTCTATCCTGGGAGGTTTTTACCATCAGGAAGTGGTCATATCACTTCTACCCATATTCCATTGGACAAACTCAGTCACATGACTATACCTAACTGTAAAGGAACCTGGGAAATGTAGTCTAGCTATGTGTCCAAGAACAACAGAAAACCACCTTCAAGAAACACAGCAGTCTACTGCAAGGGCTGAAAGATGGGGAGTGTCAAAAATGAGGAAAATCACTGGCAAGACAGAAGAGAAAGAGGAAAGGGAAAAAGGAAAAAAGGAAGAAAGGAATGGCATAGAACTCAAAGGAGTTTATGGTGAATAGTGTTGTCAAGTCTCAACTCCATTGTCCCTAAAACAAAGAATCTTCAATGTACTACATTGTTCAGTAATGACTGTGCATGAGTGAATCTGTTTGGAAAGGGACTAGAGCTGATAGGTGAAAGCCTTGCCCAAGTATACCAAGAACTAGGTGCTGAATCAGAGTTACAGAACGTGGGTTAGACTGTGAACAATGAAAGAGATTACATGCTTCTTCCAGTGATGGTTCCCTTGGTTAAAACATGATCGACACTCCTTTTGAGTAACTACCTCCAGAGTCAATTCCCAGCCTCTCAAGAAAATCATTCTTTTTTTAAAAAGATAGAAAAAAAATAAAATAAAATGAAGATGCTAGCAATGGCATGGCCAAGATGACGACCCAGTCTTTAAATCCTTTTGTCTTTCTACCCCACTAGTGGACTTAAATACGAAGCAAGAAAATGTGTGTCTCAAACCACTCAGGAATTGAGAAAGCAGCCTCCATAATCCACATGTCAATTATGCATTTGCTTTATCTCACTTAATCCACCCAACCTCAGTTAGGTAGTGTCATTAACTCCATTTATAGATGAGGAAGCTACAATTACCGGGACCATGTAGCTGGTTAACTGGCAGAACTGGGACTAAGAGTCCAGACTTAGGAATAGTATCAGCAACAATAATAAAAGGTAATATTCATTTAGCACTTCCTATATGCTAAGCAAAATATCAAGAACTTTACTTGAGTCACTGAATTTTAATCTCAAGACAGACATCTGAGGGCGGTACTAAATACTATTCCCATTTTGCAGATGAAGAAACTGAGATAGAAGAGACAAATCATTTATCTGAGTGTTCTTAGCTGTTGCACCCAAGTGTTCTGACTCAGTTTCCAGATTAGCCTCCTCTCTCCCCAAATCCATCTCTGTCAATTCCACATTTGCTGTGCACCAACCCCTCTGAATATTTATGTAGTCAGAATTCCCAGAGGAGAGAATACATATATTTTTAAAAAGCCTTTGTGTCTGAGAAGATCACTGTAAGTCCCTTCCATCTGGGTGATCAATCATCCCAGTTGGCCTGGATTTGTCCTGGGTTAGCTCTGAAAATCTCACATGCTGGTAAACTCCTCAGTCATGGACGAACTGGGACTGCTGGTCACCCTACTTCCAGCGTAGAAATCTGTGCATTTATAAACTTTATGGAAGACCCTCTGTTTCACCCAGGAAAGAGGAGGATCTCTGGGGCACAGCCTCAGAATCTTACCTCTTCTCTCAGTTATTAATACAACAAAGTCACTGGCGCTATATTCTCTTTTTAACCCACTTCCTATAGCTGGGGGCCTCGTCTTCATGACCTCATCTAAACCTAATTACATCCCAAAGACACCACTTCCCAATACCATCACATTGGAGAAGAGGGTCTCAACCATGAATCTGGGGTAGGGGGCACAGATTTCCATCCATAGTACATGGTGTCAGGAGCTCCGAGGCTCATTCACCACACTGAGTGTGAGCCCTCCCTGCAGGTGTACCCCAAGCTCTGGGTGGAAGAATTTTCTTTTTTACTGAGTATGGGGCAGGGGGGAACAATTTTGTTATAATACATTTCCAATTTTGGAATAATTTAAAATGTACAGAACCATGTAAAGATAGTAGAGAAAGTTCCCACACGCTCCTCACCCAGTACCTGCTATTGCTCACATCTTAGATCACCACGGGACAGCGATCAAAGTTAAGGACCAACGCTGGTGCACGATTTTAACTGATCTCCAGACTGTATCTGGATTTCGCCAGTTTTTCCACTAATGCCTTTTCCTATTTCTATCCAGGATGCCATGTGGTATTTAGCTATCACGTCTTTTTAGTGTCCTCTGGTCTGTGACAGTATCTCAGCCTTTTTTGTTTGTTTGTTTGTTTTGATAACCTTGACAATTTTGAGGACTATGGGTCAGATATTTTATAGAATGTCCCTCAACTTGGGTTTGTCTGATGAGAACCACAGTTTTTATTTAGCAATACATCGGCCAGGATTTCGGCTCTGCTCCGGCCAGGTGACCCCTAACATCAGTTGGGCCCTGCCTTGTGGTTGTGAAGAAGCATCTACTTTATATACAGAATTTCTGCTGCTGAGTATTATCCATTAGTCCTCCAGCTTGAAGGATGTCCAATCCAGAGGAGAGAGCATTACAGGCATTACAGCTATAAAAACCAGATTCAAATCTTGACGTCAAATTTACTAACTTTGATCTTGGGTTAATCATTTAAATTCTATGAGCCTCAATTTATTCTTTTTTTAAAAATGAGAATAAAATGCTGAGTTCATGGTACATTGTAGAGATGAAATAAACTACGCATGCAGCACTTAGAATATTATGTAGCACATGTGGGTGTTTAATGAACATGTTTTCTTGCCCTATATTTGTTCTTTTAGTACCCCCAGAGCCTGCCTCTGAATATCATCTTGTTCGTAACAAGAATATACAGGAAATATATTGGGCTGGTTACCCAGCTTACGATGCACCCAGCAGCCTCATCTATGTGATTCATTCCTTTCTTATAGCAATGGACCCTGCTTTCATGCACACAGGAGGGACATGTGACCCAAGGGGACCCATAACAAGGCCCCTCTTCCCTGGCTATAGTAATTGGTCTAAGCCCAGCGAATCAGAGTTCTTCCCAGGATTTTTCTCGCTGGAGTTAAGAAGAGGAAGTTCTCTTTCCTCTCTGCTCACGCAGCTGTAAGGGTGAGCTGCTTGTAGTCAGGTTCCCTGCCATGTGGAGACAGCCAGCCTGAGCGCAGGAAGCCAGCACACCTGAAGAAGCAGAGCTGAGAGATGGAGAGAGCATTCCATGGGATCCCAGTGTTTGGGTCCAGTGATCCCTGAGGTCAGCCCACCTCTGGCCTAGTTTGGTGACTTGAGCAAATTAATTTTCTTTCCTTTCTTTCTTTTTTTTAAAGATAGATTAGAAGGGAGGGAAGGAGGGAGAGAGAGAAACATTGATGTGAGAGAGACACCTGAGACCCTTCAGTCCGTGGGCTGATGCGCTAACCGCTGAGCCAAACCAGCCAGGGCCAATTACCCTTTTTCTTAAGGTGACTTTAGCTTGTGATTTTATAAAGTACCATTAAAATGATCTCAATGACTGCCTTTCTGATTTTGCTACCTGCTGTGACCTTTTCTAAGGGCCTCGTTCCACAGCTTGTTATCCTTTCCTCCCTTCTCCTGTGGCATGGTGGCACCACAGTGCCTTCCCTCCTTGGTCCTTTTCCCAGCATTAGCTCTAAAGTTAAATGTGTAAATTACTCTGAAACAGACCATCTATTAAAGGAGCAAGAATCAAAGGCTCCAGGAGTGGGTGGGTAAGAATGCACTGAAAAGACATGAAGTCAGACATAATGCCACATGGCTGTTCAGAACATGACCCCTGCAGTCCCTCTGATCTGAACTTACATCCTGCCTCTGCCACTTAATAGCTGTAAGACCTCAGACAACCTACCTAACTTCTCTGGGCCTCAGTTTTCTCACTGAACACATGAGGATGCTAATGGCTTTTCATGAACTTTCTTTTTAATCCTCACCCAAGGATGTTTTTACTGATCTTTAGAGAGAGAAGAAGGGAGAGGGGGGGAGAGAGAGAGAGAGAGAGAGAGAGAGAGAGAGAAACATCGATGCGAGAAAGAAACACTGATCAGTTGCTTCCCATATGCACCCTGACTGGGGATCAAACCTACAACCTTTTGGTGGACTGGATGAAGCTCCAACCAACCAAGCCACCTGGCCAGAGCTTCACACAGCGTTTGTGTGGATTCAACGAGATAATACACGTGTGATGCCAACACAGTGCCTGAGACAGGGCTGATGCTTAACTTTATAATACCAGTTATTCATAATGATAATTAAACTTTCTGTGAGTCACCTGAATCCACCAATTAATCACAGCCACACGAAAGGCGGGACAGTCGGGCTTTGTGTCTTTCCTGATGTGCCGAAATATGAAACAGAGAGCCCCCATTCTTGAAGGGTTCTTGCAAAAGAAAACAAAAACAAAATATCTGAATCTGAATCAAATCCATCCTCAAGAGCTCACTCATAGGAAACAAGGCAGGTGATAGAGGAACCAGTTAAATTAAACTGTGGTTATGCTATTATCGCACCATGTTATACCCGACTGAAGGGTACTTGAAAGAGCTCTGGCTTTGAGCCAGGTGACTAGGGCTCATATCCTATTTCAGCTACTGTTATTACCCCGATAAACTTCGATGACTCATCAAGGAGTGATGATTCAAGTGTTGTTGTGAGATTTAAATGAGACAATGCAGGCTCTGGCCGGTGTGGCTCAGTTGGTTGGGCATCAACCCCTGCACTGAAAGGCTGCCAGTTCAGTTCCGGGACAGGGCACGTGCCAGGGTTGTGGGCTTGATCCCCAGTAGGGGGTGTGCAGGAGGGACAGCTGATTGATGTTTTGCTCTCACATCGATGATTCTCTCTCCCTCTCCCTTCCTCTATTTCTAAATATCAATCAATAAAAACCAAATTAAATGAAACGAAGTATACTAAATATGTAAAATAAAATTAAAATTGTGCGGACATCATCTCATTGAAATGCTTACATGAGCAGTTATTTGCTCACACTGGCCCCTTGTGTTTCCAGCTTGTCTGTAGCCCAGCCAGACACTCACTGATTCATTCAGTCAACACACCTCTACTGAGTGTCCATGAGTGCTTGGGATGGCAGTGTTTACAAAGACAGTAAGAAAAAGTCCCTGTCCTAAGAGCGTCAGAGCTACACAACGAAATAAGGGCAGAGGCAACAAGATGCTACCCAGGCTTTGGGGCAGGCCGACGTGGTTTCAGGGTCATGTTCTAGGCCAGGTCTGCGATTACCAGCTGAGTGGGCCAGATCCGCCCTCCATCCTTCATGCCCTGGCCCTGTGCCCTGGGAGACTGGCCTGTAGGGACAACTTCAACATGCCCACAAGTCCTCTGGCTCCCTACTGAGTTTAGACCCCAGGGCAGATGGGCGGTTGAGAGGAGAAAAAGGCAGGACAGCTTTCTCCCTGAGCTGTGACTGAAGACTGGCTGTCTCCTACAGCCTGAGGTCTCTGCTCCTCTCGAGGTGGCCCTAGGGGTGCATTTCTCCCCTTTTGTCCTCCCTTTGCTCCTATAGGTAAGAGCCCTACTGCTAACTAGTCCTGGAGTACTGTACTATCCCTCATGTCTTCCTAACACTGCCCACACCTTATTAAATAATCTTTTATTAAACTGCCTTTGAAATGGCCTCCTCTGCATGAGACATCTGCTTCCCCCGGGACCCTGACTAGTCCATGGGGTGATGTTGAGTAAGCCTGTAAAATGGGATTGAGGTAGTTCCTTCCTCCTGGTCCCAGGTGACTTCAGTGAGGAGAATGCTGTGGAGTATGGGAAAGTCCCTGAACGTGAGAGGACACCTCAGGGTTTACTCTGACTCTCACTCTTCTTACAAGTTGAGTGACCGCTGGCATTTTGTGACAAATCTCTTTGCAAGTCAGTTCTTTGTGGGTAAAAAGATCATAACACATGTTCAATAGAACTTAGACTTTTGGCTGAGACTCCAAAGATGGAAACAGAGGTAAGCAGCCGTGCATTAAAGAGAGGAGCTGGATCCCTCCACATGAGAACTGCTAGTTGGTGACCCAATCTAATACCCCCAACAGCTTGCTTACAGGAAGGCCAGAAGCTTCCTTAGAGATAAGGAAACTCCTTCAGACAGCTTTGCAGTTTTGGGGATGGGTTTGCTTCTCCTCACCCGCAGCAAAATGAGGAGGTCCAGGATCACCCGTCTTGGAGAGAGGATTTGTTGCAAGACTGGCACCTCACTCCCAGGCTGGATGCTTGCTGGGGTGCAGAAATGCAAAGACCTCCCCTGCGGTGGAGCATAGCGGAGTTCTTAGGAGATCTTGAGCTATGTCCCCCTGGCATTGGGAGCATAGAGGCTAGCGCTTAGCACTTGCCTGGAGAAGACCAAGGGTGGGCTCCTCAAAGCTACCCACAATGGCGCAGCAATTGCATGTCCAATTTACCAGGGCCAGGTGAGTACCATGGAAGGCAGCCAGCTGAGCTCATCTGCTCCAGAGGACTGGGGCACCACAAGAGGCAGGAGCTGAGAGAAGTCACGAGATGGGTCTAGCACATTGCCAAGTCATGAAAGGGGCTACCTGGAAGAGCCAGCCTTTGGATCCTATCCTCTGGAGTGGCATCAACAGCCTGGAGAGCATCACAAACAGCCCCTGCCACCTGATCTCCCATCCTTCCCACTACCCCAGCCTTGGCGAATCCATCAGCAATTAGGCGAGTCAGGTAGGAAGCAGAGTGAGATGAGTTGGAGAACAGACCAAGCGCCCTGTGCCTTTTCCTAAGCAGTGGGACATGCCTGAGCTGAGCAGAGGAGAGAGGCTTTATACTGGATGTGAGATTAAATTTTGATTCAGATTGGACCAGACATTTTAATACTTGAAAGTGACCAGGAAGCCGTGGAGGCTGCTGAGATGCCATCGGGGGAGGAGAAAGCGAAACCACGGAGTGAGTCTGGAAGTGAGAGGGAGAGAAGGAAGGTTTTCCCGATTGTATCACCCAGCTCCCACCTGTTTCCAACGGACCTACTACATTGACTGCGCAGAATATTGTGAAGAACAACTGAACCAACATTCAGCAGTGCCGAATGGAGTGCGTCCTTGGTACCCTTTTTAGAGATTTCCACTGTATGATGCGAGGTAACGCTGAAGTAGTCGCAGTTCCAACACGGTTAACGTAGAAGAATGGTTGCCCCAGTAAGATTCGAGCCCAGGGATCCTTTTGTGGGAAACCTCAGACCCCTAAGTGGCCAGCTTGGTGTCCAGAACGCTATGAGCAATATAGAAAAGGTCCACGGGGTTTTCCACAATGACCACCGGATGGACGCCAGGTCCAAATCCGCACCACCAGTTGGCCCCGTTGCCTGTCAGATCCACACCATACACCTCACACTTACAGCAGCCTTCGATCTATTCTGACTGGTTTCCAAACCCACTTCCAACAAGTCCCGCCTTACCTGTTAGTATCTTCTTCCTGGAAGCGGTCTGCCCTCCAGCTTGGTCACAGGTGCCCGTGCAGCACAACCAGAGTCTTTCAGTTTAGACTGGACTACCTGGGTTTCTACATTCTTTTAGGCTTCATTTTCCCCTTAGTGACTCAGCAATTCTACCACTTAACTATTACATCACTTAACTATTAAAGGTGAGTCAGGTGAGGCAGCTCACCTGGATTGAACAGGTAACGAAACACAGGCATTCAGAGACTTGTCAAAATTCACATGCAAGGCACAGAGAGAACCTCGCTAATGCATCGTTCTCTACGAAGACTCTCGCTCTGGTTTTGTGGGTGTACTTGTAAGAAGAGTACATCTGTGGGAGCACACGGAAACCATCAAGCTTTGTGTAACCAACATGTCCCTTCCTGGCTGTGTCGGGGTGGCGGGGGGTGACAGAGGAAGGATTCTTCTTTGAGCACCTCAGGGCTGGCACTGTGAAGGCTATACAGATTCAGAATGCCAGCTGGTGCCGGAGTCTGGGCGGTGACCGGCCTCCCTTACCGTTACTCCGTGGCTGTACCACCGCCTTGGCGCACAGCTCTCCCACGGACCTCTGGGCAAGGAGAGCGAGTCCTGTAATAGAAGAAAAGGAGCGTCTCTTTTTCTCTCCGACTTTTGCCTAAATATGCCGTGCCTAGTTTATAGAATGCTTCGACAAAGCCTCCAGGTTAGTGGCTCTTCACATTATAGAGGATGTGGACAGCCATGGGAATCTCCTAAAAGGTACGAGAGGTTTCTCTGAAAGAGAAGCCCACGGAAGACCCAGATGCAGACTTGGTGGAAATATCGGAAGGTGCGTGGACACTACCCACAGAACTCGGCAGAGATCCATGAACGCCAGGCTGAGATCCCTGTCCTCCTGGTGGGAAAGAGTACCTCTTCCTCAGGCGCCCTCAGAACATCCGTAAGAACCGAGGATCAATGAAACCGAGTGGCCCCTCTTCCCAGGAGTGCGAGAGGAAAGGGGCTGGGGTCCCTTGGGTGAGTGTTACTGACAGGCGCTGGAGGGGACATTCTCAGGTTCCTGTGCACTTTCTGCAGCAGAAAGCAGAGTTTACTGGTGCTGAGCACTTCAGGTAAGTCTGCTGGAAGTCTAATGGATTCACGATCGGGCTTCACGTCAAATGCGTCATCGGTATGCCCACGGACCCAGGACCTTGTCCGTTGCGAATTTGATGAACTAGATTTTAAATGTTTAGCTAACTCCTCGAAGGAAAGCTGCTATCCGCCTTACATTCCACGGCCCGATGCCAACCTCCCCTCTCCTCCTCCAGCAACCAGGCTGCACAGGAGAGCAAGGAGCGCACGTGGGGGACACAGCAAACACAGTTCGGGGAGCCCCTGCCAGCAGCCTCCTCACAGATGAGCGCACCGTAGGGGAGAGAGTGCCAGTGCCGAGAATGAGGGGAGGGCAGTCTGCCCCTTCCTACTCAGTGCCCACTTAGCCGACTGTACCACTAAGCAGGCAGGTGTGCGTGGAAGGAGGGGTGGGAGGGGTGGAAAGGAGGGTGGAAGTACGGACCTCTCATGGTGGGGAAATGAAGGCGTAAAGATCCAACTTTTACAGACTGGGAAAAGTTGACAGAAAAATGAAAAATATGTAAAAAAAAAAAAAAAAACAAAAACAAAAAAACCACACCTAACCTAGAGATGAACTGTTGGTACACTCAGCTCACGGTCCAGGGTCCCCCTGGCTCAGGAAGGCTCAGCAACCCCTGCAGGGCCAGCGTCCACCTGAGGGCACGGGGGCTGGCTTTGCTACCTTCCTTTGTAACAGTTATCAGCAGGCGCGGTGACCGGCCCTGGTGTGTTGATTTAAGAACGGAGGTCACCTTGCCACCTGTCTGCTTTCTCGCCTGCTCTTTCCTCCAGTGGGTGGCTCCAGGCCTGTGTGCTGCTTAGAAGGGACTATCTGGTGATAAACTCACTCAAGCAATGGAGGAGGAAAAAAATAAGAAATGAAAAACCCTCAAGGGAAGTTACTCCTTCATTATCAGGGTCACTGTCGTCATATCATCCTTGTTACCTTGCTAGAGGTAAAAGTGTTGAGTGTGTGTGTGTAGATACATATATATGCAGTATATATACATATATATATATATATATATATATATATATATATATATATATAGTATGTTACTATCTCTGTGTATGTGTGTGTGTCTGGTGTGTGTGTGTGTGTGTCTGGTGTGTGGATGTGAATCACTTTTCAGCAAACACAGGCCTTTTTCAGTTTACTTTTATGTGTGAGCACAGTGAGGCTCACAAAGCCTAGATAACCGCCCAAGGTCTCTCTCAATAATCCACAGAACCAGAATCATGTTGCTGATGTTACTGGTTCCCAAACCCTCATGGTTCCGCTCTTTACTCTATTTCCAGTTATTGTGTTAACAGATATTTATGAATATTGGCTACTAAGTGGTACCATGCTAGGTGCTAGGGATCCCAAACCGAGAAGGTGACACCTTAATAGCCCACAGTCTAGTCAAAGAAATTACTATCTAGTAAAATATTTGAGGATTTGCTTTAACCACTAAAGCACTGTATGACTATTAGATGTGTTGGCTGGACTAAAGCAATGCCCCTCTCATCTGTCACCTGTTTCTTAGGGACCTGTGTCAACCTCACTTATAACTGTTGCATCCCTCATCTTTTCCCCTTGGGTTGACCTCCAGGCTCCAGGTGAAATGTCTGCATCTGGTCTGTGTTCCCTTCTTCTGGTTCCATGTTCCTGGTTACCTAGCTGTCTGTCCTCCACCTGCCCTGCTCACCTGCCCGCATTCTGGGTCCTGGCCTCACGGGTCTGGTCCTGCCTATTAGTGCCTCGACCCAATTTCTTCATGCTGTGAGCTGTGCCCTGGTCCACTTTTGGAGAGGAAGGAAAGGCAAGGAACCAGGTCAGAAGGCTCCTTAGAATGTTGGGGAGAAGATTCTGGCTCCGGGGAGCTGCCCCCGGAGAGGGTGAAATACATTTGTATGGGGTGCTTGCTGTAAGCAAGGACTCTGGAGACTGGCTGTTTCTCTTTCTCGCCTGTCTTTCTAGCGATGTGACTTGGGGCAAATAGTCCATCAGTCTCCGTCTTGGTTTTGGTGGAGGTAATAATAGTAAACCCCTTGCAGGGAGAGTAGTGACTGCATTCTCAGAGAAAAGGAATGACCATCACACAGTATTTTGGCATTTAATTTGAGAACTCTTACATAGACGTAGGAATACATAATGAGTCGTGGTCCGCTTGGTTTTTGTGCTGGGCATGTTACATCAACCTGCCCAGACGCCCCCTCACCCTCCTCCTCTGTGCCCCAAAAGGCCAACCTGAACAACTCATCAATGGCTCCCTGGCCACATGCCTTGCTGTTGGCTTCGGCCCATTAGAAATACCAGCAGAAGAAAGAGAGAGGGAGGAGAGCGAGGTGGGGTATTCATTCTCAGTCATGTGGAGCTGGCCCCCTCCCTCCCTGGGTCTCACTCAGGTCAGGCAACCTTCTCCATACAGGTCAGGTCGTCTCTGTCCCTGTTCCCTATACCAGTCTCTCCCTGGGACCCAGGGGTGATCAAGAACACTTTCTCTAATCGGCCCTGCTACTGCCTCTTCCCTCAGGGTTTCCTTATAGCTGCTCACAGCGTCACAGTCTCAGTGAAACTCTGGGAGCAGGGCTAACCTGAAGGTGACGCTTCCCCAGGACCCTGACTGACCCGCCTTCTTCTCTTCGCCTTGGGTGTTGCTTCTTCTGAGAGCGCGCCAGAGTCCAAGTCTGAAGTCCTTTGCCTAATGGCCCGAGTCTGTCGGTAGGATGATGGAGAATGAAGTACCAGCTAAAATAAACTGCCCTGGGGAGGACAGGTCAACTCTGGAGGAACGAAGGGGACTGTTGTGGAGATTTGAGCCGCAGAGAAGCCTAAGGAAAGAGCTGATAATTGAAACTTGGATTCAACCACATCAATTCTCTTACCTCCTGAAATCACCCTACCACATTCCTCCCTGCCCAGCACCCTGATTCCTGCCTCACCCCAGGACTCCAGAGAGAAGGTCTAGGATCACACTGGCTCTGGGGGACTAGGAATACCGATGAAGAGCAGACCAGATGTTCAGTTTCACTAGTAACTGGGGAGAGGAAATGAAACGACAATAATGATTTTAAACAAAGGAGGAACATTCATGAAACCAGGGCACGTTTTCAGATTCATGATTTTATTTTTGTATATATTTTTAATATATATATATATTTTTTTCTTTATTGATTTTAGAGAGAGAAGAAGGGAGAGGGAGAGAGATAGAAACATTGATGAGGGAGAACATCAACTGGCCACCTCCTGAGTGCCCCCCACTGGGGATTGGGCCCACAACCTGGGCATGTGCCCTGACTGGGAATCGAACCAGCAACCTCATGGTGCATGGGTTGACGCTCAACCACTGAGCCACACCAGCTGGGCTGTACATGTTTTTATTGATTTTTTTTATAGAGAGAGGAAGGGAGAGAAACATCGATGTGAGAGAGATACATCGATCCGCTGCCTCCTGCACACCCCCTACTGGGAATCAAGCCAGCAACCCAGGCATGTGCCCTGACCGGGAATTGAACCAGGACCTCTCAGTCCATGGGACGACGCTCAATCCACTGGGCCACACCGGCTGGGCCAGATTCATGATTTTAATGCAAAGACTTCCACGGTCTGCTCAGAGATGTAAAGGGCTGGACAGAGCGTTGCTCCCTCCCTTGCAACAGGAAAAAGGATGGACGGACTGCAAATTCACTTTTTCTTGGACCAATCAAAGAACTGAGGCCGCAAAGCTAACCTGAAATCTGGGAGAAACAGGCATCTATAAAGGAGATACAGGATCCCAGCATTTCCCTATTTACTAACCTGAGGTAGATGTCATGTAAGCGGGTAAATGTTCTGTTAAAATCATGTGTGTGAAATACACACACACTTACATGTTATGTGAAAAATATGTACATATAGGTATATACATATATGTATATAAATCCACTCACACATATATACAATGTTTATACATTAATTTGAGTGAGTTAAGGGTAGTGTGAATTATACCATATTGAGTTTATTCCACAATGTGGAATCATTCCCATTTAGTCCTTTGCTACCTTTATTTTTAAATATTTCAAACTTACATAAAATTCCCGAGTAAGACAAACATGTATGAAGCACCCACTCACCAGATTTAACCAGGGCTGACATCTGCCACCTCCCACACTGGCCGCCCTCCTCTGTTGGGAAGAGGCTGACCCAGCTCCTCGGGCTCCGCAGACTTCCAGGAGCCCAGGACAATGCCTGTCCCGTCTTTGCATCCACACCCACCTCACCATGCCTGGAGAACCACAACACACCATGCCCTCTGGTCCAGCAATCCATCCCCTTTCTCTCCAAATGGGACTCAGTGTAGCTAAAGACAAAATCAACATTGATTTCTGTTGCCCTTGGAGCTGGTGCATTTTGTGTTTGCGGTAGGAAAACGGATCTGCTCTCGGGCTCAGCTTTGAAACAGACATTGGTCTGGAACCACACTAAGACAGCACGCTCCCTTCAGAAGAAAAGCTCTGGTTTCAGAAGGCCTGATGTGTACTAACCCATTTAATGTATTGTTGCACTTGTCTTCCCAGCAACGCTGCGAGGTGCGTGGGGTGAGCCCTGTGCTGCAGACAGTAAACAGACCTGCAGAGGTCATCAGCTTAGCCAGGTAGACGGCATACCTTTGTATCTGGCAGGCGCCCAAATCTGCAGTTTTTAACGATGAAGGTACAGGCTGCCTTTTATTTTCTAGACTAGTTACTCACAGGCCCTTTCTCTGGTTATGACTATGTTGCAGGTAACTGAGGTTCGGGTAAATGACCTCTACGTTAGTGAGGAAAAGCGGGGCTACCTTATTTAAATGGGCATTTTTTTTTTTTTTTTTTTTTTAGAGAGAAACATCGACGTGAAAGGGACACATCGTGGAAGCAGCACCTGAGACCGTGATGGGGGAATGCGATGCACTGATGGGGAGGGCTCCCAGGAGGGAGGAAACACGGAGAGCACATGGGCAGGGGAGGAGGCAAAGCGAGGGCGTGGTCTCAGCAGGACCCAGCCTCAGCCTGACGCACAGGGAGTTCTGGCTGGAGCGTGGAAGTCACCCACCCGGTTATTTCCACGCTAAGGCAAGGGCATGGCCTCTGGAGAAGCTGCGAATGGCCTTATCAGGACAGCTGGGGGATTTGTGCAGGGGCCAGGGAAAAGGAATCTGGAAAGGGACCCAACGCCCCAGCTCCACTGTCCTTAAACATAGAAGGCTTGATGGATGAGAACCCTAAGCAGCCATTTGCACCACCATAGAAAGACCCAGACTAATCAAAAGGTTTGAATTGTAGCTAAGGAAGACCTGCTACCTTTGGATGATTAGACACTTTGAACCAGGAGATTACGTGTAGGGAGGTAAGCAAGGCTGGTCTGAAATGGTCAATGTCTTCTGCCACCTGCAAAACCATCGCACTGAAGTGAGAGTGGGTTTGGTCGAAGGCTGACTACCTTCAGAACCTCTGCTGTTCTTTCTGATGGTGTCTTTACTAAGGCCACACTACCAGCGTGGAGATTGCTGATTTTAAGGCACTTTGGAGACGAAAATAAAAATTCCATTTACTTTCTGCGGGAGATGACTGCCGGCTCCCTTTGAGCTGGGCCAGAGGGAACATTCAGAATGTTGCTGGAAGTAAATGGAATTTTTTGAGCTATTTAAATTGCAATTCACCCCTGAAAACTCCATTTTATCAAAACTCCTGGTTAATACTATTTTCCACGCTCAAGTATTTTCCCCAAATAGGCATTGCAGGAGATGCAGGAGCCCAGGGGAAGCTGTTCCAGAGACAAAGTCCCCAGAAGAGGCCTCGTTGCCCCACGGAAACCAAAACTCAGCAAGGCCTGACCTTTAACAGGGCAGACAGGTGTGTGGTGGGGCTGAGGGCTCCCTGCTTAGACTCAGAGGAATTAATTTGCCTCTCACTAGCTGTGTGTTCATGAGAAGTCACATAATATCTCTGAGCCTTCGGTTCACATCTCTAAAATAGGTTCAGAACACATTCCCTGCCTATCTCAGAGGGCTGTCGTGAGGATTACATTAGATTAATTTATATGAAAGTGCTCCATGAAACAGACCTACACAAATGAAATCTAGATGGAAATGTTGTCCCTTATAACCAAATGCTTGAAGACCCACAATTAAGCCTATGGTAGGCAGAATTCTATGATGGGCACCAAGCACCTTACCCCCTAGTATATCCACCCTAAAGAATCCCCACTCCTTGGGTGTGAGCAGGTCCTGTCACTCCCACGATTAGGTTAGATCATGTAAGACTGCCTCTTAACAGACTGCAGAGATTCTTCATGCTGGCTTTGAACAAGTAAGCTTCCAGGTCGTCGGTTAGGGCTTAAAAGAGGCCTCTGGGAGCTGAGTTGGCCATAAGTCAGCAAAGTCCTACAACCACAGCTTCAATTCTGCCAACAGCCTGAACGAGTGTGAAAGGAAACCTCGGGCCCCAGAAGAGAACACAGTCCAACCAACATGCTCATTTCAACTTTCTAAGACCCTGAGCAGAAAACCCAGTTACTCTGTGCCAGGACTTCTGACCTACAACAACTATGACCTAATACATGGGTGTTGTCTAAGCTGCTGAGTCAATGGTAAGTGTGTTACCTAACTATAGAAAATTAATATACAATTGACTATTCTGAAATAATCAATCGAGGACCTCTGAAACCCACATCTCCATAAACAGTCATGAGAACACTAGTGAAAACTGTCAAAATCCTATTAACTTTTTGCAGAACTCTGAAAAATCACCAAAGGCTTGCAAAAATCCAAGCATTTACTCAAGAAAAACGGCTGAATCTCGGCAAGGACAGTAAGCCTTGTGGCATTTTAACCCGACTTACGCCCATCACACTCTCCCTAGCAATTCAATAGCACTGAGAGCCAACAGTCTCACAACTATAGTAGCTGTGAAACCTGCAACTTAGTAGCTACTGAAGGAAGCAAAATGGGCTTGGAGCTCCCCAGAAGCTCCATTCCCAGAGAATTCTCACTATTTGACCCATCTGGCAGTTTTCAAAAAGCTCCACTTTCAAAGATTTTCTTTATTTGACCTAATTAGAGCTTACACTTTGTAAAGAGCCTACCCACAGAGCATATGTCAAATAAAATCAGTGCCAACTGTTTAATATCGCAGCTGCCTGAGGAGGTGTTAAGAGTTGGAGTTAACATGAGGCTAACCAAAGACTTTTTTTAAAAGAAAAACTGGGTGATGAGATGACCATAGGAGCCTTTGGAAAGGTCCAACATATTCCTGGGGATATAGGAGAACCATCTGCAATTTCAAGACTGTACATATGTTAAGGAAAACCTCACTTTCATCTCTGGTTCTCTTGAGCATCTGCATGAGCAGAAAGTTAAGGATAAGATGGAGTTGTAGACTGCCTGCCAGGGCACTGAAAACATAACTGAACACACACACACACACACACACACACACACACACACACAGCCCTTAAAAAAAGACTGAGAGATTATTAGTTCAAGAATTTTCTTTGTAATTCTCTATCCAGTCAGTTAACTATTAAGCTAACTGCCTAGAGATTACAGTGGTGACACATGACAAGAAATGCAGATTTTACTGAACTATTTCAATAAGTCACAAAACAAACAAAGAGTAGCTGCAACAAAGCATGGAGAAGAGAATCAGATTTTTATAGCTGAAACACTGTATTATTTAAAATGTCCAGTTATCAATAGCAATAGCAAATTACACAAAGCATGCAAAGAAACAGAAAAATATGGCCCATACAAACAAAAAACTTAGTTTATAGAAACTATTCTTAAGAAAGGCCAGACACTCGACTTACTAGGCAAAGACTTAAATCAATTATCACAAATATATTCAAAGAACTAAAAGAAATTATGTCTAAAGAATTGAAGTATGAGAAAATTGTGTTACCAAATAGAGAATATCAATAAAAAGGTAGAAATTGTTTTTTTAAAGTCAATAAAAATTCTGGAGTGGCAAAGCACCCGAGACATAAAAAAATTAAAGGGGCCCAACTGCAGTTTTGAGCAGGCAGAAGAAAGAATTAGTAAACTGAAAATAATCAGTTGAGATTACTCAATATAAAGAACAAAAAATAATGAAAGAAAATAAGCAAAGCCTCAGAGACATGTGAGACACCATTCTATGAGCTTCACAGTATCCTGATACCAAAATCAGACGAAGAAATCATAATAAGAGAAAACTACAGGTCAATATCACCTATGAATATAGACAAAAATGATCTTTGGTTACTTTCATGCTATAGTAGCAGAGTTCAGTACTTGCAACAAAGACTAACCCTATAATCTGCAAAGCATAACATATTTACTACCTGGGCCTTTCTATAATAATTTTGCTTACCTCTGCTCTAGGGTATATGGCCATCTGTGAGCCATTTCAAAAGAAAAACAAACAAACAAAAAGAATAACAAACTCACAGGTCTTTGAGTGCCTACTATGCCCTCAAACCCTACTAGCCAAGAAGCAGTAGGGCATATACTTGCTTAGTCACTTAGTCACATGACCTTGGACAAGCCACATTATCTCTCTGAGCCTCAGTGTCCTCATCTCTAAAATGGGAATAATAATAACATCTGCTTTGTTGGGTTGCTGTGGAGATTGAATGTGCACTGTGATGGGTTGAATTGTTCCATTTGGAAAAGATATGCTGAAGTCTTAACCCTCAGTGTCTCAGAAAGAGACTCTATTTGGAAATAAGGTCATTGTTGATGTAATTAATTAAAATAGGGTCATATGGGAATGTTAGGCCTTTCCTCCAATATGACTGGTATCCATATAAGAAGATGGCATGTGAAGACACAGACATGCAGGGAGAAGGCCATGTGACAATGGAGGCAGAGATTAGAGGTAAGCTGTCACAAGACAAGGAATGCCTGTGGCTACCAGAAGCTTGGCAGAAGCAAAAAAGGATCATCCATCAGAAGCTTTTAACAGATTTTGACCCTGTCAACACCTTGATTTCAGACCTCTGGCCTCCAAAACTATGAAAGAATAAATTTCTATTGTTTAAAGCCACCTAGTTTGTGGTAGTTTTCGTGGCAACTCTAGAAAACTAATACATATGTGAAGCGCTGAGAGAAAAACCTGGCACATGTGGTAACTCCATAATTTACGTTAGAAATTATTCTACATGCTTTTACCTTGTTTCTAACCATTTTTAAAATACTTTTATGAGGTAGGTATAATGGTCTGCTTGGGCTGCCGTAGCAAAATACCACAGACTGGGCTTGAACAACAGAAATTTATTTCTGAGTTCTGGACGATAGAAACCCAAGGTCAGGTTCTGGTGAGGACACTCTTCCTGGCCTGCAGATGGCCACCTTCTGGATGTGTGCTCACATGGTGGACAGAGGAAGCAAACTCTCTGGTGTCCCTTCTCATAAGGACAACAATCCCATCATGAGGGCTCCACCCTCATGACCTCAACTAATCCTAAATACTTCTCAAAGGCCCCCCCGCTCCAAATACCATCACCTTAGGGTTTAGGGCTACAACATACAAATTTGTGGGGGGACACAATTCCATTCATAGCAGTAGGTACTATTAACTCTGTGTATCGGTATGAAAATGGAGTCTCGGTGAGATTAACACACAAGAAAAAAATGAAAAAGGTAATGGTATTAAACAGAGAAGATTCCTATCAATGCATGAATTCCTTGTGGGTATTTGTACACACAGCCACGTCTGTTCCCTAGTCACAGTGGTGATATCGGTTCCAGAATCAGACAGTCACAGTTCAATCCCACCTTCTGCCATTCACTAACTCTGGGACCATGGGTAAGTTACGTAATTGCTGGGAGTCTCAGGATCCTTAGCTGCAAAATGGATGATTCCTAACCTCATGAGGTGGTTTTGAGCATTAAATGACAAAATAGATGATGTAAAGAGAGTCCCAGAGTACCTGGCACAAAGTAGACACCAAGTGAAAGTTAGAACTTCAAAAATAAATACACAAGATGTTCAACGCAGCTGTAGTTATCAGAACAGCTTTGAACAACTTCAATCTTCAACAATAAGTTAAATAAACTATTATTCATTCACAGTAAGAGATATTATGGAAGCATAAAACAGAATAAGATAGATGTGTTGACTTCCTAGGTTCTTTTCCTGTCCTTACATGCAGTGTGATGTTAGGCCAGTGATTTAACCTCGTCTGAAAAATGGAGATAAAAGCAATACTTATTTCACAGAATTGTCACACGGGTTAAATAGCTATCATTATGTTCTGATCCCATTTGTATAAAAGGAAGAAAGGCTAATTAACTAGTTTCTGGAAAGAGATACAAGAATCTGCTACTAATTGTCATTTCTGGGGAGTGAGGATCAGAAATAGAGGGGAGAAGGGTTTCGACCTTCCCTTTACCCCTTTTGTGCCATTGGAAACAAACCAGCCCCTAAATTATGAGCTGTCTCTTGTCCTTCCCTCTTTCTCATATAATGCAGGATAGACCTGAGGGTGGCTGAGCACTTTCTTCTACTGCTGGCCAGGGCTGCTGGGCAGTCGAGACACCAGAGTACAGCAGCTAAAAGACTTCCATTCAGTTAGTAAAGAGTCACATCCTTGTCCCCAGTAATGTAGCAAGGTAAGGGTTAACTCCTGGCCTGGAGGGGCCTCTAGGATGCTGATTCACTGAGACTCTGGTTTCTTTAGGGTCCTGGAGTCCAGGTTAGTAAATATTTGGACTCTCACTCCTGGTTGCTAGTGACTGAGCTCTAGACTACGCCTCCATTGTATCTGACTCTAAATAACTCTTCAAGGTACTTAATCTCATTTTGTAAATGATGAAATAAAGGTTACTTATTACATGACTTGCCCAATAGGACACGACTCCTAAGTGGAGTCTATCTGGCTCCCGAGGCCATGCTCCTCTCATTGTGCCTTTGCTTTTACTGGCTCACATTCCCTCTCTGAAAATACTTGTATGCTCCGCTTTGACGAGGTATTTCCAACAAGTTTGCTTTACCAGCTTGGTACTTGCAGCTTGTCTCAACGGGTTCAAGCAGTTCCCAGGGAAGAGCCGAGTTTCCGACTCTGTGAATAATTAATGAGGTGAGTTTGATCTCTGGCCTAAAATTGACCACTGGACTTGGCTATGTGCGCTGAACAAAAAGACAAGGCACCTTTCAATGCCTGGAGAGAGCGGGAAGCCAAAAGAATCCTTCTCTCTGTCCCCTCTGAGAGATGCAGTCCCCTGCCCGAGGTCACAGGGTTGAACCAGGCTTGGGGACAGGAACTCTACTCCGTGGAGACTGGACATGGTTTGGAAATGAAATAGTCTCGGGTTTAAGTCATTATC
This sequence comes from Tadarida brasiliensis, assembly GCA_030848825.1. Taxonomy (NCBI): domain Eukaryota; kingdom Metazoa; phylum Chordata; class Mammalia; order Chiroptera; family Molossidae; genus Tadarida; species Tadarida brasiliensis. The sequence continues at coordinate 61,166,536 of CM061272.1, forward strand.
AGCTGTGTGACCTTGGGCAAAGTTACCCATTCCCTCCCTCGCTTCCTCTGTCTTTTGTAAATGGATGTGATAGTAATTATAGGCACTAAGCGAATATGCTGCAGTGATATTAATATAGTTCAGCAGTCATCAACCAATCAAAATGCTCCACAGAGAGCTGCCGCAGAGGGCTGGAGGCCCCGGCTCTGCCAGCACGCACCTGCTAGTGGATGGTGAGGACATCATGAGGGTCCCAGGACAGTGGCCAGGAAGATGAGGCTGCTACAGGGGTGAGGGGTGCGTTTCAGGGGAGCGGCTATGTATCAACTGATGTGAACAGGTTTCAACATTTTAGCAACTGGTCAAGTGTCATGAGTCACTACAGGGTGAATATGGGTCCTTGGCAATGTGAGATTGCATTTCTAGGGGAATTTACCTTGTGCTTGTGTTGTGATGAAGCTCTTTTTGCCCCCATGATTCCATGGAATCTTCACAAACACTCCAGAAGGTACTACTTCAGGCCCATTTTTTTTTTTCTTTCAGATGAGGAAACTGCCTCTCTAAACGTGACAATGGCTAGCAAGTGGTAGAGCAGTGATTCACATTCCAGTTGTCCCGCTGTGGAGCCAGACACATACCCTCCCTGGGAGAGAGAAGGGCATTCTGAGCATTAACACCAAACTCACGGTGAGAACGTGGGTCAGAAAGGAAGAATGAAAGAGCTGGGCTGCAGGACAATTCAAATGAGGACTAAAGAAGCTGCTGGACACACAGAGTCCTTGGGGAAGCATGACATTAAAAAGCTAGTCCACACTGGTACTGTTCGAATGGGATAAAACGTTAACAAAAGATGAATCCGCAGAAAGAAGAGACAGGTTCTTTTGCACTGTGCTGATTCAAGGAACTTGGAAATGATGCCCAAATAGAAAGTTACAGTAAGAATCAAAGCTCCTTGCACATGAGGCTCCTGACATCCCTTAGCTGTCTGTTATCTCTTAGTCAAATTGTTCAGTTTCTTGCCCGGCTGGTGTGGCTCAGTGGTTGAGTGTCGACCCATGCACCAAGAGGTCGCCGCCAGTCCAATTCCTAGTCAGGGTAGATGCCCAGGTTGTGGGCCTGATCCCCAGTGGGGGGCATACAGGCAGCGGCCAATCAATGTTCTCTCTCATCAATGCTTCTATCTCTCTCTCTCTCTCTCCCTCTCCTTTCCTCTCTCTCTAAAGTTAATAAAGAAAAAAAGTTTAGTTTCTTGCCTTCATCAACTTGTTTTTCAGAGTAACAGGGACCCTCGAAAAAGATCTAAGTCTTCAACTGTCAGCAGCACGTGGAAATCTGGAGGGAAGCCCTTATGATTGCATGATTTGGGAAGTGCTTGCAAACCAGTGTAACTGCTACAGCAACAGTAACGTAGGAGGAAGAGCATTGGCCCAAGGGCCGGGTAACTGTAGAGTTGAACCTTGTCTGGTGCATTTCACAGCTCAGCGATCTTGGACAAGTCCTAACTTCATCTGTAAAATGAGACTTACAGTGACAACCTCCCAGGTTATGCTGGAGAGGAAATGAAATAGCATTTGCAAGGTTCCAACCTTGGTGTCTGGCATATAGCATGTGCTCAATAAACACTGTCTTTCCCCTTCTCTGAGGCTCAATTCCCACACCTGTTCAAGGAAAAAGTCATAATGTCTTTTTTTTTTTTTTTAATGTGTGCTCCAAAAAGGTACTACTTATTAGGCTAAAAAAAATTATCCTTAGTTTCTAAGACATTTTTCATGAATGGATGTTGAATTTCTCGCACTTTTTTTTTTTAATTTTTATTTATTTATTTATTTATTTATTTATTTATTTATTTATTTATTTATTTTTGTTACAGATGTTTCTCCTTTTTTCCCCATTGACACCTTCCTCCCCGACCCTCCACCCCTTCCCCAGCTTTGTTGTCCATGTCCATCAGTTATGCATACATGCGTATAAGTTCTGTGGTTTATCTCTTCCCTCCCCCCACCCCCTCTTCTGAGGGTTATCAGTCTGTACCCTACTTCCACATCTCTAGGTCTACCCTGTTCCCCAGACTGTTATGTTTATTATATTCCACAAATGAGTGAGATCATGTGATATTTGTCTTTCTCTGCTTGGCTTGTTTCGCTTAGGATAATACTCTCGAGGTCCCTCCATGTCGTCTCAAAGGATAAGAGATCTTTCTTTCTTACAGCTGCATAGTACTCCATTGTGTTTATGTACCACAACTTTTTTATCCATTCATCCACTGATGGGCACTTGGGCTGCTTCCAGATCTTAGCTATTGTAAATAGTGCTACTATGAACATGGGGGTACATATATTCTTTCTGATTGGTGTTTCAGGTTTCTTAGGGTATATTCCTAGAAGTGGGATCACTGGGTCAAATGGCAATTCAATTTTTAATTTTTTGAGGTAACACCATAGTGTTTTCCACAGTGGCTGCACCAGTCTGCATTCCCATCAGCAGTGTACTAGAGTCCCCTTTTCTCCACACCCTCGCCAACATTTGTTGTTTGATGAAAAAGTCATAATGTCTTAAGGAAAGGATGCAAAGATCAAATGCAATCATCTGTGAAATGCGCCTTGGAAATGCATCATGTTACAATAAATGTTGTCATGGCTACAGATAACCAAGGTGACCCAAATGTCCTCTTGCCCCTAACTACATGTCACAAGTGAATGTCCCATTCTGTCTTTATTACTTCCAAGTTCCTTCTGACTCTTTAATTCAATTTCTCCAACAAACACACAACTAGTGAATCATTATTTATACCTCTAAACACAATTCCTATCACCCCAGCATGTCTAACCAGGGCTGTGGACGCACCAAGCGTGTGGCAAGCATTTGCATTTCCAGAGCGAAGGCTGAGGATGTGATCGGCATGAAAAGGAAAGGTTTGTCCGAAGTGATGTGGTTCGTTGGTTAAATACGAGGCTCTGGGTATTTGCTCCCCTTCCCACTGAATCCTCAATTTGGAGATTTTTGACTGATCAGAAAACATATTCCCAGGTCTGGGGATTAAGGTACAGACATCTTTGGGGTGGGGACCATTAGTTTGCCTGCGACATCGTCTTACTACACGTCATCATCGTACAGTCAGGAATTGTTCAGTAAAGCAAGCAAGAAAACCCTTGATGAGTTTAGGAAAATAAATATAAGCCTGTGAATTTGGAATATACCCTGCAAGGGGGAGTGATCATACATGAAGTTGGCTACACAGGCAGACGCCGGACTGTGCAGGCCAGCGGGCCACAGTAAAACTTTCTATTTAATTCTAAGCACTAGTGGAAACTACTAAAAGGCGTAAAACACTCTGACTTACATTTTTAAAATAAGAATAATTTTGGATACCATCCACCACTACTTTCTGCTGTTCATTTAGGTTCATAGATTGGACTCTAGAATTCGTCAGGCTGATCCAATAACCAAATGCTGAGAGGACTAGAATGTCTGTAACAGAATAAAAGTGGGGAGCCACGGATTTGAATTCTTGGTGATTCCAATGAGACTAGCTCAAGTGGTAAAAAATAAAACTCTCATAGAACATCAAACGACAATATACGATTTTTTACCTATGAGTAAACAACATTTTCAAGCATTTGCGAATGTTATTAGAATTACTGTAAATCGGCACCATCTTTTATAGAGAGCCATATGGTCGCTCCTATCAAAATATAAATTTTTCATAACCTTAAATCCAGAAATTTCACTACAATAATTATATCCTTCAGAAATACTCGCATCTATGCCAAGAACAGGTATAGCAAGATGTCTGTGGCATCATTTACAATTAGGAAACATTGGCTATAGTTTAAATGGGCACCAAGGAGAGAATGCATAAATAAGAAACAGAAGCGTTTTACTATGAAATACTTAAACAGCTGTTTTAAAAGAATACTCTAGACACTTTGTGTACTAATATAAAAAAGTCTTCATTTATTGATGAGTAAAAAAAAGTGGCAGAATAATATGGGTAGCATAATCTAATTTTTAAAAACCGGGGAAAATACAAGCACACAGCGTATCTACATATTCATAGGAAAAAAGTCCAGAAGGAACACACAACACACCGACTACTGATCCACCTTGTTAAAGTGGAGCAGGGTGCCCTGGCTGGTTTGGCTCAGCGGTTAGAGCATCAGCCCGCGGACCAGAGAGTCCTGGGTTCGGTTCCCACTAAGGACACGTACCTCGGTTGCAGTTTGTCCCTGGCCCCGGTTGGGGTTGTGTGGGTGGCAACCACTCGATGTGTCTCTCTCACATCAATGTTTCTCTCTTTCTCTCTTCCCCCCTCTCTCCCTCCCGCTCTATCTGAAGATAAATGCAAAAATGTCCTCGGATGAGGATAAAAAAAAAAAAAGAAGTGGAGCAGGGTGAGAGGATGCAACGGAGGATGCCCTTGACCTTTCTTTTATGTACTTTGGTATCTGAAGTTACTTTATACTAAGCACATATTATTTTTTAAATGTAAAAAAAAGTAATGCAATGACATTAATAACAAATATTCACAGGCTTAAAGGGCAGGCAGAGAGAGGCATTACCCAGGGAGGTAATCGAACAATTATTGCTTCCTGATGATATGAGTGCCCCGGCTTCACCTTTTAGGTTGTGAGGTTAGGGACAAACCAGAGTCAGATGAAACGATGCACTAGACTTGGGGTGTGTGTGTGTGTGTGTGTGCGTGTGTGCGTGTGTGTTACACATATACTTATGATTTTCCTCCAAACACCTGGGGCCAGATAGCGTTAACCATTACGAAAGCAAATGTGTTATATCATGTGACCAAACTCTGGTCAAGTTTGGCTAAACCTGCTCCAATCTGAAATTCACCTGTGAGATTTTTGTGCTGAGTCATAAACACTGTGCAAATATGAAAAGGGGAAAATGGGTAATGAAACCAAGCAACCCCTGAGCATGTAACTTGGTGCCAGGACTACTTCTGAGTGATGTATGTATATTTCCACTAGCTCCAAAACCGCACAAGGCAGGTGATGTATTACCCCCGCTTTGCAAGGAATACACTGCAGCCTCCTGAGCCAGGTGAGGTCATCTGCCCAGGTGGCACAGAAAGGGGAGGTGCTGGGGTGACAGCCCCGGGCCAGACTCCAACACTGGCCGGTGCTTTCCACAACGCCTCTCAGATCCCTGAAAATGCAGCAGCCCAGTTCTCTCCATAGTGGCGCTGCTGAGAACTGCCTCAAGTCGGCTGGGTGTTGGTGTTCAAGATAAGAGAATACCCTGACTGCAGTAGAATCGATATCTTTCCAGAGTTTTCACTCACGTCCCCGAGTTAGCTGAAATCTCTATCAGCACTCTGAAAAAGAAAAAAGGAATGACTAAGCAATGTTTAATACAGAGTGTGGCAAAAGTAGGTTCACACTTGTGAATATGTGACATGTACAGTTTGTTCCTGTGTTATTATTCATTAATTACTGGCCCTGGCCGGTTTGGCTCAGTCGTTAGAGCGTCGGCCTGCGGACCACAGAGACTGGGGTTCGGTTCCTGCTAAGCCGCAGTGGTTCTGCCGTGACCCTTTAATACAGTTCCTCATGTTGCATGGGGGCCTATCTGCATGTGGGCGTATCTGCATGTGGGCGTATCTGTATATGGGTGTATCTGCATGTGGGCGTATCTGCATGTGGGCGGACCTGCCTGGAGACGGATAGAGGAGCCGTGTCTCGGTTCCTAAGACCATCGGAAATATGTGTTTTCCGATGGTCTTAGGCGACCCTGTGAAAGGGTCGTTCGACCTCCAAAGGGGTCGCGACCCACAGGTTGAGAACTGGTGCGCTAAGGGCACGTACCTCGGTTGCAGTTTGTCCCGGCCCGGTTGGGGTCATGTGGGTGGCAACCAGTCGATGTGTCTCTCTCACACTGATGTTTCTCTCTTTCTCTCTTCCCCCCTCTCTCCCTCCCGCTCTATCTGAAAATAAATGCAAAAATGTCCTCGGGTGAGGATAAAAATAAAAAAAAAATCACTGTATTATTTTCCATTCGAACAACAGTAAACCTACTCTGCCCTGCCCTTCACATGTCCTCACAAACACCCTTTCCCTGTTGTACCAAGACAGATGTGTATTCAGGTAATACTGCACACCAGATGTTGGCTCAGAATAAGGTGCTCTCCACAGGTAAGGAGAAGGGAGGTTGGCCAAAGGGGCGGGAATGGTCAGGTGATCTCTCAGTGGAGGGACCGCAGCCTGGGGCTTTGGAGACCAGCAATCCTGTTCCAGGCCAGAAGCTGTCATTTATCAGCTATGTGACCATAGACAAATCACCTCATTTCTCTAATAAAATGAAAATATTAGCATCTGTCCAGAGGCTGTGTGATGATTAAAACAGGACAGTGCGGGCAAGGTGACCTCATCCCTGTTAATATTATCACTGCCATATGACTTCCTACCCCGCCCCTTGGCTCTCCGACATGTGTCCCTTCACAGATCTCAGGACATATTTGAATTAATAAGTAAACATAATAAAAAAGAGTCAACCAGTTCATCTACTCAAGATCAAAGCTCAAGAAACATATGAAATATGACAGCAATGAACAACTCAAGTGTTAACTGGAGTTAGCTCTTTCTTATTTTACTGAGTTCTTGTATCTAGCTAAGACCTTCTCTGAGACAAGGGAAGAACACCTCTCTCTCCCAGACAGGAACTTTATTTTGAATAAGGCTTTTGAAGACATAACAACAGCCCAAATTTTCTCTAGTTAATCCTAACAGGTATTGACCTGGGCTCTGTGGCCATTGTTTTATCTTGTGCTCACAACATCCATCTGAAGTAGATACAATTATTATGGTCTGATCATGTTATTATATATCAATTGATTATATTATTTTACAAATACATCTGAAACAGGGAGAGTTAAAGGAAGTAACCAGTGACACAAGCCACATTATACAGAAGAGGAAATACATTTTTTTAAGCACGTATGTAAGTTCTCCCAAGTTCATTGTAGGCAGAGCCCAGAGTAGAGAAACCCAGGTAGTTTGACTGTCAAGCCTTAACCACTATTCAATTCTGTATGTCCAGGTCAGACCCTCTACCTCCAGTTTGGCCTAACAACTGAGAATAGTCAAAGTTATGAAGTTAAAAAGAATGTACTGAATATCGAGACAATCAGACATCGACAGTGAATGACATTATTGTACAAGTTTCCCAAAGAAGGTAACTTGAGTTAAACAACAGGATATCGAAGGGAACCCCAAGAAGTCTCAAATGTTGTAGCATGAAGCATAGGCATTGGGAGAGCACTCAAAGTTCATTCATTTACTCCCCAGTCTTCTTCACTGAATTAAGATAATCATGCCCATTCTGAAGTACCTGGCTTTCTCCTCTACCTCTTCCAAAGGTCAGAGCAAACACTCCCTCAGAGAAGTCTTCACTTATTCTTTGATGGAGAGAGATCCTCCCACATACACCTTGTACATATCCTTCATTGCACCCACCACAACTGTAATTAAACGCCTTGTGAATTTCTTTTAGGTAAGTGGTGATCTGCCCTACCTCCTGGAATGTAAGTTACAGGAGGCTAGAAACAATGGATCTGGTTACCTTTATATGTTAGGCACTGGGAATGTGGGAGCCTCCCGGCTAAGTACCTTGTGAATATCAGTTATATTAGTTATATCCCATTCTCTTCCATCATTTGCACTTTCAGGGTTTTTGGTTTTTTTTTCTTATCCAATTTCTCCAACGGGAGTACTCCATTTAAACCTACACACATCTACTTTATTTGAATACCTACCAATCATCAGCATTTACAGAGCCACCTTTTAGTATAATTTGTCCTCTATGTAGGAGTGAAATTGATTTCCCCTTAGAAGCAAGCTCAGTGGCAGAGACTATCTCTAGAGGTTTCCGTGTGTTTAACTTCATACCTAGGCGAGGACTCAACATCCTTTAACTCTTCATAAATACTTAGGACCCTGTTGTGATTGCAAATGGACACTAATAATTCTTGTATCTACTCTGCAGATAAAATTGCTGCATTTGTTCAATCAGCAGTTTTTCCAGTAAATTCGGTAAAAGGAAATAAAAGCCCTTCTGCACATATTCTGAGACTGTTCATTTTGAGTTCTTTTTAAATGCTTCCAAACATGTCATTTTCCTACATTAACCAAGCTCAGTCCACTTAGGAGAAATGCGAACAGCAGCCTCCACCAAAATCACACCAAAGCCATCCAAGAATAAATACACATTCCGGATTAGGCTTCCCTCCCCTACTTCCTCGTGCAATGAGACCATTTCACAATAAGAACCCCCACACTCGCGCAATGGGGTCTCACTGCTGCTTGAGCTCCTTTTCACCTTCAGCAATCAACTTTCTTCCCACTTGAAATTCTCACAGGACTCTTTCGATAACACTCAGGCTTTTGAACCTCACAGGATTTCGGTAGCATTTTCGGGTGCCAGCGTAAGGAGTGCTGGTGGCCTCCTCCACACCAGTCCCAGATGCCACATCTTCTCCTTCACCAACTGCTGGCACCTGCCTCCCTTACCATGCCAACAGTGCCGCCTGATCACACTTGCCCATCTTCTGTAACTACGTTACTTGCTGAGCCCGTTGTTTTTCTCTGGGACTCTACAACCACCTACGATGCAAAATGGGTTACTGCCCTTAATCCCACAGCTCCCCAGTGTAGATTCCAAAATGTGTGTGTGGTTTCCAATAACGTTCGCATTAACTCTGAAAGTCAACGTGTACTGAAAATGTATGTTCATGAGACATTTTTCATGAACATTTTTATTGATAGCCTAGCAACAATGGGTGATTATTCTCACACAGTAAATGAAGGGAGCGTTTTCAGTCACTCAATGAATTCATCCAAATGTCTATTGAGGAACAGAAAAGATGATACACACTGATAGTCTCAGAAAAAACTGCAGCTAAGCTGAGGAGCTTGGATATGGACCAAAAATGTCAGGACAAAAAGAGTATACAAGTGGAAAAATATATATAAATTCAGTTAACTCTAATAGATGGTTTATTGGAAACCCTCGTAGCAATTTTCAAAAGAACTTGACAGGTTTTATTTCAATAAGACATAGTGAAGAGGAAATGGTTTAAAAGATGTCATCAATCTTTTATTTAACTAAGCACTGCCCTTCATTTTGAAGGAAATGAGACCATTTCAAATTGGAACCTCCTTCTCAAGAAGTGGTATGAGAACTTAACATTGATTGAACATACAGAATCCAACAAAAACTAAAGTTTACACAATTCACTAGAAATAAAAGCCATGTGGAATGTATCGTGTTGGTCCATGGAGTTCTCCACGGGTTACAAGCATTATGGCAAAGAACAAAACAACATAATGAAATCTGAATAAACCAGTCACGTTTATAGTTACCCTGATTTTTAAAAATCCATAAATAAAATCTAACTTCCCAAACAAATCCATTCAATGACCATGACCAATTAGATTTTATTCCAATTTATAAAAAAAAAAAAAATGGTTAGACAATCACATAATATCAAGTCTTTACACAGTGGATTCTATCTTAAGAGAAAAAAAAAAATAGAAAACAAGTAGTCCTTAAATTTTCTTCACTCACCATAGCATATGTCATATAAAATTAAAGTTTTGCTTCCAAAAATATGTTTCCATGTGGTTGTGGTTTTGTCTAGTGGTGCTCTTAGGGTCAGAAGCACCAAAGACATGAGAAGTTTAACCACTGAAGGGCCATTTTACATAAAAACTAAAAATTCCTTACATGTCTGGAGTAAAGTCTTCCGTTAGGCATTTTAGTGCTATAGTTACTTTAAATTAAACGTGGAATAAAAGCTACAAAAAGTTGAATTCTTTCAGTACAAAAAGTGGCGTAGCTGAAGTCGTGGGCTCCTCTGACATACATAAGCAGTCCCAATAAAATAGCTACTCAAGTAAGAAAATAGACTTTGTCTGATTACACTTAGCATACATCCCACTCGGGTGTCCTGCTCATCCCTGCCAGAGTGTCTGAAGAACATCAGAATGGATATTTCTTTCCTTCAAAGAGCATCTGCGATTCACAGTACAAAATAATTCTAAAGTCTCAATCCTAAGGAGAAACAAAAATTATTAAATATATATATATATATTTTTTTAAAGTGCCAGATGTAACCACTGCCTGGGATGAAAAACTCACGTATCCACCAGTGCCATGCTGAGGAATGAGCCGAGAGCCGAGTCGATTCTCCTTTCTTGGTGCCATCCCTGGTTGGTTGTTGCTTTACTTGAAGCTTTATGCCCCTACACAAACTTCCGATGGCATCCCTGTCCCTAAGTATTACGTATCTCACATCTCTGGTACCCTGTACAACACGCCTGCTTTACATGGGAAAGCAGCACCTGGAGTACAGCTAGTTCTTCTTCTCGCTCATCTTCAAGCCCTGCTATCAAAAACCTCTTCTCCAGAGGTAGAATGTGAGTGTTGATGTAGGTCTTACAGCTCTTCACGCTGAGACCGCTCCCCAAAAGTAGTTCGTTTGTAACAACAGGTAGTCACTGCTATACCTCAGTGTGACCGATGACATTCACTTTCCATTTGAGGGCAAAGGAGGGAGACAGAGATGGGGGAGTGGACGAGAGCTGACTGGCTAGCCCAGAGGTGCTGGACAGGGCTGTTCTGTTCTTCCTGCCCGCTGCTGCACATTAGACATTACTTGCGACGTTCACTACTGTGTTAAGCATAAAAGAAAATCCAGAGCCCAGGCCGGTTTGGCTCAGCGGTTAGAGCGTCGGCCCTCGGACCAAAGAGTCTTGGGTTTAATTCTGGTCAAGGGCACGTACCTCAGTTGCAGTTCGATCCCCTATGCTGGCTGGGGTCGTACAGGAGACAACACATCGATATTTCTCTCTCTCTCCCTCCTTCCCATTCTATCTGAAAATCAATGGAAAAATATCCTCTAGTGAGGATTAAAAAAGAAGAAAATCCAGATCTGTTAGGCAGAGTAAGCTCTCCTCAATGCCTTCACCCATGTTTCTCTTGCTCCACTTCTCCATGAGCAAGAGAACATAAACACAAAGTGATGACATTTACTAGACACGGAAACTAGACTGACATTTCCAACGGGAGACTGATGTGTCTGTAATGCCGCAGACTGGGGCTGAGGGCTGTTCATCTTTAACAGAGGATAGGACCTGTTTGGAGAAACAGGGAACGTAGCTAATGCCCTTGTAATGAAAGGATGTCATGTTGAGGTGCTATGAAGACTTAAAAATTATGGCCTCAACTGCCAAGTTTGGAACAAGTACACAGGGAAACCGTTCAAGTCTTATTTCCTTGATTTAGAGATCTCCAGGCAGGAGGCCCGAGGATGACCACGGCTGCAGAACACTCAAGTATGATTCTACTCCAACTGTAAGAATTAGGCCACAAAATGACATGTTCTGTGTATGTTCGGTGTAATCTCTAATGACTCCCAAGAAAAAGAAAAACTTGACTCAACTTTTGGAACGGCGTTAGCAATGCCAGTGTGCAGCAGAGATGCATTCTGGACTCCAGGGCACACATCATTGAAGAGCTCACATGAATACAAGGAGCGGGTTGTGAAAAAAAAATGTAAAGCTTCCGAGTAAAGCCAAGTGTAGCTCAGCAGGAGATCCAAATCGTATTGGCCAGCCTGCTGCCGACAGATCCCACAATCACTGACCTGTGCTTTGGGACTGTCACCAGATTTGGCACTGACTACACCAGGTGGCATTTGTGGTTGCTGTCAGCTCTTGAGAAAGTATTCTGAAGGAGTGTTCTCCAAGCACCAAGGAGACTGCTGCACTATAACAAGCCTTTGCATCTTGAATTAAGCGTGCCTCAAGTGTGGCTACCAAAATAAATACCTTACCGTTAAAATATGCGTCAGGCCTAAGATTTTACCAGCAGCCGAACACAAGTGTGAAGGATGGAGCAGTGAGGGAAAATTAAAATTCACAGGACCATCAAAGCCTTACATTTTAAAAAGGTTACCTTCACTGTTCAGGAATGGGGTTCAGGGAGATGTGGGAGTGACTGACTAATTCCTGACAGGGCAAACCTGTTTGGCTGCTTCTGTAGTGGATACTTTATGGGGTGGCACCAGCCCATCCCATGTGTGACCTGTGGATGAACACAGCCAAGCAGGTTTAATTAGATCAGAGACACAAAGGCTATTCCCTCCTTTGATAACAAATAACACAGCTGTAAGTGCCTACAATAGCAGGCAAGAAACAAAGGCAGCCAAACAGAACCATAATTGAATCCTTCCCCTAGCTGGCCCGTGACAATGATTTACTTATAACCTGGGAAGTGGCTGGAGGAGCAGGAGGGGGCAGGAGACTCAGCCAGCTCCAGAAGATAAATTACTTGGGGATCGGGAGGAGGGAGGTAGCAAACTCTTTGTTTTTTAGCCCAAGTTTACTCGACTCTTTGTTACACTTCACAGGCGGCTGCTCTGTTTTGGTCTGCTGCTACCAGACCTGGTCCTGGTTTCTCCAGGCCTGCATCCCAGGAATCCCATAAAAATAAATCACCCAGCCTCCTGAATCCCACACACAGCTCCACAGCGGTAGCCAATATGCGGTTCTCTGCTGACCACAAACCCACCCAGGGCATCTTCCAAGCCCAGGGTAGGGGGGAAGCGGGTAGGAGGCAATGGCAGGCGTTGTACTCCGAACTTTTCTCCACCCCTTCTTGCATAGGAAGGGTAGATTTTGGACCCAGGTCCAGCAGGGATTTAGTGTCAGGCATGTCCACAGTTTATCTCACCTCAGGAAGAAGACAGATTGAGAGGGTGGGCAGGCAGTGCCCCCAACCAAAGAGTTCTTCCTACCTGCTCCCTCTTCCTCCTCTGTCCAAGATAACAAGCTCAAGCCACAGCTGGCAGCGCATTTCACCAACTCTCCATTTTCCAAATGGCCCAGGAGCCCAAGGGGCTCAGAGGGTGGTGGAGGAGGAGTGGAGGGAGGAGGCAGCGGCTTCTGGCAGCAGCTCCCTCTCACAGCTCTGCTGGCCCATCAGTGCACCACCGCCTCTCGGTTCTCCTCCTCCCAGCCAAGCTCAGGGGGGCGCTCGAGAGGCGGCTTAGTCCGTGCAGAATCACTGTCGCCCTCTTCCGGCTCGGCCGGGTGCAGGTGCATAGCGAGCTCCTGCAGCACCGCTGCCCGCCCTATCTGGTCGTTGCGCCGTTTCTCCATGATCAGGTCCTCCAGGCTCTGGAACTCGAGCGTGTGGCTGCGCTGCGCAGAGAGCTGGATCTGCAGCCGGTAGGGCTGCTTGCCGATGCGCAGCTCGCCGCCGATCTTGAACTCGCGCTTGCCGTAGCGGCACCAGGCGGCGAAGCTCTCCGAGTTGCGCCAGCTCAGCTCGCGCTCCTTGGCGCCCACGTGTGCCAGCGCGTTGCGCACCACGGCGCTGGGGCTGAGTGGCTTGTAGCGGTACAGATCGTTCACCACACGGCCGCGCCGGCCCTGGCTCGCGTCCGTCAGGAAGCTGTTGCTCACCTCCAGCCGGTGCAAGTGCACCACCTGGAAGTTGCCCACATATACAGCCCAGTGGGGGTACTGCGCCTGCGACACGAACTCCACCAGATCGCCAGGCTTGCACTTGTTGAGCAGGTTCTCGGGCGTGTAGGTGCTCAGCGACGCGGAGCCTGGAGAGAAGCTTTTCTGGTAGATGCACTCGTCGCGGTAGAACACGGAGCACTCCACCTCGTGCAGCCGAGGGTCGTAGGGCTGCGGCGGGGGCAGTGGCGGCCCGTCCTCGCCCTTGGGCAAGCCACCGCCATCCGGCCCCTGGGGTGGTGGCTGCGGCTCTACGTCCTCGTCGTCATTGGAAAAGATGTAGGAGACCCCAATGCGAGGCCCATCGTCCCGGTCCATGCCCGTCGGGTCGGCTGTGGGAACTTCCTTATAATTTAGGTGGGTCAGTTTCTCCACCTGGTTGCCCATCACGCCGCTGCGGACACACGTTCACACCGCCAAGAGGGGAGAAAGCGAAACCACCACTAGGGTCATTGGCACAGGTCCCCGGACAGGGGCTGAGACCACCTGTTGGGAGAGGAAGGCAAGGAAGCCATATAGGAGCCCCTCCGTGTAAAGGACGATTTGTTAAGAGGCGGAAGAAAGGTTCGGGTCGAGCACCTGAAGCCATCCTACGGGGAGTCTCGGTTGTAGCGAGCCTTCCCTAATTTCTCCACCTCTAGGGTCACGGTCTCAGGAAGCCAGGCAACTCCAGCTCTGTCCCCGCCCCCAGCCCTTCACCTCGCCCGGGCAAAAGTCCATTGCATCAGCAGCTTCTATTGCTTCCGCCAGCTCCCTACCTGCCAAGCCCAGGCAGGAGGGGTAAGAAGGAGAAACTTTACTCCAGTCCCCCTTTCCTCACCCCCCTGCCACCCCAGGGCCCTAACTTAACCCCTGAGACAACCTCCACCGCTCACGTTTCCTTCCCCGGGGAAACCCACGAGGACTGCGTAGCACGGTCGGGGCAGGTGAGCCACCCTACCTGGCTCACCTGCGGCGCTTTCTCCTCCCGTCTCCCCCGCCCTTCCCCCCCGCGCGCGCCCTCTAGCTCGGGTTACCTGCGCAAACTCACCCGCCGAGAGGTGGAGGCCGTGGGGAACCGGGAGGGGGTGCCGCTGCACCCTGAGACTTCTAGGGCGAGTTTGCAGGTTTGGGCTCCGCAGCCCCTCCTCTTCTCGCTCGGGCGGCAGCAAGGCTGCACAGGGGGGAGCAACGCATGTCTTGTCCCCTCGGCTACGTAGCGCTTCCAGACTTGAAGGTGGGGGGGCAATGCCTGTTCACCCCGCACCTCTTCGCTTCTGCTAGGGTTGCGGTCCTCCCTCAGTCGGCTCTCGGGGAAGGTGGGGCGCGAGAAGGAGGAGAAAGAAGCAGCCTGGCTAGCCGGCGGCGGCAGCTCCCGCTCGGGCCGGCGAGCAACAAGCGCCGGAGCGGGAGGGACGGGATTGTAGATCCGGCTTCGGGCTCCCGGGGCGGGAGCGCAGCCCCTGGCATTTAAAGAGACAGGCGCTCGCTCCCGGAACCCGGGTCTTTCCCACACGGCGCAGAGCCTCCGGGATCCCCGCCCCGTCCGGCCCACCGAGGCCGCGGGGCTCCGCCCAGGCCCCGCCCCCGCGCCGGAGCAGGTTTAAATCCCGCTGGTAAATTACGAACGCGCCGGCTCGGCGGGCGCTCGGAGCGCAGGTGTCGGCCCGGCCACTGGGCGCTCCGCTCGCCTCGGAGCCAGGGCCTGCTGGGGGCTCGCGCTGCTTGCTCAGCTCCTGTTTCTCCGAGCTGTGAGCTAGGCAAAGAAGTTGGAAGGCAGATGCCCCCCTGCCAGGGAACAGAAGAGAGAGAGAATAAGAGTTTGCTGTTTGTGTTTTCTCCTTCGCCTCTTTGCCAGAGTACCTGGGGAGGGAGGGACGGGCACTGGGAAGCAAACACACGTCTTTTCTTTCCTAGAGAATATTTCTTGCCAATGTTTACAGCAAAGATTTTTTTTTTTTAGTGGCACAGCTCAAAAAGTGCGCCAGTTTGGAGGTATTTCCAGAATGAGTGCTGTGAAACTTTCGGGTAGGAAAACATTTTTCACAGAAAGGAAACAGTATAAAACGGAAGAAAGACTTAGTTACTGGCTTACCTCCAAGACCAGCGCTGTGTCTATAGGTGTCCCTCGAAGTTAGCAAAAAGTTGATTTCACAGCCTCCGTTGTTTCGAGTTACTAGTTGGTCTGGTAATGAGAGAAAATATTCACCTCTGTTTTGTTTTGGGTTTTTTGGGGGCGGGGGGGTAAGGGATGTAGGAATTGCCTAACTGCCTTTAAATTAAGAGCAAATGAGCAGAGGCCCCTGGTGAATATATTTCCTTCCTGCCGATTTACAGAAGGAAGTGACGGAGTGATTTACAGAAGAGAGGAGTATTGCCTATTAACCTCCAGCACGAGAGGACACTTCCTCCCTGCCCCTCCATGCTGCTTTGTGTTTAGTACTGAAGATGTGGGCTCCCAGTGTTCTTCCTTTGTTATTTGAGAAAAAAGCATGGATCTGAGTTGGGGGTGGAGGGTCGACAGGAGACAAGCTTAGATATTCTCTGGAACACACCAACTGATTCGTGGTGGAATTAAAGAATGCAACTCAAGACCTCCTCTACCCTGTTTTCCACCACTGTTTCTTTTGACTGAGTTTTTCCAGGTAACACTATTATTTATTCAGTGTGTATACCAACCAGTGGAAATAGAAATATACTAACACTGCTGTGATCCTTTTCAGTTTGAGGGGGGAAAAATCAATCTACTTATGTACTTTTGAGCCCAAATGATCAATATTAGCAGGGCTGTGATGGAAGTTAGTCCTTCAGCAAGTCTAAGATCACAGTATAAACCAGACCAAAAAGAGACTTCTGTGCTGATTGAATTTACATATCATCTGACCATCCTTAGGCAACTGTGACCTGATAAGACCCCCCACCCCCCACACACACCTTTGGATAGCAGTGCTCTGGGGGCTGCTGTTACCTGAGTGGTATTTGTCACTAACATGTGAGCTCCATGTGGGACAAGTTAGGCTTAGGAAGACAATGGCAAGTCATCCCATGTCTGTTACACTGGGAAACCTTTGCTACTGTGGGCTGTGGTAGGCACTGGGTAGGTTGGCTGGTGATGAGAGAATCCCTGGGACACAGTAGTATGACAGTTGGCAGCCAGCACTCTGGGGAAAAAAATCTAATAAGGCAACACACTGTGAAAAAATAATATAAACAAAGCCACTTCAAAATAGTCATTCGGATCTGTCATCCCAGGGGAACTGCCTTGCTGTCTTACCCCGAAAACCTTTGGAATGTTAAAACTGGGCCACATAACCTCTGGACTGGGCCCAAAGCAGCACTGTATTTCAAACAATTGGTTTTTTTTTCTTTATGACCTAGTTAAAATCTTTTATTTTTATATTTTTCTTTTTTCAATGTTATTGAGATACAATTCACATGCAGCAAAATTTATCCAATTAAATTAATTTGAGTATATTCACAGACTTGTGCAAACATCACAATAGAATTTTAGAATATTTTCGTCATGAAACCCCATACCCATTAGCAGACACATCCTATTTCCCCCACCTGCCCCCACGACAGCCCTAGACAAATGCTCATCTACTTTCTGTCTCCATAGTTTTGACTATTTTAGACATTTCGTATGAATGGAATCATACCACATGCAGCCTTTGTTACTGGCTTCTCTGAAGTAACATGTTTGCAAAGTTCATCTGCATTACAGCATTCTTTAGAATTAGAATCACCCTGTTAGCTTATCTGCACCTCTAGTACCCCCTTCCTTCTAGCCATGTGACTGGAGGTACAGAGGTGGAGAAACTTGGGGGTGTTAAGGCTGGCACTCCGGCTGCCCTATGGAAAATGACCGACAGAGGAGGCAGGACCCACAGAGGGCCAGGCTGTGGGGAGGAAAGGTCACACAGATGGAGCCCAGTGAGCAAAGGACAAAGCCCCCGAAGGCACCTTTCCCAAGAGCAGCCTCTCCGGAAAGAAGTGTTAGTTGGATCTGAATCCTCAGCCATACTGTAGCTCTATCCCCCATCAGTGACCCAGGCATCACATCCCACACACCTCCTCGGAGAAGGCACTGAGTAAAAGTGACGTGTGTTGAATGCCAGTCAGCCACTCTCGCAGTACTCCTGTCCAGGCCAGTGGGGGACAATTGAGAATTATGCTTCTGCCTGGTGAGGCATTGCCGCTGGCCCTGCAGGGGCGGCAGCGATCTCAGGTTAGACCCGTAGCTTTAAGAATGTACAAAGTAGGCGCACAAGGGCCGAATTGTGTGATGAGGCAATCTGGAAATCTGCTGGGCCCCCGGGCTGGGCCCCAGGTTCATGGCAGCAGCAGATGGCTGAGTGAGTTTGCTGGAAAATAGGTTTCTCTACACCTCCCTTATACTGGGAAACTCCCAGACTTCCCTGCTTCTGTTACCCACTGCTGGGGTTTTGTCGGGACCTTAGGAGGTGAGAGGTAGCAGAATGGAAACTGATGACGCAGGTTGGAGTCCTGTTTGCCAGGTGCATGACCTTGAAGCTGTCTCTTCTCCAGTCCAGGCCTCCTTCCCCAGTCTCTAAAGTGGGGCTGATGATACTTCTCTCCTTAATGTGAATCCTCACACGAAACAGTGTATGTGGAATCACCTTGTAAATCCCGAAGGCGGTGTAGGTGCCTCGAGTTATTTACATACTGTCTGTGTAAGAGCCAGATGATGGTTTTAATGTGGGAGCAAAACTGGGGGATGTGGGCATCCTCTTACTGAATGCTACCAATCCTGTTTTACATTCCTAGATAAGAATACAAAGCATAGAGATTTCAATCTTGATGGAGTCCAGTACAAATCCGCCTGGCTTCAAAGCTACTTTTCCTGCTGCGTCAGGCTGCCCCAGGAGCCCCAGCCTGTGGGTGCACCCAGACACTGGCCAGTCTGTGGACCAGGGGGCTGGTATATCTTCTGGATGCACAGTGACCAACTTGTCCTGGTTTGCCTGAGACTATCACAGATTGAGCACTAAAAGCAAATCCTAGGCAAACTGGGACAGCGGGCTGCCTTACCTGGTGCCTCCCTGTCCCGGTCATTGCCTTCCCTGAACCAAGAGCTTCGTGGACCTGGAGCTGGGGACATTGGAGGGGGGTGGGGTGCAGAGAAAGGAGAGGGGAACAGGACAGTCGGGTGTTTTTGCCCAGATCTCACTCTCACAAGGGGCCCCTTTTCCAGGTGAGGTTATACGTAAAGCAGCTGCTGCATGAACAGGGCCAGCCAATAAAAGAGGCATTAAATGTTGGAACCTGCTTTGGCATCTGTTTTCTTTCTTTTATCCTACTCTTTACGGGTGAGAAGGGCTGGCCTGCAGTACTCTGTCTAGCCCCAGCCAGCCTGTCTTGGGCTTCAAAACCTGCATAAAGAGTTGTGTACTTGGGCTGATTACTCCTAGAAGTTCAGAGTAAGGAAGGGAGCCCAGAGACTGCTGAGTGGCACCCTTTCCCTTGGCATCTGTATTTTATTTGCTTTTCCCTCAGGTCACCAGAGTAGGCTCTCTCAAGAAGCCTGAGGTTGGCTGTCCTGTGGGTAGGGGTGACAGGAGATGCCACAAGAAGGGGTCTGAGGCTGTCACCCACCCCAGACATACAGCCCTCCTGTAGCTAAATTGTGAGGCAGCTTTTAATCTTTTCCTGGAAGAGGGCTCACCAATGGGGAAACACCTCGGCCAGTCCCTCCAGGAGGCTTTCTGTTTCAGGAGGCTCCTGACATCATATTGTTGATGTCGAAGCAGAGTTTGATTTGTGCTCGGGAGTCTGAGCGTGTAGCTGGACTCCTGCAGAAGCCTCATGAAAGATGCATTTCACCAGGCAGTTCCAGGGGAGAGACCAGTTTAAATTACAGCTCGAGAAATCCAAATATTGGCATATCTGCAAATCCAAACGTAGGGATTTCAAGAAAAAAAATCTAAATTCTAAGAATCTTATTTTGCATGTCTTGTGCAAGAAGGGAGGGTGAGATATTCAGAGAGGAGACAAGGCTGCCAATAATGAGAGAAGCTTCAGCCGAGCAAACCAGCCTTTTCTTTCCTTGGGCGTCTTCATGCTGACACATGAGGGAGGGAGACAGCATCCGTTCAGCACAGCTTGTGTTCTGCAGGACAGCTTAGGGGCCACCCGGTCAGTATCTGGGGCACAGGGCTCAACAGATCTGGTGGGTCCATTTCTGTCAGCTTTCCCCAAACCCCTTCTAGGCCTGCGGTCAAGGCATCACCCGTGGAGCACTCACCCACTACAGTCTATTCACAGCACAGCACCCCTGGCAATCCTGAGACTGTGAGCCACGCCAGGTCACTCTGCTCATACCCTCCGTGACTCCCCATCTCCCTTGGAGAAGGTCAAAATCCCTAAAACAACCTTCAGGGCGCTGGCCTGCCTCCCCTATTATCGCTCAGACACCTGCGCACTCACACCTCCAGACGCACTGGCCTCTGCTGCTCCTCCCCCATGGACATGCTTCGCCCTCAGGGTCATAACCTTTGCTGGTCCCTCTGCCTGGAACACTTTTCCCCCAGGGACCTTCATGGTGTGCTCTTCAAGTCTTGACTCAGATGTTAACTTTCTGGTGAGCCTTTCCTGAAGACTCTATTTAAAATTCCAAGTGTCCCCCCATACATACCCCTATCCTCTTTGTTCTCTGTTTTTCTATCACTTGCTGGACTCACTTATCACCTCTAATATTCTATATCATTTATTACTTTACTTTTATTTATTATCTCTCCCCAGTAGATTATAAACTCTGTGAAGTCACAGTTTACATGATAAACTCTAGGATCCTTGTTTTGTTCATTGAGGTATCTCCAGCTCCTGGAGGCTTCTTGGACACACACTAGGCTCAACAAATTGTAGTTAAATGAAAAATGGAAGGGCTTTTTACGGGTCATCTCTATTCATCTCCACAACAGCGCTAATGGTGTAGGATTGCTCTCAATTTACAGATGGGAAGATTTATCACAAAATTCACTAAATATGTGTGGTGTGCCAGGCACGATACTAGGCAGTTGAGTTTCAGAAGGGCTACGACGGTGGGCCCAGGTAACACGCGAAGTTCACCAAGAAATTATAGCTCTGCTCTGTCCCACATGTAGCCAGTAGTCACTTGTCTACTGAGCACCTGAAATGTAGCTCATCTGAACTGAAATGTGCTGTAAATGTAAAATGCACACCGATTTCCAAGACTTAGTACAGAAAAGGAAAATATCTTACTATGTTTTTTACATTGACTACATGTTAAAATTATAATATTTTAGATCTGTTGGGTTCAGCAAAATATATTATTTTTAAAATATTTTTTAATCCTCACCCAAGGATATTTTTTTATTTATCTTCAGATCGCGTGGGAGGGAGGGAGGGAGAGAGAGAAAGAAAGAGAGAGGGAGAGAGAGAGAGAGAGAGAGAGAGAGAGAGAGAGAGAGAGAGAGAAACATCGATGTGAGAGGGACACATCGACTGGTTGCCTCCCGCACGACCACGACCAGGGCCAGGAACAAAGCGCAACCAAGTGCCCTTGATTGGAATCGAACCCATGACTCATTGGTCTGCGGGCCGACACTCTAGCCGCTGAGCCAAACCAGCCAGGGCCTTATTAAAATTAATAGCATCTATTTCTTTTTACTGTTTTAAATGTGACCACCATAAAAATTTAAATTACATGTGTGGTTTGCATTTGACTCTTCTGGCTATTTTCATTATACCTTGCATTTCTATTTCAAGTATATCACCTCTTGGAGTTTTGAGGGCAAGAATTCAATGACTTTATCTTTCCTATAAGGATCAGAGCAAACACAGGCAGAATGCTTCAGCAAGCGTCAAAGGTAGTAACATACCTGTTACATAATGAGTGTTTGTGTCTTCTCCAAAATTTATATGTTGAAGCTCTAACCTCAAATGTGATGGTATTTGGAGGCAGGGCCTTTGGGACACAGGTTTAGATGAGGTCACGAGGGTGCAGTCCCCACGATGGGATTAGGCCCTTTAAGAAGAGGAAGAGACACCAGAGCTTCCTTTCTCTGCCTTGTGATGACACAATGAGAAGGTGACCATCTACAAGCCAGGAAAAAGGTTCTCACCAAAACCTGACCATCTGACACCCTCATCATGGACCTGCAGCTCCCAGAACTGAGAAAAAATAATTTCTGTTGTGTAAGCCACCCAGTCTGTGGTATTTTATTATGGCAGCCTGAACTGTCCAAGACAATACCTAAATATTGACTGTCTCTCTCCATGAAAAGCAGATGGAAAGTTGAAGTGACCTCCAGGAGTGATGCGTTTTCAGAACCTTCCAGTAAAGGAGATAGCTCTCTACACAAACTTGAGAGTGGTGTCTGTGAAGAAGCAATTCTCAGTATAATGGAGGTGGATGAGGCTGACTGTCACAGAGCCAGGACACCTACTGTTAGTATTATCAAACACGTTCTTCTTTCTGCTCCCCACCAACGGAGCACCTTTCTGAGAGGCATTTGGCTGCCCATATAGACATGCTTATAAAGAATACAAATCGACTTGAAGGTTACATTTCTTCTTGTCAATCAATAAGCTGGAGAGCTGGTTTTATTCATCTTACTCTGTGGACTGGGTCTGTCTGCTTTCAGTGGGTTGACAGAGTTGAATTTTTGAGACTTCAAACTTAAGGATCATGCCTCAAGTGACAGAATTCATGAAGTTGGTAGTAAACACAGAAAAAAATAAGAGTAGCAGCTAACATTTGTTGAGTGCTTACTATATCCAGCATCATTCTGAGAGTGTCGTATGTATTCACTCATCTCATCCTCACTGATGAGGTAGATATTATTATCATTATTTTCATTTTACAGATGAGAAAGCAGAGGTATAGTAAATGTAATCACCTTACCCAGGGCCAAACAGCTGGTGCTTTGCAGAGCCAAGAGTCAGATACAAGAGAATGCCTGGCAGTGGGGGTAACCTCCAGCCACCCACCTTGCCCAGAGAGTAATTAGTATTCCTGGAACTGGACTGCTAGGCACATTGAATACCTACTTTATTCCATCTATTGTTCTCACGTGCTCTGCAAAGGGACTAAAACCCAATCTTTGCCCTGTGGATGCTCATGGCCCATCATACCCACTAGCATTTACTGAACAACTTAGTAGATATTCAGTAAGCCTTTTTGATTAATGAGTGCCTAGAACTAGGCCTTTATCTTAGTCGTAAGATCAATTGGGGGGTCCAGGCAGTGTGGGTCAGTGGTTGAGCGTCAACCCATACACCAAATGGTCGCTGGTTTGATTCCTGGTTAGGGCATGTGCCCAGGTTGTGGGCCCAGTCCCCAGTGGGAGGCATGCAGGAGGCGGCCAGTTGATGTCCCCTCTCATCGATGTTACTATCTTTCTCTCCCTCTCCCTGTTTCTATCCTTCTTTCCCTCTCCCTTCCTCTCTAAAAATTAATAAAGAAAAAAAAATCAGTTGAGGATGCAGACAAGGGATATTTAGGGACTGAGCCAAAAGCATTAAGTATATAAGCTGTGTTTATCTAGTTTTTGCAAATGGGAGGGCCTATAACCACTCTGTGCATAACTATTATAGGAGAGGAAAAAAATATTTTTGCTCTACCTATCTGAGGTTCATTGAGGCCTCAAATTAGACTGATAAAAGACTAACAAGAGAAAAACAAATGGAAATTCGTTTACATGTGCATCGAATCTATACACAGGAGCACTGAGATGAGTAGATCAAAGGGGTAGTTAGAACTTGGACTGATAGGGCATCTTGGTGAAGAACAAGACAAAAGAAAAGGATGTTGGGCTTCTAGTGGTGTCATTGTGAGATGGTAGATAGGAATGGTAGACAAGGGCTAGTTAGTAAGGTTTGCTATGCAGACCATTGCTCAGGGCCATCTTGTCTCTGTTGATAAGGTGGTTATCCCCTTCCTCCTACAGGAGGGGGAGGGGCACCTTAACAAGGGGAGTTGATATTGTTTTCAAGTAGATAGGGGGAAGGCAGAGAGCTTTTCTTGTATCTGCTTCTTCTTAATTCCCTTCAACTCAAAATAATCCTTGTGCCAAAGTGTATATTTTGGGGTAGCAGATTATGCTACTCTTTGCTGTAAAGTAGCAAAAAGATAAGGTCTTGTCTCTGAGATAGTAATAAGGAATTATTCTGTGCCGGGTACTGTCCCATTTGTAACCATTACAGTACCTGGTTGACCCTCCTGATAACCTCTCAGGCCAGGTTCTATTACTATGTTAATACCCATTCTTATAGCTGGGGAAAGTGACATGTCCCTATTATAGAGCTGGCAAGTCAACCAACCAACAGAATATGGACTTGGGCAGATCTGAATCTGAACCCCACGGTGTGCTGCTGTGTTTATAACTCCATAATTGATGATTGGTAAATTATTGTGCTGCTCCATAATTAATGATTGGGGAAGTCACTGTGTGCCCTTTAGCTGAACCTGTTTTGTCAAAATAACCTCAGTAAATTGGAATACTCGCCCTGGCCGGTTTGGCTCAGTGGTTGGAGCGTCGGCCTGCGGACCAGAGAGTCCCGGGTTCGGTTCCCGCTAGGGGCACGTACCAAAAAAAAAAAAAAAAATTGGAATACTCCCTGAACCCAGAAATTGTTGGGAGCCAGCTGTGTGTCTGACAGAGTCCACAAAGCCTGGAGGTCTTGAGGCAGAGACTTGACCTCCCCCACAATCTCAAGGAATTAGGCTTGCATTGTGTTTGTGCAGCTCGGGGCTAAGTGTGACCCAGTGAACCTTGAAATACCTGGCTGTTCCTGGGTGGGCCTGGGTGGGCCTGGGTGTTCCTGGGTGTTCCCAGGTGTTCCCTGGTGGGCCTGGGTGTTCCTGTTGTCTGCAAGGCAAACTAATTCTATGCAGCATTGTTGTAGCCCTGGGCATTATATCAAGAAGATCCTATTTTCTGTAAGGTATAAAAGACATGTAATAAAGCATATTGGGGCTGGTCTCTGAGAACTCAGGGATCAGTCGCCCGCTGGCTTTGCTCTTTATTTGGCTTTAATCTGGCTCTGGTGGTCTCTGGGTTCTCTCGCACCACAACAACAGGATATGGCACCTTGGCACCCCGACCAGGAATTGTCACACTGATGTCACAGACAACAGGAAGGAGCTTCTTGGTAGGCAAAATGCAGCCACGCCTGTTTCTGTTTCCTCTTCCTCCTCTAAGTGAGGCACCCTTCACCTGGAGCAGCTAGCCCAAGGGTTTCAGACAAGTTTCTTTGCGTTAACACACCCATACTGATTTCAGAAACAGACTAATAAGACAGCCCCAGCGGAAAAGGAACCTGAACTTTCTGTAGAAGGATAGGCCAGGGAGAGGGAAGAAGAAACAACCTGGGGACCCTGACTAATCTGATGAATGACTGCATTACCCTGGGAGGGTCTGAGTCATTAGAACTTTGGGGACATGCCAGCAAATATAAATAAATTGGATTTCAGTGTGTTGCACAGAATCACCACATCCATGCAGGCCCTTAAACAACACTACCCTGAGCATGAAGAGGTCTGCCTTTTTGGCAAGGTCAAGAAGATTTCCATTCCCAGGAGACAAATTTCCCTAGTCTCTTACAAATTCCTGCCCAAATGATCAGCGACTAGATCTATGTTTACTAACTCTGTCTTCAGCCCTTTCGCTTTCATTGTCTGTAAGCCCCAGGGGCTCCTGCCTCCTGAGTCATTATGTAGATTGCTACAGGCAGAATGTAACAGCCATTAACAGGAATGCTTGCCTTGAAGGTCTCTAGTTAACCAGATTTCAGTTTAACTGAAGGTTAAATAAAACCCGCCTTGTTTCATCCCTTGTTATTGAAAATCTCTCTAAACTCTGTTAGTTTACTCACCTGCCTACGTTTCCGAAGCAGAATGAAAATAATTACATTTTTGCTTGATGATCAGACATCGTGCCGTGCCTTGGGGCACTATTCTGCTTAGCGGTTTAAATTAAAATTTCACTGTAGTTGTAGACTTTTGTAAGAAATTGGGCTCCACTGTTCAAAGTTGAAGAAGAAATTAATGCAATTTAGTTTCGTTGAGAGATGCACAGGATCTTGCCTTTCTGGTGTCTGGAAGAGTGTCAGGAACATTTTCTGGAAAATGTTCTCTCCCGTGCTGATGGAGTCCGTGAATGCCGGGCGTGAACTTATTTTTTGCAGATTTGTTTCCTAATAATAATTGTACCCGCTCTTTATTGATGGTTAGTGCTTGTTCCAGGTGTTGTGCTGAGCCCTTTGCAAGCTTTACATCATTGCATCTCCTGTTGCCACGTGGAGGGAGGAAAGGGAGCCTGCAGAGGCTGACTAGGCAGAGCCTAAAACTCGGAATGGACAGACCAGGAGGAACATTACTTGAAGGACTTTATGGATGGCACTCCCCACTGCACATGGGGCGAGGTATGCAGGAACCCCCTGAAGTCCTAAGGGAATGGAACCTGCAGGAAATGGGAATTGAGGTGGGTGGACACACACACACACACACACACACACACACACACATACACACACACACACACACACACACACACACACACACACACACACACACACACACCAGGGCCCTAGACTCCCCATCTGTTAGGGAGCTAGTACAGTGTAGAAGTTCAGAGAAGTGATTTTCAAATGATCTGTGGGGAAGGACCAGGCAATTTGTTTTGTTTGTTTGGTTTAAAATTTCCAACTTTTTGGTGAATTGATACCTATGTAAAATAACATAGATATAAATGACTGGAAGAATGAAGTAAAAACAATAAAATGATGCACGAGCCCCAGTTTTTATGATTGTGATTAGATTTAGCAGACAGGAAGTAACTGTCCAATAGTGATAAAATTTCTAGCTGCCCACTTTCAGTTTCTGTTCTTCTTTCTCGGTGGACAGTTCACAAACCACCGGTGGACAGACAGAGGTGCTCAGATTGCTTTTGTGTGGGGTGGGGTCAGAATGACCCTTGCTTCTCCAAGTGCAATCTTTGAACTGGCAGGATGGGCCTCCCCTGGGAGCTGGGCTGGTTGCAAACGCAGCCTGCTGAATCAGAATCTGCATTTCACCAGATCACCAGGGGATTCTCGTGTGTTAATACTTACGAAGCACTGGTTTAGAAGACAGGCTCTGAAATCCGACCACCTCTTTTAATCAAGCACTGCCTCATATCTGTGCCACGCTGGGCAAGTTTTTATTTATTTATTTATTTATTTATTTATTTATTTATTTATTTCTTTATTTAATCAATTCTGAGCTCAGATCAAGTGTAGAAACCTTCATAATTACAAAGGTCCGTAATTAAACCTTTCCGTCATTGCTCACAACTGATCAGCCTTTCACACACGTTCCCCACTCCCCAAACCTCATTCACCCATCTGCAAGACCTCAGTTATCCGCTGTCACCTTTATAAACACATACACACACACTATTATTTTAAATTACTTTATACTTTTGCTTCTCGTAACTGTAGAGCTCATGCATCAGGTAGACTGGAAGGTCTTCTTTGGCTCAGATTGGGCTGTTTTCATCACTGACCCACTTCAGTAGGAGCAGATCTCAGAGAATGGGCAAGTCATTTAATGTCTCTGTGCTTCAGTTCCCCTGTCTTGACAGTACACTCCTCTCTGGGACATTGTGCATACTTGGAGGTAACACTGTACCTGGTGGGGTAAGGCCAGATGAGAGCAGTCAAGGGAGCCTAGCCTCAGTGGAGCCTAGCATTCCAAGGTAAGGGCTGGTAGCTATTGTTGTTAATGAATTTAAAAAAAAAATTCCCTAGCCCATCCTTGTCTTTGAAGCCTAGCCATCCAGGTCAAGGACATATACTTTGATGGTTAAATTACTTTTCAGTTGTTTGCAGGGTTTTCCCGTCCACTGCCTGATCCCAGTTAAATGGTTACTGAGGCCATTTAAATCCCACTTGGACCAGTTCTGCACCCCACTCAGGGTTATCTGTTAGAACTAACCATCCTCAACTCGGCGAGTCTGCAAGAGGCCCTGAGAGCTAAGGTCTGGTTTCCCAGGCTGTCCAGGACAGATCTCACTGTGGCCTGGTGGATCTCTCTGGCCAGGGGAGCCACTGTGATTCAGCTGGAGGACAGCGCACATGGGGCCCGCGCCCTGGATGGTGAGGGTTCTGTGGCAGCAGCAACTGTGGCTTCTCTTCCTTCCTTCCTTCCTCCCTTCCTTCCTTCCTTCCTTCCTTCCTTCCTTCCTTCCTTCCTTCCTTCCTTCCTTCCTTCCTTCCTTCCTTCCTTCCTTCTCTTCTCTTCCCTTCCCTTCCTTCCTTCTCTTCTCCCCCTCCCCTCCCCTCCCCTCCCCTCCCCTCCCCTCCCCTCCCCTCCCCTCCCCTCCCCTCCCCTCCCCTCCCCTCCCCTCCCCTTTCCTTCCCTTCCCTTCCCTTCCCTTCCCTTCTCACTTTCCTCCCTTCCTCCCTTCCCTCCTTCCTTATCCTCACCTGAGGATATTTTTCCATTGACTTTTTTTTTTCAGTTAGAGTAGGAGGGAGAGAAAGAGAAACATTGATGTGAGCAACACATATCGATTGGTTGCCTCCTACATAACCCCCATGGCTGAGGATCGAACCCATAACCAAGGTACATACCCTTGACTGGGAATCGAACCTGAGAGTCTTTGGTCCATGGGCCAACACTCTAACCACTGAGCAAACCACCCAGGGCTCTGTTTCTTCTATTATCTCCACAGATGAAAGGCAGTGAACCCTTCAGGGAAACCCATGAGCTCGAGTCCAGGCGAAGGCTGCCACCCGAAGTGAAGTCAGCCAGTGGAGTCTGTGGAGATGTCTGCGGAAATCCACCCACAGACGCGGGGCTGCTGGATTTCCAACGAGGGCGGGATCATTTGTTCCTTGTGCTCAGATAAGGGTAAACAAATTTCACGCTGTGACGTAAGCCCTATCTGCAGGGGTCAGGGAGGATTCCCTGCCCGCTTGCTGAATCGTGTGCTGGACAAATTATCCTCGCAGGCTCGTTTCCCCCAGACTTCCTCTGGAGGCCACCAGTGTTAAAGGTGGAGGACCTGCCGGTGCCGACAGGGGTTCCCGTGTTCCTGTGAGCCTGGGAGCTCGGAAATGAAAGTGGCCACGGCGCTGGCTATAGAACATTCTGGAGAGAAACTGGAGTGGTGTTGAGTAACTGTGCCTCGGGGGCACAATGGAGGCACTGGGCCAGGGAGCTTCTTTCCCTTCCAGCCCACGACTGGCCTTGGTCCAGCAGTCTCCGCACCTGGACGGGCTCTGCCCTTCCTGTTGTGACAGCAGGTGGGCGTTCTGTGCTCCCAGGGTTTCTTGTCATAGCTCCAGAAGCACCAGGGGCCGTCTGCCGGTCACACCTCCCTCCTCTAGAGGACAAAGGTACTATCTGCTAGTCTTCCTGTCCCTTACACAGAAGCCACTCTGTATGTGCTGATACTGTTTACAGAAATAAGACAGACAGCCAGAGCTCCGAGGGTGAACTGCTTTCAGAAACAGAGGAATGCAACTTAAAATTTGGAAAATTATTATTTTTCCGTAATATACACTATCGCGTGTTCTGCATGTATTGTTTATCGTTCTAACTATTCTATATGTAATTATTATTACCCCACTTTCAGATACTGAAACTAAGGCTCCAGAACCAATGAAACACAGTTCTCATGTGGAGAAGCCAGGTGCAAACCTATGGCAGAATTAGCCTACCCAACTCCACTCTGCCCGACTTAATGCCAACGAAAGATTCCAGGCTACATTGTCCGTGTTCCCTGCGGACCTCCTGAGCCTTAGTCTGGGCCCCGTTTTCCCATCTGTAAAGTAGAGGACGCTGGACTAAGACCCCACAGGCTGCTTGGCAGTGGGTGTGACGAGGTGTGCAGCTGGGAAACTGGGCTTTTAAGGCTTGAGCAATGTCAAACGTGAGTTTCCAAAACATTGGCCTGTTGCTACACAGACTTGGGCATGGGAAGAGAGAACAGGGAACCGGTCTCTAGCACCTGGCTTTCCAGAGGCAATTCAACCCAGGGCCTGGAAGTCTAGTCTAGGACTGAGTCGCCAGGCTGGTATGATAAAGGACAGTGATCCCTAAAGATGTGCATGGTCACGTTTGTGCGCAGAGTAAGGCAGACATACATGCACACATGTGCACACACGGATACGGTAATCAAGAGAGTGTCTGTGTGTAGCCAGAGACACAAGAGACGCAGGATAAGATTCTTGTATATTGTAGGTAATATCAGAACCCTCCACTTCCCCCTATATAGGACAGTACAGATTATTAAGGTCTCTTATTAGTTAATTTTCCTCTGTCCCATGCTTCCCATATTCCTGGTGCAGACAATGTGCATACTATATTCCATTTTGTGGAAATCAAAGATTATATATACATATTATGCATACATCTACATAATATATATCTATACACATATATCTATAAAACATATCTATATCTATGTAATATCTATCATCTATCATCTATCTATCTATCTATCATCTATCTATCTATCTATCTATCTATCTATCTATCTATCTATCTATCTATCTATTTTTGCTTCTTTCTCAATTTTTCCATGTGTAGACTATTTCTAAAAGTTTATCCGAAAGCTGGTAAGTACGGTTGCATCTGAATAGGGATTTTCAGAGATAGGAAAGAGAAGAGAATAACTTTGCATAACATCCTCTCTTATATCATTTGCAGTTTTAATAACGGATATGGATTCCTTATTTGAAACAATAAACTAAAAAAAAACACACACACACCAAAACAAGTATGGTCAAGTGTCTGTCTGTCTTATACCTGGTTTCTGAATTGGTTCCCCTGAAGAATGATTGTTTCTGAGTGTGATTAGCTGTTAGAGTACTTGTGATATGGTTAAAGGCTGTTTATGGCTCAGGGGAAAGAAGGTGACTGAGGGAAGACCCTGGAGGGAAGGAGGATGGAAATTCTCTAGAGGGGGCAATGCCCCCCCGACCAGCCAGGAAGGCCAGATCACACACTGGGGAGTGACGAGCACCAGTAATTCCAGTGCATCAGGTAAGAAATAAGCTGGACTCTTCCTGACACCTGGCTGAAGTGGGAGTTTCTAGGAGCATTGGGAGATTTGAACGGGACTTAGGGAACTTATTTTTTATTTTTGAAAATAAGATGGTGGCATGTACCAAACAGTTGTTGCTGAACGGACATGTGGCCGCAGAGCTGAGAGGCAGACGTTAAAAGAACTCGCTGACTGGACTTAGTGCCTGCATCGGGCCAGGTGGTGGGTAGGCATTTTGCAAGTCTTGTCTCATTTGATCCTTAGACAATTTTATCAGGTAGTATCCCATGTTACCTGTGAAGAAATGAGACCTCAAGGAGTTAGGGATTAGTCAACTGTCCCAGATGTCACAGCTGATGTGGCAGACTCACAATATAATACCAAGTTCTCTTTCATTCCAAACCCTAGGCCTTACCCAACGCTGCCCGGAGGCAAAGGAGCTAGGGCTGAATCGCCCACCAGAAACTGGCAAGTAATTAACCTGAAGTGGTGGCTCTCTTCAGAGCCACCGGCAGTGCTTGGTAAAACACCTGTTGCTAGCCGCACCCCAGAGTTTCTGATTCAGTAGGTTTTGGCTAGGGCCTGGCAATGTGCATTTCTAACAAATTCTCAGGGGATGCTGTTGCTTCTGGTCAGGGGACTCCACTTGAGAACCATTGTCTTAAAGTAAAGAGATTAGATTAGGGGCTCATGAAGCTTATTTGGTAATAGAAACAAATGTGATAGAAACAGGACAATTTCATGATGTATATAATTTTTGTGATTATTGACTTTGTGTTTTTCTTTGGATCTTACTGAATACTTTTAGAAACCATCCAACTATGGCCTCTGTTTTAAGGTGAAATGACCTTGTGTCTATTCATGAGCAAGACAGAAAGGGGAAACGGAGCACCTTACGGCAATGGAGTACAGAGATGGTCAGAGGACTCCCCAAGGTCAAGGCCAATCACTAGTCAGGACCCTTCTGGTTGCCAGGGACAGAAAGCTAACTCGAGTCACTTTTAATAAAATTGTGTTTGGCTGGGTGTAACAGAAGACCACTTTAAACAGGGGTCTTGGAACCAAGTTTCTGTTGTTCTTGTGCAACAAGACTTCTGGGGTTAGATGGTCAGTGGCATTGTTCTAGCAGCTTGACAATGTCAGGTCTAGCCTACCCCGAAGACTGAAACCACAGCTGCCCTCAGCTCCAGCAATCACTTTCCAGCTTCCCACCCAAAAGGAAAAGGGTCTGTTTCCTTTTAATTCTGTTCTGAAAGTCACTGAGAGGAACTCTGATTGGTCCGCTGTAGGTCAGATGCCCATGCTGAGCCTAAGCAGTTGGCTTGCTGGTATCGGTACTTCCCACTAGAAGCTCACATTTGGACAGGGCTGCAGAAGGAGTAAGTTTGGAGACATCACCCTAAAAATAAATGGGTGTCTATCCTGGAATAATGGCTAGAAATGACAAATGCATGTGCATAGACAGACAGCGTCAGGGACCATTTGAACAGAAAAACTTACAGGCTCTGTTTTTGGATATTTTTTTGTCTGTTAGTTAGTTGGGAAAGTCTGGTTTTCATAAGAATTTAAGCTAGCTTAAATTTACTTTCTAAATTTTCCAAAATATAACCTTATTAAACCAATCTACACATTTCACTTATTTTCTTTGGAAAAAAAACAAAAACAAAACGCAGACTAACATCCACTGCTGGCCCCAATGGGAAGTGACTGGGTGTCTTTGTGAGAAATATAAAATAGTGATTACGTTATCTTGTCGCTCACCTCCCCCTGAGATCATGCTGGGAAAACAGAACACTGAAAAGCAATAAAAGAACCCCGAGTCCTAATTGGCAACATCGGTCACATCAAGGAGGGTCTAGTTTTCCCTCCAATCCCGTTAGGAATGTAAGAGCATTCTAAGGTCATTCCACACTGTGATCCGTGCATATATGGGATCTGCGGCAAATGGAAATTGCTGGGATCCCCTCTGCTGTGCACGGCTTCTGCTGGAGGCATCCCAGCTCAGCGTCATCAAGGGTCCCCGGCATGAATAGAGTGAAAGGGTCCTCTCTTGCCTTTTTGATTAGAGTGAGGGAAAGTAAAGAGAGGCAACATGAGAGCGTAGGAATGCCATTCCTGAAAGGCTTTGAGGCTGGCACTGCTGGGTAGCCATGGCGATGCCACGCGTCCTGCCTCCCTGCTGCTGGAGAGTTTGCTGCCATTTTCCAGGGGCCTTGGCTGGTGCAGCTGCGGCTTATTTCAGAAATTCTCCCGGACACAGTGACTCCTCAGAAGCACTCCACTAAGTGGTGGAAGCTCCTGACTGTCTTGGTTCCCTGAGGAGGTTCATGGGCATCCCTGCTGCCCGCCCAGAAATAATTTGCCCGTAATCCTGGTGTCAACACTTTTAGTTAACAGCTTCTGGTTTGCCTTCAAGGGGTTGTTTAGTTCTTTCTTGGATTCTGTGCTGGCAATTAGGGTGTGTTTATCAGCAGGATTGCTGAGGAGTCTTGGCTGTGACTTAGGAATATGAAAACAGTCTGCATCCTTATATACCCAGTTCAAATTCATGTTCCCTCCGCCCTGCACTCCGTGGTGGGTTCCCACACCCACTGGTCCTGGATGGGAATGTATGGGCGATGCTTGGGCCCATACTGGGATTTCTCATTCAATGTAATGGAAAAGCCAAATGAGAAGGGTAAAGTTTAAATAAGACAACTTGTGCTCAGGTCCATGAGATGCCACAAGGAGACTACCTGTCTCTCTAAAGTTGCTTCCAGGTTGGGCTACAGAGCCAGGAGCCAGTTCAACCTATTCAGAGTGTACTCAGTGCTGTGGATGGGGGTGGGAGCAGAGGATGGAGGGCTGGTCACAGCAAGGGGAGGTTTCAAGTAACTGCCTAGAACAACAAGGGTTTTTCCATAGTCATGTTGTGGGGACCCAAGAGGAGGAGTGAGATCTTTTCCTCATGCTTGTGGGTGTAAAGTGGAAGAGCTGCACCCCTACTTCAGCCAGCATCCCTCTATGCTCATATTTTATATATGGGTGACCAGCTAGGATGTAGGTTCTAAAAAATCAGCAGACTACTTTTTAGCAGCCTTGGATTTACAGAAACACTGAGAAGAAAGTACAGAATTCTCCTGTATCCCTTTTTCTCTCCCTCCCCAGTTGCATTAACATCTTGCATTAAAATGGTACATTTGTTACAACTGATGAAACAATATTGATATGTTATTAGTTAAAGTCCATAGTTTATGTTAGGGTTTTCTCTCTGTTGTATATTCTATGGGTTTTCACAAACTTATATTGCCATGTATCCACCCCAGGGCACCATCCAGAACAGTTTCACTGCCCTAAAAATGCCCTCTGCTCCACTTATTCATCCCTTCCCTGGACACCCAGAAACCACAGAGCTTCAGCACTATCTCCACAGTTTTACCTTTTCCAGAATGGCATATAGTTGCAATCATACCACATGCCGACTTTTCAGATCGGCCTCTTTTACTTAGCAATATACACCTAAGGTTCCTCCATGTCTTTTCATGGCCTGACAGCTCATTTCTTTCCTTTCTTTTTTTTTTAAAATAAATTTTAATTTGTTTTTTCATTATTGATTTTAGAGAGAGTGGAAGGGAGAGGGAGAAAGAGAGAGAAACATCTGTGAGAGAGAACATTGATTGGCTGCCTCCTGCGTGCCCCCCACTGGGGACTGGGCCCACAACCTGGCCATGTGCCCTAATCAGGAATCAAACCGGCGACCTCTTGGTGCGTGGGTCGACGCTCAACTACTGGCTCATTTCTTTTTATCACTAAATAATATTCCATTGCATAGATGTGCCACGGTGTTTTGGCTACAGATTTTTAAAAGGGGTCTTCTACAGAAAGCATGTTTTAAAGCCACTGACCTAGAGTTTATAGCTTTCTTTTATGAGGTGGTCTCGTCATTGGGTAGGTCACCTGCTGGGACAAAACCCATGGAAACAGGTGTGCGAGGGAGTGAGAGAGATTAGTTCACAGAAAACTCCAGTTCCTACACATACACAAAAGACAGCATTTAAAATCCTGCTAGGAGGGGAAGAACACTGGACCAGGAATGAAAAGATGTGATCCAATGTGAATGGAGCGTAGAGTGAAGACTGGTTTATTCCTTCATTCACTCACTCGTTCATTCAGCACTGATTTAAACGAACACCTAATTGGAAGATGTCATGATTTGCACTGGGATTAGAATAATGAGCTAAACAGATGTAATCCTAACTGATGGGACTTTCAAGAGAATCGGGCACTCACCAAAGAGGCCATGCTCGTGAACGTACAGTTGTCAGCAGAGGGAAGGGCTCTGGCGGAAGACAGTGTGACTGCTATTGGAGGGTCAGGGAAAGCTGCCTATAGGGAGGGACGCTTGACCTGAGATTTTAGGATGACCAGAGTTGACTTGAATGTGACCAGCTCAGCTAGTATCCTGCTTACCAGACTCTTCTATTCCACTGTCCTCTCTTTAAGGCAACTCCATGATGGAGTCCAGCTCTTTCTGGAACGATCAGGGGTATACGGTGAGTGTGACCCTCTGACTCCACCCTAAGGAGCTGGCCACATACCTCCCAGAAATGCAGGAGGGCAAGAGATCCTGAGGCTTTATTTCTTGCTAGCTACATCCTCCAGCCCCATTTTTTCTGACAAAACATGTTTATTTTTAGTAGTCATGGTGTTCCAAACATGGGAGGTATAAATGAAATGAAATACGGTGTCTGCCTTCATGGCTGAGGCTGATGAGTCAAATATAATTGCATAATACATGTCGATGGCAGCCCTTGCAGGGTGTTCTGGGGACATCTGTGTCTTCATCCTGTAATTTCTTTGAGTGCCTGCTGTGTGCCAGGCACTGTGCTGGGCCAGGGACCCAGAGGTCCAAGAGGCGTGATCTGCCTACAAGGACCTCACTTCCTAGCACAGGGGATGACTTGAAACACAATTCAGTACAGCGAGAGCCAGGTGGAGACGAAGTATCAGAAGGTGGTCCTTCTCACACCCCGTCACTATCAACTCCTCCCTCGACTTCCCCTGTGTCTGTCCTTCCCTAGGACCACGTTCACACTCCCATTGAAGACCTCATGCTGAGATGTTCTGATCTGCACATGTGCTCCCTGCCAGGCTGTGTTCTCTGCAGGTAGCACCTGAGACTTACGACCAGCAGACACTGGCACAGAGCTCTTCGGCTGCAGACACTGTTACTGTGCTCCCTATTGCTATCTCAGTAAGTCCTCACATCTGCCCCATGAGGCATTGCTACCCCACTTTATGGGTGAAGAAACGGAGGCACCAAGAGTTGCAGTATTTTTCCCTAAGGTCTCAAAGGTCCAAGTGGCAGGGCCAGAATTTGAATCTGGTCTGACTCAGGAGTCTACATTCTTGTCCTCTGTACCACCTGCGTTGGCATGACTAGCTCTGAACAGAATAGCTACCCACAGTTTGTCTTCAGGAAGCACTTATTGAATTAACTGGATATGAATCAGTATATCCCCAAAACTATACTTACAAAGTTTTAAGTGCATGGACTATGTATCCTTAATTGGAGGATATGCTGATGTAACGAATTTGTACCCCTGAGGCACAGGAGAAAACCATACTTAATTAACACTTTAAAGTCATGCTGCTGTTCCCTATAAAACAATTTCTGTAGCATCCTTTTTGCATGCAGACAAGGTCCTAACATGGTATGAACACACACAGGACACACACCACCCACTTCCCTTTTCTAGGTAGGGACAAGCAGGGGTAGTTTGGGGAGTAAGATCCCAACACATCTCTCTGTGTCCTTGTAAGGAAATTCCAACCCCTCACATTTAGAATGTTGCTTTTGGTAGAAGCAGCCGATGGCTACGTGGAGGAGTGAGACGATGTTATCATGGCCATTGGACTTGACTGTGGTTTAACCCCAAGGTCCCTGTGAGGTCAGAGCAGAAGAAGGGAAGGAATGTTGGCCCCCGAGCCAGCTGAGCCTCTGGGCAAACTCCCCTCCCTTTGTTGGCCTCCCATCTAGCGCTGTGCCAGTCTGTGCCAGCCCTTCCTTAGCAACCCAGCCCTGTTCTCCTCCCAGGAAGGGCACCGTCCCCTGGCAGGCAGGGACGCACGGGCACCTCCCTGCGTGGCCCTCGTTTCTCCCTGCCCACACACACAAAAGACTCTTTCAGAAACTTGTTACCTAGATTTGAACTTTTCAACAAGGCTTTTTCTTTCTTTCTTTCTTTAAGCTCTGCAGTGAAAACGCCAGACCCTGCTGTTGCTAAGATTAAGGATTTTCTCCCGTCTTTTCTCCCTCAGCTCACTTTCCATTGATCAGGAAAGACCAAGGGATGGATTACTGTTCCCTCGCCGAATGGAGAGAGGGTGCTTGAGCTTCTGGGGCTTACGGGGGATTCAGCATTATTCAGGCTTGTGTTAATAGTCCTTAGTTACTCCTCACGCGTCCACAAAAGTCACACACGTTTGTGTGGGTGACTAAGGCCGGCCGAAACCACTCAGCCCGAAGTGCACACAGTAGAACCACGGAGTTGGAGCAGAAGGTAATTTAACATGAACAGCTATAGAGCGTACATGCCACGTGCCATGATTCACTCAGCTTATTTTTCTTGTATGCGTTTTCTTCCCGTGTGCAGTCTTTATTTATTACAAAGTTAGCAAAATAACACTTCAGGGTAGGTGTTCTTTGCCCTTCTATTTTACAAAATAAATACTTTCTGTGCTTTCCAATATCTCTGGGAAAGTGAGCCAATAGAGCAGTAAAATTGGTCCCCGCTGCCAAACCCCGAGAGGCGGATGGAGTCTTGTCCTGAGCCCAGATCTTTACCTTGACCCTGACGCTGAGGGCTGGGCACGGGCACTGCGTGAGCCCGTTTACGGAGCTGGGCCAGCTCACATCGGTCACCACATAGTGACAGGGATCACCCATTCCTCTGGCTTTCAATGTGGGGTTTCAAGTACCACGATTGCTAGAATGTTCTCTGGTGCTCTGGAGCTAGAAAGACCTGGGTTAATGGCCCAGCACTGCCACTTATTAGCT
Organism: Tadarida brasiliensis; assembly: GCA_030848825.1. NCBI lineage: Eukaryota > Metazoa > Chordata > Mammalia > Chiroptera > Molossidae > Tadarida > Tadarida brasiliensis. Next base: position 61,204,092 of record CM061272.1, read on the forward strand.
CTGTGACATTCGGCACGTGCCTCTGACCGTCGGAGCCTCCGTTTCCTCTTCTCCAAACCGTGCGTCATAACAGAACCTTCATGGAGGTGGGCACGAGTTAGGATAAATAAAACGTGTGCACGTGCTCAGCTCGACGCGTGCCAAGCTCTAATCAAAGTTGACTCTACACACATGTGATCCTCACAGCAGCCAGGAAGGGTGATGAGTACGTGGGCCCTAGGAGGTTAACTCCCTTCCCTAAAGCACACACCTGATGCATTTGGGACCTGTTGTCTGACTCATACTTGCTTTAAAAAATTTTTTTTTTCTTTATTGATCTTAGAGAGAGAGGAAGGGAGAGGGAGAGAGATAGAAACATCAGTGGGCCCCCTCCTGCATGCTCCCCACTGGGGATTGGGCCCACAACCTGGGCACGCGCCCTGACTAGGAATCGAACCGGAGACCTCTCGGTGCATGGGTCAATGCTCAACCACTGAGCCACACCAGCTGGGCGAGTCATGCTTGTTTTACTCCAAAGCTTACGATCTATTCCCACTGAAACACACCTCAATACCTCTTGCACATTTTTACCAGAAGTACTTGAAATCTGGAAAAGTGGAGCTTTGGAGGCCTTGACCTGGATATGAATGATAAAAACAAGGAAAACACACTCAGGCTTTCCTCATGCCAGAGCCTGTGCAGAGCTTAAACGCACTTTTGAGAAATGTCAGCCCAATGTTTTGATACGTGGCTGAGTTCCGTTTCGGCGGGAGCTATAACTCCCAGCACATCTAAACCTCACCACGGCCATCGGGGCTTTGACAGCTGGTTTACCAAGAGTCGCATCTCAGTCCCAGGGTATATCCTGTCCAGTTCCGAATGTCACTTTCCAAGAGAAACAGAGAGACATTGGGCATGCCCCGAGGAGGGCCACTGGGATGGCGAGGCCTGGGAGAACATGTTAAGAGGGACAATTGCTAGATAATGGGCGAAGAGGCTTGTATGGGAAAGAGCGGTCTCAAGCCACAGGTGCGAGCTACTGGGAGACACACTGGGGTTCAGCTGGACAGTTTTAGGCCTGGAAACAGTTCAGCAATAAAATGAGCTCTGACGAGGGTGTGTGTTTCTCACTCTTCCTGGTCTGCATGATGGGCTGAGAAGGAATTTTTAACCATGTTATTCCAAGGATTTATGCATCGACAGGAAGATAACTAAGGTCCTTTTCAACTCAAAGATACCGTCACTGTGGTACAGCTAGTGCCTATCGATGCTTTTCCATTAATATCCAATCTCCCCTTTTATCTTGATAATATAATTCCTGACTTAACTGGACACGTGGCCACTGGGTAGAAGCCTCATTTCTCAGCCTCCCTGGCATCTGAGTGTGACCACGTAGCTGAGTTCTGGACAATGGAAGGTGGCGAGGACGGATGCACACCACCTCCAGACTGTGGATGGGTGGTCCTTCTGCCTGTTCTCCTTCCTGAAGGTTGGGCTGCAGATGTGGTGGGAGCTAGAAGATACACCTGGGACCCAGACACCTAGGATGCAGGTGTCTCCCATGTTGATGAAACTCCTGTGCAGCGTGAATGCCTCAGCAAAGCTCAACGGACTCAGGAGCTGCTTGAGGGACACTTGTCGAAGGTCCCAGATCAGGTGCTGCTGTGGGCAACTTGGAGAAGTGACAGTCGGCAGAAGAGTCCCACCAGGCCAGATCTTCACACTCTTAGGCTGGCACCTTACCTCTTACATCAACTGTGACATTGTGAGGACTGCAGGGCACGCGAGGACCTGAAGGAGAAGGACTGTCACAGGAGTACAGATGGGTATACAGAAAGTGTGGATCAACTCAGGCTCTTCATTTCGGCTCATTTCATCTTTGGCCTATTTCTGTTCACTCTGGGTTCTGCTCCCTTTCTGTTATGGGTTGAACTATGTCCCTACTCCCCCAATTTCTTATGTGGAACCCTAACCCCCATTACCTCACAGTGTGACCTTACTCTGCAAAAGGGTCTTTGGAGATATAATCAAGGTAAGATGAGGTCATTAGGGTGGGCTTTAATCCAACATGACTGCCCTGCCCGGTTTGGCTCAGTGGTTAGAGCGTCGGCCTGAGGTCCAGAGAGACCCTGGTTTGGTTCCCGCTAGGGGCATGTGCCTCGGTTGCGGTTTGTCCCTGGCCCTGGTTGGGTTGTGCGGGAGGCAGCCACTCAATGTGTCCCTTTCATGTCGATGTTTCTCTCTCTCTCTCTCTTCCTCTCTCTCCCTCCCACTCTATCTGAACAAAAAATGGAAAAATGTCCTCGGGTGAGGATAAAAAAATAAAAGGCAAATCCAATATGACTGGTGTCCTGCGAAGATGACACACAGACATGTACAGAGAAGGTGGCCCTGTGATGACAGCCGCGAGCCAAGGATCACCACGACCGCCAGCAAACTGCCCAAAAACTGGAAAGAGTCAGGGAAGGATGCCCTCAGGCTCCCCCAGAGGGAGCACGGCCCCTTGATGTCAGATTCCAGCCTCCAGAACTGTAAGGTAACACGTGCTTTTGCTTTAAGCCACCCCGTCTGTGGTACTTGGTCATGGCAGTCCTAGGAAAGAAATGCGCTCTTTCTGGGCACCTGTCTCTGCAGAGATGGTCAAAGCAGGCACAGATGCCCAAACAGCAGGGCACCGATAGGCGGCGTCCCCTTACACAGGACCCTGGGAGTGTGGCTGGCCAGGCTGGGGCCCTGACTACAGGGTTTCCTTCAGCATTAAAGCCAGACTGAACCAGGCAAGAAAATGGTAAGATGTATTACTTAAAAATGGTTCCTACTGGGGTTGTTGGGGAAAGAAACAAACCAGCAGTACCTGGAAGGCCTTCCTGGGAGGCCCAACCCAGGCCCAGGTTCACACTCCCCATGTTCCCTGTTACGGTATTCTTCATTTTTTAGTCTTCACCCGAGGATATTTTTACATTTATCTTCAGACAGAGTGGGAGGAAGAGAGAGGGAGAGAGAAACATCGATGTGAAAGAGAGACATCGATTGGTTGCCTCCCGCACGACCCCAACCGGGCCGGTGGACAAACCGCAACCAAGGTACGTGCCCTTGGCTGGAATCGAACCCGGGACTCTTTGGTCTACAGGCCGACGCTCTAACCGCTGAGCCAAACCGGCCAGGGCGGTATTATTCTTTTTCTGGGACAAAACCTTCCCAAATTCGTACTCAGACCTTCCGATAAGGTGACGCTAACTAGATGAATACGAACATCGGCACCAACGAAATCACTAGTTCCTTCATTTGCATATACTTTTTCATTTAAATATCATTACCAGAAGGTGGGGTTCCTTTTGTCGGGGTAACCAATAATAGAAAACAGCAGCCTGGCTTTTCCGGAGACTCTTCCTCCACTTTGATTCCCACTGTGTTCTTGGCTACCCTCTCACGTGTCCTGAAAAGAATACCAACCATTCCGTAATTCTGCCTTTTTCTCACCTCTTTTGCTTTTCTCTTTGCCAAAGAGCTCAGTCCTTACCCTCGAGTTCGACCTGACCTGTAGAGTTTCCTCTAAATTCGCTCATTTACCTTTTATTCCTTCCAGCTGAACTTGATGTTGCTTCTCCTGTTTAAAAGCCTCTCCCTCTGACCAACACTCCACTCACCGGTTTCCGTGACGGCGTCCCCAGGGCCTGACACCCACTCCTATGACCTTCACGGCGTGTCCTGGGTGTGAATTTCAGCTCGGCTGTGACGTAACTCCACAACCATGCAGTAAATTCTCCAATAATTCCAGGCAGCGGGCTGCTCATCTGTAAAATAAGATGTTCCACTTTATGAGAATTAAATAAGATAATGCATGTGGAGCCTGATGCGTAAGGGCTTCGTGGGTTCTCCAACGCCGCCCAGCATCGTGGCGTGGAGCCACGGGGAGGGGACTGCTCATACCCCTCCCTGCTGGCCCAGGCACTGGGGAGCGGCTGGGCGGGGCTGTTCTGGCTCGGGGCTTCTCACAAGGCTGCAGGAAGATGTTGGCTGCACCTGCAGGTGTCTGACGGCTGGGCTGTGGCTGGAGAATCCCCTTGGAAGGCAGCCCTCTCTCAGGATCGAGCTGGCTGTTCAAGGGAGGGCCCAGTTCCTCTCCACGTGGGCCTCTCCCAGGGCTGCCCCTGGAGGCTGGAGCCAGCAGCTCCGGCTGGGTGGCAGGGGGTTCCCACAGGCCTGTGCCCCCTTCCCCGCAGCAGCAGCCCTGAGCCCTGACCTCCTCTGTGGAGCAGTAGGGCGCTGTGGGCATCCTGGCCTCGGCTAGGGAGGTTGGGAGGAATTCGAGTAGGTCTGCACCCGGGAGCCATGTCAGCGGTGTTGGGTGGGTCCAAGGTACACGGAGCAGGCAGTGGGGGCCAGGGAAGCCACCAGGACAACTTTCCTGGGGGCCTTGACCAGCATTCGTCCTATAAACCGTGCTGACCATGGAGGGGAACTGGGCCTGCTGGTCTTCTCAGGGACTTTGGTGTTGACGGCCAGCATGAAAACAGAGGGGACAGCAAACAGGAGGCTATCGAAGGTGACTGCCTTCAGTGTGTAGTCACCTACGGGCTGCACCAACAATATGCCCCCCTGTGACTAGTCTGAGAAGCCCACGTCCCAGGCGAGGAAGCCCCCTCCTCAGCTCCAGGCAGCAAAGCTCGAAGGCTGGTCAAGAGCCCGGTGGTGAGGCTGGTGCAGCTGTTCCCCATCAGCTCCTTGGAGTGGTCGCGGTCTGGCTGCATGCGGCTCGGCAGGGTCTGCAGAAGCCCGTCCTCAGCCCTCAGCGCCATCGCTGGGTCAGTCTGGATGGACAGAGACTCGGTCTGTGGGTGGCCCAGTGGGCTCTGGGGGTCCTGGGTGCGGGCCGGCTCAGCTGCTCCTCCCCTTGGGCCAGGCTGGAGCTGTCCCTGGCCCCTGAGCCCTCAGCTGCTGCTGGAAGCCCCTCAGCCCCTGCCAGCTCCTGGGCAAAGCAGCGCAGCACAGAGGGCAGGCTGAACGCCTCCTCCAAGGCGTGACGTGGATGTGCATTGGTCCGAACCCTCAGGAGAGACCGCAAAGAGGTGGGCCACTCCAAATCAGTAGGGGGCAGTTTTAATAAGCGAGGGAACTTACCTGCCAGGCTTGTCTTGGGCACCGTAAGATGAGTAGCTCTCCACACTGCCAGGCAGAATCCTGAGTTTATATAGTGACCTTAACTTAGTCACCTGTATTGTTCATACTGTGCAGAGACCACCTTGCTCTCTCAAGGCTGCACCCTTTAAATGGCTCCGGCTAGTGGAACGCCGGGCAGAACGGACACTCCAAGGACGGAGGGGCCGAGGGGCCTCCAGTTGCCCCGGTCCAGCTCTCCGGGCCATCAGTAGTCACCCCTGTCTGAGAGCCTCCCCCAGCGATGTGCCACGGCCGGCGCTGTCAGTATCAGCTTCCTTTGGGACCGGGTCTCCGCTCTGTCCGCTGGGCTCTGGCCACAGGCTGCTTGCTCCCTTGTCTGCTAGGACAGTGCCGTCATGAGCACGGCCTCGGGCAGAGGTCCCCAGGGACCATGGCAGGGAAACTTCTCTCTGGAAGGTTCAGCTGCTTCTCCCCAAACATGGCTCTGAACTTGTGGACATAAAACACCTTGAAACAGTCCCTCCAGAAGGCAGCTTCAGCTGATTCACCCAACAGGTAGGAATCATTGCGCTTCGTACAGTTCTGTTCATGCCAGGCCAGAGTGGCAGTGCCCCTTGTAGCCCTCGCCATCTGGAACATATTATATATGTAATACATACATATATTATATATCTATAATATATATACACACAGAATATAAATATATATATAAAATATTAATATAAATATAAAATATATATGTGCCACCTGGCATATATTTTATATATACACATATATAATATAAATATATATAATATAAAATTTATATGTATTATATTTACATATAAAATATGTTATATATTTTTATTTATAGATGATATATAAATATGCATATACATTATATCTATATTATATATATCTGTGGTAAAAAGAAAATGTGTTATTCCTAGAATTTCCCTCATCTTGCTTGCCCACCCTTGTGACCACTGATGCTGAGAGGTGATGTAATGTATCGAGTGTTTGTGTTGCCCAAAATTCATATGTTGAAATCCTAACCCTCAATGTGATGGTATTAAAAGGTAGGGCCTTTGCCGGCCGGTGTGGCTCAGTGGTTGAGCATCGACCCATGCACCAAGAGGTCGCCGGTTCAATTCCTGATCGGGGCACGTGCCCAGGTTGTGGGCCAAATCCCCAGTGGGGGGCATGCAGGAGGCGGCCAATCGATGTTCTCTCTCATCGATGTTTCCATCTCTCTCTCTCTTCCTTCCTCTCTCTCTAAAATCAATAAAGGAAAATAAATAAAAGATAGGGTCTTTGGGAGGTGAGTAGGTCATGAGGAGGAGCCCTAATGAATAGGACTTAGTGCCCTTATAGAAAAGGTTCTAGAGGGCTCCCTAGCCCTTCTGCCTCGTGAGGACACAGTGACAAGGTATCATTCACACATCAGGAAGTGGGCCATTGACAGACACTGAGTCTGCTCGAGGCTTGACCTGGGACTTCAAATGTATTTAATTCATATTTCTTATTTTCTTTACATTTTATTTTTGGGTGTTTTCTAATTCACACAATCATAATAATTATATCTTGCACTTTATACATCTTACTGTGTACCAACTAGTGTTTTTAATGCTTCACATGTATTATTTTACCTTTTATAGCATCCAGTATATATACTAGCATCCTTGTTTAAAGGATCGGGAAGCTGAATACAAATAGGTTAAGAAACGAACAGAAGACTGATTAGCTGACAAGTGACAGAATCGAGATTTATTAGTACGGTAGCACATATATTTAACTTATACATCAATTACTACATTTTTAAACCAATAAAAGACCAAAAGAGTGTAGGATTAGAGTTTGGAGACTACTTGTGTAAAGCTAATAGGCATGGTGGCCACAAAAGAATGTGCTCCCAGGGATCTCCACCCAACACTTAGTATATAATATCTCAGCATTTACAGCACAGGCATCATCCTATTTCATTCCCACCATAGCCTTTGAAGTAGTCATGTTAATCTCAAGAACACTAGCATACTAAAAAAAAAATAATAATGTTTCATGGAGTCTGGCAGACTTAGGCGTACAGTTTAGCACGACCATCTACCACCTCAGTGACTTAGGGTATTTCCTAACTTCTTTATTTTTAGCTGAAGGAATTTGAGGAAACAGCAGAAGCAAGGTCTGAAATCCTGCCTCTTTTAGAAGCTGTCCATTTTCATTCTGAAATAGATTTGCTCTTGTATTTCACGGTACTAATAAACGCTAACCTGTGGTAGTACGTGGATGCAGCCTCGCTTGTTTCTGTGGGCTGGGAGGTATGTGTGTTCAGTCGAGAGGGATGTTCACGTGGAGACTAATTTTTATAAACAGTTTTGTCGTGACGACTTTTATAGAAGTCAACTTTGTGAGTTTCAAGATTCTGATGAAAAATAGAGATAAAATGATTGCCGAGGCCACGAGAATGGATGTGTTCTTTAGTGTACTCATCTGAGCTGGAAGGAAACCCAAAGTGATCATTCCAGCAATTGCGAAGCAGATGGTTCAGAACTGATGGGAGGCCTGGCTTCTCAAGACTGCCTAAGAAACCTCGTGCTTCATCATTCCCCAGGGTGCAATTTCAATGGCACCCTCTAGGGTAGCTCCCAGTATTTCTTGTCCCAGCCAGCTGAAGAGGGGCAGAGATGGGACTTTAGGAGCATAACCTGGAAGTGACATGCATCATTTCTGCATGCGCCCCACTGGCAGAATTGATCATAGACCCTTACCTAGATGCACGGGGAGCTGTAAATATGCTCTCCATTCCCACTGGCCTTGTCTCCAGCTATAAGTTGGGTGTCAGTTTCTCTTTTTAAGGGAAGAGGGAGAGACCGGATGTTAGGAAACGACTAGCTGTGTGTCCCAGGCTGCTTACCGGGGATGTAAAACTGAGTTCTTTTTCCTTTTCCTTGTTTTAAGTTCTGTATCTTAACAAACCTTGAGGCCTGAAGAATTACTGTGACTTTTAAATGTATTTTACTCTAATCTCCATGTTCAGCTCTGTTTTATGGCATTTGAAAGCAAATGGCCCCTTTACAGCATTGTTTTCTACTTTTGTAATTGAAAATGTATTTCAGCTAAAGTATGGAATAAATAGGGTTGGGTGAGCTAGCCTGAAACACTCACAGCCACTGAGAATATAGGGAAATGGCTTTGAATTCTTAAGAGGAGCTGACAAAGAAAGATGCTTCTGGAGTTAAACACATTTGAAAGTTGGAAACTGCTCAACACACTGAGGTTGACACAGGTGAAAAGCGGATGAGATTGGCTGGAGCTTTTTCTCAGGAGGCCCCACCCCTGCAGCAGCTCACGATGCAGCCAGGACGGGTGACATGCAGATCTGGTGTCCTTTCCTCCTGTGTTTGTCAGGCTCACGACTGTTGGTTTGTCTTCCTCACTTCAAACATTCAGCTTATCATTTGGAAAGTCGTTTAGTTGAGAAGTTGTAGCTAGAGTACGAATAAAAGACCAGGTAGGGACACCTTAAGATGTTTGAGTGATAGGCTAGATCAACGTCTGAAAGACCATTCATTTAATTTTACTAAATGTAGTGGTAACTTTCTTACCATAGAAAGAACATTTCCGGAAAGAGAATTTTACTTTTTTGAAATGATACAAAGTGGTTATGTATCCTAACTTTATAATAGCTGTTTATGGGATGACTTGATTCCAAAGTTCTGGATAAGTTTGTCAAAGGAGTTTTTATAATGCTTTTAACTGTCTTTTTTTTTTCTCCTGGTGCCCTAACCACATGCTTAGCCTGAGAACTGGAAAATCTAGTACTGATTGTAGTATTTAACTCAGGTTCAGTCTCAACCAGACCAGAAAGTCCTCTTGCATGCATTTGACAAATATGTATTATGTGCCCATGAATAAAGCACGTGAAGCATGTACTAGACACTGGGAAGCGGGTCTTGGGCAAGAGTCACAAGCCACGTTCTCAACGAAGCTTGCTCTCTGCGGGGGAAGGCAGACAGTAGATGGGTCATTACAGCAAGAATGAGGCGGGTTATCTCTGGAGGACTGCAGTGTGTGTGGACAGAGGGCAGGGATGCGTGCCTCCGTCTATGGACCATGGAAAGCGTCCTTAAGGCAGAATGCGTTGGATGAAAACCCTCCACAGGCAGGGAGAACATTACATCACGTCTTATTCAAAGATAACATCTCTGAGAAATGGGGTGTGAGAAGAAGAGCAGAGGTTTGCCACAGCACCCCTGGCTTATCTGGGCAAACAGAGAGCATAGAATTTGGCACACAGACGTTCAAAATATTTGCATTAACAAATGGTGAGTTTCTGGCACCACTGTTGATGATAAGAAGTTTTTCTCCCCATTCCAAGGGAGTAATGACCTAACACATTACCTTCTTCCAGATAAGACTAATGCTTCTTATGATTGCTTAGGAACAGCTAAGCTGGTCAGAGGTTCAGGGATTTATTTTAACTTTTACAGAAAATCACTGGTGAATTGATTGGAATGCAGCAACTATATGAGATCATAAAATCAGAGTGTCAGAACCAATGTGAACTCCAGAAGCAGTCATGGCCGTATCTTCTGTTTTAAACGCAGGAAATCAAGCCCCCGAGTGCGCGCGTGTGTGTGAAATGAGTTGATACAATTTAGAGTATACGGCTCTGAAAAGGTGTTGGACCAACCGAAGGGGGCTCTCACAACTTAGAAATAAAACAAAAACGGCACGTTGGAATTTCAGCCAGAGAGAAGTAAGTCTGAAGACGAACTGCACGGCGGTGATTCTGGATGAAACACGAGAATGAAGAAAGGCAGTGGATTCCTTCCTCTCTTGGAAGGCAGCCAAAGAGTCAGAGCATTGGCGTAAACTGTCTGGAAACAATATAAAAACAGTTGCGATTTCATCGATTCATTCATACGGTTATTATTTGACTCACTCTTCCGAAGGTATTTCTTGAGCAATGAGTCTGTGTGTAGCATTGGAGATACAGTGATTACTCTACTGGACAAGACAGGATCCGTTCTCTCATGAAACATCATTCCGGTGGGAGACGACGGGGATTGAAACAAACTGTTACATCTCAGGATGGAGGGCTGTGAGGAAGAGACAAAGGGCACTTACCCACACTCTGGTGGTGTGCAAGGGGTTTTCCGTCAAGGGAGGCAACAGGCAGCCAGTTAGTGCTAGGTGTAGGTTCTTCAGACAAACCAGACACGATTCCTGTTCCATTGTCACAGGCCACCTCCCACAACTCCACCAGGATTTTACGGTGGAGTGATTCAACACATGTTCTGAAATCATTCATTAGTTTTCAAATAGTTAGCACTCTGCTTTCTAGGATCAGGAGTGAAGTCCTTGGTTCAGCTGTGGTTAGGGGACCGTGTGATGATTCCCTGCCAGAGTAAGGTCCTCCAGAGCCTGCTTTCCTTGGGCTGGGCAACCCAGCAGGGTTCCAGACAGGGCCTGTCCTTCATCCGGGGCTCCGCATGAGGCCCATATGGAGCCGAGGCTCCGACTGGCACCTGGTTGACGTGTAATATGAGTGAGAAGGTAACTCTTTGTTGTAAGGTAGTTTTTTGTTCTTTACTGAGATGTGGAATGTTTGTTAAAGCAGTTAATGTGACCAGGACAAAGTAGGAAACAAATTTTTTTTTTAGAATATATTTTATTGATTTTTAGAGAGAGAGGAAGGGAGAGGGAGAGAGAGATAGAAACATCGGTGAGAGAAACATCGATTGGCTGCCTCCTGCACGTCCCCCACTGGGGATCAAGCTCACAACCTGGGCATGTGCCCTGACCGGGAATCGAACCAGTGACCTCTTGGTGCATAGGTCGATGCTCAACCAGTGAGCCACACTGGCTGGGCGTGGAAACAAAAATTTTAATTAAATCTAATAATCATTTAAAATTTGCCCACGCTGTTAGGTGTTGTGGATTTAAAGGCCAGAGAGAGCTGTGCTCTGCCTGCCAAGAGCTTAGCAGTCATGGGCGCCAGACCCATAGTCACACCAGTTGGATGCCATGAGGTCAGTGAACGGGAGAAGCACAATGCCCTGTGGGAGGACCATGTATTTCAGCCCAGAGGGGTATAGAAGGTGAAGGGAGTTGAAACTTATTCTGGAAAGATGTCTAAGAAAAAGCCAAGTTGAAAAGATGGGAAAGGATGCTCTACCAGGGGTGGGGAACGTCTGGCCCGCGGGCTGCTCAGGCCCGTGAACTCAGTGCCAGCTCACATCACACACCTCACCAAATAAGCCTGACCAAGTAGAGCAGGCTAATTTTTAAGTTGATACTTTTGTATGGCTCGAGAATGATGCTATCAATATCCAAATGGCCCTTCGCAGGAAAAAGGTTCCCCACCCCCGCTAGCAAATCAAAAGAGCAGGTGGAACAATATAGGGAGGTTAAACCTATAGACTGCATGTTCGCGTCCCCCTAAAATGTACGTGATGAAACCTCACCCACAGTGTGATGGGATGCACAGACAGGGGTGGGGCCTCATGTATGGGGTTAGTGGCCTTACAAGAGGGACCAGAGAGAGGTCTATCACCCCTTCTGCCACGTGCAGTCACTGTGAGAAGGCAGCCATGTCTGAGCCGGGAGTCTGCTGGCCCCGTGGTCTTAGACTTCTCAGCTTATAAAACTGGGACAAATCAATTTCTGGTGTTCCTGAGCCACCCGGTCTGTGGACTTCTGTTATAGCAGCCTGAATGGACTAGGACAATGGTTTATCCTGGTGGGTTTCCTGTAAAAACCAAATCAGGGGGAAGAAAGATGGAAATAGATAACACGGAAACCATCAACAACCGGTCAAGTATAGTTGGTAGGGGGAACAATCCATCATGTCTTGGGAATTCTGTCTGGTGAGGGCCAAATGGAGCCACAGGCTTCTGCTTGAGCTTTGTGTGCAGACCATGACCACCTCATGGCCTCTCTTTGTCTCTGCGGGGAAGCAGGGGACAGTGCCACACCTCCCTGACATCCTGTGCGCACTTCCAGAGACCAGAGGTGTTTGACCAGATGTGCTTCCAATGGCTCTTGAACAGGAAGAGAGACCCGCTAGAACAAGAGTCTCAACTTACCAGGTGGCTGGCCCAGCTGGAGGGTCTGCCTGTGGTTTTGGGGCATGGCAGAGTGTGCGTTTAGACATCACCCCCTTTTCCCTGAAACCCACTCCTCTCTACCTCATTACCAATGGGTACTTATGCATCCAAATGTTAATTTTTCTTAATTAAATATATGACAGTTTTTAAAAATGACTTCTCTTTCCATTCTAATTAGATGTTAGTGATTCTGCTTTTCTGCTAATTACCCCAGATCTTCCTTCCGAAAGACTATATTTATATATATATAAACGATATGTATTTATATGCACACATGCAAATACGTGTGAACATATGTATGTGTATATGTAGATATACCATACACACACACACACACACATATATATATAATTGAAATTTTAATAACCTTCCTCTTGGGAGAATGCATCATTGATAAAAATACTCCTGCCTTGGGTTGGTGGTTTTCTGAGATTTTAATTTCAATAGCTCCTTCCATATTAGGCTGCTTTCATCTCGGAGGAAATAAATTATATCCAGGTTTGGCTCTGTTCAATGGGGCATGACTGCACCAGAACGGGTCTCTTCCTGAACAGAAGAAGAAAATTGAAAAGAAAAAAATAAATAAATAAAAGCCCGTCACACTAAACCCCAAATTATCTAAATCCATTTTCAACGAAAAGCTTGGTGGCTTTTGATAAAGATGATGACTTTTAAAAGAAAAATACATCGGAAAATTCTATTTCCCATGCTGTACGGTTAGGAGAATAAATTGCTCTCACGGAGGAGGGGGGCAGCTCCTTTCGACGTGTAATAAAGCAGGTGGCCTCATTTGAATTTTCCCATTAGGTCTCCTGGAGCGTTCTCAGAAATATGTTGGCCTTGCAAACTGTAACTCAGTCTTGGCTCTCTGACTCCGGGACTCACACAGTTTTTCATGTGGCAGAATTTGGGTCTGGATTACTTGAAATGTCCAGTGGGAAGTTATTTGTTACAGTGTTGGGTTTCCTATTTGCCATAAAATATTAAAGAGGTTTCTTATTTTCCCCAGAATATTAATACTCGGACTTGTTAGTGGGCAAGTGCCCCCCCGCCCTGGACTAATCTTTTCTTTTGTTTCTCTCCTTTGGATTTCCCACCACAAGGGTCAGTGGGGATGCGTCCATCGCCCATGCAGGGAGGGGGCTTTCTGGATGAGGCCTCTGATATGGATAGACTTATTGTGGAAGTCAGCGATGTTCAGCCCCAAATGTAAGCGTTCCCAGGAGAGGAGCAACGAAGTAAGCTGGAGAGAGTTAGTGCATCCTTTGGTTCATTTAACAAATGAATAGCGAAGGAACTTGAAATGAGACCACAGACATGGCCCTGCCCTCATCTGGTATTCAATCAGAAGAGAGAGAGATTGAAGAAATAATTAGCAAATCATTAATTAATTGCAATTTTGAAAAGTACTATGAGAGACAAGTATAAGAGGCGAAGGGACTCAAACATAGAGGTGTTCCAATAGGTTAACGATTTGGTATGCTTTCAAACAGATTTTTAAAATAATACTTGTTCACCTATTATTCAACGGAGGCAGGAAGAAACCAATTTACAAAAAAAGGTACTCCATTTCACTAATGACAAAGCAAACGAGCTCTTTGAAGGATGTGTAGGAGAGCAAGACTACATATGGATGTGGTCAAGCACGGTTTTATGGATGTGCTTTTGGGGGGGAAGGAGAGTCTAGCATCCTGCCTAAAGTGACGAACCCACTGGGTCAGAGGAGTAGACGCCTTCCAGCGACCTGCCTTTCATCTTTGTTTAGGGTGGTGACTTGGTCTGGGTTCTGGGGCACAATTCCCTTCCTATGCCATAGCCAGGAAGCTTATAGAATTCTACCAAGCATCCTACACAACCTAAAGTCTTTCCACTTTCATTTCTCGCTGCACACTTTGGGTCTGTGTGGCCACGCGGCTCCACAGGACATTGCTAGGGACTCCTGGCAATACCTGAATGAGATTTTGGGCGGTGGTTTGAGATCATCCTAAAGTGGGGGCAGGAGAGAAGAGACAGGAATCAAAGAGACGCGTTGTTACTGGCATGCCGCCCATCCGTCACTCGTGGGCTGCTGAGGAGCTGCAAACTCTCAGCCAGCAGCTGACGTAATGGGCATTTATGGGAGAGCCTTAGGAACCCTGAACTCACACAAAGTCACACTTCCTTTGTGTCTCTGGTCACCCATGTTCTCCAGCAGGACCATTCCTCTGTACCTTTTACATCTTCCATTGCCCCAGCCTAACCTCAGCCCATATTCCGACAGCCTTGGCTCTGGCAGCACGGTGACCACAAGGACACGTGTGGCTGAGGCCACGCTGTGCAGATGGCCTTGGTGCTCGCATGTGGGTGGCAGGTTATTTTGATTCCTTCGAGTTGTATCTCATGTATAAGTGTTACCTACTAACTCAGCTGCTCAGGATGCTCCTTGGAGGTGGGGTTTTCCCTGACCCACAGTACGCGTCCAATAAGCGGTTGCTGTATAAATAAATAAACTTCTTCTAGCCGGCTCTTGCTGGGTTCCACCAGACACTGGGAGCTGATGCGAAGTCTTTTTATCCAAAAAAGGAAACACTGATAGCATTAGAGTCTGTGATTTGCCTGGGCCGGGAAAGATGGTTGGTACAGATCGCGGGCACAGCCACGGAGCCCGGGGCCTGCAGGGAACTGGCTTAGGAGAAACTTATTTTGAATGAATCCAAAGGAAAGCCTAAAATAGTTGTGCCCATTAATTCACTTCCGCCGACTGAAACAGAATCGATATTCTGAACATTTCTGGCAATGCGTTTTCTACGTTTCCATAGTTCTTGTTCTCACTTACGTTTCTTTCGCGGTGTCCCAAGCCAGGCGGCATCTTGGGAAGCGTGTGAAAGGAACTAAAATGCAGATATTAAAAGAAATAATTTGTTCCCATTTCCCCCCGTGGAATCTGGGGATCCAGAGTCTCAGCTGACTGCCGAGATAACCTGCATCTCTTTTAAAAAAATGCATCACGAGTGGGCTTGGCCCTGCAAGAAATACTTGCTTCAATGGACACTCAAGGGTGTGCTCTACTTTTCTGGAATCCAGACCAATTTACATGTTGCCAGTTTTCTCAGTAGACCGTGGAAAGCCGAGGGAACTGCTCCCGCAGTTGCACATTTCAGTGAGGTCCTAGAGGAGAGGTCAGCAGACGGTGGCCCACAGGCCGCGTCCAGCCTGCCACGTGCTTTGTCCAGCAGGTTGTATTGGAGCACAGCCACACCCATTGGTTTATGGACCATCGATGACTGTTTTCATACCACAGCAGCAGGGCTGAGCAGATGTGTTAGGAAGCTGTATGGACCACCGGGCTGAAAATATTTACCATCTGGCCCTTTGACGGAAAGCGCGTAGCTCCCTGGGCTAGCGCCCTGTATCATTGGTGCCTAGTCTGGGGAACTCGCCTGATCTGACATGGCAGGGGCAGTGAAGCTGAAAAGGTAGGTGGGAGTGAGCTAGGTCAGTCACAGAGGAGGCGGCCCTGAGGCCGGAAAGCCCTCCCCCGGGAGGAACCCGAGGAGCCCACGGGGCTGCAGCGTCAGAGAGAAGACAAAGTCGGAGTTATTCCTGCTCAGGCCGAGAAAGCCGGCCAAGCCCTATCGCACAAAGCCTCGGAAACCATGATAAAGTTTCTAGATAGTTTGGCCACGGTGGACTTTCGTGTCCAAAGAATGCATTAAAATTTTAACAAGAGACCCCATGAAGCCAGCGAGGGTGGGTCACTGCCAACACGCGTCCTTGATCTCCAGGGACGAAGCACCGTGCCTCTCCCCACCCCAGTGTGACCGCCTGCTGACCTTTGGGGCTCCCCCCAGGCCTCCTGGCACTTGTCCCCTTGCTATTCCTGACCCGCAGCTGCTGTCTGGCCTGTGACAGGAGCGTGCAGTGCGGGGCGCGGGCCTGCTCTGAGGCCTGGCGAGGGCAGGTCTGGCCGCAGGCTCTGGCCCACAGCCCTCCGGTGCCAGAGCTTCCGGAGCCCGGACGGAGTGCCAAGCCTGCCTGGCGTGGGCGTGAGCTAGGAGAACACAGACCCACAAAGGCCGGCCTGCTGTGCCAGGTCTCAGGCTCTGACGCCGGGTCCATTGACTGAGCACAAAAGCAGCCTTTCTTCCTGTCTCCATTTTCTGGGAATTCAGCCTGAATAGAGGCGCCGGGACAGGCAACAGTGGATGGTGAAGGTTTAAAATACGGACTTTGGAGTTAGTGAGAAAGAGATTTGAATTTGCATTTTCAAACATTACAAGCTGTGTGACATTAGGTAAGTGGCTGACTCTCTCTGAGCCTGAGTTTCTATACCTATAAAACGGGGATGCGGATATCAACCTGGTGGAAGTGTGATGATGATATGAGATGAGGCGTGCAAAATGAGTGCAGAGCCTGGCTCCAAACCAGTGGGTAATGAATTAGGAATGATTTCACTGGCCTTTTGCTAGATTATTTGCATCTGTCTCTCCTCCTCCTCCAAAAGGACACACATCACAAAGGATACTGGGCCGGGCGGGGCTGCCGTGGAGTGGCATCACGTGTTTGCAGTGTGGCCCGGATTACATCAGAGACATCATCGCGCCTGTGCTTCCCAGCGCCTCCCCACGCCTTCCAGCACTGCCTCAGTCTGGCACAAAGACCAAGGAGAGGTTCCAGTCCCTTGAGGTTGGGGAAGAAAGCAACTGCGAAGAAACAAGCTATTAATATTAATGTGCCAGGAAAAAGAGAAGGGAGAAAAGACACGGGCGCCCAGGAAGAATGACTCCATATGGCTTTGATACATTTGTTCCGAAGGATGGGAGCAGGGTGGAGAATATAGAATAGCGAGGAGGAGGGAACTGAGGCCGTGGAGGTGGCCCAGTGGCATCTGAGAAATTCCGTGAGCTGTGGGGAGTAGGTTCTGTCTAGACAAAAAGTCAGCCAGCCACGCTGCCATCAGAGAACAAGCCAGCAAGGGAGAGGGAACCCCCCTGGTGCACTGATTGTTGCAGGTAGTGGGTGTAGGATATTCTCTCTAAAGGGCTATTGTGCTAAAACTGGGGGGTGCTTGGTATTATTGAGACCCCTCGCAAGAGTCATTTGTGAGGCCTTTTTCAGGCAACGTTTTTCTTAGCCTCTCCATTGCAGTCCTATTGTACCTTTGAACATCCCACATGGATGCATTGTCTGATGCTTAAGAGCTTGGTCTTTGCAGTTGGACCTAGATTAAAATCCTGTCTGTATCTCTGTCTGGCAGGTGCCATGGTGGGCAAATTGCTCCACCGCCAGGATCCTCGGTTTTTTTCTTCTAGAAGCAATTTAGTAGTAGCAAGCGAGGAAGTAGTTTGTGCCCAGGACCTAGCAACAGTGGCTGGTATTAGGAATGCTAGTGCTTAGATTACATCTGGCTGAACATATTGTTCATTTCCTTCATGATGAGGAACTGTGGTGAGTGACAGAAGCCCACCAAATAGTATCTTCGGTCTGTGGTACAATATACACTTTCGTTAACTGTCCAGTAAAATCTGTCTATTTGCCACGCTATACAGTGGCTTTAGTCTTGTGTATTTCTTTGGAGCGTGTTTGTAGAGTTTCACATTAAGGAATCCTTTAGGTATTAAACCCAGCAGGCAAGGGTTCAACCTGAAGATTGTTGCCGACACTCTGTTGCCCAGGGAGAGGAAATCTTATTAGGTAAATCCCCTCCAGAATGCTGCATTAGAGAGAATGTTTTCTTAGGTCATGTTGGAATGGAGAAGGCCCTTCTAAACAAGACATAAAACCCAAAAGTTATAAGAAAAAAGATGGACACATTTGGCCAATAAACACGGAGTATTTCTTGTTAGAAACAAAAAAAAAGCACAAAGAATGAAAAATGAAGGACTGAACTTCTCGGTTAATAAAGAGCTATTAGAAATCAATAAAATATTATTTGGCTAATAGGAACATGAATAGGCAAAACCACGAACAGGCAGATTGATGAAAAAGAAATGAGATGGGCTTATTAGCCTATGAGAAAATGCCCAACATCACTTCTAATTAAATGAACGTTAGAACAGCAATGAAAAGTTTATCCAGGTTGGATCGACAGATGTCAGCTTGATGATTATCATATTTGCCAGATGTGCAGAAATGTGATCTGGTCAAGGATTGGTGCAAATTTTTGGAGGGAAATTTTGCAATAACTATCAAAACTTTAATAAAAAGTGCTGGATCGAGGACTAATATTTTAAGTAATTTATCTTACTAATACACATGTACATATGAGAAACGATGTATGTACATAGATGATTTTTACAACATGTGCTATCATACCAAAGACTAGGAAGAAACTCAATTAGGGAAAGAATGTCAAATAAACAATTGTACATTTATAAAATGGAATATTACACAGCTGTGACAAAGAATGGTGCCTGATATATATTCTTAGGTCTTGGAATTAAGTCAATCATGCCATTCCCTACCCGTGTTTAACCATTTTTATTGGAAGTGTAGTGCATGTGAAACAGAATATGTGTTCTCTCCTATCTCACCGTGTGCTTATGAGGATCGCATGAGTTCATGTCACCGTGGGGCTTGTAAGTGATAGAGAGCTCTCTGTGCACATGGGGAAGATGATGACCACTCAGTCTGACCGATAGGTGGAGTCTGCCAGGTCATCCCTATGGTCTTGGGAAGACAGGACGTAGCGAAAGCAGTGGCACTCTGAATGGAATAAATTATTGGCCAACATTCTTCCAGGAATTTTGACATAGAGCCACCATCCAACCTGCCCTGAGAATCAACGAGCTTCCTCATTTCTCTGAACGTGTGAGTTCTGGCTGGTCACTATGTGGATGTAGCCGAGCAAGCTTCTGGGAGACTTTCTCAGAGCCGTCCCTTGTCGGAATGGTCTGCAATGCCGAGGGTTGCAAAGCAATGGGCTTGCTCTGCCAGGTTCTTCCTGATGACACATTAGCTATGTGGCTTGGGACAAGTCATTCAAACTCACAGTTCTCTCTGTGTTTGAGGATACAGCCAGTCCCAACCTCACAGCACGCCATGAGGGTCACTGTGAAATCATCCAGATAAAGAGCCCCAAAAGGTGCCTCACTTGGCCAGTGCTCAGAAGTGTTTGCCGAGTTCACTGCTTGGATGGCCAAACTGGAGCATCCTGGCGGGTTAGATGGCAGCATGCAGGCCTGTCTTTTCCTTGGGACGAGGGCAGGCTGACTAGTGTGGGCCTGGAGACCAGAGCAGTGATTTTCTGATGCATGTAGCACTCAGCTTGCCATTGCTCCTCAGTAGATCGTTCTCATACCAAGTGACAGAGCCCACTAGTAACACATGGGGCTGGAGATGGGAAGACAGGAAAGTATCAGGCTTATAGGGGAAATGAGACAGTAGGAAAACCTTGCTCAGGCTTTATGTTTATGTGTGGAGGTATGTAGAGAGTGAGAGAGAGAGAGAGAGAGAGAGAGAGAATGAGAAGGGAACAGAAGTAGAAATGTGTAAGACATAATTTTAGACCAGAAACACTGGGGTGAAATACTCTTTAAGAGAAATATTAGAAGCTTAAGCAGAACATACGGTTTGGGGTTTGACTGGAAGCCGTTTGGAACCGATCTCATGGGTAGTAGAGAGCCATTGAAGGT
Source organism: Tadarida brasiliensis (assembly GCA_030848825.1). Taxonomy (NCBI): domain Eukaryota; kingdom Metazoa; phylum Chordata; class Mammalia; order Chiroptera; family Molossidae; genus Tadarida; species Tadarida brasiliensis. The sequence continues at coordinate 61,223,893 of CM061272.1, forward strand.
TCTTAAACACGGTCATGACAGGTGTCAACATAGGAGGTAAAAATGAATGAACAAATTAGTTAGGAAACAAATTAGTTATGATTTACAACTAAAGCATTATTATATTCACTCGAGAGCACTCCTTTGGCACAGAGCCTCATGTTTTCAACATACGCTACATTTTTATTCTAAATATCAAATTGCTGTAGCCAAGATGTCCTCTGGCCTCCCCAAATTTTTAATACAAAATGACTTTGCATTTTATTTAAACCCAAAGTAAATGACTCTAAGCCTTCGTCTTGCACAAACCCAGTAAGATGCAGTTAGAAATCAAGGCAGCCTTCCATCTCCCTTGTTCCTGCTGCCTCCTGCCTTTACATTGGTCACCAGGTCCTGGGTTAAGCCACTGCCGATTCCTCTGGTTCCTCTGCTGCTACTACCTATCCCCAAGCACGACCCCTTCAGGTTCCCCAGAGTACTACAGCAACTCTGGTGCAAAGCTCAGCGAAGAAAGAATGAAGCTGGAGAAAAGGCCAGGAAGGCAGCACGATGTAATTGCAGAAATGGAGAGAGCCACCACTCACTTGTCATAGCTTCTGCCTTTACAAAATGTCCACAAGGTCCCCTCTGCAGCCTCGGCATAGGAACTGATGAGTAAGAGAACAGGATGGATGAAACACGATCCATAGTTTTTATTTATGGGTGTATGGTGTCCAAATTATCTATGGGTGCTCTTTTTGTCCTTTAAGCTTTTTCTCTTACCATAAAAAAAATGAATTCTGTCAGTTGCCCCTTGTCATTTGTAGAGGACTTTGGATGCTAATTAAAAACAAAACCAAAAGCCACAGATGTAATTATTACATAATGAGGTAAGGATAACATTATCTGATGCTATTAGATATATCAAGAGTGCATTTTAATTAGAACCTCAGGTGGTTACTGAGAAATCAGGTATAATGAAATTTTACATTTACTGCCTATTTGCAAAATAATTATGCATCACAATTATTGCTTGGGTATAAACCAGATTCTTTGGGAATACTCCTTAACAAGAAGACTGCTCTTCGGTCTTAACCTGTGCAAAACAAATGAACACACATGCCTTATCAAGAGCAGTTTCCTCGGTCTGATACCACAGGCATGTAAGATTCAGGACCATTAAAAACGTAAACATCTAGTACCAAAGGATTAGATTCATTCTTTCTAGTTTCTTTAAAGTATTAATATGAGATGTATCTGTAATGGCAACAAAATAAATATTTTAAAGCCTCTACTCCTCTTCTTACACATAATTTATGATACTATTTTATGACTCTGTGTGCATGTGCGTATGTGTGTGTATAAAAGTTCATTCAATGCAATGTATCAAAATAACAGTAATATACTTGCACATATTGTGAAATGGTGCTGAGCAACTAGTAAGGCTTTCTAGTAAGTAATCCCTAAAAGATGCCTTCTAGGGCCTAAGCCATGCATTATCTCCATCTTATGGACAGGGGATTGGGAGAGGGCAAATGAGTCGACAGGATAGGTGGCCAGTGGCATGTTCCTCTCTCAGCGTCATTGCGTGATGGAGGCTGGCTGGACTGCTGTGTGGAAGAGGAGTCATGCCCTGGTCTAGAGGAAGGTGAAGCATTGGTCAATGGTAGATGATGAAGGTCTTTCGTGGTCATGGAGGTGCTGTGGCAGGTGGCAGTGATGTACATGTAATCAGTTTCCTGTCTTGTGCCTAATGAAAAACTCACTAGATTGCAATACAGATTTCTGTGTTCTAACATCAGCCACCTGTTACCCCAGTGGCTAAACTGCTGTGTGACCTTGGGCAAGCCCTTTAACGTCTCTGAACCAGAGCTTCTGCAGCTTTCACATGAGAACGATAATACCAACACAGTGTTCTCAGTGTGGTGTGAAACCATGACAGGACAATCAGCTTAGAATTATTATATCCAAGCTCAGATCAAAAGTAGACACAGTTAATATGTGTTCTGGCTTCTTTCCTTTATTTAACATAACATTTAGACAACTAACCCAAAGGGACAGATAACACAACTCATATAAGTTCTGTAGCTTGTTTATAACTCTCATTTGAAAGCAAATCAACAAATAAAACAAACCTCCAAACAAGTATACGTTTTTGTTTAGAAAAATATTTATTCACACTACTGCATGCCCTGCTGTATTGCAGATGTTTGAGGTTCTGCAGTGAACAGAAAGTTCTTGTTCTTGTGTGGTTTGCATTCCAGTGTGGAGAGACAAACCATGCACAGAAACATAAAATTACAAGTACACGAATAAGTGAAAAATAAATAACTGAATAGATCGATAAAATCACAGTGGTTCCATATAACGATGTTTAGGTCGATGACGGACGGCATATACATCGGTAGTCCCATAAGATTCTAACGGAGCTGAAAATTTCCAATCACTTCGTGACATCGTAGCCGTCATAATGTCTAGCACAATGCATTACTCACATGTCTGTGGTGCTGCTGGTGTAAGGAAACCCACTGAGCAGCCCGGCGGATAAGAGTATAGCACATACACTTTTGTACAGTGCATGATAACTGACAATGATAATAAACTATGTTCCTGGTTTATGTATTTATTATATTATACTTGTATCATTATTTTAGGGTGTATTCTTTCTGCTTATAAAAAAACAAGTTTTTGCTGTTAAACAGTATGCCAGGTTACACTGGCAGCAGCTTCCTAACCTCTTGTATGTACCACGTCTCTTGAATGTACCATTTTCTCTTGCGCTTTATGTAACCTCATGTTGCTTTGTACAGTAATGTTGCACAGGCTTGTAGCTCAGGAGCGATAGACTCGCCCAGGTAGCCTCGGTGTGTAGTAGGTTATACCTTCTGTGTTTGTGTAAGTGCCCTCCGATGTTCGCGCACTGACATCACCCAGTGACACATTGCTTGGAATGTATCCCTGTCCTCAAGTGGTGCCTGGCTGGACAGCAGCAAAGTCATGAGGTGCCATCTGAAGTGCCAGCTGCCCATGAATGCTGGGAAGACAAACGGCAGAAATGGGGAGAGAGACGAGTGCAGGTGGGGAGGTAGCTGTTCAGATAAGGCAGCGGAAGGGTCTCAGGCCCTACGTTTGATCACAGAACTGAGTGAAGGGAGGGCGTGGGCCGTGTGGCTCCCTGGAGGAAATCTGATTCAGGTGGAGGGACCACGAATGCCAAGACTGCGTTCTGTGGGTTCCAGGACCAGGAATGCAGCCAGTCTGGCTTTTCCATTTCTGCTATGGGAGTATTTCTGAGCTGTCGCCTGGCTGAATAGCCACGTATTTCAGGGTTCTGGGGAAGTCGTGTGCCCGTGTTACTGACATGGCCCCACGCCCGAGGTCTGACATCTCTGTTACCACTGCCAGCTGGTTTCCGGTCTTTGTCATTATACACGTCTATTTCGACCATGTGGTGGTACTCTTGCCCTGTAAGTAAATAAATAATTTACTGCTCCACGGCCTGATTTATTGCAGCAGTAGAAGCAAACAGAAACACAGCTTAAGAGGTGCAATCTGTCAAGCAGCTGACTGGGCCCCCGACCCGTGCGGGCAGCTCCTCCAGCAAGGTGTGCAAACCATAGGTATACCCTCTGCTGCTTCGCTCCTTCTTCCTGCTTTCCCGCCGTGCTTCCCCCTCCGCTCTGACCCACTGCCTGCCCTCTGGTCGCCTGCCTGAGCGCTGAACTGTGCCACACAGCTCACATGCATCGCTGTTCTCTTCGTCCTTGCAGGGCTGTGATACGTGGCATGACATGAAGATCAGGACAACAAAAGGAGGTATAAAGTACATGAAGTGTTGAGCACGGTGCCTGGTACGTGGGAGATGCCCCAGAACGGTAGTGATTATTATGAGAACACCACTTCATTTCAGTGCTCCTGAAAACCCTGTGAAATGGGCACAACATCACTTTATTTGGTCCTCCTAAATATCCTATCAGTCCAGAAACTCAATTTATGGGCTCAGATAGCTTGAGTAACTTCTCCAGGGTCATGGTGCTAGTCTCAGTCCAATTAGGGCTGAAATCTCAATTGGCCTCATGCTCGAGCCTGTGTCCCCCACCCCCATGCTTCATTTTTTATATGTCTATAAAGTGGGAATAATATACAGATACAAGTGTGTGTGTGTTATGCATACACATATCTCCAAAGGTGTTATGAAGGTTAAATTATGTACATATATATGTCTGTAAAATATATACAATTACTATTTTACACATGCATTTGTTTTGTGAAAATACATCTATATGTAATTGAGATGGCATTCTTGAAAAAAAATGAAGATATTATTCATCTGAATAATTATTCATCTGAATCTGTCCTCAGGCTGTTGGAGCTCAATTTTCCCAGTCCATGACTGGGAACTAATGTCTGGGGATGCGGTTTCTAATGACCAGTGAGTGCTGGGCACGGGGTCGAAGTAGCCCAGCCTCGTCCTCCCTTGGCTGGGGTGTTTCTGAGGCAGGTGTAGTACCCGATGTCCTACACGTTGCCGGAGTGATGACGCTCTGGTTGTCCTGTGGTTGCTGAGTGAGCCACACACCCTTTATGGTCTGCTTTCCTCCTCCAGGATCACCTTCCCATTCCCTGCCAGGGTCTCTGCACCTCCAAAGTAAACTCCATGTACTCGGTTCTCTTCTTAGGGCTTGTTTCTTCAAGGATCTAACTTAAAAAATGGGGCTGAGGGCATAGGATGTTAGAGGCAATCTCTTTAAACCTGCCTCTGTCATTCACAAAATAATCTCTGTTATGTCCGGATCCAGCCAAGCTCATTAGGTAGGAAACCAAATAGATGTGAGAAATCAAAGCCTATGTTAGTAGTTTTAATAAGCTACTAAAGGGATAGCGTAATGAAGGAGCAGTAATAAAGAAACTCCATCACCTTTTTGTACCTCTCTCAGACCTGGCAGTGAATGGAAGGTGACTGGTTTGCTAGTTAGAGCTTTAGATAAGAGGGTCAGCAAGTGTCTTTCATAAAGGGCCAGCTAGCAAACAGTATCTGCTGCAACTACTCAGCTCTACTGCAGAAGTGTGAAAGCAGCCATAAAACAATATGTAAAATAATGGCCGTGGCTGTGTGCCAATAAAACTTTATTGACAAAAACAGACAGAGGGCCAGATTGGGCCTGCAAATGCAACTGGTTGGCCCTGGCTTTAGATATAACCACTTTTATCTCTGTAGCAATCTCCTTGCATTTATTTATTTTTACATGCTTCTTCCTTTGCCTTCCCCTCTCCATTCTGCCCACCTTTCCCATGAATTTGTGTATTTTCTGTCTGTATTTAAAGGTGCAGCACGAAGTTTCTTCCTTTGGAAATTCTTTCTGGACCCTCCATGCTGGGTTAGGTGCTTCTCACCCACACTCCTCCAGTGCTCAATGTTTTCCGTTCTCTCAGTACTTACATCCTGAATGATTAATTTTACATTTACATATTATTTCACGAGGGGCTTTCAGTTGTTACAAAGTAACTTCGATATAAAAAAATTCAAGTGAATATTAACTGACTTTATAATTTAATTTTAGATATAAACCCGAAGCACTGTTATTTTTTCAAAATCTGTCAACATGTGCGCTCTATGGAACCCCTTTCCTGTGGGCACAGTGGCAGATGTCCCGGTTTGCCTGGGACACCTTTGTCCTCAAGCAATTGTAAATAGTGCCCCCTTTGACTCATCTGTGCCCTGGAATTTGAAATAATTTATATCGTCACCTACTTAATGATATTCTAGTCAGATTTTATAGCTTCTTGGTCACTCTCAAGGACTAGGATTTAGTCCTCTCCATTCTAAAATTCTTATCTCTTATTTTACCCCAGCTCCCGAGCACAGGGAGCCTGTGGCCCACTGGCCTGCACGGGAGGGATGATGAGACTCACATATTGCCCTTCCATATGCTTATTCGTCTGTCCTGCCCTTGCTTCTCTGGTCTTAGGAATGGGAAAGACATTTTTATTTATCTATTTAAAATTTTTTTTCTTTGTTGGTTTTAGAGAGAGAGGAAAGGAGAGGGAGATAGAAACATCGATGAGAGAGAATATCAATTGGCCTCCTCCTGCATGCCCCCCACAGGGGATTTGGCCCACAACCTGGGCATGTGCCCTGATCAGTAATCGAACCGGCGACCTCTTGGTGCATGGGTCAACGCTCAACCACTGAGCCACACCAGCCCTGATATTAAAAAAAAAAAAAGTCTATCCTTAAATGATTGTTCATGGTTTTTATCATGGCCCCTTTCTCCTGATTATTGCGATTATTCTGGCCCGAAGTCTCTTCTGTGTCTCAGGAGTCCAGACATGGGCTCTCTTGTGACAGCACATCTGGATTGTACTTCTGGGAAGATCCCAGGGGCTCCCAGCTTGCTCAGCAGTGAAGGCGACGGAAGACCCAGGTGCTCAGATGCAGCGCCTGGTGACTCCCACGGGGACCGCACCTGCAGAGTGCAGGCTAGGGCACAGAGGAGCCACCCTTTCTCACCCTCCACGTCCTTGTTTGCACTCCCCTGTCCCCTCGCTGTGCTGCCAACTCCCTGGTTAACTGGAAACTCATGTTTCTCTTCTCTCGCCGGCCCCCTTCCTCCCAGACACCCTCCCTCCAGGCTGCATGAAAGGGATAAGCTTGCTGAACAGGAGTGGGTACAAATGAACCACATACAATACGTGTAATTATTTCACCCGGGATGGCATAGGAGGGGCAGACACAAGAGGTGTTTGCAGGGCTGAGTTTAAACTCTGAGCATGTGATCCAGACTGCGCACCAGTGAACTGGGGCCTGATCAACGCATAGTAAGAGCTGATGGGCACTGGAGTCGGGATGCTTCAGAACATGTAGCGCGGTTCTGGGTCTCTGGGAACTTTGCTTTGGACACAGCACAGCTTTACTTCCTCCCGAGAGGCCTGGGATGCCGCTATGGAATGGTGGGAAGGCATGGAGGAGCTGGGGTCGGAAGACCTGCATTCGAATCCTGGCTCCCCTGCTTACTGTCTGAGTGAAGCTGGGGAGGTTACAGCCCGTTTCTCGTAATGTAATGTGACCCGCGACCCACGGCAAACGTGAGAGAATGAAGGTGGAAGTGCTCTGAAGATTTTTAAAAAGTTGTCTTTGGGTGAGTCCCTTCTTCTCTCTAGGGCTCAGTTTCCTCAATTACAAAAATCTGGGGATCGGTCCAAACGAGTGGTGTTCAAATGGTGCTCCAAGCAGGCGGCCCCTTAAGGCTACAGCATGAGTCCTCCCCAAATGTACAAGGGAGGAAGCTGCATCCCACTGGAGTCGCTTTCTACGTAATGGTAGCTGAGTTGCTATGGAGCCTTAGCAGACTGTTCTAGCGTCTCCAGGATCTTCACGATTGTATCAAGGAGACACACACATTGTAGAGAAGACAACCACACTGTAGCACCAAGGTTGTGCAAGCTGGGACCTGAGGATGTAGGCTCTACCTTGCTGTTGACTATCCGCATTGTCATTATGGGCTCCATACCCTCATGGTCTCAGTTTCCCCAGTGTCTAAGATGGGACTGTAACACCGACTTGTCATGGTGCTCTGGAGGTCATGGAGTGGATGTTCATGAAAATGCTGTGCACAGTGCCTTGCATCTGGTCACCACTGAAACAGGTGGACTTTTCTGGGACACTGTGCCTCTGGCTAGCTGTGCTATTAAAGGCCAGCTCTTGCTGGTGTGCATGGTACAGGCTGGTATTAAAAGCACTCAGATGCTTGGATGCAGGATACTTCGAATATGTATATATCCCTGCTGTCACTATGCTGACTGCAAAGCACATCACACAGTACTCCACTGTGGAGACTGTTGACACAGAGGCACAGGTAAGCTCCCCTGAACATCAGAGCGAGGGGTCTAATGGCTCCTGTTTTTGCTGCCATCCAGCTGGTTTATGCATTTGGCATTTAGCCTCAGCTCTTTATATGGTGTTCATCGCTGCGCTTAAGTAAGGAGCAGAACCATTTGGAATAGTTTTGGGAGAGGAGTTGTCTGAGTTCTGTGGTTCATATGTGGCAGGAACGGAGCACAAGCATCGTGTCTTCCTGCTGATCTCTTCTAGGGCAAGATTTGCCATTTAGAGGACAGGAGGGAGGCAGGTCTGTGATGCTAACAGGAATAGCCCCAAGGTTAGAGCTGAAGGCCCTGCAGTGTCTTGTTCCTACTCCTTGTCCACTGAACTCTTTATCATAGTGTCTATTAATTATACCACTCACAGAAACCTTTTTATGTGTTGAACACTTAGCGTATCTTATTAATCCTTTCGACATTCCTACATAATAGGAAATAGCATTATTTTCATTTTATTTCAGTGAGTTTAGGCACCTGAAATAGTCTAAGGTTGCCTATGCTTTAAGGGGTTTGGTAAAGACTTAAGATGTGCTGACAAAGGGCTGGATTTTGTAAGGTCACTAAGAGCTGACATGCTGAGGGGGATGGAGAACCTTCAAGTACAATGATTGGTCATACTCTATAAACGTAAAGGGCCATACAAATAAAAGATATCTCAGGGAGAGAGCAAAATGTTTTATTAAAAGGTTCAGGAGTCCTGATGTCTCATCCCAGAGTCATAGTCAGCAAGTCTTTTGATTTCTTCCTCTGTCCAATGGAGAGAACACACCTGTTCTCCCTTATTCAGCGATGATGAGCTGTGCTCAACCACTCACATGACATGGGGTGAAAGTGTTATGTAAAGCAGAAAGTATTCATCCGATGCAGCGAATACTTCATCAGCTCTGGCTCTTTATTGGCATTGGAATCCCAAACCCATGATCTCATCATCCTCTTATCTGTAAGGAAAGGACCTCTATAGTATACAGAGTCCTTCAATCTTTGAAGCTGAGACAGTTGGATGGAAACTATTTGCAGTACTGTTCTGTCCGTTCAGTTCACAATTTTTCATCAGTGGCCTGCCAGACATCCCAGGATTGCACTAAGTATGTGCAGGGGTGGAGAGGTGTGTGAGGATGCAGGAAAAATAAGGTAGCATTTGAAGGGAAAAGGTAGCCACTTCCATGACGGCACCTGCTCCTGGCTGTCCTCCTACTTTCCCCACTGTTCTTTCTCAGTCTCTCATGCTTCTCTTTCTCTGCCTACACTTCACTGAGATGGTGTAGCTCGGGGACACTCCATCCATGGACCTTTCCTGTCCTTATTCTAAACTCATAGAGCCATTACCTCGAAGGAGTCAACGTCCATGGAGAACAAGAGATGAGAACTTTATGTTCCCTTCCCCACATTGTCCTGGTCTGTGGGGTTTCTTCTTCCCTGCCCTTGAGTGAGATCCACGACCGGTCCCATGAATGACTCTTCTGATCACTCTCAGAGCATTGGTAGTCCTCTGGTCACTCTTTGTCATGAAACAGTCTCATTTGAATCAGTAAGATGGACAGTCCCATTTTATAATCAGAAGTCCATTGATCATCTAAAGTTAAAATTCTCCTTTCTCTCAACAAGTTCCTCCTTCAGAGTGGAAGTCTACACTGGGAAGGAGATCTCCTCTTCTCTACCTTCTTGCTTAGCACTTCTCTCCTAATCATGCTCTGTCTCTGAGCTTTGAGATCATCCCTCCCTCCCTCCCCCTCTCTCTTCCAAACCTATGCGAGAAGAGTACAGAGATGAGAAAGGTCTTACTTGTATCATACTGGCATGCAATCGACAATTGACCTTCTCTGGATTTTTATCTCTGTTCAGTGTTTTTCTCATGGGATAGGTCCGTGAGTTCCTTGGAGACTTGACCACTGGAATTGTCACACTGCACTTTCTGCATCACTTACAGTTTCTCCTTGAGCTGTTGTGCTGGATTCTCTCTCTGAATGAGAACACATCACCCCTCTGGGTGATCTGAGGGAGGGTTTGAAATGGTTGCAGGGTGTGATGCCTTTCTGCCATGTGGCTTTCTTTTGATACCTAAGAAGCACTCATCCTTGTTCTTTCTTGGAGGAAAGACGCCAACTCCCTATGCATCTCAGGTCTGTGCCCTGAAGCCTCAGGCTGATAGGACCTCTGAGCTTTAGATTTCTGGGGTCTGTGTCAGACTCCAGTCCAGTGTGCCCTCCAAATGCCTGAGGACGCCTATAAAACTCTGAATGGTTTCTCTGAGGCTTCTTTTACTATTGGAGTGGGAGCGGGCTTACCCCCCTTTGTTCCTCTTCAGTGGGAGACAAAGAAATGGCACCCACTCCTACAATTCTCTTCTAAGGAAATTCTCTCTCTGGGGCTTTTTAATTTCAACCCTGTTATACCCAAAGAAAGATATTACATCCGAGGTTAAAAATCATCTCTTGGAACCTTCTTTGCCTATCATTTGCTTTGGATTATTACAATAGTTGGCATCTCTTCTCTCAGGATCTCAGCTGAACTGGGACAGAAGGATACCATTTTACAATCCTAGCCTACTTTTCTTTCATGACTTCATCCACTCCCTTGACTTTGGCTGCCACTAGTATCCCGATGACTCTGAAATATAGAAAGTCAACTCTTTCTCACCAAGGGAGCTTCACCCTGGGAAAGGCACACCAGGGACCCAGGATGGAAACAGTTCCCTAGAAGGAAACACTTGTGTAACATGCTACGCCTGGTTGACTTAGTGTTGGAGCACAGAACCCCCTCGGGCACCAATCCTCTCCTTAGAGGTGTGCCTTCTTTCCTTGCAGTCCCAAGTCATCCATCTCTTGCTTAGCGGGGAGATCGTTTGCAGACCAGTCAGGTCCTGTGCAATAACAGAGCTCTGCCTCTGTGGACTGGCTACAATTAAGAACGAGATTAAATGTACACTAGAATATTGAGAAGTGACTCTAATTTTGTCCTAATTGCGATCTTAAGTTGTATGTGATATTCTCTTTCCTCTGCACCCCATCGTTATTCTAATTAATACAAAGTTAACTGCATCTCTCCTGTGTGAGCTCCAGACACAGATATCCTACTTCATGGTGAATGATTTCAACAAGATATTCCAAAGTACCTCGAGCTCAACATGAATAAAATAGAAACTGTGATCTTCTTTTTTCCAAAATATATTTCTTGTACCTCATTCCTTTTATTTTTCACGGTCTCAACACCCACCCCATTCTCCAAGCCCCCAAATCCTGAATCCCAAGCTTACCATTTTCATTTCACATGTTCCCTCTCGATCCCACAACTGATCTGCTGCCCAACTTCAGTCACCCTGGCCTTCAAATATGTTGGGAATGTGTCTCCTTCTCTTTATCCTTATAACAACTCTTCATTTTACACTCTCATCATTTTTCACTTGGAAAAATGCAGTCACCTCTTTCTGAACTGGCTTCACTGCCTTTATCTACCCATAATTCATTTTCCATGGAGCCTCCCATGTAACCAGCCTCCTTACTTACACTTTGGCTAGGCTCCCTTGGCCCACAGTGATGGTCTCCAAGGCAGTGTGGACATCCCAGGCATGCAAAAAATGATTCGTTGGGGTGTGGGAACAAAATATTAAACCTTTATTTGTAGCTTGTTTTTGTCTTTAAGAAAAAAAAGACATGGAGCTTAACTGGATCCATGACTCGACGTGGGCGTTCCAAGCCCTCATCTAGAAAGTAGGTCAGACGGTCACACATGTCAGGGAATTCTACCACGTGGGCGTCTTCACAGTGGCGACTGACCCATTCTCTGGTTTTCAGTGTATGTTAGCATATTGTGGTTTCTGTGTTATGTTATGTAGTTTACATTCCCTTGTTAAGGGGACTTATAAATCATATGAATGACCAAATAGTGTGGTCTCTAGGATATTATAGAGAGAGATGTGCTGTGGAGAAAGCATTAGAAACTGGATGTCTAAAAATATCTTCAACATTATATCTATGATTTTATTTTTCAAAAATAAGTGTGGGAACTACTGTGCCTCTCAGATCTGCATTGATAAAACTGGAAACAGAGTTTTTAACCCTTAAAAATCTTTTCAATAAAAAATTTCAGTTGGATATAAACCCATTTGATTACACACACACACAGTTATACAAAAACATGACACATTTTTATTAGTTTGTAGTAATTACTGATTCACATTAGGGAAGACAGTTTTATTTGTGTGTGTCAAAGACATTTACAAAATTGGGGTGAAATTGAAATGTGCCCATTGAATTTCATGATTGGATCAACTTATCTCTGTGAAATTTATATTTGCAGCTATAGTATCCGTTAAAACCAAGTATCAAAATTAACTAAACTTAGAACCAGACACTTAAATTGTTATATCACAAAGCATTAAACCTAGAGTTTCAAAAAGACACATATTTGTTTTCATTTGTTAACGGATCATTTTCAAAAGGGACAAAATCATTACTGTCATACAGATACAAAATGAACATGTATCAAAGATGTTGTCTAGTTTATTAATTAATGGGAAAACCCATAAGATGATTTTAATTCAACTCAAAGGAAAATTTGAAGAGCAGACCTATTCCGGGCAATCAGGAATGCTAAAATGAATTTGCTAATAGTTACAAAACTGGTTCATACCCTGAAGGGCAGCAAACTGTATATTTCTAAAGGGCAGAAATCAATTGTATCTCTACTGGACAGAATTCAATTTCATTTCTATGGACGAAAGTAATTTGTGTTATCATCAGTTCCTTACAATTTACAGAGTTATAAAATAGCCTAGACCAAGGCAATCAAAGGTGAAAAGATCTATAGAATCAGATAACCCTGAAGATAATGCTCAGTGTTCCACTGAAAGGATAGCTGGTTTCTTGCACATTTCAGAGTCTTTCGTAATTTTTCCTGATGCTGTACTCTCACAGAAATATTAGTTGTATGATTTTTAGTGATCCAACCAAAGATTTTGGTCGTATTAATAGGTACATTTAAAATGATTTCGAAGCAGTTCTTGTTTCTTTTCTATTTTAAATCTTCTCATATTATATTTTTGTCTGTGCTTTTTTTAATATATATAAGACAGTAGAAACTGTATATAAGTTTATACAAAAATAAACATAAATGCACATATTACATATTTGTAATTTAAAAAATCACTTACCATTGAAGATGTGCTGTCCAGACATGTGGAGATCACTGTTCCAGAGGATGAAGATCAATGTTCTCAACATTTCTAGAGACCGAGCCCCTTCTTCACCACCAAGACTGCATCCCATGCTCCTAGCTGACCTGCTAGTTTAAAATGGTAGTGTGCCTAAGAACCACTTGACAGTCACCAGCACTGAAAAATGCCTCCCTGAAAATGTTACAGTAAGAGCAATCACTACCTTGATAAAGTCTTAGTTAGATTGATTGGATGCCTTTTATTTCTTTTTCTTATCTGATTGGTGTGGCTAGAACGTCCAGTACAATGTTGAATAAGAGTGGTAAAAGTGAACATCCCTGTCTTGTTTCTGATGTTAAGGGAAACACTTTAGTTTTTGCCAGTTGAGTGTGACATTTGCTGTGAGTTTTTCATATATGGCCTTTATTATGTTGAGGTATGTTCCCTCTATTCCCACTTTGCTGAGAGTTTTTATCATAAATAGGTGCTGGATTTTATCAAATGCTTGTTCTGTATCTATTAATATGATTGTGTGATTTTTATCCTTCATTTTGTTTATGTGGTGTATCATGTTTATTGATTTGTGAATATTGTACCAACCTTGTATCCCCAAAATAAATCCTGCTTGATCATGGTGTATGATCTTTTTAATGTATTGTTGGATCTGGTTTGCTAATATTTGTTGAGGTTTTTTTCACCTCTATGTTCATGAGGGATATTGGCCTATACTTTTCTTTCTTTGTAGTGTCTTGATCTAGTTTTGGAATTAGGATAATGCTGGCCTGGTAAAATGAGCATGGGAATCTTCTTTCCTCTTAAATTTTTTGTAATAGTTGAAAAGGATAAGTGTTAGTCCTTCTTTGACTGTTTGGTGAAATTCACATGGATTTTTGTTTGCTGGGCATTTTTTGAGTACTACTTCAATTTCATTAGTTGTAATCAGTCTATTTGGATTTTCGGATTCTTTCTGATTCAGTTTTGGAAGATTATATTTTTCTAGAAATTCATCCATTTCACCCAGTTTGTTTAATTTGTTGGCATATAGTTGTTCATAATATTTTCTTATAATCCTTTGTACTTCTGTGATGTCAGTTGTTACGTCTCCTCTTTTATTTCTGATATTATTTATTAAGATCCTCTTTCTTTTTCTTGATGAGTCTGGTTAAAGGTTTGATAGTCTTGTTTATCTTTTCAAATAATCAACTCTTGGTTTTATTGATCTTTTGTTTTGTTTTTTTAAGTCTCTGTGTCATTTATTTCTGCTCTAATCTTTATCATTTCCTTCCTTCTACTTACTTTGGGCATTGTTTTTCTTCTTTTAGTCCTTTTACATGTAGGGTTAGACTGTTTATTTGAGATTATTCTTGCTTGTTGAGATAGACCTGTAATACTATGACTTTCCCTCTTAGAACTGCTTTTGTTGTGTCCCATAGATTTTGAGTTGTTGTGTATTCATTTTTATATGTCTCAAGGTAACTTTTGATTTCTTCCTTGATCTCATTGTTGACCCATTCATTGTTTAGTAACATGCTATTTAACTTCCATGGGTTTGTGTGTCCTTCAGTTTTTTTTTTCTTATAATTGATTTCTAGTTTCATACCATAGTGGTCAGAGAAGATGCTTGATATGATGTCAATCTTCTTGAATTTATTAATACTTGTTTTGTTTCCTAACATGGTCTATCCTAGAGAATGTTCTACGTGCATTTGAAAAGAATGCATATTCTGCTGCTTTGGGGTGAAATTTTCTGTAAGTATCAATTAAATCCATCTGATCTACTATGTTGTTTAAGGTTGCTGTTTCCTTGTTGATTGTCTGGAAGATCTATTTATTGATGTCAATGGGGTATTAACATTCCCTACTATAACTTTATTACTGTCAATCTCTCCCTTTATATCCTCCAAGATTTTCTTTATATATTTAGGTGCTCCTATGTTGGGTGCGTATATGTTTACAAGGGTTATATCCTCTTATTGTATTGATTCCTTTAGCATTATGTAATGTCTCTTGTTACGGCCTTCATTTTGAAGTCTATTTTGTCTAATATAAGTATTGCTACTCCAGCTTTTTTTTCATTTCCATTTTCATGGAATATCTTCTTCTATCCCTTTCCTTTCAGTCTGTGTGTATCTTTTGTGCTGAGGCAGCTCTCTTGTAGACAGCATATATATGGGTCATTTATTCTTATCCATTCAGCTACTCTATGTCTTTTGATTGGTATATTTAACCCATTTACATTTAAAGTATTTATTGATAGGTACATATTTATTGCCATTTTATTATTATTTTTTTGTTAATTCTCACCTGAGGATATTTTTACACTATCTTAGAAAGAGTGGACAGGAGGGAGGGAGAGAGGGAGAAAAACATTTATGTGATCTGAGAGAGACACATCAATTGGTTGCCTCCCGCATGACCCTGACGGGGGCCAGGTATCAAACTTGCAACCCAGATATATGCCCTTGACCAGGAATCAAACCCATGACCCTTCGGTCCATGAGCTGATGCTCCAACCACTGAGCCAAAACAGCCAGGGCATTATTTTATTCTTTATACCTATATTCCTTTCCCTCTCTCTCTCTCTCTCTCTCTCTCTCTCTCTCTCTGTTTCTCCTTTTTAAAAAAGAACTTATATGCACATATGCATAACCAATGAACACAGACAAAAATACTGTGATGGGGGTGGTAGGAACAGGGAGGAGGGTGTCAATGGGGGAAAAAGGAAAAACATCTGTAACAAAAATAAATTAATTAAAAAAAAAAAAAAGACCCTTTAATATTTAAAGACTTGATTTTTCATTCGGGATCTGTATCCCTGGTTCCAGTTCACACCAGCCTCACTCAGAAGCCTCTACCTCTTGAAGGTCTTTCTTAGTCCTGCTCACTGGTTCCAGCTTTCTCAGGTGACTGTCAGGATGACTCGAGTCATAATTCATTTGGTCCATACCTCCTCAACCAACCTGAGTTACCACAGCTCTGGTGGGTAGTTCCTACAGTACTGAAAGCTTGTCACCTCCAGGCTCTCTGTCTCTCTTTTTGTCTCCTGGCATCCATGGATTTTCAGAACTTCAACACAGTTAACAGCATGGAAATGCCTTCTGAGGGCAACTCTCAACTAATGGGCAACGAGACTTGGTGGCTCAATGTCCCAACCTCTTTGTCCCCTAGTGCCTTAATTCTGAAATGTATTAGATACATTTTCTCAGGGTTTGGGCTTTTCTTTATTACCTGTTTTGTTTTCCCCATTTTCTCTTGTATGTTTCCTGTTATCTCTTCCCAAGTAAGTTAACTACCCCAAGTGCCCATTTCAGTGTCTGCATTTGAGGGAGCTCTGAAAGGAACACACAGCATTGGACTTCGCTTGATCCATCCCTCTGTCTCTCCCTGGCTTCTCTTCTTTCTCTCCAGAGACGCAAGCAGTTGTGGCCCTAACACCTCTTGCTGTGCCCACTGACCTGTGCCCTCAGATGCCCCGGCCCTTCCACATCATCTTACAGATGTTTTTGCAGACGTGGAGGCAACACAATAAGAGAAGGGCAGGTTCTGAGGAATCATACCTGGGTCACGTGGCCCATGCACTATTTCCCCCTTTCCCTCTCAGAGCCACTCAGGCAGGACATTAGAGACTCTCTAATTGGATGACATTTTTTGGACATGCTACAGTTTGTATAATCATGCTCCTAGTGGCTCTTGAAAAGTCCTATTTTTCAACTGGCTCCTATTTCTCCCCCCCCACTGTTTACCTTAAAGTCAAGCCATACATAGCAAAGAGACCTCGGGTGAAGAATGTGAATACGCCAATCACTGTGCACCTTCACCCTTGTCCCTGACTCTGTGCCCCCAGAGCCTGAGCACAGGACTCCATTACCCAGAATCAATGTTAGTTTTCCCTCTCTCCCCCTTTCTGGCTCTCATGAAAGGAGCCTTGGCCAAAGGAGGATGACGAAGCACTGAAAATAAGCATATATCCTATCCCTTGGCTTAGACTAGAGCATTATTTTATATGTGTATGTGTTTATTTGGTTTTGTTTTTAGCAACAGTTATCTAAGGTTGACTTTGATACCATCTCTTGTCCTACCTAAAGTCAACATTTTCCAGCAATTCATTAACCTTGACCCATTTTCCTTTTGGATGGGAGCCTGGCCTTATTCAGTCTGGTGCAAATGCTTGGGAAAGAATGCCATCCCAGCCAGAGGGAGAGGAGCCCCATGGAATGGGGTACCTGCTGCTCCTTTCACTGTGGAAGTTCAAGTGTGTGTCTGTCTGTTTGCAAGACCAGCCTGCTGGACATAACTTACACCCCAAAACCTACATCTCCATAAATAACCACTGGCAGTTTCATTATAGCCTGGGGTACCCTGGCTGACACTGGCAGCTACCTTAACACCAATCAATCTTTCTAATGCCTTTCATGGTTTGATTTCATTAGGAGCCCAGACCATCACTCAGCCCGTGCCCGCTCAGCCGCCATGTTGATTTGTGTCTGCTCATTGTGTGAACAAATGCGCACCCCAGAAGGCTGGTGATTTCCTCAGGAAGACAGTGCTGCTGAGTGTCCCTATTCATTGCTTAGCATAAGAATATATTACCTTTTATGACTCGGCCATTAGAGAGTACAGTCTGGGGAGAGATTTCCACTGGAGAGGAGTGAGTGTAATTATAAATTTGGGGATGACGTGAAATATACCTTTGCTAGAATATTCACTGAGTTATCAAAATGCGTTTTCTTCTGGTGACACCCATTAATTCATGGCCCACGTGAGACCATTAGGCTGCCCCCTCCTCCTTTCTGCTTTCCAAGCTTCGTGTAGCTCTTATCTGTGCCCCTGTACCGAGCCAAGCATTGGCCAGTTTGAAGGGGGAAAAGGCTACTACTTTCAGCACTTTGGTCAAACCCCAGCAAAATGAGTGTCTCTCTGTCCTTTTGTGTAGGATCTAAGGTAAATATCCAGGGATGTTTGTGGGAGAAAGGACAGAGAGGGATAAAAAAAAAAAGGCTTTTCTCAGAGAGAGACCAGGAGCCACTTTATCTGGCTCAGCACAGTTACCCGCTGTGGTCACCTCAGCCAGCCCCCACACCCTTCCTTTGTTAAAATCGGGGCCAGAAAACCGGTACTCAAGTTAAAGCTTCAACCAAGCGGTTTTGGATTAGGTAGCTAGCGTTTGCTCAGCAGATCCTAATGGCTCATACGAACCTTGGCAGAGTCTCTGTGGCCGTATTTTCACAGTTGGCTTATTCTTGAATAATTTCTGCAACAAGTTAGGCATAGGAAGCGTTTATGCCAACCTCCGTCATGCACATTTTTTGCCTCTCTTCATTACCCCTAAGCCTCTTTGGGGTTTTCATCGTAAAGCCCACAGGAGAGGCCCCTCAGCTTTATGCCCACATCTTCGTGTCCACTGTGGACCGACATGAGTGTACCAGGCTCGGAGCTGAGTGGCAGGTGGAACTTAATATTCCCGGCTACGTTCATTCCACCCACCTTCTCCCTGTGTCAGCAGTGAGCTTGCCTTTCCCTGTTGTCTCCATTCCTTCCAGGTCCCTAGTGCCCTCACACAGTCAGCTTGTTCGTCATTCTCCCTTGCCTCTGTCCATCATACACACACACACACACCTTGATTTCACCCGTCTTTGCCCTCTGCGTGACAAAAACAAAACAGCACAATGCAGACCACAGCAAACATCCCTTTCAGTCCCTCTGCTTTAGAAACCGATGACGTGTGACTGAGTGTGTGTGTGTGTGTGCATGTGTGTGGGTACCCTAGGATGATGGTGGAGACATAAAGTCAGAATCTATAGCAAGGGAGGATAACTTGAAAGATCATCTTCAGCGTTGTGATTTTATAGTCAGAAGGCAGAGAAACACCCAACTTGTTTTACTGTCCATATTACACACTGTCAAAGAGACTTGACAAAACCTGGAGAGGATTCCAAGACAATATTTTCTGTTTTATGAAACAAACGACACAATGTAAATATGATTGGAAAAAAGTTGGAAAAGAAAGAGCTGCTATTGCCTATGGGGAGGGGTCTCACTTCCTGAAGAGGTGGCTGACCAATGTTCTCGCTCATCGAGGTTTCTCTCTCTCTCTCCCTCTCCCTTCCTCTCTCTCTAAAATCAATAAAGAAAAAAAAATTGTTTTAATGAAAAAAATAAAAGAGTCGAGGTCGGGGGGGAAAGCTTCAGGACACCAGATTTGGCATTAATTTCTTGGATATGACACCAAAAGCACAGGCAACAGAAGAAAAAAAAAGATAATTATTATTGCTGAGGCAGCTGATTTTTGGAGTAGTTGTTACATAGCAGTATTGTGGGCCAAGAGTTAAGGTGGGGAAGAGAATGTCCTTGAAAGGTCAATAGTTTTGGCCTTGTGATTTTGCCAGTGGCCAGCCAGTTGTCCCCTAGTGGAGATATACTTGCTCAGGACCCTCACTATGCGTCTCCTAAATCTCCCCACTGCCTTGTCCACCATGGATGAAACACAGACCCTCACGTCTTTCCGTTCTACTGGACTCCTCTGCATCCACCACTAGCTTTGTCAAAACACCTCTTACGTTCTCCCACATGACTTCCCAGGGTACTTAGGGTAAACTCCAGGTCCCTTGACGTGGCGTTTGAGGTCTTACTTGACCCACGACTTCTCCAGCTCCACCTCTTGCTGAAGTCTCTCTCCCTTTTACTCCTTTTAGGATCTCAATCTCTCTGTCTCTGTCTCTCTGACTCTCTCTCCTTTCCTGCGTCTCCCTCTTTTTCTTGTGGCCTTCAACTACGCTAACCCTCTAGCATATTTGAGGAACGTCCTTCCACTCTGAGATTTTACCAGACTAGTTCCTAATCATCCTCCCAGTAGGTTGTTATTTCTTTACATGTTGCTTCCCTATAAAGTCTTCAGTGGACCCTCGGACCAGGTAAGAGACACTCCCATTGTTTTCATGACACCTGCATTGACTTGATAAACTCACTACACTTGTACTCAACGCGTCTGTCTTGTTCATGCCATTCTCTCAGTTCAGCGGGTTCCCAAAGCATAGTGGGAGTACAATACACTTTTGTTTAAAATACAATTGAATGAATCAGTGACTTGAAGTTCTGGCTCCAACACCTGTGTGTCTTCTTGTCAAGACTCACTAATGGGCTCTGTCGGTGGAAATTGCACCTCGGCCCCTAGAACGTTAAATCGAATGAAAACTTAAAGATCACATAGTCCAATTCCAAATGAGCAAACTGAGGTTGTTTCAAAGGTAATTTTCTCAGGGATATTTTTGTTGGTGGACTATAAACTTGACGGATCTAAGAGCATTATAAAATGATGTGCTTCTGCCCCTAACTCTGGGTTTACTAAACAGGACATTTATTTATGAGCTCTGCCTTTTAACTAAGTCGTCCAAGTCTGGGGCCCATGGAAGAGGAAATTTATGGGCCTATGAATCTTCATTTGCAGTTCTTGAGAGCATAATGGTGACTTCTGACTGAGACATTCCCCAGAGATGGAGCTGAGCTGGTGCTGAAAGCCCTTAGCTATTTACCAGGATATCACTCCTTCTTATCAGAACATTAATTCCTAGGAATGTCTTAGTTGCTCATCTGGTAATTTCCATCACTCATTCCATGACTAGCAATCAATATTCATTAAAAGAACATAGGACACCCAACCCTTCTCTATATTGGACAAGCATCTATTGTGAGCAAGGGAATTGGACTTGGAGCCCACAATCTTAGTTTAAACCCTAGTTCATCCTATTAAAAACATGTTTTTCCAATTTAAACCAAGTATTTTATACCATGACCTGATACACACACACACACACACACACACACACACACACACACACACACACACAGTGAGACACACACACCTGAAACAATAGTGTTCTTAACTATGGTACTACTTTGGTATTTTCTATTTCTATTGAGTCTACTCCATTCCATGCTGTTCCAGTCCACTTTATTCAGATTTTCTCATTTTTAAAATGCTGGTCAAAATCAGTTTTTGTGTTGTTTTTTTTTTGGTTTTATTTTTTTAACCTACAGATTGAAAAACACTGTACAACTTCAAAACAAGGGAAAATCAAACAGACAAAGCTGATTGGTATGTATTATTTTTAAAGCTCGATATGTACGAGGACTCTTACGTATGACTTGTCCATATAGGTGTATAGAACTAGGTTCTGTTTAGTTGGGCTTCTTGGGGTGTGGGTGGGGTCTGTGGCTGTTTTAATAACTTTCACAGGTAGAAAATTCAAGTTTGGAGAAATCTTAAGTTACAGAGTTGACATGTGGCAGACTCTGGTTTGGAACTAAGGTCAACTGACACCATGTTTTATACCCTATCTATTTCCCACGCTGTGGGAGTGCCCAGATCTAGGCATTCAGTTGTCCAGAAACAAAAATCAGGATGTGTCTGGACAACAAGGCCATGATATTTGAAATAAAGATGATATTTTAAAAATCCCGGCTGTAAGTTCTCCCTGCCTGTGATTCTCATATGCTTTTATACTTTATTTATTTATTCTATTTATTTATTTATTTTTTTATCCTCACCCAAGGACATTTTTGCATTTATTTTCAGATAGAGCGGGAGGGAGAGAGGGGGGAAGAGAGAGAGAGAAACATTGACGTGAGAGAGACATATTGACTGGTTGCCACCCACACGACCCCAACCAGGGCCGGGGACAAACTGCAACCGAGGTACGCGCCCATAGCGGGAACTGAACCCGGGACTCTCTGGACTCCAGGCCGATGCTCTAACTGCTGAGCCAAACCGGTCAGGGCTGCTTTTGTACTTTAGAGTTCGTTGCTGTAATGCTGAAAATGGAGATCTTTAAATTAAATCCGAGATCAGAAGCTGAGCTCTGCCCACGTGCACCCTGGTGGACTGATGTTTTCTCTGACAGTGGCACCTCAAGACAGCTGTGAGACTGTGTCTCACATGTTAGTCTCTGCGAAGCCTGAAATAGTTTTAACACCTCCGTTTCAATACTCTTATTTTGTTTTTCATCGTTAAAAAATACCTCTCCACACTCATTTATTTCTCTCAGAAGACATCTCCTAGTCAACCGTTTGAAGACACTTGATTCTCACCTGGCGTTGTCTGTAACCATCCGTCCTTGCTGTCCGCGTGCCTGTCGTGCCAAACGCCGCAAGTGCGCAGAACGTGGCTTGCTCGTTAGAGTTCCCTTTCTGTGCATTGCTGTTTCTTTGCCTGGAATATCTCCTTCTCTCTTCAGCAGAAGCACTGTGTCCTCAGGAACCTTCTCCAGTGCCCCAGCCTGATGGAGGGTTCCTACTTTCATGCTCGAATTGTACTATATGCAAATATGTCATAAAGAATTTATCTTGTTGTTTTACTGTTTTGCAAAAGAAAACCGTAATACTACAGCTGAGAAATCAGTATTCTTATTCAGTATTCATCCTGCCAAAGGCTTGTGGCACATCTACCCTTTTCTGGCCTGCCTGGTGCCCATTCTCCCTTTATCTGAAGGATGCTTTGGGGCTCTTTTTGGGGACCCACTCCTCTCCCAGGACCCACTCCTCTCCCAGTGACACAGTCTTGGTGGATGATAAGATGCCCCATCATGTCCTGGCCAAGAATAAGTGTACGATTCAAGCTAGACTAATCAGATAATCAGTTTTCCCCTGGAATTTGTGTCCTCTTGAGTGGAGTTCGCCAAGATTGAAAATAGTAATATTTTCATGTATCTGCTTGGTATAAATAAATGGCAAAATAGGTCAAATATTAAGAAGAAGATAGCCATCATTATACTGACTGAAAAATAAGCACATTCCTTTGAATAGAGTGGCTGAAACCACAGACCCTGGCGGCTGAGAGTTTGACTTGTTCTGAGATCTGTCCAATACGACCACGGGGCAGAAACTCCGAAACACCTTAAAAATTTAAACACTTCTGCATAATTGAAAAGCACCATAAAAAGTCAGAAGACAAGCCACGGACTGGGAAATGATATTTACAACACACATGCCCAACAAAGGATTCGGGTCCAGAATACATAAATAAATTTTGCAAATCAATAAGGAAAAGGAGAACCACTCAGTGGAATGATCCGCAAAGGCCTGAACACGGAGTTCAAGTTCATAGACGAGGAGACGTGAATGGTGATCGGGACCCTCATGAAACAGGCTCCGTCTCACTAATTATTAGAGGAAATGAAGTTAAAATAACAAAACGCTACCACTTCACCCTGATTGGCAAAAATAAAAAGGTGCAGCAATGCTGAGAGTTGGTGGAGATGTAGAGAAACTGAACCTCATACTATACACGGTGAAGCAGGAGGTGAGAAAATAGCTATTTGCATTACCTAGTAGCGCTGAAGGTATATGTGCCTTTCTACCCAGAGACACTCTAGCACAGAGTCAGCAGGAGACGTGTGCAAGGATACTTATTGCAGCATTGCTTTCAGTAGGAAAAAACTAGAAATATCTGATACAAATGACTATATACAATGAGAAATAACTGATATACACCGTCAGGTTGTAGGTGCAGAAACTTTACATCTCCCCAAGCGATTTTTACAGGAAGGGAAACATTTAAGCGCATTGCGTGGCTTAGAGAACCACTGGGGGAAGACGATGAAGACGAAGACTAGCGGTCACAGGAATGGCCTGCAGAGTCGCGCAGAACCAGATCCCCAAAGGAAACCTCTGTCCCCAGAGCCACCCTGCCATGGCCACAGTCAGGCAGCTGCCAAGATCAGAAGCTGCAGCTGGTGACCCAGAACCACGCTGCCCCTGCCGTGACCTGTCCCAGCTGCATGGCTGCCCCAGAGGCTGTTTCCCAGCCCCCACAAGCCAGGACCCAGACACAGACCGTCCCCTGCAAGCCTCTGCTTGCCGCAGAAATGCAGAGAGAACAGGAGCACAGCGTCCACCTGGCTCCCTCCTTCCAAACCGCACGCAAGTGCATCTGACGGGACCAACCTGAGCCCCGTGCACAGCACGACTTCTAGGGGAGGCCGAGGACCGTCATTTTGTGCTTTGGGGTTCTCGATGATGACTAGTCACACTGGAAGAGACATAGAATACATTTGGTGTTAAACCGCATTTCTGTCTGCAATGCATGTTCCGCCTGATATCTTCAAGCTGGCCCACTGTTCCCCGGGGGCTGGATGTCCAGGTGCTGCGGGTCCACATCTGTATCCCTTGCTGGGAATTGTCCTTGTGCGCCGAGAACGGACTCACCCGAGGGTATGCTCCCTCCCAAGGGAACGACCATTCATGGTTGGCTAGGCTGGTGGTGCAGAGGCCTGGCCACCTGGTCTCCACCTGGGACCGTGATGCTGCAGCCGTCTCAGTACTTCTCCCTCTGCCCAGTCCTTCCCTCCTCACTTTCTTACCTCCCAAGAATACTCCCCGATAAGCCTCACAACTGTCCACATCAGAGACTGGTTCCAGAGAAACTAATCTAAGAAACCAAGTTAGATGGAGAGAAAGACCGAAAACAAGAAAGAAAGGGGCATGTTTAAATAATGGGCTGTTGTACTGCTGTGCAAATGAATAAACTAAACCCGTATGAATCACTCTGGCTCAAAGTCAAAATGATGAGCAAAAGAGGAAAGTCACAAAACAATACAATGTTTTTTTTATATATCCAAACATAAAATAATAAGACCATACATATAAAGAATTAAAAGTGCCTGCAGACCAAAGAGTCACGGGTTCGATTCCAGTCAAGGGCATGTACTTCAGTTGCAGTTCGATCCCAGGCCCTGGCTGGGGTCGTGCGGGAGGCAACCAATTGATGTCTCTCTCTCTCTTGCATTGATGTTTGTCTCTCTCTCTCTCCCTCCCTCCCTCCCACTCTGAAAATCAATGGGAAAAAAAAGAGTCAACCTTTGGGACAGAGGTGTATAAAAGAAGGAGATGGGCGGGGAAGCACATGGCATCCTTGGTTGTATTTTTAATATTTCATTAAAACAAATAAGACAACCTATAATGATTTGGTAATGCTGGGTAGTAGAAACACAGTTGTTTGTTATATCATTTTCTAAGATTGCCTTTATGTCTTAAATACTTTTATTTTTGTATTTTTTTTTTTTTTATCCTCACCCGAGGACATTTTTTCATCTTTTGTTCAGATAGAGTGGGAGGGAGAGAGAGGAAGAGAGAGAGAGAGAAACATCGATGTGAAAGTGACACATCTAGTGGCTGCCACCCGCACGACCAACCAGGGCCGGGGACAAACCGCAACCGAAGTACATGCCCTTAGCGGGAACCGAACCTGGGTCTCTCTGTACCGCAGGTCGACGCTCTAACCGCTGAGCCAAACCGGCCAGGGCTTAAATACTTTTAAAATGCAGAAAAAAGAAAAGAAAATGGTTGCGTCTGACTCACCCCTGTTGGCATCCTCATGGCAGTGCCCTCCTGCAGACCCCTGGAATCCTTGGGCTGCCCACCCCCTGCCCTCAGAAGTCTCTCTCATTCTCAGCATACCAGGTTTCTTTTGTTTCCACTGGAAGGGCGCTAACTGATCCATCATTGTATTAGAAATGTTACATTATTACTCATTTGAATAGTAAGTGCAATAATGTATGGGGAAATACTTTCTCCCCAAAGAACAACATAAATGTTTAATGGAAGTTTTCCTGAGAGCATGACTCTGTTAATGAAATTCTGATCTGTGAAGAAAAGTGGCCGTCAGCACGAGCAGACCTGATCAAGGTGTGTCTGCCGAAGACCCTCCAGCGGCAGCTTTGCTCGGTCCCTTAGCGTGGTGTGTGATGAGGCTTTCGACCACCTGCCCAAATTCTCTTTCCAGACTCACCTCCCACCCACCCTGCATTGTTCCTCTGGATTCTTGCTCTTCCCCTCCCGTTGGTGTAGGCACCCTCTCTGTCTGGTAAACTCTTGTCCATGCCTCAAGCCCTAAGTCCCAAATCACATTGTTCATAGGCCGCCCCTACCCTGCATTCCTGGTAGCAGGAACCCTCTCTCTGCACCACACTCACGGCACAACACATGCATTGCTGGCGCAGCCCCGCACACGGTGACAGGATCTGGGTGCACGCAGGGGCTGTGTCTTCCTCATTGCACACCTCCTCAGCTCCCCCTACAGACCTGCTCCGCACACCTTAGTCCCTCCCAGCTTGCACCACTGACACCAACAAGGAGGGCTTCCCCTTTCATAGATGGTCCCTTGAGCCTCCCACTGGTTTCAGAACAATAGCCCCGAGTGCGGCTGGCCAGTGTTTGATCTGGGTTGGCCATTCCCCTGTCGCAGTGGCTCTGAGGATCTGAGGACTTTAGGGAGTACTGGAGTCCAACAGACAGAAGAGGATGCTGTACCCCATCTGGATATAAACTCCCTGCAAAGCAAAAGGACCATTGTCCTCCGAAGAGACGTTGGAAAGCTCCCTGTCATCGGCCCTCGGGGTCCCTGCAGTGGCCTCCCTAGTCTGGTTGGCTGTGTTTCTGTAGGTGCTAGACTTCCTGGGACACAGTCACTCCTGCAATGACAATACTCAGGGCCTCTTTAGAAGTGAGAAGGGAAGGAAGCACTCATGTGTGAAGCACCTGCTGTGTGCGTTTATGCATATCAGCTCGTTAATCAGAAGCTGTGACAGATGAGGTGACCGGGTGCAGGGGTGAAGGGACTCGATCAGGTTTGCATATCCGGGGCATGGCAGGGACTCTGGTCTAACAGCCTTATCCTTTTTCTACCCCCTTATCTCTGGAGAGACTTGATTAAATCTCCCTGGAAACTTACCCTAGACTTTTATGATCCAAGGCAAAATGACAAATGACTACAGGGAAATAGAAATCATCTTTTAATCATCTCCAAGGCCATAAGATGCACATAGATGACTTTGGCAGGGGGTGGGGTGGGGAAGTAACAGTGTGTTCAGGGGGCAGCCTAAATTCTGGCTGAATAATATCAATAACAATAACAATAAAACAGAGAAAGTAGGGGCCATGTGGAGAAGGCTGGTGAGGGCTTTGACACAGTCAAAAGTGCACATTCAATGAGGGACATTAATGTTTCACATTTAATTCCTTTATTAGTCTAGACACTCAGAGGTCATTCGGAGAGATATTTCAGGTTAGCAGCTTGACAGTCTCTATCTGGAGAAGACCCACTGGGGATTCCCAAGGTGAGATGGAATATATTTTCCAGGTAGCCTGATATGATCACTAGCTAAAGATGGCTAGATAATAATTAGCAAGCTCATTACCACCTGCCATTTCAGAACTGCACATCACCCTCGATGCATTTGAGGTCCCGTTGCTTCTTGAGAACTGGAATGGAGGGGTGTTGAGATTGTTTTGATGGCCGCTCTAACATTGCAACGTCAGTGTGCGTGCGTGTGTGCGTGTGTGTGTGTGTGTGTGTGTTCCTATCCAACTGAGACCTGCGCAGGCAAGGGCTGTGTCTTATTTCTAATTGTGGTGAGAGAGGGGATTCATCAACCAGGCAGTTTTTACGGGGCCCTTCTGCAGTGTGGAACATTGAAGAACGCAATGGAGACAGAAAGTTCAGCATGAGACTTCAGTTTTTTTAAACGAAGAAATATAAACTATTATTTAAAGCAACACCTTTACACACATTGAATTGGCGACATATACACACACAGGTTGGTATGACTTTGCCCATGATAGGATCCTCAACTACCAAGTCAGCACTGGATACAATACCTCCATTCACGGACGGTGGCCAAGAGCTTGCAATGAGCAAGGAAAACCTGGGCAGATGATTTGAAGATGATCATGAAGGATGGTTAGGAGGGTCGCATCAACAGGAGACAAGATAGGGAAGGAGGAGAGGCATCTGAAGAGGGGCTGTGGCAATATTTTCTAGAAAAGGTTCTCTGGCACAGAATGATTCATTCGGTGCTATCCCGTAGACTCTGGAACCAAGCACACCTGAATTCAAATCCTGTCCTGGATATTGCCTAATTTTTTTTTCCTTTGGTCCTGGAGTCACTTACCTAACCTCCCAGTGCTGTGTTTTTCTCATCTATAACAGGGAATCGTTAGAATACCCGTGTCTCAAATGACACAGATTCCTTTACTGTTGGAATTTTCCTAGCTGCCAATATACACTATCCATCTTTGAGGGCAAGAGGGTGTAAAGAGTGCAGTGCGTTTCCAATGTATCGAAGTACAGACCTACCCCCCACCACCACTGTCATTATGTTTGGGGGTGTTTTTCCCAATGACCTGGCAGGTCACACTTCTGTAAAAGCTGATCTGGGGGCAAAGCGAAGGTTTCGATTGGAAACCAACAAGCAGTGTGAGGTTGAGGGTGGGATACTGAGGGGCAGGAAAAGAGTTCAATTTCTAAGAAAAGGGGGACAGGGAGAGGCGGCCCACATTTCTTATCTGCTTATCTGAAGAGAGAAGGCTAGAAGTTGGTTGACTTTTGTACTCTCTGTTGGGAAGTCTGGAAGACCAAGGGGAGTGACCCATGGCCCTGAGATAGTAGAGGCTGGCACTCATTCCAGATCTGCTTTGGCCTTTATATGACCAGGGAATATTTTTATTTTCAATAACAGTTTAGTTTACATTCAATGTTTGTTTTTGTTTATTGGTTTTAGAGAGAGAGGAAGGGAGAGGAAGAGAGAGATAGAAACATCGATGAGAGAGAACATTGATTGGTCGCCTCCTGCATGCCCCCCACTGGGGATCGGGCCCACAACCTGGGCATGTGCCCTGACCGGGAATAGAACCGGCGACCTCTTGGTGCATGGGTCGATGCTCAACCACTGAGCCACACTGGCTGGGCTAAATTTGAAATCTTATACATTATACTTGTTTTATATATTCTTGACATTTTCCCTTTACAAATAAGTGTTAGAAACAGCTTACCATGTTTTGTGAGTAGCTTTTTGTGACCTTGATTAGAGTTGCATTGAATCTGTAGATCAATCTGGGGAGGATTGACATTGCTTTAATATTGGGTTCCTCCCATTAATATGGTTGTCACCAAATTATTTAGACTTCTTAATGTCCTTAAAAAGTTTTATAATTTTTTTCTTTAAAGACTTGCCGATATTGTGCTGGAAATGATATTTTAAGTACATTTTAAACTTTTATTTCTGATGTAACAATTATATAATATTATCATTGATTATTTTTACATCAAGGTTTTCTTCAACTCTGATAAGCTTTCTTATTCATTCCGAAGGTTTGAAATATTCTGAGGTTTTTCTATTTAGATTACCTTATTGTCTGCTAAAAGTAGTGGTTTTATTTCTTCATTTATGGTCTTTCTAGTTTTTATTTTTTCTTGTTTTATTACTCTGGCTAGAATCTTTATTTCAATGTTCAACAAAAGTGACAGAAGGTGGCTTTGACTTACTCCTGACAGATTCTTAATGTTTTAGCATGTAGTATTGTGCTTTCTGTAGGTTTATGATAGATATCCTTGATCCAAACCTTATTTTTGTCTTTATAAAATTTGACTATATAATTGTTTTTATAATTATTTATTTAAGGGCCACCTCTTCAGCATCTAACATAGATTCCTAATTTTGTAGTTGGCACATAGTAAGTATTAAGTAAATAATTATTGATTAAACAAATCTGTACACCCTAACCTGCTCTCTCTATACCTCCACTGAATTTCAGATGAAGTTATTATCTAATCTTTTCTCTTGCCTTTAACAATGGCATTTAATTCCATAGTGAGTAAGGACCTTAGATATTGTCTATTCTAAACCTCTTATGCTTCATATTAGGAATCTATGAATCAGGGAAGTAGCTCAAGGTCACTCAGACTGAGATCCCAAGAAGACTTACTACCTTTCTTGAGATGGCCTCTAACCTACCTGAACAACCTCATTTTTTGGATATTCTGTTTTATGTTGCTATGGGTTACTGAGTATGCCATGCTCTCGGTTTTATCTGGGTCTTTATACTCGCTTTTTCCTTTCCCTGGAACAATCTACCCCTCCTACTCACTTACCCCTTTCACCAATTTCCTTCTGAATCCTCAGCTCTTACCGCAAATGTCACTTCTCCCAGGAAGTCTCCTATGATATGCCCACACTCAGCATACTCATAAAACCTATACTTATGCCCGGCTGGTGTGGCTCAGTGGATTGAGTGTCGTCCCACAGACTGAGAGGTCCTGGTTTGATTCTGGGTCAGGGCACATGCCTGGGTTGTGGGCTCGATCCCCAGTCGGGGGCGTGCAGGAGGCAGCCCAACAATGGATGTATCTCTCTCACATCGATGTTTCTATCTCTCTCTCTAAAATAGCAATAAAAACAATTAAAAAAAAGAAATAGAAAACCTATACTTATCCTGTTACATCACTTCCTCCTTTCTGAGCTATTACTTTAAAAGTTATCTACCAAAACACTGGACTTAAAGATTCTGTGTGGAAGGTGCCACACTCATCTTGCTCACACTTATTTTCCCAGGACCTGGTCCAGCATTCAGTGCTCAATAAATAGGCTGGCAGTGATATGTTTTCCATGAGTAAATTTGTATCTTTTCCTTTAGAAGCATGAAATGTTCCTACTTCCATGAGACTAGTAACTGTTCATAACTCTGGTTGAAGATAAAGGTGGGCCTTCTCCGTACGGCAAATGTGTTTCTAAATAAGAAAATTAAATTACTTTTAAATGTTCTAAAAGAGATTGCTATTTAAAGGCTTCATTTAGTAGCTCTTTTCATGAAGCAAAGAACGTGATGACAAAAGTAAGCATTGCAATCCTTCTGCAGCGTAAGGCTCTGGGCGCTGCAGAGCCTGGGGGGGTGGGGGCGGTGAGCGCACCAGTTCAAGGCGGGGGGTTGTGGGAGCATCACTTCTTGCTGCTCATGGGAGAAGATCAAGCCCAAGGTTCAATCATTAACCTAGTTAGTATGTTTTTATTAAACTACTCAGACAGAATTCTGACCTCTGTTAACAGAGCTCTAGCATTTTAATCTTCCCACCTACAGATGAGGAGACTGAGATCACTTACTCTTTTGCTTGGAGGAAACCTAGTATGAGCAGGTAATCCCTGAAATCACCACCTCACAGAATGTCAGGACTGGAAGGGAATGCTGAGATCCACCTGTCCAACCCCTTCGAGGTACAGGTGGAGAAACTGAGGCCCAGGCGGTAAGTAACCTTGCAAAGGCCAAACAATTATTTATTAATGAACTGGACTGCAACACACATAGATCTTGTAGTCTCATGCGCTCTCTATGAGTTGATTTTCTGTTCAGAAGTTGGACAGTCTCAGGATTCAGACACTTAGTTTATGGGGAACATCCTAGTTGGGAACACAGAATTTGGGAACAGAAAGACCTGGATGTCAGTCCAGGGCCCTCTACTTAACATGTCAGTGACTTTAAGTAATTCTCTATGTGTATGAGCCTCAGTCTACTCACCTGCAGAATAGGAGCAGTTCCAGTGCTACCTTAGAGAGTAGGTCTGTCTCTTTACAAGATGATGCCCTGAGAACTAGCACAAGGGCCTGGAGCTCAGAGACAGTGATGATGGGGTTGATGATGGTGACTAACAGACAATGATCACAATTTTCCTGAGGATGGGTCTCTCCCTTGTGACTTCCTCCCATCCTCAGATAAAAGGATGTGATCTATCTTCTCTAATCTAAAAATTAGCCATGACTAAATATGACCAAAATAACTCAGAAGTGAACCTCCAAATTAAAATAATTGGTTGGAGGGAGGTGGTTCTGACTGTTGCATGGATAGAAATGGATTGCATTTCATCTTGTTAAATGTTAATGTTTTGCTAACAGCCTCCAGCCTCGCAGACCTGCAAAAACCACTGAAGAGAGACTTATTTGTTTTCCTTTTCTTTCTCCGTTCTCTTCTCACCTCTGCCTTAAAAAATAAACAAACCTTCAGCCTCCAAATTAATAAATATATAAAAAGCAAAGTAAAGCCTTGCTTTAAATCCAGCTCCTGGCAAAGTTGAGAGGAATCGTCTGTAGGTTCCAGAACTAAGGATGTTATTCTCTGACTTTCCTCTCTTCTTCCGTCTACCTGCTTTGAACCGTGCTGGGAAACACGAGACAGAGAGGAGCCTGAGGTTTGCAGCTTCCAGGTGAGCCGATTCCTAGGGGCTTTCTGGTTCCTAAAAGAATATAGTCTTCAGACCACTTTGTTTTTCTTATACAACATTTTCTGTTTCTGCCTCTACACATTTTTAAAAGAAAAAGTGTTCCCTTAGCTGTTTCCCCATGAAATATCAGCTCACGTAACACAGAACGGGAGGACAGGATCTTCTGTCATGACATTGGCATTGAGCGTGGCCATGGTCCTTGGAAGAGGACCATAACATGTTGGGGTGATCAGGGATGGCACGTAGGCTGGGATAATGGATTTCCACCTGAGCCTGAAATACACTGTGGAGCAATAACCAACTCGTGTGCTACCAGCCCACTGAATGCAGCCCTTGATGAGAAAGGTATCACCCAACATAAATACCCTGTAGACACATGGTCATTGGCAACCTGGCTGAATTCAGTGGTACTGCTCCCTCCAGCTTTGGCATCACCCCTGTTGGGTCCTGACACCTTCTTTTACCCTCTCAGGTTGTCCTTGACTGTCTAGAGCGACACTACTGCATGGGTGCAGGTCCGGATGCTGCTGGTTGTGGGTTGATTCCTCTTAGTTCACCAAGCATATTTTCTTTAACTCATCTAGCAGGTTGTACCTCCTCCACCTTAAAGGGTGCCAGGAAAGGCCTTTTTCAGGGACTCCACTTAACAGACTAAAAGTATGTCCCAGTCTAAGGGAAACAAACCACAGGGTGGCCAACAAACAGTTGGATGTCTTTTTTATTTGAGAATTTGCAAAACGAAGGAGAGTTTTTGTTTGTTTTCCCCAGAGAGTTTTGAGACTTGAAGAACAAGGTTGAGTGGAGTAAGAGGCCGGAGGTTGGGTGGTCTTTTCAAGTCATGTGCTACTGATGAGTACGTGGAACACTATTTCAGAGCAACACTAGAACAGAGCAGACACATGTAGAAGGGCAGAGAAGCCATACAAGAGAAGCAAGGTGAGTTTCCCCTTGTCCACAGGAGACACAATTGTCGTATGCGCCATGCATGTTTCGCCCCCTCGGCGCCCAGGAGTCAAGCTCTGCACTCAAACTCTCTGCCTTCTTCCTCCCACCTCCCCTCCCATTTCCTCCTCTTCCTTCCTTACCTTTTCTCCTCCATCCCTCCCTCTGTCCTCCCTTCCTTTCCTTCCTTCCTTTTTCTTTTGGTTAGCTTAAGCAAGCATACATAATTTATACAATTACAATAGTATTTCCAAGCGCACCTGTCATGTGCCTATCTTTGCATATGGCATTCCCCTTGGACACTTACACCTGTCCTCTTTATTACCTGGGAAACCCAGACTCACCCTTGAAGAATCCCATCTCATGACAATACTGCCAAGCTTTCCTCAGCATCCCCGTGCAGACTCAGTGATCCCTTGCTCTTGTTTCTATCACAGCATTCCTCTGCCTTGCAAATTTCCTGTAATTCCTACTCCCAGCCCCCTTCACTTGCTGGTCATGTCTCACTGCAAATTGGAAATTGTCCCTGGTCCTTTGCTTGGATTTTCTCCAGGGAGGGAATCTGATTGATGAGCATGGATGGTTTCCTACTGGTCAGCTTTCACCCCTGGTCCACGTGCCGTCTCCTCTCCTGAGTAAGGTCTCCTGGCCTCATCCTCTCAGTAGAAGCATCCTCGCTCTGGACTGGTGCAGCTTCACTGCTCACCACAAGCGATGCGTGGGGGCCAGGCCCTGGGGCCGAATAAGAAAAATATCCCTCGAAGTAACCGCTTTCTCTCGGTTTTAAATTTCATTTAGGGAAAAGTCTGTGTGTATATGAAATAGAAATCAATACCAGGAGTAAGGAGAAGTGTCTGAAAGAGGATATTTGCACAACGAAAACATCGCCATTCTTGCAATGATAACACTTGAGAAGTATACTTGCGAGAGAATCAAGTTCGCCAGTTACCATTATTTGCTGCATCAGCGAAACCAGTTGTAGGAGAAGGCATTTACCTCCTGGATCTTTTTTTTTTTTTTTCCCTGTCAACTCCCCCAACTACGAATATGTGGTTACCTCTGTTGGTTGATGGAGTTCAGGAATGTATCATAGGCCAAGCCAATCAAATTTCTCTTCTGAGAATATGTTGAGTTTCCCAGGCAGGAAGAACACAGTTGCTCTTCTGGGGCAAGCTTATAAGAGAGGAGGTCTGAGGCCCTCCAGCCACCATCTTTCATCCATATTTTACCTCTGCCCCAAGGAGGAAGCTAGTTTGGGAGACTCGAGACGACTTGACTCCAGGAGAGAGAAGCGGAGTGTGGAGAGCTCCCAGTTATACCCGAGACACGTTGAACGAAGCTTGTGGTCGTTCGCCTTTTGTGTTTAAGCTAAACCTTCCTCGCGCTGGGTTTCTGTTGCTGGCCACCAAGTATCCTGATAATGTGTCAACGGTACAACCTGGTGAGAACAGGTATGCCTGACCACTTTCCCGGATCCCTCTGTCCACTACCCATCATCCCAAGAACACATTTCAGAACACAAGATGGCCACTGTTACTGGTGACACTTGTTTTTTAAACTTTCCACCAGTGATCATGACATGCCCCCGTGCTGAGATAGTGATGCTTTAGGGCCCGCTGCCAACTGCAGGTGATATCCTGGGCCAAGTCACTCACTCACCTGGCCTCTTACTTCCTCTTTAAAATGATGTGTGTGTGCCCTGGCTGGGTGGCTCAGTTGG
The DNA here is from genome assembly GCA_030848825.1 of Tadarida brasiliensis. NCBI lineage: Eukaryota > Metazoa > Chordata > Mammalia > Chiroptera > Molossidae > Tadarida > Tadarida brasiliensis. The sequence goes on from CM061272.1 coordinate 61,258,585, forward strand.
TTAGAGCATTGTCCCCATACACCAAGGTTTCAGGTTTCATCTCCAATCAGGACACGTACAAGAACCAACCGATGAATGCATAGATAAGTGAAATAACCAATCAATGTTTCTCTCTCTCTCTTTCTCTTTCTCCCTCCCTCCCTTCTTCTCTCTCTAAAGTCAATAAATAAATTTTAAAAAATGAAAGAAATAAAATACCCTCTACCTAGACCTTCACAAAATAAAAACAATAGATGAGGTGTGTGGATTCGATGCCAAGGACAAGTGTCCATGGTATTATACAAAGAATATTTAGATTTTTAAAAACGTTCAGTGTCTAAACCAGGGACTGTCAAAGGCCAGGCGTGGTGCTCTCCAGGACTGACTGGGAGTATGGAGGAGGCACAACAAGGAACCTGGGCTATTTGCTTTTCAAGGTTTGCAGACCTGCCTGCCAGCCCTCGCCCACTGGGATATGCCCGGTGCTGGGTTCCAGGAGAGAAGTTTCAAACAAAGACAACAATGTCAGGCTGAAAGCACGCTCCCGGAGCAGGGACTGGGTGGAGGGAACAGGCTCTGGGAGAAATCAGATCAGATGAACAGCCTTTCTCAGCCCACGCCCGTGTTGCGGGTACCCCCCCCCCCCCCCCCCCCCCGCAGAAGGCATTGCTTTGGGTCCCTTCATTCCAGTTTATCCATTGTACAGTTACCAGGGTGATGTTCTGAAACACAAGTCCGATTACAACATCATTTCTGCTTAAAATTCTTTAGAGATTGCTTTTGCCTCCAGGAAAAGCCAGACTTCTTAACTCGGCTTTCAAAGCTACAAGGTCCCATCACCGCTCTCTCTCGATGTTCGCCACGCCTGCCCCCTCGTGCCTGGGGCCCGCAGAGCACTGGATTGAAGAGCTTCTGCTTAGCGTGAAAGCACCAGGCTGTTCCCCACCTCTGTGCCTTTGAACATGCCGTTTCTTCTTCCTGAGCCACCCCTCCCCCTGCCCACCCTCCTGCCTCCTACCTGCCTGGCGAGCTGTTCTTCATCTTTCAGTTCTGCTAAAATAGCACCTTCCCTCTGGAACAATCCCTCACCCTCTCTCTCTCAGGCATTTAGTCTCTGCCTCTGTTTTCACACTTGCCTGGTTTATTGTTTTTATTTATTTGCATCCCTGCTAGCCTGTCAACAAGCCAGGAGCCTTGTAGTCGAGAATACTTATTGATAAGTATATGCTTCTGCCACGGGATGACCTTCATTGTCTTCTTCTTTATCCGAAAAGGAGGAGGTTAGAAATTAACAAACATATCGGTTCCCTAAGGAAATCTCATGAAGAAGCATCAGAGAAAGTAAACAATGTGGCTTTGGGGTCAGGGACAAAGCCCAGGATGGATGTCCTCGGTGTTTCCGTTTTTGCTTTGGCAAGCTGCTGGGGCCACTGACTTGTTGAAGCCGAGTGATTTGATTGAATTAGTAACGACTGCGTGTCACCTGGCCGAAATCAAAAGGCTGCAGATAACTTCTGTGCGGTGAGTGCAGCCGCACTTTGTCTCGCAAGCAGGATTTATGAAATCCTACAGCACTGTGGGACAGTCGCATGCACCGCGTGAGTGATACTCGGGTAACATTTTCCGAAGATTATGGCACTTCTGTCAATCACTCTGACACGGAGTTTAATGGCCTCCGCCTTCTTCTTGCTACCTTTATTCTGCTATGCAGATGAAATATGGGAGGGGAAAGAATAATAACATGTTTTAATGGCTCTGAAAAGAGGAACATGTCTCTTACCTAAAAATGTCAAGTCGTTTGATAACACCTTCCTCCCGACACCCGGGGCTGGGCTGGTCCCCCTTTTTGTGCTCTGGTGGCCCTGCAGAGCTCTGCTCCTGAGCTGTGCGTCAGTGCCAAGGGGCCATCCTTCAGTGCAAGCGTTTGCTTATTGCTTTTCTGATGGACAGTGAGCTCCATGAGGGCAAGGGCCACCTTCCCAGAGCCGGGCACGGGGGTGCCCCCGGGACAGCATGCCTCGCTGAGTGAAGCAACGGAAGCACCCTGTCAGATAGCATGTGTGTGGATGCGTGTGCAGGGGTGTGCAGGCACCTGGAGAGGGAGGTGAAAACTCAGGAGTTGGAGGGTGTGTCAGTGATGTGTCCATGTGAATTTACAGGTGCCTGCTCCATTCTGGTCCTTGAATGCAAGTCAACAAAGTTTGTCACCCAATCCTGCTGGTTTATAAAGTCAAGCTGCAAACGCTTGCTAATGGTCTCGGCAAATACTTCTCATACTGCCCTTTCTGCAGAAAGAACTCCCCGAGCTTTTCGTTCTGTAAGTTTATGTTATGAAAATAATAGATTTTTCAAATTGTTTTGCAGTAGAAATGTATAGAGTCATTTGGAATATGCTTTTTAACAACAACACTACAACCCGGCCTGTGTGACTCAGTGGACTGAGTGTCGTCCCATGGACTGAGAGGTCTGGGTTCAATTCCCGTTCAGGGCACGTGTGTTGGTTGTGGGCTCATTCCCCAGTAGGGGCGTGCAGGAGGCAGCCGATCGATGTTTCTCTTACATGGATGTTTCTATCTGTCTCTCTAAAAAATCAATAAAAACATATTAAAACAACACCAACAACACAACTACACATCTCTTGCCTGTTCCCTTGGAGACATAAAGCAAGCTCATGACAAGGTACACCCTCCCTTACTCTGCAGAGAATCACTATTCCAGGCCATTGCTAAAGGTAGGCCCCACACTCCTTGAGGAAACGGGTCCTGCACCCCTGCTCACCACGTCATCCTCAGCACTCAGAACAGTGTCCAACACAGGGCAGACGCACAGTAAATATTTACTAGGTGAGTCACGGAATCTCCCTCCCGTGGTCTGTATCTGTACCTGCTTTTATTGGTTTGGTTTAAATGTTTGCCTCTGTACTTTAAGCACCCTCCCTGTGCCCCTAGGGTTTGACTCTTCTCTTGGTTCTCTCTTACCGGTTTCTGTCTCAGTGTGCCTGTCTGTGTTTACTCCACCCATCTGTAGGGTCTTGGTATCTCCTGTGATCTTGGTTGAGCACTTCCTGCCTCAGCTCTCTGATTTCCTGTAGCTGGTATCTGCTTCTGTCTCTTGATTCTAATCTGAGTCTGCTTGTCATTCTTATTTCCCTTGAGGAGAGGGAGCTGAAAAATATTCATGCTGATGGAGCTGAGCAATGCACACAAGGGGTACCTCCCCAAAGAGCGTGACCAGTTGCCTGTTTAACAGCTGTCTTTAATGGCCACTGTAGTCAGGACACTTGATGTTGAAAGAATACTGGACAGGAAGGTCCAGGACTTAAATCCTAGTCTGAAATTTTCTCCTCGGGAAGTGTATTATTAGGGTTCTCCAGAGAAACAGAACCAATAAGGTGTATGTAATCTAAGAAAAGAGATTTGTTTTGAGGAATTGGCTCGTGTAATGATGGAGGACTGTGAAGTCCAAAATCTGCAAGGTAGGACAGCAGGCTGGAAACCAGGGATGAGCTGATGCAATCTGAATCCAAATGCCATCTGCTGTAGAATTCCCTCTTGCTTGGGGATGGTCAGCCTTTTGTTTGATCAGACCTTCAGCTGATTGAATGTGGCCCACCCACATGAAGGAGGGCCGTCTGCTTTCTCAAAGTTCACAGATTTGAATGTTAATCTCATTTGCAGACACCCTCACAGAAACATCCAGAATAATAACCACCACGTTGTCTGGGCACCGTGGCCCAGCCAAGTTAACACATAAAATCAACCATCCCAGGTATTCTCCAAGTAACTCGGGGTTTCAATACAAAGTGAGAAAGGTGAACTTGAGTTTATCCGACTAAAAATGAATTCTGCCTTTAGGAATAAGACTAACAGCCCAGAGTTCAGGATTCAGGGACAGAAGATATTCAACACGTGTACTCTTTTGTTGCCTGACATCTAACATGCTACCTGATGCCTTGCTGGGAATCACTAACCGTTTGTGGATATGACCAGAGGCCGGGCTTTGGAAGGAGCCCACTCGCACTTCTTGCTAAATGTCCGTGGGTACCATCTTCCTGTATCAAATGAGACATGCATCTTCATTTAAATTAAAAAACACTACAATTTTTCTTTGCCATTATTATTCCTTGCCTTTTTTTTTTTTTTTTTTGCTCATTAATTTTTGCATAATTTAATTGGCCTTTGGGGCTTTGAAATCAATCTAGCCTTCTTTCTCTGGCCCCTTCAAGAAATCGTTTTCCTGGAGCAGGGAACCCAGAGCGCCCTCTGAGGCCGGCCACCTTTGGGCCAGCCCTCTGGCACTCCACCAGGAGGATAATTATTCTTTTCCCACAGCACGTTGTGTTTTCAGAGGAAGTCCAGCATGTGACACACTGTAGAGAACATTGGCTTCTCTTAGAGTATGGACATTGTGATTCTCCAAGAAAAGAAGAATGACCCAAGACAAATAAGGAAGTGTTTGTCCAGCATTCAGAAGAGGCTCGAACAGAAATTTTAAAAGTGTAAACATCAATAGCCTCCTGAATATTTGCACCGCCCTTTGTAGTGAGCTGATACCTTAGGGCAGGCTGGCAGATCCGAATACCTGGGGGCTGAGCAGGGAGCAGAGGTTACTGGATAAGCAGCTGCTGAACGAAAACCAGCTCCCTGGCTGCCAGGTGCGAGCAGGAGCCTAGGGCTGCTGGACTTCTCAATCCAAGCCTGAATTCTGGGTTATGTGTAATATAATTTTTAAGGGCTGGCAATTCATTCAAATTGAATATTAGAATCCTATGAGAATCAACAGATCATGTCTGCAGGCGGGTCCCAGTCTGCCAATGGCCAGTTCGTGGCCTCCCTCTGCCTTACACGTTACAACATTGAGATAATGTGCTCGTCTGTTATAAACATTTGAAAGAGATTTTCTCCTGTTCAGCGTGTGGCAGGATGCTAACCTGGGACTCCGCAGGCTGCACTCCGCTGGGGTGGGGAGACAAGACTTACCCTGAAGCCGATGAAGCTGAAGTTTTAGAAACCCTCAATGCCAAGGCCCCTTCCGAGGCCCAGGGAGAGCCTGGCAATGTGCTTATACAATCACACATTTTTGCAGAATTTGCAAAAGTAAGATATTCTAGCTGCATTGCTTTAGGACCCCAGTCTGTATCCACTTTGAGGTTTCTCTTTTTCACACAACCCCGGGGTGCAGTGGTGTTAGCATGACGGAGGGCAGAGGTTGGGGGTCAGCCAGCAGGAGCGAGGAGCTCGCTAGTAAGGCTTCTCAGACTCGGTACTCCTGACATGTTCAGCTGGATAATTCTTTGCGGTGGGGGCTGACTTGTATATTGAAGGCTGTTTGCAGCACCCCTGGCCTCTACCCAGCAGAACTCCCAAACCTGCACACCCCACCCCCACAGTTGTGCTCAAGTCCCCTGGGGAGGCTGATTGAACCTCCATCCACGGAGAGCCCCTGGACCAGTGGGAAGCTGATCTGTGGATACGTTTAGTGGAGGCTGGAATATAATCAGGCGGCTCAAGGTCACATTTGTGTCAGAGTTTACAGGATGGCTCGCAGTGCCAATGTGGGAGTGGCTTCTGCAAATACTCCGACCGCTCTTAATGCCAACTCACCCAGCCTCACGGCACAGAGGTGCAGGACCAGGGCGACAGACCCCATCACGGACGCCGGTGGAAATGGTGGAACTAGATGCCAATCTGTGGAAATTTCTTCCACATCCTACAACCCACGCATGAAAGCAACTTGATAGAAATTCTGACAACGATCCTAAAAGTGTATATGACTTGACCAGGGATGCATTGTGACTTTGGAAAAAAGTACTTTACCTATTAATAATAAAAATAAATTCCGAACAACCCTGCTGGAGAAAAAGCTGGATTGCTTTTCTTTTCACACTATTAGAAATATTACAAAGTTGCTGTCATATACAGAAGGGATCAAAGAGTCTACAGTGGAAAACACAGCTGAACATACAGCAGAAAGAAACCACCATAGAGGAGGTCAGGTAGTTCATTCATTGATACTATGATTGTTCTGAGGTTTCACATTGTTGTGATACATTGCCTCATTCAAAATAAATATTCATTTAGTGCCTAGTTTTGTGTTCATAGTTCTATAGGTTTCTTGTTTTTGTTTTTTAAAGAAGGCACATCTCATCCCACCCCTAGTTACATAAACTTCAGGCCCCCTAGACCCTGGATTTGCACCTGGATTTTAGACACCACAGTGAGTTGTGCGATAGGAATCTGTGGAGTAGTTATGGAAGTAATTTCTGGAGAGGGCTGCTGTTGTGCCTTGAGTCCCCACCCCCGACTCCCCTGCCCTCCTCCCTGCCCCGTCACCCAGGTGAGGGAAGAGGATGTTCTGATTTTTACATCAAATGGAAAGAGATGCTTCAGCAGCCCCTCAGAAGGCTTGGTGTTTAGCTCCTGCAGCAGGAGGGGCAGCAGGGCTGGTATCTGACTCTCAGCTGGAAACCTCAGCGAGGTCAGGCTGGGGAGCTGTCCAGGAACGGCAGCCACCGAGAGGTGACCGCATCGTGCCGACTGCACTCAGCTTATCGGGAGTAAAGCGCACAAGTGTCCCTGAGCTGGAGAGAGACCACATGCAGCTCTCCAAAATCCTGCCCAGGAGGGCCACCCACAGGCAGGACAGGGCTCCACAGAGAGTCCACGAGGCGTGTCTGCTGAAGGGCCAGCAGCTGCCAGGCTTCTCCAGCGGAGGGCGATGTGCCGACGCATCACAGGAAGTCCCGCTCAGCGTTCTCCAGGGAGAACCCTATGGAGATGCCAACAACAGTGCCAGCCGTGGAACCCCGGGCAGACCCAAACGTGCGAGGCCAAGTTGAAATGGCACCAGTTAAGTAAGAAATGTCCTCTTCCCCTTACCTCTCCTCCCTCCATCCTCAAGGTTAGCTGGATAGTTGGAGAGGAGGCGAGGAAGAAGGAAATCGAGGACACACCAGATTTCACGGTGAAGGTGACCAGCCTCCGGAGTTAACACAGCACGCCTGACTGCTGATCTGTCCTGAGAAAGGCCCCTTAGCCCCTTAGAAGCTTGGCCCTTGATTGGCGTCCGAGGACTTGGATTTTGGGAGGGGTCTCATTCCTCTGATTTATCAGAGTAGCTCCCTGGGCTTAAGCTGTGTGCAAACAGGACGTTTGATGCTGCGCTCCTGCTTTCCTTCTGGGGGATGGCGTTCTGGTATGTGCTAGGCGCAGGCGCCTATGGAACAGCCGCCAGTGAAACTCCTGTTGGTGTCTCTAAGAGCTTCCCTGGCTGGCAACCTTTCACACGTGTTACCCAGCTCGGCGCCGAGGGAGTGAATTAAGCGCATCCCATGACTTGACGCGGGAGAAGTACGGGAGCTTGTATCTGCCTTCCCCAGGCTTTGCTCCTGTGCCTTTGTCCTTCGCTGCATCTGCTTTGTGTCCTTTTGACATAATAAATCAGAGCCAGAGAACAACTCTATGTGAGTCCTCCTGGGAAATCGTCACACCAGAGCTGGCCTTGGGGCCCTCCCGACACAAGGCCCTGGATGTGGGGATAGAGAGAATTTTTATTTTTGGATGAAGCTCGAAGCTTTGATTATTACACAGACTAGACACCCTGAGTGACTGAACCCAACACTGTATTTTTGTCTTAAGGTGGGAAGAAATGCCACGAGGCCAATCAAATTGTTATGCAGTAACAGAACAACCAGCCGTGTAACAGAACAACAACCCGTCTAATGGGGGCGTGGACAACAGAAACAAAATTGCATTCAGATTGTATCCCATGAAGCAGGGTGGTTCAAACGTCCATGTCATACTTCTTACTCCCCTGAATTCTCATAGCAACGGGCAGAAACATGAGGGTTTTACAAACTAGGAAACCGGGGAAGATGAGAGTGTGCTGTGCCTCCCCCAAGCGCGCGTGGCGGTGAGGGTGTGAGCTGGGCGTACAGTGACGTCTCTGCCTCCTAGATCTGAGCTGTTTCCACTTTGCCACGTTGACTTTGCTGCTTAATGTAGAGTGATGGGATCAACCAAAAATCTATAGTTCTATCCTCTAAAAATAAAAATGACTTGACTGCTCTATGGACTCCCTGTCCATATTCATTACGCATGTGTCCTCTGAGATAGAAATCCTTTCTGGGGGCGTAGTTTGGACCAGATCGTCTCCCCTACTTGAACTAATGCCCACGGAGAAAGCTGGCTTGTAAGAGAATAGAGCCTGACCCTTGACCTAAGAGGTCCAGCAAAGCCCTGTGTGCCTGTGTTCACCCACACAGGGAGGGGGCAATGATTCTGTTCCACCTGAATGACGTACCGGACGTGTCACGTCTCTTGCAATGTTGATCCATGGACACGAAACCCAGTCTCTCCTTAAATGCCATCACTTGTAGCCTTGGCTAGATTCATTCAACAAGAGCACATTCCAAACCAAACTTTTGCAAACTTCCATCTGTCTAACGATTGGCTCTCACTTTGCCAGACACTAGGCTGGACATCAGAGGTGCAGTAATGAACACACGTACTGGCCCGAGGAAGTCCGGAGTCCAGGGGAGAAGACAGACAAGAGAATTGAATAAAGATTTCAGTGGGATGTACGGCAGTGGAGTCAGGAGGACAGGCTGTTCAGACAGACTGCTTGCTTTGGATCATAGCCTACCTCTTCTATTCACTGGCTTTGTGATCATGGGAAAGTTGCTTAACCTTTCTGTGCCTCAGGTTTATCATCTATAAATATTCAACCAGCACCAACTACATGTGAGACTGTTCTATATGTGAGCCAATGGTACATGAGGCTCTGGGTTAGAATTGTGACAGGATCAAGTCTTTGCTCTTAAGAAGTTTCCCTTCTATTGGGAGAGATACACAGGTAAATAGGCAGCCATTATAGTCCACAATAAGTGGTCCCGTGTGGGAATTTAAGGGCTGTGTGGGAGCTCATTGTTATTCAAATGTACAGAATGCTTTTTGTCCACTAATTGTTCTACCTAGTTAGGGTCCCCATACCGAAAGAGGAGCCAGATACCTGAATCACATTCAAAGGAGTCAGCAGGATGGTGAGGGGTGCAAAACCAGGTCCCAGGAGGGCAAAGCTATTTGTGTGAATGGTTGAATGCTGGCTGCCCGAGCCAACGACCACACCGGGCAGTCGGAGACCCTCATTACATATCTGTTGAGCAAAAGCACATGAGATTGGACACTATAATAGCCAGAGCTCTTGAAACATTAAATTGGAGGTCTGGGATGAAGTGAGAAGTCTATTATCGGAGGGGTTCAAGCTTAGGCAGGACAAACCTTGGCAGTGCCAGCCTTGATAGCATTAGAGAATTGGGTGGTAATTGAGTGTGCTGTGCTCTTTTGAAGCACTAATAGTGCCTTGTTTCTAAGTAGACGAAGGGTAACTAGCACCATATTTTAAAAGAACCAGGCTCTTCCTGTCCAGATTTAAGATTGTATTGGAACAGAAAGGTACCCAATCACTTTATTGGTTGGATTTTAGAATAATTAGCAATGATTAAATATTTATAATTTATGTTAATGCATGTTAGTTATTAAATTATGTTTAATGGCTAAGTGATTTTACTAATCAAATACTCTATTAATAATTAAAAAGTTAAACCATGCTGGCTTTATTTCAGATAAATCACACCATCCTAAACCCAGTCTTTAGGCTCATCCTAACACATACCCTATCCGCTGTGGTGGCTTTGTCCCTTCACTGCACGGCTCAGTCTCAAAATGACATCTTGATCACTAGAAACATGAGCTCTGCTGTCAAAACAAAAACAAATACGTCAACCTGGATATGTCTACATAGTCATATTTGATTTTCTTAACCCAATTTCTTAATGTGGGTAGGCCACGTTAGTTTTAAAAGAATATCACATGGCAAAAAAAAAAAAAAAAAAAAGTCTTTTAATCATATTCTTTCTTAATTTCAGACCACTTCAACTAAGTCTTTTTTTCCTATGCTTGTTATGGCCCCCAAATCCCCAGCCTCTTCTTGTACGCCCTTCCAGAGTGATTTAGTCTTACGTGCTTTGTAGTTCCTCGCAGTTAAAGACCTCCAGCATTGCCCCACCACAAAATGATCGAGTTGGTTAGTTTCTAGGCTCGGCTCACATGCTGTGTTGACTGGATTTACCTCCCTCCCCTCTCTCACATGTGACCTGCCTAAGGCCCCTTGTGTGCAAAGACATGAATCTACAGAATGTAATGTTTTCGATTTGGGAATTTTCATGTGTTTTACGTTATCTGTAAGTTACTGTTGTCATTTGTGTATCTGTGTGTTTCAATCTCATTCTGATTAGTTTAACGTGAGAAGCGCCCTACTTGTCCATACAAACTCTACATTAGTTAGCCTTTGAAAGAGGAGTCAGAAACCCACAGATTAACAGTGTTATTCAAAGTACTCAACTTTCTTTATCAATGATCAGCACCAGAGAGTTTGTTGATTGGTACAGTAGATGTTAGATATGTTTTTTAATTTGGTGAAATGACTGGACGGGTTGTAAGGATTCTGCCCTTGCATGAGCACGCTATAAAAATCTGTTGCTAAAATTACTGCCCTGCAGAATTAAGCCTTGGCCTTGGGGTTCCATCCAGGTCTGTGTGGGGCTCCTTAGGTAGGATTCTGTCACTTCTGCTCACTGAGGATTTCAAAAGTTAAAAATCCCAGAAGTTAAAAAAATATAACAATCACAAACATTTTCTAAGAAATGAGTAGAACACGAAATTACATGAGTACATACTTTCTACTATATCAAGTAAGCAATACATTTTCTAAAGTGACTAATAGTTTATACCCAAGGAGCAAATGTCTTACAGATCAATTGTGTCCCAAAAATATAATAGTGAGTGGGTCATTTGAAATTGATCATCAATACCTACATAGATATTATTGTGAACGATAGATAAGTATCCTATTTAGTCCATAAACCTGCTTAAACATAACAGAAATACTGTAACTACAAAGACAAGTACTATTTTAAAAAATCAGTATATTATTCTAGCAACTAAATAATCCCCCAAAAACAAGTCTTGTTGGAGAACTATAGTTTCATTTATTTGAATAATAAGCTTGGCAAATTATGGAGGAAGGGATTTCTGAAGGGGAATCCTGGGCATATTTATGGGTTTTCTATGTTGAGAACACTTAAAAAGTATACTTATTCTATTCCACAAATTAGGGATTTTCTCTTTTTTGATAGATCTAGTCTTATAGAAAGCCAAAAAAGTAGGGTGGCTTGTATGTTCAGCAAAGTAACAAAGTGGGAAAGGAGACAGAGGTTCTTAAAATAATTGAATCAACTATGAAGAAGAGATATGAGGATGCAGTTAGCTAAGGGGAATGCATATAGTTTGGGAACTTCAGAAATGACCTGGGATGATGTACACGTAGCTATGACTACAGGTGAGATGTGGAGAGAAGCAAGGGAACCATCTGGCGGGGGTGGTTCATCCCGAAGGGGAACGGAGAGAGGAGGTTGTGGCAGAAGAAAGTCTTCCTAGAGAGTAGATTTCCACATGCATCACTAGGTTGTGGTTAGCGGAAAACCACTGGTTGCTTTTCAGCGGTGACTTCGGGGTCCGTGAGCCTTGAGGTTGGCAGGGCATGCCGTAGTCTCTCCGCTTGAATCTCTGTTTCTATTGCTTGGATTTGTAAGTCAGACTTTCAGTGTATCTCCAGCATGAATTATTCTCTGCTTTCCAGACATCCATTGTATATCAGGGGACACTCTGTAAAGTACGTGGTTGCCAAACCACTAGGCTGCACACCTGAAACTATTACGAAATAGCATCAAACGTAAACTGGAACTGGAAAATAAAATTTAAATGAAAAGAATAACAAAATATGTGGTCAGAAACAAAAATCCATTTTAAAACTGGGGGCTTAACTTTTAGCTCACTACTCGTGTGGAATAGGCTGTACTTGTGATATAATTCATGATTAAATATAGTCAAATTTCAATTATGCTCCTGGGACAGCCACTAAGCCAAACAAAACAACACAACCCTGGTGTCACACAATTAACTTATGGACTCAAGTTCTTGTTTCCAAAAGTAATATTATAAGATGGAAAGGAGAAGGAAATAACAGAGACGGAAGTAACTGAGCACCTACAATGGGACAGACACTGTACAGGGGGTGTGTCTATGCTGACTCCCTCAATTAAAATTCTATGAAGAGGATATTATTTTTCTCCATTTCTCCAGAAAAGTGGCAAAACCAGATGAAGCAACACTATGGCTGACATTAGAACCAGATGCAATGACCAATGACCCCTGTCCCCTAGCTGCCAACCCATCAGTAGAGACCACACCCTGAAAAGACACACCTGGAAAGCTGAAGAATATTCTACTGAGATCCTCTCCTGGGACCTCCCCTAAAATTCCCACCTTTAGAAAACAAAAACCCTTAGGACAAAGGACCCAAAGCTTGTGTTCTCTCTCTCTCTCTCTCTCTCTCTCTCTCTCTCTCTCTCTCTCTCTCTCGCTCTCTCTCTCTCAGGCACGTATTTTTACTGTTTTACAGGCAATGAAAACAAAAGTCAGACACATCACATGAAACATGGAAAGCGACACATGGGAATGAATGGTGGTCCTTGGATCCGGCCCTCAGGCTCTGTGCCATCTATGCCACGCTGCCCCCAGTGCGTTAGGTCCTTAATCCCCTACAAGCATTATAACCCAGAGGAGGAAACAGTGCATCACACTTCTCAGGAGACATGAAAATCAGTCACTTCTTCGCTTTGACAAGTTGAATTGCAAGTAGCAGTGTGATTGCTCCATCATTGCTGCCATTATCATGGCGAGACCAAAGTTCCATTGCAAATGACCCAAGTGTCCAATAGAGAGAGACAACCCTGTCGTAAATGAGGCTGGAGCAGCTTCATGCCTGTGGGTGTGGGATTCGGAGGTTCTGTGAGCTCACAGACTGTCTTGCCAGCCTGAGTGCTACATGGGAAAGGAATTCATGAACACACCTACAATCCTGGGCTTTTTTGTTTTCTGAAAGAAAGTGCTAAAATCCAAAACAAATGACCCAATGCACTTTGTATTGGTATCTGTCTAGTTTTTGTTTGTTTTAAAAAATTTTTTTTCCCTTTGTTGATTTCAGAGAGAGAGGAAGGGAGAGGGAGAGAGAGATAGAAACATCAATGACAGGGAATCGAACTAGCAACCTCTTGGTGCATGGGTTGACCGTCAACCACTGAGCCACACCAGCCCGACTATATCTGCTAGTTTTTACCCAAGCACAAACAACATCTTTGCACATATATTCATGGAAACCAGTTTTGATTTTCTGTTGATCTCCGGGGGTTGCTTTCTAGGGAAAAAAAAAAAAAATCAGATTCATCTCTGTCATCAAGGGTAGTGATTACAGGACATCAAATCCAAAAGTTAATAATAGCAATTCATTGCTACAAGTATGTGTTGAATGGTGCACATTCTCTCAACAAAAAAATGTATTGAACACCTATTCTATGCAAATCCCTATGAGGATACAAATACCAATAAGACAAAGACTGTGCCTTTGAGAATTTTAGCCTTTAGAAAAGGAGATAAAATTCACACTAATAGTTCTAATCGTGGGTAGAAATGCAATTAGCATCATAAAAGAAGTACAGATGCTGGTGTGTGTGGTGTACTTGGAGCTCAAACGTGGTGCCTGCACTTTAGGGTTCCCAGTATCGGGGTTCAATTCTGCCTTGCCCGTTTACTGTTCTGACTTGGGGTACACAATTATGCTGGATCTCACTTCCCTATTTATCAAGTGGTCCCGATCACACCTATCTCATAGTCGAAGGGTTACAGGGAGTAATGTATGCAAATTGCTTACATAGATCTAGGCAGAAATCGCTATGATAAAGGATAAAAAGGTTGTTTCAAGTTAAGATCACCAGGAAAAGTTTCCTGATAGAAGTGATACTGTAAATGAGTCTTGGAGGCTGGATGGAGGGAATGACATTGTCAAGAGCTAAGACGGAAAGGCACAGGGCACATTCAGAGAACAAAGTGTGGCTTAATTTAGTGGGAGGGGTCGTGTGTTGGCGGTGAGCTGGGAAGAGGGAAGCTAATGCTGAAGAGATGGCTGGACTGTGAGTGGGAATTGATTTGGACGTTGGACTGAATGGCTTCAGACCAAGAACTCAGAAAATTACAACCCGCAGGTGAAATCCAGTCTGTTGCCTGTTTTGCTATGGCCCGTGCCCTAAGAATGGTTTTTACATTTTTAAATGGTTGGGGGGAAATCAAAAGCAGAAGAATGTGAGCAGTGTATAAAATATCAATTTCAGCGTTCGTAAGCCAAGTTTTACATGGACAGAGTTGGGTAGTGGCAACAGATGTCATCTGGCACCTGGAGCCAAGAATATTTGTGGTCTGGCCCTTTGTGGACAAAGTGTGCCGACCCCTGGTTGAGAATGTCGTCCGTGAGCGATGGGAATGCAGTGGAGGTGTTTGAGGAGGGTGGTGATGGGCCGAGAGCTGTTTACAAAATTAATTTTGCAGTCGAATTTGGGATGGGAATTTGCCAGAGTCCATGACACTTCAGACGAAGGTGGTCAGAGCTGGCCAAGAATGGGCCGGAGGATGAACAGGAAGGGGAATATTGGAGGCAGCTATACGCCTGGTCTCGCCCTATTTGAGTCTCCTTTCAGCATTTCAATTCCATTTACAAAGCCTATATTAAGATCTTGCACTCATGGAAAACTTCCTGAACATCTACACAGAGGAAGAAAATGGGAAGGAATTCCAGGAATGGAGAGGGTATCCTAATGGGTTTGTTAACCCAGCTTGGAATGCCTGGTACATGGCAATGACCTCACACAGAGGGAGAAACTGGGAGACAGTCCCCAAGTTGCATTACCTGGTTTATTTCCCTTTCTGTAGGAACTCGTCCTCCAAGCAGACTTGCTACCCTGGACGGCCACTGCCCATCTCTCCCCACCAGGGAACAAAAACCTTTTGTGAAAGAATTATATTTCTGTGGCACTGGTATAACCTTAGATGAGGAGGGACTATTTTAGGATCTAAGTTTCAGCTAAAAGGAGGCCAGCACCTGGGCAGCTTATCTCTGTCCCAGTGTTAAATATTTTAGAGACACCAGACTCTGTGGCTGCGTTGTTTGCAGACCATTATCAGCGGCAGCCAGAAGAAATTAGAACAGGCTTAGCAGGCAATGCGTTTTGTTTACATCTACTCATTAAAAATATTAGAATTGCCTCAAGGCTTTCCATGTCTTCTGCAATTTTTAAATACAACAGTGTTGCTTTACCGTGAACAAATATCAATAATAATAACAAGATGGGCTACATGGTTCACGAATATTTATTATTACGCAGAGGTTGAGTCCCATTCAAAGCAAATGGCTTCTACCTGGCATGGCACTCCGATGCCTTGGCTATCCTATGACTTTCTGAATCTCAAATATTGTCTTCAGTTGTCTTGGTGAAGTTCCTTGTTCTTTAGACCAGGTGACCTGACCTTTTTATTGGATAAATATGGTTATCATGTGTCTCCGGGGTGTAGTTGTCAAAATTGATTGGTTGACTTATAATAAGAAGAATTGCCTGGTAATGTGGTTTTCTGAGTTGCCGAAATTGGTCCACGGTTCTGCAAGTTTAACTATTTCAGTGCTGGCTCTGCCGCTTGCCAAGCGTCTGATGTTGGCAAAGGCGGTGGACACACAGGTCACCTAGCCAGTCTGTTTTCCCTTCTTTCCTCTCAGAAGCAGCTATTTTTGTTCACATGTGTACTTCTCACATTCATGATTCAGCAGAAAGGGGTCCATTCCTAGCTCCAGAAATGGTCCTTATAAGTGTTAGCATCCCAGCATATGACATCCCTTAGCAACAACTACTGACTCAGGAGTCATCACATGACCTAAGGTGTCCGTGAAAAACTGAGGTGAAGGAGAGAGTTTGTACCACAGAGGAGGGGGTTCTCTCTCATGCTGGACAGAAACAAGGACACTGTGACCCATCTCGTGTGAACATCAGGTGGTAGAGATGCAGGAGGAAGCTGGCACTGAGGATGGAGAGAATTTAGGTCCCTGTATGACGCCTGGAGACTGCCTGCCTCGATGCTTTCAGTTGCAGGCAAGAATACACTTCCTTGTTGATCACACTTAAATAGGGCTTTCTATTACTTGCAGCCAAAGAATTCTGGTGGATGGTTGGATATCCTTAAAACTGAGCTCTCTCATCTCTAAGTCTTAATGGTCAATGTTAGACCTCGGTTCTTGAGTTCAGCTAAGAATTCAGAGCCAAGAACTCTAATGCAAGGGAGAGTATATTTAGAGAAAGAAAGTCACAGAGATAGAAGAAGTGAGCCAGCTGGGCTGTGTGGACTCAGGAAACAGGTTACAGAGACGAAAGTAGGGCCCTTGGAGCTTAGGAGAAAGACAGCAAAGGTACGTGCCTGAGAAAGAGAGAGCCCTGGGTCCTTTGTCTTAAGGTTTTTATTTGTTTTCTAAAGGCAGGGATCTTAGGGGAGGTCCCAGGGGGAGGATCTCAATAGAATATTCATCAGCTTTCCAGGTGAGTCCTTTCAGGGTGTGGTCTCTACTGATGGGTTGGCAGCTAGGGGACAGGGGTCTTTGGTCATTGCATCTGATTCTGGTGTCAGCCATGAAGTTGCTTCATCCGGTTTTGCTGCTTTTCTGGGCCTGGAGATGAAACATAACTGAGACCTAAATGTCATCTGTAGTTTAACCAAAACTCCGACTCTGGTCAGCAGACCCAAGGCTTTGTTCCTAAGATTAGATGATGTGGGTCAGAACCTCATGGTCCTGAGGACTTAATGCTGAAAGGAGTGGTCATGCAAGGGCTTGTATGGGAGTCATCGTATGAGGCTGCTCTGCGGACCCCTTGCTCCTCCTTGAAGGGGGTCTAAACCGCGTGGCAGGCAACATGCGAGGGCAGGGAAGGTCAGGTTCTAGCTTGTACTGGTTGTTTCCGCTAGTTCTGCCCCTGCCAGGCCCGGGACTTTTCACCTGCCTGCTCCGCTCACGCCTGTCCAACAGCCTTCTCTAGCACAGGCTTCTGCTGAGGGTTAATTGACAGCCAGCGCTCAATTAATTTAGAAAGCACTCTTTTATATTGTCCTTGGTAGATAGTAGAGTTCTGGGCCCAGATAATAGATACTTCATTATATTTGTTGATTCACAGTTTATGTGAGACCTGCTCCATTTATCATTTGCTCCCTGGCTTTGATTTTCTCTTTGTTTCTACATTTGCTTTAAAAAAAATTTTTTTTTATACCAGATTGGAGAACTGTGGTGTCAGCATCAGCTTCTAGGGTTCATTTAGAAATGAACACTTACTTCCCAGGCCTCTTTTGCCTTTTCCCCCAATTTTTAA
The DNA here is from genome assembly GCA_030848825.1 of Tadarida brasiliensis. Taxonomy (NCBI): domain Eukaryota; kingdom Metazoa; phylum Chordata; class Mammalia; order Chiroptera; family Molossidae; genus Tadarida; species Tadarida brasiliensis. The sequence goes on from CM061272.1 coordinate 61,275,914, forward strand.
ACTCAGACAGAAACCTAGGAAAGAGGTCTAGTGGAAGAGCCAGCCATGTGTGAGGACAGTGTTCCCATTTTGTTTCTTGTCAGTGATAAGGTCTTCATTTAGCATCCTGAGTTAGCAGCGCAGTTAAAGCTAGAAGCTAGCTCATCCCCCCTCCCCCTATTTCTGGTCCACTTTTTCTGTTGTTGGTTTGCCCACCTTGTGGGTTCTTAAAATAATTCAATGCTGTGTGGACAGCTCTGACAGTGGGCTATTGTTAGTTTAATTTATTTGCAGAAGGGATCGTTTGTTGGCCAGGATATGCTAATCTGGCATTATAATTCTCTCCCTGTACGTATTAAGCTGTAGTCATTTTTGCATTCGCATTTCTTCATTAACCCACATCTGGGGGCTGACTGTGAGTGTGTAATTGAAATGATGTTATTAGGTTTGCTGGTGTAGATCACAGGAACCCAGGTGGCACAGCCTTGACTAATATGTTTAATTTCTTTGTTAAATGATATATCTATCCCTTAGACCTTTCATTAAGTTCCCTTTGTAACAGGCTTACAACAATTGCCCTAGGCTGGTAGATTCTAAGCTGCCATTACTCTGGGGAACTTTAAGGGTGATTTGGGGAGTCACAGACTGAAACCAGAGGGGGAGCAGGCTGGTGGACGCGTCCTTAGAACATATCAGCGCAGCACTTCTGATGGTGACTACGAGGGCATTGGAAGCAGGAGGAAGTCTCTTTACCATTCTGGATACAAAACCATTTTTAAAAGGAGTCTGGGAGTCTGGTCAAGGGTGAGAGGGAGAGGTCTAGATGGATAACAAGGGTCAGAGAGGTCTGACCACAGGGGACAGCATCTAACCCATACTTGGGATTCCTCGTGTGACAGCCACGGCACTAAGCTTTTTTAAACATTATTTTATTTAGTCCTTGTAACTGCCCTGCAGATAGGCATTCTGATCTCTGTGGAAGATGATGTTTCCCTGTCTAAATGTGTTCAAGGCTATTTTCGCTTGTAAATAAAGGAACAAAAGGCAGGTCTGCAGGCCTCCGAGCTTGCATTGTTGTTTTTACAAGATCTCAATTCTGAATATAAGGAGTGCAGTTCGTTGGCCTCTGTTCTCCGGAGTGAGAAATAAATGGGAGCAGGACCTCTGAAACATAAAGTAGGATACAGATACCTGGTGCTATAAGGAGTCTGACTGAAGGGGAGAAGCAACCTGTTTACCTAACAGGATGGAGAGACTAAGTATCTCCCACGTTCCTCTTGTCGGATGTCAGCGGGCAAAGCCTTTCTGATTGCTTGGTATTAAGGGCCGCTCCATGATCAATGCTCTCCTGGGCATCCCTGCCATTAGAAGATGTTCCCATGTCCTTGTCCCTGGCATGGGCCCCATCCTCATGCCTCTTCTCCAGACCACTTAGGCCCTGATCTTCCCATCTTTCTCCTTCCACTCAGACCCTGACCAACTAGTCCTGCCATTTGCCTGCCCACCTGTCCATGTAGTCCCTTACTTCAGGCCACCTCTCTTCCAACACAAAGTGTGATTAGGTACATCAAGCAAAGCCCACAGAGAAAATTAACCTCTCCACTGTGTTCAGGGGCACCCTTGGTATGTGTCCAGTTCAGCAGCAGGCCATTGTGAGTTTCAAACCACCTCCAAGCCAACCCAGCACCGAACCAAGCCGAGCCCTCTTCTCTCCATCACCTGGTCATAGCACATGGACAGAGGAAGATACACCAGTGTAATAGTGGTGGGTGACTTGAGTACATGGGCCACCTCCACAGAGAGACTACTTATACCTCAAGCACATTTAAATTTTTAAAAATTTGTCTTTATTGTTGAAAGTGTTACAAATATCCCCCCTTTGTCCCCCACTGACCCCCTCCCGCCCGTCTTCCCCACACTAATATCTGTGTCCATGGGTTATGCATATATGCATGTAAGTTCTGTGCTGAATCTCTTCCCACCACCCCCTTCCCTCTGAGATTCCTATTTCTTTATGTCTTTGTCAGACTGGGAGCTCTTTGAGGGCACACAATGACTCTGAAAACCCAACCTCCAGAAGAGACCCTGGCGCCAAGTAGGTCTTCCATAATTGCTTATTGAAATGAAATGAGTAATGTGTAGGCGACAGAGACAGGACGAGAAGCCAGATGTACACACTGAGTTCGGGGCCTCTCCCACCGCATCTGGTAGAGTTATCACCAACGCAGTTCCTGGGGGAAGGGCTGGGAGGGCCATCGCGGAACCCACTGACACTTCCCCAGAGGATTCCCAACCATCTTCCAACACTCATCCGGGAGTCTCCCCGAGTGCAGCCGCCGGACCTCGCGAGGCCAACAAGCTCCATGGCACCCCCCACTGTGGTGCCCATGTCGTTCTTGTCATGCTTGATTCCATTTTTTGTTAATCCGTCAGTCTCTCCATAGGCTGTGAGCCCCCAGAAAGCAGAAACGTATCTTCTTTTCCTTTGAGCATACTAGCGTATGCTCAGCTAGTATGAAGTCAGAGGCGGAGAGAGGGATGGCGGGCCACGGACATCTGTGCGCTTCGGCAGAGGACGCAGGGGTTTAAGTTTCTTGGGGAGAAGCCTCAGTGAGGATGAGTCAGATGTATGATGTCTTCTTATGCTCAGTACCTGAATTGGCTTTCCATGGCTGAGACTGTTTCCCTTTGGCTACATTCCCCAAAGAGGCCCAAATAGCCTCTTATCTTCTGCTTTGTCAAAATCCCACTTCACATACCTATTTAGGGTCCAAGTGCAATGAACAGTGAGGTACAAAGGTCTCAGTAGGAAAACGACCAGAGAATTGAAATGAAGCCCTCTAGGAATTCTCAGTGATGCACTAAACAACGAGTCTTCATTCACTGGATGGCATGGGGGAAATCACTGACTATCAAGATCTCAGTTTTCATATTTTAAAAATGGAGAAAAAACATCTCCTTTTATTCCTTTTTATTAAATTTATTGGGGTAACACCACTGGTTAATATGATTATATAGGTTTCAAGTGTACATTTCTATGATATAAGATCTTAGTATTATATATATGCCCACCGCCCAAAGTCAAATAATCTTTTGTCACCATATATTGGACCCCCTTTTTCCTTCACTACCCCCCTATCCCCCTTCCCTCTGGTAACCATCATAATGTTGTCAGTGTCTATAAGGTTTTAGGGTTTGTTTGTTTTCCTCGTTTGTTCATTTGTTAACTCTTAGTGGCCTTTTATCAGATAGTCTTTGACTATTTATACCGGTGTCCTTGTCACACAGCCAGAAAGTGGCAAAGCCAGACTCGAACCCAGGGCTGTCTAATCACAGCCACTAAGCCCCGTGGACTATCTGCACTCACATTTGAGCACACAGAACAACAAAGAGGTCTGGGGGACAAAGTGGCTGACATTCATCTCAAGCAGGGAAGACCGGGAGCGAGGCTGTACACTGGTAACGATGTTTAAGGAACACTGAGTAAAGAAAGATAGGAATCATCAGGCAATGTTCTCTCAAATTAGTTTTTGAACTTGACATTTCAAGTTTGCGCGGAACAGGTTTGCCTGCTTTCTATTTTGGAGCATCCCTGGGAACACGGAGATGTCTTGCTTTGAAGGGCATTACAAATTGATTCATTTCTCACCGTTCAAGTAGGATGTAGGCATGTTTCTCGGAGGTGAGCCTATGGGATTGTAGCATCACATCTGATTACAGTACAGTAGATTCCCAGCACGTGGGGTACAACGGCCTTCAATGTCTGTGTATTCAATGAATATGGCTTTTCATTTACGGAGGCTTACTTGAAGGGCTGGTGGCAGGCAGTATACCGGGGCAGTGGTAAGGAGGGTCTACCCAAATACGTAATTTGATTTCAAGTTTGCTTTGCAATTTGAGTTTAGGTGTTTAGTGGGTCTAAGTTTTAGGCTGTAACGGACAGCACAAGGGGTAATGGATAATTTCTTACACGAACACAAGGCATTAACAGACAGAGATGAGTCAGAAAACAAAGGTCACTGAGAACAACCTCAGACTAGGTCTAGTTTTCAAAATTCAAGTTGCTTTGTAAATCCCCTGATGATATACTTTCAGTGTGGGGCTAGAAAACCCTTATAAAAAGTGAAATCGAATAAAAATCAACAGAGCCATAGATTTTAAAAGAGGAAAGAATGCTGATTTTATTGACTTCTCCAAAACACACACCAATGTTTTGGGATGCATTTGGAGATGGTCATTGGATGTGAAGGCGATTGGAGACATTGTGTGCAGATGCATCTGAATCAAGATGTATCTCTGAGCCCAGCCAGTGTGGCTCAGTGGTTGAGCGTCGACGCATGCACCAAGAGGTCGCCAGTTCGATTCCCAGTCAGGGCACATGCCCAGGTTGTGGGCCCAATCCCCAGTGGAGGGCATGCAGGAGGCGGCCAATCGATGCTCTCTCTCATCGATGTTTCTATCTCTCTCTCCCTCTCCCTTCCTCTCTCTCTAAAAATTAATAAAGGAAAAAAAAATAAAAAGATGTATCTCTGCTTCCGGGAAGTGTTTACACACTTTTTTGCACCTTCCAACACTTTACAATTGAGATGCTATTCATAAGATGCACTGCTTACTGAGCTTTTACTTGGTGCCAGACCCTGTAAGAGGCTCTTCATAAACATTAACTTCCTTTATTTAGTTCTTTAAAATAGCTCTCTGCTGTTGAAATGATTTCACTCAATTAGTCTGGTCTCTCGAATATGTCAATCCGACCTTCTGCTTGCGGCTGGATTCCCTCTCCCTTGCATTGTTATCGCTGGGTGCACATCTCATCTCCGCCTCCCCCACACCCCCTGGTTATTTATAGCTATAACCCTGGTACAATACCTACTGCCCCAGGCGAGCAATTTATTTGTCAAATGGATAAACACTTGAACACCCTTGATCTTCAACACACTTCCTTGGATGTGCTGCTTCGCTCCCCTACTCACTGCTTTGGGGAAGAGAAACGCAGAAGTTCTTGCTTTCTCCCCTCGTGGACTAATTGGTCTCGAGCTCTGGGCAGTTCTGCTTCAGCCTCTAGACAGCCCTTGAAAGTCATTTGTGGAGGCGTCATTGACTTTTCTTTGGAAACATAATCTGGAGAGAAATGATAAGAGGGGTCGCAGGCGGAGAGGAAAGCTAAGCATGAGCGGCAGGCTTCCAGGGGAGAGAGGACGAGCAGCTGAGCCAGGGAGGGGGCAGAGGGCCGCTGCTGATGCGGCTGCCACGGGCCTGAGGGACTGAGGCAGGGCGGAGGGGGGACAGGCCACAGGGACAGCGGGACGGAGTTCAGTCCCAGGTGCCAACTGTGTGGCCTTCGTGAATGTATTCATTCCTAGGCCTCTTGAGGCTCGTCAGTCCCTGACAGTCCTTTTTCATAGGGTTGTTGACATAGCTCTAAATTAGAGAGTACTTGTGAAATACTTAGCACAGTACCTGAGCATACAGTAAGCGCTTAATATCAGCCCAGCAAATAATTTCTACCTAACAGGTTCTGAAACATAAAAATAAGTAAGTTCCCTTTGGCATTTGATTTTGTGATGTAAACATTTATTGAGCACTTACTGTGTGCCAGATACATCGGTAGGTATGCAAGCCCCTGCAGGGGGTAAACCAAAGGCCCTTAGTCTCATGGGAGGAGCCAGCGTTTTGGTGCACAGAATTCACATAAAATATGAGACAAAAATACATAACTAGGTAATGTGTTTGAAGCTGCTGCCTTGGGCTAAAGCCTCAGCTCGCCAGCCCAGAGTGTGAGAAGTAACCAACAAAACAGCTGGATCACAATTATAGCGGCTTATTAAATAGACTCCCAGGGTTGACGGGTAATCTGGGGAGGTGGGGAAATGAAAAAAAATAAATTTAGGATCCCACAGACACCACCTCTGTGTCTTCTTAGAAAGAGCCTTTTGTAAGAGGAAGACCAAAGCCTAAACAAGATGCATTTCTAAGATTTTGACAAACAGCTACCCTAGCAGATTAATACTGTGTAACTTCATTGTTTCTGCCGCCTCCTGACACTTCGGCTGTGGGGTGATGTGGTACATCCACAAAACGTCGATGGGGAACAGGAATTCATGTTTTGCTGCTCAATCTCCCATTTCAGGCTCCTCTCCCAACTTAAACACACAGATCTTCCCTCCCATATAACATTTTTATTCAAATTGCATAAGACTATAATTCCTAGATTCACTGCTGTGAAGGGCAAAGTTATGAAGCTACCTCCCATACAATGAAGTGTTAAAAGTAGCAGAGGTGTACACAGGAGATATTCACCGGGGCTCAGGTAACAGCAGGGTCAAGATATTTGTAAGCAGATCTAAGTGAAAAGAAAATAGGAAAAATGGTGGCGGAAGGAGACTTGACTTTGGGTGGTGAACACACAATACAATACGCAGATGATGTGTTATAGAATTGTACACCTGAAACCCATATAATTTTTTTATTTTATTTTATCCTCACCCGAGGACATTTTTGCATTTATCTTCAGATAGAGAAGGCGGGAGAGAGGGAGGAAGAGAGAGAGAGAAACATTGACATGAGAGAGACACATGGAGTGGTTGCCACCCACACGACCCCAACCGGGGCCAGGGACAAACTGCAACTGAGGTACGTGCCCTTAGCAGGAACCGAACCTGGGACTCTCTGGTCTGAGGGCCGACGCTCTAACCGCTGAGCCAAATCAGCCATGGCTGAAACCCATATAATTTTATTAACCAATTTCACCCTAATAAATTCATTACAATTATAAAAATAAAATAAAATGCAAAAATTGTCAGGTCTAAAAGTCATCCTATTCAGTTGTGTTCTTCAATCAGAACAAAGTCAGTAAAGATAATGAGATTCAAATTCAATTGTGAAAACAGTCAGTTCATAGCACTGACCTGTAATAGTCCAACACTACAGTAGGATAGCAAGTATACCCACACCTGTATATATTTGTGTGTGTGCATGTGTGTATATTTCTGTGTGTATGCATAAGAGTGTTGGGGCTGGAAGGATTGGAGAGGCAAGATTGTGGCGTGTAGGCGGGGATGTAATCTTGAAGATGTTGTATTCAATGCTTAGGACTTGGAAACTATCCACTAGGCTATAGCACACTGTTGTGCCATGAACAAATTTTAGTTATGCCAAGATAACTACCTTCTCAGTCTTCAGGGTGATGGGGTGGGACCTAGGATAGCCACACCCACTGCAGATCACCTCCAGCTGCAAGCATCTCTATCCTCAACCATAGTGAGCCGAAGGAATATTCGTGTTTTCTACTAGGCTTATTTGATCTTCCTTTTTTGTTGTTGTTTTGTTAATCCTCACCCAAGGATATTTTTCCATTGATTTTTTTTTTTTTTTAGATAGAGTACAAGGCGGGGCGGGGAGAGAGAAAGAGAGAAACATCGATGTGAGAGAGACACATCAATGTCTTGTCTCCTGCATGACCCCTTGAACCTGCAACGCAGGTATGTGCCCTTGACCGGGAATTGAACCCGTGACCCTTCGGTCTGCAGGACAATGCTTCTTAACTGCTGAGCCAAACCAGCCAGGGCTTATCTTCCTTTTAATGTAATTTTTTCAAAGAGCAGTTGCTGTTGAGGTCTCTTGGTTCACTGCTAATAAAGACTTTTCTCTCAGCAAAGAGTCCTGGGTGAGTGATGTTCTGATTTTAGAGGTGATCCATTGACTTTAGAGAGTATAAAAAGATAAATCAGTGTGGCCCATATTCAACTACCCTCTTCAGTGGTTGGTTATTTGAAGATCAGGCTGGATTAACGAAGAGAAACCCCTCTAGAAAACACTGAGGCATTATCATATTTTAAGTCAATGGAATCATTTCTCATTTATTAGCTTTGGGACTTTCTGTTCATAGTACGCACCTGACAAGGTAGGAATGTAAAGAGAAAGGCCAAAAAGAGCCAAAATGATCAAGAAGAAATAAAAGAGTGTGTACATTACTACTGCGAAGGTTCATCTTGGAAATTAGTTGTAGAAATACAGGCACTAGCATTCCAAGAGATATCAACTGACCCGGAAGAATATGATCCATGGTCTTAACTAAGAACTTTGCCACAGGGAAGTCGTACACGTGGCTGTCGCTGTGCAGCCATGATTTGAATTGTGGTTCCCCTCTGGGAGCCCAAATGGTTTTAAGGAGAAAGTGCTGTTGCTTTCCATCAGCTTACAGCATAGAGGCAATTGCTTCTTTAAAAAATATATCTAAATAACATGTCAAGATGATACATGCTTGTAAAGGAATGTTTGTGGAGTGTTCAACACAGCGACGACTCTTTCTGGCACAATTCAATAGCGGTTTTCAATTTTCTTTGGAGGGCAATATTCAGTATGCAAAGAAAAACCCACACTGTAGAAATGACGGGAGCATTGGCAGATCGAAGCAATGTTTTTAGTGATGGTTTTAGTACAGCAATTTAGATGTTGAGTGGTGGATTACTTTTCTGCTCAGTTCACTGAACTCATATTAATGTTATCATATAGACTTATTATCTGTATTTCCCTTTGGGCATCTATGTGAATCATCCGAAGGGAGATGATGAGGGCAAGGCAAAAAGCAAGCAAAATAGGGTTAATATTTTTAAAGAACATGATAGGGAAGTAGGAGCTCTGAGCTGTTGTTTTGGTACCAATCAATGAACTGATCTTAGATCAAGTGACTGTTTTTCTAGCCCTCATTTTCATAGTTGATAAATAATAAGAACTAACTCTGTTATTGTAGGGGTTTGATGAAAAAGTATGTATGTCAATTTACTAGCTGTATAACCTTGAGGAAGTTGCCCTTTTCATTTATTTATTGTTAGATAAACATTTGACATTGAGTGTTCACTGTGTACCAGGACTGTGCTTGGCATTAGGGATCAGTAGTAGACAAATAAAAATACATAATAGGTTCTTCTAGTGTGCTTTACTTAGGGTAAAACCCTCAAACAACCAATCCTGCTAATAAAGGTGTAATTACATTCTGAGCTCAGGGCACTGCATGGAAGATGTAAGGTCCTCTATGGCATGACCAGGGGTACTGATGGGGACTGGCACAGCAAGGAAAGCTTACCTGAGAAGCCATCCTTGAGCTGAGATCTAAAGGAGATAACAAAGTAAGAGAGGAACCAGAAGTCCAGACTGAGGAAACAGTGTGTGCAAATATCCTGGGGTCTGGGAGACGGGTGGCTATGGTAAACCAAAGACCAGGGTAGCTGGAGCAAGAATGAGTTGGAGCAAGTTTCTGGAGGAAAATGGAGAGGAAAGCAGAGTCAAAGAAAGAGTCTTACAGACAGCCTTCAGAGGTTTGGTTTTGTTCCAGTGACAACAGGAACCTCAATTTCCATGCTTAAAATGGAGGAAATGGGAGAGAGGAGTTAATGAGTTTGATTATAGATGTAAATCCCATAGCACTGAGCCACTACACAGTAGACTTATTAATAAACAATTCTCTCAACATATGCTCTGAACTATAAAACTTTTTCACTGTTGGTTCCTCTTTTCACCATTAGGTCTTTATTTGATGCACATTAACCACATTTGGTTCATTTTCACATGAAGTATTTTCCTTCCTTTCCTGAAGCCATAGTGAATAGCAAATAGCAGAATGATACCAGAGTCATAGTATTGAATATTCGTACTCTATGGGTGACTTGCAAAAGAAAACTTGTCTCTATTTCTTAATTATTATTTATTGAGATATAATACACATATAAAAAGTACATAAATCCCTGTTGTACAGTTTGATAAGTTTTCACAATGTGTACACATACATGCAAACACCACGCAGGTCAAGCAAGACTTGATGATGGCGCCAGCAGCTAAAGCCCTCATCACACTCCCTTCCCATCCCACCTCCTGGTCCTTCCTGGTGGCAACCACTATCCTGACTTCTGCTATCACTTCCTTTTGCCTTTTTTTGGAATTTTGTTGCAATATGCATCCTTTTTGACTTAACCTCTTTGTTCATAATTTTTTTTAAATTGAAACTACAAAAATTATATTTTATCTTAATGAAAAATTCAAATTGAATGATAAAAGATTAAAAGTTCAAGTTACTTTTCATATGTTTTTACCATAGTTGTCTTTAAAATATTAAAAATCATCTATTAAAATTAAAAGGCAAATACAACGAATGGTACAACTAATACATTTTATCTAATACAGCCAAAATGTTAAATAAAATATTTAAATAAATCTGAATTTTTAAGTTTTGAAAATTTAATGAAGTCTCAGTAGACATTTTATTTGTAAGATTTTCCTATTGTGTAGCACGTGGAGGTAATTTATTAATTTTCATTATTGCATAGTAGTCTGCCATGAATACACAGAATTTATTTTTCTGTTCTAGTGTTAATAAACGCTTAGGAGCATTCAATACATATTTTTGAATGAGCAAATGAATGAATAATCTTCTCTAAGACTCAGTTTTTTTCATATTTAATAATAAAATCAATATTTATTTCAAAGAAAGGATTGTTGTGAGGATTAAATGGGAAAAAGCATGCAAAAATGCCTATTCAGGGACATACAATACGTGTTCATTAAGTGGAATCTATGTATAATCATTTCAGGGGTCCCTATCTAAAGGATTTAGACAATGGGGGAATTATTATAAGTAAAAATACTTTCTTAATAAAAACTGTCTAGAATAAAGTGTTGGAATCATGAGGGAATCACACCATATAAGCACTTGCTGTCGATTGCAACCCTGAACTTGCTAGCTGATTTAGCCTATCCCAGACCATGCTCCTGCTGAAGAATGAAGCAATTATATGGATGCTTTAGCACCTTAATTGCCTTGGTCTTCCAAGCTCTCCTCCTGGCTTTGCACTGGTGTCCTGTTCCGCTGGCTCTACCCTTGGCATTGTCCCCTGGTTTGCACAACACTCTGGTTCTTGGGTTTGCCACCCCACCTTGATTTGTAAAGGTGACACGTGCTGTTTTCTATGCCCAAACCTGCAACAGACTTGCTTTGCAAGTTCCTCCTACTTCTGGTCATCTTGCCTGAAGCATTTTGCTCTATTTCTAGCCCAACATAGCTAAAACTCTGAAGAGAATTCAGAGAGTCATTGTGCTGAACGTACAGGGATATAGATATTGATTGGCATATTGGCTGCCAGTTGGAATTGTGGTAAACAGGAAAGCATAGAAGCCTAATAATAGAGCAATGCAACAAGGTCATTGGAGTGGCCCTTGGGAAACTGGTTGGTGTATCATTGATGACAGAGAGGAATTATGACAGGATAGCTGGGAAGGGCTACTTCACTCAGTACTGTCACCTTTCTCCAACTCCTGTATTCGTGGACCACATCCAACCAGAATTCTTTCTGAGATATACACTGTTGCCAGTGAGGTCTCTGAGTCTGGCACAGAGCTGTTCTATGAGTATAGTGAATTCAACTACCTGGTGACCATCTCCACTGAAATGACCTACAGAAAGATGAAACGTAACATGTCCAAGGTACAATTTATTATCATTTCCTAACCATTTCTCCTGTATTGCTAACTCCAGTCAAAAACCTGGGTACTGTCTTTGACATTTCCCATTCAATCAATAACCAAGACCTGGTCACCCTGTCAACTAAATAGTCTCTTTAAAATATGCCTTCTTCTCTTTATTCCCACTCAGTTTTCTTAAAATGCATAATTTCTAGTCCATAATAACATATAAGGCTTCCAATGTACTTGCCTGGGTTTTCACTTGACATCTCCACCTCCACTCATCCATTCTTCATCTTGCACTCTAAGAGATCTTTCTAAATTTCATACCCGATCATGCCACTTCTCTACTGAAAATCCTCTTGTGATTCCTGCTTGCCACTTAGATGAGGCTGACTATTTAGCACGGACCCTACATTCTTTCATGATTTTGTCCCTGGGCGTTCATCACCTGTAAACTTCTTTTCTTCAGCCATTATGAAATATTTGCTATTCCAGGAAATATTTTCATGCTCCTCTCTGGATCTTTGCTTGGAATACTCTTTCACCCATTCTACCTTTTCCAGGCTAGTCCTAATTATCATCAGGTTTCTACTTCAAAAGTAGCTCCTTCTGGAGGAGACTGGGCATCCTTCCCTTCCCAGTACCATATTCCAATTGTTGACTTCGTTGAAATAACTGGTTTACCTGTCTCATCTCTTTCTGTAACTATAACTGGTTAAGAGCAGGGATATTTTATCTTGTTTTAATTTTATCACCAGCACCAAGCACAACACATGGCAGAGTACTAGCTCAAAATATATTTGTTGAATAAATCAGTAAATGCATTAAATGTTAACCAAAGATGTGCTCATAGAAAAGCATCCATCAGCTACCAATTTATTCTGAGATGGCAGTGCATTACATATCAAACCAAAGGCATCTCAGTATATTTTAAAAATATATACTTATTCAAATTTGTCCTGAAGAGGCAGATAATCTGGCAAATGCTAGATGCTAATGGGATGCACTGAAATAAATACCATATTCCAGGCAAATCATGTCTTCCCTCATGCTGTGATGACATCAATGACCCAATATCATTCATTCTATTCTTTCCACAGACATTTACTATTTTTAGCAAAACATTCAAAGACCATAAGATTTTAGTTCTTTTTACCACTTTTTGGGATTCAGTGCTGATTTATGCATATAGTTATTCTTGCTCTCTCGGTGCCTGGTGACTTATAGATATCTAGGCTAGAGGAGAAGGTGGCTGTAATGTAGGGGGGAAAGGTACTATATTTGTAATCAATAATAATAATGGGGAGCTGTACGTGTGTGGGGGGGCAGGAGGTATATGGTAAATCTATACCTTCTACTGCATTTTGCTGTGAGCTTAAAACTGCTCTAAAAATAAAGTCTATTAAAATATATTAGCATCACGGATATAAACATTCCTTACTAGCTGAAGGACATCCTATCAATTCTATCACCAAAAACATCTTTAAACCTTCTACTTCTATGCCTTTCTGTTACTAGCCAAGCCCAGGCTATGATCAGTCACTTAGCCTCCTCATTGACTTCACTGTTCCCAGGTTTGTCATTTCCCCAATCCGTTCTCCATTCTTCAAAGAGCCAGGGTGATCTTTACAGAGGACCGATTCGATCATGATGTCACACTTCAGGGGTTTCCCATGGGTTTCAGGATAAAATTCAATCTTTATCATCGCCTAGAAGGCTTTGCATGATTTGATCTCTGTCTAACTTTTTTCTCCCATCTAATTCCACTTTTTCTCCCGCTCACTGGTTTTTTTTTTTTTTTTTTTTTTTTTGGTGGTGACGGGGGGTGGTCTTCATATGAACAACGTTCAGAGCAATCAATGTCTCCCGTTGTTTGTGAATCATCCAGACTCCCAGTTACATAGTCCTCTGTCTTCCACCAGGCAGGGCATGCAGCTCCCACGACTCTCTGCCCAAGTTCAGACCTGGCTTAAATAGCTAAATAAAGTACTTTTTAAAATCAATAATAAAAATAAGGAGAATAAAGATATTTGCTACTTATTATAAGTGTAGGTATTAGACTAAATTGGTTTTCATGTGTCACATATTTTAGGTTTCAGAACAACCAGCCATATAATTTTCCTCATTTTATACAGAGAAATTAATATGTAAAGAGGATAAGGATCTGTCTCAAATCATCTGGTGAACTAAGAGAAGTCGGGATTTAAGCCAGAGTCTGATGAATTGAGAGCCGGAGCTTAACTTCAGTCATATGCATACATGATACAATACATACTTCGTGTGGTGGCTAGCACATATTAACACTTGACTCTAAATAATTGTCCTGGATATCGCTCCTTCACAGGAGAAACCAACTCTGTTTCCTCTCTGTCTGACCACGTCTTTTCTAGCCTTCAATGTTAAGCTCAGGGACAGCTTTTCTCACCCCTGGTGTCACCCTGGGTCACCCTCTTGCTGGCCCCACCGTTCATGTGGGCATTTTCCCCACTCACTGCAGGATCACAGACGCCTGGAGGGCACTGGGTGCTTCTCGTGGTTTTCTGGCTTCTCTCTCAGCACATGCCACAGCGCAATGTCCTTGTAGGCCACTCAATAAATGATTGTCGGATGAGCACATTAAAGCTCAGAAGGGCAACCTTGTGACCTTAAACTCATTAGTACTGTGAAGAGCTGAGCTAACTCAAGTTAGACTAAGCACCAATAAAATTAAATAGATGTGCTTTTCTAAAGAAAAGAGCACTGTGATCTCAATCATTTGTTAGTCCAGTGGTTCTTACCCGAGAGAGATTTTTTTCCCCCCACAGAAAATATTTAGCAATGTCTGGAGACATTTTTGGGGGGTGCAAACTTTTGGGTTGGTAGAAGTCAAGGAATGTACAGGGCAGCCCCCACCACAAAGGAGTATCCAGCCCCAAATGTTAACAGTGCTAAGACTGAAAAACCCTGAGTTACGCAAAGCTATCTAAACACATTATAAATTTTACATAGAGTTTATTAAAGGGCTTATACATGGTTTTAGGTTGTGTATAAATTTGTACAGAATAGGACAATATCTCTATTGCTAAATACTTTTTCAATGAACATTTTACAGATACTGGAAAAACTGATGTATAGGTAAACTCCACTAATTCAAAATAATTTGAGGAAAATCCATTCTTTACTGTGTAATTTATATCAGAACCACCAGACTTATTTATTTTATTTAAAAAAAATTTTTTTTCTTGCCCTGGCCGGTTTGGCTCAACAGTTGGAGCATCGGCCCGTAGACCAGAGCATCCTGGGTTCTGTTCCCACTGAGGGCACGTACCTCGGTTGCAGTTTGTGCCCGGCCCCGGATGGGGTCGTGTGGGTGGCGACCACTCAATGTCTCTCTCACATCGATGTTTCTCTCTCCAGAGAGAGAGGAAGGGAGAGAGAGAGAGACATAGAAACATCAATGAGAGAGAACATTGATTGGCCATCTCCTGCATGCCCCCACCGGGGATTGGGCCCACAACCTGGGCATGTGCCCTTACCGGGATTGAACCGGCGACCTCTTGGTACATGGATCGACACTCAACCACTGAGCCACACCAGCTGGGCCACCAGCCTTATTATTTTATGTTAAATACAATAATTCAATGTGACAACTCACAAAAGGATGCTCCTAGATTCTTAAAGTGGCTTTTGTAAATTGATAAAAATCACCTGTAATTGACACATTTACATTCAAAGGAGTGATAAATAAAGAGGTTTTTAAAATATTTTGAATATTATTTATAATAACCTGACACTACCCTCTCTCATACCTTTACAATCTCAGCTAAGCATTGCAACCTGTGTATGAAACAACATAGATTTCAATGAGCATATATTTGATGGCAAGATCACATCACATCATTCTCCCCCTGAAATATGTTTTGAGCGCACACACACACACACACACACACACACACACACACACTCGTAGCAGCCAGATCTTTGCATAAAAGCTCAGAGCAGAGTTATGAAGGAAGCAGAAATGTCTCTAAGAGAGCGCAGGATTATGAAAGCAGAGATTATATTTTGGATATAATTTATGTTCCTGTAGGAAAGAAATTTTTGTATCAATCATGCAATTATATTTTAATAGATTTTATTTTTTAGAGAAGTTTTAAATTCACATCAAAATGCAGTTGCAAGTCGAGATTTGCCATACCTCCTGCCCCCACACACGCACAGCCTCCCCATCACCACAGTCCCCACCAGAGTGGCACATTTATTATCATCGATAAATCTACATTGATATATCAGTATCATTCAAAGTCCATAATTTACTTTAGGGTTAAATCTTGATATTGTACATTCTGTGGGTTTTGACAAATGTGTAAAGAGAGATGACCATCAATATCCATCATTATAGTGTCATATGGAGTAGTTTCATTGCCCTAAAACAATTATTCTAAATTTAAAAATAAAAGTCAGAATAGATGAAGGCTTATCCAGTTCCTCAATATCAGGAAGATAGTTTCATTGTTACAGAGAAACATGCCT
This sequence comes from Tadarida brasiliensis, assembly GCA_030848825.1. Lineage (NCBI taxonomy): Eukaryota > Metazoa > Chordata > Mammalia > Chiroptera > Molossidae > Tadarida > Tadarida brasiliensis. The sequence goes on from CM061272.1 coordinate 61,291,859, forward strand.
TTCCTAGATCATGTGCACACAGAGATTCCATGGTCAGTGGGAAACGGGAAACTGAGTTAGATGTCAGGCACAGAAACGTTTGCACAAACAACAAGTGCTGGCGAGGGTGTGGAGAAAAGGGGACGCTACACTGCTGGTGGGAATGCAGACTGGTGCAGCCACTGTGGTGTTACCTCAAAAAATTAAAAATTGAATTGCCATTTGACCCAGTGATCCCACTTCTAGGAATATACCCTAAGAAGCCTGAAACACCAACCAGAAAGAATACATGTACCCCCATGTTCATAGCAGCACTATTTACAATAGCTAAGATCTGGAAACAGCCCAAGTGCCCATCAGTGGATGAATGGATAAAAAAGCTATGGTACATATACACAATGGAGTACTATGCAGCTGTAAGAAAAAAAGATCTCTTATCCTTTGAGACGACATGGAGGGACCTCGAGAGTATTGTCCTAAGCGAAACAAGCCAAGCAGAGAAAGACAAATATCACATGATCTCACTTATTTGTGGAATATAATGAACATAACAGTCTGAAGAATAGGGTAGACCCAGAGACATGGAAGTAGGGTACAGACTGACAACTCTCAGAAGAGGAGGTTGGGGGGGGGACGGAAGAGATAAACCACAGAACTTATATGCATGTATGCATAACTGATGGACATGTACAACAAAGCTAGGGACGGGGTGGAGGGATGGGGAGGAGGGTGTCAATAGGGAAAAAAGGAGAAACATCTATAACAAAAATAAATTAATAAAAAAAAAAAGAAACGTTTGCACACTCAGCCCTGCGTTTTCTCTTTGACCATGTGATCTCTTCGAGTGTGTAGGAAATCACTTGACAAAAGTTTTCATCCTGAAGGATGGAGAAAGTCTTGAAAGCTCTGACCAAGATGAGAAGATTGGTTATAAAAGAGGCATCTTATAAAACAGTGAGTTATAACCGAGAATCGCTCCAATTCTGAATCCCTCAAGGCCAGGGAAAACTTGATGAAATTAAAATGTTAAAACTTTCAGGCAAACCTCAGAGGGATGGGGGGTGGGAGGGGTGGGAAGAGATAAACCAAAGAACTTATATGCATATATGCACAACCAATGAACACAGACATTAGGTTGGGGAAAGAAGGAGGGGGGTGAGAGCAGGGGAGGGGGGGGTCAATGGGAGAAAAAGAGGGAACATCTGTAATGCTTTCAACAATAAAAAAAAAAAAATTTCAGATAAGCCAGATGAACTTGTAAACAGATAGCTGCATCCCTCTTAGAGAACCTGTTACCAAAAGATACCATGAGGCAGTCTCGATCAAAAATGGCATTAAACAACTGCATGAACTTTACCAGCGAAGCTAACTAAAATGCCCACGTGCTGAAATAAGTCATCCCTGTGGTCAGGAAGAGAAGATAGACTGGAAAATAACAACTGATATATCAGCTTGATCACTGATGCTGTATTGCTCCAAGAATTCAACCAATTTATTACAAATGGAATTTCTTGATGACTTTGCCTGAAATATCGCAGACTTTTGAAAGTTAGACTAATTCTGGTAGTATCAATAGCACATTTGAAATGTTAAAATAAGTTTTTAAACAGATTATTAGGAGAGGCATCCTGGTGCAGTGTAATGAGTCCTGGATTAAGCGCAGGGGTCAGACCACCTGTGTTCTAGCCAGCTGTGTCCCTAACTAACCACGTGGGTGGGGATATGTCACGTAACTTCTGTGAGCATCAGTTTCCCATGTTAAAATGGGAATGAGAATGCTCACTCTACTCTGAATTTTGTTGACTGAGAGAATGATTGCTTAAATCCTGGAAACAGGCAAATGGAGGACTGCTGGGTATCAGAGGTGACATGCATTTGGTTTGAAGGAAGATTAATCCAGGTTGAGTTTTAGTTCCTCATTCAATACAATCTGGAACCTTGATTGGATGTACTGATCTTATTATGAAGGTATTCACTGGGAAGAAAATACATGCTAGACGTCAGTAGAGTGTCTGATGGAGGAATTCAGCTATGAACAACACATTTGGAGAGTTTGCCTTAACTCTCCATCCACAGGGCATGCCTTTAAGTACACATGGCTACTAGCCACAGGTGTATGCAGCAGTGTGGAGAAGAGAGATGACTGGGTCCTTTGATTAAGAAGTGCTTCTCTTTTAATTATTTGATGACTATCTTTCATTCTAAAACTCCTCAGACCCCTCTCATTATAAAAATAATATTAACAATTGTTCTAATATGTTGGTCATGACCCACATATACCTTCCCTTCAAAACTTGGAACAATTTCATAAGGTATAATTATTACTTGCATTTTACAAATGAGCAAATCTCCACAACTGCCAAATGAAAGAAGCAGGCACCCTCCGTAGGTAGGTTTGACTGAATGAAAATCTGAAGTTGCCTGGCATTCTTTTCATGGAGACATGTGGCTTTCTTGTATAAAGCTGGAGAAGCACTCCATGCCAGGGCTGGACTTCAGGCCTACCATTGTTACTAATGATGAATTACGGCCATGGTTGCCTTGTAACCCCAGCTTCGTAGCACTAGCAAGGCGACCTGGCTGGAGTGATTTATTGAAATGTAGCTATTCCTGTTTCGATGCACATAATTGCATTGCCAGTGCACCTTGGGGTAATTATATTGTGGATGAAGAACTGCCATGGCAACCACCCATGGAGTTGTTTATGTCCTGGAGCTGCAGTGCATGGCCCCCTGGAGGGCTCTTCCTCCTGCTAAGGTTTGCTATAGATGGTGGAGGTTGGGGTGGGGGTGGGGGATGAGCACTAACCTATTACCATGGAGACAGGGATGGTGGTAAACAGCAGGCCTGCTAAGGAAGAAGCATCTAGAGGAGCAGTGTTGCATTCCTCAGAGGGTCCTAGTGGAAGTGAGGAAAAATGCTGACCTTTTTCAAAAGGCCCATACATAATTCACAACCGGTCTCCTAAATTTGTTCTCTCCACCTTTTTTTTTGCTTCAAACATTCAATTCTTCAGACAATAATCAAGTTCCAGTTCAAAACATATTCTAATTCTTAAAACATTTTCACCTTAATATGTTCTTTGGTTGAAATTAGGTAATGATGTGGCTCATCTACCTTCAAAAGCAGGTCATTGGTGGATTTGCTTTTACATTTGAATTCCCTTTGAATAGAACTTTATGGTTCTTTGAATAAAAGCCTCATCAAAGAGTCTCCTATTTTCAACTGTATTTTTTAAAATTTTATTTCATTGTTGAGAATATTATAGATGACCCCTATTTTCACCCTTTGCATCCCCTCTACACACCTCCCACCCCACCCCAGACCTTCACCTGTCTATTGTCTGTGTCCGTGGGCTATGCACGTCTGCGTATAAGTTCTTTGACTAATCTCTTCCTGCCTCCCTCCCCGCTTCCCTCTGAGATCTGTCAGTCTGGTCCATGCTTCCATGTCTGTAGTCCCATTTTGTTTTAAAATTCTAAGAACAGGTCTTCCCCGGTACATTGGAACCCAACCAAATTTTACATATAAAAAGTAAAGGGAAAAAAATAATTAGTATGTACTGAACAGTCGTTTTAAAAACAATTTACTCATATGTTCTTATGAAAAGATAATACTGCATAGAGCTTTTTCCAGAATTAAGATGTGATGCAGATGTAGCAAATTCAAAAGTCTGCAGGGACCAAAAGGATCATGGACATGGGCAAAGTGCACTGAATGCCAGGCTGCCAGGCACAGCACGGCCCGCACATGGGGAGCACGTCTCAGACAAAGATGGTATTTGCTATTGATCTTTGCCTTTTTTTAAAGAGAAGCCAGAAGTGGGAAAAATTGTGAAATTTTCTCAGTTTTAAATAATAACAGCTAAGTTAAAATATTGAAACATCTAGTAAGAAAAAAATGTGCAAATACATTTTTAAAAAGTCATGGATTACCAGTTTGAGGTCTCAGATGATATACTTTAAAAGCTTAGCACTGAGCCCTGGCCAGTTTGGCTCAGCAGTTAGAGCATCAGCCCGTGAACCAGAGAGACCTGGGTTTGGTTTCCACTAAGGGCATGTACCTCTGTTGCAGTTTTTCCCCGGCCCTGGTTGGGGTCGTGTGGGTGGCAACAAGTTAATGTGTCTCTCTCACATCGATGTTTCTCTCTCTCTCTTCCTTCCTCTCTCCCTCCCACTCTATCTGAAGATAAATGCAAAAATGTCCTCTGGTGAGGAAAATAAATAAATAAATAAATAAATAAATAAATAAATAAATAAATAAATAAAAGCTTAGCACTGAGAGAGTGGAAAATAGCAGTGGAGTGAATGAAAGCTATACAGACTGTCTCCCAGGACCAAACTGGAATTACAACTAAAATAAAGACAAATCATCAGGAAAAACCAACTGAAATGCAGCTGGAGAGAACCTGTACAACCAGGGACAGAAAGAAGACACCAAATCGAGCATGGTAGGAGCTGCAGAGGCATGTGCGGGAGGGCTGGGAGCCCATGGACATCAGTGGAGAGCTGTATTAGCTGAGTGCACTTCCTGATGAAAAAGCAGGGATTTTAAAAAGCACTAAATCAGCTACAGCCACTGACTTTGTGCTTCAGCAGAGGGAGAGCAGACTGGACTGGAACTGTGTGGAGAGAGTCTGGGGCTCCTGGCTCAGGAGAGAGCTGGACAGGAGGACACCGAGAGTTTTGTGCTGAATAACTCCCTCACAGGACAGTAGCCATCTTACTCAAAGAGCCCCTTCCCAGAGCCATAGGGAGAAGCAATGGCCCCTCCCGCAGGAATTTAACATCACCAGGCCAGGCCAGAGAAATGCAAATTGAGGTTCATTAATATTGAGTCTGATAGCAAGCAAGTACTCCACTCACTGGAAATCCTCTTACACCTGAAGAATTTTTCATTCAGCTGAGGGTTACAAATCCAGGCTCATCAAGTAACTTGAGACTAATAGCCTCCAGGCAAAAAGCTAGAAGATAACTGAACCTTTCCTGGGCTTGCAAATCTACCCAGGAAAGTAAGACTTGACAGTGGTGTTTAACATGGGCCTCCCACACTCATCCAAACCCAGTAGAGGGAGCCACAACCAGCGGAACACCAACACCCACAGGGAAAATTTGGCAGGCTCCAAAACCCACTGAGACAGCCAAAATGGTGAAACAAAGAAATAAATCCCAAATGAAAGAAAAAGATAATTCTGCAGGAGAAGAAATAGATGACAGAATTAATCAAGATATCAGAGGGAGAGTTCAGAGTAATAATCATGAGGAAGCTTGATAGCATGAGTAAAGATATAGAAACACTGAAAACTAACAAATTGGAAATAAAGAATGACATAGCAGAAATAAAGAACACGTTGGAAGGAATAACCAGCAGAGTAGAGGAAACAGAGAACTGGATCAGTGAATTAGAAGACAGGGTAGAAAAAAATCACCCAATCAGAAAGCCAAAAAGAAAAAACAATTAAAAAACAGGAAGACAGTCTAAGAGAATTGTGGGACAAGATGAAACATTACAATATCCGCATCAAAGAATTTCCAGAAGAAGAAGAAAATGAGCAAGGGTTAGAGAATATATTTGAAGAAATAGTGACAGAAAACTTCCCTAGTTTGATGAAGGAAAAAGGCATACAAGTTCAAGAAGCACAGAGAGCTCCAAGTAAAAGAACCCAAAGAGGCCCACACCAAGACACATAATAATTAAAATGCCAAAAATTAAAGACAAAGAGAGAATCCTAAAGGCAGCAAGAGATAAGCAACAGGTTACCTCCAAAGAGCCCCCATAAGGCTATCGGCTGACTTTTTAACAAAAACACTACAGGCAAGAAGGGAACTGCATGAAGTAATCAAGGTAATGAAAAACAAGGATCTGAATCCAAGACTATTCTATCCAGCAAGGCTATCATTCAAAATAGAAGGTGAAATAAAAAGCTTCCTAGACCAAAAAAAAAAAACAAAACAAAAAACAAAAAACTAAGGGAATATATTAGCACCAAACCAGCACTGCAAGAAACATTAAAAAGAGTGCTGTAAAAAGCAGAAGAAATAGGTAGAGAAACAACCTTAATGAACAAAAATGGCAATAAATAAGTACATATCAATAATAACCTTAAACATAAATGGATTAAATGCTCTGATCAAAAGACACCAAGTAGCTGAATGGATAAGAAAGCATGACTCATATATATGTTGTTTACAAGAGACCCACCTCACAACAAAAGACTCACATAGGTTAAAAATGAAGGGATGGAAAAAATTTTCCAAGCAAACAGAAAGGAAAAAAAAAGCTGGGGTAGCAATACTCATATCTGATTAAATACACTTCAAAACGAAGGCCATAACTACAGACAAAGAAGGCCACTGCATAATATTGAAAGGATCTATCCAACAAGAGGATATAACCTTATTAAACATATATGCACCCAACATAGGAGCACCAAAATATATTTAAAAACTTCTGGAGGACTTCAAAGGAGAAATCAACAGCAATACAATCATACTAAAGGACTTCAACATCCCACTGACATTACTGGATAGATCCTCTAGACAAAAAATTAACAAGGAAACAGAGACTCTAAATGATGCACTAGATCAAATGGATTTAATAGAAATCTACAGAGACTTATACCCCCAAACTGCAGAATTCACATTCTTCTCAAGTGCACATGAGACATTCTCAAAGATAGACCACATGTTAGGACACAAACTAAGTCTCTACAAGTTCAAGAAGATTTAAATCATATCAAGCATCTTCTCAGATCACAATGGCATGAAACTAGAAATCAATTATAACAAAAACACGCAAAAACATTTAAACACATGGAGGCTGAATAGCATGTTATTAAACAATGAATGGGTTACCAAGGAGATCAAGGAAGAAATTAAAAACTTCCTGGAAAACAACGAAAATGAACACACAACAACACAAAATCTATGGGACGCAGCAAAAGCAGTCTTGAGAGGGAAGTTCATAGCACTACAGACCTACCTCAAGAAACAAGAAAAAATTCTAATTGTCTTTTTTACCCTACAACTTAAAGAACTGGAAAGTAAACAAAAAGAAAAACCCAGAGCAACTAGAAGAAAAGAAAAAGTAAAGGTCAGAGCACAAATAAAGGACATAGAAACAAAACAAAACAAAAAAAACAATTCAAAGGATCAATGAAACAAAGAGCTGGTTCTTTGAAAAGATAAACAAGATTGATGAACCCTTAGCCAGACTCACCAAGAAACAAAAAGAGAGGACCCAGACAAACAAAATCAGAAATGAAAGAGGAGACGTAACAGCTGACACCACAGAAATGCAAAGGATCAATAAAAAATACTATGAACAATTATACACTAACAAATTGGACAATCTAGGGGAAATGGACAAATTTCTAGAAACACACAGTCTCCCAAAACTAAACCGGGAAGAGATAGAAAACTTGAACAGACCAATAACAACTAAAGAAATTGAAGATCTAATCAAGAAACTCCCAGACAAAAAAGTCTAGGCCTGGATGGCTTCATGGGGGAGTTTTGCTGAACATTCAAAGAAGACCTAACACCCATTCTCCTCAAACCATTCCAAAAAATCCAAGAAGAAGGAAGACGTCCAAACTCATTTTATGAGGCCAGCATAATCCTAATTCCAAAACCAGATAGAGACACTACAAAGAAAGAAAACTACAGGCCAATATCCCTGATGAACATAGATGCTAAAATCCTTAACAAAATATTAGCAAATCAGATCCAGCAATACATTAAAAAAATAATTCACCATGACCAAGTGAGATTCATCCCAGGGATTCAAGTCTGGTACAATATTCACAAATCAATAAATGTGATACACCACATAAACAAAATGAAAGATAAAAATATGATCATATCAATAGACGCTGAAAAAGCATGTGACAAAATCCAGCACCCATTTTTGATAAAAATGCTCAGCAATGTGGGAATAGAAGGATCATATCTTGACATAATAAAGGCCATATATGAAAAACCTACAGCCAACATCATACTCAATGGGAAAAAAAAAAACTAAAAGCATTTCCCTTAAGAACAGGAATAGAACAGGGATGCCCACTTTCATCACTCTTATTTAACATAGTACTGGAAGTCTTAGCCACAGCAATTAGACATGAAGAAAAAATAAAAGAGATCCAAATTGGAAAGGAGGAAGTGAAACTGTCATTATTTGTAGATGACATGATATAGTACATAGAAAACCCTAAAGACTCCATCAAAAATCTACTAGAGCCCTGGCCAGTTTGGCTCAGCGGTTGGAGCTCAGCCTGTGGACCAGAGAGTCCCAGGTTCGGTTCCCGCTAGGGGCACATACCAAAAAAAAAAAAAAAAAAAAATCTACTAGATTTAATAAATAAATTTTGCAAAGTAGCAGAATACAAAATTAATGTCAAGAAATTGATGGCATTCTTATACACCAACAATGAACTCACAGAAAGAGAAACTGAAAGAACAATCCCAATTACCGTTGCAGCAAAAAAATTAAGATACCTAGGAATAAACTTAACCAAAGAAGTAAAGGACTTATTGTCAGAAAACTATGGGACATTGAAAAAAGAAATAGAGGAAGGTATAAAAAAGTGGAAGCATATACCTTGTTCATGGATTGGAAGAATTAACATCATTAAAATGCTAATACCATTCAAAGCAATCCATGGATTCAATGCAATCCCCATTAAAATACCAACAACATATTTCACAGAACAAGAACAAATATTCCAAAAGATTATATGGAACCAAAAAAGACCCCAAATAGCCACAGCAATCTTGAAAAAGAAGAACAAAGTAGGAGGAATCACAATACTAGATATCAGGTTATACTACAAAGCTACTGTAATCAAAACAGCCTGGTACTGGCACTAGAACAGGCATATAGATCAATGGAACAGAACAGAGAACCTGAAAATTGATCTAAGACATCATGCCCAATTAATATTTAACAAAGGTGGCAAGAGCATACAATGGAGTAAAGACAGCGTCTTAATAAAAGGTTTTGGGAAAATTGGACAACTACATGCAAAAAAATGAAACTAGACCACCAACTTACACCATACACAAGAATAAACTCAAAATGGATAAAAGACTTAAATGTGATTCATAAATCCATAAAAATCCTAGAAGAAAATGGAGGCAACAAAATTTCAGACATCACAGGGAGCAGAATTTTCATGGACACAATGCCTAAGGCAACAGAAACAAAGGAAAAAATTAATACACGGGACTACATCAGACTAAAAAGCTTCTGCATGGCCAAAGAAACAAGCATCAAAATGGAAAAGGGACCCACTCTATGGGAGAGCATAATCGCCAACGATATATCAGATAAGGGGTTAATTTCCAAAGTATATAGAGTACTCATGCAACTCAACAAAAGGAAGACAAAGAACCCAATTAAAAAATGGGCAGAGGACCTAAATAGACACCAAAATGACATACAATGTTCAACATCACTAATTATCAGAGAGATGTAAATTAAAACCACTATGAGGTATCACCTCACACCTGTCAGAATGGCCGCCATCAACAAACTAACAAACAACAAGTGCTGGCGAGGGTGTGGAGAAAAGGGGACTCTAGTACACTGCTGGTGGGAATGCAGACTGGTGTAGTCACTTTGGAAAACAATATGGTGTTTCCTTAAAAAATTAAGAATTGAATTGTCATTTGACCCAGTGATTTCACTTCTAGGAATATATCCTATGAAGCCTGAAACACCAATCAGAAAGTATCTATGTACCTCTATGTTTATAGCAGCACTATTTATAATCACTAAGATCTGAAAACAGCCCAAGTGTCCATCAATGGATGAATGGATAAAAACGCTGTAGTATAGCCTGGCCAGTGTGGCTCAGTGGTTGAGCGTCAACCTATGCACCAAGAGGTCGCTGGTTCGATTTCCAGTCGGGGCACGTGCCCAGATTGTGGGCCCAGTCCCCAGTGGGGGGCATGCTGGAGGCGTCCTATCAATGTTCTCTCTCATCAATGTTTCTATCTCTCTCTCCCTCTCCCTTTCTCTCTCTGAAATCAATAAAGAAAAAAAAAGGAAAGAAGTTTTGGTACATATACACGATGGAATACTATGCAGCTGTAAGAAAGAAAGATCTCTTATACTTTGAGATAACATGGAGGGATCTGAAGACTATTACGCTAAGCAAAATAAGCCAGTTAGAGAAAAACAAATATCACATAATCTCACTTACAAGTGCAATCTAAACAAAAAAGATAAACCGACGAACAAAATAGGTCCAGAGGTATGGATGCATGGAACAGAATAATAGATCTCAGGAGATGAGGTGTTCGGGGGAAGGGGACAGGAAGAGATTAACCAAGAAATATATATGCATATATGCATAACCCATAGACACAGACAATATCATGGGGAAGGCCTAGGGTGGGATGGGGGTTGTGTTGGGGGGGCAAAAAGGGAGAAAATGGGAGACATCTGCAATACTGTCAACAATAAAGAAAAATAATGAAAAAGAGTTAGCTATTCTTATTGGTTTTCTTGAAGAGATGCTGAGAAGCGTGTCTTTGTAAAACATTTAGAGTGGCGAATCTAAGGCTCCAAGACCTGAGCTGAGATGCTGAAGAGCGGGACTGAGCCTTTCTGATCCCACGCCTCAGCTACCTACCCAGTGGTGGGTCGTTAAGGGTGTTCATCAACAGTGTATGCCTTTGATGATGACCTGATTCCCATGATTTTGATTTTTAGCAAAACATTATTCTTGCTGCTGGTACCACTCTTGTATTGCACCTTTGTCTTAAAGTCAGAGAAGTAATACACAGATGTTCAAACATATATATTTATTTACAAAGAGGACTCATGCATAGAAGTCTCTATTAAGGAAGGAAGGAAGGAAGGAGGGAGGGAGGGAGGGAGGGAGGGAGGGAGGGAGGGAGGGAGGAAGGAAGGAAGGAAGGAAGGAAGGAAGGAAGGAAGGAAGGAAGGAAGGAAAGGAAGGAAGGAAGGAAGGAAGGAAGGAAGGAAGGAAGGAAGGAAGGAAGGAAGGAAGGAAGGAAGGAAGGAAGGAAAGAAAGAAAGAAAGAAAGAAAGAAAGAAAGAAAGAAAGAAAGAAAGAAAGAAAGAAAGAAAGAAAGAAAGAAAGAGAAAGAAAGAAAGAAAGAAAGAAAGAAAGAAAGAAAGAAAGAAAGAAAGAAAGAAAGAAAGAAAGAAAGAAAAAGAAAGAAGGAAAGAAAGAAAGAAAGAAAGAAAAAGAAAAGGCCCAGAGGGGTATTCCGGATTCACTGCTTCTAGGCTAAATTATTTGCACTGACAGCCGCAGGGTTTGAATTCATAGCTATAATACTCCTTTCTTATCTTCAGAGAGAATGGGTCTCTAAGGACCTTCTGTGGCCTCAGCTAAAATGCAAGCTTCTCTAGTGCTTTGTCACTTTTAGGATAAAGAGATTTCAAAGAGACAGAGGTCTCATTCCTTCTTGGTATTGCTTACAAAACAAGAACGATGGAGATAATATTTTATGAGTTTGCTTCTTTGTTTTCTAACAAGCATGTCTACATTCTAGTCGGGAGAACCAAGAAGTAGCAAATCAAGGTCAGTTAAGCAAGGTGAGCTAATGACCCAGGGTTCAGAGCAAGGTCAGCGCGTGGAAAGGTGAGCTTGAGGTCCAGGCAGCAGAATAAGGTGGGCAAACGGCGGAAAAGGGAATTAAGTACCAAGTGGCGCTTGGAAGTTGGGGATGATGTTTTCTTTCTTTTCCTGTCTTCATGTCCAAGGCCAGCAGCACCTGGGGGTTATTTGAAGAAGAATGATTCCTCTCAAGTTAGACTTTGTAGGTTTCCTCCTCTGCAGCTGTGAGGCTTTGAGTATTGTATTTACTTAAATGCCCTTTGCCTCAGTTTCCTCCTCTGTGAAATTGAGACAACAACCCTGTTTTGCCTCACAGGTGTTTGTGAGAATTAAATGATATATGTAAGTGCTCAGTATGATGCCTGATATAATTATCCAATAAATGTCTGTTATTGTTCTTATCATTTTAATCCACCTTTTAAATGTTTCAAAGTGTCTTTCTCCTTCATGAACATACGCTCACCTACTGGCATGTCTCTCACTTACTTACTGGCTTCTTTATTGCCCAGAAACATCTACTAGTTATAAATTAATAGTCAACAAGGGGATCCTTGGTGAGACAGGCTCTCTCAAGCTATTACATACTATAGAAATCACATCTGCTAATTCGGTAGCACAGAGTCTCAGTCCCAGGGCACTCTCTCAGAGTAAATCTATGATAAATAAGTTGATAACAAATGAGTTGTTTATTTCCTGGTAAAAGGATTGTGGAAGGAGTAAAAGAGATTGATTTTGTTCTGTGAAATAGATTTTCATGCAAAAGGTAGCTTTAAATCAGAAGGTCTGAGTTTGGGACACATAGTACCTGGGGACGGAAAGAGAAATCCCTGCCTCCTTTTCTCGGCATCACTTGCCAGTTGAGTGGGAATTTTCTCTCTCTTTTAGGGACATAAGTATGATGGAAGTCATGTCTACTTGGCTTGGGGTTCTTATAAAGATGAGTTTGGGTAAGTGCTACATAAGTACTAATAAAAAGCACACTGAATCTCTCCCATCTATCCTCAGAAAGGTGTGCATGTCCATCCACTATCTATTTTTGTTATTATCTTGCTTTTCATTGCTCATTGATGTGTGTTTTATTAAAATGCTGCAAAATATATGTTGCTTGTCCTAAGGTGTCCCTGGCAAAGTAAAAGTCCACATCAATATATATTGGATGTATGTAGTGTAAATAGCCTGATTTCCACTGGTTTGCTGGTTACTTAAACCACTGAGCTGTTATCAAAGCAAGAACTCTGCACACAATGTACACCAAACCCCTGTCCTGAGTTTCCACATTTTACATGGCTTGGAGAATGTCATTTCTGCAAAAATAATAACCACTCTTCCTGTGTGCATGGTGCACTACGATTTCAAAAGCTCTTTCCCGTGCATTTTGTCATTTGATTTTCATAACAAACCTGTGAGTCCAGCAGGGCATTATTAGTTCTACTTTATAGATAAGGAAAATAAGCCTGAAAGAATATAATCAATTCATAAAAGGGCAGGGTGGGGATTTGAGCTAAAAAATATATGACTCCGGGGCCCTTGCTTTATTCTCTATTCACAGGCAGGGAGGGATGATTTCCCAAAAACCTCCCTTTAGTTAGAGTGCCTCTTCTTCAAGAAGGATCTGTGTTCTGAAAGAAGGCTCAGAGGCACAATCAGAGCGACAAAGGCATTCGTTTTTATCCAGGGTGCCTCTGATCCTGTTCCAGTTCATTACCTCTTCAAAACTATTACGAGTAAGGCACAGAGAAGTGTGGATTCTTTCTGAGTTTCAGATCTGTTGGGATAAAAAATTACCCACGGGTCACAGACGCCCCTTGGCATTCGTGTGGTGGCACACGGAAGTGAAGGGGAGTTAGGCCTGGGTATGGATACTGGATCCATCAGTTTCTAGCTATATGACTATGGAACGATTCTCTGAACCTCAGTTTCTTCATCTGGTAAATGGAAATTATAATAGCATCTGCCTTTTATGGATGGCATCAAGACTGAAAATCGTATTTTCTGTAAACTGTTTAGCAAAGAACTTGGTTTTATAACCACTTAAATAAACCATAGCTTGATTACTATTACTTATATTAATTTTTCCTTTGCTATCAGAATGTTATAATAGAAATCAGCCTGTTGGAAGTTCCTTCAGCATATTTTGCTTTAGAGGCCGTACAGGTCTTTGTTTCTTTAGGCCTCCAAAAGGAAGAGTAAAGAAAATGATGAATAGTAAGTGTTCTGTAGTCATGCCTTCCATGCCTGCTTTTACCTTCTGCAAAGACTTCCCATGTTTCTCCCCCAAAATTGAATTAAGTTTAACAAATGTCATCTGAGGACCCACTGTGTGTCCGGCACTGTGCTAGGCACTGGGTTGGGAGGTAGATAAGACATGGTCTTCAGCTTTAAGAAGCCTTTGGGGATGATGGGAACAAATGTAAAACTGTGCTGCAAGCACTGTGATTGCTATACGCCCAGATGGTGTGAAAACTGCACCAGGGTAACTGAGGCAGCCCCAGGGCTTCAAAGGCAACGGGGTATTCTGGGAAGCATTTTTGTATTACCAAGTATAAACCTAAAATCAATAAGAGGTAGAAAAGGCCTTTGAAGAGGATTTCTGGAGCCAGCTCATGGGATGTGATTGACCAGGTGGTGAGCTTTATCTTACAAAGTAGAGGTCACAAAACAGCATTCCATGAACCACATATAGCCCAAACAGCTCAGACAGATTGCTTGATCTAGATCTTTTAAAAAGTGAATTGACATAAACACAAAATATGATTTTACTTACAAATCCCAATGGCAACTTTCTGGGGAAATCACCTCCACCCACATTACCAGGTAGTATCAATGAACTGGAGCTGAAGTTCGGCCGCCTGTGAAATAGCAGGTGTGTTCTCTCAGGTTTGCTCTTTTAGTTACACTCGGCCTGCGGCACTCATTTTTATTACACGTTTGACACCTATATGCATTTAAGACTTCTTTGTGCTCCTACCATTTTCCAACCCTTAAGCATTTCTAAACCTACCAGAAATATGGGTATCAATCTCTTTGTTGTATGAGTACTGTCTTTCAGGAGCCAACAAACTGGTCGACTCCCCAGACACCAACAATCTCATCAAATCTTCTCCATCTAAATCTAGCAGGTTCAGCCCTGACTGATTTGGCTCAGCGGTTAGAGCGTCGGCCCATGGATCAGAGAGTCCTGGGTTCTGTTCCCACTAAGGGCACGTACCTCGGTTGTGGTTTGTCCCCGGCCCTGGTTGGGGTCGTGTGGCGACCACTCGATGTGTCTCTCTCGCGGCAATGTTTCTCTCTCTCTCTTCCCCCCTCTCTCCCTCCCGCTCTATCTGAAGATAAATGCAAAAATGTCCTCAGGTGAGGATAAAATAAAAAAAAAATCTAGCAGGTTCAGGTCAGAGTGGGAAGCAAGTGGCAGCAAATTAATAGCCACAAAGTTGGTATGACTACTTATGTTTATCAATAAGAGCAACAGATAACATTTATTTAATTCTCAGTGCCAGCAACTGTGCTATTAAGTGTCCATGTAGCCTTTTAATTAATATTCTGATAAGAACAATTTTATTATCCCAATTCTGCAAAAAAGAAGTATGCAATTTGCAAAGGTTGATAAAATAGTAGAGGTTGGACTGTTGTAAATACCCTCTTAAACAAGCCGTAGTGCTGCATTATGGAGGAGTGATCTTGCTGCACGTGAAATAGCAGGTGTGTTCTGCACGGTGTTATAGGTAGGAAGAGAAAGGCAGACACAGGAAGAACTATGATGGAGTACATATATTGGGATTTATGATGCTTCTTATTCTGCATTTTTTATATGTCCAAAGAATTTATCTTTTAGCCTAATCAAAACCTACTCAAAGAACACCAACTAAGAATTGGCCTAAGAGGTGTGCACATCAAGCTACCATCCAGGTATAAATCTCAGTCTCAGTCTAAGACTTGACTAGACCTGCAGCTGACAGAAAGCAAAATAATAGTAATCTGTAAAAGGAAAATAACAGTGATCTATAAACTCTGTCAGTAAATCTGAAAAGATCTTCTCAAATAACAACTAAACAGAAAGAGTAATTTGAATAACATTTGAGAAAATTTTAAGATAAATGAAAGGGATCTTTGTCCTGAAGAGTCAGAAGAATAAAAACTTATGAAAATTCTAGAAACCAGTTTGGTATTTTAAGAAGAATACAAGTAAACATTGCCTTTATGAAACAGAAACAGAGCACAATAATGAGAAAAGACGGCTTGATAAAAGGTATGAGAATGAGATAAAAATAAAGAAGTCATGTAAAAAACAACAAGAAAATGGAAAAAAATGCAATAGCACAATTGAAATAATTATTGGAAACAGAAAAAAAGGAGATAAAGTCAGATATTCTGCTCCTTGAATGACAGACTAGGTAGTTCAGACTGACCTCCTACTGAGAAAATCTAGAAAAAAAAGGAAAAATATTTAAAACTAAAAAAAGACCTGATACATTTGTGCACATGCAAGATAATATGATATAAAATTAAAAAGAACAAAAAATAAGAAAAATGAATTAAGAGACTATCCACATAATAAAGCTATAAGACAGATTCAAAACAACTGTGTTAACTAAGCTCAAGAAAATAAAAGACAGGATTGCTAATTTGACAGAAACTTGGAAACTATAAAAGGAATCAAATTGAAATTCTAGTAATAAAAAATATATATATATATAATAACTAAGGAGGCTAACTTAATGTATTATGTGTTAGAAAGCAGATTAGATAAAGTCAAAAGTAGAATTAGTTAACTGGAAGATAAGCCCAAAGAAAATATCAAGAATAAAGCATATAAAGATAAAATATTAAAAACATTTAAAAAAATATATAACATATGTAGACAATCTAATAAGAAAGTCTTGCATATACATAATTGGAGACCAAGAAGGAAAAGACAGAGGGGGAAGGGCAAAAAGCAATAAGAATTTCCCCAAAATGGCAAAATAAATTAAGCCACAGATCCAGAAGCCCTATAAGTCCTATGTAGAATGAACATAAAGAAAACCTAAGAACATCATTAAAAAAACAAAACAAAAAACAAACAACTGCCAAAAATCAAAAGCAAAGATAAAAATCTTAAGAACAAAGGGGAAGTGAGGAAGACATACTACCTTCAGATAAACACTGACAAGATAGCTGCTTTATCTATAAAAACTATAGAAACCAGGAGACAAAGAAAGATATCTTCAAAGTGCCAAAATAAAATGATAGCCAACCTATACTTAGAAAAAATGTTCCTTCAATAATGAATATGAGTTTAAGACATTAGTAACCAAACAAAAGCTGAGGGCATTCATCACCAGCAGAAATGCACTGATAGAAAAATAAAAAGACTTCTTCAATTCAGAAGAAATATGTGCCATGTGGAAGGAAACTCAGAAATGCAAAAATGAATAAAAAACTTCAAAAATGAGTAAATATCTAGGTAAATGAAATTGTAACACATAACCAGAATTTAGAATAAATTCTACAAAACAGTGAAATAAGAGGCAACCCTAAAGGGGTATGTACACAGTCCTTTGACAAGCCCTACATGGAAGAAGACGTCTGTGGCCCAAACCACGTGAAGGTGTTTGTCCTTATCAGTAATCAAGTGGTGTAAGATGAAACCAAAATGTGGTAGCGCTGAGCCCTCACCAGAACACTGAAAATAAAAGGATGCCCATAGTGAATTAGTGGTAAGGTTGTGGAACAATGGGAACTCTCATATGCAGATGGTGTAAGTTAAGTTATTAGAATGGCTTTGGAAAAAAGGGTAACATTATCAAAATTGAAGATTAGCATGCCGTATGGCCCTACAATTTTATTTCTTTATATATGCTACATAAAAATATGAGCACTTGAACACTAAAAGACATGATCAAGAAGGTTCTTAGGGCCCAGCTGGTGTGGCTCACTGATTGAGCATCAACCCATGCACCAAGAGGTCGCTGGTTTGATTCCTGCTAGGGCACATGCCCAGGTTGTGGGCCCAATCCCCAGTGTGGGGCATGCAGGAGACGGCCAATCAAAGTTCTCTCTCATCGATGTTTCTATCTTTCTCTCCCTCTCCCTTCCTCTCTAAAATCAATAAAGAAAAATAAATAAAGAAAGAAAAAAGAAGGTTCTTAGGAGCATTATTTATAACAGACCCAAGCTGAAACAACTCAAATGCCCATCAACAATAGAATGGATAAGCAAATTATGGTATACCACTCAGTAGGGTAGTATAGATGAGGGGGTCAGCAAATTGCAGCCCCTGGGCCAAATCTGGCCCATCACCAAATTTTGCAAATATGTTTTATCGGAACACAGCGATGCTCATGCTGTTGTATATTGGCAACGGCTCCTCTCGACAGAGTTGAGTTGTTGCAGTAAAGACCATCTGGTCTTCAAAGCCAAAAATTTTAAATATCTTCTCTTTACAGAAAAAGTTTGCCAACTCCTGTTCTAGAACAATGAAAATAAATGAACAACTACATTTGTTAATGTGTATGAATCTTACAAACGAAATCTTGAACAAAAGAAGCCAATCCAAAAAAAAAAAAATTACATAACTAACTTGTCACCAAGTGTATTTTTCTTGAAAAAAATAATAACCTAAAGCAACACTGTAACTAATTACAAAGGAAATCCAAATTTAAAAAAAACCAAGAAGAGACAAGTAACAAATTAAACATAGTAATACCCTTTGTTTTAGTCATCAGAGTGCCTAATCCTGGAGAAGAAATATCCTATCACAGAAAGAATATAAAGGAAACATCTGGTTATAAATCCCAGCTCAGTCACTTCTTAACTTTGAGACTTTGGGCAAATCACTCAATCTCTTTGAGTGTTAATTTCTTTATATATGATATTAAGGTGATGATACCTAACTCTCACAGGTGGGTTGAGTAGATGAAATTAGATAATACATATAAGTGGGATTAGTAAATTACTCTAAAAATGTTAGTACTTATTATTACTCACTTGATTACTCAAGGGTTTATACAGCTTTCAACTGAATTATCAGAGTGGTTTTGTTATGGACTGTTTGTGTGCCCTTCAAGTCCATATGTTCAAATTCTAATTCCCCAGTGTGGTAGTATTAGGAGGTGGGGTCTGTGGGAGGCAAGACCATGAGGGTGGGATCCCCATAAAAGGGGTTAGTGCTCTTGTAAAAACACGTGAGAGCTTGCCCTCACTCTCTGCCCTCTGCCATGTGAAGGCACAGTAACAAGACTGCCCTCTATGAATCCTGAAGCAGGCTTTCCCCAGACATCAGACATGCAGGCATCTTGATCTTGGACTTCCCAGCCTCCAGACTGTGAGAAAGGGGTGTCTGCTGTTTAATCACCCCGTCTATGGTGTTCTGCTATAGCAGCCTGAGTTGACTAAGACAGACTTCCAGTTTTCTTTTCAGGGAATAGCCATTTCCATGAATAAGGGATGTGTTGTGAAACAGTGAAGACAGATTGCTGTATTTAGAAACATAAATCTTTTAATTGTACGTCTCGGTTACCACAATCTCGATCTAGCTACATAATAAAAGGATTGCTTCCTTCCACAGAATTCGACAGAACTGGATCTTGTCCTTAATAAGTCTTTGTGATCTCCTGTACGAACCAGTCGGGTTAATCTCTTAATTAGACGCTATAGTTCCTATCCTGAACATGGTCATTTCTCATTCAAAATATATGTATATATACCTGCTCTGATCCTGGCCAGGGCTGCCTTGATCCTGTGCCTTCGAATGCCTTTTCTGCACGAACACTTTCCTTCTGTCTCCAGACTCCTCTGGTCAGCTTCTTTAAAATGTTCAGTGTGAACCACACAAGCACATTACTTACAAGTTAATTGTATTCTTTATTATCCTCCATTACCAATTTAGGATTGCATCGGTTACATTTTGCACAAACATTTATGTTAGAAATACAACTAAATTGTAACAAACTGATGTCCCTACAAATCTGTCCAATGATAAAACAATGTTCATGTCATAGTGTTACAAAGAAAAAGGAAGTATAAATGATGACTACCACATGATCTACACTGTGAAGAATCGCCAGCAAATAGCTTAGAAAGAATGGGACTTTGTGTTGAGAGTGGTTATGTCTGGGGAGTTGAATTAGCACATTATTTCAGGAAATTGGCTTTATGGATCAATAGTTCCCTGAGCTATTCTAAGTTGTCAAATTGTTTAAGAAATTCTACAAGTGAAATCCTCGTCGTGAAAATTTACATCATGAGTAAACTTATTGAACACCTACTATGGGGTCAGTAATGGGAACTATTTAAATATTAAATCAGAAGAAAAATGGTACATTTAGGAAGTCAATAAATATCAATTTCCTCCCCGTAGATAAGAAAGCTGATACAGAGTTCACTGAATTATAAATTTTAAGTTCCCTGGTGATAACTTTAAACTGAAGTTACTCCATTATTGGTCCATCAACTTGGGGTCTTTATGATGAAAGGCACTATCTTATTACTTGGAAATTGACTTGTGAGTTTAATAAGCAGTAACATTCACCATCCTGAAAACCCCCAGGAGAGAAATGTTGCAGAATGTAACAGAGATAGTCTCTGTCGATGTATTTAGTGACTATTAAGGAGCAAGCACGAAGTTCTTGCACATACAAAATAAGTCAATATTTAAAATCTTGATCACGATCTTTATAATTTCAAATGGGATCCTTTAATTTGGTATCTTGAAATAAAAGAATTGTATAATCAGTGTTTCTTTAAAAATTAGTCTCTTCTATATTGTTATAAACAAGAAAAAAATCACTCACACTCATGCATCCCCCCCCCCCCCACACACACACACAGGGCTCTCAAAATGCTGATAGATGTCCTTGGGAGTTGAGAGGGAGTGATAGCTAAGAACAAGTTCCATTTATTATCACTTTATTTGCCACAATCCTCTACTAATAAGATATGGTTTGTTATTTTAACAGGTTGACTACTACAGTTGAGCCTTGAAGAACATGGGGGCTAGGGGCACCAACCCACAGCACAGTAAAACATTTTCATATTATTTTGACTTCCCCCAAACTTAACTATTATTAGCCTACTGTTGACCAGAAGCCTTACCAATAACATACACAGTCAATTCACACACATTTTGTATATTATACGTATTAGATACTGTATTTTACAATGAAGTGAAAGAAAAGAAAACATTATTAAGAACATCATACAGAAGAGAAAATGCATTCATAGTACTTTACATATTTATCTTTTTTAAAATCCACCTATAAGTGGGCCCGGACAGTTCAAATCCACATTGTTCAAGGATCAAGTGTATATTTTTTTTCAAGTATAAAATCGCATCTGAATATGAATCCAGTGTTATCTCTAAACATGCGCGCTGGAGAATCACTGATGTAGCTAATTTCCGGATTTTGGAAATCCGAAAGTGGAGGCTCAGAGAGGAGACATCTCTGTCCAAAGTCCACACCGCTTGCAGAGAGAGCCAGAACGGGACGGAGCTCTTTTCCTCCGGCCAAGCACTGCTCATTCTGTCTCTCCCTCTGCCTTCTTTAGAATCGAGAAAAATGATAATGGGGTCTAAAATCAAGCCCATCTCAACTTCAGAAATTTTCTTTGTATAATTGAATCAGTAGGTTCGGGGCTTCTTGGGAATAGCAATGTTAGACCTGGGATAGAAATAGCCCGTCCCTTGGTTGAGACGAGCAACCTTGAAATTGATGCTGCGTTTCCCCAACGTGCAATTAGGAGAGACAAAGACCTACTTTCGTAAACGCTCTTAAAGGGAAATGGAGCAGGTGTCTTCCTTCTCTCGTTTCTCTAGGTCAATCATATTCCTGAAGTCTCTCTTTGTCTAGATGTCTATTGTTCTTAATGGCCCGAATCATTCTCTTGGTGGCAGCCCAGGGTTGCTTCAGGTGAAAAGACAAATTCACAGGGTCGGGGAAAGGGGACAGCCAGATGTGCCAGGCGCGTCTCACCCTGGCTCCTTCAGGCTTCACGACCACCCTGCGGCCCGGGCATGACCATTCCTGTGTGCGCATCGTCCGTCCATTCATCCAGCACTTCATGATTTAGGGCCAGCGCTGTGGGAGCCTGCTGAATAAAATACACCTGTTCCTGCCCTTGGGGACCTCACTCTCTCGCACAATCAGATGATGAATGAATTAGTAAATACAGTTTCCACTATTAACCCCATTTTCAAGATGAGCAACCTGAGGCTTAGTCCATTAAAGCAGTTTGCACAAAGCCATTCACCAGGAAGCCAGGGGAGTTCAGGGCACCACCTGCCTGTGTTCCACCACCTGACTCTCTGCTTCCAGGGAGCGTGTGGATAGGGGACCTCGGGGGAAAATTCCCTTCACAGAACAAAGAGGGCCGAGCCTTCAGCAGCCAGAGTGGAAAAATGCAGAGGGTCAAGAGCCTGAGCAAACACCCCGAAAGGGGAACCGAACAATTTTTTAAACAGAATTCCTCAAGTAGCCTTTACATTTTTTTTAAGACTTCTTTTTTTTTTTTTTTTTTTTTAGATCAGGTTTAGGTTCCCAGTAAAATTAAGCAGGAAGTATAGGAAGTTCCCATATACCTCTTGCCCCCACACCCCACAGCCTCCCCCATTATCGGCACCCCCCACCAGAGTGGCGCCTTTGTTATAAAGGATGAACCTGCATGGACACAGATTATCGTCCCAAGTAGCATTCGCTCTTGGTGGTTACATTCTCTGGGTTCAGGCAAATGTGTAACGATATGTATCCAGTAGACAGAATACTTTCACTGCCCTAAACATTGTCTGTGCTCTGCCGTTCATCTGTCCCCCTGCCCCTTGGCTGACACTGATCCTTCTACTTTCTTCGTAGTGTCACCTTTCTCAGAATGTCACGTGGTTGCAGCTGTACAGGATCCAGCTTTTCCAAATTGGCTTCTTTCCCTTAGTAGTATACAGTTAGGGTCTCTTTGCGTCTTTTCGTGGCTTGCTGGCTCATTTCTTTTTAAATTGCTGAATTGTATTTCATTGTCTGGATGTATAGCTGCCTAATTTCAATTCTCTTTGCCCCAACACTTTTTTAAAATATTTGGAACATGGGCTTAGTTAAAGTGGGGGAAAGGGGAGTGTGCTAGGAGCCCAGAAAGCAGACCTCATGCGTTATACGATTTCTCCGATCCTCACTGTTCTCATCTGTAAAATGCCTGTGACAATAGTCATCTCATCCGGCCTTCGAGGAGGGTCAATGAGTTGACATGGTAGCGTCTAGGAGAGTGCTGAGCGCCTGCTAGGCCCCGGCAGGGTCTTCCACCTTCCCCTGAGGTCAGGTAACACAGTCCACAGGCATGCCTTCCACACTGCTGGGGGTGTCCTTAGGCCTTCACGGATACCTACGCGATGATTCTCTGGGGTCGGGAAAGGTCCGCCTGTCCCTTAGACTAGACCCTCTTAGTAACGGCCAGACTAAGGTTCCGGGCCCGTTCTTGGGAAGGGGCATTGGTAATGCACAGCTTCTCAAATTTAGATTACGTTTTCTTCAGTATGTTTATGGGACTCTTTTATCTGGGGGCTCCTCACGTTCGTTTCCCCTGCTGGGCCAGCCTTCTGGAAAACCCACGCTGCAGCTCAGTAGTCTGTGGGCTCCTGGCAGTGAGTCTGCCACATCTGACACGCTCAGGAAGCACGTGCTGAACAGAGAAAGAAACTAATTTATTAGCGTCTAATGTAGGGTTAATGTAGAAATCCTAAAAGCATCCGTCTGCCTGCATCGGTCAGACCCCCACGCGTGGCCATGCTGAACCCGGTCCCTGGAGGACCTCCTGCCCCACCCTCTTGGAGAAGGCCCCAGTCCCTGAGTCGGGGGAGCGCAGTGCCTTCACGGAGGGGCGAGGGAGCCACAATGGACCTGACGCTCTGTTCCAGAGGCATGGGGTCTGGGTGCGAAAACTACAGTGTTCCAGCCTAATGGAATCCTCTCCTTACCGTTTTTTGTTTTTTGTTTTTTTCACAGCAAATTTTGCTTTGCTGCCATTCATCCAAAGAACACAGTTACCCTATGCCAAATACTGATGGATAAATTGTCCCGAGACACAAATCGGAACACACTCTCTTTCGGTCTGAGAGCTTGAGTGGTTCCCTCTGGCCCGCCTAGGTCAGTGGTCACTTCACCTGGCCACCAAGGCCCTGCGCCCGTGTTCTGGTCGACTCCCACCTTGCTCAGCCACATGCCGTCAGTGTTCTCTCAGGAGCCTCACTGCGCTCCGGACCTCACCCCTGTTTGCTGTGTTTCCTCTGCCTTGACCGCCCACCCCGCCACCCCCACCTTCAACATTCGGATTCCTCTTTCAGCGGGACAGAGCCACCTGCTGCGTAAAACCAGCCACGTCTTGGACAGTGAGAGATGGTGTCTCCTCAGTGACCAGAGGCTGGGCATGCGTATCCATGAGAATTCGCGCTGCGTTAGACACTGTGCTAATTGCTTGCGTGCGTCGTTTCATTGAAACATCACAGCAGCCTGATGAGTGATGTATTCGTGGCGGTTTCCATCATTTATAGGGTAAACCGGACCCCACATACGGTAACTTTCCCAGTGTTACACTGTGCTATCTAGGAACAAAGCAAACGTCTTCAAAGAATTTAGGGAAAAGATGAGAATGGAAGGGAAGGTCAGTGAAGGTTCACTGCAGGAGAGAGGAGCACTCTGGGCCTTGGGTGCTGGAGCTGGGGCCGGGGATGAGTCGGTGAGCAGCGGGCGCTGGAGGGATGGAGAGCCGGACCTCATCGCACAGTCTGCCTCTGAAAGCGCTGGAACTCGCCCCTCAGCATCCACAAAAACATTTCCAAATGCTCTCTTTCAAGTTAAGCAAAGAAAAGAGGTATTCGATTCCGTTCCTTCTCACAAGACCGTCAGCAAATAAGGCAGGCAGCTGGAATGACAAACAGGATAGCGATCCCCTTGGAGGGCCGGGCTCCCTTCTGGGGTTTAGTGCTGAGCAAAGTGTCAGTGGCGCTGTAGCGCCATCTAGTGGTGCTATTGGACACACCCCCGCGGCAGTCAGCTCTCCGGCGGACTGTCACCAATGTTACCTGACACAGGAGACTGTCGTTTACTGAAGGACCAGGAGGAATCTTTGTCCTTCAGGATTCTCAAGGACCAGCGTGTGTATCTGATAACACAGAACAATGAATTAAGACCTTCAGGCGATACCGTGTCTTACTGCTGCAAACACAGGGACAATCCTAGGTAGATTTCACAAGGAAGGAAGGTTACACTGTGCTATCTAGGAGCAAAGCAAACGTCTTCAAAGAATTTAGGAAAAAGATGAGAATGGAAGGAAAGGTCAGTGAAGGTACCTTCCAGGGATCTTGAATTCCAGAGAGAAACCTCCGAGTGTGAGAAACAATACGAGATAATCTCACAGCTCAGGATGTGAGCCAAGGCTCAAGTCAGACCCTCTCAGGCTGTGACTTCTCTCACTTGTCATTTCCGGGCCATGTTGGTTTGCGGAGCTGCGTCCTCGTTGCGGTTTGTGGTATGCTGCTTTTGCATGCCTGGTCATATTTTAATTGAATTTATTCGGGTGACCTTGGTTAACAAAAT
Source organism: Tadarida brasiliensis (assembly GCA_030848825.1). Lineage (NCBI taxonomy): Eukaryota > Metazoa > Chordata > Mammalia > Chiroptera > Molossidae > Tadarida > Tadarida brasiliensis. The sequence continues at coordinate 61,316,984 of CM061272.1, forward strand.
TATAAAATTATATAGGTTTCAGGTATACAATTCTATAACATAAAATGGGTATATGGTATTGTGTGTTCACTGCCCTAGCCTGGTCATTTTTGATTGGGTGTCAGACATTGTGATTTTGACCTTGTAGGGTCCTAGGATATTCTTGTAGTTTTAGTAATACCCTCGAGCTTGGTCCTAAGATCCAGAAATAGCTTGATCCTTTTGAATTTTGCTTTTCAGCTTTGTTAGGTGCTACCAAAGCAGTGTTTCATTTGGGGCAGGGGCTTCTTTTTGTGTTATCTACAAGCCAAGAATGGTTTTTTACACTTTTAAATTGTAAAAAAAAAAAAAAAAAAAAGAATATGCAACAGAGACTAAATGTGGTCTATAAAGCCTGAAGTACTCACTACGAAGCCCTGTATAGACGTTTGCTAGGGCTCATTTCCCAGTACTGATTCAGGACCTTCTTGGTGTTCTAACGGTGCCTTCCCTCTCTTTATGGGATGTTTCACTCTGGCTCTTTGTTGGTGTTGTTAATCCTCACCCGAGGATATTTTTCCACTGATACTTTTAGATAGAGTGGAAGGGAGGGAGGGAGGGAGAGAGAAACATTGATGTGAGAGAGACACATTGATTAGTCACCTCCCGTACGACCGGGGATCAAACCTGCAACCCAGGTATATGCCCTTGACCAGGACTGACTCTAACCGCTGAGCCAGACCAGCCAGGGCTCACTCTGGTTCTTGATGACTCTCATAGCTTCTGCCTGGATGTGTCATATGTCACATCTGTTGTGCTGCCATCAGCCAAAGCAAATCACATGGCCACAGATGACAACGAGGAGGTGGAGATACCGCCCCCCAAAGAAATGCTGCAGCCACACCCCTTCCTGCCAACAGGCAGGGATCTAGAGCCATTTTACCGGAAGAAAGAGTGTGTAATTGTAAGTCAAATGTATCGTGCACACCTAGATTAAATAAGATAAAGAGATTTTATACAACACCAACTCTGAGCCTCTGTGTGATTGCAGAGTCTCTCATAATGCCGAGTTCCCAAGGAGAATTTTGTTTTCATTTAGTTTATATTCCAGTGAGTATTGTAATCCCTTTATATAAGCTCATTTGAAAATATTAATGACATTCCTGAATTTAATTCTTAACAGGAGATTTCAGAGCCCATATTTACACTCATCATGTAACAGTTTTGATGAGAAGCGACGGAGACAGGAGACAAAGAAACATACAAACGTATTCGGGTGTTTATAGTCCCGCGAGCACCGTGGGGAACCTATATATTTGTTCCTTCTTTTTATTCTCACTGAAGCGCTCCGTGGTCGGTGTTAGTAACTCTGTGTGATGGACGAGGAATTGAGTTTCACAATAACTAAACTGGCGGTCGTTCAAGTTGTCGGAATGGTGAGGTGGGGATTGGAGCTCAGGTCGGGCTGACCCCAAACCTGTCCCCTTACTTGCCATGACCTAGTGCTCCCCAAGCAATCCGGGAGGGAAAGAACATCAGCAGGCATGCATAGTCAGCAACCTATACCCTCAACAGCTCCTCCCACTCACCCAGGCACGGTGGCCATCGAGAAAAGGAGATCGCTTTTGATGAGAAAAAGTCTAAGACTCCTGGCTCAAATTAACTCATGACCCTCCGAAGAGGAATCCAAATTTGATACCGACACTTCCTGGTTTACTAGGGCTGAAAGCAGTCATCTGGTCAAAGCAGTGCTCTGGGGATGATGCATTGACTAACACCAGCCATATTGCAAAAGTTTAAGTGCTCTGTGCACTGAAATACGTGAGATGCTTCAAAGAAATGATTGCTCAGGATTGCTTTCAGTTGACCTAGTTAAATGGCAATTGGTCTTGCTGTTAAAAAAATTAAGCATAAAGCATAATAATCCTTTGTGTAGTTTGTCCACAGTGTGTTCGATCAGTGCTCATGGGCGGACATTTGGGTTGTTTCCAGTTACTTGCTATTACACACGATGCTTCCATTGGATCCGCTTTTGATACAAAATGCGACGTAGTGAACAACCACACAACCTCAGTGGAATAGAAGAATAATTATGTATTGTTTACATCCCTTAAAGCCCAGCGATGGTTCTGGCACACTGTCACTGCTGCTCACACGCTGTCACTCCAGGCAAGCCTCCTCTGCGGTCCAGCCCAAGGTCAAAGGTGGAGAACTGCTCCACTCATGACGGTGCCATGATGGGGTTTTTAGATGCAAGGAAGGCTGAAGAGTTGGCATGAAGAACACAGTCTACTGCAGCCTCGTAAAATGCCGTCAGTGCATTTTGAAATACGTTCCTGGATGATTCCTGGGACAAGCATCAAGTGCGTGTCATTTTTCAGACACGGCCAAATTCTCCCTCATAGTAGTCTAAATATTTCCTTTTATGTCTCCAAGCAATTTAGGAGATGGTTCTAAAGCTTGTTTTGTCAATCAGTATAGTTTTAACTTTTATTTCTCTTCTTTTTGGCAGAGTTAAGGACTTTTAAATTAATTTAAAAGATGTTTACATTTATTGTACTGTGAACATTGTATATCTTCTGGAGGAGGTAATGAAAGGCACGTGACTGCCTTTGACCTCGAGCTGGACGCAGCCAATGACAGGCTCTTCCCCCCGCCGCCCCCCCCCGGCCTTGGACTGTGCATTCTGCACACTGTTCCTGCAGCAGGGCTGTTTTCAAGGACACAGCCATGAGACAGTAAGGTGTTGAGACCTTCTGGACAGTATAAGTGACTGAACCCGGTTAAGGCCTCTAAATAAACCTAATTTAAGATTCTGGTGGGTGGGTGCAGAGATCTGCTTTCTGGTAGCCACCCAAGACAAGTCTCAGAAATTCCCTTGCTTATTAAACCGCCACCTGCCAATCTGGAATAGTAGAAAAGACTTTTATTTATTTTTTTGCTATTGTTACTAACTTACAGTTTGATTGCATTATAGTCAGAGAATGGTCTTATTGCTATTTTAAAAAAAATTTTTTCCCTTATTGATTTTAGAGAGAGAGGAAGGGAGAGTGAGAGAGAGATAGAAACATCGATAAGAGAGAACATTGATTGGCCGCCTCCTGCATGCCCCCCACTGGGGATCGGGCCCACAACCTGGGCATGTGTCCTGACCAGGAATCGAACCGGCGACCTCTTGGTGCATGGGTTGACGCTCAACCACTGAGCTACACCGGCCAGGCTGGTCTTATTGCTATTTTAATTCTTTAGATTATAGAGGTTTTATTTGGGACATGAGATGTGTTTAATTTTCCTAACTATTCCACATGTACTCGTAAAACAAAGTATATACTCTAACAGATCTAAGTTCAGAAGGAGAATATATATATATATTTACTCTCATTTATAGTCTGCTTTGTATAGATATATAGATATAGATATAGATATAGATATAGATGATATAGATATACAACTGTGGAGTGTTGTGTGGAGAGGTTTGCGTTTCCCTGTGTTTGGGGCTGTGTTCCTTGCTTGCCCAGCGGGCTCCTGCTGGTGTCTAGCTGTAGAATTTCTGCAGCAGAAAGGGAACGATGTGATTCGTGCCTGAGGCAAGACCCTGCCAGCCAGCGTCCAGTCAAACCCCACCTGGGCTGCGTACCACCCATGTGGCAGAAATCGGAGGTGAGGTCCAGAGCTGTGCTTTGGGACACTAGCAATCAGAGGCAGCTGTTCAAGGCGTCAGCGTGCTCACTGGGTTCTGCTCAGCTTCCTCTCTCTCGGACTGAGATGTGCATGTTCCAGTCTGGTGTTTTTCGTCTGTGTGTGTTCTCTTTTGTCTCATTTCAACAATGATTTATGAAAAATGTTGCTATGTCATTAGGTGAACAAATATTAATAGCTATCATTGCCTTGTATGTTGTCTTTAGTATTATTAAGTGACTTTTAATACTTTGTGATGTAAATTCAATCTTGTTAATCATAGAAGTGGTGACCCCTGCTTTCTTTCCTTTTTATTTATATTTTCCTTGTATTAGTATTTTAGTATTCATCTATCTTTCTATCTATCTATCTATCTATCTATCTATCTCAGACTATTTTTAGAGCAGTTTGAGATCTACAACAAAATTTGGTGAAAAATACAGAGATTTCCCAAATATCTGCTGCCTGCAAACACACACACACACACACACACACACACACACACACACACACTCCCCCATTGTCAACAACCTGCATCACAGTAGTACATTTATTAAAATCCATGAACTTAAACGAACACATCATTATCACCCAAAGTTGATAGGTTACATTAGGGTTCACTCCTGGTGGTGTGTATTCTATGGGTTCTGACAAATATATAATGATATGTATCCAACATCATCCTATCGACAGAATAGTTTCACTGCCCTAACATTCGTCTGTGCTCTGGGGAATTATCCCTCCCTCTCCTCTAACTTAGGGCAACCACTGATTCTTCTACTATCTGCACAGCTTTGGTTTTCCAGAATGTCGTGCAGTGGAATCACATAGTATTCAGCCTTTTCAGGTTGACTTTTTTCATTTAGCAATATGCATGTAAGGTTCCTGCATAGCTTTTCGTAACTGGATCGCTCATTTCCTTTTAGCACTGAATACTCTCTTATTGTCTGGATGTACTGTCCTTTTTTATTGTCTGGATGTACTGTCCTTTTATTTTTAATCTTTGTGAATCTTTTTGTATACAAGTATGTCTGTTATATACACATATTATTGTATTTTATAAAATATACCCATACTCACACTCATATCCATCCCTTAAATCCGAGCACGGGGGGGGGGGGGGTGGTGGTGGTGGTGGTGGAATTCTTTAAATCCACGGTAGTGTATTTAAATTGGCAGGCAAAACTATGAAATTTTTCTCTTTTCAGAAACTCCTTCTCTGGATCATGTTGCCCAGAAAGTACATTCCATTCTTGTCAACTAAATCTAAGGGAATTCCTTCTCACCCACTGGAGTATGGGCCCCTTTCTTGTCCTCCTCTGATGTAAGAGCTGATACCCTGATTACCACCTTATAGAATAACCCAAGGGAAACCCTTTCTTTCTTCATGTTTGGCTGTTCGAGGTATCCTGTTTCTTGCATTTTTGTCACTAAAGCCACATAACTTTTGGCTTACACTGGGATATCAAACTTTTGCACAATTACCGGTTAAATTTAGTCACGGCCACTATAATTGCTAACCGTTGGACAAGTCATGATTGTGGCATCTGGGAACGATCAAGATTGTGGGAGAGGAAGGAGAATTGAGTCACCTGGGGAAGAGCTAGCAGAGAAGAGCCCCGGAGAACGTGCTGGAAGGACTGGTCACTAGTTCTGGTCTGGATGGGCGTGGACAGGGCATATTTGCCCTTTCCGTTAGAGCAAAGTGATTGTTGGGAGCCTTGACATCTAGGTTAGACCTTGATTGTTTGGAGGAACAAGTACAAACACTCAAATGTAAAAAGAATCTTCAATATGCCATCAGCACGATGGAATGGCAGGTCTTACCACCGTTAACGACTTAATCTCTATGTCCCGTCAATGGGGAATAGAAATTAGAGAAGTCATTTTAAAATAAAAGACCAGTGATACAAGAATCAGTGTATCAGTGTGTATGTGTGTGTATGTGTGCAGAGTGATGCAGAAATGTAAGAAAATGTTACTATATCCAAACCATTACCTGTCCGATTCAGCACCTGTCAGGAGATGGAGTGCACAGAAGACAGAGGGCTCTGGAATAAAAACAAGTACCCTGGAGTCTGACTCCCTTGACTGGATGGCTTCACTAGGTGTTGTTTTCTTTACACTGTTGAGACACGCATGCGTATGTTTTAACCAGTAATGTTATTTACGGGAGAGTCTCATTTCCAGGGGTGAGAAGAGGGGATGAAATGATTTTAATTTGCAACAAGGAGGGTGTTCCTTTTACCTCTAGGAAAGAACTGCGGGACCAGATGAGGTTGGTTGCATCCGTGTGGGAGGCGCTATAGAGTGGACCTCAGCCCATGCCTGGCAGGGCCAGAAAGCAATGTATCAGGACAGCTTCCTAGGAGCCCACACTTCCTACATCACTCTCCTTGAACCCAGGGTATCTGGAAACGTGGGATTCTCACTCACCTGGACTCTTAGACATCTTTCCATTCACGAGACAGTGGCCAGCTCTTTCCAGGTCTACAGAGAAGTGTTCCCTCTAAACTCACAGAGCTGGCTGTGCGCCGCCTCCGCGGGCAAGCACCGCCCCGCGCTTTCGCTGTTACCCGTGAGTAGTGCCTGGCTGTGTCCGAAGCCTCGGGGGAAAGGGAGTGTGGATGACCCAGGCCGCGAAACGGGCTGCAGGGCTTTGTGAAGTTGGGTCCCGCAATCCCTCGTCCTGGCGGCGTGCTCTTGGTCCAGCCATTGAACCACCTGAGCTTCCGTTTTGTCTGTGTGATGGGGGCATCTGCCTTCGTATTCCAGGTGTGTGCCAAATGCTGCACACACACCAACCCGTCTGGCCATCACGATGACCGGCGGTGAAGATACGAGCATACCTCGTTTCATTGAGCCTCGCAGATATTGCCTCCCCCCCCCTTTTTTATAACAAATTGAAAGATTGTGGCAACCCTGAGTCAAGCAATCTGATCAGCACCATTTTTCCAACAGGCTCTGAGGACGACTAGCATTTTAAAATTTATGTATGTACATTAAAAAAAAAAAGACATAATGCTATTACACACTTAATAGACTGCAATATAGTGTTAACATAACTTTTATATGCACCAGAAAACCAAAAAATGTGTGTGCTTAGCTTTATTGTGCCATTCGCTTCATTGCGGTGGCCTGGACCCCAGTCTCCTTTCCCAAAGGGGAAGGTGGATACAGGGAGGTTCAGCGGGGTGGGATCCTTCTTTGTTCCTAACCACTGTTCTGAACCATCGTGGCGAAGGTCCCACGCAGAGTGCCTGATAGACAGAAGACACCCAATACACAGGTGTCTCCAAAAGTAATGGCTTAAAAAGTGTTACTGAGCTGAAAGAAAAGAAATTTGCCCGCTGAGACACAGTGCTTCTTGAAGTGTTACCTGTGGGCCCCACACATCAGCAACTTGGCCCTCAGCACACTGAATCGGGAATGCAGAGAGGAGGGCTCAGGAATGCTCGCGCCCCTCTCCGGCCACGGTTTTGAACAATACAGCAGAAAGCTACAACGTGGCTAGAGGATTATGAGCTGGGTCTCAGAATAACTGGGACGTTAATGTATCTGGGGCATAGGATATCACTCTCTGGGACAGCTCTCTATAGTTTACAACTTGCTTTTGTGTGTGCACTCGAAGTCATTGTAAAATGGGTGTGCGTGTTCAAAATAATTTAATAGCATAATACCAGGGAAACAGCTTGCAGCCAGCTTTTACGTAGAGCCACTGCAATCAGCAGAATAGGTTGTGGTGGCAAAGAGGAATTCGTCAGATGATATTTAACCAACACCCATCCTTTCTGCTGAGCTACAGGCTTTGTGGGGCGTGGCCAGTCTCCCTTGCTCCCTGCGTCTCCTATATTAAAAACAATATATTATGCCCACATACAGCTTGCACTTAATACATATCTGTGCGATTAAGAAAAAGAATTGCATACAACACGGAAATAGTTCTCCAACCGATATACAAGCGAGCTATTGCGCTTTTCCTGCCTAAAGCCAGGAAGGTCCATAAAATGCTTTTTACCAGGGCCAACATTTTTATAGTGGCTTCCACAGGCTGAAGGAATTTATCAGATCAAGTTCCCACTGGAACTTGCCACCATGCCTTTTGAAGTTGCTGAATTCACCCAGGTTTTTTTGCATTGCCAAATTAATACCAATTAAAGAAGAAGAAAAAAGCACAATTACATGAAGAGATTCCAAGAACTTCCTGTAAAGAGCATGTTAGCTCTGAGATAAAAAAGAGGAAGAGCTGATATGAACCAGGATGTGAAGATGCCAAATTAGGCACAGAAAAGGAAAGAGAAGAGAGGCATTCAGTCACTGTTCTTCCGGGGCAGTAGGTATCCTGGTAAATTGGGAAGGAGCGTTGGTAATTAACACCACACCTGTCCTTTAGTTAGTTCTAAAGTAACATGGATTGCAATTTGCTATAAATAGGAGCATAGATCAAATGTGTGCAGAGGCACAGATATTTCTATAACTTTAACCAAAGAACTGGCATCTGCTTTTCAACTTCTCGTTCGACAAACTCATAGAATAGAAAATAGGGAGGGGGAACCCATCCGCCTTGATGACTTAATTATCCGGGCAACCTCGATGATGCCAAAGCTAGAAACTACCAGGTAAATAATATTTTTCAAAGAATGGTACCTTTAAAAAAATTTTTTTAAACCATTTGGTCTTCATTGTTATTTTATTTTAGAGATGGGAGACAGGTAGATAACTTGCTCAAGGACATCCTAGTAGGGAAAAGCATAGTATTTAAAAACCAGGTGTTCTAGCAGGGTAGGGTGTTCCTCAGACCACAGTATAAGTCCCATTAACAAGTTAAAAGACTTCGCTGAGTGAGGCTTTTCAGCTCTGGCTTCTTCATCTTTGAATGAGTGAGGTGGAACAGATCAAGTCTCACCTTCCGTGATCAGGAATCCTTTCCTATGTGATCACTCTGCGCCCATTGCCAGCAGAGGGCGCCAGAGCCCTTTGAAAGTTGATTTTTGTCAGTCAGGCTCTTGGCATTCAAATTCCTCAGCCGGCATGAATCCAATTATTGCTTGAAGGTTGGGGGGAGGTGTTGCAGAGATATCTGACTCCCTCTTTCACTTTCTTAAGGAGGAAAATAAAAAATCCTTTTCATTAAATTGTAAGGGATATGCCGTTACAGCATTACTTGTTAATCAAAACAGGCTTCCCAAATCCACACGCAATTAAAACTGAGTTTTCAGACCTTTATCTCCTTCCTCCTGGGTGTGCAGCCTTCTCTGGGAACTCCTGCTGGGCATGTTGCTTTGAAAACACTAATATGTGGGGCAGGCCCCTGGGTACGGCAAACCCTTCTCTCCTGTGGTCTCGGACGGAACAATTGCCTACAAGGATTCACATGTCAAATTCACAGAGAGGTGTTTTTGGGGGGTTGGGGATGAGGGGAGGTAGTATATATATACTATATATGTATCAGGATGGATTTATAGGATATATAGGATGGATTTATGTCTGAAACCTCAGAAAACACCTTTCCTGAGGTTCCTGGAGGCTTTTATCCGACTGGGGCTTTGCCAGGGAGGTCAGTGTGCAGAGGAATTCACTCGCAGCATCTCTGGCCATCTCACTGGCTGTTTCTGACTCGATGGAGCGCACCTGAGAGGAATTGTTTGCGGCAATGGAAATGTCAGATCGTCCATCTTGGCTGGTTTGAATGTGTTTCTGAGAATTAGGCTGCATGGGGGAGAAGAGGTTGACGTTGGTGCCTTCTCTTGGCTCTGTTCACGCAGGAGTCACCTGACCTGGGGTCACTACCACCTCACTTTCAAAGGTAGGTTTTCAAGGAGACCAGGGGAGCAGGAAAGAATGCCCCAGCTTGGGGGACACGTGGGGGCCTGTGGACGTGTTACCTGATGGGAGATCCGCAGGGTGACTCGGATCTAGCCAGGTGAGGAGGGTTCGGGTTGCGTGCTTTGAACAAGAGGAAGGCTCAGCAGGGAGACCGTGCTCTCAGAGCGTGGTGCTGACTTTTCCAGGAAGGCAACACAGTGGAAAATGGCCACTGTTCATGACGCTACTGTGACTCCAGAGAAAAATTAAACCAACTCATCCACAATATTAAATAGGAGCAATGGGAGATTTGGGTCAGAGGGGCTTTGTTGATTCTAAATCAAGAATTGGACGTTGGATCAGGTCTAGAAAGAGTTTTCTATTGTGTTGAAACCTTGTGGGGAGACTTGGCTATGATCTGAGAACCCAAAGGACAATATGTGTTTCCAGTTATACCCTGGGAAACCTGATCTATGCAGAGAGGCAGTGAGGAGAAGGAAAGCATCAACCGTGCTCAATTCAGTGGATTTAAGGGGGACCCATGTGGACTTAATTACCCACAAGGCCAGCCCATTTCCGGCTTGACACCTTTCACCTGAGATGGTCCAGATCTATTGCTTTATGTGTGAGTGACTAGCGGATGTTCTTCCTCGAGCCTGGGGACATGTGCCGTGTTGTGTTGAAACACGCCTATCACCTCAATTTCCCAGCAACACCTGGAGCAGTCAGTCAATTACAATGCAAATTTAAAATCCACGTGTTTCTATTTCAATGACCTGACTATAGAGAAGTCAGGCTGTGGAAAGGCCGGTCACCAAAGGGATGCAGTGTTGACGAAGGCCTGGTGGAAAGTCTCAGAGAAATACAGCCGCATGCACGCCTGTGGTTGCCACTTCTGTGTCTGGACTCTGAGGAATGGTGTGGCGCAGCTGGGAGGCCTACGGGCCATCTTCCAGGGACATCTGCAGGAAGGCGGGTCCGAGGATACTGTTATCCGACAGGTACGGCCCAGAGCGGGTCTGCCTCAGGCCGTCCTGGGGTGTGTGGGTTCTCGACTCCGTGTGGGGAAGAGCTCCCGACACAAGCCCAGGTGATTTTCAGAGGACGTTTATTAAGGCAGCGGATAGTGAAACAGGAAGAACAGAGGCTGGAAGAGGACCGGGAGCATCTAGGCGGTGCTCGGCTTTGGCTCTCTGGACATGTTATGGGAAAGGAGTGAGCCAAGGGGGCGCTGCTGTGAGCTCACGGGGAAGTCAGAGGAAAGGGGGCCTTAGAGACAGGACCGGGGGTAACCTTGGGACAAGCTGCCGCTGCCCACCGGTCCCCTGGTTGCAAGTCTTGTGGGGACCACTAGAGTTCAGGGGGGAGTAGAAAGTGCATGCCAGCACGGGGTGTGGCGTGCTCTAGCGTGAGCCTGCTCTGAGTCCCTGTCCTGAGAGCTCTTCTCTTCTGCGGGCGACAGTCTTAGGGGAGGGCTTCAGTAGACGTTCATCAGCTTCCCAAGGTGTTTTGAATATGCTGAGGCATCCAAATGAGCGTGTTGGGGAGTTTGGGATTATCCTGCGGCGTGCTTTACTGTTTCCCTTTTATCTCGGGTCTGTCTGGCATTAATGAGGTTTTTGTTCCCCGGACTTCATCCGCCCTTGGGTTTGGCTGGCACACGTGGCATTAATTAGGCCTCTGTCCTCGGTCTCCCTGACCAGGGTGATTTAAGCCATGTTCTCTGGTTAGGGAGGAGACGAATAAACCATTTGCTCTCAAGTGTCCTTGGTTGGGAAAGGGAAGGTCTTACGATTCACTAGCTGGCTGTGCGTTGTTCACATTGCTTTGCCTTGTTTAACTTCTCGTCTCGGTTTTCCTGTCCCACTTGCCCAGGGATCTTTCGGGCTTCTTACTGTCCTGCTCACTAGGGCTTCTCTGGCTCTCCAGAGAATATTCGAGCTTCCGAGGAACTGTAGGTGTTGAAATCTTACATGTGATGACAGGGGAAATGAAATCCCAGACAGGTTAACTGAGGGGTAAACTATTTCCCAGTACTGCTTTGTGGTTCACCCACTATCATCAACCTTAATTCCAAATGCATCATTCCCTCTGTTCCCACCATGTTCGTGGCACAGAGGCTCTGGGTTCACAAAGGTGTTTAAGACATGGCCACTGCCCCGGCCGGTGTGGCTCAGTGGTTGAGCGTCGACCCATGCACCAAGAGGTCACTGGTTCGATTCCCGGTCAGGGCACATGCCCAGGTTGTGGGCCCAATCCCCAGTGGGCGGTATACAGGAGGCCGCCAATCGATGTTCTCTGTCATCGATGTTTCTATCTCTCTCTCTAAAATTAATAAAGAAAAAAAAAAAGACATGGCAACTGTCCTGAAGGAGATAATACGTAGAACATTCAAGAGACTGGGAACCTTTGGTGGCAGGGAGGGTGTCTTATTCTATTCCCCCTGGATTTGACATCGCAAAAAATTCCTTCTTGGATGAATGTACGAAGTAGCACGGAAGCATACGAGGGGATATCTGTGCTGGAGACTTACGACGGCATCAGAAATGGGTTCACAGAAGCTGTTTTAGTAGAACTGGAAAGGCTGAGAGAAAGTCTCCAGACAGACAAGGTAGAGAAAGGCATTTCGGAAAAAATAATTAATATGTACACAGTATTTGCAGAAGTGTCAGGGAGCTTGACAGAGGGGGGAAGATACAGCAGTTCCAGAAGATGTTGGAAGAACCAGAGCCATAGACCAGATAATGAAGGAATTGGGGAGGGGGACTGTCCTTGGACTTTATCTCGGAGCACCATGCTTCTTAAACTGTCTGTGCTGAAGAAGCAGTTATGTTTTTTTACCACCCCCCAATCTCTCCCAGACTCATAAGACTGTGGGGGTTGTGCCACAGATGACTCACAGTGTGAGTTCAACAACACCCTGGATTGACCCTGCTCGGGGACACAAGTCCACTCACCACACTCTTGGAGAACATGGCAAGGTCAAAGGTCCATAAAGTTTCCAAACCCTTGCCCTTGACGTCTGTACTTACCTTGCTATGGACAGAAACAACAATCTCGGGCTGGCTCCTGGCCATGGGCTACACGTCCAGTGGCGTGGTCGAGGGTGACGAACCACCAGAAATTATATCAGCAGGGAAATGACTCGATCCCGTTTGTGTCCTGGGAGGTCGCCTAGCAGCAAGGTGGAGAAAGGGTTACGGGTCAGGACTGAGTCAGGAAGACGAGAGAAGGGGGCAGCTTCCCTCTACGAGGGAAAGGATTTGTCTCCAACACTCAAACTTGAAGAGTCAGAACCAGCCCCAAGCAGCCAAATTGGCTTAAACAAAATATATATATATATTTAAGCCAATATGTATTTTAAACCTATATGAATGTGGAAGCCAATATATAGTTTATATATATGCCAGTATTTATATTTCAGGCTTGCTCGTAGCCATGCAGTTTAGCAGCGGAACATTCCTCTGCTCTCAAGTCATGAGTAAAGTTTCATTGTCCGTGTAACCCTAGCCCGACTTCCTGTCTGAGAGTGTCCTATCTTTCCGCAGACGCGAAAACAAGCCCCAGCTGGCCTGATGAAACTGAAGTGGCTCTTTAGGTGCAAAGAGCCACGGGCTCTACTGTGCTGAGTCGAAAGTCATTTTGCTGCTGTGACTGGAAGGCAGCTGGGTGGGGAGCTTGGGGGAGGGGGCCTGCAACGTGGGACATGACTTCATGTGTCTGTTACTTACCTAACAGAAGGGAGAAGGGATTCGAAGGCCTCTTCCGGCGTGTGGATTCTTGCTCAAACTTTCTACCCACTTTTCATTTTCCAAATGTTGGTGTGTCTCTTTTGTGACCCTTGCTGGCCTCCCAGACCCACTGCTAACAGAAGGCCTGTTTTAGACTCAAATCAAAGAAGAGTTGGCTTGAACTTCCAGGGCTATGTTGGGTAAGAATGGTGGGAATGATCACTAATCATCAGAGAGATGCAAATTAAAACAACAATGAAGTATCACCTCACACCTGTCAGAATGGCCGCCATCAACAAATCATCAAACAACAAGTGTTGGCGAGGGTGTGGAGAAAAGGGGACTCTAGTACACTGCTCATGGGAATGCAGACTGGTGTAGCCACTGTGGAAAACACTATGGTGTTACCTCAAAAAATTAAAAATTGAATTGCCATTTGACCCAGTGATCCCACTTCTAGGAATATACCCTAAGAAACCTGAAACACCAACCAGAAAGAATACATGTACCCCCATGTTCATAGCAGCACTATTTACAATAGCTAAGATCTGGAAACAGCCCAAGTGCCCATCAGTGGATGAATGGATAAAAAAGCTATGGTACATATACACAATGGAGTACTATGCAGCTGTAAGAAAGAAAGATCTCTTATCCTTTGAGATGACATGGAGGGACCTGGAGAGTATTATCCTAAGCAAAACAAGCCAAGCAGAGAAAGACAAATATCACATGATCTCATTCATTTGTGGAATATAATAAACATAACAGTCTGGGGAACAGGGTAGACCCAGAGACGTGAAAGTAGGGTACAGACTGACAACCCTCAGAAGAGGGGGTGGGGGGGGAGGGAAGAGATAAACCACAGAACTTATACGCATGTATGCATAACTGATGGACATGGACAACAAAGCTGGGGAAGGGGTGGAGGAGGGTATCAATGGGGAAAAAAAGGAGAAACATCTGTAACAAAAATAAATTAATAAAAAAAAGAAAAAAAAAAAAAAAGAATGGTGGGAATGGATACCTTTACCTTGTTCCTGATCGTAGGGGGAAAGCATTCAGTCTGGAAGTATGATGTCAGCTGAAGCTTTCTTGTATATTTTCTTTATTGTATTGAGGTAATTTCCTTCTATTCCTTCCTATTTGCTGAGAGATTTTTTTTTTTTTTTTTTTTTTTATCATGAATGGGTGTTGGATTTTGTCAAATGCTTTTTCTGTACCAACTGATAGGATCATATGCTTTTTTCCCTTTAGCCTGTTGACCTGGTGCATTGCATTGATTGATTTTTGAATATTGAACCAGGTCTTACATGCATGGAATATGTCCCACTTATTCATGGCATATAGTTCTTTTTATACATTGCTAGATTCAATTTGCTAATATTTTGTTGAGGATTTTTGTATCTAAATTCATGAGAGACATCGATGTATAGTTTTCTTCTCTTTGTGTGTGCAGTTATTTTCTGGTGCAGTGTCCGGGTCATGCCTGGGAATGCAGACTGGTGCAGCCACTGTGGAAAATACTATGGTGTTTTATCAAAAAATTAAAAATGGAACTGCCATTTGACCCAGTGATCCCACTTCTAGGAATATATCCTAAGAAGCCTGAAACACCAATCAGAAAGAATATATGCACCCCTATGTTCATAGCAGCACTATTTACAATAGCTAAGATCTGGAAACAGCCCAAGTGTTCATCAATAGATGAGGGGATAAAAAAGCTATGGTACATATACACAATGAGATACTATGCAGCTGTAAAAAAGAAAGCTCTCTTACCCTTTGAGACGACATGGAGGGACCAGGAGAGTATTATGCTAAGCAAAATAAGCCAGTCAGAGAAAGACAAGTACCACATGATCTCATTTATATGTGGAACCTAATGAATAAATTAAATTGATGCCTTGCTCAGCGGTTGGAGCATCGATTCTCGCTAGGGGCACCTACCAAAAAAATAAAATAATAATAATAATAATAATAATTAATTAATTAAACTGATGAACAAAATAGATCCAGAGAAATGAAAGTAGGGAACAGACTGAAAAACCTCAGAGGGAAGTGGGGTGAGGGGGTGGGAAGAGATAAACCAAAGAACTTATTTGCATGTATGCATAACAAATGGACACAGACAACAGCCCGGTGAAAGGGGCGGGGGCAGAGTGGGGAGGAGGGTATCAATGGGGGAAAAGAGGGACATCTGTAATATTTTCAACAATAAAGATAAATTTAAAAAATAAGTAAAAGGAGTTGGAAAGAGTTCCTTTTCTATTTTGTTGAAAGGGATTGTGTTGAAAAAATGGTGTTAATTCTTCTTTAAATGTTTGGTAAATTTTTTCAGTGAAACCATCTGAGAGTCTGGAGACTTCAGTTTGGGGAGCTTTAGATTACAAATTAAATTTCTTTGGTGGTTATAGGACTTTTCAGAGACTATTTCTTCTTGGTTGATTGATGGTAGTTTGTGGTTTTTGAGAAGCTGGTTCATTTCTTCAATGCTGTCAAATTTATAAGCATAAAGCTATTTGTATTACTCTCATATTATCCTGTCAATGGCTGTAGGATCTATAGTAATGTTCCCTGTTTCACGCCCGATATGGTGATTTGTGTCTTTTCATCTTGTGTCTTATTCAGTCCTGCCAGAAGTTTATTAACTTTACTGAAGAAACCAACTTTTTGTTTCATTGATTTTTTTCTATTGTCTTCCTGTTTTCAACTGCATTTAATTCCGTTCGTATCCTTATTATTTCTTTCCTTATGCTTGATTTGTGTTTGTTTTGCTTCTTCTTTTCTAGCTTCTTGAGGTAACAGTTTAGATTATTGATTTGAGACCTTTTCTCTTTTAGGTGCTATAAATTACCATTTCAGCATGGCTTAAGATGCGCCCCACATATTTTGATATGTTGTGTTTTTATTGTTTTATATATTTTTAAAATTTTTCTTTGAGACTTTCTTCATGGCCCATGAATTATTTAGAAGTGTGTTACTTAATTTTTTAGTATTTTGAGAAATTTTTTCATGTTGTTTTTCTGTTATTGGGTTTTAATTTGATTTTATTATGGTCAGAGGACACACTCTATATGACTTCACCTTTTTAAAAATTTGTTAAGGCTTGTTTTATTCCAGGATATGTCTATCTTGGTAAATGATCCATGGATGCTTACAAAAAATGTATATTCTGCATTGTTGGGTGAATTGTTCTGAGTATGTCAACTAAATCCTGCTGGTGGATGATGTTGTTCAGGTCCATATCCTAGCTGATTTTCAGTTTAGTCATTCTGTTATTTGTTATGAGTGGAGTGTCAATGTCCTCAACTATAGTGTGCAGTTGTCTGTTTTGTGTCTTCTGAGACTCTGTTGTTTAGTGCATATATATTTAAAATTGCTATGTTTTCCTGGTCGATTGAACATTTATCATTATGTAATGCCCCAACCATATCTTTTATTATTATTATTTTTTTAACTATATAATCAATGCTCTTTCTGTTTTAGTCTGGTAAATCCCTGTTTTTATTTAAAAGGCTATTAACATCAAAATATTAGGTGACATATCTCTATACAACTGAATTTTTAAAAAAATGCTTTTGGTTGCAAGAATCACAAACTCCATGGAAACTAATTTTAGCAACAAAACATCAGAGTTAATAGATTTACATAACCGGGAAGTTTGAGAACAGTTGTTCTGCTTTTTAGCTGCATTCAAGGAGGGAAACAGTATTCTCTCTCTTTGTCTTTCTCCAGTCCCACTTCTGTATGTGTTAGCTTCATTCCCACTTCCGTCTTTTCCACACAGTGTCTAAGATTAACATCCACAGTTCTTCACATTCTGTTAGCACTTTCAGATCATCTAGATTGTCTTTTTTTCCCAGTGGTTTCAGGAAAACATCATAGGAGGGCTTTGACTTGCCTGGGGACTCTGTCATGTCCTCATGCCTAAGCAAATCATTGAGGTCAGGAAAATGAGATATTCTGATTGAGCCATTTGAATTATGGTCTCAACTCTGTGGGCCATATAACTGACAAGGGCAATGGTGGTGGGAAACATTTCTGAAAGAAAGATCTTATGAGAGATAAGAAGTAAGCAAAATCTCCTACAGCATCCAGTCAAAAGACACGATCACCCAAAATACGACTTTCCTATTGTATTCTTCAAGTAGAAATGATTTGAGTATTCAAACAGTCAATAACAAGTTGTTAAAAAGCCCTGGATATGCCACTAAAAAAATATTTACCAAAAAAGATGAACCCTCTTTTATATTAGCACCTTTAACAACTGAATTTCTTCTCTTGCCCATTATTGAGCAAAAATTCACGGAAGCAAAAACCTTTGCCCCATGAGTTCAAAGATAAGCTTAAACAGAGGGAGGCTGAGGAAGACAGATAGGGCTTGAATGATGGGTGGATTGATATACTGCAAACACTGCAGAGGGCTTTCCACAAGCCAGGCATGAAATCGGCACAGACATAAATAGGCAGGTAACAAGAATGAGAAAAATAGGAGTGGAAGAAGGTTGGTGAGAGGGAAATAAGAAAAGCTTACCTATGAACAGGTGCATAAAGAGAAAGGAAGGACCACTCAAGCACAAACGCAAACAAATTGTGGCAAGAAGACCGCTCTGCACCTTAACCTGCCCTTCCTCATTGCTGCCCTCTGTCCTCTACCTCTTCTCTGCTCCCCATATTGAGCCCCGATCCATCCATCCTGTCCCCAGTCTCATGTTCACAGCAGGCACAAAACTGCACCGTGACACATACTGGACTGTGATGTCATCACCTGTTTTTGTGACTCTCTCCACCTTGTTACTGTTGAGTTTCTCAAGGTCGGGGACATTGCCTTTTTTTTTTTTTTTTTTAATCTTTGTGAATGTTGTGTAGAAAAGCTTTTGGAGCTGATCAGTAAGTTATGATAGCAGAGTTCCAATCTCATTCATTGTAATAGAGGTATCTCCTGTCAACTATTCCTTTTGATTCACAAATGCCCCAGTTTCGGAGGACACTCCGCGTTCCCTTGGCAGGATGGTTTCGTTTAACTGGCTGGTGTACGAAAACACAATCATGAAATTCCAGCTAAACATGTAAACCTCTAAGTTCATCAGGAAAAGTGAGACCAGGGACCTCCACAATCCTCTCCCCTCTTTTGCTTTGCTTTTGGGAAGAGGTCCTGATACTGTGCGTGCGGTGTAAGCAGTCGGGGTGAGAACCGCTGGCCCCTCGGAAGGGCGTTCTCCCCCAGAATCCCTCGCTGACATGCGGGACAGCTGGACCGCGCTGCTGCCTGCACCTCTCAAGACGTTAATGACGGCTTCCAGGGTGCTCCGGCCTGCTAATTGACCCTCTGCTGTTTCTCATCTCGTGAGCGATGCTGACATTGTTGAGTGAGCACAGGCACCCAGATCAGAGGAGCCCCGTCTCAGACGCCCTGGGCTGGTCTGCTGGGAGTCGGAAATCTTTGGTATCTCATTCCACAAAGGAAGTGGATTCTCCCAGGAGCACTGGTCCCGGCCACCCTGGCGGCTGATAACAAGCCTCACTGTGTCATCTGCGGGGTGAGGCCCCTCCTGCCTCCTTTCTTAGTTTTTTAGGAACAGCAGCAGCTGCCTCAAGCCATACAATTTCTCTTTTTGTTCCTGTTCTCTTTCTTTCTTCAAAAAAAAAATGTATTTTTTTTTTTTTTTTATCGGAGTCTTTACCTTCTTCAAACTGCTTTCCCAATGGGAGGCCAAGAGATTAGATCGCCTCCGGGTGACTCGGACCCACCAGCTGTTGCCGCTGACTTCCCGCGATTGTCAGTGACTTCATTGAACACGTATGTGTGATCTTTCAACATGTCCGCAAGTGGAGGGGAAAGAAACCTCGCTGCTGGAAGAGGGTTTCCTGACGTGTCATTCAGTGCACGCACACGATGAAACGGGATATCAGGACGGTCATTTGCAGTGACTCCCTGGCCCCTCGGCTTCCCCTGCTTCTCGCCCTGGCGGCCGGATTCCAGGGCTGTGCCGAGACAGCAGGGCTCCGGGCTGTGCGGCCCGGGGCGCGGGGGAGGCAGGAAGTGTGCGCGGCCACCCACTCGAGGCCCCGGCCTGTGTTTGCAGTGCCATTACCGCATCCCCAGCAACTCCCTTTCCGAGTGATCTCAGCCCTGCTCTGACATTCTCCCAGCAATGCGACTCTGGGATGTGCTGGCAGATGGGGTCGCTTCTCTCAGGGAGCTTCCAGTCTACTGGGCGAGTGAGATACTGCCCAGGTCAGCGTGACTGTCAAATGCAGAAGAGATGGCTGCTATGGAGAACAAAACAGGATGAGTCCCCGAGTCCGGGATGGAGGAGAGCCAGAAACGCCTCTCTGGGAAGGAGCTGACTTTGCAGTTACATGTGGTGCAGTCTCTCATTCACTCAACATTACTGAACTTTTGCAAAGCTAGTCCCCGGGCTGTGTGTTGTGAATACCAATGTAAATAAGACATGACACCTACCCTCTCCGCCTCTCCCTGGTGGAGAGATATGTAAATATCCAATTACAGTATAATGTCACAGTCCTGTGGTAGAGATAAAACAGGGGTTTAACAACACACATAAGAAATGCCAACTCCTCCAACCTTCCCAGACTTCTCAAGGTTATCCTAACTGCTCTCATGTGTGTTCGTCGCTCCTGGTTTATCTCTCCCACACGGCTGTGACAATAAGAATATCAGGCAACGGTTATTGAGCCCTTGCATGCAGTTAGGTGGTGTTCTGTTTGCTTTCCGCCTATTATCTCACCCAGCCGGGCAACACCTCTGTGATGTAGCTACTGTTGTTGGCTGCATTGTACACGTGATGCAATAATGACTTTGAGAGATTAAATAATCTGCCCAGGTCATGCTCGAGGCAGAGCGTGGAGCCAGGACTCCAGTGCAGGCAGTGACTGTCCTGCTCAGTTGTCTTCCTGAAGTTAACCAGGAAAAGAAGGGAGAAGGGGTGCTAGATGCTGGGGTGCGCTCCCCAGCAAAGGTGCAGGGCAGCGAGCAGGCACGGCCGTCCCAGGAGCCCCGGAGGTGGGTTTTCTGAGACGCAGGTGCACCTGGGGAAGGAGGGGGGAGATGAGGGTGAGGTGTGGGCACGTGGTAGGGTTTGATCCACCTCCTCTTCTGAGGTTCTATTCATGAGCATGGCTGATAGTCTAAAAGGAAAATTTTGTCAGGGTCAGAAGTAAATGAAGAAAAGAAATTCCATTAAAAAATAATAACAAAAGAGTGAAAAACAAAACTGTGTGGACCAGAAAAAGAAAATAATATAATAAGTGGAACGTAGCATCGCATGGGAGGTAAATCCACATGGCAATGGGAACTCCATAGGGCCGGGATAATAACAGTGATTATTATTTATAGTTAATAACATTATTATTATTATTATTTTTACTCCTCCCCCGAGGATTTTTTCTATCTTCAGGTAGAGAGAGAAGGAGAGACAGGGAGAGAGAGAGAAACATCGACGTGAGAGGGACACATAGACTGGTTGCCCCCCGCATGACCCTGACCAGGGCCAGGAACAAACTACAACCGAGGTATGTGCCCTTGGCTGGAATCGAACCCGGGACCCATTGGTCTTCGGGCCGATGCTCTACTGCTGAGCCAAACTGTCCAGAGCAATACCATTATTATTATCAGTTGTATTCATTGATGCCTACAACAATGCCTGGCTCCTGGTAAGTACTCGAAGGAAATTTGGATCATGGGGATATTTTGGGAATGGAAACCATCCATCCTAGGTTCTTTGTCTGGAAATCTACCAATAACCATAAGCTGTACGGAGTCGGGACGACGGCATGCTGTTTGCTGAGCACAGAGGAGACCTTTCGATGAATGAGTGAAAAGAGAGAAAGAAGGAAAAAAAGAAAAAGAGAGAGGGAAGAATGGACAGGATAGAAAGATAATGAGAGAATTTATGCATAAACATTTAAATGGTATGTAAATATGTGTATGTGTTTTGAGATCGGCTGTAGGTAAAGCTTCTCCTGAATCGCCAGCTTCCTCCTTTCCATTTCTCGCCCAGGGGCTCTCAGTTATTAGTGAGGTGCTAATGAGGTTGTCCCCTTGCATGTCAAGGTGCCAGTGCTCCTCACCAATTAATCTTCCAACTCAGAGTCAGCTCTGCTGCTGCTTTGAAAAGGTCCCAGACCATGAACCAAACACATCCCTCAGAGGAAGAAGCTTTCATCTCTCTCAGCTTTCTGTTCCCATGTGTGGTCCCGCATGTGGGAGGTGTCTGCTGCTTCCTTGAACTCTGCTGTAGGACATCTTCTTGAGGACGTGGTTTTCCTGAGGGCCCTCGGGACATTTTCAGTTTCTGGGAACCCTTGGCAGGCCCCACGGCAGCCGGATCCGTGACATTGAAGAATTCTCTCCTTGAAGACTCCCCTGGCAAAGAGCTTTTCTGAAGAAAGACAGGAAGGCTCCTTCTGGAACCCCTGGGCTCCTGTGAAGTGATGGAGATGATGAGTTCATGGAACCCAAGGAGGTGGCAGGAGGTTACCAGCTGTCTCATAAGCAGGAAGGAGCAGGTCAATGGTTGTTTTATGTGTCTCCAACTTAACTGCCACCAACAGGCATGAAGAGACCTCTCAGCACTGCAGCAGCAATCCCACTGATAACAGAGCATATACCATAAACGATGAGGTTACTTTTTTAAAAAATCACACTATCGACATACAATTCACATATCATACAACTCAGCCATTCAGAAGTCTATAATTCAGTGTATTGTATATCAGAACCAATTCACTCAAAGAACCACTGATGACCATCAAAGATCTCACCCAAGGGAGGGGGAAGCCTTATTCCGATGGCATCGCCACTGCTCAGGACGTGTTGGGACATTCCTGAGCACTGCCTTCGGAGCTCACAGCACATTCTTTGGAGTCTGCCCTGTGGTGCTGAATCCTTATATTCGGAGGGTGGAGTTGGTTCTTTGGAAACAGACAGGTGCCTTTCAGAGCCAGTTCTTTCAAATGAAGACTGTGATCAAGCTGTGTGATAATGTTTGGGGTCAACAACCACAGGGTGGATTTAAAGTCTTCATTTATTCTGTTGTGTGGCTCGCAGGCAGGTCCTGAATGGGGTGCCAGCTCACCATGACTGAGGGTGCCGTCATCTACCCTGCACAGCAGGTGAAAGTGTACATGCGCGTCGTCTTTGTAAACAGTAAGTTGAAAACTGCTGTACATAGGGAAGGGAGAGCATCTAGTCTAAAATGCTCGTGTTGCCACTTCAAGGAAAAGTAGCTTCCAGAGCTGAAAACCACAGGTGTTCAGGGTTGGACGGATCGTTTGCTTGGAGGCATCCGTTTCGAATGGGGCCAGGTCTGGGACGAGTAAATCTATGAGGCTCTTATTCTGGCGCAACAGTCTTGATCAACGCGTCCTGAAGGAACCCTTAGGGCTCACTTCAGATCTGTTTTTCTGTGTGTCTTTCCTCCTCCTCTCCACCTAATTAACTGTCCTTCAGCTTTCACATTTCGGTTTAAATATCATGTCCTCTGCATTTCTTCCTGATGTCCTCTTCCCACAGCCAGGTTACGTCCCCCTGACACACGGTTTTGTAACGTACGTACTTCTCTTCTTTGCAAATCCTTTTCTATGTACAATATGTGTTAATGCCTTTGTTCTCTGGGTCGCCTCCATAGTTCCGGTATAGTGCCTGGCACGAGCCAGGTACACAGCAAATACCGATTGCCAGTGTGTACAACCAGATTCCTCTTTCCCTGATATCCTCAAGCTCGGTCGGTTGTTTCACACAGGAACGCATGCTGTGTTTTTTATAAAAATGGTCATGGGGTAGGGACTTTGGAGAGGAGATCTTAATTTAATGCCCACATCTGCCTAGGGGAAGTGATTCCCTGAATGTCGACAAGCGGAGCAGTGACAGAGCTGGACCGGAGCTCACCTTGGTTGTCACCAGGGACACTCCCTCCACAGCTGTTTCCCGGTCCGGCTCCTTGCGTGGCGACAGGTGCTGCGCGGAGCGTTTCCAAAGGGTTCCGATGTCAGCTCTGGACGGGTCAGGGTTTGCTTCAACGACGTGGAAACACCCAACGCAGTGCGTGTTTCTGTTTTTAATTGAGGTTTATTTCTCTTTGAGTTAAAGTCTGAAAGAGTCCATATGAGGGACCAAAGTCTTTCTGTTTTAAGGTTCACGTGTCTTCCATTCTCAAGTTCATCTCAACGTGTCAGATGGTCTTTCCAGCTGGCACTTACGGAGAGAGGGGGAAGCAGGAACGGCCCCTCTGGTGAAGGACATTTCCAGGTACACTCACCATGTCTGCTCACGTCCCGTGGGGCACAACCTACCCAATGGCCGCCCATTGCCGCCGAGGCAGCGAGGTCGTGTTTGTCCCGGGCAGCGTGCCCAGGTGAGAAAGCAGCCTTCTGGTACTGGGGAGGAAGGGGAAAGGACATGGGGACAACGCCCACACACTCTTAGATTTCAGAGGGTGGTTTCCTTATTTATCTAGCTCTGTATCTATTTAAATCTCGGAGTAGAATTTTCCAGGGCTGCAAGAAAAATGAAAAGTGTACAAAGTACTGGAAGCGCTGTCCTGGGATCTGCACGGAGAGTTTCATAGGAGTAAACTCCGCAGGGACTGTGCCTTCAGATAGACGAACTTGGAGAGTGGGGAGGTGTGTGTAAAGTTAAAAATTCATGCCCGGCTGGTGTGGCTCAGTGGTTGAGCGTCGACCCATGCGCCAAGAGGTCGCCGGTTCAATTCCCAGTCAGGGCACATGCCCAGGTTGTGGGCCCGGTCCCCAGTGGGGAGCATGCAGGAGGCGGCCAATCGATGTTCTCTCTCATCAATGTTTCTATCTCTCTCTTCCTCTCCCTTCCTCTCTCTCTAAAATCAATAAAGAAAAAAATTTTAAAAAAATTCATAACAGTGGTCTAATGAAATATTTTATTTCTTTTTTTCATTTATACATGAATTCACTCATTCATCCATCCCATCAGTGAACACTTACGGAAGGCCTGCTGGGAGCCATGCAGATTCAGTTTCCAGAGGTGGTCAGGGGTAGGCTGGGGTTAACAGATGCTGACCCCTGGGCTCTGCAAGCCCCGGCTGTCACTGAGAACCCAGAGGGCCATGCGGACACCGTCTGGAATGTTCCGCCACCTCAGCGATCTTACCTCGACCTTAGGAAGGAGACAGTATTTCTTAAAAGAGAATCATTTCTTCAGGCGCCGCCCCTACAAAGTGCTGTCTCCTGCCCCGAGGGTCCACCGACTGCAGGACAGAGGGCTTTCGAGCCGTGTGTCCTTAACCTGGACTAGCGCCAGCACCGAGCAGGCTGTGGTCAGAGGACATCTGCCTCTCATGTCTGAGCACGGCCCGGCGCTCGCCTGTGGGACCCACTGCGTTGTCACGGCGCAGAGTGAGGCCTGTGCCGTCGGGGTAAGCCCAGGAGGCGTGGGTCCCCCCACCACTGTCTCGACATCAGTACGTTCACTCCCGTTGCTGCCAATAAACAGGCACTCTGCGTAAAGGCACTGTGCCCACGCGCAGTGGAGACGGAGGCCCAGGGAGGAGGGGCGAGTTCCCCGCCGCTCACCCACAGACACGGGAGCGAGGTCCTCGCCCAGGTCTGCTCCGCTGCCGCTTGGTCCTCACAGGTGGGGACGAGTGAAGAAGGGCAAAGGGTGTGGCTGTGGAGCATACGGGTCTTCTGTGTGCTCTGTGCTCAGAACCCTATCTGTGCCCCGCGGGACCATGAAATCAGGGGTACACGACGGGGATGGGACAGCCGGGTAAATCCCTCCCCTCCCAGAGTGCAGACACGGACAAGGTCACTCACTTCCTCCCACTGCAGGTGGCTCGCACTTCAGCTGTTATCAGTCACACCTTCAGGACCCTACCCAGTGACCATTTAATACGGACTAGCTGCTGATCAGCTGAATGGAGGCAGGTGACATCAGCAGGAGGAACATGGGGCCTCCTGACAGCTCACTTTATAATAGTTCCTTGGTGCTGCTCATAGTTCTCAAAAAATGTATTTGTGCCACATCACATGACAGGAAGAGCGTCTAGATTAGAATCCTGGTTCCATCGTGGCCTAGCACTTGGGGCGTGAGCTACACCAGCCTCAGCTGCCGGAAATGAACGCTTCCTATAAGATGTGTTAGGACAGGGACCCTGCCAATCTGCTCATCAGTGTATCTTCAACACCGAGAGTCTGCTGGATGCTTGTTAAATGAACTAAGACTTGTAAAAAATACTCAGAAATAAGAGGGTCCTGGGAGTTGGAATGGGAATATTTATTTATCTCCACAGTAAGAAGAATAAGGAAAGAGGAGGCTCGTTGCCCAGGACAGAGAAGATAATGTTAACAGACGACAGTGCGGAAACAGAGCTTATGTCTTATAAAACATGTCATCTCTGTCAAGGAGAATCATCTTCCAGCTGCAAAGGGTAGATCATGGATAGGAGGGTACAGGAGAGAGCCTTAGAGAAGCAGAGAGCTCAAAATGCGGAAACGAAACATAGATTCCACACGGGGCAGGCAGACATTTCTTTTTCTTTCTTTTTTTGTTAATCTTCACCCGAAGATATTTTCCCATTGATTTTTAGATAGAGTGGAAGGGAAGGAAGGAGAGAGAGAGAGAGAGAAACATTTATGTGAGAGACACACATTGATTGGTTGCCTCTGGCACGACCCCGACTGGGGCCCGGGATTGAACCGGCAACTCAGGTACGGGCCCTTGACCAAGAATCAAACACATGACAGGGCAGGACAGACATTTATTACAGGACACACCAGGCACTGGGTTAGGTGTTTTAGAGTTACTGTTATTTAGCTCCTTGCTCATAACAACTCTAAAAAACAAATGTAATATCCATGTCATAGATAAGAACACTGTGGTGCAAAGACTATAGATCCTTTGCTCAAGGTCACCACCTTGAATAAATTACTTTAAGTGGTGACAAGATTTGACCTCACATCTGAGTCTCCTGCTTTCCCTACTAAGAACTTAAAAATGCAATTGTACCTCTTAGTGATCTCTGAGGCGCTGCAAAGGGCAATTCCAGAGGACTGGGGGATAAATTATTCCATGTTCAATGGGAAAAGAAGGTGGATGTTAGCATATACATCTAAATTTTATATCTATCCCCAAGAGAATTCTAGAATTGATACATACATATATATATATATATATATATATATATATATATATATATATATATATTGTTTTGTTTTGTTTTTCTCAGCACTTAGAAAAGGAAGCAGTGATCACCAGGAATTGGTTTGGCTTACTAAGAACAAGAGGTGATAAAAATTCACCTCTTTCCTTTTCCGATAAAGCTGATAGATTAGCAAAGAGTTGGGTGGTACTGATACATGTGTGTTGATTTCAGCAAGAGACCTAAAAGTTTTCTTCAGAATATTTTGGAAGTAAAGCTTGAGAAATCAAGGTTGGATAATAGTTCATTTTAATAGATACACACTTGTTGAAGAATAGGGTAATCATTAGCTCCCTGCTATATCTGTCTGTCCTTGGCCTTCCTGTTCACGTCAGTGATTGTTTCAAATGAAGACTGAGTTTGATAGAATGGCTGAAGCCATGCAGTCAGGAAAGATCGCTGAATAGGGACCTGGGATCCAGACTTCAGTCAAAGAAGAAATAAGTGTGCTGAGAATAGACCCAGTCATTGAGAAAGGTGCTTTAGAGATAGGAACGCACTCAAGAAATGGCAACCAGACCCAGCGATGAGCCGAGCTCCAAGTTCAGGAGCTGGGCACTGTGGAAGTGCTGGCTGGACAACTGGCACATTTAACGTCAAAGGAAGTCTCCTGAGCCCTTGCACGTGAGGACAGCATCACTCACAGAGTTTGAAGGAGAGGGGCGCCCACGATCGGCAGTGCGTGTGCGCCTGTGTGCGTGTGTGGGTGTGCATCTGGGGAGAGCCATGCGTTCTGGATGTGGGAGTGGATCTGGGCGAAAGAGGTTTCTATGCTGATGGAGAAGAAAAGGAGGCGTGGGGTTTATGAGTCACCTTCAAATAATCAGTGGGCTTTGTATGTGGAGAAGAAGGATTTGTTTTTTTAATTTTACTTGTATACATCTGCTTTTCATGTCTCTCTTCCAATAAGGTCTTGAAGTCTGGCTCTCTTGGCTAACCCTCCCCACCCTAGTGTGTATGCACACACACACACATATATACAACATACATATAGCACATACCACAACACCACACAGCAAGCACACAGACACAAACACCAGACACCTTGCCCTCACATACCATGTCATACTACACACACATCCCCCCACATAAAACCCATACACATACCTTGTATATGCAACATACACACACAAACACCACATGTACCACACACATAGACACCATAAAAACCACACACACCTACACATGCAGACAGCACACAGACATCCTAAACGCACACACACACCCACACACCCCTCTCGCTTCTCCCTTCGCTGCTCCCTGGAGCTGAGGGGAGCCATGTCCGTTTCAAGGATATGATTCAATTTCCAGGCCCTGTTTCTACAAGCCCGAGGTCCCTCATCAGCTGTGGCCACCTCCCTGGAAAGGCATGCAGGGTGAGTTCCAGATTTGCATTTTTGCCTGAGGAAAAGGGTGTGGAGTTATTATTATTATTTTTTTTGCCCTTCTGGTTGTCAAATAACATATCTGACCAGGCCAAGAGACCGTTTCTCCAAACAGAGGTATAGGTGAGGCAGGTTATTCTCTGTGAAATTCCACAGGGCTCTGATGAGTAACAGATGTGTCACAGATAACAGGCATCTCTCCCCGAATAGCCAGCCCCACAGGGGAGGCACAGAACACGGGGCCTGCCAGGCTACTTGGAGAGGATCTTTCTTGTCCGGTGATTCTTAAACTCGACTGGATTTTAGGAATCCCCGGAGCTCAGGCTCCAACCCTCAGAGATGATCATTCAGGAGGCTGGGGGGGCGGGGTCCCGAAATTTGCCTTTGAAATAAGCAACCGAAGCGAGTCTGATGCAGATACTTGGAGAAACACTGCACTCTGTTTCAGAGGCGGAGAAAACTGGATTCCCCTCCTCTAATAACTGACTCCCACTGG
Source organism: Tadarida brasiliensis (assembly GCA_030848825.1). Taxonomy (NCBI): domain Eukaryota; kingdom Metazoa; phylum Chordata; class Mammalia; order Chiroptera; family Molossidae; genus Tadarida; species Tadarida brasiliensis. The sequence goes on from CM061272.1 coordinate 61,345,236, forward strand.
TAGTGGCAAGGCTGGGACTAGACCTCAGCACTCCTTGCTTCTAGTTCAGTGGTTTTTCAGACTTTGAATTGAGGCCATTGGTTTTTTTGTTTGTTTGTTTGTTTGTTTGCCTTTAAATTTCCAAGCACTTTAGAGTCTGTCTGTGGCAGAGAAAAGCTGAATTTGTCTCAGAGGAAAACAAGCCTCCTCTGTGGCCATAGCCTCATTCTCTGGGAGACGCCCCAAGAAAGTCCCCTTCTTGGCACTCAAGAGCACCGTTCACCGCACAATTCCTACCCAAGGCTGGCCAGATTGCAGAGTATCCCAAGAAGGGGAAACTTGAACTTCTGCATTCAATTGGCCTCGTCCTGCGCAGAAGCCAAACATTCTTCGAAGCAACACACCCAAAATCTTCAGAGTCTTCCTGATTTTTAAATCAGCTGTCAGAAAGTTATAGGCTGCAGGCCAAACCTGGCCCACCGTCTGTTTTTATAAAGTTTTATAGAAAAACATCCACGGGCATTGGTTTACATATTGTCTATGGCTGCCTTTGTGCAAAATGCCGTAGAGAGAATAGAGATCAAGGGTCCCGAAAAGCTTAACATCCTTACCATGTGGCCTTTTACAGCACACATTTTATCGACCCTTGGCTTAGATTGCTACTTGGGACACGTCCAGGGGTCATGGAGCATATAAAGCAAATTAAACCTGAACACTCAAAGCAAAGAACTTCAAATAAGTGCTATGATACGCGAGGTGGGCAAAAGTAGGTTTGCAGTTGTCCGTATGGAAAATACAATACTTAGTAGATAAAGAATACTACAAGGATAAACTCTGTGTTTCCCATTCTGATGCAGATACTTTGAGAAACACTGCAATCTATTTCACAGCTGTTAACCCACCTTTGCCCACCTGTACCCTACAACGTCCTTCTCCACCTCACAGTATAGCCTTTGTTGATGATGAAATTAAGCAACCCAAAGACTGTCTTGCTGAACAGTTTCAGTCATTTCAGAAGACCAATAGGCTCCTGAGATTTTCTTTAGATGAAGTGATTTTTTTTACTTTGAGCAATTTGTTGCAGGGCCTCCTGCATGAAAGTGTTTCCTAAGTCAGGCTTGCTAAGACATGATCTTGGCTTCTTCATTAAGTGCCAGACATCGCTCCTCCCCCCCGTACTTCCTCTTTCTCGCCCACTATTAAATATGGTTAGCCACTCTGTGTGCGGGGTATTCACTTCCTTCCTGCATCCAGCATCTTTGAGAAAGCAGGTGTGGAAGGGCTGGGCTCGGGGCTGAAGGATGTTCCCAGAAGCAGGTTCTCTCCCCTTCACACGTGTGCTGTTTCCTAGCAACAATCTGAGAGGAGCCAGAGAGATTCCAATGGCCTGAGGACCTGGCCGGGCATGATTTGTGAGCCATTATTGAGAAATGATCTCTGAGTTGCATTTTTCATTGCACCTCTAAATGTTATACATGCTTGTATATTCACACACCCTTTGGCCATTCGGATAATTTGCACTATGAGAAGGGATGTGGTGTATAAACTTTCACCAAAAAGTTTTTACGGGGAGGCAAGAACAACGTGTAACCCACGGCCATTATCATGATAGGTGTTCCTATGGGAGACATAAATTCAAACCTGCTGCTGCGGGAAGATTGGCCTCCTGCTTAAGCTTCCAGGGCTTGGAGTTAAAAGATCTGGCTTGCAATGATAGCATCTACTTTATAGGGTTGTTCTGTGAATTAAATAAGAGCATTTATTTAGACTCTAAGCGCAGTGGGTGGTGGTCCGTGAAGCCTATTTGCTGTTGTTGTTGACGACGATGTTTCCGTCAGCGATTAAATTAGGTAGGGCTCACACAAGTCAGAAGCAGCGTTTGGAAAACGGTAAGTCAGTATTGCATGGACGGGCCCACTTAATGGGTTCTCCTTCTTCGCCCTTATCCGGTGACGTGAAGCCCCTTTCCTCCTCTGACTTTGCACTAACAGTATACTTTGCTTTGGCATTGGGATGTTAGCAGACATGCCACAAGTAGAGGCTTGGGAAGCCCTTGAGTATCTCCATGTATCTTGCATGATTGAATTTTCTTGAAATCAAGCCTGAATTAGCCCGCTGGAGGCTGAGAGAGCGGGCAGAGCTGAGTCCTCACAGCCAAAGTCATCTTGGACCAGCTGACACTTTGACATGTGACACAGAAGCTCAGTCCAGATCAGCAGAGCTGCGGCCCTAACTCAGCTGACCGCAAAAGCGTAAGTGAGCTCAGTCACGGTCAACCGAGCTCAGCCCAGATCAGCAAAATTCCCCAGATCATCTGTAAGTCCATGAAAAATAATGCAGGGCTGTCATTGAAAGCTACTACATTACAGAGCAATTTGTTAAACAGCAATACGTAACTGGCAGAGAGCGTGTAGAGTATCCATTTGGTACTAGCAAAGGATTCGTTCATGAAGGTAATGGAGGTGGGAAACATTCTGGGTGATTGGACAGTTTCCTTCCCTATGCAAATGTTGTGGTCCCTATGCAAATGCTGTGGTCTGGAAGCCCAGAAATGAAAATCATGTTGCATCCGTTCCCTTTGTCAAAATTCCAACCCAGACTACAGAGATGGCTAATTAATAAATAACATGATTTTTGTCCTGGCCCGTGGCTCAGTTGATTGGAGTGTCATCCTGCATACCAAAAAGGTTGTGGGTTCGATCCCTGGTGGGGGCAGGTATGAGAGGCAACCAGTCGAGTTTCTCTCTCTCTTACTTCCTCTCTCTCTAAAAATCAATATAAACACATCCTTGGGTGAAGATTAAAATACATACATACATACATACATACATACATAATTAAATACATAAATAAATAAAACATGATTGTTAATGTGTCAAAGGTGAGGATGCATTCTGGAGTGTTCCCCACTTCCTTCAGAAAGGAAGTCTCCTGGAAAGAGACACACCTCATTCAGGCTAAAAATAACACAGCTACATTTCTGGGAAAGAGCATAAGAATTTGGAGGAAAAACTCTCCAGAAAAAAGAATTGATTTTCTTTCTCTACGGACATCACGGTCTTCCGGAATGTCTGTGTCAGCCTATTTGCGATAAGGAAGGCTGAGGGGGACACGATTATGGTTAAAGCACAGGAGGGAAAGGCCCGGTTTAGAAAGGGAGGAGTGGAAAAGCATCAGGAGAAGATGATGGGTGAGGGGGGTGCCACCGCCCAGCTTTGGGGCCGTGCACCGTGGCTGACTCCGCTCTGGGGGGAAGTTGAACAGTTCTGCACCTCCCCGGCCAAGCAGAAGCGTCCTCAGCACTGAAACATCGAAGCAGGGAAGACAGTGCTCCTCCGTGGGGGCCAGCAGCAAACACAAGTGAAGATTGTGCCACTGGGACGAGGACTCAGTTCGTTAGAGAGTACACAAATAGGTGTGATTTGGTATGTACTCGTGCAATTCTGTTATAAGGCATATTCCAAGCCATGCATGTGACATCAAGTCTTCATTCATCTTTCCACTCATTGTAGATCCTCAGTGAGCCGGATAATGTGATAGAAACGGAAGATACAAAAATGGAAAAGAATGCGGTCCCTGTCTTCTAGGGATGCACAGGCTGAGGAGAAGAGACAGAGGAGGAAACTGGTACAGGCTGTACTGGAAACCATCATGAAGGGGGTTTGAAGCATGGTGCTCTCTGTCAAGTTCTAAGTCAGTAGGGAGGCACGCGGACAGGGACATGTGATAAGAATGAGCACTCAGACTAGAACTGAGCTTACCTACCCAGCTCTTGGTGACATGGGACAGCAACGCTTCCCTCGTGGACAGACGCTGTCACTCAGCGCCTCTGGAGAGCAGACCAGAACGGACGTGCCCTGCAGACGGCAGAGCTCTGAGGGTCGAGGCACAGGAGGGAGAGAACGAGGGTCAGACACATGCTCTCACCCCCTGCTCCCAGACCCAGGGATGAGACTCCTCCCTCTTCCTTCCGGGAGATGGGATGAGCGAGGAATGGAGAGAGAACCCAGTTGTCTTTCTTTCCCGGTGGGGTCTGTGTAGGAAGGAGGGAACCCGGTAGAGATGGAAGTCCTTCCCTGAAAATGTGAGGTAACACAGGAAAAAAAAATTAACCTAAACTGGACTTGAAGATCAAAGGAAGTTTCTCAGAGGAGCTGGCCCGTTCTTACGGCTTGAGGAGGAGTTGTGTGGCCAGAAAACAGGGTGTTACTGGGTTTCAGGAAAGACAGCCATTAAGAATGATTCACGAAGACACAGTATCTAAAATGAACTTTGGCGAAGGGATTAAGAAGTATAAATTGGTGGTTACAAAATAGCCATGCGGATGTCAAGTAGAGCATAGGGAATACAGTCAACAACATTGCAATAACTATGTATGGAGCCGGGTGGGTACTGGAAATATCAGGGGGACACTTTGTGAAGTGGACAGGGGTGGGCAAAAGTAGCTTTACAATTGCTCATATGGAAAAAAAACATCCAGGTCATAATGTTATGATAGATTTTTTTAAAAAAATCCTCACCCAAGGACATTTTCCTATCCATCCTCAGACAGAGAGGGAGGGAGAGAGAGAGAGAGAGAAAGAATCATTGATGTGAGAGAAACACATTGACCGGATGCCTCCCACATGACCCCAGCCAGGGCTGGGGACTGAACTGCAACCGAGGTACATGCCCCTGACTGGAATTGAACCCAAGACTCTTCAGTCTGTGAGCTGGCGTTCCAATCACTAAGCCAAATCGGCCAGGGTGTGCGATAGCTTTATTAACTCAAAAGAATGTCGCAGTGCAACTGTAAACCTACTTTTGCACACCCCCATATGCCTGTCTAACCACTATGCTATATACCTGAAACCAATATAAAATAATTGAAAGTAAACTGTAATTTAAAAATGAATAAATAAAATATGCAAAAAATAGAAAATAGAATAGAATGGACCTTGGTTGGTCAACTATATTGCAAGAAGTAGAATGGTCTGGCAAGCTCATTCAAGACACTAGAAAAGTTAGCTGCCGTGCAAGACAGGGTGGGCCATGTTCAAGGAGAATGAGCTGCCGGCTTGCTCAGGTCGATGGAGAATGTGTAAGGGTGCAGGGGATTCAACAAGAGCTGTGGGGCCAAGTATGGAAGTATCTTGGGTGCCAAGATATTAAGGTGGGGGGTGAGCCCATTTCCTTCGGACGCAAACTCTCTAACATACTTACCCGACCTGATGGCAGGACCCCAGAGAGGTAAGGAGGTCCTATAACTTGATGTCTAGGGAATAGCAGGTATTTAATCAGTAGTATTTAAAAAATGAATGTTCCCTTCTGCCGTTTAGCATATCCACATTGTAGTCAGGGGTCTTTGCGAAACGGTGAAAGTGTTGACATTTGGTTTGGGGTCATCACCTCACTCCGTCTCCATTCCCATCTTTGCAAATCTTTTTCTGGGTCTTTTCCAGTCAACTCTAATTTGGAGGAAAGGAAACGGCAAGTGAAGATGTAATATGTCATGTCTCTTACAGACCTGGGTTCCTTAAAGGATTCCAGTCTTTGGCCTGGGGAGGGCATTCCTGCCATGGGATGGGACCCAGGGACACAGCCGGAAGAGAGAACTTCGGTTAAGAGACTCTTCGAAGTATACATCGGTGGCCCTGGGTTTTTCTGTTTAGGTGAATGTCCCTGTTTCAACAGTAAGCATCACCTGTAAAGCAGCGATTTCATGGGGGACACAGACAATACTCTCTCAATTGCCAAAAGGGGAAAGAAAATCTAGTCTTCGAGTTTTAAATTTCCACCCTGAATGAGCTTTTTAGTTTTTTCCTGAAGTCCAGTTCCATTGCTTCTTCCTTGTGAATGAAATGTCACACAGGCATAGGTTTCTGAGGCTATCTATAGCTTTGCCTAAAATGGTTATAATTGGGGAAATGAGATAGTGCTAACTGCAAAGCCTGAATAACATTATAACATTATGCAAAATGAAGGCACTTTAGAAGAATAAGGGCAGGATGACAATGCAAATCCGAGCCAGTGAAGGTCAGACGTTTTGCATAAAGTGTCTTGCAATCTAATTCATGTGAACTTAGCCCGCGGAGAGAAAAGTGACTTATGAAAGCACATTGCTTTTTCAAAAGCATTACTGCAGGGCTCTGGATCTGCTTACAAGTCCCACAGGCAGCTGCAAGGATTGGGCACAGAGCTGGGTACAGGCATAGCTAAGCTGAAATGATAGAACCTTTGTTGAGAAATAAAATATCTCCACAACTGACTGCACCCAAGCTGGCTTTCTCAACCCTTTGATGGCTGAACTGAGTGGGTTTTGCCTAGGGAACAGGACTAGGTAGTTGTTTACAGTTATTTCCAGGCTACCATGTTGATTATCTCTTATTCTCAGCCAACTGAAGCAGAAGGTTTTATTATATTCTTCTTATCATTGAGGCTATTGAGGCTCAGGGAGTTAAAGGCATTAGCCTGTGGGACTCCTACTTACAAGTGTTGGGGGCTGACATGCCAACTCTATTAGACTCTGAGGTCCAAGGTTAGTCCACTGTGTCACACTGCCTAAAAAATAACTGTTGATGGTGCCTTGGGAAGGTCAAGTCCTTGCACTTAGAGTGAGGTCTTACGTAAAGTAGGATGATTCTTTAACTTGACTTCATAACATCACGTGTCCCCTGACATCTTATGGCTGCCTTTGTTTCTTCATCTATATCAGATTACCTTGCTCTAGGACAGAGGTACAGACCAATCCTGGTCTCTAACAGTCCATCCTCCTTCCTGGCTCAGTAGAGAGGATAATACTTACTTCATGATGTCATTGAGTGTCCAATGTGATCTCGAGCAGGAAGCACTGTGTACAGCTAAAGATCAATCCTCAGACTCCCTGGATCGAACCCCTGGTTCCTCCATTCACTAAGTGACTTTAGGCAATTTTCCTATAAAATGGAATTCCTAACAAACACCTAGCTAGGCCAAAAGGTAGCATAAAGAAGGAAAGAATCAGCCATATAAAGTTCCTAGCATAGTGGCTTGCGTTGTAGTAGAGGTTCTGGAAATGCTAGCTTTGGTATGTTCTACAGAAGCTCTTGACACAGGGCTGGCCCACTAAGGCCAGGGCTAGAGTAAATTCTCCATCATGACCAGAGCCAAGAAAGAATTTCCATTTCTCTCAAAAGGTCATATACATGACCAGTCTTGCACAGACCAACCTGGTCATGAGAACCTGTTGAAACAAGCTCGGTAGGCATACAGTCCTTGTCCTCTTCTAGAACGGTAATCTGGGCTGCACATTTAAACTTAAGGAGATTCGAAAAAACACGAATATCTGGACTCTACCCAGGTCCCATCTCAGACCTGCTAAACCAGCCAGGATTGAGAACCAGGGTACCATAATTTTAACAAACATACCTTATTCCTCAGTAAGGCATGGGCATCAAAGTGAAGTCTTCACCGAGAAGCCTTTCTTTAGGCACTATGTATAAAACTATATAAAGAAAGCTCACTTAGCCCGACCAGTGTGGCTCAGTGGTGGAGCGTTGACCCATGCACTGAGAGGTCGCCAGTTTGATTCCCGGTCAGGGCACATGCCCAGGTTGTGGGCCAAATCCCCAGTGGGGGGCATGCAGGAGGCGGCCAATCGATGTTCTCACTCATCGATGTTCATATCTCTCTCTCCCTCTCCCTTCCTCTCTCTCTAAACTCAATAAAGAAAAAATTTTTTTTAAAAAAGGAAGCTCACTTGGCTAGTTAGACATGGTTGGGGATAAATGTCCAGGACAATTAGAAGACCTTCCTGACCTAGGAAGTAGAACTCATTTTGTATAATTTATACAAATAGCTGATTTATAAGCGAATATAGGAGAGAACAGAGGCTCTGGAAGAACTCTAAGTTCCACAGGAGTTCAGCAGAGGAAAAAAAAATTGTGTATGTTAAAGGCAAGAGAAGCCTTTGGCTCCAGATCGAGTTGGAATCAGATCAATGCCGCACTGAATGCTTCTCATGGTGACTGTGGAAAAGGTACTATGTGATGAAGGATGTTAACTATTTGGCAGGAATACTGTGAGAATTATCAGGAGTATTTCACATTTATCCCATTATCTGGCTTATAAAAACATTCAGTGAATGGTAGCTGTAATTTCTGTGGGACAAAGTCTTGAAAGATGACTGCTTGCAGGAGATCATTCAGGGAGACTGAAGCCAAGCCATAAAGAATGGAAATATTTTCTCTTCTGTTTGGGTTAACGGCAGAGGAGGGAAGAAGAGCCTAGGAGCAAGGCACTGAAAAGAGAGAATGGTCATCCGATGGGACACAGGTGTTAGTTCTCTGCATGATATTCTCTTCCATCTTCCTCCTTGATGTCAACAACCTCTGCAGTGTGCCTAGTTCCAGGCAGTGGATCACGATTGCTTTCATTCAGTCAGGAATGCCTTTTCCCTCCTTGGCAAAGAGGGCAATTTTGCTTTCCCTTCAGCTAAGGGACTTGATATAATCCAGTTCAGACCAGTGAGAGTTAAGAGGAAGTTGGCTGGTAGGCTAAGACATTTTCTTTCTAGATAAAAGGGAAAGATACCTTTTCCTTCTTCCTTCCTGTCTTTATTGAAGTTGTGTTTCTTGGAGCTGCGGGATCCATTTTATAAGTATTAGGCAATAGCAATGAGGATGAAAGGCTAATTTACTAAGGGCAGTGAAGTTGAAAGAGAGAGAAAAAACCACAGATGTTGCTGATAGGTGTCCTTGAGCTGCTTATTACATTAGGACTATTTATCTATACATTTCTTGATATATGATGGAGAAAAAAAACAACCCTATATTTGTTTAAGCCTCCATTAGACCATTTTTCTCTTATTCACACCCCAAATCATTCCTAACTGATATATATGACTAAAACACTTGGAAATATTACTTCTTTTTTCCTCTCTAAAAAAAAAAAAAACACGAAAAACATGACCTAGTGGATTCTCTTTATGTAACTCCACTCACAGATCTAAGAGAAGAAAGACCCAGAAGGAGCCCTCTTTGGTAGAGAGATAGATAAGATGAGAAGGAGACCTTGATCACCTAGGGTATTTTCTTCCAGGAACCACTTCTCGAATGTTTCTATTTGCAGCACACATTTCTTCTGCAGCTTCTAGGAAAGGCCACCTGGAGCCCAGCCAGGTTGGAATGCTGTTCCCTCCTAGAGACAAATGATTCATCTCGTTTCTGGAACTCACAACCATACCACCCAAACCAAGAGAGCCAGGCTATTGTTTCAGTGCAACATGGCACGTTCCCAGTCGTTTGCTCAGTGTCTTCCACCACATCAGAGAAGTTAAATTCCTTCTGCTAAAACCGAGGTGAGCTTGAGTCCTCTGAGTAGATTCGGGCCACGCTTTCTAGAGGCAGATGGTTCCTTTGTCACTTCAGGTGTAAGCTCTTGTATGGGAGCTTTGTTGTGCAAAATTCGCTTTATCAAGTTTTAAGGAACAGAAGGGTATGAATCATACCAGAACTGTATATTTTTATGAAGCCACCATGTGTTTTGTGTAACACGCTGCCCATTGTTGCTGAATGGTAATAAGAGATGGCACCTACGCATTTCTCACGAGGTCCCGTCCCACTGAACCAAGGGTATCCAGTGAAGGGGAAGTAAGCATGACCACCTTGTCATGGCTGTCAGTCTGGAGCCTTGGGTAGTCTTCAGGGCTAAGAGCTGATGGTGGCACTCTCTTCCCAGATTGGGCTCTGCCATGTTGAGAAGGCAGTGTCAAGAATGTGGGCTGTGCCCTGGCCAGGTGGCTCAGTTGGTTGAAGCACCATCCCATACACCAAAATGGTTATGGATTCGATTCCCAGTTGTGATGTCAGTGGGAGGTAACTGATTGATGTTTCTCTCTCTCTCTCTCTCTCTCTCTCTCTCTCTCTCTCTCTCCTTCTCTCCCCCTTCCTCTCTCTAAACATAACTTCAGGCGAGGATTAAAATGAAAAGAATGTGGGTTGTGAGGGAAAGGACTTAACAACATTACAACCAGGGGGAAGAACATACCTTCACTAACCTGGGCATTGGGGTTTAAGGGTGCGTTTGCAAGTTCTGCTGGATGATGAACTCAGTATTAAGAAGGTCATATTCTCCTCATGGGAGAATGCAGAGTGAGCATCTGGGTATCTTTCCAAAAATAATATACCTGCATCCGCCTCTCCAGCGATTCAGAAAGTGTGTTTGCTCTCATTCACGATTTCAGCATTGAGTTTGGCTCAAGAACACAAATCTGTTTTCCTACTCACACGAAACTGTTAATGGTGGGGGAAATGGGGGCAGGGCTATTGGGGGGGTTGACAGAGGGAGGGCAATCCACAGAGAGGGACGTTCACTGGTTGATAGTTGGGAGTTATTGCAATGAGTAAAAAAATATTCATGTATTAGTTACCTGTGTGCACTTTTCACATAAAAGGAAGGAGTTCTTGTTTTCTTCATCATAGCTTCTGCCTGTGGAGGTTGACCTTTGGCTGGTCAGAGTAACAAGAGGTGATGTTTCACAGCTCTTATTCTAACAGAATAATTTTATTTCTTTTTAAAAACGTTTAGCATGTAAGTTTAACATGCAGGAACATAGACAGAATATTATAATGGTGCTCATACCCTCATACTTTGATTTCACACTTACTGATACTTGCTGCATTTGCGTTATTCCTTTTTTAAAATGTGCTTAGTATTTCAAAGGAGGCTGTATTTTAAAGCAAATTACAGATGTCTTAACATTTTACTGCCAAATATTTCAGAATGCATCTCTAAAAAGCGAGACCATCGTGTTTCCTAACAATAATACAATTATCTTACCCACCCAAAATAATTGTAATTTTCGAGTGCCATGTATGCCCAGTCCAAATTCAGATGTCCTCAGTTGCCCCCAGACATTTCTTTCAGAGTTGATTTGCTCGGACCACACACGGCAACACCGCATTGGGGCTCTCCTGTGGCTCTTCGAAAGGCATCTGAAGGGCTTCAGAGTTGGGAGGGCTGCCTGGATCCCCAGTGGGAGAGACGCGGTGCTGGAGAATGGCCTCGCTCTGCTCTCCGTGGTGACACCGTGCGGACAGAGGCCAAGGCACTCAGCATTCCTGCGTAATGACCAAGAACCAGAACAGAAACAGCCCTGTGGTTACTCATTGACTGAGTTTGGGATTGGTGACCAGTATAGAAATCACTTGCAAATCTAAGCAAAAACTTGACTAACTTCCCACAAAGGGGTCAATGAGAAGTGACAAGCGTGAGGATTAGCACATCTTTTAGGAAAGAGAATATGTTCTTAAATGTGTTGAATTGAGGCTTTGTTGGTCTGTGACAGTGTTAACTCTGTTTCCCCCTCCAAAAAAGGATTTCGGCTGCTTATCCACAGCTTCTGCTTAAATGTTAAAACTGAAATTATTTGTGTTGAGCAGCAAATCTCCTTAACTAATCAGTGTCTATGCTGCCCCTCGATTATCCCACAAGTCCCAAATTCAAATCCTAATTCTGCCAATAATCCCATATGACCTTTAAAAAAAGTTATACATATATGCTGGAAAGGGGTGGGGCTTGACCCAGTATCCTTTAAAATGATTCCTGGCTCCGAAGTTCCAGGTAGCCATGAAAAAAAACCTCACATTGTTGATTCCAAATTTCTCCCTCTGGCATTTGGTGGGAATTGAGGTCATACATATTCTTTTGGTGTCCACTTCTAGGGGGAAAATCCCATTAATTTTATGAGCTGTCTTTAAAAACAAAAAAAGGTTTTTATTGATTTTTTTAGAGAGAGGAAGGGAGAGGGAGAGAGAGCTAGAAACATCGATGTGAGAGAGAAACACTGATCAGCTGCCTCCTGCATGCTCCCCACTGGGGATCCAGCCCACAACCCCGACATGTGACCTGACCGGGAATCGAACCAGCAACCTCTTGGTGCATGGGATGACGCTCAACCAACTGACCCACACCCGCCGGGCTCAGTTGTCTTTTTATATTGTGATTTTATTGCTCATTTTCATTTTTGTTTGTTTATAAGAGATATTATCAGTAGGGCATTTTAGCGACTTTATTCAAATTGGAGTTTTGCTTCCTCTGAAGAATCTTAAGACATTTTTAAAAAGTCTTATGGGTGCCCTGTGATTGAACTTGATTACTCCATGTTGGTTAAGATATCAGAAAAACCAAGCCCCTGCAAAGACGGAAGGGGCCTGGGTGTTGGAGATTGGGTCTGCTTTCCCTGCAGAAACGCCAGCTTCTAACCTGGATCACGAAAAGGGGAAAGAAGAGAACATTCCTTGAACCCTTACCCTGGGCCAGGCACCATGAAGGCATGGCTTTATTTACTCTTCACCTCAGCTACAAGAAGTGCTATTATTCCCATTTTCCAGATAAGGAAACCGAGGTTTAGGAAGCAGGTTTAAATAATCTTCTCAAGGTCACACCTAAAGGAGAACTCAGTGGATCCATGGCCAGCCCTGATGCCAAAGCCCTCACTTTCCCTCCTTCTCATGGCCAGCTCACCCGTCCTTCATTTTTAGCTCTTAAAACGACCGGTGTCGACACTCGCCAAGACTAAAAATTGGGAATGTGTATGTGACAGAAGTAGCAGTCAAGAGATTTCACCTGCGAGTGTGTTGGTTTGTTCATGTTTGAGCTGCAGTCTTCTGCAGGGATCGAGACTATTCTGTCAACTGATATCGAATTACCCAGGTTCTCAATGAATTCCAGGTCTTCATGCCCGCCCTGCTGAAATGACTCTTCCTCTTCTTTACCTGGTTTCCCATCACCTCTTTCTCATCACCTCCTCACAGAGCCTTCTCTGCCTCCTCAGACCACGTTAGGGCTCCCTCGTATACTCTCCTAGCTTTCTGGCCATCTCCTTTTGAGTATGTATTTATATATATTTAGTTGCTGCAATTGGTGAAGCAGGTTAGCATAGAGTTTAAGTAAGTGGGCTCTAGAACCAACCTGTCTGGGTTCATAACCTAAGTTCTCCTACTTCCTAGCAATATAGCCCTTCACCAGGCTACTTAACCTCTGCATGCCTCAGTTTCCTCATCTGTAATGGGCTAATGATAGTATGTAGTATCCACTGGATAGCAGTAATGATTACATCAGTGAATCGATGTAAAGTCTTTAGAATAGAATGTAGCAAGCACTCAGTCATTGCTAGCCTTCATTGCTTTGTCTTACTCTCTCAGTGGACAGTAGTTCTGTTGGAACAGATACTGTATGTGTCTCATTTACTCTTGTATTCCCAGCGTCAACCCACACTGGCGATACTCAAGAAGTGCTTGTTACATGGTCTAATTACTCCCTTTCTGAATGACATTCTATTGGGTACTTGCTGTGTGCTGGGAATTTTCAGGTATACACTCTCTCGTGACTGTTGTAAGTTACTGATTATTGGCATAACTTTTACTGATGAGTAAAGTAAAGTTCAGAGAGGTGAACTGCCCTGCCTTGGGTCACACAGCTAGTAAATAGTTGAGGTAGTATTGGAATCCGGCTCTGGGGGACTCTGGAACCACCTCCTTCGCTCTCCTTTGTAGGCTGCCCCTTTGAGCCCCCAAAGGACAATGAACCTTATATAAACCTCCTGTAAACACGAGTTCTGGTTTCACACAGCCGGTGCCAAAGCAAAGCAAGCAGAAGTGAACAAAAGAGTCCCAGTCATCTGATTTATATTTTTTTAAAAGACATCTCCTCCTCTTTCCTAGATACCAAAATGAATGTCGATTCCTTAGTGGAGATGGAAAATCATTAGGGCCTTGCCCACAGAGGTCACAGATTTCTTTGCAGAGGACTACGGAACCGCTTGCTAATGCTGATTTATAAGTGACCGTTATGGTCCTCTTGGGCCGCTGCGAGCTGTAACAGTCCCCAGTGTTGGGCTGCTCAGCTGGAAGACTGTCGGGGAACTGTGACTGTTTGCACTGCATCAAGGACAGTTTCTGCTGGTGCTTCTCAAAGTTGAATGTGAACACAGACTTATCACAAGGCAGGTTCCAATTGCATAGGTCCGGAAGGGGCCTGAGATTCCGCATTTCGAACGAGTTTCCAGCGGATCCTGCTGGATTGCCCACCACCCTTTGTGAAGCAAGGTTTAGGGACTTCCTTGGGTTGCATTCCAGCCGAGGACAGTGACTCCAGTAAAGGGTGGCTTCTGCAGTCACAGCAAGAGCAGGTGCCTGCTTGGAGCCACCTCTGTTCAACTCCAGCTCTGCCACGTAGTGCGAGCGGACCCGTGGGCCAGCTTTTCTTAAGACGGGGTGTCCTCACATATAAATGGGTGTGCCGAGCATGGGGAGGAACAACGGGCTGATGCTAATGATCTTTAGGGCCCCTTTTCGTTCTAAGATTGCCTGACTGCCTGACCCCTCCTAATGCCAGCACTGAAGTTGAAATTTAAAAAAAAAAAGGGGGTGGGGCGTGGGGTCTGGAACCTTGCGAAGGAGACGTCTAAGCAGTAGCTTTGGGAGCCGGTCAATGCCACAGAGACCCCGTCCATGATGCAACTCGTTTGCCCCTTTCTGCCCCTCTGTGGCCCATGACCACTCCAGCAGGTAGCCAAGAGCTTTTTGTCACCATGATACACTGCCTGCTATCGGGTCCTAATGTTTCCCGACCATGAAGACAACCTTGTAAAAATGACAGTGACCTTGAGCTGGAGCAATATGGTCATGAACCTTCAGAGCTGGAATGAAGCTTGAATGCCTTAGAGCCGAAAGCCCTCATTTCAGAGACAGGAGGAGACCTACCCAAGGACAAACAGTCAGCTGGAAAGAGATTTGGGCCCACAGCTGGCCCACTGCCAGCCCCGTGTTTTCCAGGCAGTTAAATGAATGCGACCTGCAAGTTTTAACACTCTGCCCTGGATGTCCTAGGTGACTGTCATAGGATTAAATAATAGTCCAATGTGAGAAACACTATCTGTATTTTCCAGTTGCTCCTGAAGTTGTTATTTTATTTATTTATTCGGGCCATCCAGTTTAAAAATAAGCTTCCTAACACCTATCGCAGGGTAGAATGTTGGCGACATCGAAGACACCGGCTTGGAGACCTGCCTACCTTCTCTAATCATCTGCGGGGAGAACTAGGCTGGTTTCCCAGGGCCCGGTGCTGCCGTTTGAACTGAGAAGTGCTATTTGTGTCAGCGAGCCAGGTGGGATCAAGGAGAGACAGAAAAGAAGACGGAAACACAGGGAGAGACTGGCGCTGTTCATGGCATCGTGGAAAACTGAAAAACACGCTCGCCACCTTTCGCGCTTCCCATCTGCCTGGGTCCCGGACTTTCCGTGGGATTCGCACTCTCTAGCACACCAGAGCTCTCAGAATATTATTGTGAACAGTAAGAAGGAGAGAAGGAAGGAGGGAGGGAGGGGAGAAGGGAGGCAGCCAGAAGAAAAGCTTACTGTCTCTCTGCGCTGGTGAAAGCTTCATGAAAACAGGCATGCTCACAGACTGTTACTGGCGTTGGCTTTCTTCCATCGACCTGAGACGGGAGGACTAAGAGGAAGAGAAAGATGCGTCTTCACATCCGGAGTCCACATCTCATGGCGAGATGATCGCACTGGTCACTGTCACTGGTGTCTTCGGATAGACTGTAGGTCAACGTATCATCCGAGCTGAGTCAGTATCAGGGGCACAGAGGGTGTCAGGAGGCACAGGTACACATCGTACATGGGACCTTGGCTCCGGAGCATGGTGGGCGGTCAGGTCCCCTCCTGTGAGAGCTGCCGGAACTGGAACATAGCAGGTGCACCCTCGCCTTGTCACTGTGTAGTCAGGCAATTTCCCTCTCCCACCCCTCCCATGGTACACAGTGCCAGTCTGGACCTCATACCCCTTGTCCTTACACAGGACCCCCCGCCTGTGATCTCCCCAGCTCCTTGCCCTGCTGGTTCCTCGTGTGCAGGGGGGGGCCAGTTTAGGCTCTCCTCGTCTTTCTCCTTGACTGGTCCTGTCACAGTCTCCTTCTGGCTGCACTACTCCAGGTCATCTGAACAAACCCTGTCAATCAACACTGTCCGTAGGAGCTCCCCCATGACAGAACCTCATGGACCTGGGTATTCGTTTCCTACTGCCACTAGAACAAATCACCACCAACTTGGTGGCTTAAAACACAAGTTGATTACCTCACAGTGTGGAGATCCGAAGTCCAAAATGGACCTCACTGGGCTGCAATCAAGGTGTCAACGGGACTGGGTTGCTTTTGTAGGCTCTAGGGGAGATTTTTTCTCGCCTTTTCCACCTTCTAGAAGCTGGCTGTGTTCCTTGACTCGTGGCTTCCTTTTTCCATTTCCAGAGCCAGCGAGCTTTTCTCATGATGCCATTTGTCGGGTTCTGCTCCATCTGCCCCCCTCTTCCCCATTTAAGGACCCTGTGATTACAGGGCCACCAGGTATTCCAAGATGACCTCCCTATCATAAATACAGCTGATCCGCATCCTTGATTTAATCTTCAACCTCAGTTCCACGATACACCATTCTCACAGGATTCCATTTGTTCCCGGACCTGGGAGAAGATTTTTCCCATCGATGGACAGGAGATACCTTGGGCAGGTAATTGATTTAAGAAGATAAACAAGGCTTCAGGAACGTTCTTGCCACAAAACTACGCTGTTTGCTTTCACCTACATCACAATTTTGCCAAGAATCACCATATCTTGCTGTACACATATTAATCACTCTGAGACTACAACCGAAATTTAATATGTCGCTAGTGCCATCAAAAAGAACAAACATGCATTAAAGATTTAAATGACAACACAAGGAACAGCTATTATTAAATGCAACATGTTATCAGTGTAATAAATAATAATTTTAAATATTTTGAAATCACCTGTGTCAAATAAGCTGCATGCTTTCCATGCAGACTCTTTCTTTTAATCTCCAAAGCAGCTCTGTGAGGTAGGTGTTCTTGATATTCACGTTTTCCAGTGAGGAACTATAGGGCTTAAAGAGGCTTGTATATCGCAAAAGGTCACACAGATAGTATTTGGAGTGGAGGGATTTGAACCCCTGGTTGGATTCCATTGCGCAAACACAACCACTGATGTTCATGATCACTTTAGTTCAGAGGAGGGGACCATCAGAGTGAGGCATGAAGCAGCTAAGAGATGCTTCTTCAAGGTGAGGATATGTGAACACATTGATAAGGTTGCTCAGTGGGAATCCCTTAACAATCCAGCTCCCGAAGCACATTCCCCCGGGGCTTGCCTGTGCTCTCAAGGCAGCGTGCATTTGTGAACCGTGCTCCTTTTATTTCCACTTCCCATTCTCACCTGGGCGAGGCAGTTGAAAGGAAGCCACCTGGGCCCTGGCTGGTTTGGCTCAGCGGTTGGAGCGTCAGCCCGCGGACCAGAGTCCCGGGTTTGGTTCCTGCTAAGGGCACGTACCTCGGTTGCAGTGTGTCCCCAGCCCAGGTTAGGGTTGTGTGGGTGGCGACCACTCGGTGTGTCTCTCTCACATCGATGTTTCTCTCTCTCTTCCCCCCTCTCTCCCTCCCGCTCTGAGGATAAATGCAAAAATGTCCTCAGGTGAGGATTAAAATAAAAGGAAGCCACCAGGTGTTTTCCGTAGGTCTCAGATTGGCCTCTTCTCTGCAGGCTGAGGGAACACTTCCCAGCACGGCCAGAGGGGGGCGAGCGTGGGCGCTGGGGAAGGCCGGGAATCCTGACTCTGGGCCCAGCTCCCTGCTGCTCTCCAGGCCGTTTTAGGGAGCACGGGTCAGTGCAGAGCCCCCCTCTCCCTGCCTTCGCCTTCCCGATTTCAGTTACCTGCCCTCAACCGAGGTAGAAAAATAGTAAATGGAAAATTTCAGAAATAAACAATTCACAAGTTTTAGATCGTGCGCCCTTCTGAGTGGCGGATGAAATCCCGCGCAGCTTCCCGTCCTCCCACCGGCAGGAGAACCGGCCCTTTTCCGCCTCTCCACGCGTCCACGGCCCGCCCCTCAGTCAGTAGCTCTCTGGGTTGTGGGCTCCACCGTCCAGGGTTCGGGTAACCCTTCTTGACTTAACCATGGCCAACGCCAAGGGCAGTGATGCTGGCAGCTCGGACCCACCGGAGGGAAGCCGGCAGGGCTTTCAAGTGAGAAGGTGAGTGCAGTGCAATGAGATGTTTGAGAGAGAGCCAACATTCACATAATTTTCATAACGATATATTGTTATAATGCTTCTATTTTATTATTAGTTTTGTTGTTAATCTCTTATCGTGCCTAATTTATAAATTAAACTTTATCATAGGTATGTATGTGTGGGGAAAACCATATACATAGAATTGGGTACTCTCTGTGGTTTCAGGCATTCACTGGGGGCCGTGGAAAGTGTCCCCCACGGATGGGGCGGAGCAACAGTAAGGTGGAAATTACTTGTATCCCAGTCATTCATTCATTCATTTATTCATTCATTCCTTATCAAGCATTTTATGGCTAATATGTATTTAGAAATGAGCGAGACATGGCTGCTGCTTTTAAAGATCTAAGAATCCATAGGAAAAACTAAAAAATAAAATAAAATCATTCTTTATGAGCAAATACATTCGGACTCAAATGCTGTAAATAAATATTAAGCCCAAAGTGTCAGGAATCCCTATGTAGTATGTATAGCACTATATTCTGATGTATTTGCGTACACATTGTAACTTCTACTGAGATGAGATCCCATCGAAGACAAAGACCGTTGCCCACCTTTGTTGGAAAAGAGCCACATGAATCCGAACCCATAGTAAAGCCTAACGAGAGCGTTGGAGCACACACGTGTAGCTGCTTCGGTATACCACGGAGACCCCGTGGCGTGGCTGTGCTTATCTGTTTGGCTTTGCACCAAGTCGTAATTCTGAGACAGGGGAAGTCATCGTGTTGGTCCTTGTAGTGATTCGGAAGGGCCCTAGGGTGCGGGGGCGGCTTGGTTTCCAGCCATCACAACTCCTGGGCACGTCAAGCAGATGAATCTAATGTTTAAGCTCCTGAGTTGCAGAGTCAGAGAGAGATCTGGCTCCTCAGTTGGCTTCTGCCCCTGTTCCTTTCTGGGAGACCATGGTTCCTAGGTGAAGATATGTATCTCTCACGAGAATGGTGCTGTTTATCATGATAATGATGAAAAATTTACATCCACTGAGTCCCCTACTGTGGCCAGATACTGGTGCTAGGACTTCCATGTGTCAAATCAATTCTCACACCAACTCTCAAAGGTAGGTAATATTACCATTCTCATTCGTTTGATGGAAAAAAAACTGAGGCCCAGAGAGGTTAAGTTATTTTCTCAAGGTCACCCTTCTAGGAAGTGGCAGAATGGGAGTGGAATCAGAGCAGCTGGCTACACTTTATTGTTATTATTATTAAAAGTCCCATGCTATTTGTGACTTGCTGGGGGAGTTCTATGAAGAGTTGTAATTTCAATAGAACTAGAATGGAAGCTGCTAGGAGCTGGTATGGAACCCATGGAGGCACCCTCTTTCATCTTCTCCCTCTCAATGATGAGCCGCTTTATCTGTGTATGAATTCTTTCTGATTTTTTTTTTTTAATTCGCTGAGCACGTGGCTGGTGTCTCTAGGGAGTGGAGTTCCTCGCCGCACCTTCCATCCCTCTGTGAGCAGGTGCGTCTCCCTCTGCGTGGTGTGAGGCTGTGCTGGAGTGGTCGGAGGGCATTCAGGGGAACTGCTGGGCATTCAGAGGGCAGTCGCCATCCTGGTGAGAACATTGGAGACGGTGGTTCCATGCAGGTGGTTCATCTGCAGAAGAGAAGACCAAGGCCTGGGGTCGCAGCCCTCCACACCTGCCAGGTGGCCGCTGAGCGTCATGGTTAGGATCCTGATGTGTGGTGTGCTGTGGAGTGAGGGTGGGCTGTGTCCCACATCCAGCTAACTCCACGCCTCTGGGCTGCGGGCACAAAGGGAGCAACTTAGGAAGCCTCCCTTTCTTTCTTTCTTTTTTTTTTTAAATTAATTAATTTATTTTTTCCTTTATTGATTTTAGAGAGAGAGGAAGTAAGAGGGAGAGAGAGATAGAAACATCGATGAGAGAGAACATCAATTGGCCGCCTCCTGCACGCCCCCCACTGGGGATCGGGCCCACAACCTGGGCATGTGTCCTGACCGGGAATCCAACTGGCGACCTCTTGGTGCATGGGTTGACGTTCATCCACTGAGCCACACCGGCCGGACCTCCCTTTCTTTATTAGCGAAGTGGAAATAGTGATACAAATCCAAGATGCTTCATCTGCATTTCCAAAATCCAAATGTATCTGACAAGAGAAAATAGTTTCATAAGCGCTTGGCAAACCCCTTTGTCAGCTGAACCTGACCTGAACTGGCACGAGGCTGGTTACGGTCTGTCTTCATCCCACTCTGGGTGAGGGTGCGTGCGATTCGTTACAAAATATTAATGTGTTTGATTAAACCATATCATCCCAGTCTCTGCTGATGGTGTCAGATTTAATACAGTACACATACCATGTTACCTTTCTAAAATAATAAAACTAGTTATGAATTTCAAAATGCATCTTGCCTTGAGAGTTTTAGATAAGGGGTCGTGTAGCTGTACTAACTACCTCGTTAGGTTTCTGGGTGGATTACGTGGAATAAAATAGGGAAAGGGTTTAGCAAAGTTACTAGTTACATCATCAATCAGAAACAAATATTTCATGTCCTAAATAGTTATTGCACTTGATGTATTGCGCACATTAGTTGTATCGGGTCGTCAATTTTATTCTCTTTATAAGAACACTGTAATACAACATTGTTTCAGAGTGCCCGAATGTTGTCTTCAGGGTGTGTGTGTGTGTGTGTGTGTGTGTGTGTGTGTCTGTGTGTGATGCCTTCTCATGAATGTTTTTATACTGGTGCTTTTGTGATTTCAGAACGTTCTTTCTGTTAAGATTTTTTAGGTCATAAAGAAGATTTATGTTCCTTATTCCTAAGGCGCCTACATGATTTGATGAGTGAAATGTTGACAGGTTGCCTTTGTCACCACACCCCCAGGAACAGCCAAACTCACATAGGCACAGGCAACGACGACATCACATTCACTGCAGGTCAAGTACGGTCATAAGATGCCTTCGGTGGTGAAGGGACACTCCAGGTTCAGAGATACAATGTTAACAAGCAGGCATCTTAGAACTGAGGAATGGCACTTCGGTGGTGAAGGGACACTCCAGGTTCAGAGATACAATGTTAACAAGCAGGCGTCTTAGAACTGAGGAATGGCGCTGTCATCCCACTGTGAGGAGGAGAGTGTGGATGGAGTTCAGGAGGCCACTGAGCATGCCACGGGAAAACAGACAAAAACCAAACTTGCCAATGATTAGATTTGTTAAGGATGGGACGGGCTACCTTTGGGGTGACCAGACTTCAGTCCTCTGACCATGGGGGCTGAGCCTGGACAATGCTTCCTGGGGGTATTGCAGCAGGACTTCACAGTGGTTTGCATGCACTGACCTTGGAGACACTCCTTCCTCACTCGGAGATGCTGTGACTCGCTGAGGACGAGAAGACCATCTGGGGTCTGGGAGAGAAGCCTAGGAGAGTCCCTCCGCCCCCCAGGTTTTGCTTGGCGCTCGGACTCTTCTCTTTTGAGTGGCTGGTTTTGACGGCTGAGTTAAGTTCTCATCACTCAGACGTGTTGCTGTGCTTCTGTCCAAAGAGCCAAGTATGGAGGAACAAGTGTGGAGCTCTGAGAACGCTTCAACCGCGAGTGAAGAGACGCGTGTACATTTCCCACGAAACTGGAGCATCTTGACATTTGTAGGAACCATGAAGAAGCTGCTCTCAGTCCTGAATCAGCTCCTGCTAACGCATGGACGTTCTCCGATGGATGGGGTGCGCCTGGCATGCCCCCTTTCCCTGCAGCGCTCCGAGTCCGCAGGGGACCCATGAGGTTGAGGGATGGAGAACTCAACGCCAGCTTTGTCACTCACAGAGAGCATCCTGGAGATAAGGCAACAGGGAGCTTTTCTAAAACTGTCCCCTGGAATTAGGCTACCTTTTATACTCGGCCACTGGCAGGGCTGGGGATAAAAAAAAAGACATTTTTCTTTTGCGGGTAGGATCTTATTCTACATGGCAGAGAACAAGCAGCCGTGGGCTGCAGGCAGGAAGCACCATGTTAGCACATGCTCTGCCCCAGACTCTCCCGTGGATGCCCCGGTCTCTCTCTGGAGGGCCATACGTGGAACCTCGGGAGTTTAGGGAGCGTTTTCTTCAGGGAGACCTGTGGAGTTAGAAATCCGTATCCCTCACCTCATTAGCCTTTCCTTGTTGGAAGCCTTTTGGGGGCAGGAGGGGTGAACCTATTACATCCTTTGTCATTTTGGAAGCATCGCACACTCCTGTGTGAATTTTATATTTGCAAACTTTTACCTACAATCATTGTGAAGAACCCTGACCTCGATGTCTGGGTGAAAAAGAAGCGATGCGTTCCATCGAAAGGAGGCCTGGATTTGATTGCATGGTGCTGTGATGATGACACTTCCCTGGGAAAGTTTTCTTTAGCTACATCTGTGCAGGGCGGCTGGGCTGTGTGAGCTTGGCCCAGTCCCGTCCCCTCTCTGGGTCCCTTTTCTCGCAGGGGTTAACCCGGTGGCGTGTTGGACGGCTGCCCGAATCCCCGAATCCCTTCCTTTCCTCAGTCCCTCAGACTCTGCTCTCCTGTTTCCAAGAACAATAATTACCGCAGAAAGTATCGTCTTTCCCCAGATTGTGATCTTCATAACTTCATCTGCGTGAACAGACAGACACCACAGAGCAGCTGAAGCCTAACAGGATCTACGGGATGTCAGGGGCCCTTCCTTGGAACCCCCCGTGGAGATAAACTTTCAAACAAACAGCGTTTGTGTGTCAGGAGGGAGGCGGGTCAAGGTGCTGCGGTATGAAGCAGAGTCTTTATTCGAGGCCTAAGCTCCCGTTTCCTGGGACAGGGAGAACTTTGTCTGTTTTGGAAAGCCTGCCTGAAGTGCTTGCCTGTGCTGTCGCTTGAGGACAGGAGAGAAGAATGGGATGGATGTGTACGAGCTCCTTCCTTCCTAAATCCTTCGATCCCTCCCTCCAGCCCAGTTCTGCAACCTTGGTGGCTTCTGGCTGAGCTCCAGGGCAGGGCGGCTGCGCCAGCTTGCACGCAGACACGTATGTGCACGCGCACACACATGCATATACACCTGAGAGTAATCGCACATCTTTCTAGCACTGAGCTGAGAGAGGACAAAGTCCCCTGAGGAGGAAGGGCCCACGTGCGACATCACCCCCACACGGTGCCCACTCCTCCCGATCATGTCCTTGCCTCACTGGGGTCACACCTGCTCCTCCCTTAAAGACACCACCGCACGATACCCATGTCTCCATGACACTCTTTCTTTTGCCTAGTATGACATTTATTTTGTCTTCTCATATGTCTGCCCCTTCTAGAACATGAGCTCTTTGAATGCGAGGACTGGAACTGATTTCTTTTTGATTCCCTAGTCCTAAGCCCTGGCACACAAACAGCAATCAATTCAAGAATTTGGGGTTCAGGAACTCAGTAAATACCACAAGGGTCTCGGTCCATCTCACAACCACCTCCATTTCCTGAGAACAACCGCTGCGCACTAATAGGGTGAACCCCTGGCACCACGTGAAAACATAAAGTACCGGAGACCCCCCCCTCCCCCCGCAGCGGTGGAGGCGGCCTGGACTCCGTTTGGGCCAGACCCCCTCCAGCAGATTTACAGGTGGGTTCCGCCTTCGCGGAGGCAGGACTGGGAGGTGAGGCCACGCTCTCTGCCAGGCGCCCAAAGGAAATGTAAGCTACAGAAATGTAGCTGTGTTTTTATTAACAAAAGTAACATCTGTTTACTATAAAAATTCAAACAATGTATACATACTCGTGATACAGAAGTTAATGTTTATGAATGGCTAAGAATATTTTGTTAAAGAAAAATAGTAAGGGGTGGGGTTTATCTGATCAGTATGACGGTGGAGAAGTGTAAACATGTTGGTGAGACACATAGGCACTTAGTTTATGATAAATGTACCATTTCATTTCAGTGGGGAAAGGACAAAGGTGTTATTATTTTTTTTAATGGTGCAGACAATTGATTTCACATTTGCATGAAAATGAAGTTAGCTTACCTTACACAAAGTATAAAAATAAATTCATTTGGATTAAATATAAACATAAAATTATAAAATCATTATTAAAAATAATAATAAAGACTATATTCATCGTTTGAAGAGGAGGAGGACTTCCTAAGTAAGACATGAAACCCAGGAGCTGTAGAGGAGAAACAAAGTTAGCCACTTTGGTTAGATTTAAAAAATCAATATTAATAAATTAAAAGATTCTAAATATTATAAAACTCCAGAAAGAAAGGAGGCCAGTAGCTGATGATGAGAGTATTTGCAACTAAGACCACACGCAGAAGAACTCCAGGATACAAAGAGCATCTACAAGTTAAGAATCAGAAGACAAACAATCTAACAAAACCAAAGATAACGGCATAGTCTGAAGGCCTTTGTTTGTTTTGAAAATACTGATTTTCCTTCAAAGCAATAAGTAAGCAAAATCCCCAGTTATAAAGCCTATGAAATTCTGTGGGGATCAGCTTTTCTTAAATATAAGCTGCACCATTTTGACATTGAATTCACCTAGCCTATTTTAACAACAGTGTTATCAAGAATGTGTTGAATGACCGCTCACGTTCACTCAGGAACTATTTGTCGGTGATACCTTCTCCCACGCCGAAGGTGAGAGTGGTGTGACAGTACTGTACAGGTCAAGTCCCAGGAACCCAGGAAGGGGTGCAAACAGTACAACGTCATTATGTGCATCTCACGTTTCCTCTTCTCTTTCCCTAGACTACTCGGAAGCAGGAATGGTCTCCAGTGAATTTTGTATCCCAGTGTTTGTCATAGTGTAAGAAAGGAGGAAGGAATGAAGGGAAGAAGGAAGGGGGAAGAGGAGGAAAGAAGGAGGAAGGGAAGGAAGAAGAGAGGAAAAGACAAATCCCTCTAGTTCCGTTCCTGGTGCAGTTCCGCCTCCTGCCACATGATGGCGGCATGAGCATTGCCGCGCTGCAGGGCTCTCCAGCCTGTCCCTTTAAACCCAGGCTCTGAAGCCTGGGGCTCCTGGGTGTGTTGTTTGTGCCTGTGAGTCAAAGCTTACCCCAGCATCAGCACCGTCAGCTGAGTTGTAACGCAGGTGAACACGGGACTCTTCAAGGGTTTCACGGTCTTTCTTTCTAGAAAAATCCCAACAGGAGTTCGATAGTAAAGAGGACTTTGTAGTCATCTCCAAATGGGCAGAATGGCCTTAAATACGCAGCATGTGCTCTGCTGGGTTTGCAGTCTGCGGGCAGGTATTGCAGTTAATGAGCCACCGGCCTGCTGCTCCGGGCCGGGCTGGAGCGGTCCGCTGGCGGAATGCTGGGAACCCTGATCAGCAGCTCTGCACCAACATGCCCCATGGAAAGTGTGATTTGTGACACAGCAGCTCGGGAATAATAATGAAACATAATTGCTCCAGGCAGAGTGCTCTGTCTTTCAAGTGCAACGCTGTTTCACTTCATAGGCGAGAAACTGTGGTTCTTAGCCTTTGTTTCTCCAGGACAAGCAGAGGCACACCCAGCAACTGTCCTCCTGCCCCCAGTTACTTAGATGTTTCTTTGAACCCCAGAGAAGGGCTGTCCCCAAACCAGGAAGAACCCCGTGGCAGCCTGTCTGCTCAAGCAGAACGGCCCAGCCGTGGATGCGGCTTTGAAACCTGTTCTTCCCATGGGCCGCTGCTGCGGGCATGCTGTTATGGGTTGTGTTGCTTTGTTTTTTTCCCTTTTGAAAATAAAAAAAATTAATTCCTTACATATGCACTTTTCTTCATCGTTTATACGCAGTTCTCATTTTGTCTTCGTCACAGCTCAGGAAGGAGGCAGAGGTTATTGACATGATGTTACAAAAAAGACACCAAGAATCAGAAAGATGAAGTGATGTGTCAGAACCTCCATTTCCCAGCTCAGCGCTGAAGAGCAGAGACTCCGAGGTGGGTGACCCGGTCCGAATGTCTGTTCAGCCCCTGTAAGTTACCTGACGTGTCTGAGGTCCAGTTTCCTCACCTGTAAAGTGAAGAGAAAGATGCCAGCTTCGGGGGATTAGGGAGGACCAAACGAGATAATCCTGAGGGCGTGCTGAGTCAGGGAGCCAGCGCGAAGGCGGCGTACCCACCACCTTTGCACACAGTGTCTGACCTCCCAGCTCCACGCCCGGGCTTCCATGCATCCCACAGCCTGTGTGCAGGGGTGAGCCTCCTGCCCGGGCTTCCATGCATCCCACAGCCCGTGTGCAGGGGTGAGCCTCCTGCCCGGGCTTCCATGCATCCCACAGCCCGTGTGCAGGGGTGAGCCTCCTGCCCGGGCTTCCATGCATCCCACAGCCCGTGTGCAGGGGTGAGCCTCCTGCCCGGGCTTCCATGCATCCCACAGCCTGTGTGCAGGGGTGAGCCTCCTGCCCGGGCTTCTGGCACACTGCAGAGCTGCGCTCAGCTTTCAGGGATGGATTATCTGAGAGGTGAATGCTCCAGGGACACCTGTCCAAAAAGGGACTGGCACCGCTGGGTAAATGCTTCCCCCCTTCCTTCCCCCATGCGAATGGTTCTGAGTCCTATTACAGATGCGGGAGAGACTGAGCCACAGTCACTCGTGACCGAATTCGTAGCATATTTTTACGTTCCTGTTCTTCCTCCCCGTTCCACTCATGGTCACTGGGATCACCTCCCAAATAGACTACTTTGGTACAAGCTCTGACTCAGGCGTTTCATTTGGGAACTCAGGCTGGGGCAAGATGGGGAGAAGCCCGAGCTCTGACTGAAGGTCAAGAGTGCTCAGTTAAGAGACACACAAATATACACATGCGCACACACGCGCACACACGCGCACACACGTGCACACACACGCTTTGGTCCATGTCCATATCAAGCATCTCATTGTTGGGGGCCCCCAAAGAGTGTCAAGTGTGTGCTTTTTCAGGCCTCTCACAGACCTGGGCTCCTGTGAACTAGTGGGCTCTAGCGTTCAACCCCGGGTGCCCTGACAGCGGCAGCCACCTTAGACCTGGGCCGGGCATCAGGTGGAGTCAGAAGCTGTCTCCACGCTGTGATTTAAGGGCGCCATCGGGCTCTGCAATGCAAATATATTACATGGGTGGAGTGGCACGGTAACCTCCGGCTGTTTGCCACGCCAGGGTAAGTCGGAGCTTGCAGAGGAGGAGGCCGTCCCCGTGCCCGCTCCCACTCGGAGCTACTGTGTATTGATGACCAGCTGTGAGTCAGCGGCAGGCAAACACTTCACTGTACATCCATCTTTCCTTAGCCCGGGCTTCACAATGGGATCGCCAGGAGCGACTTGGGAAATGCCACTGCTTGTACCCACTCTCCACTCCTTTCAGCTGGTCCGAGGGCGGGGCTCGGGCATCCAGAAAGTTCCTCGGAGAGTTGGCATGCGCAGTGAGGTTTGAGAGCCACAGCTACTAGGTGTCTTTTCTCGCTCTCACCCCGACCTGCCCAGGAAGATATTCTTACCCCCACTTTGTGGCCTGGGAAGCAGCCAGTGCCTGGGGCGTTGAGGGCACAGCCAGTGCGCGTAGACAGAGGCGAAAGCAGGTCCACCCGACTCGGCGACATCAGTCTCCTGCACGGAGGGCTCGCCGGGCCCTCTCAACAATCCCAGCACAGGCGGGGCCAGCATGTCCTCGGGAGAGGGCACAGGGGCGAACAGCTGGCGGGGAATTTTGTTTGCAACCCTACACTTCATCTCAGAAATGCCTTGTTTTTATAAAATGATAAGGTGTTACATAATTTCCTACAAAACTGATGCTTCAGGAAGACAATGAGGTTGTTCACACCACGCCGCGGTTGCAGGGGGATCACTGTCTGGTTTGAGCAACTCAGCCCTGGACTGTGGTCCACCTCCCTAAATGGACGGCAGAGACTGAGGGTCACTACGAGGGCAGGGACGTGGACAGGGAAGGGAAAAGGTGGGGAGGAAGAGGGTGAATGCCGGAGGCTCCTTCAAGGTCAGTTCTGTCAACGTTTCCCACCATCTTGGAACAGGGAGTTCTTGGCTGGGGAAGATCCAGCCATGAAAGACGGTTGCAGGGACCCGAGCTCAGAGTGCAAATCTCACTTCTGTTTCAGGGGTCAGCGAACCTTTTCTGTAAAGGGTCCGAGTGTCAACATGTTAGGCTTCTGGCCCATCTGGTGTCTGTCACAACTAGCCAACTCCGTTGGTTAGCATAAAAGCAGTCATGAGATATTACAGAAGTGCTTGGGTGTGTCTGTCATCTAATAAAAAGTCATTTACAAAAACAGGCAGGCAGACCGGATTTGGCCTGTGGGTAGTAGTTCGCAGAACCCTGCTCTGTTTTGCTTACTTACAAGCATGACTAGGTCATTAGCTAAACTCCCTCTATCCTCATTTTATTCATCTGTAAAATCTGAAAGTAAAGGCTGGGCTAGATACTTACAACAACTACCATTTTTGCTCTCTGAACACACACGTGTACATACTCACGTGTACACACATATGCACACATGTTGCTCCTCTGCTCAACCTGGATTTGCTTTCTGGGTGAGGACACGAGGCTTAGAAGACGATCTTAGGCCTCACGTGTGATAAGTAGGTGGGAATTTGCACCTGGGCCTTCTAGCCATGAAAGCCCAGATTCCTTTCCAGGCTGCACCGTGCTTCTTAGCAATTGTTTGGAACTACTTCCAGCCCAAAGAGCTGTGTGACTGTGACTCCATTTGATTTCTCTGCATGGCTCTCTGCCCAGCATGCAGAGAGTGCGAAAATGTCCCAGCCAGGCCCTTTTAAAAAAGTGATGTAGCTGAGATTGACATCTATGCAGCTGAGCCTGTTGACCTGGCATCATGTAGCCAAATGTCAGGAGACCGATCTCCATCGGACCCCGCCTCCTGCATCAAGGAGACATTTGGAAACGCGTCGGAAGTGTCTCCTCGTTCCTGACCTTCCAGGGTGTGATGATCACAGGGTCTTCTGAGCTCTGAGAGTCCAGTCCCAGTGCCCGGTCTGCTAAATGCAACACCTGCCCTCTGTGTGCCGTCGCTTCAGATGGCCTCTCTGGGACTGTCCCAGGCCGGAAATCCCTCAGGTCCGGATGTCGCTCACCGTTCCTCATTTCTCTCGTACTTAAATCAGCCCAACGCGTATTCCCGAGTCCAACCATTCTAGGCGCCAAATGAAGAATAAGAATGTGGTCTCTGCACTGCCCCCGGGGCTGTGGGGCCAGGGCTTTTGTTAGAAGCTTAATCTTGGTACATACGTTATGCCATTGAATTCTCCCAACAGCCTCATACGGCAGAGATCACTGTCTCCATGTAACACGTGAAAAGCCGTGTGCTAAGGCGGCGTCTCTTCCCCTTGGAGAGCCGGGTGAACTCGGCTCCAGTCCCTGCTCTCTGTGGCCCACTGCACCGTGTTTGTGAGTGGATGAGTAGAGCCGGGACAAGCCCAGAGACAGATAGATTTATATACCAGTGACTCTTAAACGCTTTGGGGGTCCCAGATCCTTTGGAATGGCGGATTAGAGTTTAGCACCCTTTCCCCCACAACATGTAAAGTTATCTGCAGTCTGTATAGCAACCCAAGGGTTCACGAACAAACGTAAGTTCCTGGAATGTTGCTGGCATTGAGTAGGTCGTTGGAGCAGGTGCTCTGGTGCTGCCCTCCCTGAGCTCCTCCAGACCCCAGTGTCCTCACTGCAATGCAGACCAGCCCAGCCTCCAGATGTAGTTCCAGCATTTCTCCACGTCCGGCTTTCGCTCAGAGCTAGGCTCACCACCTCGTGGCAGCCCAAAGCGCCAGGAAATGAATGTCCCCCGGGACTAGCCCTTGGTCAGAGATTGACAGGAGTGTAAATACCCCGCTCCCTTCCCCTGTGGTGGCATCCATCCAGGCACGTGCTCTGCATTGTCTCCCCGTCTGCTCACTGGGACCCGCTGCCCACACTGGTGGCTGTCTTCATTTTCCTGTTCCTCTCTGGTGTTCCTGTCATTGTCTAACAAACGCGTTGCACTGGAGTCCTTGTTTCAGAGACTACTTCTGGGGGACTCAAACTGAAACAGCACATAAAAAATTGTGTGTCAAAGACCTATTCCTTATGATGCATAAGGTGAGTCTAGTCTTAATGGATAGTTATTGTATAGGTGAAG
Organism: Tadarida brasiliensis; assembly: GCA_030848825.1. Classification (NCBI taxonomy): domain Eukaryota; kingdom Metazoa; phylum Chordata; class Mammalia; order Chiroptera; family Molossidae; genus Tadarida; species Tadarida brasiliensis. The sequence continues at coordinate 61,375,369 of CM061272.1, forward strand.
CAATCTGACTTATAAGCAGGCTGAGTGACAAGCTCAAGGTCCCTGGCAAGGTTGAACTAAGCTCAGCCTGGACCAGTCTCTTTGCCCTCCCCCCCCCCCCATTTATTTATACAATAAATCTACTACGTGCCCGGCACTGGGTGAGACACCAGATACACAGGACGGCAAGTCAGGTGAGGTCTCTCATTATATGGAGCTCATATTCTAGGGAGAGGAGAGACAACCAGCACACATAACAATGGAAGGACAGGGTATGATGAGGACTATAAAAAAATACCTAGCATGGTATAATAAAAAAAGCAATAACATTAGAGGGAAGGTCGACCTTAGAAAGGGTTTGGGAGAAGTCCTCCTCCTCCTCCTAGGCTCTCCAGATTGGTTCCTTACACCTCCATTATTTACCTCCAACAAATACTGAATGCATACTAGGTACCAGCAAGGACGATGGGCATAGCTGCCACTCTTAAGAAGTTTACCATCTAGGAGAAGAGATGGGGAATAAATAAGTAAATGAACAAGGGGAAATGCCAGCTCGTAATAAGCACTTTTAGAAGAACAGTACTAGGTGATGAGAGAGCTTAGTTTGCTTTTCGCAACAGGGCTTCCCTAGAGAATTAAGTCCAATAGTCCTACAGCATACTTTGGATATAATTAACTCACCCCTCTTCTGTGCATTTAGAATAATACTAATACAAGACAATCCTTAAGAAAATGGTGGGGGGGGGGGAGCAGTTCCTGAAATCCTTTGCTGCGTTTCATGGTTCAGATGAGGAACCCCAGTTGAGAAAGGCTCTCTAAGGAGCTATCATTTAAGCAGATCTCTGGGTGTCAAGAAGATGCCAGCCCTCAAGGATCAGAGCTCGAACAGTAGGAAGACGGGTACTGCAAAGCCCAGAGAAGGCCAGTGAGGCTGGAGCAGAGTAGACGAGAGGAGAGGCGTGGGACAGGGCCAGCACGTGGAGAATCTTGTACGTCACCATGAGGAGCATGTGTTTTGTTCACAGTGTGGGGAATCATTTCTAGGAAGCCAATGATCAGTGAGAAGGAAGACCAGGTAAGATGTAGCACAGTATCCAAGATGGCAGTGGAGTCACTAGGACTTGCTGATGAATTGGAAATGGGGAAAAGGGAAAGAGAAACCAGAGATAACGCCTGGCTGCATGAATGGTGGGTGAATGACGGGCCTGTTTACTAGAATGGGGAAGACAAGACAGATTTGTAAGAATGAGCTCAAGAATTCTGCTTTGCCCATGTTATCACTGAGGTGCCGGTTTGGGTCCAAGGAGAGATTGCAAGTTGACCGCTGAGCACGTGAGACTAGTCTATTGAGAGATTCAGGAATCTTTGCCACGTAGAGGATATGGCCACCTAGGAACACGTCTGTGGTCCGGCAGTGCTCATTGTCTGGTTTTGCATCTGAACTCTTCCGAGATGGTCTTGTTTCAGAGGAGCAATGATATCGGCACCCTCCATGGAGAGGAAATGAATGGAAAAGTAGAGAGAACTGAAGAAAGGCCCCAGGATGTTTCAACATTTCTAGGTTGAGGAAAAGGGGAGGAGTCAACACAAGACACTGAGAAAGAAGCATCGCGGAGGTAGGAGGAGCTCCAGGAAATGGTGATGTCAGGAAGACGAAAACAAAACAAAAACCAACACGTGTTTTAGGAAAGTGAGATGGTCAGTTATGTCCAATGTTGCTAGAAGGTCAAGACAGCAAAGAACATCCATGAGATCCTTCTATGTCACCTGCTGGAAGTCATTGTTCCAGGGGATGAGGTCATTCTCTCTAGGGCACAAAGCTACCTGCTCCTGGGGAAATCTAGTCTCGGCTTACTAAATGGTTGAAGGACAGTTGGAAGTGTACTCGGAAAGACCAGGGCAAGCTCAGAACAACTTGGACACATGGCAATTTCTGGAGGTGAAAGAATAATATTTTGCCTATGACATTGACTGATACTAAGCTCAGAAAACGTGGACGTTGATTTCAGAAGAGAGAGGGTCTCCAAGGGCTCTGCCTTACTCAGGGCTGTTCTACTACTGTTGTTAATACAGTCTGTTGCTACCATCACACGGTTTCTAACACATCGTCTCTTCCAAATCCCAGGCCAGCGCTGTTTTCTAGCAGATCATGCTGTCTCAGCAAAGCTTCTTGGCTGGTTATATAAAAAGCAATGTGGGAAAGAGTTAATTGGCAAACAGAGTGACTACATTTGCAACCCAAGAAGGCCTGCTGTGACTTGTTATCTGCAGAGCTAAGCAGCTTGCTGTACAAGTGATATTGGAAGCTCCTTGCTCTTAATGCCAACGGGGGCACTTAACACCTATGTAAATGGTCTCAAGATCAATATCTTGCCATTTATTTTATGTTATTTTCCCCCTTTGGAGGGGAAGGCTTTTCTCCTCTCTTTTGCCTTCAGGAGCCAGAGCTGAGAGGCCAGATCTGGCAGAAACCTGGGCTCAGATGCTAAGTTGACATTGCCTTCCACATGTCTCCCTGTGTAGCATGAATCATGGAGTTGGAGAATTACTCAGCAGAATGGAAGGATCATGAGTTTGGGGATCAAAAACCTACGTTCAAATCTTGAGTAACTAAGTAGTGAAAGTGCTACTTAGCTCATCTTAGCATGATTTTCTTTTGCATTTGTTAAAATGATTAAAAAAAAAATGACACCTGTATGACAGGCTTATTATGAAAAATCTGCTTCTAATCTGGCTTCTACCTGTTCCCCGTACTGACGCTGGCCTTGAATTGATGTCATCACAATTGACCGCCCTCCTCTCTGAAACATGCTCTGTGTCCTCATCCATTTCATGTTTTCTTTCTGCCACTCAGGCTACACCTGTTCAAGTCTTCTGTACTGGCTTCTCCTCTATCTGATGTCAGAACTTGAAAATAGGTCCTCTACTCTCTTCTCTGTACAATCTCTTTCTAGATAATAGCATTATCATCTCATTAAGCAGCATGTGTCTGCTGACAACTCTTGAATTTATCTCTCCAACCTAGATGTGTCTTTGGAGATACTGTCTTGTTCATCTACCTGCCCAGGTGACATTGCCACTCGGATGCTTCTCAGACATCTCACACTTTACATGCCTATTAATGTTGAGCTTCTCCTTAAGAATGCATTCTACCCCAAGACTACCACGTATTAGTAAGCAGCATCATAATCAACCTCATTACTCCAAATAGAAGCCTAAGATTCATAGTTAATGCCTCCGTCTCCTCTCCTCTCCATATAAAATGCATCTGCACTTCATGGGAATTCCACATCAAGGATATTTTGAATTCTTTATTTACTTTTATCTCCACCATCACCTTGGTGGCATATTTTCCACTTTTCCTTCCAGATCTATTCTCTACCCTTTTTATATTTTATCCTGCTCTATTCCTCAGCAGGCTGACCTGTGTAAGACACATCCATAAGCTTCCTTGCTGTTGGGCTTCTGGTGGGATTCGGTTAATGGAGAGTACTAGCAGGGAATTGGATGAAGGGGAAGTGTGAGGTTGGAGTGTATGTTCCGTGGGCTCCCTCCTTCCATGATTGCCACAGACTTGTGGGGGTCCTCCTTGGGAAGTCTCATTTCAGGTCAGAAGGAAGCCCTCTGTCTCCATGTTCCAGTTACCTCTCCCTTCATCAGCCCCTTTTGTGTCAGGTGTAGTAATGGTTGCTACTGTTCCTTGTCCTCAAGGAACTGCACTGCCTTCCTTTGGCTTCCTTACACCCCACCTCTATCTCTATCCTGCATTAAACTCCCCAACTGTCCTATTGAAAGTGCTATCTGTTTCCAGCTGGAGCCTGAATGATGAGTCACCAAAACAACAACAACAAAAAGCAAGAAAACAGAAAACATCCTCCTGATTGGCTGCCTACACTTACTGAATCCAGTTCATACAGTCTTTCTGCCGCGGCACTGGCTGACCATTTTAAAACAGATCATTGCACTCCTCTGCTGAAAAGCATTCAGAAGTTTCCTATTGTGTTTGCAACAACCTCCTTGATATGGGATTACGTCCCTTCATGGTCTAGCCCCTGCCTCCTTCTCCATGCGTGTCTTACAGCCTTCTGTGGAGGTTTCTTGCCCTTGAGCCATGCAGATGTTATTAAAGTCTCTAAAACTCTCCCAGCTCTTTCCTGCATCATGGGTTTTGTATACGTTCTTGTTTCTGCCTGGAATGTTCCCCTCATGGAGAACATGCCTATTTGTTTCCTTCTCCTTGTTGAGATCTAGCTTAGTTATCACCTCTTCAAAAACATCTTTTCTGTCACTCATCCTGCATAGTCCCTTCCTTATTATTCTCTGTCGTGGCTTTCTGCTCCTTTCTTTCACAGCAATGACTTTACTAATAATTATTAGTTATTTAATGTGTATCCCTGCAGTAGATTATAAGCTTGAGGCCATGGTTGTTATTGTTTTTGACCCCATTATGCACATTGCCTGATATAAAGTATGAACTCAATAAATACTTATAGAATTAAGGAATCAGGATGCCTACCATAGTATGTATTTATCGAGCATATGCTACTTATTAAGTACTTTCTGATACCTGATCTTATTTAACAATATGAGTAATATCAAGTACACTCTGTCTTCAGGTACTTCTGGTTATCATGAGTTTATTTTTGAGACGTAATCCATGGGGATAAGTACAGTGACTAAATCAATTGATTATTATAATTAGGGGGTGTAGAGACACCTCTTCTCCAAAGGCACAATTTTGTAAACACTTACTGCTTTTGATGAGTCAAAATAAAGAGAATTAAGCAGATTCACCCTTCTGGAAGCTCAGAAGATAGAACTTGTTGGTGAAAGCTAGGACCAACCTTTTCAAATAAGTATACATTGTTACTTTATAAAGCTGTATTAGTTGTGTTAGATTCCCACATAAAGAAATGGAGGAATGCTTTTGGATGAACTTAACGTGATCTGAGACATCTCTACCTAGTGATGTTTATCTGAATTACAGGTATAGTGTTAGGACAACCAGCCTCCCAGATGTTACTTTTCTAGGTAGTATGTTTGAACGAAGATAGGTAATAAGTACAAATAAATATGATAGCTAAGTAGTATTATAAACATTTTTGACCCATTTAGATGATGGGAAACAATTATAAATGCCTGCTAGAGAACTTAGATTAAAATAAGTACCTTTCCCCCATAGAATCATACAGTTCAAATGTAGAAGGAAATCTCAAGTGGTTTCTTCTGTGGACTGATGGCATATCATTTTATAAATGAGGCAGCTGAGGGTTATGGAAATTATACCTTGTTGAAGATCAAAATAACTCTTTCTGCCCTAGCTAGTGTGGCTCAGTTGGTTGAGTTTGGCCATGGACTGAAAGGTCACCGGGTTCGATTCCCGCTCAGGGCACATGCCCGAGTTGCAGGCTCGATCCCCAGAAGGGGGCGTGCAGGAGGCTGATCTATGTTTCTCTCTCATGGGTGTTTCTCTCTGTTTCTCCTTGTCCTTTCCTCTCTCTCTCTAAAATAAACAGAGAAACATATTTAAAACAAAACAAAACAGAAAGAACAACTCTTTCTCCAGTCAGAGGTGAGAGCATGCGTACTTGAGTACTTGCCTCCTGATAATTATGATGGTCTGATGTGTGTGCTGCAGAAATCCTCTCCAGCCTCACCTTTCAATCTTAAATTCACTCAGCATCCACTGGGCACCATGTGGGGGATTTTAACAAGCGGAGCAGTGAGTGCAGGGCCCGTTCACACCCCCATTCTTAGTCAAGCTATTGCCACTTTGAGAAGTTGGTGTTTGGACTGAAGTGAGACTCAGAGAAGGAGGATGGCAGCCTTCCTGTGGTCACACAACTGGAAAGTGACAAAACAAAGGCTCAAATTGTGGGGCACCTTTCAACTTGGTGGTGCAAAGCCAGTGGAAATGGTGCAGGGTCTTTTTGATTCTTTCTGTTTTTGTGTTTAGGCCACCATTTTCTTTTAAGACCTGTAAGGAAAGTGTGACATCCCTTCTTATTTCTCCCCAGAGGCCCACGGGGGGCGGGGGGGGGGGCGCCCACCTCTGTTGGTTGCTAGAGGCAGTCATCTGTTACCAACTGCTTCTGTGTGGCGCCACCTACAGGATCGTAAGAAAGAGAATGTATCCCAAGGGCCTTGCTCAGTGAAGGTGCCAGCAGAAAGGAAGTAGCAGGGAATGGGGCTGTCTCTATAATTACTTTTTATGGGTGATGTTATAGCAATGTATAATTACAAGCAAATAGTAATAGCTCTTATTCTCAGGCCCAGCATTCAGGCTAGAGGTTTCGCTTAAATAGAATCTTTCAGTGCTGTGAGGTGTGAAGGAGAACTAATCGGGGAAGACACAGATTTGGGTCGAAAGCACAGCTTCCTCATCGGCTAGTTTTGTGTCCTTGGACAAGGTCCTTAACATCTTTGATCCTCACCTCTCCATTTCTCAAAGAAGGATAGCTTTCGGAAGTTTAATGGATGCAATATAGAGAAAGTGTACCATAGACGATCTGAAATCAAATGGAAACTTTAAAAACACTGATTTCCTTCCCCTTCTCCATCTGACAGTGAGTAGACTAGACTTCATCATAACATCTGCCAATGGCAGTGCACCTTGCCAGTTGTCACCTCGAGTGCAGGGGTGCAGGTGGAGGATTGCTAAACGTAGTGATATTGTCAGCTTGTCCAGGGAACAGTTGGTCAAGGAAGGAGCATTTCAGCTGACATTTGGAGGATGAGTAAGAGCCAGGAGAAGAGAGAAGAAAGTTCGGAGCAAATGCCTTACAGGCCATGCCGGGGATTGTGGATTTTATTTAAATAGCAAAGAGAGGTCTTTGCAGGTTTTAAGTAGAGGAACGACCTATAGTTTTCTGAGAGCTTGGTAGGTATTATACATTATAACCCCCACAACAACTCTGTGAGTTGGATATAGTTGAGTAGATTGAGGCCCTAACTTGTTTAAGAATCCATAGGTAGTAATGGCCTCGACAGGACTTACCTTGAGGCTAACCTGCTCCAAGGCCTTAACCTTAACCATGGCATGGTCCTGTTCAGGGTACACCACCCACTCTGTGTGATAAATCTCTCCTCTGTCGTGATTCTACCCAATGCCATTGCTTTCGATCCTCCCTCCACCGTTGACTCCTCCATTGATGTGTCCAGTTCTAATCTTTCCTAAGAATGCCAAACGCATCTGTCCACTTGGCATGTCCATGTGGATGCTTATCGGATCTCAAAGGGAACCTGTGAAATGTGAACTTTGGATTTCCCCTCAGAGTTCTTCCTCCGGTGGTCTTGCACAGCCTGGTAAATGGCAGCTTCGTGCTACCATTGTCCAGGTGGTAATGTTGACATCATCCCCCACTCCTCTCTCCCGTACCCCAAATCCAATCAGTCCTCACCCCCTCCTTCTCTGTTCCAACCTCACTGTCTTCCATGCAATTTCGGGAATTTTCTAAGCCTGTCTCCACCTCAGGGAGTTTTGCTCGCTAGTCGCACTTCCCAGGTCCCCCTTCACTCCCCTGTTCATGTGCAGAGCCCCTGCCTACCTTCCTGGTCTTTGTTCAAATGTCACCCGACTCAGTCTTCTGAGCCTGCCTTGGAGAAAGGGCACCCTCCGCATCACTCTCTTCCCTCTTCCTTTGCTTCTTCATCTTCCCTCTCGTCCCGTGTCTCCACTGGCAGCCTGCAGGTATCTGCATCGGCCCTGTCCCCCTCTCAATGTAAGCACCGTGAAAGCAGAGATTTTATTTCCGTCACGATTTTACCATCTGTGACTTGTGAAGAGCCAGGCACATAATCCATGCTCAATTATGAACTTCGAATGAATCTGAAAGTACGTGGAATGCCATAGGCAATCCCAGCATGAGCTCTAGACCGTCCCCTGGCTGCCTTTTCTGTGCGGGGGCCCTGGCCGAGCACTTCCACGGACGGTGATTTCAGGTTGACCCTTTCCGCAACCTCGGTCGGAAGGGGCCCCTGTTTCTCTCCTCAGCTTTCCATAAAAAGATAAGGGTATCCCTAGAGACATGCGCTGTGGGGGCTGTGTGCAGGGTGGCAGGAAGGGGCTGCGTCTCGGGGGGGCTCACCAGCGGCCGTTCCTGAGGTCTGAGCCACTTCTGGCCCCCAGGTGTCAGCTGAGAAAAGCGCTCTCTCTTTAAAATGACCCGCATTAAGATGCTAATAATAAATCAGAGTTATTCGATTTTTCCTAAAAAGGTTAAATCTAGGTATCCTTCCCCAGAAATCCAGTTCCCACCACAATGGGCATCCTGTTTACCGTACTCGTGATAATAGAGTCCTAACTGGACGATGACAGAATGGAGTGAAAGGCCAAAGCACACAGGTGTAGCGCTTGGAGTTTTTCTTCTTTGTCAACTGCAATACGCATATATACATCTCAAAACGCTGCCTGGCATTGATCTTGTTTCATTGTGGTAAAATATGCAGAGCATCAAATGTATCATTTTAACCATCTTGAGTTTTGTTTTAACATGTTGTACACGTCAGGGGCATTAAGTCCATTCCCAGTTCTCAGTGTCATGTGACCATCGCCACCATTCATCTCCAGGTTTTTTCATTTTCCAAAATTGAAACTTTGTCCTCATTAAACATTAACAATTCATCCCTCCCTCCCCACTAAGCCCCTGGCAACTGCCATTCTCTTTTCAGTCTCTGAGTTTGACTACTGTAGATCTCTCTCTCATAAGTGAAATCACACAATATTTGCTCTTTTGTGTTTGGTTGATTTCACTTTGCATAATGTCTTCAGGGCTGATCCACGTTGTCGGCTGTGTCAGAACATTATTCCTTTTTAAGGCTGAGTAGTATTCTATAGTGTGTATGCACGGCATTCTACTTCTGCATTCATGATCGCGTCACCTCCTGGCCGTCCGGAATGGTGCTGCTTTGAGTGTGTATGTGCAAATATCTGTTCGAGACCCTGCTTTTAGTTCTTTGGGGTAGATATACAGCCAGAAGTGGGATTTCTTCGTGGTAATTATATGTTTAATTTTTTTGAGGAACTGCCATACTGTTTTTCAATCAATCTTTTATTAAAGTTTTCTTAAGTTAATATTTTGAACTCTTGTTTAAAAGACTGGGTTGGAAGAGATAAACCAAAGAACTTATATGCACATATGCATAACCAATGGACACAGACAATAGTTTGGGGAAAGCAGGAGGAGGGTGGGAGTGGGGAGGAGGGGGTCAATGGGGGAAAAGCGGGGGACATCTGTAATACTTTCAACAATAAAGATTTTTTTTTAAAAGACTGGTTTTCAGAAATGGTACGAAATAATAAAAAGTACTTGGTCTTCTTTTTATTATCAAATCTCACAACTTAGTCACTGACTTCCCAGGCTGCCCTAAAGACCACTTTGTCATTGTAATAAGGCACGGGTGTTCGGTATTTTTTTTCCTGTGTTTTGTTCCTCCAATGAGTCAGCTGAGGAAGCTAAGAGGCTGAGGGAACAAAGCCAAGCCTTTTGTATTTCCTCCTGCCCTGTTGCCTAAGTCCACCAACTCAATATCGTTCGACCTGAGCCCATGAGCCAAGCATCCAGGCTATTTCCTTACGACCCATCTGCGACCTCGTGAACTGCCAGAGGGGTATTCACAGAGCTGCAGACCAAGCTGGAGAGGAAGGAGCTGGGATCGCACAGTAACGTCAGCTCAGCCTGGGATCAGAGTCATGAGGGGGTGTTTCTGTCCCCTGCTCAGCTCCCATCCCGTTTAGCGTGATCTCGGCCAAGCTACTCAGGTCCCTCTGGAAGTGAATTAGTCCTTCTCTCAATCCTTTCTCTTTTAATCAATAGGTCCCCCAAATCAAATCAAATATTACGTAGAATCTTAATATATAAAACAGATAATAATGAAGGTGCTGCAGGAAAGTCGTTTTTCCTGCAATACTTCTGACACCCAGCGTGTGGGATTTTTCCTCACACCAGCAACTAATTCTCCGTCTCTACACCAGCTGGGTGTTCTACAGTTCGTTCAGTCTGACACTGTCTCCCCGGCGTGAGTGCAGACCCCACAGGTGAAGGGCTCAGTCCGTCAGTCCGCCCTTACTTCACACGCCAATCACAAGTCTACATGGTCACCTGGGACCCGAGGCTCCCACGACCCCTGCCTCAGGTGTGATCACTTTCTAAAATAGCTCGGAGACCCCAACGTGGCAGCTTCTCTGCTTAGGACCCGAGTTTCTGGATGCGTTTCACAAACCCAGCTGTTCATCGTAAGTATACAGATACAGTAAACATCGGCAGCGCTTCTTACACTCTGTTGGCGTGAGCAAGGCTGACGCAGTTTCACTCGGACTCACAGGACCCTTTGCTCTGCTGGGTTTTGTGGAAGCCGGTCAGTGTTTTGGAGATGGCAACGTTGAGGCTCAGAGAGCCCACGTGGCTTTCTCAGCCACGTGGCTAGTGGGCAGAGCGGCCACAGTTTGAACCCAGGAAACGTGGCTCTCAGGGTCTGTACTCGAAGAACATTCAGCCGTGAAAGCAGCCCCACGCCAAAGAAGTGTGTGCGATCCAGCATGGAGCCCTCGTTCAAGCTTCTCCGAAGAATTGCTTTTGTCTCAAACAATTTTAGCCCCTAAAATAGTACCTTTTATCACTTAGCTCTATACAGTTATTTTTGTAATGCTTTCATATGCCTACCTACACATGGCACTGTGGTAGACAGCACTCACTATTTCTATTGTGGATAAGGAAATTAAATCTCAGTGAGGTCAGCACGAACGGTCCCCATCCCTAGCACATGACCCTCACACACCAGTTGTCTGAACACTTGTCTCACGGCGATCCGATTCAAATAAAGCGCTGTCTTCCCATTTGGATCACTGATTCCCATTTAGAGTCAGAGTCCGCAGAGCTGTGCCGGACAATATTATGACCACTTGCCACATGTGGCCACTGAGCCCTGGACACGGGGCTAGGAAATGATAATACTTTGGATATAAATAAAATATATTATAAAAATTAAAAAACATTCTGCATGGAACCTGCTTTTAAAGCCTGCAGTGGATACGGAGAGCAGTGTCTGAGCAGCAAGTGGGAGCGACAAGCTGCATCCTTTGGACAGCCCACACCTATTGTTCTAACACCACTGTGAGCCGTGCCATCCCTGACCAAAGTCCCCAACTTGCTCCCTTCAGAGACCCAAGTCCCCTGGGCCAGCTTGAGTCCACGTGAGACATCCATAGAGCACGTTAGCAAGTTCCAGCAATTAAAGTGACACAGTTACAGGTTCAGAGCTACAAAACAATTCATTTGGTCTGAGATTAGATCTTTGGGATTGGATTTTCCATCAATTTCTTTGTCTTTTTCGCTCTTTCTTTTCACCTTGAAAGGTGTGGGGGCTTGTCCTTTTGAATTATGCAGGTGCTTCCTCTTAGTTCTGATTTTCTTCCTCAGGGCTCCCTGCAGAGAGTTTGCTGTAGTTGATTGCTAAGAAGATTATTGATCCCAAGGGCAGAGTTCAGAAATATTCTTATAAACGGATCATGTTGTTAATAAAGGGTCACCCCGAAAGGGCTTTGGGGTAGAGATGCTGCTGAAATCGGAACTCTCAGCAATGGTAGCTAGAGAGATAACATGACCTGATGACCCATACTCACGAAGGGAGATTAAGAGAAGAGAGAGATGGGGTCAAAATGACCATTTATCAAATACCTCTGGGTGCTGGAATCCTGGCTCTGCCAGTGCGAACCTTGTGACCTTGGACAAGCCTCTCAGCATCTCAAATCTCAGCTTCCTCAGCTATAAAGTGAGAGAAATAACGTCTTCAAAGGGTGTTTTCAGGATTAAATAAAACAGTGTCTGTGAAGTGCTTTGCAGGCATGCTGCCACATAGTAGGGGATACAGGCATGGTCATTGTCATCGCTTCCATTAGCGTTGTTATCCGTGCTTTTCTTAAACCCTTGCCAGCCCCCCAAGTGATGGGCACCATCTGGAAGTCTGGGTCTCAAAATCATAAAGCAAGGATCTTGTACAACGTGTGCTCTTTGGGTGATGAGGTAGCGCTTCCGTCCATGACATGCTGATGAAAATCAGACAAGGTGGTGGCTGTCGGGCAAATGGAAGATGCAGAGAAATGAAGCCAACGAAGGGGGCAGAACTTGTCAATTTAGCAACTGTCCTCAGTTTCACGTTTGACAGTCAGTCCTCGTGACTGACTGTGTACGGCTCCACAATACATTGGGAATTAGTTGTGTGGGAAAATGGAGACTTACTCAAAGCCAGGTTGAACACACGGTGAATAATTGGTTTAGCTGACCTGACAAGTCCCAGTTGTAAATGACATAAGATGTTTTACTCTGGCAGTAATTTGTTTTCTGGGCGTCCTGACTCCTTACAGCATTTCATTGTAAAGATCCATTGCTTTCTGACTTTTCCATACAGCAAAAAAATGTAGATCCCAAGCTCTGTTCTCGTACGGTTCCTCGTAGGCAAACGCTCCAGGATGTACGGTTTTTTATTTAGTCCTTTGATGTAGGAATATACTTTGGCCTTTACTTAGTAAAACTTGAGCTATTTGGTTGGATTCAAGAATGACAATGCTTACCAGTCTTACAGTGTTTAGGAATAAAGTAAAATAAAGGAAATAAAATAAATACGAAATAAACAATGCTGCAAATACCCTTGCTGGCATCTGGGTACAGTGCAGGCCATTCTTGAATACATGAGCAAAAGAAGCATTTCTTTCCAAGCATGGTATTCCACAGAATGGTGCAGATGAATACGTGTGAATTCTCCTTGGGCATTCCCTCCCAAGGACTACGTGAATTACCGATGGCTTATTCAACAAGATGCAGAAGCAAATGAAGACATTGTAGAGGACATCTTTGTAGCACTCTAGATCATGGATCACTGGGATTGAAAGTCTCCTTGAGCGATACATCATCCTGATTAACCCCTTGATTATAGACTCCGTTTCATTCAATAAACATGTAATGAGCTCCTAGAATGTTACAGGCGTTAGGCTAGGCTTATTGGTGGGGGCATGTATGTTTTGAGGGAAACTAAGGGGAAAAAAAGAAACCAAAGCATCTGCCATCAAGGTTTGTTTTTTTTTGTTTTTTTTAATTTCTTTATTGATTTTTAGAGAGAGAGGAAGGGAGAGGGAGACAGAAACATCGATGAGAGCGAACACTGATTGATGCCTCTTGCATGCCCCCCACTGGGTCGACGCCCAACGTCTGAGCCACACAGGCTGGGCTGCCATCAGGGTGTATTTGCTGGGTAAAGACTGTTTGGGTGCAGGTGGACTGAGGCAAGTGCCCTGAGGACGATGTGAATAAAGTACTCCAGGAGGGTTTAGGAGGAGAAATCTAATCCATGTTTCCAGTCTGGCCAACAGACAACCGTCCTTAAATATGAGCTTCTCTTCATTTCACTCCTTCATCAGAAATCTACTGACCGTCTTGCATTTACCAGACCCCAAGTTGGGTACTTGGGGATGCTGAATATAGTAATCATGATGCCTTCATGAGCCCAAAGTCTAACAAAAATGGTGGGAATTGGACAGGAAATTGCCATGTGGTGGCTATTCTTGAATGTCATTGCATGTCCTTGCCTCAGATAGTCCTACACGTAGCTGTCCTGGAAAGCCTATGGCAAGAGATGACCCAATACAGGAAAGAGAACTGCCCAGTGTTTGGTCCTTTTCTCGAGTTGGAGAGATGAGTATATGAGTGAGAGGACAACTAGCTTCTCTCTGTTGAAAACAGAGACCTCAAATAAACAAGAGTTGTGCTAAGTTTGCTAGGCAAAATGCATAACTAATGGACCGCAGAGTCGTCGTGGTTTCTTGCTGTGATGTTGAGCAGTTGGACAGTCTCTGGACGATGAGTCAGGAGTTCTGAGTTCGGGTTTCAGCTCTGCTATGAAATCAAGTGTGTGTCCATGATGGCAGGGTCTATTCAATTACATTGCTCCTCAGTTTTCTTTGATGGGAAGTGAGGAAGTGTGTCAGCTGAACTCTAGGCCTGATTTTTCCTCTTTGACAGTGCCCCATGCTGTTGACTGACCAGTGAAAGTCACCCATGACATCACTCATGACATAAGAGGGCTCTTAGACTTCATGGAACAATTAAGCGGAAACACATTTCAAAGTTTACGACACAAACCGTATGGATCTCTGTCCATGTGGTTTGAACACAGGCCCCGTTGTATTGGCTGCAATTCCCAATGTGTGTGTGTGTGTGTGTGTGTGCGCGCATACATAAGGCAATGTTTCCAGCATATCATATATCATAGCCTGGAGTTATTTTTAGTGACCAATGAGAAAATGATCGTGGCAGTGTGCACGGCCCTGTGCACGGGTTTGCCATTTGGGGCTGTGTGACACTGGAGGACGTATGTAACACGAACAGTCAGAAGATGTTTTAAAAATGGCAAGTGGGGAACAATTCAGTGTGTCTGGAGCATAGACTACGAAAAGGAAATGCTTGTGGATAAAACTGAAGAAAAATTTAGAACTTGATTGCGACGAGTCTGGTTTGCTCTGGTAGAGAGTGTAGACGGTATCTTCTGACCGGTGAGAAGTCACTGCTTGCAAGCAAGAGAGAGACAGGGCAGGAGCATCCCGTGGGCAGCGGTGTGGAGCATGCGTGGATGGGCCGCAAGCACAGGGTCAGCTCAAAGGGCGAGGTGGCCGTGCTGGCGGGAGATGGTGACCCCCAGGGCAGCGTCTGTGGGAAGGGAGAATGTGCCCCAAAAGACAGGGAAGCCTCCTTCTGTGGAAACGTTCTCCACTAGCTGGTGTGGACGAGACCTGGAACTTCCTCCCACAACCTCTGTGCCTTCCTCGGGAGACGGGCTGTGGCTGGGATTTCTTTTCAAGTTCATTTACCTAATTTCTCTGCAAAAAATTACAAAAGAAACTTGCCTTCACTACAAGCAGGGAAGCGGTTTGAAGATGAAGAGAACAGCTGCTAAGACTCCTTCACCCCACCCCGGTCCTTCTAGGAAACCGTATCAGCCAGACGAGGAGAATCTGCCTCCATCGCAATGTTCGTGTGAAAGACACAGACATCTGCTTGGGGGATTTTTATTAAAAGCGTCGGATTCATACACATTTCTTTGACTTGCTTACGTTCTCTGTAAATCTCTCACTTTTACCACTCCTTGTGGGCATCGTTCGAGGGCAAAGCTGGAGATCACGCTCAGCTCTTCAGCGGGCTGAGGAATCGTCCTCGCAGGGGTGTGCTACCATGTACAGGTATTTCATTATTGTTATAGAATTTTTAAATATTCAGTTTGAATCTTTCCTGTTACTAGAAACTATTAAATAATGATATTTAGATACCCTTTATTAGATTATTTAAACAGTGGGCACAGAAGTTTTAAAACCTTCGTTTTGCATCATTTCACAGCTACAGAGGACCTTACAAATGTCAGCCAACCTCCTAACTCCTAGGGAAGGTATGGGGGACACAGAGGTGCAGGGAGGACCTCAAAGTCGCATAAGTAGTTTGGCAGCCCCTCTGGAGCCAGACTCCTATCCCTGGGCAGCAGCACCCCAGCTTCCTTTTCACAGGGGAGATGCCTGAAAAGGGGGGTGATGTAGATTTGAAGTGGGGGGTTTCTCATCAGCACAGGAGTCCACCTGCAGAACTGGTCTTCAGGCCCAATTTAAGCATGGGCTGCCCTTCTGCTCCCAAAGCAGCCTGTGGCCCAGGCCAGGCCAGGGGTGATGGGGGACTGGGCTCACCTCAGCCTGTCTTCACCTTCCTGTGGGGTTTCCTGGTTGGGGGACAGAGGACACCTCCTCTTCCCTTCCTAGAGCAGACCCCTTCGACCTCGTAACCATCCCTGGAGGCCCTGTCTCCAGGCTCCGGGGAACATAGGAGACCAAACCACTCAATGTTCTTACCACGAACCACTAACCAGGAGACTGGGGCCTTTTTCTGTGGTGATTTCCAGACCCCTGCCTAACCTTCAGAGTCCCCCAGAGAGTTTATTTACACTGTAGATCACTGACCCCAATCACACAAATATATATAGTCTTTGGAACTGCCAGATCTATTCATCTATATCTATAGTACTTATACCTGTATCTATATCTATAGCTATATCTCTATCTATCATCTGCATCTGTATCTATATCTATAGTATCTGTGTCTATATCTATATCTGTATAACAAATATATAAATATTGTAACATTTATACATAAGAAACTATTATATATTATTTTAAGTCTGTTGTTTAAACATTTATATATGTGTGTGTATATGTATGTGTGTATATATATGTGTGTGTATATACACATGTGTGTATATATGTATATATGGCAATTCCAAAGAAGAAAATATTTATTATATAGTATTTTTAAGTTTAGTATTTTAAAATTATATATCTAGCAATTCCAAAGAAGAAAGAATGTATTATATGTTATTTTCCGTCTATTTTATGTGTGTAGAATTATAGTGTTTCTTCCCCGGGAGTTCCCAGGTATTGCAGTGACTGGCACAGTTTGGGCTGGACCGTGTCCAGCACTTATTTTCTCAATGAGAAAGCTGAGGACTAGAAATGCTCTACAGCCTGCCAGAACCACTCAGCCCGTCTGTGTCTGAGCCAGGACCACTCCCCAGGTCCCAGGTCCCAGGTCAGAATTCTTCCACCGGATTTATAAATACAGAACCCTTTCAAAATCCTGGAGAGATTTGTCTTTGTCAAAGTGCTACTGTGAGATCATGTCAGAGAAGAAAACTGCAGACCAGACACACGCTCAGGTTTTCACGGTGCCGAACAGAAGCGGCATCTCTGGACTGTGAGGGGTGCAGGAAGGTGGGTCACGGGGGTCCCTGCCCTGTGTGGGGGCCACGAGGTCTCTCCGCCTGTGCGAGTTCAAAGGCTGGGGAATGGAGACAGACTTTGGTGGGGGCCAGCTACCTTCATCTCCTAAGCATGTGAAAGACATTTAGAGACTGAATGATTTTCAGTCCCCCTGGGTTTGGGAATTGAAGGTAAATATGGTGCGGAAAATGCTTTGGCCTGGCTTTAAAGGCTTGTGTGAAATGCTTCCCGAGGGGGGAACTGTGGGTCACTAAAAGGTTGCTTCTCTCGAATGCCCTTGATTGGCTGTTGGTGTGCAGCTCCCTGTGAAGTGACAATCAGTCCCAGCGACCACTGCCCTTTAGCTGCAATTATCAATGGTCTGGCAATTTCCCTCCATTTTAATCAATTTGGTTTCTGAATAGCTCTTTTCTTTGTTTTAGACAAAAGAGACGAGTGTTCGGTCAGGATGCCTCCTTCTCCCTGGCAGCCCCTGTTTTCCTTAGGAAGCTCTCGCAGGCCTTGTCCCTTTAAGTGGGGCAGACGGTCCGCACCTCCTTCCATGAATCAAGAGCCGTTCCGGCTGGCCCTCCCGCCCAGCCCAGTGTGATCAGCCCTGAGACCGCTGGGGCTGCTGTGTCATAAAAATACTTAAATGACTGGGGCTGGCGGCCTGTATGAGGGCTGCCAGTTAAAACGCAGGACTCTCAGTTATATTTGCATTGCAGATAAACAACTAGTTTTCGTGGGACATCCTTATGCTTGTTCGTTTTCATTGGTTATATGAAATTCCATTTGGACTGGGTGTCCTCTGTTTGTATCGGTTGTATCTGCAACCCTAGCGCGAATGGGTGAAGGTAAGAAAGCGTGAGATCTACATTCATGCAATCAAGGAGGCCATGGGCCAAATGGCCAATAACAACAGAGCCCTTTTATTCATTCGTTAGTGCATTTGCATATTTGGAGATAGATTGGTTTAGAAAAGATGTACTGAATCGTCCTGTACAGCCAGCATTATGATGGGGATATTAAGACAAATGAAGCAGATTAGTGTGATTCAAGGAAGATATGATATGTCTACTTCAGGTTTTCTCTAGATGAGTAGTCCTGAGGTACCTTTATTTATTTTTAAACTGTGTCAGACCCTTGGCTTGCCATTTCATTTTCTGTAAAGGACTGTAATACCTTTCTAACGTGTTTCATACACACATATCTCACGCACAAATACACCCTTATTAAAGCAGAGTCAGAATTAATGAGGAGCTAAACCCAATCTAGTGAGAAATCAGTGCAGTTGGATTTAAACGCGTCCCCGCAGCACCGGTTAGCTGCTGTCGGGCATGCAGACATGTACAAGAGACAGCATATCTTGTAAAAGGAATTTCGAGGTAATGGAGATAAGATAGATCAATGGGCAGTCCTGGCTGCGGATGCCTGACACGCCACGGCGGGCTCTGTTCGAGTTCCCAGCAAACAACCCACTCTCATAGAAGTCTTGCCAGTGCCGAGAGTGAGCCCAGCACCTTGGCCGAGGTTGGTTTGCTTGGAGTAGACACCTAACCCAAGGACGGTCAATTGGCCAGCAGACTACAAGTGGCGTGGAAGGGCTGGCCTGTGGGTACAGTGGTGACCACCTTGACAGGCAGATTTTTCCTATGAGAGGAGCGGTCAGCAGAGGGGGAATGTGGGACAGGACAGGTGGGAGGGTCTGGGTGCAGGGAGCTCAGTCTCGGGGCCCCACAGCCAGCCCCATCTCAGGAGCAGCGCAGGTGCCCGCTGGGCCAGGTGCGGTGGTCCAGGTGTGCGCGTGTCTAGGTGAAGGGTGCTCGCCGGGACCCAGGTGACCTTCCTGAGCCTGAAGGGGTTTCCATCTTGCAGAGGCCTGGATGTGTGACCATCTCTGTTCTTCCTCGAGGCCAGATTTCGGGGCTGCTGCTGGTTTCTGAGAAGCCGGGCCGGGATCCCCGTGTTTCTGACAGCCATGCGTTTTCTTACAACTGTCTGTTAGCTGAGGAATTTCGAGGGTGGCCTGTGTTCCTGCCCAGCAGGAGATCAAACTCAGGAACCCAGGCCCAGCAGGACAACTACGGCGCAAGGCTTAGAGTAGAGAGAAAAAGCTGAAAACCGCGGAGGGGGTTGGTGTGTGCTGGGGAATTAAACAAAGCTTCATTAAAGACGGAACGTCTGGCCCTGGCCAGGTAGCTCAGTTGGTTCCAGCGTCGTCCCAATATGCTAAGGTTGCGGGTTCGATCCCTGGTCACAGCACAGACAAGAATCAACCAATGAAGGCATAAAAAAGTGGAACATCACATCCATGTTTCTCCCTCTCTGAAAAATAAATAAAACACGAGAAGAAAAGACTCAGCATCTGAAACAGGCTGTAAAGGGGGTGTCAGGAGTTTCCTAGCCTATCTGAGGGATTAAATAAAACCATGTGTTTGTAAAAAAAAAAAAAAAAAAAAAAAAAAAAAGCAGCCCTCTGCCTACTGAGTTGAAATCAGATGTCCGTATCGCAATTCACTAACCCAGACACACACGCGGCGTTTACCTGTCTCGCTGTCCCCGTGACGGAACACTTCCCTGTCTTTCCATTTGCTCCTTACTCCTTACCGAGGAAAATTATGAACGAGAGAGAAATCTAGAAAACAAGCCAACAGTGATTGAGTTGAGACCTCTCCTTATCCCAGATGCGGACATTACCTCATTGGAAACCTCTCGAGAATCTGCTGAGAGTGCTCCCTTTTCATAGGTGACCTATCAGAACGGGTGATTTGCCCAGTATCACAAGGCAGTAAAGATACAGGTTTCTTTCCTTTTAATGAAAAATATGTGAAAACATAAACAAAACTCAGGGTGTTGTGTGGGATCTGGTCTCAAAGTCCCCCTTGTAAGCTTGACCCAAGTCTTCTCATTACTTCCTGGGGCTCGGGACCCACCCCGGCCACAATTCACTCAGGCCAAGGTCCCTTCCAGGGACCCAGGACCTTCAGAACCCTTCTGAAAACCTACCTACTTATTCCTCTTTCCCTCAGATTTTTGCTGAAGAGTTAGTTGCAAAGTGAGCAAATCAAACACTAAGACATTATTGGATGATAATGGTCAAAGTACGGTCTCCTAGTAAGACTATATTTGCATTTTATCCTGGAGAAACTGCTTAAGAACTCAGAACATCCCTAGAGTAGAATTCACTTTGGCAGATCAGAGGGTGTTTTAAAAATAGTTGTGCAGCTCGGCCGGTGTGGCTCAGTGGTTGAGCATCGACTCATGCACCAAGAGGTCGCCTGTTCGATTCCCGGTCAGGGCACATGCCCAGGTTGTGGGCCAAATCCCCAGCGGGGGGCATGCAGGAGGTGGCCAATCGATGTTCTCTCTCATCAATGTTTCTATCTCTCTCTCCCTCTCTACTCCTCTCTCTCTAAAACCAATAAAAAAAAAAAATAGGTGTGCAGACCATTAGTGAGAATCTGCAAAGGGGTCTTGTGTATGCCGTCAGCCCTGACTTCTTCAGAAAGTGCTGTTATTTGTCTCTAGCGTTTCCTTATAAATCCTGGAACTCCAGATGCCAGACCCAGAGAGTACAGTAAACAGATACAGCTGTTAAAGCTCATCTCATATCTCAGCTTCAAGTACAGCACCCTTTTAAAGAAGAAATAAATGAATATTTATGGACTTAATTTGAATTGAAAGTATTCTTTGAGTCCACCAACTCATAGGCCCACTGACCAGTCTTCACTTTCTTAACCCCTGTGGACTTTTGTGGTGTTCTTCAGTGGCGGGCAGGCACTACCCTGTGCCAGCTTGAAGAATTATTACATTTCTACATCTGTGAGCTGGTTGACCTCACATTGAAAGTTTGTAATTAGCCATAGTGGGAATATTTATACCATGGAAATTGGCAAACACTACAAATCCAGGATTGATTGATTGAGTTGACCACAGAACTAGTTTTTAAATTGTTAAACATTTAGCAGCATACCACTACCTGTCTTTCCTACCTTCCTTCCTTCCTTCCTTCCTTCCTGCCTTCCTGCATTCCTCCATCTCTCTCCCTCTTTTATTATTTGTTTTTTTTATTTTTTATTTTCTATCTTCTAATATTTCCAATATGTACTGGGTATTTTGACAGGCCCTTTACAAAAATACCTCATTTCATCATCATAACAACTCTATACTATGTTAACTCAATCTTTAAAAATAAACAGAGGCTCAGATAATGTATGGAATACCCAAAGGGGACTCTACCAATAAATCAGTCAAGAGTGGAAGTGGAATCGAAACACAGATCTGTCTTGTTTGAAAGTTCAATTCATTCCTCAAACCTATACTAAAACACCCCCCCCAACAACAAACAAGCAAACAAACAAACACATGAGTTTGCAGTTTCCATATGGACTTGCTGTTTCCAGACCTTGCCTTGAAAGACCTGTTACGGGGTGACAGCCGTGTCTGGACACCCCCACCCGACTTCTGCCTCCAAAGTAATGCATCAAAGTGAATCACGAGGACGGAGGCCACCTGCCCGGCTGTTATCTCAGGGTAAAAGATGCAGGTCGGTTTCACTACCCACTGGAGAACATGAGTTTCTTGGTGGGACCAGCCACGGGAGGTTTCCTGTCTTGGCAGAGGAAACTAAGGGCAGAGGTGACCAGATACCTCCACCGCCCCGCCCCCCCCAACTCCTGTCAACATTCCAACTAGAGATACAATTTAGAAATGTTTAAGTTCCTTTCCCCTCTCTTTAATCCTGTGTCTCTAGGGGTTGCTTGTTTCCCTCTCTGGGCACTGGTTTACTAAAGGAAAAGCTACAGCCCAGCTCTTACAACACCAAATTTTGGTGAGTCCAGCACGGGTGACTCAGAAACGTCTGGATTTAATTTCCTTGCTAACAGACATGGGATTAGAAATTAAGGGAAAAAGTTATTGGCACACAGTATTTGGGGAGATTGTCAAGCCCCAAACTAAGCGCACAACCTAAAATAGAAAGGGATGAATTCATTGACTCATTCATTCAACACCCATTTATTCAGCAGGCGCCTCCTGTGTGGCTGGCGGGGTCTGCGCCCTGGGAAACAGCAGTGAGCCGGGCAGGGCATGGCAGACGCGGACTCGTCAGCCTGGAAATGAGCAAAACGCGTTCAGATGTGCTGAAGTGCTGCGAAGGAAACAGAATGGGGTCTTTTAACAGTGTCCTCGCCAAGGAGGTTATGGATGACGTTGCCACTTTGATTGGGTGTTTAGGGAGACCCCCATCCCACCCAGAAGGCAACAGGGGAGCTAAGACCTCAACCACTCAAAGGAACTTTGCGAGGTGTTTGAAACTCACCGATAAGCAGCTCCTCAGGGCTCTCATTTCTCTTCCCTGCCTCTGCCACACGTCCGTGAGTCAGCCTACCCTGGTTTCAGTCTTTCCCAGTCCAGCTCCTTTTCCACTACTTCATGTTCCCTCCTGCGTGCTGGATCTTCTCTCAGACTTCAAGGTCGGGTTCACATGAGGCCAAAAGAAGAAAGACACAGAACAACAACAAAACCCCCATGGATTTTGGAGTCAGACTCAGTTAAACTCTTGGCTTTACCACTTAATAATCGTGTTAGCTTATATATACATGTAACTGTGCATGGTTAAATTAGACAGTTTTGTAAGTCTTAACATTAGTATACACCTGTAAAACCATCACAGAAGCAGGATGCTAAACATATCCATCATCGTCAAAGTTTTCTTTTTTAAATTTAGTTTTTAAGTTGCTAGAATAAGTTTAATGAGAAAAAAAAATGCAGTACTCTGTTTTATGTTATTCATATTTGTTTTCTTCAGGATTCATTTAAAGTGTAGCATTGGCCCTGGCCGGTTTGGCTCAGTGGTTGGAGCATCGGCCTGTGGACCAGAGAGTCCCGGGTTCAATTCCCGCTAGGGGCCTGTACCAAAAAAAAATTAAAAACAATTAAAAAATAAAGTATAGCATTAGTTGTTCCTGGTAAATGATGTGACATGGTTTCTCTCCTTAAAATGTATCATTTCCCTTTCTAACTCTTCTTTGTAAAGTACGTTTATTGGGATGACATTGGTTAGTAGGATCATATAGTTTTCAGGTGCACATTTCTGTGACGCATGATCTGTATACTGCATGGTGGGTCTACCACCCACAGTCAAATCCTCTGTAGTCATCATTCAAAGTTTTCTCGTGACCCCTTGTAATACCTCCCTCCCCCTCCCATCACCAGGCAACAAACTATGCTTTCTTTCACTGTAGATCGACTTGCATTGTCTAGAATTCTGTGTGTATTGAATCATACACTTTTGGGGGGGGGGGTCCTGGTTTCTTTCGCTTAACAAGTTTGAGATGCAGCTAAGTAATGCTCTCTGTGTACGCATCAGTCCCTACATTAGAGTCATGAAAGCTAGGATTGTTTCATTCTCGCATCAACCCACTGAGGTTGATAAGAGAACTTCACTGATGAGAACATGGAGGTGTGCAGAGCCCCAGCATCTCACCCAACATCGCACAGTGTTGGCAGTGTCAGAATTCGAACCCAGCTCTGTCTGGTTCTCGAATTCTTCTGTCCTCTATGATGATTAGAGGGGGCTAGAAATGGCAGAAGTCTGTAGGAGAAGTGTCATGAGAGAGCTCATGTTTAGGCTGGATCACGGGAGAAATGTAGGCATTCTTCTGCAGATTTGAAAGGATATATTTTAAGGGGGGAGGAATAGAGATTAAAGCAGAAAGGCTGCTAGGAAAGTGGGATAAGAGCACCATTGTCCCAGGCAACCACCTGGGCTCAATGGTTCAATTCTCAGAGACACTGGAAGGGCAACCAGTCTCTGGGGATTCAGACAGAAGGTTAAGGCCACTGGATGGGCATTTTAACCTAGGGAATCATTGAGAAAGCTGCCACAAGATACCCTCACAGATGGCCAAGTGGGTTCTCCACATGCCATGAGGTGGAAGCATACCTGAGTGTTTTCAGGCGCCTTTTGGTAAGATAAAGGGAGATCCTACTTCTCCTTGGACTGCATGGCAGTTGTGTTTTCAAAGTCTGGATCTAAACTGATACAGATTCTGCGCCTGCATTAACCACTTGGTAGCTATGTAACCTTGGACAAATTAGTTAAGTGCTCTGAGCCTCAGTTTTCTCATCTGGAAAATGGGCATAATATGAACACTTAGCTCATCATTACAGAGCAGTTGGGAGGAGACTATGGGGCAAGCAAGGCCGGGGGCAAGATGTAACCTTTACAGTAGATGCTATTTAGTGACCTTTCCAGTTCTAAGTTTTTTCTGATACAAAATTTGACAAAGTATTGAGTCTTTAATGATGGAAACCTGGGGTTAAAGATACTGTTGCTAAGTATATTGCCCAGCACCTCTCAGAAAACTTACCATCCAGGCAGCTGTCTCTCAGATGGATTCTTTTCTCACTCAGAGAAAAAAAAAGAAGGGAATCTCAGTTTATTGGGTATTTATAATAAGGCAATATCCTTTCCACCTTTTATTCATTATGGTATTTAATTTTGCAAAAACACATTTGGCAAATATTCATTGTATCATTTTACATATTAGAGAAATAATATATACTATTGAAGAAATAAAGGAACTTTCCCCAAATTGGAAAGCTGCCAACTAGAGGGTCCAGGATTCTTACTCCCATCGCTCTGACTTCAAAGCGTATGCTCATTACCCTGCGCTGCCTTCCACACTGGAAGTGAGAAGCTGGACACGAGATCCGTTCTGAAAATAGACCCACTTCCCTCCGACAGCCCCGGCTTGAACAGACCCCTTGTCTGAACTTGGAAAACTCCAAAGAGAACTGGCCTTCCAGGGGAGCTGGGTATTGTTTCTTAGCATCCCATAAACTATTTCTAACCTGCCCATATCCTGCCATTCCAGCTTCCTTCCCCTTGCTGATAACTGAGCGGACCAGAGGCTGTAGGGCTACGGTCCACAGCACTCGCCTGGTCACCCCACTGATACCCTGATCCTTGATGGACAGGATTTATGGCACGCCTGCACTTCCGAGGAAGCACACTCCAGATGCAGTGAGGTTTATTGCTCTGTAAAAAAACAACAAAAAAACAAATAAATAAAAAGGGCAGCTGAAGAGCTTCGCCCACACCCCCTGGTCAGACACTTCATGGCCTCCTGCCCCTGTAAGTGACTTCCCTCTTCCTCTCTCTTATCGCTTTCCTTTAAAGTGTGTCTGGAAGCACTGCAAAGGGGAAAGTATAAACAATGTCACAGGGGTGCCCTCTTGGAGGGGAATGTAGGCCTTGCATCCTGTCCTTCACTTAAAAATATAAATAAACTTGCAAGAAAGTCCTGCACATTTTGTAACCTTGCCTTGGTGTGCTGGCTCGTTTAAATAGTGAGATGACCAGTTTAGCTTTTATAAGCAATCTCGGAGCTGACTTTTCTGACTTTCACGTGGAAATGAAAGTCACTGCGTTCCAGCCTTCTGGACTAACCTCTTATCACTCTAACAACTGTTCTTTATAATGCCAGGAATTTCCTCTTTCACATTCCCCCCGAAAGGTAACAGAGTAGGGTTGAGTTTGAATGACCTTCCGCGATGGAAGCAGAGATAGTGGGAGTAAGCTGCAAACTGTGAGTGAAGTCATCTTGCGTGTCTGTCTCACTTGGCTCGAATGATATTTTTAGGAGATGTGAACCAACATTTAATAATTTATAGATTTTGCCCGGCCGATGTAGCTTAGTGGTTGAGCGTTGACCTGTGCACCAAGAGTTTGCCAGTTCGATTCCCGGTCAGGGCACATGCCCAGGTTGTGGGCCCAATCCATAGTGGGGGGCAGGCCAATTGATATTCTCTCTCATCGGTGTTTCTCTCTCTCTCTCTCTCTCTCTCTCTCTCTCTCTCTCTCTCTCTCTCTAAAAAATCAATAAGGAAAAAAAAATGATAGATTTCACATTTTCAAAAGAAGACTTTTGGGATTATATTGAAAAAGTGATGCCCTGGCCAGTTTGGCTCAGCGGTTAGAGCGTCGGCCTGCAGTCCAGAGAGACCCAGGTTCAGTTCCTGGACGGCGCGGGGCTGACAACACCCTTTGGTGACTGTTCGGTGAAGTCCAGTAGCCACTGCTTCCTATAGGAGAGGGGAGCCTCACTCACTATCTGGTCTCACTCCTTCTGTGTCCCCAACATTGGGGCCAACGGTCAGTTGCCCTTGTGCCATTATATTGCCTTTCCTTACCTATGCATCCGTCAAAACTAGGGTCCTAAGATTTGCACCAACCTGATGTTTTCTTTACATCTGACTCGCCCTTTTATTTATGCTACCTGCCTTTCCCATTGACCTTTAACCTGACCACCCTTGGATCTAGGCCAGTGCCTTCAATTAGAAGGCCGAAATCTGAGGTAGATGGTGCCTTGTCCAAGCTCAGGCACTGAATTAGGCACAAAGCAAGGACAACAGTTCACATCTTGTGACTTTAATCTATTTTTTGTTAATATGTTTTTATTGATTTTTTTTTAGAGAGAGAGGAAGGGAGAGAGATAGAAACATCGATGTGAGAGGTACATCGATTGGCTGCCTCCTGCATGCCCCCTACTGGGGATCGAGCCCACAACCCGGGCATATGCCCTGACTGGGAATTGAACTGGGACCTCTCAGTCCATGGGACGACACTCAATCCACTGAGCCACACTGGCCGGGTGTGACATTAATCTAAAGTGGTCTCACTTGCAGGGGAGGATTTGATAGTTTTGCGTGGACATTTTTGGTTGTCCTCAGGAGTGAGGGGCCCAAACAGGATTTAGTGAGAGGAAGTCCAACAGGCTGGAGATGCTGTAATAGAGTTACAATCAATACTTGTCTTGTGTCCCACTTGAGTTTTGAATTCCTCACCGGAGTAGTTGAAAACCCCATTTATAATTATTTGATCCTATAATCTATTTCCATTTTACATATACACACATTTTACATATATATTATTTCTTAATGTGTAGTTTTACGATACACAGAACTTTCCAGAAATGAAGTTTCAGTGTATCTCATTATTTCATAATGCCGTATAGGGTATTTCTATGGGAAGATACGTGTTATTTTAATTCACTCTCCTTTTTCCCATGTATAATACCTTTATAATATTAATTTTAAAACATGTATGTGAGACTATGTTATAGTATCTGTGAAATGTATCTGATAGCAAAGAGGCATTGCAAAATACTTGATCTAGAAAAGGTATGACTTTGAGTATATTAAATACCATTGGTCTAGTGACTTCTACACGTGACCTGACTTCCTAGAACTTTCAAGGACCATTTTCATCAATTCCCTGTCTGACTTGAGTACAGTTGAAGACGGTCAGTTTTAAACACAATAGGGATCATAGTATCAGCTTTGAGTGATTGATTCACAGCTTCCTGGGAGGAAACACCTGACTAATGGGCAACCTCTCAGGAGGGAGAGAAGCACGTCCCAAAACAAAGGGAAAGCTTGTGAGAGATTGGCCCTTTTGTTGCCTGTTACCTAGGTCTTAAGTTTGAGGAGAGAGTCTTCTCATATTTCATTCAAAGCCCAAGGTGTCTGTTAATATGAGTCCATTTTACTCCAGGTTAGATGGGAAACTGTTGGAGGGTTTTGAACAAGTGCTTGATAAGACAGTCAAAGTGAGTTATTGTAGTTGCTGTACTTGCTCTGGGGAACAACAGACCAAGAGCTACAGTAGAAACATCGGTTAGGAGATATTATCTCGGGTGAGAAATTAAACTGTAAGTGGTCGCCGTGGAGGTGATGAGATTTGGTCCAGTTCAAGATACACTTTGAAGGATGAAGTCAACAAGTATGCTGATGGATTAGATACGGGGTGTGAGTGAGAAGCATCAAAGCTGACTTTTTTTGGAATCAAATGACAACATGAAACTTGGTGCTGTTGACTGAGATGGAAAACACAGGCTGAGAAGCAGGTTTGGGCCTGTGGAACTTGGGGTTCCATTTAAACACGGCACCTTTATGAACACAATGAAAGAATGGGGAGGGGAAGGTCAACACAGATGAAACTGTCCTGGAAACTTGACATGGCCAGTGCGTTTTATTCCGCATGCCGCTGTAACAGGGTAAAGGCCACTTTAAGTACTATGCATTTATATTAAGAAATTCATGTGGAATCACACCTAGGTTCAACGGGAAGTGCCTCATTAGCGATATCAGCCTCCAGCACATAATGGAATATCGTTGTTTTTCCTTCTGTGTTTTTCTATCCTTCTGTAGGTGCTGAGAGAGAGAGATTAGTGGTCAGTGTCAGAACATTTCCTTTGGTAGGTGGTAAGATTTTGCTATGAAGAGAGACTCATTAATGACATCCCTGGGTAAGAGAACAGGAAAAAGCAGCCAAGATGTATGACTGGTTCAGGCCAAGGCTTCATTAACATAACCATTAGCACCCAGGAGCTCTGGCCTCTGGCCCCAGCTCCATCTGTCATTAGCTGTGAGTACCAACACAACTCATTCCTTTCTTCTCAGTCAGTCTTGTCACTCAGGGATGACAGTTTCATTTCTTAGGCAGTGTTGTCATTCATAAAAGGAAGGGAAGATAACCTGATGCGGGGTTGTGTTCCCCAGAGTGTTTCATGGAACGTTGTGTTCAGGAGACTGTAATGGACGTTATCTGAGAAAAGCATTCTGTGATCAAATTAACTTAGAAAATACTGGCCAAATAAAACTGAACTGGGTTGTTTAGGGGAGTTTAGATTTTTTAAAAATGCAAATAATATGAATTGTATGGGAGAAATATTCTATACAGAAATACCCAACTTATTTGATCACAGAACCTTTATACAGAGGATCGTAAGGGGCTGGTGTTGGTGTGTTATTGATCCTAATAGTCACGTTCCTAAGGCTGTGCAAAGCACTGGAAGGAGATGTGAAAGGAGCCGTTAATGTCTACATGGAACACGGATGGTAAGCCATATGGACTGGCTTTGAACCCCAGGGCTGAACTATGTGATGTGAAAAAAGTTGACTAACTTTTTGAGACTTAATTTGCTTATCTATCTACCAAGAATAATAAGATCTACTTTGTGACAATTGTTAGACTATATTGAGACAGAAAACATCTGACCTAATAGCACAGTTCCTGGTACTAAGTAGGTGCTTAATAAATGTTAGGTCTCTCTCTTCCTTCCTCCCATATAATTTGTACTTCAGTGAGAGGTAAATGGTCAGGGGGGCTGATTGCAAATGGGGTGTGGAACTGATAAACATCATGCTTCTGAATATTTTGTGTAAGGAATAGGGGAGGGGAGAGCAAACATTTTTACACCAAACCATTATTGATCTGGAAGGGCAAAAGGAAAATTTCTGCATCCCAGTGTGACCAGATGCTTACAAACTTATTGCTTTCATGGGCTCACAAACATTTGTGTTCATCTTTTTGAAGTGACCATACAAAGAAAGTACTGGAAATCAGTGTTTGGCTCGTGGTTGCCGAAGAGCGGGTGTACCAGACCAAGCTGTCATGAAGTCTTGTCTGTTCCCACAGCTCCTTCCATTTGAACTTCCCTACCCATACTATTCTTCTTTAGAAAGAATCTCTAGGCTGCACAGGGATGGCCAGTGTTTGATAGGGTGGGCAGCTCTCAGTAGCAGCTTCTATCTAGTAGTGCTTGGAGGCTTGATGTCAAGGGTGATTGACAATTACCAAGTACCAATCAACAGGCTTCCTTTGTGATTGGAGCTAATATAACAAGAAATTGGCCAACCCAGGGTGAACAGAGTAGATAGAAGAGGAGAACACACAAGACCTTTTTGTTGTGGATTCAGTGAGTTCCTACTTCTTAAATGAGAGCATATGGAGTTCACTAATCCCTCTGCCTCGATATTCCCAGTCTGTCTTTTATAAAAGCGTTCTAGCCAAACACTGAAATATCCCATTGCTTATTTTTCTTTCAAGCTTGCAGCTTTACTTCTGTCCTCTCAAGTCCAAGATGAGAGGTGGTCCCTGAGTTGATTACCTAGGAAGGTTCACTTCAAAGTGACGGAGAGACGCAGATCGACGCGAGTTCGTACAGATCCAGACGCTCTGAGCTTGGGTGGACTTTCTCTTACTTGCTTGTCAACAGCTTTGATGCTGTGCCAGGTGAAGCTGTCTCCAGCCATTAGCTGCTTTGATGACATCAGACAAGTATTAGCTGGCAATATCAGCCTTGCATTCCTGTGGAAACTCGGGTTACTCTTGGAGGATCCTCTGAAAAATTATTTTTATATGTTTTGGGGGCTTTATTTAATAATTGTTGGTCTACTATTTCTCTTCCAGATGAAGTCAATAGCTATATCATAATCCTTTCCCCATTTGCAAAGCCACAGATCCTCCAAGCCAAGGACCGATGCCAGCAATTACATTTTTGCAGGGTTTTTGTGAAGGCTCTCTACATTACAGTGGCCATGAAAGGGAAAGGACTAGGCACTGGGCTGGGAGTGATATGATATCTCATGGTTTAACCCATGTTCCAACACTAACTCCCTCTGCATTTTGAGCAAATGCCTTCTCATCCCTCAGCCTTCATTTCCTAAACTGGTTAAAAGTTAGAAGGCTGGAGCCAAAGGGCTTCTCTGGAGTTCATGGTGTTCCACTGCCTCTGCTTTGCAATGGGAAAAACTGGGATCCAGAGTTGCTTCTGGGCAAGCTCTGTCACTCAGCATTCTGTTCTCATTCTTCCAGAAAGAGTACTTTGGTTGCCTTTGGAGAAGCCCCTGCTTCTCTCCTTCTCCAGCTATTTAAGAGGAGCTGACCACAGTCCCAGCTCTGGGAGTGAACCTTGGTTTCACAGACTTAATGACTTGTTGAGGGATGGGTCATAACTCAGCCCAGGCTGATCGGAGACAGTGAACATCACTTAGAAACCTGTGCATTGAGAATTGTTGAGAAAGTGGTTAGTGTCTCCTGGGGTGATTGACAATTCAAGGTAGAGTAAATGAAAGCCGTGCTTCAATCATGAGAAAAAGCTCTGCTTGAAAAGGGAGCCAAGGAATAAGTGAGACAGCCTGGAATGAGAGGACTGAGTCCCGCAGGTAGAGTTTGTGTCCACAGACCCGGCCATGTCTTCAGCTAGATGTTGGAATCAGACTGCCTAGTTTGAGTAACAACTCTGCCACTAACAAGCTATGTGACCTGCTTGAGCAAGTCACTTGATCTGTGTGTCTCAATCACCTCATCTGTCAAATGAAGCTAATGAATGGAAACCTACCTCATAAGGTTACTGGGAAAAATGAATGATTTCGTGTGTGTGTGTGTGTGTGTGTGTGTGTGTGTGTTTAGAGCAGGGCTTGGCATATAGTAAGTGCTTCATAACTGTTTGTTAATATTATTATTACTCTTGTAGTAACTGGACTTTTCAGTTATATGAGCCAGTAAATTCCATCCTTTGTTTAAGCCAGTTTGATCTCTGACTAGTCATCAAGTCCGTGGCAGGTCTTAAAACCAGGCCTTCTGACTCCCATTTTAGACAAATTAACTCCCCATCACTGCAACCGTGCCATAAGTTACAGGACATGAAATTAGAGTATTGGCCTGGACGGAGGACCAGTCTCACATTCTCTTTTATTGAGTTGCATGTCAGTTGATGTGAGAGACCGGGTATTCAATACCAGAAGTTGTTGACTTGGTTTTGTTCGGTGTAACACTGTTGTGTTATACAAGGAGATGTTCTCTTTTGTTTTAGAGAGATACACACCAAAGTACATAGACTTAATGTTATAATGTCTATAATTTACCTTAACCTAATCTAGCAAAAGCCACAAACACGATGAAACAAAAATGACAAAATGCTGGCAACTGCTCTCCAACCGAAGGATGGGTCATTGGGTGTTCATTATAACATGCTCTCAACTTCTCCGTATGTTTGAAAGCTTTCATAACATAAGTTTTGGTTACACTTGCTGGGTTAATTATATGTCTTCTCCCCTTGAATGTAGGAGCCATACGGGTAGGGAACATGTCTGCCTTGTTTAGTGTTTTATCCCAGTGGCTGTACCATGCTACATGCTTCATAAGTATGTAATTAAGGGGAACAGGTTAGGCCTTGTCCGCGGAGAGGCCTTTAGGCCAGGTGTATCTGAGGCTGCGGGTGCTCTGCCACATCCCCTCATCACCACCCATTCCCATGCATGCTGATAGCTTCCAGCTGCAAGTGTGTGGGCTCCCCCTCTTACAGGCTGTCCTCTGGGCACTCAGCCTCTGCGAGGGGCTGGCCAGAAGAACTGGGAAGCTGACATCTTCCAAGAGTAACCCTGAAGAGATGATTAACAGAAACTGGAGGATAAATATTTTAGCCCCTGGAGTGGAATAACTCTGAGGCTCATTCCACATTATCTCCCAGAGGTCCTCAGTGTAACTGAGCGCCGATAGCCTATAGCAGTAACCGGCTCATTAACACACCTTTTTAAATCACGTCCCCTCCCTTTCTTCCACCTGCACTCCCTACCAATGCTTGTTGGGGTCACTTCCGAAATAAACGGTTTGCCTTTACATGCTAACATTCAACTTCTGTGGAAAACCTAAGGCAGAAAGGAGAGAAGCTGAGCCTAAATGAAGTCGCCAAATAGATATAGAGAAGAGAGATTGGATGGAAAACTTTCTGAATAGATTGAACAAAACGAGGTCTGCTATTGGTGTGGGTTATTAAGAGGCAGGTATCTCTCTCTGGGGACATTCCACGTTCTAGGTTTATCTGACAGATCACCAGGTTGCCTGAACATTGGACATTGGGAAAACCCTGTGCTCACTACCAGCTCTGTTCTTTCTAGAACTAAATTACTCAGTTATTCCATTCTTACCCCCCTTTCTGTGTTCTCCATGGAGATATTTCCTGGTGCCGGTTTTTGAATCACCAGCCAAGTGCTCTTTTCCTCTCTGCATGGTGACTTTGCAGTACAGTGAAGACATATGCTCTTTCCTGAGAGCCAGACCTAAATTCCATCCTGGCTTCTTCAAATGCCCTTGGATGAAAATAGGCATTCCTTTCTCCTGCAATCTTTGTGTTAATTCTTATTCATTAGACATGCTATGTTAAATCCATTAATGGAGAAGTTATGTCCATGAAGCTCGGAGTTGGTAACCAACTCAAAATAAAACCTTCGCAAAACTAAACACAAAGATGAGAGAAAATGCAGTTCCCTTAGCTACTCCTCGTCTATGGGATGTCATATAATCTGCTCAGTGTGACAATAAAGGACCTCAGAGAGTCAAAGCTCCAAAAGTGGTGGGATGGCTCAAGCAGACCTCAGTTTGATTTCTGACTCTTTTCATCTCCCTCCCAAGTGGCTTGGAATCTACGCCCGATATTTATTCTCTCCCCAAACAAACAGCAGCACGCACCATCCACTGCAGCATTTCAACTCATTTTCCCTGGCAAAGAGGAGCTTGTTTCTCATAAGAGAACCATGTTAAAGGGATGAATGAATCAAATAATCCATTCTTTAACTTACTTTATATTTCCAAATGCTCTCCCTGTGTGGCTGTAAATCTGGTTACCTAGGTATGAAAATTTGGAGTATCCGGTGATTCAGAAACCCGAACCAGGAAATACCCTCAGCTTTTCTTGTTCAAGCTTTTCTCAGAGGTCTCCCTAAATCTGTCGCTGCTGTGTCCACGAGGACCCCTCAGACCATCGCTCTCCTTTCCACCCCCAGCTCCTCTGCCTGTGAAGAGACTCCTTTACCTACTGCTGTATAATTTCAAAGGTTCTCTAACTGGTCTCCCTGCTTCCGGTATCACCTCCCCATCTCCACCCCGGTTGCCCTCACTCCAATCTTTACTTTACCCCGCTACTGTTCTGCTTGTCCTAAACATGGGTTTCATTAGACCAGTGTCTGGTTCTCAAATATTCAGTGTCTGGTTCTCAAATGTCCACTGAATTCTAACTTGTCTCTAGCTAACTAGATCCAGCTTTCTTTCTCTATTCAGTGTCTTGAATCCTGTACTCGATCCCCGCCAAGTCCTGGAATGTTCTCTTAATTTTCTCTTAATTGTGTCTTTGTTGAAGCTGTCCCCACCCCTGTTCCTTTCTCAAATACACATCTTCCAAAGTCCTTTATGTCATTAAGGTGTAGCTCAAATTTTATTTTATTCCCAAACAGTCATGAATTTTTGTCTTTACCCATAATACCGTAGAACGTTTCTCTATAATAAAATGTACTATCTTGTGTGTTGTCTTTGTTTGTTCATGAGCTTTTAGAAGGCAGCTAGTGTTTTATTTATTCCAGAATTACCCCTTGGTCTACACAACTGTGCTATACACATAGTAGGGACACAATGAACAATGGAATTCCCTAGAACGGTCATGGGGGAGGATGGGGTGTTGTTCTTGGAAATGCAAATGAGAATGAAGTCATATTGACACTGCTGTTGACAATCTCTCCTTCAAGAGCCAATAGTTACATTTTGACTTGAAGAAACAACACTTCCAGGCATCTACTATGGCAGGCAGTTGCTGTTGGACTCTCAATGCTCCCTACCTCCTGGTTCACGTGTTTGGGTAATCCTCTCGGTTTGAGTGTGGCCTGGATCTCAGGACTTCTAATGAATAAAACCTGGCAGAGGAGATGGGACGTCACTTCCATGATTAGGTTTCCAAAAGACTGTGATGTCCATACTGCCAGTACTTTCTCATTCTCTGGCCCTACCTTTTGCCCTCTTGCTTACTTGCTGCCATGTTGTAAGATGTTCTGTGGAGAGGCCCACATGGCAAGGAACCAAGGAAGGTTTCCGACCAGCAAATTGCATGGAACCGAGGCCTCAGTCCAACAGCCTTGAGAAGCTGGATCCTGCCAGCAACCCCGTGAATGAGCTCAGAGGCAAATCTCTCCCAGTTGAGCCTCGAGTTGACCGCAGCCATGTGAGAGACCCAGAGCCAGAGGACCCCGCTAATCTGTCCCAGATTCTTGGCTTACAGACTCAGACAATAAATACTGCTGCTTCAAGCCATTATGTTTTGGGGTAATTTGTAATGCAGCAATAGATAACCAAGACATCTATCTTTGAAAATTCTGACCATGTTCAGGCTATCACGATGTCCTTTCTTATTGATAGATGGCCGACGGCATCTGTTTACATTTCCTTTCTATCTTCTCCCAGCCTTTCCATTTGGGGGCTTTGAATAAAAATCATGAGCTCCTAAGAATACGGCTTATACATTTATCTGCACTGAGCTAGTTCAGAATTCTAGGACTTGAGTAGATAAGAATTTAAAATAAATCTTACTGAAAGTATACCGATAGGGATTGCGTACTTGTTTAGGAATGTATGTGTTGTTAAATAATTTTCAGTTCCACAAACAAGGAAAATGAGTGTCATCTGAAGACTTCTCCTTAAGAGAAGTGCTGACATCCGATGGCAAGTCTGAATGTTCGTGCTGTCCAAACCAAGCTTTTCCCCCTAACTCAGGGTTCTCTACTGTGGCTGCCCATTGTAATCACCTGAAGGATATTACATAAACTGTGAGAGATTCTGATTAATTCTTCAGGGACACAACCTGGACATTGGGATTTTAAAGGCTTACCAGCTGATTTAAATATGCAGTCAAATTTGAGAACTACTAGACTCTACCGTAGACCCTCCCAGACGGTGTTCATTCTCAATGAAATTTAGCTACACTGTGATTGCTCCCAGTTCCTCAACTTGAGATTAAGCCACTCGAATCCCTGCAAGAAAGGACAAATATTCACCAAAACAGAAGCATCTGTTGAGTACAACGTGTAGAGAGAAATGTTCTAGGCGAGGAAGAAATACCGGGGAGAAAAACTCTGACCTTGAGTTCCTCTGACATTGAACAGAGGAGAAGATTTTATTACAGACCAGGAAACTGATCAGCAGTTTTCCCTACATCTTGTATAGCTACACTCTCTACTCATATTTCACTTGTCCTTGAGTAGCAGACATTTCCCGTGTTTGAATGATAGTATATTAGAGCTAGAAGGGAACCTAGAATTTAATAATTTTATATGCAAAAATACTGAATCTTAGAGAGGGGAGGTTTTTCGAAAGCCATGCAGTGAATTAGTGGCAGAACTTGGGTTTAGCTTAAAGGTTTACACTGTCTTTGTCCAAATATCTCCTTATCAGAGAATCCTGACCTGGCCACTATGCATAAAACAGCCACCCCGGCACTTTCCAGTCCTTTTACTCTATTTTCCCTATAGCTTTTGCCGTCTATTACTTTGTTCAGTTATTTGTACCTGTCTCCCCCCTTATCCCACTGGAGTGAAAACTACATAAGAGCAGGAACCTTGTCCAGTGTATTCACACAGAGCTGCACCCTTGATGCCTGGGGGCCTGAAGGAGGACCCCGGTAAATATCAGCTAATTAAATGTAGAATAAATAGTCAAATCTTTTTTTTTTTCAATCCTCACTCCATTTCAGAGAGAGAGAAAGGGAGAGGGAGAGAGAAAGAGAAACATCGATGTGAAAGAGAAGCACCGACTGGTTGCCTCCCGTATGTGCCCTGACCAGGAATCGAGCCCACGACCTTCTGGTGTACAGGATGATGCTCCAACCAACTGAGCCCCACCGCCCAGGGCTAAATAGTCAAATATGAGTCATCATGAAAATTAATCAATTCAGCATCAAGAAATACAACCAATTGAATGGTTACCACTTAATGGGGATGAGGAAAGTGGTATCCTAACATAAGTGGGAAATTGAATCTGATAACTCTTAAAATCCCTTCCCAAACTGAGATTTTTCTATTCTGAACGTTTCATATAAATGGAATGTATAATATGTGGTCTCTTCTTCTAGCTTCTTTCGCCTAGACAATGTTTCAAAGTTCATCCCTGTTGAAGCATGTACAGCTATTTCACCCCTTTTTATAGCCAGATACTATTCCATTGTGTGGACATGACCTATTTTGTTTACCCATTCATCAGCTGGTGGATATTTGGGGTGTTTCCAGTTTGGGGCTGTTCTTAATGAGCCTGTGGTGAGCATCAGTGTGCCAGTGTTTGTGTGGACATACATTTTAATTCCCTCCATATACCTAGGAGTGCCAGTGCCGGGCAATATAGTAACTCTGTTTCACTTTTCGAGGCATTGCCAAACTGTCTTACAAAAGGGCTAGTTTACATTTTCAGCAGTGATGGATGAGGGTCCCAAATTCTTCACCCTTTTACCAACATTCATTAATATCAATCTTATAGGCATCCTAATGGGTGCGAAGCGGTTGGCATCTCCTTGTGGTTTTGCTTTCATTTCAGTTTCATTCGATTACTGTATATGTTTATCCTTTTGCCAATATCCCACTATTTTTGATTACTGTAGCTTTGTAATAGGTTTGAAATCAAACGTGTGTGTCCACCAAATTTGTTTTTCTTTTTAAATATTGTTTTGACTCTTCAGGTCTTCTTACAACTCCAATTGAATTTATAGTATTAGTAGTCAAATTTTTCAAATAATGTAGCTTGGATTTTGATAAAGATTATGTTGACTCTGTAGATCAACTTGGCCTGTATTGCCATCATAGCAATAGTAAATCTCCAATTCATAAACATGGATGTTTAAAAATTTATTTTCATGATGTTTTTGGTGTATACCTCTCACTCCTCTTGTGAAATTGATCCCTAAGTATTTTGTTCTTTTTGATGCTACTGTAAATTTAATTGTTTATTAGTTAATTTTTGGATTGTTTATTGCTAGTGTATAAAAACTGATTTTGCATATGAATCTTATGTCCTGTAACCTAGCTGAACTCACTTATTAGTTTTAATAGTTTCTTTAGGATTTTCGATATAAAACATCATGTCATCTGCACATGGAGATTGTTTTGCTTCTTCCTTTTCAATTTGGATTTATTTTATTTTATTATCTACCCCAATGGCCCTGGCTTGAACCTACAGTGCAATGTTCAACAGCAGTGAGAACAGCAAACAATCTTTTCTTCTTTATATTACGAGGAAAGCATTCTGTCTTTCACTGTTTTCTTTTCTTTTTTTTTTTTTTTTTTAAATATTTTCATTGATTTTTTAGAGAGAGAGATAGAAACATTGACGTGAAAGAGAAACCTCAATCGGCTACCTCCTGCACGTCCCCCACTAAGGATCGAGCCCGCAGCCCGGGCATGTGCCCTGACCAGGAATTGAACCAAGACCTCTCAGTCCATGGGACGACGCTCAGTCCACTGAGCCGCTCCAGCTGGACCAGTCTTTCACTATTAAGTATCATACTAGCTGTGGGTTTTAATGGATTCCCTTTATCAGATATTCCTAGTTTGTTGAGAGGGCTTTGTTATGAAAGAGTGTTGTTTATGGCAAATAATTTTTCTATGTTTATTACAATGATCATTTACTTTTTATACTTTATCCCATCTATATTGTGAATTACACATATTGATTTTCATATGTCAAAGCAACTCTATATTCCTGGAATAAATTCAACTTTGTCATGGTGCAAAATGCTTTTTGTGTGTTCTGGATTTGGTTTGCTAGTATTTTATTGAGGGTTTTTGCATCTATATTCATACTGGGTGTTGGTCTGCAGTTTATTTCCTGTGGTGTCTTTATCTAGCTTTGGTATCGATATGATACTAGCCTCATATAATGAGTTGGAAAGTCTTTCTCTTCTATTTTTTGAAGAATTTGTGAAGAAATGTATTAATTTTTTAAAAACATTTGATAAATTTCATCTATAAAGACATTTGGCCATCTACTTTGTGGGAAGTTTTTTTTATTAATAACTCAGTCTCTTTCTTTGTTACAGAGCTATTTGGATTTTATATTTCTTCTTGAATCCATTTTGGTAGGCTGTGTCTTTGGTAGAACATATCCTTTTTATTTAGGTTACCTAATTTGTTGGTATACATTTTTTATATTATTTTATTTATGAACTTATTTATGTAAGGTCAGTAGTGATGAATTCTTTTCGTTTGTGATTTTAGTAATTAGAATCTTCTTTTTTTTTCTTGATAAGTCATGCTAAAGTTTAGCCAATTTTGTTAATTTTTTTCAAAGAACTAAGTTTTTGGTTTTGTTGATTTTATCAGTTTTTTCTCTATTTTCTGTTTCATTTATTCCCATTCTAATTTTTCTTTCTTTCTTCCTTGTTCTTACTTAGGGTTTGTCTAATTTTTTTTCTTGTTTCTTAAGTGTAATATTAGGATATTTATTTGAGGTGGGTATTTTTGTTGTTGATTCTGATTTTTAATATAGGTGTTTAGAGCTATAGATTTCCCTGTAAATGCTATTTTATCTCCATCACATTATTTTTGGCATATTGTGTTTTGATTTTCTACTTATTCAAGTATTTTCTAATACCACTATTTACATTTTTTTTGATCCATTTGTTATTTAGAAGTGCCTTGTTCAATTTCTACATATTTGTGAATCCCCCAAATTTCCTTCTGTAATTGAATTTTAATTTTATTCCTAGTGTTAGGTAAATACTTAGTATAATTTCAAATCTATAAAAGGACCAAATATAAATTCTAAAATTGGAAAGTATAATAACTGAAATTAAAATCCATGATAGGAGCCCAACAGTAGATTTGAAATGATCAAAGGAAGAATCAGCAAACTTGAAGATAGATCCATTGAGATTGTCCAGTCTAAAGGAGAGAAAGAAAAAAAGAATGAAAGAATGAATATCAACAGTCAAGAGACCTGTGAGACACCATCAGCTGTGTCAATAGTCACAGTCCTACTGAGTCTGATTTTCACTTGGAAGTAATGAGTAGGCAGTGGGTATGAACTATAGAAAACGACCACTTTTTTCACTTCCATTCTTATAACTCCCTATTCATTAATATGAGGCAATCTTTGCTAAGTTTTCGTTACCTGCCTCACTTCCATGGGGACTGAGTTTCCAAACTCTGAAACAGAGCATTAGAAGTAACAGAAAGGGCATTTTAGAAGGGAAAATAGCAGAAACAAAGAATAAGAAAATGCATGGCTTGATGAGGGAGAGTGAAGGTGGGTATAGCTGAGGACCATCTTTCTGTGGGTAAGGCAAGAATAGATACATCTGGGAAAAATAATCAGAGCTAGGCTGTGGCGAATATATACCATAAGGCTCTTGCCTACAATTCATGTGTTTCGGTTCTCCGAAACACCAAGAATCTTATTTGATTCCCACAGATGCCTTGTATGTGGAGATTACAGTTATCATGCTATAGATGAATAAACTGAAGCTGAGTGTTTCACAGGCTTTCAGTAGTTAATAGCAAAACTTGAATCAAAATTCAGATCTCTAAATTCAGACCCACTGCCGATAAACAAATAAACAAGTCGTTACAAACAAGCCAGGCGTGAACCAGAGCTTCATTTGTCTTGTTCTCTCTTCCTTCTTGGCACCTCGAATAATACCTTGCACTTGGGTGAAAGAGATGATTGACTCTTGCCAACCACAATCTGCTTAATGAACGTTCAGAAATCATGTTGACTTCCACAGGGGCTCAGCACACAAACAGCTCCTGGAAGCCAGAAAGTTTTAACCAAGAGCAGATGTTCGACCTCAGCTTCCTAGCTCCTTGCACAAGCTAAATCAACTCCTTCATTGGGAATTTTCTGTTTCAGAAGGCACCGGGGACCGGGCTCTGCACAGGACTCCTTATAATGAGGGAAACTGGCTGCCCCGTGAGATGGTGGTGAAAGGCTGGGCAGTGGGTAGGGATCGGAGGCCACAGTAAAGGCAGTTGTCGCTTGAAAAACATGTTCTGTTTTCCAGTCACTCCCAGTAGCTCTACAAGATGTGACCACTATTTGCTTAGGAAGGTAAATTTGTCCCAAACCTTATGCCCTCTGAGAAGGCATTCTTGTTACCTTATATCAATGTACCAGTTCCTAATAGAGTCTTTTGTGAATCATTTATACATCATTTTATTTAGATGGTGGCATTACCAAAGATCACAGAATTTTCCAAACCCCAAACATAAAAGTTATTCTTTATTGTATTTTATTCACTCATGAATTAAATGACATCTCATCTAGATTTAGCTTGGTTTATCGTAGGGAGAACCAGAGGGGAATCCAGGCACCCAGTTCTACATGCAATGGAGTAACCCTTCGTCAGCCTCACAATCTCTCTGAATCTCCGAATCCTTCCCTGTAAAAACAAGGATGGATAATTATTAAGAACCTTCCAAGTTTACAGTTCATTTATTTGAGTTTTGCAAACTCTGAGAAGCTTCAAGTTCTGTGATTGATTTTGTTGTTATTATTACTCCTAATTCAAGTTAAGAAGAATAAGGATTAAATTACATCTGAGACATATTTTTACAGTGATCTAAAATGGTCTCAACCAAATTAAATATTTGCTCTAGCAATATTTTGTGTTTGCATATCATCTTGCAATTATTTAAAATAACATGGATTATTTAATTTGTTTTACCTTTTCCATATAACTCTTGAGGAGAGCAGATAGGTGGTAGGGAGTTAAGGGAATTAGTCTCATTTTAGACAGGAGGAAATAACCTCAAATAATTTCAGTAATTTAACTCAAATAATGGGACTAATTAATGAGAGAGGTGGAACCAAATACTGGGTCATCTGATGCACTGCCCAGACCTTTTAAAATTATTAAATAACTACTTACGTGTAAATTACCGTGTTAGACACTGGATGTGTCTTTACAATAAGACATGTCCCAGCTTTCCAGGAGCTTCCAATCTGGTAAAACTATAATCATATTTGGATAAATTTTATGGGAATTGAAGTTAAGGGAACACACAACAGGGAGGAGCACAGCCCAACCCAAGGGGCTCATTAAGGGTTTATATAGGAGATGGCATTTAACTGTGGCCCTAAATGGATGCATTAGCCAGGCATAGAATGCGGGAAGGGCTTGCCTGGTGGGAAGAACAACATGAACAAAGGTACACGGATAGAAACCAATATTTTCTATGCAAGGAAAGATAAACACAGACTGGAGGGCAGGGATTACAGTGCCTTGAAGCTAGAAGGTAACTGGGGTCAGAGGATGGAAGGCTGTGGCTGCCTTGCTAAGGAGCTTGGGGGATGGCATGGAAAGCTGTGATGGAGTTTATATGGGGGCATGACTTGGTCCCATTACAGAGGGGCCACTCTTGTGGGTACATAGAGGTTAGGAGATAGGGACAAGACTGGAGGCAGGAAAGTCAGTTTGGAGGCTTTGACAAGGGATGGGATTTTCTCAGATGTATTTTATTGGACTTTCACAATAACAAAGCAAAGGCACGTAAATGAGTAGAAAATCTAACAAAAACAATGATCTTTCCAGAGGAAAGTGAGCTATTTTAGCTCAGTCCTTGGTTGCTGAAAGTGTGCCCATCAATTCTCTTAGAGATGTGAATGATGATCAGATCTCCTAGGGGACAAACTAAAAATATACCTAAAGCCCTGTCTGCTGTGGCTCGGTGGTTAGTGTCGCCCCGCGCACTGAAGGGTCACAGGTTTGATTCCCAGTCAAGGGCACATACCTGGGTTACAGGTTCAGTCCCTGGCCCCAGTTGGGATGCGTGTGGGAGGCAACCAATCAATGTGTCTCTCTCACATGGATGTTTCTCTCCCTCTCTCTCCCCCTCCCTCCCTCTCTTGCACTCTTTCTCAAAATCATTGGAAAAAATATCATCCGGTGAAGGTTCACAACAGCAAAAAAGATATGCCTTAAACAAAACAAAGCTACTATTATCAATAATAAATAAAATGGATTGACTGCTGTAGTGTGGGCTGTGAACTCAGCCCTGTAAATTCACACATTATTCAATATTCCCAACAGCTCTGTGAAGTAGGTATACTTACCACAGACGGGGAAACTCAGCACAGAGCAAACGTGTTACCTGCGAAGGTCACAGAGCTAGGGTGGATTGAACTAGAATTCAAACCCAGAGCAGGCAGTTTCCTCAAATGCGCTTTGTAATTGCTACAGGGTCTCAAGTAATGATAACCAAACTAGAGAAAGAATGGAAGGAGAGGAGAAGTACTGTGCACGTGGGGACACGTGTTCCACGAATACAGCTCGGTGGCAGCCGTGCAACTCTGTGGCTTATTGGTGTCAAGGATCCCCATGCCCTCACCAGTGACAGAACACCTTTGGTAGTTACTCTCTGAGCCCTGCAAAAAAATGCGAAACTGTTTTGCAGACGTGGATGACAGGTCAGCGATAGGGTTAGAATGAACCTAGCTGCTCACTTACATACAATGGAGTGACACTTAGTCTCACAATATCTGCTGCTTCCCTTTTAGGTTTCTGATAAATCCCATGTCCTGAGTCCTACGGATTTTGCTCTGATTATTTGAAACCTATTTGGGGAAATGTCCCAAATGCTTGGCTGCAGTTCATTTTTCACAACTGTTGTTTTCACTATGGGCTAAAACATCTATTTGACTCATTGTTCCTTCTGGATTATTCTGTCTCATCTTCCTTCAGGCTCTGGCTTGGAAGTGAGGGAAGGCAGGGGAAAGGTATTTTGAAGAGGAAAAATTGTACTAGGTCATAACTCATGACATTACTCCACTAGATATAAGATTAATATTTCTGAAACAACAGAGCAACCTAGGTGCTATCACTTGTCAATGGATTTGTCATGTGAGCTCTCTGAAGGCAGGCAGGGTAGGGTGTCTGTCTTGTTCCCTGCAGTATCCCAGCGCAGGAAAGTGTGCCTAGCACTTGAACAACACTCAAAACATCGTCATTTGAATAAATAAATAAATACACCTTTTTTAACCAGTCTTTTCCTCCTTTATTTCAGTTTATAGATTATTAATATCCAGAAACACATCAAATTCGTGGATGTTTAGGAAGGAGGGATGCCAATGCAGGGACAGAGAGCTGATTTCAGATAGTGGAAAGTCTGCCTTTGAACAAGAGAGCAGGTTGGTTCATTGATGTTCCAAAAGTCAGAAGAGCTGGGACCAACTAGTACAAACTCCAAGCAGGCAGGTTCCAGTTCTTTAAAGGAAATACTCTGACGGCTAGAACAACCATAGGATTATGTGCCTTCGGATCTTGTAAAAAGCATGTTAACAGATCAAGTTAGATGAGGACTGAGAATTGATCCTTGGACTTGCCCAGACGGAGCTCAGCGATAACTTTAACAAGGTGGTTTCAATGGAGAAAAAACCTAATGGAACTGAGAAATATGGGATAATTGGAGAGGAAGGATGGGTTTAAGAGAGAGGGGTGTGTGTGTGTGTGTGTGTGTGTATGTGTGTGTGTGTGTGTGTTTTATGTGTGAGTTGTTTTTTACTTGGGAAGGTAGAATAACATGATTATATGCTGGAAGGAATAATCCAACAGAGAGAAAAATTCGATGGTAGAAGAGAGGGAGTGTTGGTTTCTGGAGTTACGCCCTTGAGTAGATGAGAGAACTGCTGTGCCTCACAAGGTGAAGGGTCAGCCTTAGCCTGGGCCAGGCCCAGTTCATCTGCAGTAACAGGGAAGGCTGATGTCTATCACTGAGTACAGATGCGTGGTGGGTGGGTAGATGTTGGGTGGGAGATGGTGGAAGTTCTGTA
This sequence comes from Tadarida brasiliensis, assembly GCA_030848825.1. Classification (NCBI taxonomy): domain Eukaryota; kingdom Metazoa; phylum Chordata; class Mammalia; order Chiroptera; family Molossidae; genus Tadarida; species Tadarida brasiliensis. The sequence continues at coordinate 61,419,558 of CM061272.1, forward strand.
CCAAACTTGTTACATGGGATATTTGGCATACATGTTTCTCTCTCCTATCAGGGTATATGGTGTCCTTTGAGACAGAGACTTACACTTATTTTATGCTGTTTTTAGTTATGTGGCACTTGGTAGGCACATTTAAACAAGTGAATGAGTAACTAAAAAATACACCTGTGTTTCCTAAATATTAGTGCAATACTGGAAATCTCCAGGAAATAGAGGTGGCGCTGGGGGGTGAAACCCTAATCACAGCAGTATTTAATGAAGAGAAGGAATGTACGCAGCTATGAAAAGGCTGTGAAGTGAGCATTAACAAGGTGGGTGGAGCGCAGAGTTTATGGCAACAGTCAGTACGTTTTATTAAGAGCCTCCCAGGACCCAGCCCTATAGTCTATACTGTTGGAACTTGAAGAAACGAAAGATGTGGAATGACTTTTGAAGACTTTATAATCTGGTGTTGAGTCAAGACCTTATAGGCAAGGTAAAAATTCATATGGTTCTGACTCTAAGCTGTCTAGCATATTAGTTAATAGTGTAGGCTCTGATGTTAAAAGTACCTGGATTTGGCCAAGTAGACATTGGATAATCCTGGGCAAGTTGTTTTCACTCTACCACACTTTCTGCATCTTTAAAATGATGAAAATAATTACCCCACACTGTGGGCTATTATGAGGATCAAATGAATCAATATATGTAAAATACTAAGAAGAATTTGACACATAGAAGTGAATCCTATGTATTAGACACTATAACATTAGGGGGAAAGTGTGGGATAGAGAAGGCACTTTCTATACCCAAATAATTGTTCCCCATGTCAGATTCTCATAAGTCCTGATGTGCAAAATGTAGATTTTCTAGCTGGCTTGATAGGTAAAATAATAAAGAGATGAATTTCTGAAAGGGAATGAAGTGACATGAGCCTTTGATGGAGACAGTAGGAAGGAAGGACTAAAGAGAAGAGAATGGACCAGTTGAGATCACCAGACAAAACACTTCAAGAACTAAGCCAATATAGGGGAAGAAGGACAAGGAAGAAGAACAGGCTGGGCTCCAGAGGCGATGACCCATAGTAGAAAATATGTGACAGGTCCGGTTCCCCAGAAAACAATCTGATATGGAAATGAACCTGTAGATGTTTTCTTATGGAGTGTGTCAGAAATCAATACATGTGGAAGGGCAGAGAGGGAAGTAGGATTGGGAAGTGGGAGACGTCATTTTGCAATGCAACCTCAATAAAATCTTCAGCTGACCCTGAGGGGAATTCTGAAGCTGAAGGGGTCCTTCTGAGTTGTCTTGGATTGGATCAAGAGTTGTCTTCAGGCCTGGCCGGTGTAGCTCAGCAGTTGAGCATTAACCCATACACCAAGAGGTTGCTGGTTCAATTCCCGGTCAGGGCACATGCCCAGGTTGTGGGCCTGATCCCCAGTGGGGGGCATGCAGGAGGCGGCCAATCGATGTTCTCTCTCATCGATGTTTCTATCTCCCTCTCCCTCTCCCTTCCTTTCTTTCTAAAATCAATAAAGAAAAAAAAATATATATATATATATTAAAAAGTTGTCTTCAGGCATCAAGCAGTCAAGATGATGGCGACTCCACAGAGGGGTGTGCTGTCTGGCAAGGCAGCTCCTTTCAGTAGAGGTACTCTTAAAGGGGAATGAGAGATAAGCATGTCTCACAGCTGCACTGCCAGCAGCTGGGGTAATAAGTCTTAGACTGTGGAAGGGGGATCTGGGCAGTATAGCACAATGTAAAGCAATGTTCACAAAAGGTGTTTGTGTCCCTAGGGGCCATGTGGGTGAGCAGGGGGACAAAGTAATGAGGTTATAAAATTAGCTTTCAGCTACTCAACCTTGGACCTAAGTAGTTTCAACAGGGCTTAGTTTCCACCAATTAATATACCAGTGACCAAGATGATCATTTTAGTAATGACCTCAATTCAATGACAAAAGTGCAGAATTACTTGGTTGTCTTTTTGTGATGAGAACAATGCTAGATAACCCAGTAATTTGTGCACAGTGCCTTGCATGTAGCAGATTATTCAGCAAATGACTGGTGAATGAATGGCCAAGAGAGCTGAATTGCTAGAGAGCTGAATATTCTGTTGTATTCTATGAATTTCTGCTCATTGTCTTTGAAGTCTCTTACATTGTCTTCCCCATTTCAATCCTGGTTTATACCTTGGACTGTCCATCTTCATGGTCTCAAGCTTGAGTTAATTTATTTTTCCTTTCTAGATTTGAAAGGTACCTCTCCTGTTCGCTGTCTTTCCTCTTTGGCATGGAAGTGAGTTTGGTTCCTTTGTTCTTTTTGCACCTGAGGGGTGTGTAGGCATGTTTGATCTTTAGCACACCATTCACCTGGCCTGGAATGAAAGTTTCTCATTTACAACATTCCGCTTTCACGACCCAGGCACAGACAGATCCTTGTGAAAATTCCAATAAAAGTGCATAGAAAGGAGAGGCATTCTCGTAGCAATGTCCTTTGGCCAGTTGCCTGGGTCTTACTTAAGCTTTCCTTGCTGGATTCTAAGCCCTGGTCAGTCTAGGACTTCTTTCCTAGCTTTGGTAAAATCTAGACAGAATGGGAAAGTCATGGATTCAAAGATGATAAACTAACTTGAGGATCAAAACAGGTAGTCCTAGGAAGTCATGGTGCCAAGAAGAGAAAAAGGGGGTGGATTACAAATTATTTTACCTTGTCTAAGCCCACATGTCATCATCTGTAGAGATAACAGCATCTAATTTATATTTGTTGTTAGGATTAAAAGTGATCGTATGTACAGAGGGTGGGAAGGGGAATGGCTGCCTTATCATCACTTTTGATTTTTTCATGTGAGTTCATGGTGCCTAATATTTTTGGAAGAAATGAAATGGATCTATTTTCTAAGTGACTCATGATGTGCTAACAATGAAGACCTTTTGAGTGGCTATGTTAATATCAGACAAAGTAGACTTCAAAACAAGAAACATTACCAGGTGTAAAGATAGACATTTCAAAATGGCAAAGATGTCAATCCACCAAAAAAAAAAAAAAAATCTAAATATATATACTCTTAAATCAGAGCTATGAAATACATGAAGCAAAAACTGATAGAACTGAAAACAAAAATAAAGAAATCCACAGTCAGATTTGGGGATTACAAAACTCCAATTGATAGAATTGTAATTGATAGGAAATATAGACAAGTAAAATATATGGGATTAGAAATTTAACAAATGGCCCCTGGAGTAAATGACTATTCATACTTCCACTTAGCCATCATCTTATCTTTGTAAACCACTATATCATGTCGCTTGTATTTCCTTTTGGTATTTTTAAAAATTTCTCTTTATCTTTGGTTTTCATCATTTTAAACATGAAGCGTCTAGCTGTGCTTTTTTACAAAAAATTATATCCTGCTTCAGCTCTACTGAGGTTCTTAGGACTATAAGTTGTTATATTTTATCAATTTTGGAAAATTGTTGTCCATAATCTCATTAAATACTTTTCTGTCCTATTTTCTCTCTCCTCTCCTGTAACTCCAATTACACTTAGGTTAGACCCTTTCATACTGTACTTTTGTGTGTGTGTGTACAAATCTAAGCCCAGCATTTCATTGCTCAAAGAAATAATAATCTCTTTTAAAAATGTAGGAAAAACTGGTTTAGTTGGATGTGACTACGTTGGGACTTGTAGGTGCACTGGTCCCAGAATTCCCAATAGATTTTTAAGGGGCATTAATGCTGAACACAGTTTTCTTCCTTTGCAATTACTCTAGAATCTAGGCTTTACCTCTCCCCTATCTACTCCTGCTAAGTCGGGAGTCCAACATCTTATTAACAATAGTCTCCATTCTTCAGCGGAGTATGACTTAATTCTTAGAGTGGAAATATCTTTATTAAATATTTAAGCTCTTATTTAAGTGTTTCCATCATTTACAGAATACTTTCTTCCTATAGTCATAATTGTCAGTTTAATTCATGTGGAAATTTATCTTCTACATTAGCCCATCTCACTTTGGCCTGATTAAATCTTTTTCTGATTCATATATTTGAGGCATATCTCCACACCTAGACTTTAAGTTAATTAAGGATCCATTTCTTTACCTTGTATCTTATTGCCATATTGCCTTATACACACAAGGCATCGAATAGCACCTCGTTTTTCAAACAAATGCCTGGAGATACATCCCAATAGAAGTAACATGAGTAAACTCTCCTTATGTATCAGGTTTTGTTGAGCACTTTATATGCACCATTTCAAAAATGCTAAGGGGCAAGAAATTTTGAAGAACAAACAACTCATACGTGGAAACTGAGCCTGGGAGAGGTTCAGTGAGTTGCCAAATATGAGACTGCTAGTACGTATGGAGCAGACCTCTGTTTCTGCATGCCGTGTGCTAAAGGGTGATTCATTCGCTGTGTATATGCATGGCTGGTGCTTGCTGAGAGGAGAGATCAGGCCAGCCCTTATACAAGCTGTTCCCTCTGCCTGGGACATCTTTTCTAGGCATTATTCATTTGTCAAGGTCAAGGTTAAATGTCATCCCCTCTGTGGAACCATCCTCAAGCAAAAATCTGGTTTTGTCTCCACTGGGCTCATACTCTGTGCCTTGCAGATATTCCTTTTCCATCACTCCATCAACCTTGGTGGTAAATATCTGTCTACCTGTCTGTTTTTTTCTTCACTGAAATGAAAAATTTTAAGGATAGAGACTGTAAGGATAGTTCATGTAATCTCTCTGTCATCAACTCTAATAGGTTGTTATTTTAAATAATGATTTGAGTTCTTCCCTTTACCCTGTGAATTTCTTCTGTGATCCCTTAAGGAAGGGAAAAACAAAACAAAACCCACAATTACAACCTTCAACTGTTTGCCCTCAGAATGCCTCACTGATGTATAAGAATCTGAAGTCCTGTGCAGCTCAAAGGTTCATTGTGTTTGGCATGAACATTTGGAAGTTGAGAAGCCACATCTTTATTGTATTTCAATGGATCCCTATATTGGATATATATAGATACATTGGGGATACACAAATATATTGGAAATATATCTATATATCTCCCTATATGCTGGCTATAATGCCATATATATTGCCTGTAGGAAAAAAAATCCAAACTCCTAATCCTGCATTCAAGTAAAAAATAAGGAGATTCAATTCATCTATTTCTGTAGTTGCTTTTTCACTCTGACCCTTCAGTACAGGATATTTCAGGCAAATTGCATAAACCCCTGTGCATCAGGCTGTTCTTCCCCTATAGTTTAGTTCTTGCTGCTTTCTTCACCTAGAAGAACATTTTCCCTGTCTCTGACTGTTGAACTTCTCATCCTCAAGACCTCTTGCCAATCCCTCCTCCTCCACACACCCAGAGTTAATCATTCCCTCTCTGTGTGACCATCATGTGTTATCTAACTTTTCTCTGGCATTGGTCATCCTCCCTTGCATTTTTGTTGATGCACACGCATGTGCATTCTCTCCTTGAGAGCAAGTGCTAAGTCTTATCTCTCTCTACCCTCAGGCAAGCATGGTGAGTGGCACAGCATACACACACAATACATGTTTGTTGAATTGAGCAACTGGAGAGTGGGACTCGAGTGTTTTCATCTTGGTACTATCCATTTCTAATGCGACCAGCTTCTGCATTCAGAAGCTACAAGAGGATTGCAAGGGTCTCGTGGACCTGCAAATTGGGGAGGATTCTGGCTCCTCTTTCCTTTATCCAAGGACCCTGGTGAAGAACCCTATGGGGGGCCCAAGACACAAACTTTCTCTTCTAGTCTATTGTGTGCCAGGGGCAATCCTACAGCTTCTCCAGGGTGCAAAGAAATAACCATACGTTCTTGATTGTGTCAATAACAACAGATTTCCGGAGGATGACCCTAGAAAAGGTGCTCTGTTTCCTACCCAACTTCTCAATCCAATTAAGAAACCAAGGCACTTTCTTTTCTTTTCATATTACGTTTATTCATGGTCTGAATTTGCCTGGGGGCTGTTATGATTGTCAAGTGTTACACAGCTAAAGTGTCACTCAGTAACTTTTGGGACAAAGAAATGGTGGTGTTCTTGTTCCTTTTTTAGACTCATTTTCCCCATCTCCAAGCTGGTAGGTGTCCCTTCCAAAGCCAGGGAATGGGGATTACAGAGAATATGAAAAAGAAATGGCAGGGCAATGGCTGTGCCCAGATTCCAGCCTTTGTTCTCATCTCAGACCCTAACTGCTTGCTTCATTAACTGGAAGGAATTGGATATAGGGGAAGCAAAGAGTTGGTGCTTGCTGATGTTATCAAGATCTTGCCTTCCAAAGACACCACTCAGGACCTGGATTGCTGAAGAGTTTCCTATTTTTGTAAGTAAAGTGCACCAGGCAGGCCAGCCACAGCGCGTGGACTAGCTGGGATGCTTCTCAACCTACCATACTGTTAGTGGTCAGTTGTGTCAATCCATTCCATCAGGCTGAGCCTTTACCAGTAGCCCTCTGGCCAGCTCTCCAGTGAGAAGCCAGGTGGAACCCAGCACGTGATGGAGCTGGCTTGTCTGAGTCCCCACGAGCTGACTGTGTGCAGATACGTACAGGGATGGTCATGTCTGGAGCTGGAAATCAGCCATGGTGGGAGTATTTACCCCATGAAAAGCAGAAAACACCACACATCAGGATGTTTCTCCTTCCTTCTCCTTTTTAAATCCTGAAGAGCCAGTTGTGAATCATTTACCAGCACGCAACTAAGGGACCTTTCTCAAAGACAAACCTGATAAGGGTAACTTAAACGTCAAGGCTACTTGAACAACAGCTAATGAGAGAGACTCACACCCATGTGGCCAAACTTAGTGGATGATCCCAGCAGTAATACACCTTTTAGATTTCAACATCATTTGAGGTTTTATATACAAATACCATGATCTAGAAACTCTCCAACTAGAGAGATAATAAAGAAGTGAAATTGCTAAGATAAATTCTCCTGTCTGACTCAAGAGCTGATGCTGTGAGCTTGTGTAAGTCACCCAGGCTTCCTGAGTACCCTTCTTTCATTACTATGATCAAGAGAAGAAGATGTCCAATGTTCTCCATAGGGTTGTCTAAGATCGTGGATGTGAAAATAATGCAAAGCGATACAGATTGATACAAGGAAAGGACGCTTCTTCCGAAGGCCCTATTAATTAAACTCAGTTCCAGTGTGCAGCCTTTCCACTGACTGGCTGTGGTACAAAAGGCCCTTTTCTCCTAGGAGCTGAGCCTGAGCTGGGCCTCAAACCCTAGCACTTTCCAGACTGTCAGCGAGTCAGTGAGAATGATTGGCTCCTGCTGAGCTGCTCACCAAGACCCAGGGGTCCTTCTTGCCTGGAGGCCTGACACCTTACCAGTCACTCTCACTGACATTCACCCGTGGCCTTCAGCACACTGTCTCCGTTTGACCCTGGTGCCACCCCACCGGCTTGCGCTGCCATTCACCTGTCTCCTCACCCTTCCTGCCTCTCACCTCAGCCCTCAGCAGTGACAGGGCAACAGTGACAGTGGTGAGGCAGGACCCGGCTGGGTTCTCTTCTGTCATGACCTCCAGCAGCTTTGCCATTGGCATGGCGTTGTCTCTTCATACACACACACACACACAACACACACACACACATACACACACTCAAACACACACATTCACACACACACACACACACACTCACACACACACACACTCATACACACACATTCACACACATACACACACACTCACACACATACACACACTCACACTCACACACACACACACTCTCACACACACATACACACACACTCACACACACACTCTTACACTCACACACACACTCACACTCACACACACACTCACACTCACACACACACATACACACTCACACACACACATCCCATAACTAGAAACTGCCTTTCATGCTCAGAGGAGGCATTTGTATCACATTAATTTAAAAAGTATCTCAGGCCCTGGCTGGTTTGGCTCAGTGGTTAGAGCGTCGGCCTGAGGACCAGAGAGTCCTGGGTTCGGTTCCCCCTAAGGGCACGTACCTCGGTTGCAGTTTGTCCTCAGCCCAGTTGGGGTCGTGCAGATGGCAACCAGTCGATGTGTCTCTCTCACATCGATGTTTCTCTCTCTCTCTCTTCCTCCCTCTCTCCCTCCCGCTCTGTCTGAAGACAAATGCAAAAATGTCCTCAGGTGCGGATAAAAGAATAAATAAATAAATAAAATAAAAAGTATCTCAGGCGCGGCCGGTGTGGCTCAGTGGATTGAGTGTCGTCCCATGGACTGAGAGGTCCGGGTTCCATTCCCGGTCAGGGCACACGCCCGGGTTGAGGGCTCGATCCTTAGTAGAGGACATGCAGGAGGCAGCTGATCAATGTTTCTCTCTCATATCGATGTTTCTCTCTCTCTCTCCCTTCCTCTCTGTCTAAAAAAAATCAATAAAAACATATTTAAAATAACAATAATAAAAAAAATAAAAAGTATCTCAGACGTTAAGTGATTTTCTAGAATCTGAATGATGTCAACAAGCCTTTGACCTACAGCAGAGGCCCAGGCTTTGCGGTCAGACCTCGGCCTTGGATGAGTTACGTTAAGTCTCTGAGCTGAAGTTCCTTCATCAATACCATGTGAATCACTACAGAACGTCCTCACGGTTCCTCGCACACGTGGCTACTGAATGGTGGGCCCTCAACCGATGTCTGTCGAATGAATGACCAGGTGGGGAGTGAACAGGGTAATGCAGGTAAAACGCAACACGGTGCACGGTTCAAATAGATGTCCAGTGTACGATGGCTGTTGCTGTCACCTGTGGTGCTGCTTCAGTCCCGGTGGCTGTCCAGGCCTCTTCCTTCTGCTCCCTGGCCCTTCTTTGCCGTAAGAACTTGGCAGAGAAATTAAAAGCTCAGGCTGCCAAGCTACATTCTCTGGATTTGAATTCTGGCTCAACCAGCTGTGTGACCTGGAGCTGGTTACTTACCCTTTATCTGCCGTTGTTTCTTGCCATGCGTAATGAGGATACTGTGCATTTCATACAATTATGAGGATTAAATGAGTTTTTTCCGTGTGTAATGCTTCAAAGAGTGCCTCACAGGTAACGGATACTCAGTGAAATTAATTTCTACTTTTTAATTCTTATTAGAATCTGTCTAGCTTGGCTCTTAGACAGTCCAGACCCAAGGCGATTGCTCCAAAGGCATTCTCCTGGGCGCGTGACCCTGTGCCACTTCTCTTTGCCAGCCTGTTGTCTCGTCCCACTGGACTGCGACCTACTCCAGCAGCTAGGTCTTTCTTCTTTCCTTCTTCCTCCTGTCCTCGCAGAGTGCTGGACACTTTCGTCATCGTGTTTACGTTAGGAAAGTGTGCCAGGGAACTGGAATAAGATCTCATCTTTCTGACCATGCAGTTTGACATCTCGCAGGACCTTGGCTGTCCCCCCATCTACTTCTCCTCAGTTTACAGGTGAGATCCTGGCCCAGAGACGTGGGACTTGCCCACACATACCTGGGTCGCCAATGGCTGCTTCTCCAAACCAGGTCTCTTGGCTTCTAATACAGCAACCCCCATTCACCCATTAGTTAAACAAACCTTTAGAAGAAGAAAAATAATTCACAGCATATGGATCGTAAATACCGTTTTAAAAACTTAAAACTACGACCCTGTGTTACACATTTTCCAGTGTTGAGTGCTGGGAGGTAAAAACCACCTCCTGCCAGGCGTTCACCTGATCAAATAAGAAATCCGAACGAGCCTGGTGACCTGAGCTTACCCTCCGCACTCGTTCCCTGTCTGGTCCAGGTACAAAGGGAGACGCGGCCGCGAAAGGAGAGTTTGCAGCTGTGAAAAGAGACAGGGTGGTATTATGGGATGCATCTTGGGCTGGGCAGAGTTTGCTGCTGCTTCTCAGCCTCTTCGACCTTGCCTAGTCACTTCCCATCTCAGAGTCGCAGTTTCTTCATCTTTTTTTTTTTTATCCTCACCCGAGGACATTTTTGCATCTATCTTGAGATAGAGTGGGAAGGAGAGAGGGAGGAAGAGAGAGAGAGAAACATCGATGTGAGAGAGACACATCGACTGGCTGCCACCCACACCACCCCAACCAGGGCTGGGGACAAACTGCAACCGAGGTATGTGCCCTTAGCGGGAACCGAACCCGGGACTCTCCGGTCCGCGGCCGACACTCTAACCGCTGAGCCAAACCGGCCAGGGCAGTTTCTTCATCTTTTAACTAAAAGAATTGGAACTCGCTGGGTTTGCAGTTCTCTCTCCATTCTACCGTTCTGGGAGGCTAGCTATGAATAAACGCTAAGTAGATAGTCTGTGCACAAGTGTTTCATTGATTATTACCTCGTGCTCCAGCTAGGAGGGTCTGCATTGCCAACATTCTTTTCATACAATGCGTCTCTTTGAGTGCCACCCGGATAACTGTGAAACACACACGTCACGTGAGGGTGTGCGTTACATTAGTGTAAAGGCTGGATAGCTCACAGTTTCCAGATGTCAGAGTCTCGTAATGTGGGCGTTTTCCCTTTTTGTCTTGTTCAGATGTTCCTACAAATGGAAGGTAGATGGCTGCAGGAACCCTCTCTCAGCAAAGCATTCCTCCCCACTTGCTTCTACCGATTCGTTCCTGGGGCTTTGCATCCTCTCGGAGGGCTCGCCGCAGCCTCCCGAATATCACAGCGCGGCGGTGCCTCCCTGACGCATTGCCCGAAGTATTGGCTCCCATGTGACTTGGAACACTTGAAAACACAGACAGCCTGGTGGGAGATAGTATTTACCCAAATTAGAGAAATTAAACTCTGAACTGTTCAAGTTTCAAGCAATCAGTTCCAGTTGGTACACACTCAATTCCAACCTCAGGCATCTGAAGAGAAAATGTGATTTTGGCAGTGAGGGCTGCTGGTAGGGGTTTAAGTCCCAATCAACATAAAATGTACATAAGTGCCAAAGCTGAATATTGATCAGGAGGTTTCTTTTGCCTGCTTTATATCAGCTGAGCGGCTTAAAGAGTTTCGTTTTTATCAGAGGAGAAGAAAAAAAGATGCAAACAATTTAGAGAGAAGATTGAATCCTCTTTTTATGGCACGGGGAGGAAGGTGATAAAGTCATGATAGAAAAGCAGTGAAATTACCTTCAAAATCATGGTTGCATTCATCTTTTTATTAACAATGATACGGACTTCTTTTGTTAAAGACGCTTTGGAAGGAAATGTGCTTTTTCTTCTACCTCGCGTGCCTGGGCTAAGCTACACAGTTCCAGCAGGCACGGATCCTGTTGTACTCGACACGTGTAGTCATTAAATAGAATAGGATAGCGCCCTCTGGAGGTGTTCAGCGGGCCAGCCCTGACTAAATCCGAATGGGAACATGAGGTAACAAGGAATGAGAGTCAACAAAGAATATAGTGTATGTAGACATGTTATATGTTTCAGTCGTTATGAGAACCCTCTGAAATATATGAGGACACGGAGGCTCAAAAAATTAAGCCAATAGCTCTACTAGGCAGGGTGGGCTAACTTCTGTGACAGCCTACCTGAGAAACTCAGTATTTCAACACAGTAAACTATCTATTTCTCGCACACGATCTGACTGGTATTGGCAGGTGGCCTTCCAAGTGGAGATTAAGGGACCCAGGTTACTTCTAGCTGATGGCTCCAACATCTTATGACTCTGAGTCCTGCAGGGGATTCTTCATACTAGGTGTGCAGACAGGAAAGAAAGAGCCTCAGGAGTCTCCTGGACAATTCTAGGTAGGGCCAGCCTGGAGGTGGTTGACTCGTATCACTTCTACCCACATTCCATTGGTCAGAAATCAGGCACATGGCCTCATCTGCCTGCAGGGGGACCTGGGAAATGTAGTCTCTCTGTGTGCCCAGGAGGGAAAAGAAATGAATCTGCTGAATGCAATGCATTGTCTTTGTCACTTGCCAGCAGAATTACTGAAAAGAACAGGGATCCCTTCCCTGGAACTCCAAATCTTATGTTATTCCCATTATGCTGAGTTGTAGAATTCATCTTCTGAATGATGTTTTTGAGCCAAATTATAGGCAGAGATACACACCAGTTCTTGAGGCTACTGAAAAATCACCTAAAATGCCTGACTTTTTATTATAGGGACACAAATTTTAATCTTCGACTAAATGTTGCAGATCTCATTTATGTCTAGCTCAGATGTTACCTAAGAGTTTCTTGGAGATATTTGGTCTGGCTGTATTCATGATGCAAGATACAATCTCGGAAAGGCTCTTGTCCCTGCTAATTTTTCCTTCTTTCCCTGTGACCTCATCTCAGAGAATTTAGCCACTTCTCTTGTTGCAGCTATAAACACCGCGTGGATGACCTCACAACACATGTTCTCATGGTCTTTCACCATCTCTTCTGAGCCGATAGGCTGATGTCCAGCTGCCTACTGATCACCTCCTCAAGACCCCACGTCCTCCTTTGGCCAACATGTAGAACATTGAGATTTACTTACTTTTCCTCTCACATACCTTTGCTACCATCTTCCTAGTTACTTAGTTCCTTGAGTTGTGCTTTATCTGTAACAGTAGATACAGGTTTTACGGGGTCTGAAGCTTGAACAACTTTATAAAATACAGCATTAAGAATACAAATTAGATTTAAGAGTAAATCTTTAGAATGAAGAAAGCAATTAAAACAAATTCAAAATCATTATAAATGCTACAGTCACACAATGCAGAAAAACATAGTTTTGTATTTTTAACTTCCTGACACATACCTGTGGTATTTCTAGGCAGGGAAATACCTAGCTGCATAAAGAGAATAAAAAACAAACAACAAAAAAATCCCCACCAATCTTACTTCTGTCATTCTATCATTTTACCATTGTTGATAGCAATGTGTTTCTGTTATTGATAATTTATTAGTCTTTCTGGCTTCTCAACTCATCGATAATGTCATGTAAACTTTCAGGAATTTTTTTATTGAATTTGAAAAACTATCAGAGTTCTTTCATGGCATTTTATATTTTCTTTTGAAGTGGTTAATTTTAAATGCCCTTTGAATTAGCAACACTTGTTAACTTTGGCAGGGTCCCTGCCAGGGCCTGAGAAGGGGTCTGTAAGTGAGGGGCCGTGAATTTAGAATTCATTAACTTCATGGTAAATCTACTCTTGTGTACCTGTGTTCACCCTCGCTCTCTTTTCCTACAATCAAGTGCCAAAGTACTTTCAACACTTCCTTCAGGGAGGACCTCTGTCTTCACTCCATCAGCCTTGTAAAGACGATATTACCTTAGACAAGAACCATTGCAAAGTTCTAAACTTCCCCCCTGAGGCCTTTGCGGGCTTCTTGTCGTTCTGAAAAATAATTCCAAATTAATCATTTTTATTTTTAGAAACCCTCTCATTTGCCGAATAAAGTCCAAATCCTTTGACCTGATTTTCATGACCTGGTCCCAACTCATTTCCAGGTGATCTACAGTTTCACTCCCGTCTGGAGATTTGGATTTACATAAGCAAGACGGACTAACGTGACATTTGTTCCATCTTGAACATGATTCCTTGTCACATTAGCGGGACAGCATTCTTAGCATCTCCTAAGTGTCTTGACCTTTCGGAATGGAGACATAGCATGCACAGTCATTGGAGAATTCAGAAGTAGCTCACTGGCCCCTGGTCCCCCTCCCCCTTTGCTTTTTCTCCACGGCCCTTAAAACCATGACATTCTAAATATTAAACTTTGTTTCCGTTTACTAGTTCACAGGCTCCATGAGGGCTGAAAATGTTTGTTTTGTTTTGTTCATGACCGCATCCTCACTGCCTACAAGAGTGTCTGGTATATAAAAATTTCTTGAACATACTAAAATAGTGGCCACACTTTGCTTGTGAAAGCTTGAGAAAGTATTTAAAGCCCAAGTTTTCTCATCTGTAAAGTAGCAATGATCATAGTAAACATTTCATACAATTATTGTCAAGAGTTAGTGATTAAAATCAATTAAAGCTCTTAGCAGAGGGCCTGGCACATAGTAAATGTTCCATAAATATTATCTGGCATTTCATTTTAATTGGAACCGTCACAAGGGAGTGTTAAGAAAGTGGCAGCATGGGACGGCACAAGGAATTTCAGAATTTCATTCCCAGAGGGACCTGAACTATGGACGAGCCTGGTCCTTGAGTAACACACTCTGATTTTCTCAGCCTCAGTTGGATATATTTGCACAATGAAAATAACTGTGCCACAAAGCTATGGTGGGGATTAAATGAGGTCTTTAAAAAATCTGTGCCATCCTATAAAGTATTATTAGGACAGGTATTGGAGTACGGGGACTCTCCCAGGGTCCCGCGTAGGCAGCTGTCTGAGGGTGCCGGCTGTGCCGGTTATAGAGTGTGGAGAGGCTATTGAGAATCCCTGATGAACTGTGCTATGGGAGCAAAAAGGATTGTTTTAATTGTAAACTCTAAAATGGTTTTACAGAATAACATCGATGATTAACACTTCTAATTTTAGAGATAAAAAGAAATCTGAAGATAATCACTTGAGCTAATTTTACCAGACAAGAATTAGATTTTAAATTTGTTTCATTCCTAGCCAACTTTATTCCTCATATAGTCAAGGGAGACCTTTCCCCCTTCTTATCTGCCTGTGTTTGTGGGGGGGGGGGGGTGCGTAGAGAGCCTGCTTTCCTCTCTGGGAAGGAAGGACACACGCCAGAAGGTGAATGAAGCCAGCTTGACCCAAGGTGTCGGAGCCTTTGAAACAAAGCCAAGGCCAGATCAAGACCAGAATAGTAATTTCTCTAAGCTGCAACAAACACTAAAAATCCAAAATAGAAACTACCACAGTGATCCAAAGAGGGAAGCAAAACTGATTAGCACAGAAGCCATTCTAGAAGGAGAAAGATGAATTGTCGAAATGATCTTAGCGGGGGCTACATTGATTCCATATTAGATATCAAGTTTAGTCATGTAGCAGCCAATAGTTATGATCAGATCCATGAAGGGGAGCTGGCCTCCAATTCTGGCCTTTTATTTTTATTTTTTATCCTCACCCGAGGACATTTTTGCATTTATCTTCAGATAGAGCGGGAGGGAAAGAGGGGGGAAGAGAGAGAGAGAAACATCGATGTGAGAGAGACACATCGAGTGGCTGCCACTCACATGATCCTAACTGGAGCGAGGACAAACTGCAATCGAGGTACGTGTTCTTAGTGGGAACCGAACCCGAGACTCTCTGGTCCGCGGGCCGACGCTCTAACTGCTGAGCCAAACCGGCCAGGGCTAGCCTTTCGTTTTTGATGGTGGTGGTCTAGGGGTCATGAGGCAATGATAGAGAGAAAATCCTATCATCACAGGTAAGGCAGGACATCCTGCCATTAGGACAAAGGGTGAATTATCTTCAGGTGATAGGGGAAGAAGAGCCCAGCCTTTATTAAGAGAGATTTATCATAATGATTATGGGCGTGGGCTCTGGAGGTGGGCGATCTGGAGGGAATCCTGGCACCACTCTACAGACACCAGGTGGTATTGACCAAATTATTTAACCGCTGGACCTCCATATCTAAAAAATGAGGATAATCATTGCCATATCTCACAGAGCTGTTGTGAAGATTGAGTTGATCATGGAAGGCATTTAGAAGGGCAAGTCCCTCTGCTAAATTCTTTGCCTGAACAATCTACTTCAACCTTCATAATTCTGTGGTGCAGCTTTTGCCATCCCCAGTCTGTGGATGAGAAGTCTAAGCTCCTAGCTCAGGTGCTAACAAGGCGTGCTGTCTAAGGTCTTAGGAGGACGTTGCAGAGTGGGAGGTGTCTCTGTCATTTTAGAGTAGAGACAGGAGCTACGAAAGGGAACGTTTGAAGAGATTCATTTCCCCAAAACCATCCCACTGAAGCACTGAGTCTGGGTTTTCTCCTCTCTGAAGAAAATTTAGGAGTTCCTTCCCATTGGACTCTATTTCCTATGCCTCTCCTCTCCCTCCCCATCTCTCTGTCATAGTTGTGGCTCAAGACAGTTCTGAAACAAGAAAATTTTTCGGAGAAATAGTTTTTCTACATGGAAAGCTCTTTCTGTAAATGAAGTAAGTGGCACTAATTAATCTGATTACTGAACAATCACACTGAGACCACCACTTGAGTCCTTTGCCTGTAGGCTTTCTGGTTTATTCAGAGGCTAGCTGTATTTCAAGAGGTCCATTGTTTGCAAGAGATTTCATAAGACTCCAGGAGCTGGAAAGGATATGAGGTGTTATCTAAATAAGTCTCCATGGTTGACAGATGAGGAAGCTGAGGCCCAGGGAAGGAAGAAAACTTCCTAAACTTTACACATGGACTTCAGTGGCAGAGCCCAGGGCTAGTGTTCTCCACATTACTCTTCACCACTTCCCCCCCACCCCTTGCACTAGACTGAACTCTTTGCAGCTCCCCAGTATCTTTCCTCAAGGCTCTTTGCTTTGACATGAAACATATTAAATCTGGAATCCCAAATAAATTCCTACTTTTCATGGTTTTGTTTTGCCTAACACCTCTTCACCCATAGCACTCGGATCAAGCATCATCTCCTTCAGGGAAACTTACCTCTTATGTGCTCCTACAGTAATCCCTGTTTATCAGCCTCACGATTTCACTTTGTCACGTCTCTGCTTAGTCTGTCTTTCCTGGAGGGAAAAGACCATGTCTACTTGGTCCTCTCTTTACTCCTTGTCACTGACATCATGATTGGCATTTAGATGCAGGGTCAAAAGCATTGGATGGCTGTGTGGATGGATGGATGGATGGATAGATGCATGGATGGAGGCATGGATTGCATGAAGATTATGTTGATTTTTCTTGAGTATGTACGGAATGACCTAAAACCCTCTACTGGTCTCAGATAACATAGATTCTTTGTTTCCTGCAACATTGCTTCATGATATCCATTGTTATTGATTCAGCATATGGTCCTCTGATGTTTCTAAGAACAGGAAAAAAAGACAATCTGATATAGTAGCAGGTAGAAATCAAATTCCTATTCACTGTGAGCTTTGGTTGAAAACTTTGGGCTCACTATAAGTATTTCCTTTTCCTATGAACTCTTTTTCAGTTTCTGTGTATATGTTTCTGTGTGTGTGTATGTATTTGTGTGTGTGTGTGTGTGTGTGTGTGTGTGTGTCTAAACTCAATGATTTATCCCCGTATACCAAGAGGAAAGAAAATTGTACAGGTATCACAAACAGCCCCTTAGACAGAAAGGTAAAGTGCCTTCGTGTGAACATATCCTATTTTATGGGCAGCCAACCGGTCTGGACAAGACCGAGTGGCTGCTTGGGTTAAATACCATCTTGATTTAAAATCTCTGCTATGGGGATTTCTGCGTGATGTATGCAGTGGCTCGGCCTTGCCTACATTTTAATTCTGAGATATGGATGAAAGGATATTTCCGGGTTCTTTGAGTGGCAGAACAGTAATAGACTATTGCATTTTGGCTTTTAAATGTACCATAATTTGATTTGCTTTCTTCTGTGCATCTTCTTTTGTAGTCTTATTAGCTCAGAAGGTCAAAGTTGAGATACCTGTCTAGACGTTCAAAATGTAGAACAATGAGCCCATGACAAAAACGAGGCATCATATTAATTGTACATTAAGCTTTATAGGTATTTGAGTCATTCATCCCTCTGACAGTCATAATAGGAATCCTGAGTGCTATTATATTGCCTTCATGGCAAACATTATAGAAGGCGTGAGGAATTATACATGCTGCTACCTCATCTTATCAGCACTCAGACAAGGCCTACAAGTGCGCATAATCACAATGTGTTCCAAAAGTTTCCACCTTCAGTGTTTCCACCTTATTTAACTCAATGTCGCAGACGTTTACTGAGCACCTGTTAAGTACCAGACACAGCGCCTGGTGAAGGGAATAGAGAAATGAGTAAGTAGATACAGTCTTTGCAAATAGAAATAGGAAGTAGAGGCATGTGCTTTTGGGTTCTTCCTACGTGGTGGATTCACACAGAGTTCCAGTTCTCTGTCAGTACTAACTTCCTGTGACTTTGGGCAAGTCAGTTCACCCCGTAGGCTTCGGTTTCCTCACCTATAAATGGAGCCCATGTGAACCCAGATATTCTGTACTTCGTGGATCTTAAAATTTGCTGTTTGTTCTGTCGGAAACAATCTCTGCTAAGGATGACCCTGGGACCTGAAGTCTGGGTTGGAGGATCCACGCTCGAAGTCACGCGTGTGCAGAAGGTTCTGTCTTGGAGCATCATGGAGAGAAGCATCCTTTCTGGTCTCACCATTTCACGAGGGGCTCTATGGAGAGATTTCTCCATACGACTCTTTCGAACACCTTTGCCCCATTCTTTGGTGATATACCTGGTGGGGAGGAGAGCAAATCAGTGATAACACGTGAGTAGCTCACGGGAACCCTTCCTCCTCTCCTGATGGATGCTTTTTTGCCATAGATTAGGACAATGTAGTCCATTTTAAGGAAGTTAAAACACTAGATGTTTCCTTGATGTGCACCAAGTGAATCATTGTAATGAATAGGTCCTATTTTCCATTGGTTTAGACAACCTCATTGAATACCCTTAACTATTCATTAATGATGGTTAGATTCTATACATGAGAGATAGTAAGGATAGTGCTTGCCACTTAATTATTAAGAATCTTTTGTATGATGCTTCTGTATCTAATTACACTCTGTAGAGGTTCAAGTTAAAGATACATACAGTGGTTGTATGACCATCTAACAGTCACAAAGGCATAGTTAGGGTTCTTATCCCAGGACTTTGTGGAAAGACATTTTCTTCCTGCTTACTAAGAAAGAGGAGTACATTCCCTATAATTCCCTGTATATTTAGATTCTGTAGTATTATAAGGGAAGATTAACCCGAGAAGCAGTGGGTTTGATAGACAGGGAATGAGCTTTGGAGTCAGACTGCCTATGAATTCCAGTTCAGCTGCTTAGTGACTGGGTGACCAGGATCCGTCATTTAACATCTCGGAGCTAGTGTTCTCCCTTGTAGGAAGAGGACAACACTAATACCTACCTCACTGAGTTTTTGGAGGGTTAAATAAAATGTTCATGAATGTGTCTTGAAGTGAAATAAAATAGAAACACAAACAAGTGAGTAACAGAGGAAAGTTTACAGATGAGCTGGCAGCATAAAGCTCATGTATAATTGCATAGATAGGTAACACATATTCTTTGATTTATTAAGAATATGGTACAGACATTGACCGTTGAACTTGCCCCAGCAAGAGTTGGATTTTATTAGAAATTATTTCTGAGCGTATTTATGTCCACTGGAGAGCAGAGCAGATAGACATAATCCCTTGAGTTCTGGGCCTTTATTTTCGCCTTCCTTCCCAAAGACCGGAGAGGAAGGCTGAAGATATACAACTGACCTCTAGTGTTTTGTTCCTCATCTGATCCCTAAAATGTTCACGCAGGTGATATAGCCTGGCCTCTCTTAGGGTTCCAAACCTGCTGTCAACATAGAGCAGTTAGTGTTCCTCCACGTGTGGTCCAGGGTGTGACCCTACGTGCCATCTGTTGCCAGTTCATGAGATAAGCACAGAAAAGGAGTGTTTAGCAAACTCACGGCAATCATCCAGAGTAGTTTTGTTTTTGTTGAATCTACTTATCCAATTTTTGAATTCACATTTTGATATCTTTTCATTTAGCTGTCTAGGAATTCATTTTCTCACACTTTACAAAAAGATGATAGATTGGAAATTAATTTTTTAAAATCTGAATTCTTCAACTGAGACGAGAAAAGTCTTGCCAGAAAATAACAGACATATGCTATTTGCCATCCAGACTTTCCATTATCAAACTTCTCAGATTATTTCTTTTCCTGTTCAACTTGAGGCCCAATTAGATAAAATCTTGCGACATTTCAGATTTTTATTTCAACAGAAATAGATGAAGACTATCAAGACTGTACCCTCTGGGGCTGACACTGGGCTGGGCATTCTGGGGATACCAGCGTGGGTCAGGAAAGGGAGGAAACTCAGGGAACTTACCAGACTGTGGGGAGATAAGATATGCCCACCATTAACCAGCACAGGCAGCAGAGGGTGTACGTGCCAAACATCAGAGACGGACACGGTTATAGGAGAAGTCAGATATGAGAGCTCTTGCTTCTTGTTAGGAGAGAGAGGAGAGAGAGAACAAAGAAAGGACAGTGGAAAGAGAACACACTTCACTAAAGGCCACAGTCACAAGAAGGAGTCTGATCCCCTTTAAAAATAAATGATAGAAACATTTCACAGAAGTATAACATATGTATGAAATATATCACTGTGCTGGTGACTTTTCATTTTAGAACAGGAGAGTTGAAGGGAAGCTAAGGAATCATTTAGCGTGAATTTCATATTTCACAGATGTATAAAACAAGGTCCAGACCAGGCAAGTGATTCGTCCATAGTCAAATGAGAAAACGCAGGTGAGGCATCCAGCAGGTAAAAGTAGGCGATATCTGCCTTACCATGATCCAGTCTATGCCCACTGGACTGTTTTTGCTTTGTTTGTTTGTTTTTGAGGTTGGCTGTAAAGTGGCCATTAGTGTTTAATGAATGGTGTTAAAAAACAAAACAAAACAAAACAAAAAAACCGAAAGCATTATAGGATGATCCACCAAGTTTTGACCTTGAACACATTAACCAAACAGTCTGAGCCTCAGTTTCCTCATGTCTGGAATGGGTATTATAATTAATGTTGGCAAGAGATTGAAATAAAAGGTACGTATTCAAGAACATAGCATAGGATCCAGAGTGATATAGACCCTGGATCTGTATGATTTTCTTTACCCGGCTCATCACCAAGTGAGCAGAACAGTGAGGCATGTGAAAAGACCCAAGCCCCTACGCTCCTCATCCAGCACTGTGCCATCGCCCCACGCTGCTTCTCCTTTACCACGTCCCTGCGGGCTGAATTTCCACTTTATAGCAATGTAGCAGCACATTGTGCAGTTTTGCTGCTAGCCACCACCAGGATAGGCATTTTGGGACCAGGACCACACACCTCCAAGAACAAACTTAGCAACATGTTTAAGTCTTCAGTATTTTGACACCAGAAACTGAGGGTAGGACTTGTTCAACATGAATTCAGTGTTTCACCCACTTGACCAACTGTCAAATCACCCACCAGGGATAAAAGTATTTCTTCTCTCTCTTTTTTTAAATTTATTATTTTATTATTTTTCTTTATTGATTTTAAAGAGAGAGGAAGTGAGAGTGAGAGAGAGATAGAAACATCGATGAGAGAGAACATCGATTGGCCGCCTCCTGCATGCCCCCCACTGGGGATCGGGCCTACAACCTGGGCATGTGCCCTGACCAGGAATTGAACTGGTGACCTCTTGGTGCATGGGTCGATGCTCAACCACTGAGCCACACCAGCCAGGCAAAGTATTTCTTCTCTGAAAGCAAGAGAACTGAAAGCTTAGTCTGGAAATATAAGATGGGTTCTCACAGCAGCCCAGAAAGCATTGCGTTAGTTACACCCTTCATTGTGTCCTGATTATTATATTTTCCTGGGGAAGTTTTGTTTGCAACTTAACTTATAGTTACAACATGTAGACCTTTTTCAAAAGAGCTATAGCAGGAATGACCTGATAGCAGCCTGGAAGCCTTTAAACACCCTTGGGGGGAAGAGAACTCCCAACTTACAATACATGCAGGAAGTTTACACCGCTTTTTCAAGGTCCCTACTCAGAGCAGAGGTAGAGTAGAAAGAAGGTGGACCTCATATTGTCCTTGACACATGCTTTGCATACCATGCATCAGAGCTCATCTTTCACTTGGTGCTCACTCCAGGTCTCCTGCCTTTCACTGGGCTACCTCACCTTTAGGAACACATGTTGATTAAGTGCCACAGCTGGGAACTTTGTTGGGTTTTTCATGATGCTGTCTAGTGTTCAAAGTCATCCTTTGAACCTTACATTGAACCCTTGAGGGTGAAACCTTGAGAAGGTTCGTTTATGTGGTAACTTCCTCTCATTCTCTTCACTATTGTTGGCAACACCATCTATTACCCTGGGAAGCCATTCCTACTCATGTAGGATATCCTGTTATGCGCCCAAATGCTGCCTTTATAATTTAGCACTGGCTACAAATAGAAGGGACAGGAAATGGATATTTATTGAGAGCTTACTTAGCATCAGGTCCTCAACATACATTATTACCTCATTTAGTCTTCACAATAAAAGGACAAAGTGGAGATTTTCATTCTCATTGTAATTATAAGGGAATTAAGGTATAGTACATTAATGTAATTTGTGCCACGTCACTTAGCTAATAAATGACTGAGTCAGTAGAATCCACATTTCTAACTTCAAAGTTGAGCTTTCTAATCCATCATGCTGTACCCTAAGAATGATTCCTTCTGGGTAGCAGCAAACATGAACAAATTGGTCTTTCCCCTCATTTGACATATATTTACATATGTGTAAATAAGGGCATGTTTGTATGTACTTATGAGATTTAGGATCTGAAGATATAGCAGTGAAATAGATATAGTTCCTGCCATCAAGGATTTTAAAAATGAATATACATGTATTTATATATATAAATACGCAATTATACTCTAGGGTGAAAAGTGATACAATGGTGGAAATATGAGGTCACAGGAGGGTACACAGAAGAGGCAGTTCATTCAGGCTTAGGGAATGCTTTGGGAAGAACCGATGTCTTAAAAAAAATCCTTAGAAACTGTAGGAGATAAAATGGAATTGGGGTTTGGACAGATCGGTCCGTAAATACAAAGATCTAGAGACACGAGAGAACTTGGTCCTTTGGGGAAAGTGAAAGCTGTTCTACATAAATTGTATGGAGAGAATTGTTTGCCAGCACTTCACTGCCTTTCTCCACCTAGCCCTTGACACCCAGGTGCTGGAGATGCAAAGATGAGTAAGCCATGGCGTGTCTCCTTGGGGAGTATACATTCAGAAATAACCAGGGGGTGAGGGATGCTAGAGTGAAAAAAGAGAAGTCAATTCATAAAGCTGGGGAGGTGGGAATGAAGGCAGAGCAGACTTGCGAAATGCTCTCAAGATTGAACAGAGTTGTGAAGGTCAAGGTCCAGCGGGGATCCACTAGGAAGCCAGGAAAGTGCATTCCAGACAGAAAACATGGCATTTTCAATGGGAGGCTGTGGAGGATGCTTTTCTTGGAGGTTTGGGAAGCACTCATTAGTCATCTCTTTTGCTGGATTTATTTGAATACATTCTTCACCAAACACAAGAGGATACAAGATGACATCAGGAAGTTTTTACTAGAAATTGTAATTCCAGCCCATTGAATGTTCCCTGTTGACCGGAAGTGGTTAGGAAAAGAAGCTTGAGGAAAATAAGCTTTTAAAGGAAATTGCTTGTCTGACTACACCAGCACTACCTTCCAGTCAATTATTACAATTCAAGGCTGCATAAAAATCAAGGATTTTGTCTACTTATCTCTTTCATTTCTGTGTTCCCCAAACTCAGCTGAGTGTCTGACTCATAGTAGATGTTCAAAATATTTGTTAAATAAGTGAAAAAGTAAGAGGTATTTCAATCTTGCTGAGGTTCAGTTCTGGGAAAATTGGGACTATGCTGTCTGGTTAAGCACATATCTAGACTTGGGTTGAATTTGAATTCTGCTCCAGCACACACTCCCTGTTCCCTTTTGGGTAAATGACATAACATCTAGAGAACACTGAGCACTCATCTAGAAAGTGGAGTTGACTTCAGCTCCTCACAGGAATGGTGAGGAAGAAATGAAACCAGGCATAAAAATGACTTAGATGAGGGCTAAGCACACAGAAAGTTCTTAGTAAATATTAGCTAACATTATGATAATTGTTAAAAGATAATTTTCAACAAAATTATAAAATCATGTCTCTCATACAGATATAAAAATAAATCCATGTTAAAGATCTCATTGAGCTCATTAATGAGGGAATTAGTGAGGTGTTAACAGCCAGTTCAAAGGAGATTTCAAAGAACAGGCACATTTATAGATCAACTGTTAAAATGAATGTGGAAATGGAGGGAAAATTAGTCTTTTCTGCAGTGGGGAGGAAAATCGGTTGGAACTTTCACGGGACACAGCTGACCAAATTTACATGTCCACAGCTTTGCGTTGCTATCAGTTATCTGTGATGTACAGAGTTGTCTCTAGTTGTCTGTCTTCTTTGTGGGAGGTAGAATGTGGAAACTGATTGGCATTGCAGGGATCAGCGAACAGACCTGAGCACATGGAACCCACCTTTATTTTCCACTTTCTTTCAGGTCCAGCCAGCCCTTGGGTCAACTGCACGTCATGAGGTTCTTCCCACGGTAAGAAAGGCCAGCTGTTGATGAATGGCTTTGCTAATCTTGAGTTCATTCAGATCTGGGAGGAGTAGATAGGGGCTTATTTTGGTTTGGGGCTTAAGCAGAGTTCTCTGTTCCAGATTCACTAGCAATGGTCCACTGTGTATTTCACACAATTGGTACAGAGAATTTGATGTGCAAAGGGTATAACTAATTTAACAAAATGTCAAATGTGTTCTTGTTATACCCACCATTTTATCATAACTAGGCATATTGTTTTCCTCTGAAAAATCCCAGAGAGGCAGGCACTAGTATTATTTCCATTGTACAGGTGAATTTGAAAATAGCAGAAGTTCAATGACGCTGAGTTTCTTAAAAGCTCTTAAGGAGGACTGGTGTTTGAATCCATTATTCATTTACTCAACACTTTGGTATTAAACATTATGTGTGTGGGTTATATGCGAACAAAACAGTTATGGTCCATAGCTATGTGGAGTTTATAGTTCATAGAGGAAGACAAATGTTAATTAAATAATCATATAAATAATTATGTAATGATAAGCTGCAAGAATATCTTCAAAGTCTATTCTCTTAAAGACTACACTATCTTGCTTTGACCTAGAGATTTGCTAGTAGTGCTGAAATTCAGTCTTCTTTTATCATGTATTTCATTGAATCTTTCTGTCATTGATTATTTCATTGATTTATTCTGATCAACTGGCACATAAGCAGACTTGAAAACCACTGACTTGGTAAGATCAGGAGGGTGCTTAGAAATCTGTCTGCTACCAGTAGGCTGCATCCACTACCAGTAATATCCTTTAAAGGGGACAGAATAGCTCCTAACATCTAGATCAGGAAGCCCAGTTCCCTGGTAAAGAATTCTAATTGTAGGAAAAAGACTTAGAGACCATCCAGCTGAGTCCTCTTATATTACAGAAGGAGACCCTCCAAAGCTTGGGGAGATTAAGTGACCCACTGAAGGTCACGTGGTCTGTAGGTGAGGGTTACCAAGGTTGGGTCTACAGGCTCTGAGCTTTTAAGTTCTCTATATATTGAAATTTCCTGAAACCAGATCTATTCCTAAGAAGAGGTTGTGGTAAAGCAAACTTCCCAGTGTTCTCTAATTGACAGAATAAGAGGGGCGAATTCCAGGGGCCGGAAATTGAGCTTTGCCCTTGGAATAATTTCCCTGGTATGGGATTCCCAAATGAAGAATGTGATTGTTTTTTCCCCAAGTTTTGAAGTATACAGAGTGATTTAGTAACTGGGGTACAGTACAAGTCACATAGAACATACCCAATAAATGTTTTCTTTTGTGGTTGCATTGTTGTTGCGGATGACTTTGTTTTCTTGTTGCATAATGTTTTAAATAAATCATTTAAATTTTAGTGCCAAGGTAGGGGGTTACTGAAGGAAGAACTGGGACACTTGTTTCAGTAAAAAGCTTCTGATGTAAAATTGGTTTTATTCTAGTTCCCATCTGATTGAAAACCACTGCTTTATAAGCTTGTTGCATTTTAATATCTATTTTAGTTCTCCACCTGGGCTTTATGCAGAATATATGTTTGAGTTCTGCACACAACAATTATTCTAATTTGGCAAAAGAGTAAACTGAATCAAGGTTTGTTAGTGGAAGGGTCTTGTCTAGACTTCCAGTCTCTTCAGCCCTAATTTGCTTCTCTTTCCTAGACAGTGGAACCAACCAAAACACTATCTTCATTTCAGCCCCCAGCTAAAACTTTTCAGTCTACAGCAGACTTTTCTTCCAGGCCCATTCACATGATCTGCCTGCCCTCGCCATCCTCCCCCACCCCATTTCCATTTCCATTTTTCTGACTTCAGGCTCGGCCACTTGATGAAGGCAAAATGTTTTCCCTACCAATTAGTTTAGCGGAAACCTCACATGTTTGGTATTGTAGCAGATAATGTTTCATTATGCTCTCTTGATTTGAACAGAGCAATCGCTGTTCCTGAAGGCAGCCAAAGCACACTCTGAAGGGTAGAGTTACTGAGTTACAGCCCAGAACCGGAGACCACAAGGGAGGCTAGACTCCAGTGAGAAAATGCATCAGCAAGTGTGGGTACATAGGAATGCTTAAGAAAAGATGTTGTGATCAGCATCAATAGATGTGTGTGTTTTGTGAATAAGAATAAGTGTATTCATGTCCCTAAAGTGCTTTCAAATTCTCTGGCTGAAAGGTGCTCTTAAGATTTGCTCTTGGGGCTCTTCCTGAAATAATATGCCATTTTATATGCAGGAAATGGTGAGTCAGAGTTTCCCTGGACCCCCACACACTGGTGGGAAGTTGTATCTTAATTGTTAAAGATCCTGAATCTGTGTTTTGTAGTATTTCTGCAGCAAAGGAGCCTAAAACAAATGGTCCAACTTACATCAGTTTCTCCGTGTCTAAAATAGACAGCCAAGGGTTGGTTACAAAGAAAATCAATACATAACAATTTATCTTTGGAGATAGGGAGTTTGAAGAGATAAACAGGCAAATGGGTAGGAAAAGAACATTCCAGGTGGAGGGAGTCAAAGACAGAATGGCCCAAAGGCAAAAGGCATCTTGGTTGTTGGAGCATCAGCTGTAGGCAAGAATGGCTGAACACAAAGTTGGAGAGACGGATCTATCCAAAGTGTTCTGTATGCCAGGATATATCCCATTTCATCCAAGAGACTGGCTGGAAGTACATGTTACACTTGTATTATGTACACTTACATTTATAATTTACATATTCTACCAACTTCTTTCATGAAACTGGAATGTCAATATCCATTTTCATTCTTCCGGTACTCTTCAGATTGTCCCAGTAGATCCCAAACTTTGAGTTTGTTACTGTTAAAAACGACACTAATCATCAGAACAATTTGTGTCTTCATTATGTCATTGAGTCCTCATGAAATCACTGGGAACAAGGCACCCACCAGTGGCTTTATTATTTCCATTATACAGATGGAAATCCTGAGGCTTAGAGATGGTATATGACACAGGAAGTGACGTATTCTTAGTTATGACCATTGAGTTTCTCTGAATATCCCAAGTATTTCTTCCAGAGCCACTCTCTCTCCCTGCACCTGTCTCTACGAAGTCATATTACATTCCAGGCTCAGCTTCTGCTGGTGGTAAAGTACCCACTTGAACTCTCCTGCATATAGATTTTATTCAATCTAACATGCAAATCTCCCTGGACTTCTATGTTTATAATAAACCATAAAAATATTTAATCAAAATGTAGGGCATTATGTATTTTATGTAATATGTTTTAACTTACCTTGTCTGGATGATTTTATTATCTTAATGTTGTCACCTAGCATGTCAGATAGCTCCTCTAGCTCTGTGTCATCCTTGAATTTGGAACCATAGTTAGCAAAGCTCTAGAGGAATGAGAAGCAGGATTTTTCTAGGAGATGGAGAGATGATGCATGCCACTGTCCTTGAGCTGTAGGAGAACATTATGCCAAATCTAGGTACTTGGGGGCATAATGCCTCCTAAAAATATATGTAGACAAGATGAATACCATACTTCACAGCTTTGCCGAGTTTCAGCTTTACCAACCTCTGCAAAACCTGGCCTCCTTTATTCTGGGACAGCCAAACTTCATTTCTGAAGAAACTCAGCATCCTTTGACCTCATACTCAGTGCTACACATTTAGCCTGACAACGTGAACCTCCCAGTCACGCCAACAATTCTGTTTGAGTCAGTAATTACCCTTCATGGTCTCCAGTGGGTATGAATTGGAGAGTTCCTTTATTTACACGCAGGGCACTATATTCGGTGCTAGGAATACAGAAGGAAAAAGACAGACCTTTGCTTGCCCTCAGAGAGGTTACTGTCTGACAGAAATTTCTCCGAGGCACTGTTTGGTTGACATTGTTTGATGTCATCGGCTTCCCTTCGACAGTTTCTATTCACCTCCCTTTAAGTCACTGTGGTGAATACATTTTCCAATTTGTCCTTCCATGGAAACATATGCTGTCAGCCTCAGAGGTAATTTCATTATCTCGGTTTAGATTCTATTTATACTGAAGTAATGGATGAGCTTTCTATATTTAAAGTTTAGAAAGCTTTGGAGTGAGAGATAATTAACTAATTCCTTCAACCCTTGTCTCTTCTTAAATAGGACAGATTTACCCATCTCCAAAGCAATTACAGCTATCCAAATGTTGGCCTTCCTTATGAGTTTTGGATCGTGACAACCATCAAAATTTGGCAAGCAGCCCCTACCTGCCTGGCAGGGAGTTATATTTAGTACACTGTGAAACTTTATTTTCCAGTTTCAGACATCCTCCACTGTTCAGTTCCAACACTCACACTTCCAAATAAGGAGATCTTCTGGAATTCTCCTGTGGCTGGTAGTTGCTTTGACAGAGGTTCTCATCAAATCCAGAGTAACCTGCACCCGCCTGCTAGGCTTCCATGGCTCAGACACAGTCTATTGTTCCTCGGTCAAATCAAACAAGTCCCGTCTTTGTTGTTTCTTTGCTTGTTTGTCAGTCTAACCAAAGTCTAAAGGAAGCCCTTTTGGCATTTAAAACCCCATAATCAAATTTTTTTAAAAAAAGAAGAATTGAAAAATTTTGAAGTGAGATTCAGATGGTGTTTACTCAACGGTTTTCACTACAACCTGGAAAATGGCACCTGAGAATTATATTTTAAAACCTGATGTGGTGCTGACATTCGATTAAAATGCTGGATTTGTATGAAAATCCAGAATTTGTCCTCATACTGTCTTTTTATTTATTTGTTTGGTTTTTTCTTTAATTGATGTTAGAGAGAGAGGAAGGGAGAGGGAGAGAGAGATAGAAACATCTGTGAGAGAGAACACCAATTGGCTGCCTCCTGCATGCCCCCCCACAGGGGATCGGGTCCACAACCTGGGCATGTGCCCTGACCGGGAACTGAACTGGCGACCTCTTGGTGCATGGGTCCACGCTCAACCACCGGGCCACACCAGCTGGGCTATCCTCATACTTTCCTTCCTTGTCCATGTGCTTTGTTTCTAAACATTCTTGAGTAGTCATGTGATGAAATCTAGGGTACCACAGTACACTAGTTAAGTCCCTTCTCCTTCTTTCCTCCCAACTCCAACCTCTTCTCTTAATGCTGTATGCCTTTGGAAAAAGTGACAATTATGGTCTTCCAACCCCTCATCCACAGCATAAGGACAGTAAAGTATCTGCCACACTCTCTCAAAAGGCTGTTGTGAAGAATGAATGAGATTGCCGCTAACTGTTCCAAGAGATGCATTGACTGCAGACCAGAGACGAGTAGTACACAATAAATGGCGGATGGTTGAATGGATGAATGGGTGAATGTATGAGAGCCATATAAGAAGGAAAATATTGTATTTACGGGAGGCAGGCCACAGCAGCAGTGCTCACTTAAAGGAAGCCAAACTATAGGTTTTGCCAAAGCCTTTTATGTTCATAGTGACTTTTCCACGAAGGGGATTCTGGCTGAAGCATTTCCTGGGACTGGACATCTGAGAACACACTTAGGGAATCATGATCAGGTCAGTCAAGAATGACGTAACAGATTGTTGAGTGGGACTTTGCCTGTTGCTCCAAAATTATGAGTAGGAACCAAAGCTCTAAGAAATCATTAGGATCCCAGAGCATCTATATAGAGTCTCAAGTAACCACAGGCAGAAACCTCCACTGGGGGTTTATTAAGAGGCACGTATGCTGTTTCCTACCCTCACCCCAGCTCCCCCACCAACTTCCCATATCAATCAATGTAAGAAGACACTTTGAATGAGAGGGAAGAAGAGTTGGAAATTTGTCAAAGTCACGAGTTGCTGGACTAGTAGAATGTACAGTGAAGCCTTCCTATGCTTTCTGAAGCCAAGAAGAGGGAGTGGCTCCAAGGGAACCACACAGATGATGGGCTGCCTGCTCAGGCAGCTTGCTCTGCCCTGGCGTGGAGATAGCAGGGGAGCAGTAATGGCAGAATGACAGAGGGGAGACAATGCATCCTCGGCCCCCACCCTTTAGTGAGGATGTATGAATTCCCACAGGTCAAATAAGAACCAAGAAGGGAGTACCCTGAGTATAAAGAGCCACCTGGGATGTAGACTGGGGCCAGAGACCACAGCATCAAAGGCTGTAAGGTGCACAGCCAAACGGGGCACCTGAGGGATTTAAGACATTAGCTGGCATGTCTCACATTAGGCAACTGTGGAAGCCCTCACAGGCCTAAAGAAGGGCTCACATAGGCCCTGAAGGAAGCCAGCACTTGGATCCTTCCTAGGAGAAGGTATGAGGAACAGTAGGTGTTACCAAAGAGGCAAAGACACCAACAATTGAGCAACACCTATGTCCTTCTTTTTACATACCTCCAAGTCCCAGTGCACACTCAGGTCAGAGGAGGCAATGCTAGAGCTTACAATGGCCTTAAATCGTTGCAAGTGGAAAACAGAAATCTACTGGAACTTCCCAAGATCATGCCAAGGGTTAGGGGTACCAAAAATACAGGGTAAGCTGTTTGGTATTTATCAACAAGGGGCAGCTAGAGAATGAGATCATCGAAAAGGAGTCCCCGTTTCTGGTACTGTGGAAGCAGGTGGTGCAGAATCAGTTTGGCAGGTGGCACCGAAGTGGCTGGGGCACCGCAGCTGGTCGGTGATGGATCCTTCATTCGACTCACATCTCTCCCCGGACCCCGTGTTTTCAGCACTCTTCCCAGAGTGCAAGGTGGAAAGAGCTCAGCAGCTACCCAGCCCCACGGACTGTTTCCCCATAATCTGCCCTCTCACTGTCCAGTGTCAGACTGAAGACCAGTCCACATCGGGATCATCCCACTGCTGGGAATCACCCTCATCCCTCAGTGGGAGCTGTCCTCAGAGTTCTCACTCTCGCATGCTCCTTTTGAACCACATACACGTCGCCAGGCTAAATGGACCAAGAGCCATTATTGTCAATGGCCTGCCTGAAATGGAGAAATAGACAAGTAGCTGTGTAGAAGATGTAAAATTGGAAAGGAAATACAACAACCTTAAGACCATCAACCATTTTATCCTTGGTCAGGTACATTCTACTGGAATGTTGGAATGTTTCTCCAGATTGAATAACTTCTACTTCAAGCTATTGGCCTATGTCAAGTCTTCTGTGTACAATATTTTAATCACACGTTGGTAAATTTTTTTTCTGTCAAAAGTCGGATAGTAACTATTTTGGGGTTTGTGGTCCACACGGTCACTATGGCAACTACTCAACTCTGCCACCGTAGTGCAAATACAGCCATAAACAATACACATATGAATTAGTATAGTTGTGCTCTAATAAATATTTATTTACAAAAGCAGATGGCCGGTTGGACTTGACCTATGGGCTATATGTAGCTGACTTCTATACTAGAAAATCTTGCTGTGGAATTTTTAAAGGAAATTTTATTGGACTTTTATCACACTTATGAAAAATACACACATGCTTATTAGAGAAAAGAATTGCAATACAGAATAACATGAAGAAAAATTACTAGCATCCTCAGATAATCACTATTAAATCAATGTATTTTCTTTTCATTTTTAATAAGTTGTTTTATATACTGTGGACCTACTATTTAAACAGTTTTATTACACTGCTTTTATCCTTAACGTGACATCGTAAGCTTTTAATATGTTATTGCAAACTCTTTCTTGGCATTATTTTTAATAGCTGCATAATATTTCATTGAATAAATGGGCCAAAGTGCAAGTTGCATAAGCAACCCTTTCTCTTCTTTTAGTTATTTAGGGTGTTCCTTATTATTTTTTTTCTATTGAAAAAAATATACTAAAGGGAAGCACATTTATAGCTTTCCCCTGTATTTTAAGTTACTTCCATAGGTTAGATGTTAAGAAATAAAATTATTAGATAGAGGTTTTCAGCACTTGAAGGCCCTTATTATGTACTGCTCGGTGACTTTCAAAAGGTCATTGCCATCTGCATTCCCAACAGTAGCATATAACCATGTTTATTTTAATGAATCCTTAGCATAACTAGGGCTTATCATTAAAAGGGAAAAAATAATCTGTGTTGCATCATGTAAAAAACAGTGGCATCATTGTTTTAATTTATTTTTTTGTTGGGCATATTTCCTTGTTTATTATCCATTTATTATTTTCCTCTTTGTGATGTGTATATTTATAACAAGGCCATTTTGTAGCATGATGATTAATCTTAAGTACAAACATAAGGCGAGAGAAATTTTCTTCATAAAAATAAGAGCTATGATTTGCTGAATGCTTACCATGTGCCAGACGATGATGTATAGTTGTGTTTGTGTGTGTCATTTTATTTAAACCTCACAGTGACATTATATGGTTGCTATCTGAGCCTTTTAATGTAGGCTGACCTCCCATATGCACTGAGTGGCACATTAAACAGAGTTCAAAAATGGATTTAGTTTGCGTTTGCTCTACACGTAGCTCTATGTACTCCCCAATAACACCAGCTTGCATTTATTAAGACCTTAGACCCCAGGAATTGTGCTACATATTTTACATGTATTATCTCAGTTAAATCACATAATAACTCTATCATGTGGGTATTATTCTTCCAATTTTACCAGCCAAGAAGCCAAGGTTGGGGGAAACGGAATACTTTTTGTCAGTCACTGTGACTTGTAAGTGGTCTGGGCAGGAACCCCGGGGTGCCAGCCTGCAAAGCCCATCCTGGAACATGTGCCGCTCTGCACCTGTGCCCTGGGTTCTGGTTCCTTGGCCTTGACACTTCTTCATCTTTCTTATACCTTTGTTTGGGGATGTTGATGGATGCTTCTTTTGGCTTCTTGGTTTTGCCACAAACATACACCTCACATGCACACAGACACAGGGAAACACGCATGCATATATGCACGTGCACACACATGCATACACACACGTTCACAGCTTCAGAGAGCAGACCCTTTGTTCCAGCACACTTTCCAGGGTGGGAGGGCAGGGCTGCAGATGGCAAGCCCCTCCTGTGTGGAATTTGATGTTTAATGTTTTGATATTTGAGTTCTTTCGCTGAGGAAATTCTGGGATTTTGAAAAGCTTCATTAAACACCACCTTGCTTCAGTAGGCAGTACTCTTGATTCTAAAATAATTTACATAAGCAAGGTGGACCCAGATTTCAACTTTAGCATCACTAGGGCTTATTGTTAAGAGAAAAACAAGTTTGTGTTGAATTATGTAAATACAGGTAGCATTGTTCTAATTGAAAGGTGAGATTACACAATTTTAATAATGCTGGCTGTCCTCTTTTTCATGTGTGGGGAACTTCATAGTCAAATCTCTTTCTTCTCTATGCAAATGAGCTACAACCAAAGGGCATAGCTGATCTCCACCCTTCTAATCCCCTTCCAGGGTCTTCTTACTTCCTTCTTGGCCCAGGTAAGGAACCACATATTTGAATATCGTGTAGGCTTTAGGTTTTAAATTTGGTTGTGGTTTGTACTGAGAAAAACTGCCTGGTACTGGCAGGGTCCACCTCCACAGGTTGTGTTTACCTACAAGTTCAAAGAGGCAGAGTCTCGTTCCAATCTATTCTCAGAATCTGGGTATTGTTGGACTGGTGCCCATTCTGCTTAAGTGGAGTGTTGCCAACAGGAGATGACTTGGGCATTCCAAATGGTCAGTGCTGGGTTCTTCATTTGTCTCTCATTTCGCCCTGGATTCCGTGGGTTCAGCCACTCTGCCCAAACACTCTGCGAAGAGCTCAGCCCTTGCCCAGCCCCACTGTCTGTTTCTCCATAATATGCCCTCCAAATTCTGTCTGGTCTCAGATTGAATACCACCCAAGGGGCTCGGGATGCCTGAGCAACATCACCTCCTATCTGGATAATTTAACTGGCAGGAATCATCCTTATCTTTCAATAAAATCTTCCCTCTTTGGAGTTCGTGCTCTTGTGTGCTTCTTTGGAACACTACATACTGCAGGGCTAAATTGACTAATAGAAAAATGTTAGCAGTGACCTGTCTTAAATGAAGAAATCTAGAGGCATCTGTGTAGACATTATACAATTGGAATAGACAAACAGCCAGCTTAAAATACCAGCCATTTCATTGTTCACCAGGCACTTTCTAGTGGGATGTTGAGATGCCTCTCCAGGTTGCATACCATCAATTACTAAGCTGTTGTGTTGCATCATGGCCTGAGCTGGGTGAAGAGTGAGGTCTTCAAAGGCTCCTGCATTGGGAGGCTTGTGGCCGTGTCCACCTTCCTGGGCATTCTGTGAAGCTCTATACTGCAATCTCTTCCTCGGTCAGCAGTGCTGTGCTTAGAGTATCTGCAACATAGTGGCCCCCACCTAGAATGGAGAGAGCCGCCCAGGCAGGGAGATTACTCAGGGCTGCCTCATTTCTGTAATAACACTGTATAAGGTACCCTGATTGCCCTCAAGTTCAGTGAGCCAGAAAGAAGGACCATAGACCATACCGTGATTTTAAATTCAAGAAATCTGTGGAGCGTTGGAGGCAACCACTGCCTCGCCCACGTGACCCTGCTTCCCAATTCCAAATCCTTAATGACCGCTCCATATAGACACAGTTTCTGATGTTGGAAAACAGCAGACCTTTCACTAGGCCTGGAATGGAATACCTCTGGTTTGAGTCCTGCCTGTGGCTCTTACAAATCTTGTCTATTTGGGAAGATCCCATAATCCACTGAAACCTCGATTTCCTCCTGGGAGTAATAGTACGTCTTGCAGAACATTTGTGAGACTTCAGCATTCTAAAGTATGGGGAAATTCAAGTCATAGAACTTGAAACATAATGTATATCCATAATGTTGTATACTGGCTGCATGTCTTTTCTCCTTTTCTATTTACTCCTTCCCTCCTCCTCCTTTTTCCCCGTTCTTCTTTTGGAGTCCTTCCATCTTTCTTCCATGCAGTCTATTTATTAGTGAAAATCCACCCCTTTTTTGCAAGCACAGTCTTGTTTTGGAAGGCTAGTCTGAATCCTGGGAGGTGGTAAAGATGTGTATTATAAAATGAAGAAGGGAAAGTGAATGAAAATGTCCTTTGAGATTATGAACCTGTAGTGACATCTCTGAAAACCAAGGACAAAACAAGGCTGATCTTTGTTTGGGTCCTAGATTTACAATCCATCTCTCAGCAGAGAGCTTAGTGACCTCCACCCCCACCTCTCCCACTCATGGATGACTCTAGCTTCTTCTGAACTATTGGTTCTCAAAATGTGGTGCCCAGACCAGCAGCAGCATCATCACCAGGGAACTGATTAGGAACGCTGATTTTTGGCACCCATTCCAGAACTACCAAATCAGAAACTCTGAGGGGGGTAGCCAGTTATCTATGCTTTTAAATGTCCTCCAACTGATTCTGATGAGCACTGCAGTTTGAGGACCAGCTCAGGTTGCCCTTCCTGCACCAGGATGTGAGAGGCAGCCAGAAACTTGACACTGGCTTTTCGAGGCTTCTCAAACAAGCTTCATACCATGTGAGGTGCAGGTTCGCTGACTAAACTTACTCCCCCAGGCTATGACTCTGATATGGGTGAAGGATGTTGATTCATCTGACATGAATCTGAAAATGTTTCTCCAATAAATGCTTTTGAAGTGTCTGAGTTAAATAAACATTTGCAATGAACCCAAACTTTCTACTTGGCCTCTTTCATCAAGTCCCTATCAAAATCTTCTCTTGGATCATGCTCAAAGAAGATTATGAAGACAACACGGGCTTGTAACCCCTGCTTCCCAGGTCATAGGATTCATGAGCTCTGAGAACCCTACTGCTGTATATTTTCATAGCTATCATCCTTTCTCACAGTACTGAGGACAAACATTCCTTTTTAACAAAAATGTACATAGAAAATTTTAATGCCCACTACTGTCCTGTAATATATACAGAATTTTTATTTCTAGATCGGGAAGTCAAAGTTCAGAGTGGTCACTGTCACACGTGCTGTTGACTTTCTACTCCACATCACCAAAGTCCCCCGCTGAGTTCACCTGAAACGGACAGCTTTTGACTTCAAGTACTTTTAATTCACATGCACGGCAGCCTTGCAGTGCCAGGGATGACTCTCACACAGTGAGAGGAAAGAATATGACTAAATATTCCAGCTGCTCTGGCCCTTAGCAGGACCATTCTGAGCTACATTTTGGAGGATTCCTGAGATGGTCTCTAAAGGATTGAGTTCCAGAGGTCCATAGTAATAATGTATCATTCAGACACTTATTATTGTTTTGTCTCCTTTATCTCTTACCTTCCTCATCCCCGCCATTATTTGGGATTCAATTCCAAATAAACTCATTGCTCCAAGGTTGTTTTTTTTTTTTTTCCAGATGTGTTTCAGGAATTCATAGACAGCTGAGTGATTTGATCAAGGTCATACATATAGTTAAGGCACACTAGGATTCATCCTCTTTCTTTTATCTTGCAAAGAAAGTGCATTAGTATCCTGGTGATGAGTTTAGTGCTTATCTATTTTTGTCAACACCCCCTAGAGCCTAGCATTGTGCAAATACATTAGAAGTGATTAAGACTTATTTGATAAACCAGTAGCTATTGGATTCCCACAAATCCCAAACCCATCAGCCTTTTGTGTCACAAGTTACCTTTCACAGTGCACTTTTCCTGAATTCTATTACTGTTGATCTCCCCAACACCTGTATGACGTGGGAAGGAGCATGATCCATAATGAATTCTTAGTTTGTTGAATCAATGAGTAAATCATGTTGTGCATTTCAGATTAGGAAATAGGGCCCCAAATGTTTAATACTATCCGACGTCACATCACTGGTTCACACCCCCGGAGGACTAAAAGCCCAGTTGCTTCAGGTCTTATCTCATGCTTTCTTTAACTTCATATCGTAACACCCTTGAAGGTCAAATGCTTTTCCAATAACTTTAATCACTGAAAGAAAAATTGTATTGTTTAGAGCAATCTGTTATTATGGATACTATTCAAAGGAAGCAATTATCCAGAACGAATTTATACTGAAATGTTCTAGTTTGAGTTTGGGGGCAGATGAGGTCTTTTGGCAGCTGAATATGAAAAATGTAGTGATTGGTACAGTGAGCACTCTGGGTAGATTTTGACCAGAGCACAACTCTAAGCAAAAATCTTGTAGAGGCTATAATAATCTCTAGCTACAGTTCTCCGAAATGATGGCAATGTGTGATGACACATTCTTATCTATGAGTCAGTAAACATGTTTTGTACTCTGTTATGTGCAGACCCCTAGGGTAGGTGCTTTTCAAAAGACATGTGTGATGGGTTCTTTGCCATCAAGATAATTTTTTTATATCTATTTCTTTCCGTGTTCTACCACCACCGTAAATACAGGCCACCATTCTAATGTTAAGACATTATCATCTCTTGTGAATATAATGAAATAGCTCCTTACCTGATGTTTGCATTAGGTTTTTGATAAATACCCTTTGTCAAGTTATGGAAGTTTGTTTTTATTGTTTGTTAAGATACTGAAATGTATCAAATGATTATGCTTCATCTATTGAGATACTCATAAGATATTTTTTCTTTAATCTGTTAATGCAATAAACTGTTTTAAATTAATTTTCTAATGTTAAACCAACCTTGATTTCTTTGGGGGAAGAAACAAGTTGGTCATGATATATTTTTATACATATAAAATAGTATATTGGAGGAGTAACTACAAAGAGAATAGAATGAAGCCCTCTATGCAAATATGATGGATAATGAAGTAAAGGGAAAGGGGTCAGTTGTCTATCTGTTTTCTATAGATATTTAAATGTTGACACACACCCTCTGTAGTCTTCTCTCGGCAACACATCCCCCAGATAGCTTTATTCTTGTGTCCATTTCCAGAATCAACACTTAAATTATTGTTGATTTAACTTGTCCCTTTTATTCACTATGAAGGTGCAGAGTTTATATCCTTTAGCGTGTAGCAAAACCTAGAAATAATTGTTCAATGTATGAATGAGAAGTTGGCCTTCATACGAGGTAGCATCTACCCTTGTGAAGTCCACGGTGTACTTTATATTTTCAAAATGAGTTTGATAACCACCCAGGTCACAGCCTTTTAATTTTTCAAAGTTAAAACCAAAAACAGAGAATATACTTCTAGAAAGTTCCTACAGGACCCAAAGCCCTGATGATAACAACTGTAAACTAAAAACAATATGAAACAACAACTACAGGAAGGCACTGAAAAGTGGATAAAAATAGGCCAATTCTGTAGGGAAGATAAAACTTGGAGAAAAGGAAGGTATGGTATAAGTTACCCATTCTTTACAGCTTTTAGCCTGGTAGAAGACTGAATCGGTGCCACACAGGGTAGCTAACACTCCAACAGAAAATATATGGAATTTCTGACAAAATGGCAGTGTTCGTGGAAACCAGAGCCACTGGAAAGTGAGGGATTGAAGGATTTCTGGAAGCAAGAGAGCCAGAGATAAGGAGCCCACAATTTCAGCTGCTGGCTGAACCATTCTTGTGTTAGGCAGACTAAAAGCAACATAGTTAAAGACAAAAGAGCTAAACAGAGCTGCCCCTCAAGAGACAGATTTGACCATATGAATCCAACTAAGTTTATTTCTTGTTAAAACAAAAGACTTTTGGAGAAATGCAACAGAGTTCAGAATGCAATCCAACAATATTATTTGATATATTAAAATATAAATAAAAGTGTGCTCATTTTCAAGAGAAAAGACAATCTATGGGCCAAACCTGAGATACCCTTGATGTTAGAATTTGCAATCAATGAACTTTAAGCAGCTACTATAACTGTGTTCAGTGAAGTAAAGGAAAAGATGGTCATAGTGAATGAAAAGATAGGACATTTCAGTCAATAAACAGAACTATAAAAAAGAAACAAAAATTCTAGAAATAAAACACAATTGAAATAAAAATTTTACTGGATGAACTCAACATTAAAATGAAGAAAATAATCAGTGAACTTGAAGATAGACTGATAGAAATGATCCAGTCTAAAGTAAACCAGTGGGGCCATGCCAAGCTCTAACCTGTATGTGAGAGTCAAACAAGAAAAGGAAATAATGAAATAGAAATTTTATTTTTCTTGAATTGCTAAAACATTTGTAATTTTCTGAAAGACTTAAATTTGCTTATTCATGAAGCTCAGTAAACCTTAAACATGATAAATACAAGGAAAACACATAGGCACATTATGAATAAGCTGCTGAAAATTAAAGATAAAGAGAATCTATAAAGCAGCCAGAGTAAAATGACATGTTACTTATAGAGGAACAACAATTTAAATGACAACTGGCTTTCATCAGGAACTATGGAGGTCAACACACACACACACACACACACACACATCATGTTTAAACTGCTAAAAGAAAACAAAACAAAACTGTGAACTCAGAATCCTCTATTCAATAGCTATATCCTTCAAGAAAAAGTTCTATATATAAAAACATTTGCCAATAAAGAAAAGTTAAGGCAATTTGTTGTCACTGCATTTGGATTATAATAAAGGCTCAAGAAGTTCTTTCCACAAAAGAAAATGAAACTAGAGGGAGAGTTAGAGCTCCAGGAACAAATCAAAAGTATCAGAAATTGTAACTATAAAATAATAATTTTTCTATTTAAAAATGCATGTTATTATTTACAACAAAAATTATAACATTGTCTTGGGGGCTTTAATACTATGTATAGACATTATAAATATATCTCAACTCTGGTGGGGAAAATGGATCTATATGGATGTAAATTTTCTATATTTTGTATGAAATGGAACAATATGAATTCTAAATATACTGTGAAAAATTAAAAATATATGTTGTGTTTTCTAGATCAATCACTAAGAAGTTTATGCAAATCTGTGTAAGTGA
This sequence comes from Tadarida brasiliensis, assembly GCA_030848825.1. Lineage (NCBI taxonomy): Eukaryota > Metazoa > Chordata > Mammalia > Chiroptera > Molossidae > Tadarida > Tadarida brasiliensis. The sequence continues at coordinate 61,459,523 of CM061272.1, forward strand.
AATGACTAGCAGATAATACGTAAAAGAGGAGAAGAGCATCATTAGAAGGCAAGATCCACTAGGAAGGGATTTTTGCCTATTGCTTTATCTCTTTAACAGTGCTTGGCACAAGGCTGATGCTCAATATATGTTTTATGATAAATAAATAAATGAATATTATGCCCTGAAAATATGCTATTAATAGCCCTTTAACTTAGATGCTTTTCCCCCTTCTTTTTTATATTTATTATAGGTTTTCAGGGAAACAAAAACTTAGAGAAAATACAGTATATTGCTATTGATTATTTTTTGAGGTGGAGTGGGGAGGTAGAAAGATGGATGGTATGATGGGAGTCAGGATTATATACTAGTTAGAAGTATAGTTCTAAAATCAGACTGCCCCAGCTCGATTCTTGATACTACCACTTACTGTGTGTCTTGAGGCACGTTAATTATTCTCTCTGACATCCATTTTCTATGTGTAAAACGAGAGCAATAGCACCTATATCAGAAAGTTGTCAACAGGATCCAATTAGAAGATACCAATAAAGGGCTTAATATAGTTCCTGGGACCTAGTAGGTACTCATACATTTTAATGATGTTTTTTCTTAAGTTTCCAAGCTTTTTGTAATGCATAATTTTACTTTTAGCATGAAAGAATGTTTTAATCATTATGTTGTTCCATTTCTTAACAACTCCGATTGTAAACATTTCAAAAGAGCTGACAAAAAAGCTATCCTGGAAGTAATAAATGATTATATCAAGGGTGTAAGATATAAGGTTAATATACCAAAGTTAATCACTATCTTATATACAATCAATGAATAAGTGAAATTTGAAATTAAAAACACTTATTATTTATATTAGCACTCCTCTAAAATAAAATACTTAGGTATCAATCTAACAAAATATATACAAGACCTATATGAGGAAAACTCTGACAAGAGCTATCTAAGTAAAAAGAAAGAAATGAAAGGGTACTTCATGTTCATGGATACGAAGACTCAATATGTCAGGATATCAGTTCTTTCCAGTTTGAGGTATAGATTTAATATAATCCCAATCAAACTCTCAGCAAGTTTTTTGTGGATATCAACAAACTGATTCTAAAGTTTATACGGAGAGGGAAAACCCCAGAGTAGCCAACTCAATATTAAAGAAGAAAAACAAAGTCAGAGGACTAATGTTATCTGACGTCAAGACAGACTATACAGCTACAGTAATCAAAACAGTGTGGTATTCCTAGAAGTGGGATCACTGGGTCAAATGGCAGTTCAATTTTTAACTTTTTGAGGTAACACCATAGTGTTTTCCATAGCGGCTGTACCAGTCTGCATTCCCACCAGCAGTGTACTAGAGTCCCCTTTTCTCCACACTCTCGTCAGCCTTGTTGTTTGATGATTTGTTGATGGCGGCCATTCTGACAGGTGTGAAGTGATACCTCATAGTTGTTTTAATTTGCATCTTTCTGATGATTAGTGATGTTGCGCATTTTTTCATATGTCTCTTGGCCATTTGTATGTCCTGTTTGGAGAGGTGTCTATTTAGGTCCTTTGCCCATTTTATCCCACTTCTAGGAATATATCCTAAGAAGCCTGAAACATCAATCAGAATGAATATATGTACCCCTATGTTCATAGCAGCACTATTTACAATAGCTAAGATCTGGAAACAACCCAAGTGTCCATCAGTAGATGAATGGATAAAAAAGCTGTGGTACATGTACTCAATGGAATACTATGCAGCTGTAAGAAAGAAAGATCTCTTATCCTTTGAGATGACATGGAGGGACCTGGAGAGTATTATGCTAAGCGAAACAAGCCAAGCAGAGAAAGACAAATATCACATGGTCTCACTTATTTGTGGACTATAACAAACTAAACAAACTAATGAACAAAATTGACCCAGAGACATAGAGATAGGGTACAGACTGACAAATCTCAGAAGAGGGGATGTTGGGGGGGGGCGGGAGATAAACCACAGAACTTATATGCATGTATGCATAACCTGTGGACATAGACAACAAAGCTAGGCATGGGGTGAGGGGATGGGGAGGGGGGTGTCAATGGGGGAAAAAGGAGAAACATCTGTAACAAAAACAAATTAATAACAATGATTTTAAAAAAACAATGTGGTATTGGTGAAAGAATAGCCAACAGATCAATGTAGCAGAACAGAGTACCTAGAAACAGACCCACATAAATATAGTCAATTTATCTTTGACAAAAGTTCAAAGACAATACACTGGAGCAAAGATCGTCTTTGTAATAAATGGTGCTGGAACAACTGGACTTCTACATTGAAATCATCATCATCATCATCATCATTATCATCATCATCATCACCACTGTCTAGATACAGACCTTACAAAAGTAAAAAAAATAACTCTAAATGGATCATAGACTTAAGTGTAAAATGCAAAGTTATCAAATAGCTAGAAGATAAATATCTTAACTCAGACTGCTATAACAAAATGTCATAGACATAAACAAAAAATATTTATTGTCACAGATCTGAAAGCTGGGAAGCCCATGACAAGGTACCAGTAGATTCAGTTCCTGGAGAGGGTCCTCTTCCAGGTTTGTAGACTGCTTCTTGCTTTGTCATGGTGGAGAGAGAAAGCGAAAGAGAGTAAGAAAAAATATGCTCTGTTCTTCTTCATCTCCTTATAAGGACACCAATTCCATCATGAGGTCCCCACCCTCATGACCTCATTTAAACCTAATTAACTTCCAACAGCCCCACCTCCAAATACCATAAAATTAAAGGTTAGGGCTTCAATATATGAATTTTGAGGGGACAGAAACATTCAATCCATAACAACATATAAGAGAAAACCTAACTGACCTTAGATACGGAGATGACATTTTAGATACAAGACCAAAAGAAGAATCTATAAAAGAAATAATTGATAAGCTGAAATTCATTAAAAGTAAAAACTTCTGCTCTGTGAAAATCATTGTAAAGAAAATGAGAAGACACAGACTGGAAGAAAATACCTGCAAAAGACACATTGATAAATGACTGTTACCCAAAACATGCAAAGAACCCAAAGTTCTGAACAGGCATCTCACCAAAGAAGATGCACAGATTGCAAGTAAACATATGAAAAGATATTTAACATCATATGTTATTAGGGGATTGCAAATTGAAACAATAATGAGATATTACTACACCTATTGCAATGGCCAAAATTCTGAACACTGACAACACCAAATGCTGATGAGGGTGTGGAACCACAGGAATTCTCCTTCCTTGCTGGTGGGAATGAACAATGGTACAAACACTCTGGAAGGGAGTTTGGCATTTTCTTACAGAACTAGTCATACTCTTATCGTACAATCCAACAGTGGTGCTCCTTGGTATTTACTGAGAAGAATAGAAAACTTACATTTATGGAAAGGTACCCAGATCTTTATAGCAGCTTTATATATCATTGCCAAAACTTTGATACAGCCAAGATGTCCTTCAATAGGTAAATAGGTAAATACACTATGGTATATCCGGACAATGGAATATGATTCTAGGCTAAAAGGAAATTAGCTATCAAGCCATGAAAAGACACGAAGGAAACCTAAATGTATATTGCTAAGTGAAAGAAGTCAGTCTGAAAAGGCTACATACTGTATTATTCCAACTAGATGACATTCTGAAAGACAAATACAGTGGAGACAGTAAAAGATCGGTAGCTGTCATGGTTTAGGGGAGGGAGAGACGAATAATCAGAGCATTGAGGTTTTTTTAGGGCAGTGAAACTATTCTATATGACACTACACTAGTGTATATGTTTCACTATGTATTTGTCAAAACTCATAGAATGTATGACACCAGGAGTGAATTCTAATGTAAAATGTGTACTTTGGGTGATAACGATGTGTCGATGTCATGGATTATAACATATCCTTCTGTGGTGCAGGGTGTAGATAGTGGCAGAGGTTGTGTACCTGTGCGGACAGAGGGTAGATAGGAACTCTCTGTACTTTTCACTTCATTTGCTGTGAACCTAATACTGCTCTGAAAAGTAGAGTTTATTAACTTAAGAAAAGTATATGGTTTGGAATTTTAAAAAAAGAAGCTTTGGCTCTTGCCTCCTAAAAAAAAGACGAAAAAGAAAAAAAAAAAAAACCCACAGGGAGGGATAGGTAAGATTGAGAACAGAGTGATTGTGAGTGCTGGCCATTAAACTCTGCCACACCTGTCAATTACTCCTGGTCACTAGGCCATCAGAGTGTACTTATTTGGACGTCTTAAGGCAGTGGTTCTCAAAGTGTGGTCCTGGACCTGCCGTGTCAGCATTATCCAGCAATGGCTTAGAAATGCACATTCTCAGGCTCTACTTCAGTTCACTGAATCAGAAACTCTGGGGATTGGCCCCAGATATCATGTTTTGATGCCCTCCAGGTTGTTCTAACACTTACAAATGCTTCAGAATGACTACCTTAAGATGGGGAGCTGCTGAGTTCAACTAAGTTATTACCTGAGTGTTCAACAGTAATTAGGGTCTGTGGTTGCATGCAACAGAAACGGTCCCAGGCTGCCTTTAATAGAAATAAAAATATTTTACTGGAAGTTTACCTATGGGTAATTTCCAGAATAAAAAAAAATAAAAATAAAAATACAAAAAAGAAACAACCAGATCTCAGGAAGAGAAACCCACAAAACAGAATCTCATAAGGAGTGTTTTAAAATTGATGTTCATTCAACTGCCTTCTGCACACGGGTGCTTTAACTGAAATCCAGAATGCTAGAATATGTTACTGAACTAGAGGGTTTTATTTGCCTCTCACACCAAAGCTTAATAAAACTCAAACAGGAGTTTACAGCAAAAATAAAAATAAAGGTTTACTTAAGGAAATAGTGCCAAGCCCTAAGACACAGGTGAGCTAACACTCTAAGTCCTGGCTCCCCCATGGCGCCTAAGGGGGTAGATTATATAAGGCAAAAGTCATCAATCATGGCGACTAATGGAGTTGGGGTCATGGGCTGTACTGATTGGTTGGGGCCAGGGTAGGGAGTAGTTGATCATTGTATCAAATCCTGATGTCAGCCATGGTGTATTCTGTCTAGGTTCGTGAGGGTGTGGTCTGGTAGGGTCATTCCGCTTTCCTGAGCCTGAATCTGAAACACAACTGAAGTAAAGATTTTATCTTCACTTTGACTGTAACTCTATTCCCTCGATTAACAGACCTGAGGCCTTTTCTTTTTCTTTTTTTTTTTTTGGTACGTGCCCCTAGCGGAAACCGAACCCGGGACTCTCTGGTCCGCAGGCCGACGCTCCAACCGCTGAGCCAAACCGGCCAGGGCCTGAGGCCTTTTCTTAAGACAGTGTAATGCTGACCAGAACCTGATGTCCTAAAGGCTCAATGATTAAGAGACTGGACATGCAGTGTACCATGGTGCTGTTAGACTGGACAAAGCTAGCTTGAATTAAGGAAAATGTTGTATTAAAGAAATAAAGTTCCTGTGTAGTTACAAATAGAGCCTGCAAATGGCAGGGAGGAGAGGTGGCACTGTGACTCACTTCCCAGCGGGTCCAAGAGGCATGGCAGGTGTAGGGAGATGAGCAGTGGGGCAGGCATAACACCCTCTTGAACCATAGCAGGGTGGTGTGACAAAGTGTAAGGTCCATGGGGTTTAACATTAAACGTGTTTGGGTTTGAGTCTCAAGTCTGCTGCTTATTAACACTGGTACCTTGGAGAAAGTATTTAACCTGTCTCAGCATCAGTTAAAAACTGAGCTGGGTGGATATGATCAGAGAAAATGTAGACAAAGCACTTGGCACGTAGTAGGTGGTAACTTTCATGACTGTCACCAATCTTCAAAGCATCAACTGTTGTTTATTTCATTTCCCACAGGTTTGGAGAGTTTCTTAGATACCACCTATGTATTCCCTAAGTGTTACCCAGTGGTACCCCAGGGGTCAGAACAGGTTGCTACTCTTCCTAACATGTCCTGGACGGCCAGAGATTAAATTCAGCTGTAGAAAATTGAGCTGAAGGTGGGGAAAAGGAGGCTTTGGTATAAAGTCATTAGAAGCTGGCCTACCAGTTGTATTCCAGCAAGGGGAATGAGTCACCATTTCCCTGCCAACATGTATGTATAAATACATAGCCAGGTTAAGCAACCGCCCATTCTTGCTTTATTCTCTGTGGTCCTACCCTGCTGTCATAGCAGCAGCTTGTGAAATGATGAAAAATGCCACGGCTGCATGACCTAATTCAGGCCGGGTGCTTCCAGCAGGGAACATGTGTGGGCCTCTCACTTTCCGACACACACTCACCACCTAGAGCAATCAGCAGGGATTTTGAAACAGGTCCTTATGGAAATAAATCCAGGGCCCTACACCTACTCATTACATAACTTGAGGTTAAGGAAACAGAGTCCTGTGGATGGGTGTGCCTGGGTATGCAAGCCAGAGAGATAGACTCAAGATACCAGAGCCCTACCCTATCCTTACTAAGCAGAAAAGGGAAGCCAGAAATGGCCTTCTTATCATGGATGGCTAGAACGTTCTCTTCCGAAGAAAGTCAGGTGGGAGAAGGAAAGAGAAGATTAACATCTGTGAGCACCTACTATGTATTAAAAAACAGGTGTGGTGATTTTGCTAAATTTATCTCGATCTTCACAACAACAGTTCCCACTTTTTTTTTTTTTGAGCTGATCTGGATGAGGTCATAATCCTCAACCCATGGATGGTACAATTAAAGCTCAGAATGGTGGAATCCAATTGCTAGTGAATGGCAGTGGCTCATGACACACCTGTGTGCCACAGGTCCACATTCAAGCTCAACACCTGGTTGGAGTGGGCAAGAAACAGGGCCAGGCCTCCAGTCCTACTGGGCCCTACGCCAGTGTGGTGGTATGAGATGAAAGTCATTCACCTTCACGTGATATGATCCACGGGTTACCAGGAATAAATTCACCTTCTGTTGCATCTTTTTGGAGCAGAAAAAGGTGAATACCATCCCGAGTAGCCAAAATGTAAAAGGGGCTATAAACCTGATACAAAGAGATCAATCAACTTGGGAGCTTCCCTTCATTTTTCCACAAGCTTCTCAGCAAGAAAGAGGGCTATAGACTCAAAAAGGAGTAAAAAAGGAAAAAAAAAAAAAAAAAAAAAAAAAGCCTTTGCTGTATTATCCAGACACAAGTTGGTTTTTTTTCTTACTGTTTATTTTTAAATCTTGACAATGCAGTGACCATGAAAAGATAATTTTTTCAGTGTCCTCTGAAATCCAATATGTTAGTGTCCAATCAAGGCCAAAAAATCGATGGTCCACATTTTAAAATAAATAGTTCATTCCTTCTTGCCTTTATGCATCCATTTGTTTACTTAAGCACAATATGTATTTATTGATAGATTATTAAGTGTCAGTCATTATGCCCATTGCAGGCATGGCAGAAACCATTGAGGCATAGACCTACTTTTAAGGGAATCGAAGTAGTGAAAACAATGCGACCCGGGCAATGGGAAGAATGTATGTGGCATACTGGAAGAGCCCAGAGGGTGGGCTCCTCTTTGTGGGGAGTCTGGCAGTTCCACTAGAGCTGAAAGGCAGGGGGATGCAGCTGCTGGAGACGGGGAGGGGCAGGGAAGGACAGTGTCTCCAGCAGAAGGATGACCGTGGGCAAAAAGCAAAGAGGCATAAAAAAGCTTTATGCTTTTCAGAAAGAGCAAGTAGCCCAGGAAGTTGGATTTGTGAAGCTTGAGAAATATATAAAAGGAGATGACATTGAAGAAATAAACAACTAGATCAGGAAGGAGGTTAAGGATTTGCTCGGGATCGCTAAGTTTGTCAAGTAGTAGATAGGGGACTCAAGCCTTTTGCTTCAGATTATAAGGATCTGTCTGCTATACAATACTAACTCTTCATATATATGACTCCTGGCTTTCAGGGACTGTTAAAAACTGCTGAAAGAATGGAAGGACTTATTGCATTTCCTTATGCTAAATCCATAGTAAATCCTACTTTTTGAAGTTGGTAGCTTTTATCATGTTCTTCTATGGTACACAACCCACTGTTGACCAGTCAGAAGCACTGAATGGCCTCTTCATGTTTGGCTAAAGTTACATACATGAAGCACTTCTGAAGGTCATGGGTCACTTGTCCCTCTGCTGTTCATCTCTTTACCTGCCTGTATGTTTGGACCCCCCTGTATACTGCCATTGAGCATTTCCTCTTCTCTGGCCCTCTCTTCCTACCAGTGCACTCTCAGAATGTGTGCTTTTGTTGCCCCCAGTCTACATAAGAAGCCCAACTATCTGAAGCCACCAGGCTGCAGAGACCATGCAGGGAGACAGCACAGAGATGGAAAAAGATGCCCAGGGAGTCTCCGTTCTTCTAACCTCCAGCCTTTTGAGTCTTTCCAAAGCAGGCATCAGACTAAAGAATCCTTTTGCAAAGCTTCAGCCCCTAATCACTATCTGAAAGCAACCTCATAAGAGACCCCAAAGTCAGAAAAGCCCACCCAAGCTGCTTCTGAATTCTTGACCCTTATAAACTGACAAAGAATAGATGATGATTGTTGATTAAGACAGTAAGTTTGAGGTGAGTTATGTAGAAATAAGTGATATAGATTATGAATGGTATTTTGAGGGGAAAGGCCAAACGATACAAAATACTGTTTCTTACAGTGTTTGCCCTTGTGACCTCTTTTCTTCATCTGCCCAAACTTGCCTATGTCTGAGGATCAGTTCAGATCCTAACTTCTCAATGAATCTTTCTCTGATCACCCTAGTCCATAATGATCTCTGTCTTCTCTGAGGTCAAGACCAAGAGTTCACAGGCCTGCAGAATCTTTGCTGATTTGTCAAAGAAACACATGCTCAGACCCTGCCTGAGACCTGCTGAATCATAATCCACAGGGTGGGGACCAAGCATCTTTCTGGCCTGGCATCAGTCGGTGGACTGGTGTGGATCAGCCTTTGGAAACTATTCATCTGGACCAGGAATCTGGTCTTACTCACTACCTTGTAATACCCTCTCATTTCAATGAGTCTTTAAATGTTTTAAGAGTAGAACACTGTCCCTTTGTATATTCACTTAATGAAGATCTGTTGGGCTCTTGGTTTTTGCTGGGCATTGTACTAGGGAATGGCAATACTGAGATGAGTAAGCAGAGGATCTATCGCAAAGAGATCTCAGGCAATTGCTGCAGGGCCAAGGACTAGGCAGTGACTCAGGGAGGCAGCTGGAGGTGGAATGAAGTAACATGCTCAGCTGGTGCTAAAAAGCCCTGAAGATTTTAGCACAGTCAGCCAGGCAAACTGGTAGGACCAGGATGAGAAGGCTGCCCATCATTCCCTCTCCTTCCTTCTATCCCATCCTGTTCATGCACAAAATCATTTCCCCAATTCAAGTCTTTCCTTGATATTCAGCATAATTCAATTTTGTCTGTAGAAAACTGTCTTCAGGGAGGACCACACAATATCTTCTCTGAGTTCTGCACCTTCCAAGGGAGTGCCCTGCACAAAGGAGAGTCAACACTCTAACAAACCATTCTTAAACCATATATTTAGCATTCACTGTATTCCAGGTCACTGTGCTAAGCAATTTCCCCCCATTCTCCACTCAGAGCATCTCTTTGAGATAAGCATTTGTATTTTAACCCCTTGCTTACCCCCATCTTCTCCCTTACTGCTACACCTGCCTCTGCACCTACCTTACTAAATGCCTCCAACAATATTCTCAGCATCATTTATGTCTGGCCTGGCTCCAGCTTACGCAAACATCTGCTCCCCAAGAATATGTTTTCCAACATTACACTTAAGCCCAATGTATTATTTTTCTATTACGGCTGTTAAAAAATTTACCACAAGCTTAGTGGCTGAAACCAACACAGATTTATTATTTTATAGTTCTGGAGATCAGAAGTCAAATATGGGTCTTTCTGGGCTAAAATCAAAATGACTATTGAGCTCCGTTGTTTCTGGAAGCTCAAGGGAAGAATCCATTTCCTTGCCTTTTCTAGCTTCCATAAGCTGTCTGTATTCCTTGGCTCATGTCCCCCTTTTTGAAATCTTCAAAGTCAGCACTGTAACATCACCTCGCTGCTCTGATAGTCTGCTTTCCTCTTGTAAAGACCTTTATGATTACACTGAGCCCACATAGATAACCCAAGATAATCTCTCCATCTCAAGATCCTTAATTGAGTCATATCTTCAAAGACTCCTTTGCCATGTAGGTAAAATAGTCACAGGTTCTGGGAAAATTAGAATGTGGACATCCTTGGGAGAACCTTTATTTTGTCTGTTACACACAAAGTTTGCTGAGCACTGGGCTACGCTATTGTTTAAAGTTCTGCTCTTCTCTACCTTCCACTGGATCCATTCCATCCAAAGATCCGAGGAAAGGAAGCCAAAGTCCATACCAGATCTGTCAGGTCTTCTTCAGAGCTCAACTGGACCTAAGGGTGCAGGGCACTAGGTCTCATTATCTTTATCAATTGTCTGATCCCCCTATCTCTACTCTGCTCCAAATTGACGTTTTCCTTGACAATTTTCAATGTAAGGCCCTCAGACAATACTTCCTTTTCATTGTCATTTTGTGAGTTTCCTCTCTTTTCACTAATCCCTCATTCTCACTTTGTCTTGTGGAATGTACCTTTGTCAACCACACAGACCGTGTCCATTCTTCAGCTTTTGTATCTTTACCCACTTGCCTTCATTGAGACCCATTTGATCCTCAAAGAGACCACATTCACTAAAATCCTCTAAATGAATGTTTATTGACCCACATCCCACTTCTTTCAGGTTCTCTTCGTCTCAGATTTTAACATAACTCTTTTGTCTGTTCTTGTCTTTGACCTTCACTGGCATCCACCCTGTCCATGTGTGGACCCCTACTGCCTTTTCTGTGCATACCCCTACATTTTGAAAGTACTGAGAATAAATTACATAACTGAGCAGATTGGCATTCTTATGAGTTCAAGGTCACCCACAGCAACTGTTTTATCAACTCTGCTCTCTGACCTGACAGTAGCAGTTCTCCAGGAACCTCTTTTCCTTACCATTTCAGTATTCTCATGCTTTTACCATACTTCAAGGCCTAGCCATGTGCCTTCCTCTCACTGAACTATTGCCTGAAATCACCTGCACTGTTTATAACCAAGGCCTTCCTCCTGCCAATTCTCAGAACATGTGTCTGTACTTTTCTTGGGACATCTCAATATTCTTCCTTGGAACATATTGTACAGAGTTCTTTTCTTCTTCACAAGTTTGTAAGATCTTAAAAGCAGATTTAACTCTTTTTTTGCCTTTTACTCTCTTAATCCCCCTAGAAATTGGTCTTGCTACACAGTAGGTCCCAAATGCAAGTTGGTCAAATGTATGAATGAACGCACGAACACAAAATATTGAAGCTTTTTTCAGTGCCACCACCATGATTAGTTGGAAACTCACTCCACTGAGCTTATAAAAGCTAGTGCTTTCCTTCAACATTCTCTTCTCCAACAGGAGCCTCAGAAGTAGAAGAATCTGCAGTCACTTGTAGTACCAAGATTTCTTTCTCAGGCTTGCAAATTCCTGCTCTAAAAACAAACAAACAAAACAAAACAAAAAATAAAGAATAAGATGCATGTATATGTAGGTAGACATATAAATCTTTTCAAAACCAAGCTCTGGACAAAATATTGAAATGTCATGTTTTGTCAACATAGTGTAATGATAGTGAGATTCCCTAAATTATTTTGTCTCCACATTCCTGGTATTGAAACCTTTCCTGGCAGAACCAAAAGAGGAGTTAGGAATAAAGTAGGTGGAGGCAACGAGGGAAGGATGTAAGAAGGAAATACTTCCAAACTAAATCACAGAAAATGGAACACCCCTTCCAGAAATGAGGCTCCATGCAGCTTTTGACAACAGTTCAAAGCTGTCATGCTTCTTTAATTCCTAGATGTGTCAGCCAAGAAGGGTTTTAGTATTCCCACCGAAACCAGAGCTACTTCAAATTTATGTGATCCACACCCTTGGAATCAAGACACTGACATGTTTTGCTGGAGGCACTGAAAAGCTTAACATCTCTCTTTCAAAAAGGAAGGTTTCCTGTGAAGCAAATGGAGCCAATCACAGATGGAGCAGGTCCAGGTTATTACAGAAGCTCACGTGGCTGAGGTGAGATGGCTAAGAGCTGATGCTTGCTCTCCACCTCACTTTTGTCTACCCTAATGGGTTTCCCACCACTGGCTTTTTGAGTCTCAGTGGCTGAGCAGACCATGCTGTGTGCTTGTGAGTGCTCCAGGAATTTAGCAAAAGTCTCTGCCCTGGCCTTATTGCCTGTACTCCTGGACAGGTATATGACTCAGCTTCATCAAGTGCTCTGGGAATTCAGTGATGATGGGTAATTGCCCTTTAATGTCAAGTTGATGAGCTCTTGAAGCTCTTAGCTACTGTTAACTAATTAAGTTACATATGAACATAAACCTGCCATGGCTAAAGACCAAGCGGAGGCTAAGATCATAAGCAGAGAAGTAGATTTGTTCAGCAAGATTCAGATTCTATGTCTGTTGTCAAAGCTCATCGCTTTGGTTGGTTGGTGTAAGAAGTTTTGCTTTCATTAAAGTCACCAGGATACAAAAGCAAATGAGACATCAAGTGAATATCCCTACAGAAACAATTCATAACCAAGGCATCTGTCTCTCTGAGGGGCCTTAGGGGATCTGTTGCGGGGATCAAGGGTGTAGAGTTCCAAGTACTCTTGATACAGCCTCCTAAAGATGGCTTGCTTACCAGTCTCCATGTGGGATAGTGAGCTCACTAATACTACTGGGATTCCATAATGGTATTCCTCAGGTTGTAGGGGGAAGAAAAATGTGGCTAACCACTGACCTCAAAATATGTTTGAATTCTAGTATTTTCATATTATAGTAAGAACCCAGACCTATTCAATTAAAGTTTATATCAACCAGGTTCTCAGCCATAGCTGTACATATGAACCATTTCTGGTTACTTGAAAAAACTCTGGAGCCAAAGTCCCTTCCCTGAGAATTGTACTTTATTAAATCTGAGGTGAGTCTTTGGTGTGTGTGTGTGTGTGTGTGTGTGTGTGTGTGTGTGTACATGCATACAAATACAAGCATACATACATATGCATATATGTGTTGAAATTTAATAGGGATTAATTGATGCATTGATGTTTATTTGATCAATAAAACAAAATAAAATTGGTGACCAAAATTGCTTTCATTAAACAGATATTCACTGACAGCTGACTTACTGCAAGGTACAGTGATGAGTAAAACATGGCCCCACCCTAGAGGAATTTACAACAAGTTTCAACCACTGGACAAAAACCATCTTGTTCATTTTTGTAGCATCTCCTCCGTCTAGCACAGACGCTGACTGGCTCATGGTAGAAATTCAGTGTACACGTTTTTTACATCAATGAGTGACCTTATGTTCTCTTCCTGTACCATATATATAGAGGGGTTGGCCAAAGAAGGTTTGCAGTTGTGAATACATGAAACATGGAGTTTATTCTTATATTATTATTTATTAGCTATTGTATTATTTTCCATATGCACAACTGTAGACCTACCTTTGCCCACTCCTATATATTCTGACATTGCTTTTTACTCTGGAGTCAGCTTTCCTCAGGGTTTGCCAGTGTCCTTTTATGTAGTTAGACATTCTTTCAGTTCACTGAACTCACCATAAAGATGTTCCGCTGCTTCTCGTCTTCCCTCCTCCTACCCTTCTTCGCCTAGTTGATTTCTATTCAACCTTTAAATGTCAGCGCAAAGACCACCTGCCCATGGACACCTTCTTGACATCGGCTACAGACCCTGTTTCCTATATGGACAACCTAAGTCTATTTCTTGTCTCTTACTCTCTCATGAGACCATGTTTCTTCTGCTCGGGACCCTTCTATAAATGTGAAATTCTCTAGTTAGTAATGCAATTGCTTCTTTAGTATGTCTCTTTATCTCCTGCACCAGATAGAAAGCACTGGAAGGACAGCCCTGGGGATCGCTCTCGTACCCCCGGAGTTCACACTGCCTACATCAGAGAGTGCTCAAGAACTACATGTTTCCCAGAACTGTTCGGATGAGTAAGTAAAAGAGAGAGATCCTTTCATCAGTACAAGAGCTGACAGGCAAGGTAACACACAGTTGCAGGGATTAAATAGCAAAAGCATGTACTTTTTGCCAGAAAGACTCAGGACCGAAAGAAGTGAGACTGGAGAGAGGGAAGAGCCATTCTCCTAGGACCCCGTACCAGAAAAAAAGAAACCGATGCCATTCCCATAGCCTGCATCACATCCTCTGGACACTGTTTTACCAGCCATGCGCAGGTGCTGGTGAAAAGGTCAGGCTTGGGAGCATGTTTGCAAATGACTCCTCTCACCTTATCCCTTCACTTTCACCTTTTAACTCATTGAAACATGTTGATTGGCAAGTTGGGAGAGCAACTTCACAATCCCATGCTTAGATGAGCAGGCTGGGGAAGATTGCCTGGTTTGAATTCCTAGCTCTACCTCTAATTACTGTGATAATAGGGAAAGATCTTCATCACTCTGTGCCTCAGTTTCCTCATTTATTCAACGAGGATGTTAACAGAACCAGCTCCTGGGGATTGTAATGAGAATTAATGTAAACTAAGTATCTGGTTCACATCTCTGCATATGGTAAGTTCTCACTATTACTAGTGCTCAGTCATTATTAAATGGCTTAAGAATGAAATGGGAACTAGCATTTATAGAACACTTACTATGTGTCAGGAACTACCAAAAGTACTTTATATCTAGGTAATTCTATTCTCATTTAATCCCCACAACACTCCCAAGAGGTAGTTAAGTCTGGTACCTAGTTCTCCTGCTGTGGGAATGTTGATTTCTTAAGGAGGAGAAATAGATTATATCTTGCTGGGAATATTTCTTAGGAAACTTATTATTAAAGGGAATTCTTTACAATCCATTGAGACAATATTTGTACCCATGGCAACCCTCTCCACTTTGAAGACAATGGCCATCATTCAGATTTCCCCACGCACAACCTCAGTGTATTGAACTTAAATCATTCACATGGAGAAAAGCCAAGTCTTGGCATCAGAAAGTCCTGGTAGCTTTGGGACCTTAAGCCAGTTCCCTAACTTCTCTGAACTTCAATTTCCTCTTTTAAAAGAAGTGGGAATGATAAATGGGGATCATAATTCCAGCCTTACCTATCTCATAGAGTTGTACTGAGAATTAAATCCACCCAAAGCATGTCTGTGCATGGACCACCCTGTCACCTATAAACACTATTCTCGACCCAGATCCACCTGGGGGTGGGGCCCAGGAATCTATGTTAACAATATTCTGCAAGGTGATTCTTCTGCATGTTAAATTCCGAGGACAGAACTGAAGGTACCAAATGTTTAAAAGCATGTTGTAAACTGTAAAACATGTATACAGGCACGAGTGCATTCTAGTCCTGTTCAATTCTCTCCACCCCCCTCCCTCCTCGTCTTCTCCCTGCTCTTTTCCATCCCACTCTGTGGCCTCTACTCCCCACTGGCTCTCATCCGCGTCACCTCTCCTCTTCCCACCAAACTGAAAGCACCGTGTCTATGGAGAGTCAGCGCCTTTCCCCATCTTCAGGGTTCTGTAAACAACAGG
This sequence comes from Tadarida brasiliensis, assembly GCA_030848825.1. NCBI lineage: Eukaryota > Metazoa > Chordata > Mammalia > Chiroptera > Molossidae > Tadarida > Tadarida brasiliensis. The sequence continues at coordinate 61,475,100 of CM061272.1, forward strand.
TGTTCAAATAACGTTTGATGGATGAATCAGTGGACGGATGAACAAATTACACAGGGTGTCCCACGACGTTTCTGTGTACAGGCTAAATCTTAATTCGTCTACATAATAGTTTTGTTTTTTCAAAAAATCTCAAGTGCTTTCACATGTATCAACTTATGCAGCTTCACCTCCACATGCTCTTCCTGAAGCAGGCAGAGGCAGGCACCACCCCCGCGCCCCCACTCCTGCCCCAACCTGGACAGGTGTTGAAAGAGAAAATGAGAGAGTCTGGGTGCTTGCCTCATAACATTCAGGAAGAGGAAGTTTCAGAACTGAAGACTGGTAATTAGATGCCCCACCCCTGACTGTTGCTTTTGGATTTAGGGAGAACGTGGGTACGCTCCAGCTGTCCTTCTTCCACAGGTGGGTCTTGGGAGGATATGTAACCTCTCTCTACCTAGCTGCTTGGAGACAATTAGAGAGCACTTATAAAATGCCTGGAACATAGTAAGTGCTTGGTGAATAGCACATCTCTTCCCCCGTGTTCTTTTGGGCTGACTCTTGCAAAAGTGATCAGTGCACTTGGCTTGAGGGCAGCAGAGTAGTCATGCCCTTTGGCTTGCATTCCGTCAACAGCTGGGGTGAAGGGCTTGTTCAAGTTCAAAGTGAAAAATGCAGCCGGTCCAGTTTTTCACTATCTGTTCCTTGGATTACCCGAATCAGAATCCCTGACTGTTTTTCGTTTTTAAAACTCAGATTCTCGTGCCCTAGCCAAGAATTACCCAGATTCCCAGGGAGTGCATCCTAGAAATATGTATTTTTTGCAAGCACCCCAGGTAAACCTTTAGGCCCACTCAAGTTTGAGAACCATTGATTTAGTTCATTGGATGTCAGCCTTGACTGTACATTAGAAAGAACTGGGAAAGTTGTAAAAAAAATAATAACAATGAGGGCCTGGTACTATCCAGAGTGAATGAATAAGAGTATGGATTGGGGGGAGGGAATTGAATGAGGGTTAGGATGGATGGTGGAAGTGAAGGGGAGAAGAGCCACCAACTAGACCTCTCTTGCCCTCTAATTAATCTATCAGCATTTAAATTTGTCTGCTGTGGGAGCAGAAAGAAAAGGAAGACAAAAAAATTATATAAATACATTTTTTGAATTTTTCTTCCTAAATTAATTGCATAACTTGAGATGTGCGTGGCATTTTGAAAGGAAGCCCTTTTCTCTCTTTCTGTAGACGATTCACTAAAGGTCCAAGGCCAAAATAAACTGGAGGTGAGGTTAAGTTTCTTCCTTAAGCTCCCTCCTAACGAAGATGCTCTTCCCATAGACCCAAGTGCCCTGCTGTGCGGAGGAGACTCACCTAGCATTTCAACAGTCTGCGCTTTCAATTATTGCACTAACATTTTGTCAACTGTCAAATGCTCGGGAATAATTTAATATCCTCCCATCGCTATGCAACGCATTTATTGATATTCATGAAGTGAGTTTCTTCAGCGGTGTCTAGACTGGGTGTCAGTAGGGTCTGCTGAGGGAGATACTTTTCACGGAGGGAGGATATTAATAATGGAATTCAGAAATTATTTTTAATTTTGGTCTAATAAAAGATTAGAAGGGACAAAGACCCACGCTGCCCCCGTAATAGTCTGATGCATAAATAAATGTAACCTAGCCAAGCCATTTTGAATATCAAAGATGAGAAATGATCAACTTAACATAATTCACGTTTAGCTGATACGCTTTTCATAATGTTACAGGCCAGAGTCTGGTTTTCTCTGTTACACCAGAGAATTTTTTGCTTGTGTCCTTTGCCAGCGGAACCATGACTCTGGGGAGGTGGCTTCTCACTGTGGGAAACTTGAGCTATGACAAGGATGGAAAACTGGACTTGGCAGCTATCCTTGGGGAACCTGAGGATGTCCCTCAGAAAAGAGTCCAACCTAATGGTGGGACATAAAGGAGAACTGCTACAGATTCAAGGAACTTATACAACCATTACTGTCACTGGGCATGTGCAGATACCCTGCTAAACCTGTCCCAAGCTTTTCACGCTTAATCCCCCAACGACCCCAGGAAATACGCCCAGTTATCACCTTTGATTTTATTGTTGGTCTGTGAAGACTTCTGCTTCAGAGGGTTGAATTCATCACAATCCCCAGTCCATGGCACTTTTTAAAAGTATTTATCTGGCCCTGGCCAGTTTGGCTCAGCGGTTAGAGCGTGGGCCTGCAGACCAGAGAGTTGCGGGTTCGGTTCCCGCTAAGGGCACGTACCTCGGTTGCAGTTTGTCCCTGCCCCAGTTGGGGTCATGTGGGTGTTAACAACTCCATGTGTCTCTCTCACATCGATGTTTCTCTCTCTCTCTTCCCCTCCTCTCTCCCTCCTGCTCTATCTGAAGATAAATGCAAAAATGTCCTCGGGTGAGGATTTAAAAAAAAAAAATTATAGAAGTATTTATCTGTACAAAGCCCTCTTTTATTAATAACCTTATTTATCCTTTTTTTTTATCCCCATGCCCTATTTTCATTCCCTCCTCTACCCCACGGGTAGCTGTTCTGTTGTATTTACATGTGTTTTTTGTTTGAATGTGCTCTTACATAATGCATAATGTGTGAACGGTAAAATGCCATAGCTGTTTCTTATAAGACGAGAGCACTAAGGCTTAGAAAGTCAACTCGATTGCCGAGCACAGCATCCCATGGATAGTAAGTTGTAGAACTTGTCTCCGGGTCAGTTTGACTCCAAAGACAGTGCTCTTGACTATTCCACTGTTTACTTCCCTTTGAAAATGTTGCATTGTTTTTCACAACAACCCTGTGAAGTTCAGAGAGGTTAAGTAATGTGTCCAAAGTCATTCAGCTAGCTGGTAGCAGAGTTTGGATTACACCTCAGGTCTGTCTGAACACTGAACCCAAGTGCTTTCGATGTTTTGATCTATCGTTGCTCTAGTCTTCTGAGTTAGCTCCTTCTTCAGACCTCTTGCTCTGTGTTTTCTTGTCTAGTGGGCTGGAGACAGGGATGCCTCTCCTTATCTAACAGTGCGTGGGATAAAGCATCTTGTGGAGAGAGGTTTACGGGTTGTGTTAATTCAATATCACCATGGCTGGTACTAAGGTGATTAGTCCCAAATGAACCTCTGGGGCCAAGGAAGGCAACACGGGCACTGTCTCCTCTCAGAGTGGATTTCTGCCAAGGTCTCATGCTGGAACGGTGAGAGAACTGTCACCTCTTTCTCCAAGACGGACATGGATGCGAGAGGTCTGGTGACAGAAGGAGGTTTTCTTTTCTCTAGTTGCCCTTGGACTCTTGATGGCATTGTCTCCTGGGATTATATAAAGTTACTCGTAGGCCTTGGCAGGTGGCCTCATCTGCACTGTCCTTGCTGGTAAGCACCCGAGCAGAGTGGGATGAAGGGTCAGTTCTCCTTAATAACTTCTGAAGGTCACAGGTCTAGACCGCCAGACCCAAGCCTAGTCTTGCTGACCAAGGTTCTTATACCTAAATCAAACCAAAGGTGTAAAAATGTGCCTGTATGCTCTCCTCTCACACTGGTCTCAGCCCTTTGCATCCAGCCAGCCATGTTAGATAAGACACCAAACCAGAGGGACAGAAGATGTGAGATTTTAGAAGTATTGAATGGAGGGATTTTATATTATTATTACTATTCTGATACACATTTGAAGGATTGTCTTATATGGGGGAAAATGTGATGCATTTTGGAGTAAAAATATAAATAAATATCTCACACTCACTTTTTATTTCCAATGTGACCTTGAGCAATTTACTTAACCTCTTATTTATTTTTTCAAACGTGAACGGGAGACAATGATATCTCTCTCACAATGCTGTTATGAAATAATATGAGAAAAATGCATCTAAAATACCTGTCACATTATGGGACATTCATTGAATGTTAGTTCACATCAGAAAGAGGAGATTGGTGAATATTTTTGTACCTCAGCTCATTTTAAAGATTTTTCTAGTTGAAGTTAAATTATAGATGTTTTTTTTTCCCTTTGCCCTTTTAGTTCATTTTGGTAGAGGACAGCTTAGCTGGGCCTTGCAGCGTTTGGAAGGTCATTCTGTGCATGAATTTGTTTTGGCATTTATTTCTGCCTTCTTTATTTTATTTTATCCACTGCCAAGGGGGCATTTTGATTGGCATGGAAGCCAAGTGAAATGAAGCCCTCCCTCCAAGGGACGTCCACGCAGGAGCTTGTGAGAGTCGCTCCCTTTCTGTCTGATGAGGGCTGACTTTCTTCCCCTCCGCTGTGTGTCTGAGGGATGTTTGATGCTTTCCTGGCCCTGTCAGGCTCATTCCTGGCCCGCCTCATTCACCCACACCATCAGGCACTATCAGCTCCGACCCGGAAACATGATGCCAACGTCGTAGAATCCATTTAGACATGGTAACGTCTGGTCGGAGGCTGACAGGGCACTGTGACTAAATTTATTTTCAAGCCTATATGGAGGGAAAGGTTACTCTGCCTGTCTGACGCTTGGTTTCATTTCTCAGCCTCCTTCCTAGGGACGGGGATTTTGTTCACTGTCCCTTGACCGATAGCCATCACCTGAGCTCACCTGTTCCCATTAGTTGTACTTCTTGATCAGTGGCTCCAGAAAGAATCACCTGGAAATGTCTACTGCACTGCACACAGCCTCTTTAAGACAGTTTAGGGTTGAAATGCATCGTTCAGTGAGCTCTGTCCTCCCCGGTGGCCACGGGAATTCGGGAGCGGCAGTGACTCGGCTTTGGGAGAGGCTCTGAGAGGACGGTGTTCACGACACGCATGTCCCACTTGGCAGTGAAGATCCTCAGGAGGCAAATGTCTGTAATAAGCAGCAGGACCGCTTAGAATGAGTTGGTGGGGTTTCGAAACCTCAGGCCCGGAGCCCTGCCCTTTCAGCCTGGGGTCCTTCACTAGCAACCCGCACACTTTTCCTCGGCTCCTGAACCAGAAGAGTTGATCTTTGCTAATCTTTGATTTTGCCCCAATAAATCATTCCTTTTCATTGTTATGACAGTATCTTGTGCATGAATTGAAGTAGTCACAGATAGTAAGAATTATCCTCATTCCCTAAAATTAGAGTTGACGCCCTCTGCGTGGTTTTGGACAAGTAAATAAACCTTTCCAAGCCTTAGATTTCTTCCTTTAAAATTGGAATAATAATTCCTTCTTGACTGGGGTATGAGGGACATCCAGTAGAAGGAGTATGTAAAATGCCCGAGGTAGTTGGGACTCTTTCAGTGGTGGTCAGGGGCTGAAAACCCAACTCAGATTGGCTTAAGCAAAAAAGTGGGAATTCTTTGCTGTTTGTGACTGAAAAGCCAAAGGGTAACCCTCAAGCTGGATTCACGCCAAGAAGCCATCTGTTTGGTTTGTTTGTGTTGTTTGTTTACCCACTTTTCAGTTTCAGTTTCCTCTCTTCTTTCTTCAAACTGTTTTTGAATTGATGGGGGTGACACTGGTTAATAAAATGATAGAGGTTTCAGGTGTACACGTCTCTAATACATCATCTGTATATTGGATTGTTGGCTAATCTTTTGACATAAACCCAGAGATTTTCTTTGCATAGAAATAACTGGCCTGAAAGCAAATATTTGGGTTTCTGCTTAAGTTTCATTAAACTATGGAAGAACCTAAAGATACCAAAAGCTATCTGCGTATAGAATACGTCTAGGTTTTTACAACACCATCCAAATCTACAGCTGCCTTGCCCAAGCCTATTAAAAAAAAAAAAAAGACAAATCACCCTTACTGATTTTTTTCTAAAATGTTCACCTTACTTTGCAGTGAAACAGCTCTTTTTTTCTACTCATATATTTTTTTTAATCAATTTATAAAAAATAGGCACAGCAAGTTTGGGAACAATCAATTTCTTCTTGGTGAGACGGGCGGGAGTAAAGGAGAGCTGAAGGCCAGCGGGTTGTGGCCCCGAGTGCTGCGTGAGCTGTGGTACCAGCCACGGGTGTAAGAGCAGGCGGATAGAACATCAGTTTCCAAAGAGTGACAATGGTCTTTACATAGGGGATAAGCTACTAAGTTTTATTCACATATACCTTACACACTGGTGTTCTGATTTATCAAGGTAAAATGGAAAATAAATCAGCAGCAATAACTGTAGCGTTATTGCCCACCTATTGTCTCGTGAAGCCAAAACTCATTCTTCTTACCAGCCCCAAGATGTCCCACCACTTCCCACTTAGAGGGAGCCTCCCACATGCAACACATGCCCCCTCGCAACGCTTGGTAACGTACTTTTCAGTTTGCATTTCTAGATCATTAGACGATTTATCATCTCCCTTCTTGTAGGCCACATTTTAAGCGTAAGCTTCTGGAATGCGAGGTCTAATAGCAGTGGATCTAAGTCTCAAGTTCAGATTATTCTGCTCATTTTAATAACTCTGCAAGGTTCAGCTATATACATTTCTACAGAGGATTTTATTCAGCAGTAAAAGGGAAAAATGACTGGCCATTTAGTAAAAGAAGCCAGACACAAAAAGTGCAAGTTATATGAAGTTGTGCGGTAGGCAAAACCAATCTACAGTTATGGTGACAGAGAAAGGAAAGAGATTGTATCTGTGGGTGCAGGGGATTGACTGAAAGGGCCATGCCAGGCTATCCAGAGTGATGGAAATGTTCTCAACCTTGATCTGCCTGTGGCTTACATGGGTGTATATAGTTGCCAGAATTCATGGCACCGGATTCTTCTGCAAAAAAGTTAAAAATATAGCAATGATTTCCGAAAGATCTATGATCAAAGTATGACAGTGCTGGGACGAGAATCCATGTTTTCTGAAGTCAGGTCATACACTCTTCCCTTAAAGTTATAGATCCTGAAGCTACTTGAGAATCTTAGTTCTGACCTCCTAGTCAAGTGTCGTGACATATTAGTAAGCAGACCAACCCTCTTCTGTTTGAAGATGTAGCTAATAAAGCCTACAGCTCAAAGATGTGTCCCACGGGGGCAGTGTGAACGTCCTTCTTGAACAAGAGTACTCTGCTGAGTATTGGGGAATTTTTCAGGACAGTAGATTTTAGGACCTGAATCATGTGAGAAAACTGCTCTTCTAAGACAAGCTCTCGAGATCCAGAATGAGACAAAGAACCAAGACAGCTTAAAATAAGCTCGTGAAAGAACTGGGTTAGCTTATCAGTATTTAAAGCCACTCTAATGACACCTTTGACAATGGTGTCCACTTGATTGATGTTGCCGAGCTGATAATGGGACGTGATACCCTTACAGGAATGGCATCTTGGCAAAATGCAATATCTTCTGACTAACAGTTCATTTTTTATAAGATTCTATTCGTGGACTGCATACTTATACAATCTCATTAGTCTGCCATTAATCATTTCTAAGTCTGTATGCTGCAACTTTCAAGTCCTGGATATGCATGCATGAAAACAACATGTTACATGTCTTGGTAATGCTGGCCTCATACAATGAGCTTGGAACTGTTTACTTCTCTTCGATTTGGGGGCAAGGGTTTGAGAAGGATTGGCATTAACTCTTCTTTAAATGTTGGATGTAATTCACCAGTGAAACCGTCTGGTCCTGGAGGTTTCTAATTACTGATTCGATCTCCTTTCCCATTATTGGTCTTTGTAGATTTTCTATTTCTTCATGATTTAGTCTTGTCAGGGTGTATGCTTCTAGGAATGTGTCCATTTCTTCTGGGTTGTCCACCTGGATCCCAGAGTTCCCACTGAGGCATTTTGGTTTATGGAGGGCTTTTTCTATGGGGGCATGTGGTCTGGGGATCTCCTAGTCCATCATCTTGCTGATGTCACCAGGGTTAGTTCCTTGTGTGGGCTGTGATGAAAGGATTTGTTCCAGGCCTTTCTCCTTGGCTTACAGATGACCATCTTCTCCATGTGCTTCCCTGCATTGTCCTTTTCCCATGCACGTCTGTGTCCAAATTGCCCCTTTTGTAAGGATAGCAGTGATATGGATTAGGTCCCACCTTAATGAACTCATTTTCCTTTGGTTACCTTTGTATAAGACCCCATCTCCAAATAAAATCACATTCTCAGGTAGTGGGGGTTAGGACTCCAATGTACCAGTTTGTGGAGAAACCCATAGTCTATTCTGATCATTTAGTCTGAAAAACAGGTATACTTACCTCATTGTTATTTAGAGTTGAAAATCAGTCAATGTATGTAGAAGCATTTAGTAAGCTGAATATTTGATATAAAAGTAAGGCAGTAATTAATGAGAGGTAACTGCATAGATACACATAATAATAAAAACTCTCCCTTTACTGAGAACAACCATGTACCCGGCACAGTTCTAAGTGCGTGAACTCATTAGTCTTTCAAATCTCCTGTGGTGACAGGGGACAGTAGTACCCTTATCTTCAGGATGAGGAAACCGAAGTTCGACGAGTTTGAGCAACTTGTTAACAACACAGAGGTTGAGGGTCCCATGGCCACTTGCAAGGCACCCCAGCAGAGGCCACGCCTGCCGGCTCCATCACCTCCCCAGCACGGTCACTAGTGCTAGAAGCAACTTTCAGTGTCCAGAATGAAGACGATTATAAACATACAAATAATATTAATGAATCACAACAGAAATAATTTCTGTAGACGATCAGGTACATGGAAAAATAGTTGAATATGTGGACATAGGGTAGATAGCTAAATATAATACGTAGTACTATTATGTAGTACTGTGTATAGCAAAGTAGATTAAAAATAGATGGGTAGAGATGATTAACTTTCATGTTTCTGGCAGTGAAAGTCTAATAAAGCAGCAAAGTAGGGTGATAAAGAGCACAGCCGTCCTTCCAGAGTTCAAACTCTGACCACACCGTTGACTAATTTTGTGACTTGGCCATGTTACTTACCTGTGCCTCAGTTTCCTCATTTTAAAAATGGGTATAGTAAAAGTATTATTTTTGGAAGTTGTTATGGAAATCAAATTTGTAAAATACTCAGGGGGAAGCAGTTGCCATTAAAGTAAGCTACAGACTCACAGAAGGTAATTCCAGAGCAGAAATAAGAACTTGGACTTCAAAGCAACTCTCCCCTACCCCTAAGGTTCACCCCTAACTTGATCAAAGGATAACCTGGAGATAGTTAATATAGTAGCCTAGTAGCAGTGCTTCCAACCCATAAAGGAGTGGAAATCTTTTTAAAGAGAAAGGACGCTAAAATTATTTCAGAACCTACTATGTGCAAGGTTATTATCCAATATACACATGCATATGAAATCTCATCCCGCAGTTGTCCAGAGGCATACGCTGTTAATAGACCAATTCGGGGGATGATTACACTGAGACTTGCCCAGGGTTATACAGTCTTTGACTCAGCTCTATTTTACCCCAATGCCTAGGCTGTTTCCCACTAAACCAAGTAACCAAAAATATAAACCACATATCCCTGCCCAGCCGGTGGGGCTTAGTGGATTGGGCATCGTCCCATGGACTGAGAGGTACTAGTTCAATTCCCGTCAGGGCACATGCCTAGGTTGTGAGCTCGATCCCCAGTAGGGGGCATGCAGGAGGCAGCCTAGCAATATTTCTCTCATCGATGTTTCTATCTCTCCCTCTCTCTTCCTCTCTCTCTAAAAAAAATTGATAAAAACATATAAAAAAATAAAATAAACCACACATCCCTTTCTCTGTATCCCTTCTTTGAATTTCAAATAGTGGCTACTAGTACCCCCAAGTACTTGCATTGATCTTGTACATTGCTAAGTTATAAACTATTTAGTTAAAAAAAAAAGAATGTGTTTCTCCAAAGAGATGACATCTTATAATTTCTCTGACATTTTCCCCTTCTCCTAATGAACTATCCATAGGAACTACCCAGAGAAACATATATCTACAGGTTTCTGGTTAATCTGTTTTCTTTGGATACTGCTTGGTGGTGACCGCATGGTCCATGGGAACAGTTTTGCAATGAACGTTTCCAACACTGATGGAAACACTGAGCTGAACAGAGTATCAAGAGGCATTTAATGCATTAGAGACACCTGGTCTGCTTTTGTAGCACAATTAGCATAATATTCCCATCTGATTATTATTATCATCTCAGAAATCATTAGAACTCATAGGACATCTCTGATTGCAGAGGTGGGGAGGGGTCCCTGCTGGAGGGAAAGAAGATTCTAGCCCCACCCTCTAATTGTAGAGAATAAAGTGTGTGTGCACCTTAATCTAATGTTGATGTGCTTCACCATCTACTCTAAGGCGCAGGAGCATTTAGGGAAAGGATGGAGAGGGGCAGGGGAGCTGAGGCACCTTGGGCTGAATCAGAGAAGCCAGAGGTAAATGGGCCAGACTGATGGCCCAAAGGGGCCATTCTGAGGGAGCACCATATATGCCCATGAATGAGCAAAGGGAACCCCAAACAGATGACTACCTAAAGGAGAAAGAAGCCTCTCAGATGTCAGGAAAATGCCACGTGACACTGAGTTTTAGTCCTAACCTGGTTCCTGCAAAATCCTGGGCAAGGTTCATCTCCTCTTTGCTGGAGCTCCTGGGCCTCATTTGCAAAGCAAAGGCCTCCAATAAGACAGGCCTTAGCCGCTCTACATCTCGGCCTGTTACAGCTGGGCAAGGAGCGTTCCGGGATCCAGGTGGGCTTTTGGTTTGGGTCTTTATAACCGAATCTCCTCAAAAGCAGGGATTCATTCTTTTTTCAGGGTCTTTCAAAATGTAAGCCTCGTTTCATATATGTGGATACATCTTAGCATTTATTTGACTGAATGGAAAAAAACAAAGGACTTTGTATCAAAACGTCTAAGTTCAAAGCCAAGGTGTAAGTACTATGAGCACATGATCCAACCTTCCCTCAGTTTACTCATCTGTAAAATGGAATGATGAGCTCTCTCTGCCGATGAAATAGTGAGGAAGGGAAGTTCTTAGTGTCCTCTTCCTGTTAGCACACTACCCCGAGCCAGGGGTCTAACCCTCATGGTCTCCTTTGATTCTCACAGCAACCCAATGAGATACGCTCTTCCTCTCCCCATTGCCAGGAGTAGGTTGCTGATACACAGTGAGCGTGGAGACAGACATCCCAGCCATCAGTGGCAACGATTCCGTTGCTCAGGATCTTCTCCAACATCACAGTCTTCATCAGGGATGCTCGACAGAGGGAAATGAGCTAATAAGGCTGGAAGCACTTTATCCATCCTGAATGTGCTTCTGATATGCCGTGTAGTGAGCAAAAGAGCGTGGTCTTTGGGGCCAGACTGGCCTGGGTGCCTCTGCCATCTACAAAGGCCATCCTGGGATAAGGAATTAAATTCACATTAGCCTCCGTTTTGGGGTGACTAAATCAGAGGCATTGCTATCTTTTACTTCATAGTTTTATTTAAAAAATTATGACAGGAGGGGTTTCCATTCCCTTGGTCTTTTCATTTCCATAGAGAGGGAGTTTTGCTAATGCATCACCCCAGGCTTCATCTGACCCTTCATTCTTTCAGTTTCAGTGAGGGGTGACTTCAAAATGACAGGCCCTGAGACTTCTGCTTCGTGGGCCTCACAGGGAGCCCACCTGTGCTCACAGGCAAGCACTGCGGGCGTGACCTGGAAGGCGAGTCTGCTCCCGGTTTCATCGCCTCCCCTGGGCAGAGACGCTGGCTGTGCACAACCTCCCATCAGAACCCTGGTCTTTCCTTCGGGGGCTCCCTCTCCAATCTCTAACAGAAACATTAAACGGCAGGTGAACAGTTTCCACACACAGAGCGTCTCCGTGGGGCCTCTGCAAAGCTGTATGTTCCCTTCCCTCGGTACAATACGCATCATGTATCATGTAGGAACAGAAACTTCGTGTCTCAGAGTATGGGGCTCAGGGTCAGTGTTCTTAGATGCCAATCGCCAGACAAGGAGACAAACTCAGTGTATTACGAAGTGAAAGAAGGCCACCTGAAATGGCCACATACTGTGTGACTGTGAGAACAGGACATTGTGGAAAGACAGCACCGTGGCGACAGTAAGAGAATCCGTGGTTGTCAGGGCTGCGGGGAGGGAGAGATAGATAGGAGGAACACGAGGATGTTTAGGACCGGGAAACCACTTCGCTGATACCACAACGAAGGGTGTCTGTCATCACGCATATGTCCAAACCCACAGAATGAACAACACCAAAAGTGAATTCTCGCGCAAACTAGGGACTTTGGGGGATAATAATGTGTCCCTGGAGGTTCATCACCTCTCACCCATGTACCACTCTGGTGGGGGGTGCTGGTTGTGGGGGCTGTTTTGCCTGTCTGTGGGGGGAGGGGCAGGAGGTAGATGGGAACTCTCTGTACTGTTTGCTCTTTGTTTCCGTGAACCTAAAACTGCTATAGAAAATAAAATGTATTTGAAACAACAACATCAACAAAACAGACTTAGGTAAGTAGAGACTTCATCTGAAAGGATTATTGCAAGAGGAGAAACTATTACAATAGAGGGAACTCTCTGGGAATCTACAAGCATCTCAAGCCTCTGGCAGCAAAGGGTTTTTCTGTTTTAGGGAGGAATGAGCAGAGCTGAGAGAACCCTGTGGGGGGAGTGAGACTAACCGGACGCTGTGGTCTGACTGGATGTAGATCAGAGAATGTTTACCCCGAGGCCGGCCTATTTCTGAGAGGGGCCACTGGGGGCCAGGGGGCATGCTGGCTCAGACCGAGAATGGAGCAAATTCCAGGTATCTCGGGGGAAGGTAAAAGCTGAACCAAAGTGTGATCAACTCAGGCTCGTGGGCATTTTGTCTCCATTGATCAGTGGCGACCAACAGCTAATCTTTTATGAAGCCAAGACCGGGAGCTGGAGGGTGTGTGTCTGGTCTTGTCGCAGGTGAACAATGAGGGCATTCACACGTCTTATCTGAGTCGTGTGGGGAAGGATGGGCGATTATTTGGAATAAGCCATTTCCCAGAACACACAAGGATGAGGGGAATTTCTTCATCATTGCTCTTCTCCAAAAGCACAAGGCTCAGATAAAACTCAGCACTGCCACACACTAGATTTTCCCATGGGAAGGAACAATTTTCACAAATGGATGTTGAAGTGTCCCTATGGGAGATTTTCCAAGGGTCTTCTGTAATGGAATCCCTGCTCCATTTCACACTCTGCGCGCTGAGGCTTGGCTTCATCATCGATAAAATTCCGCTCATCATATTCGCTCTGCCGGTAAATCAGGAGGATTAAATGAGCTGATGCTTAGTCACCTATTGGCGAGGGCGTTCCGCGTGTTGTTTCTCTTCTTCTCATTACTTCTACCTACCGAGCAATTTCCCAGTATGATCCAAAGCTGCCACCAGGCAGTGATCTGATGCGTGAACTGATGGCTTCCCTCTGGTAGAGGACTGTCCCTGTCTGTGGTGGCAACATGTTGTACGTATGATGCAACTTTTTTTTTCTTTATTGATTTTAGAGAGAGAGGAAGGGAGAGAGAGAGAGAGAGAGAGAGAGAGAGAGAGAGAGAGAAACAGGGAGAGGGAGAGAGAGATGGAAACATCGATTGGCCACCCCCTGCACGCCCCCCACTGGGCATCGGGCCCACAACCTGGGCATGTGCCCCGACTGGGAATCGAACCTGCAACCTCTTAGTGCATGGGTCGACACTCAACCACTGAGCCACACTGGCTGGGCTGATGCAACTTTTATGAGCTGCAACCTCTGTACTTGGGGTTCGCTGGACACTTCACTTCCATCCTGGGTTAATCTCCTTGAGGGAAAAGGGGGAGGAAAGGAAAGGTAGCAGGAAGGGAAGAGCAAGCAATCAGGGCATCGTACCCTCATGCCAACTAGGCGGAAAAGCATCTCTCAGAGGAACACCTCTAATGAGCTACCGAGAAGTGATGAAACAGCCTCAGAGAGAATGCAGAAGCCGGCAAGCCTGAGGCTGACGAGTAGGAAACCGAGGGAAAGCGGATTCTTCTCGCTGCTGCTAGCACCGTGGGAGACGCAGCTGTCTGGGGGTTTGGTGCAATTGTTTTACTTCCTAAAAATAAAAATCAGCTTGTGGCCTAAGTAAGATGGTTTCACGAACTCCATGAGGATTGTTGTTCAAACTTATCCTGAAGTTACGTCAATGAGAAAATAAATTAATTAATTAACTAAAGGCTCTGGGCAGCGGTTCTCAACCTGTGGGTCACAACCCCTTTGGGGTCGAACGACCCTTTCACAGGGGTCGCCTAAGACATAACAGTAGCAAAATTACAGTTATGAAGTAGCAACGAAAATAATTTTATGGTTGGGGGTCACCACAACATGAGGAACTGCATTAAAGGGTTGCGGCATTAGGAAGGTGGAGAACCACTGTTAGAGAGAAGCTGAGCCTGGGAGGAGTGCTGTCTATCAGTTATTGTCACTATAGTAAGAAGTAATCTAGTCAAATTGTTTTTCCCTTAGTACCTAATATTTAGTTGAAACCAACCATTCTTGGGTAAAGTTGCTCAAAGAAACCTCAGCACCTCATTGTAACCCATAGTTTCCGCATCCAGCCTCCTACACCCACGAGCCAGAGAAGCTGGTTTGAACTATCTCTGCGTTTTCATTCATGGAAATTTGAAGAGTGAGTGCCTTCGTTTTCCTGGTACAGTCTCATTCCTGCCTAGTGTTCTAGTGCCCTGCCTGTTGGGCGTTTGGCCCGTGGTTTTACTTCTGTAAAATGAAGGGTCGTTCATTTGCACTGGTTACAAATGAGCTTCGTAGTCATTGTCTTTGTTTGCCCAGCCTCTGCCCTGGCCTCATCTGAGAGTGTGTGAGATGCACTCAGGGAACAGAGCCACCCTGTCTTTTGCTGACCTTCTCCAGATCCAACATGATCAATGTCTTCCTTGCAGGCACAGTTAGGGTACTTGCTGGTAAAATAAAGTCCACTCGGACTGGAGCGGCCAGGAGCAGCACACCGCTTCTGCCTCCCCCTGGTGGAAGGAGACCTGTTCAGTGAGGTTGCCCCTGTTGGTCACCTACAGACCCAGCAGTGCTCCCGTCCCCTGTCCATACCCGTGACCTTGGAAAACCCCATCTACAGGGCCTGTGGGAAAGGTGGAAAATTGTAGGTTAGATGCACTTGAAATGGTATGGGGAAAAGTGGCTGAGGCCACGGAGAGGAGTCTAAACATCTGGCTACAATGAGTTGTGGGAGTTAAAGCTACGATTATTAACTTTGTTGTTTATTAACTTTTCAAATTTCTCAATAAACTCTCTTGACAAATTAGTTTTCTGAAAAGCGTGTTACTGAAAAATTCGAGATTGAGTTTGCATTTCTCCAGAGAGAGGATGGCAAACGTGACATGTACAGCCTGTGGGTTGACATTTGTTTCTGGGAGAGAGATCACAGACCATCTGAAAATCAGCTCATGCAGAGATGCTGAAGAAGCATCTCCTTCAACAGGCATAAGTTGTTTCAGGAAGTCTCTGTTTGAAGAAGGTGTGTTTGTAGGTCATGGTAAAAAGCATGACTTTTCATTTAGATCAAATGGTTCTATTTCCTGGATTAATTTCACTTGTCTTCAATTCCATATTTCCTGTGCACTTATGAAAACTAAAATAATGACTCTGTGTGTGTTGGTTTCATGACCATAAGAAGAACTCAGTAAACTAGAAAGTGAGAACAGTTTTATATTAGTGTCATGAAAGGCTTTCAATAGAAAAGCGGTTCAAATAATTCCAACAATTATTGGATTATTTTATCTAATTCATGGGATCAAAGTAAAGTGGTTGAAAGTGCATTCTTCTAAAATAAATATTTTACATTATTGTTATTGCTACTGTAAATCCAGTGAAAGAGTTCGTTGAAGACAGCATTATTTGGAGTTTTTTGGTAGTAATATGAATACAAATGTTGGTGATGCAAAAATGTATTATATTAACAATATACATACTTGGTTAAGAGACCTAGGGAGAATTATTATTAGTTTTCTATGTGTGATAAGATATTACGGTTATATTTTATAAAAGAAACCTCTGTCTTTTAAAATGCACACTGAAATATTTATGAGTGAAATGTTATGATATCTGAGATTTTCTTCTATTGACCAGTGTTAGGATGAGGGACTATGTAGGAGGACAAATGAAACAAGAGTGACTGAATTAATAGTGGTTGTAGGTCAGCAATGAGTACATAGGAGCTTATTGACCTATTTTCTATATTTATTTGAGTGTTTGAAATTGTCCATAGTGAAGAGGAAGGAGAGAGAAAGAGACAGAGACAGAAACAGAGAAACAGAAAGAAAAAAGTAAACAAGTTTCATAAGTTATATGATGAAGCAGATGAACTAAAATACTCAGCATTGCAGTATAAAATCAGAGTTTAGAAATGTTTTCTCATTTGAAGAATAGCTTAGGAACTGTATCAAGTAATCTACAATAGAAACCTTTTTGAGAACCAGTCTTCTAAATCTGGTTGCATTCTGTTCAGAATCCATTGGAAATCTTCAATATACAGTGTCAATGTCTTAAACTTCTTGCAAACTATGTTTAAGATAACCGGCATGTTAAAGGTCGCGAATCATCATCATGACTCATCTGACGAGCATCATTCCTCATTCCTCATCCTGAAGGATGCTGTAGTCTAATACTTTGAGCACCTCTGGATCTCTTGGGGGAGGGGGTGCAGGCTTACTAATCTGAATGTAAGGGATGCAGGAAATATTTTTTTTAGCGATGGCAGGGTCTCTGGAAATATCCTCCAGAATCCTCTTGATCTGTAGTTGTGATGATTTCAATTTCACCCGCTCCAATAGTGATTGAACTTAAAAACAATTTGTGTGAGAAAACATTATTAGTATTGTTATGAATATTGTTGTTGTTGTTGTGATAGAAGTAATTTTCTGTAGAGATTAGGTATTTTTGTTCGATTCATTATTTTAGTGGCCCTCTGAAAAGTATGGTTTTTATTTCAGTTCTAACACACAATCTAGAAAAGAAATACCATTAGCTGAGGCATTTAAAAACATCTGCATTTTCACGCAATGCATACAAACCTCTACAGAATAGTTTATTGAAATTTTCTGAAAGTATTTGCTGAAAATGAAATGCATTTTATCATGACATTATTTTCCATTTATTATTTTAACATTTTTATTTTGACAATAAGAAAAAATATTTCACCAGTAGCATGAAACTTGTCTCATTAAGAAACTTCAACAAATATTGGTAAATATCACAAAGTGTAGTACAATTTAATAAAGCATTAGGTGCCCAGCCAGTGTGACTCAGTGGATTGAGCATTGTCCCATGGACTGAGAGGTCCCAGTTCGATTCCCGGTCAGAGCACATTCCCAGGTTACAGGCTCAATCCCCAGTAGGGGGCGTGCAGGAGGCAGCCAATCGATGTTTCTCTCTCACATATTTCTATCTCTCTCTCCCTTCCTCTCTCTCTAAATATCAATAAAAACACATTTTTTTAAAAAAAATAAAGCATTAGATCAAATATTAAATGATTTAAAAATCAACCCTAAATTATAGAACTTTTTCCTCTTGCTGTGGATACTAAAATTTAATCATCTTGTTAATAGTAATGGCTTCATGCTATCCTTGCTCAAGGCACAACTAACAGTAGGACATATTTCAACATTAATGATAGTAGATGTAATTTCCCATATCAAATAGTCTTCCTGATAATTTAGAACTTTTCCCACGGACTTCTTGTCACCTATGATTACATCATTATTGTTTTGTATACCTCACAATATAGCTGATGAAGCACTTGTGCCCTTCCAAGTTCTTATTGTCTGCCCATTCTTTGCTTCATTAGTGTAATCTTCAACCACTCTTTCTCTGCAGGAATATTTGAAACATATTTGCTCATTTATTTAAGGTATTACCAGTAATACATTATCTAAATCAGCATACCCCAAGCGCATGTAAACTACACAGCATTCCAAGACGCTGATAGTGACTGACTAAATGAGGATACCTCTGGAAACCTCTTCAGATTGTAGACTTCCCCTCTTCCCTTGGGGTAGCTTCTCTACTTTCTATGACACACGATTGTCTTCTCCATGAACTGAGAGTACTAGTGCCTATGTGTCATTAAATATAAGTAACACTCAATTTGTTTCTTTTTCTTTTAGACAGCAATAACTAGAAATACAATTTCTAAATTTTTTTTTTAATACCAAGGAATCATTTGTCGCTGTTCCCTTTGGAGATCATTGCTTTAGATCAGAAGTTGGTAATTTTTTTTTTTTCTATAAAGTACAGGTAGTAAATAATTTAGGCTTTGGGATTCATACAGCCACTGCTGAGATCCTTAACTCTTCATAGCATGAAGGCAGCCAAGAAGGCATGTAAATGGATGAGCATGTTTGTGTTCCAATAAAACTTAGTTTACAAGAACAGGTGCAGGCTGGATTTGTTCCATGGGCCATAGATAATCAACCTTTGAGCTAGATGATTAATTATGGAGCCAAATTTGTTTTGAAAGTGAGATCTGAAGAGACCTCACTTACAGGGAGGGCTTACAAGAACCTCAAATGTCTAAGAGTTGAATGAGTGAGGGTTTGAGAGACCATGATTGTTAGAAGTTGAGTAACTATGACATCAGTGTTTAAGACTCTAATGTTAGAACATTGTGGATGGGTTGGGCCCTAATGAGGGTGGCTGAATGCAGTGAAGGTAAGATTTGTTGAAGTTGGGAAGGTCTGGAAATGGATGGCCTAATCTCTGGAAAGTTCTGGAAGGGATGTCTAAATTTCCAGGGACATTGTCTAATCTATCCCTCTTGAGTGAACAGATACTTTAAAATTTAAACACTCTTTGGGAAGTTTAGGAAATAACTGGATAACTGGATTGTTTAATAGATACCTTTATGGCAAATATACTGCCAGGGGCTGGTCACTCGTCTTTCGGGGTGCTGGGAAGGTAGTGGTGAACAATACCTGCACATTTTTTTCTTTAAATAATCATGTAGTCCCAACTTTGGGAATCTTATAATATTTTGGAGCACACAACCAATGTACAGGTGAATTGTAGCTTAGTCAGCTTGGACTGTCACAACCAAATACTGTAGACTGGGTGGCTTAGAAAACAGACATTTACTGCTCAGTTCTGGAGGCTGGAAAGTCCAAGATCAAGGTGTGGGCAGCTTCAATTCCTGGCGGACCCTCCTCCTGGCTTCCAAGCTTCCTTTTTGCTGTGTCCTCACATGGCGGAGAGAAAGAGACCTCTGGTCTCTTTTCCTCTTCTTATGGTGACACTAATCTCATCATAGGGTCCCTACCCTCAGGACCTAATCTAAACCTGGTTATCTCCCCAAGACCCCACACCCACATACCATCACACTGGGGGTGGGGCCTCAACATGCACATTTGGGTGGTACATAAACATTCAGTCCATAACACACTGTTAAATTAAAAAGTAAATACAGATTTTGAAATGGTGCTGTGATAAAGAGTTGGGTTAGAGAGGGCACTTGCATCAGAGTGGTCTGGGAAGTCATTTCTGAGAAAGTGACATTTCATCCAGTATTCAGAAGTTGAGAAGGAACCACGCATTGCTTGGGAAGAACAAGTCAGGCAGAAGGAGCAATAAGATCTGTGACCCTGAAGCAAGGATCTGATATACTCCAAAGTCCATCAAAAGGCTGCTGGGGTTGCAGTACTGGGGGTAAGAGGGAAGTGGCATTAGGAGAGGCTGGCCCCCTCTGACCTATGCAAGGGCACCTTGGTATATGGGGTCATTGTATTTCAAGGGAAGTCACCGTACGGGCTTCTGAGCTAGAAAACCTGTTTAAATCCCTGCCTTGCAGATTCTTAACTGTGGACTCTTCAGAAAGCCCAATGGCTTCTCCGAATTCCAGTTTTCTTGCCCGGAAATGACCACAACACCTTTCTTACTGTAAAGATAGTGTGGTTGTGAGCAACAAATGAGACAATATAGGTGAAAGTGCTTTGCAAGACAGTCTACAACTATGACCAACTATCTGGTCTCTTGAGACTGACTCACTTCTTCAGTTCCAATCCAGTTTGCTCATTGTGTCTAACATGGCATTTCTCCCCCTCAAGAGATTCCATTTCTGAATGAAGTAGCAATCAGGAAACTAGACTCTGTAGCAAGGCCGCCCGAAACTGAGTACTAGCTCTGCTACGTAGGAGCTGTGGGCCCTGGGCTTCAGCTTCCTCACCTGTAAAACAGGGATAAGTGGAATTTACCTCTTAGGCGTCAGGTGTGTGGAAAGCCCTTCGAACTGGGCTGGTCACTTAGGCTGGGACTGTGTTGACTCTATTGGACCACAGGGTCACTGACTTGGTAATTCCTCAGATATTTATTCCTGTTTGGCTCACCACGAAGACTGCTCTTCATGGCTCCACGGCCTCTTATCAGACAGCTGCCGTGGAGGGGCCACTCAGCCCTGCAGGTACTCACCCTCCCTCTGGGGTCGCTGTCGGGTACGGATGCCAGCAGGGGTCTGTCTTGGTCTTTGTCCAAGAAGATTTATTTCCACAAGTGGCATGAGAATGTCCTGTTCTCAGGCACATGGGCCCAGAGTGTGGTCCTGGGACAGGAGCCATAATAAAGTTATGGTGGCCCCCATCCAGGACAAGGACTTTTCTCTAATCCATTCACACCCTGGACCCTCAAGATCCAGTCCCTGAAAGCAAACGTCAACTGTTTGCATCTTGGAGTTTCTGCCATTGACTCTCATCAGAGTTTAAATGAACTTTGCAGCCACTTCTGACCTTGACCTTATCACTGTAGAAAATTAAACTGCTTTTATAACCTTTCATCACTATACGGAATTCCCTCCTCTCTGTCTCCCATCTCTACTCTCGCTGCATCTATCAGCATTCCTGCCTTGCTCCTACTTTATTACGTTTGGGGATGAGTACAGGTAGCCCCTTCTGTTGGAGGCCTCTCTCGTATCTTCCTCCTTTCTTTGCCCGCCTCCCCAGGTGGGTGAAGGCTCCTCCTTCCTGGCCTCCCTCACTCCCCGGCACATGCCTCTAGCATAGCAGTTTCTTCACACTCTGAGTCGATGTGTCTGTGGACAAGGAAACGTGAGCGTGTCTGTGCTTGGGGTCAGGGTTCCAGTGACTGGATCTTATTCAACTTTAAATCTCCAATGTCTGTCCCAGTACCTGACCCACAGGTGCTCAGTGAATGTTTACTGAATGGATGAATGATAATTAAGACGCTGTCTCCTCTGGTCTCCTCTACACAGCAGATATGCCCCACCTCCTAATTCCCCATCCGCATCCCCTGACTACGGTACCCCGCATCCCACACTTCCCTGCAGCACCCTGTCTCTGGGTGCGTCTCTCCCTCCGGCGATCTGCTCCACTGCGAGGCTGCTCTATTTTAGGAAACATTATTTGAGCAGAGACTTCACTCCAAGCGTCTTCAGGCTTTAGGGATTAACTCTGCCATCTGGAGCAAATGAAACTTACAGTTATTTTTATGAAATAATCTTTCTTATACTTAAGACAATTATTTGTTGTTGTTGTTTTCCACTCTTTTTTTCACCTTAGGAAAAATATCTAGTCCTTTCCGTTGTATATTCATTCACCAACTCAGTAATTCACTCAATAATTCATTTATGCATCCATTTATTTGTTCATTCACTCAGTTTGTCCTTTATCCTACAAATATTCAGAGTTCCGATAATACCCCAGGGTACTTTCCCAGAACGAAAGGTAAAATGTTGAATAAGATAGCTGGAAATCCCAAGCCTTCCCCTCTGTGTTTAGTCTGATGAGGGGCACTTCTCAATATGGGGTGATAAATGCTTTGATGAGAGAAACGCTGGGTGCTATGAGAACTCAGAGCGGCACCTGTGTCAGGTCGGAGGAGGCAGGGAATGCGTCCCTCTGGAGATGACGTCCAAGCTGAAGCTAAGCAGGAGTCACTAAGTTCAGTAAAGGGTCAGGGGGAGGTTTCAAGCAGAGGCCACACTATGCTCTAAGGTCAGGGTATGGGGGGGGGGAGGTGAGAGAGAATGATAGAGTGTTTCAGCAACCAGAAGAGGAGTGATAATTGCAAATGGAGAAGGAGTCTAAACGTTACAGTGTGGAGGGCTCTAAGCTGTGTCAATGAATTTAGATTTTATCCTAACTGAAATGAATTTCCACTAAGTGCTTGAAGAAGGGGACGAAAGTGGCCAAGTTTTTATTATACAAAAATAACTTGCTCCCTCTTTGCTTTCCTTTTAATCTCCTGACCACTCCTTCCTGGATCTCTCAAGTTTAGATTTGCCAAAAATCATCACAATTTCTGGTGCAGAACCCAAACTAAAAATGGCTGAGGGAACGGAGACCGCGTGGCCCTGTTTCACGATGCCAGCGTGTTTTTCTAAGGATGTGCTTTCCGACGTTATGGAAAGTATCTCAGGCTCTCCGCTGGGTCCTGGAAAAGAAGACAGCTGTTTCAAGGAATGCCAGCCCCTCTGCATTGGCAGCTGTCCCTCCAAGATGATGACACTAGGGATGTGTCTGAGTGAAGAGCTGATGATGCCATTTGGTCAGCTCATGTGACTATTTCCATTAGCTTTATTTCTGCAATGTCCTGTGCCCACAGAGGGGACAGAGGACTTTCTAATTACTGGACCTTATTGTGACACCATACACCCAGGACCTTAAAAGCAAGAATATGATTAAAGTGTCAAATGGGGACCTGATGACATAAACTATATAGCCCTCAAATGCCAATCTCTTGCTAAAACTTGTGTCTTCTGGGTGAGGTTTCCTTCTTTCTTTCTTTCTTTCTTTCTTTCTTTCTTTCTTTCTTTCTTTCTTTCTTTCTTTAAAAAACACACACACACACACAAAAAAAAAACATTTATTTCTGAAGACTGAAATTATTATATGCAAATTTGAACAGCTAGATTGTACAAGAAATTGCTTGAAAATTCCTTTTTTCTGTCTTCCAAGAGTTGTATTCCATTATACATGCTTCGTTCTTTCCTCAGACTTCCAACTTCAGGCAGAAGTTGAGCAGAATTTTTCTTTTTTAAAAAAAAATATGTTTTTATTGATTTTTTTAGAGAGAGAGAAACATGGATGTGAGAGAGAAACATCAATCAGCTGCCTCCTGCACGCCCCCTACTGGGGATTGAGCTGAAACCTGGGCACGTTCCCTGACAAGGAATCGAACCAGGACCCCTCAGTCCATGGGACGAAGCTCAATCCACTGAGCCACACCAGCTGGGCATGGGTGAGGTTTCTAAACAGAGATAACTCAAACCACACACTTTCAAATGGGGAAAGTCATGACCCTCTCTGGTCACCAAGACCGCTCTGGAGTGACCGCTGAAGGAGTGGAGAGATGAGCTGACTTTCCTCCCAATACAGCTGTCATTGCTGCAAAGCTGCCCGATGCTGGCTGGCCCAGGACCACACAGGACATTGTCCATGCACCAATACTCTCTTGTCTTACCTTTGCTTTTTGCTTTCCTTTCCTCCTCTGCCCCACCTCTTGGCGGCACCGCTGACCTCCTTGCCCTGAGTCCTAGCCCTGAGTCCCAGCCCGCGAGGTCGTTTGCCTTGCCTTCTGCGTTCCGAGCTCTCGGCCTCCATGGTTTCCAAACCAGGTTCCTCTGTCCTTGTACACTCCTCTCCAGCAGGACGGGGAAAACATTGTGCTTCAGTAGAAACCTGCACGTTGTTAAATCACCCTCCAGATTATAGACGTCTATTCTTTTGTTGCCTTTGAGCCATTTTACAGCTCTGTGACCTAATAGGGATGCATATAATCCTTGTCTACCGGTGTAAATTCTGTCGGGCGGAAGTTTCAGTGACGTGCCTCCCTCACTGTGGGAAAGGCCATTACCTCTGTGTGCCCATTCATTTCTGTACTAGTGGTATAAAAGTGTATCTTTTTTTTAGATTCTGCTTTGAACTTATAATATATCACCTGTTTCTCTCATTAATGAGTTAAGTCTTTAACGCAGATTCATATTTATGTTAGTATGAGAATCCTGATTTTCCCTTTTATGAAAAATATCTTTCATAGATGAGGAAAAGAGAAAGGAGCAAACAATGAATACTGAATACCTCCCCATCACGAGGGTCCCTGCCCCCAAAGGTAGGCACCTCCCTGACACCAGTCCCAGAGCCAGTCTGTATCAGAGGCAAATTCATTACACTTTTTTCCTTCTATCCTCCTCTTCAGGAAGAAATTAATAATTTCTTTTCTTGCATTTACACAGAGTAACTTTCTACCTCTCTGAGCCCTTTTGCTTGCTGGCCTCAACAAATCAGATGATGTCTCTTCTACTGCAAGCAGTTTCAAAGATACTTGTTTTCAGACACCAAGAGCTCTTTCTCAAGGTGAATTCATTACACCTTTTCCTCTGTTTGCTTTGATCTTCTTCTGTATGCAATTCATTTTCCTGTCCAGGTTGAACCATCCTTTGGACCACAGATCTTAATTTGTATTTCTTTCCACCCCGCATAATGTGTCCACTCAGCAGACTCAGTGAACTTGAGTGGATTAATATCTGGGAGCGATGGTGGGGTGGGGTTGTCAGCTCCGCTGCAGAGGGTATGACTGTCCTGATCAACATATCCTCAGGGCTTAGAACACAGTCTTGCAAATAGCAGGTGTGAATGAAAAAAAAAATTGAATGGATAAATCATTGTAAAATAGAAGTTTCTTCAGACAAATCTGGGTTGAGGTGGTGGGCAATATCATGCCTGCCAAAATGCCTAATCCCCAGGTCCGGAGAACGTTCATTTGTATGACAGAAGGGACTTCACATTTGTGATTGAATCGAGGGATTTGAGATGGGGAGATTATCCTGAGATATCCAGGTAGACCCAATCAATGTAAACACAAGGGTCCTTATACGTGACAGGGAGGCAGGAAAGTCAGAATTTTAAAAAGACATGCCAACAGAAGCAGAGCACAGAAAGATGGGATCGCGCGCCTCGAACACGGAGAGGGGCTGCGAGCGAAGGCGTGCACACCGCCTCCAGAAGTGGGAAAAGGCAGGAAAGCAAAGTGCCCCCCACCTCGCCAGAAGGAATGCAGCCCAGTCCTTGCTTTTAGCCCGGTGACACCCCTTTCAGACTTCTGACATCCACACCTAGAAGGTATAAAATTGTGTTGTTTTAAGCCACTCGATTTATGGTCATTTGTTTTAGCAGTCACAGGAAACAAATACATTCTAGTTCAATTAGTATCTCCAAATTCTCCAGACCTCAGATTTTATTCGGTAAAAGGCTGAAAATAATACTTTAACAGCCTGTCACATGCGTACAGATTAACTGTTTACTGCAGAGATTGGCCTTTGTCTAGGCTCTCAGGGGGTGTGAGGATTAAATTAGAAAGTATGGATTAGGTACTTAGTGATCATTCTAATACAATGTGTGTCCTTCAAAATGCAGGAGTTCCATCCTGAAAACCTGCAAAGTAGGCGAGCGGGCAAGGAGCGAGGTCATTTAATTTCAGTAATCCAAGGAAACTGGAATGAAGAACTGAGTTGCTAAAAAATCTACAGAGCTCCTAATGAATAAATATTTAATTGACTAAGATGCAATACAATACGGATATCGTAAATAAGATAATGTTAATATTTTACACATTTTAAACGTGCCATTTAGAATCCCTTGCCAGCAGAAACACTTCGGGAAATAACTCTTTTGTTTCAAATGGGTCCTTGGCTTGATTGCGTTAATGCCCATAGTGGGCGCTTGCTTCCTGCCCTTCCCCCAGACTGGTCCTCGCCCCTCTGCACCCTGGACCCAGCAGCTGCGGGAGTGCTCCTGTCCCTCCCGGGCCCCACCCTCCTGCCACTCCATCCCTAACAGCATCTCTTCTCTCTCTAATTCCAAATTGTCTGCAGTTCTAAACTTGGGTTCTGTTTGTCCTCGTCCTCACTGTCTTTCTCAAAGCGTCCGAAAAATGACCTTGACGATGCTGCCACTGCTTTATTTCCGACCCTGGCCCCTCTTGTTCTATCTACAAGAGGCATCACAAAATGCACATCTACCGGAACTGAAAACTTTTTAAATATGTTTTTATTGATTTTTTTTTAGAGATCAAGGAAGGGAGAGAGAAAACACTGATGTGAGAGAGAAACATGGATCGGCTGCCTCCTGCACGCCCCCTACTGGGGATCGAGCCTGCAACCCAGGCATGTGCCCTGACCCAGAATCGAACTGGGACCTCTCAGTCCATGGAACGATGCTCAATCCACTGAGCCACACCGGCTGGGCTAGAAGTGAAATTTTCGTGGTTGCAAAAAACATACAGATATCAATTCTTGGATAATGACATTTTGCATAAGGGAAGCAAGCGTCAGGGGGACGGCTATGCTCAGTAAACGGCAGCTCCCTTCCTCTGCTCCCCCGTCCCCAGGCCAGCCTTCTAGCCCACGTGATGCCAGCTCAGCTCCCTGGGCTCTGCTCTGGGGATTAAGACACAATATTATCTAGTTTTAATTAAACGACCCCTCACAAAGTGAACGCGTGGCTTAAAAATCTTTCTGTAAAGAAACTGCAGAACACCAATAATGCAAGCCCGAGTCGCAGCAAGAAAATAGCAGAGCTGGTACCTCCCCTCGTTCTGCTACCAGGTTTTTTATCATCTAAATTACAAACAAAGGGCAGGGATGATCTAATCAGATCCGACAGGACGTTAGCCCAACAAGTTGACATACCCACAGGTCTGTTTGAAATAGGGATTCCCATCCACTAACATTAACCAGGAGTCTCACCCCAGGTGATTCTGTGCCCCGGGAAGTTGGTTAATGACAGTCCGAAGGCATCACAGTGAGCAAAGCATTCCACGAGCAAGGATGAAGAGATAAGGACAGATGTTAACCGGCTTTTATTTTTTCCAGGATTGTTTAAAATAATGCGTTACGCATTTCATCGCTTCATGAAATTTGAGTGCATTTAATGATTTAGAACATTATGTTTAATTTCTTCATCGATTTTTAGACGATAAAGAGTCATGTATCACCGTGGGACGGGGGAAAGGCTGAGATAACAGAACATGGTAACAAGCCAAATGGATCCCTTTGTCGACGGACACGATGGTGCTCTGCACAGTCAGCATTGCTGACCGCTGGAAGGAGTAAACATTCGAGCAATCACAAAACAGAAATGTGTACTGTGACATGACAGTACAAATGTTTCTCACACGTTTCTGTTTATAGAATTTTCTGGATTCTCATTTACTATTAAAGCTTATGAAAGATATTTTTTTTGTACGTGAGCCTAAAAGGCAAAATGCCCTCACACACGTAGTGGACTTCATAAACACGACGTTCTGTGGAAGAGCCGTGCAAGCAGGACCATTGTGGGAGCAGAGGCTCTCATCAGATGCTAAGCTGCAGAGAGCCCCACACTTCGAAGTCCTTCACTATGTAAATCAGACAAGCTGTTGCATCAGACTTGAACCAGGAAGCATAACATGCACTATAGAATGCAGTCAGTGGGGTCAGTGTCTCTTCAAGAAGACTGAATAAATAACAGCTTTGCAATATTTCCCTGAGCTGGGAAATGGCTACAGAAATTTTATTGTGTAAGTTATCTCTCAGCCAAAAATTTATAGGGGTTGCAGAACAATAGAGAAAGATACGCATTTCTCTTTGACAAAAAAGGCCAATGTTCTAAATTTGGCGACCTTCTTTCCGGGTGATGAGACCCGACTGTCAGTAGCCAGGAGATACATTTGTCAAGATAAACCCACTTGACGGTCCCTGCAGGTAACGGAGGCATTTCACAGCGAGAGCATGTCACCATGCTCTTGAAAGAAAGTCATACTATGGAGAGAGCATTTTGAAAATATGCATTTAGAAATATTTTGTTATGTAATCGATCTGTTTATTGCATCAAAAAGTCAAATTGGACTAACTCTAATTTGTTTCGCAAAACACAGATCAGGCATTATCCTTGGGTTAGACGGCTCTGGTCACCCTGTGAGTTAGGGAACCCTTCCCGTGAGTCCTGTCCCCTCACTTTCCACACATGTACTAATGGGCTTGGAACTCGACATTAGAAGATGTTATTTATATTTGTGTCATATCCATTAGATTGCGAGTTTATTAAGATCAGGAATAGAATTCCTCAAAGTAGCTCTGTAAATGTTTGGTAATTGTATTAAAATCAAGCAGAAAGTGGACCTTGCCCTGGCCGGGTAGCTCAGTTGGTTAGAGCAATGTCTGGATACACCAAGGTTGCAGATTCCATGTCCTATCAGGTCACATACAGGAAGCAACCAGTGAATGCAGAAATAAGTGGAATAAATCTCTCTCTCTCTCTCTCTCTCTCTCTCTCTCTCTCTCTCTCTCCCCTCTCCCTCCCTTCCTCTCTCTCTAAAATTAATCAGTAAATAAAAATATAAACACAAAAGTGACCAACGGACTAAAATAATTGGCCAACATAATAATTCTAACAAGTGTGATGATAATAACAATAATGGCTAGGGTTTGCACTATTCTGTGTTTACTGCGTCCCAGGCACTGATCAAACCCTTGGCGCATATTTTCTTATTTAATATTCACTACAATCTTAGTGGGATGTACTACTATTACCCCCAATTTAAGGATGTGGTAAGGGAACTGGTCCCAAATGGTACAGTCCGCTGCCTGGATACAGTGCGGGTGGTCTGTGCACAGTGCCTGGGTTCTGTGCGATGAATGGGGAGAACCAGAGTTTGGCATCCAGTTTCCACAGGTGAACTGCATACTGATAGAATATATAGTCTGACAATGACAATGATAAAGTGACAATTACACATTAAGGACACTTGCTATAATACACATTATCCTACCTTAAATGTGTGGGAATTTATGTCCCACGAGGTTACAGATTCTACCTGGTCAGTCTGTGTTCTCAATGACATATAGTTTTGTCTTATTAGTCTATTTGTAAAATAGTCTTTATTCTGTTATCGTAGAATGAATACATGAACGTATAGATGAATATTATGGGCTTCATAGAGTTGATTATCTCACATTGTGTAACAACAAACCTACTAGTAGTCCTGATATAAAACCTAGACATCGTCGACTCGGGAAGGTCCGACCTTTTCCCCAGAGTCAGACAGCTGGTAGATGTCACGCCCCTCCCGTCCCTCAGCTCACACCGCCCATCCAGTCACTGTCCACCCTGCATCTTTCGGATAGAGGAGGACATGTGTGACTGCAGTGTAGGGTAGCCCAATGACGACATAGCCTGAGAATAGCTGGAGGAACTGGGGCCATCTGCCCTGGAGTAAAGGCGGCTCGGGGAGATGGGATCACAATCTTAAAAAGGTATTTAAAGTGTCTCCAAGTGGAAAAGGGATTAAACTGAAGTAACGTAGTTCTAGAGGGCAAATCTAGGAATGCTGGGAGGAAGTGGAAGGGAGACAGTGCTCAGTTAGATCAGAAGGAACTTTCTCGTAGTTGGAGGTGTACTGTAGTGGGAAAGATCAGCATGTAAGATTCGAATGACCAGTTGCCGAGCAGCTGCAGGGGCGGTTCCTACAGGCAGTGGTGGGTAGCGCTGGCCCCCTTTCCGTCTATAGATTGAGGTGATGAAATGAGGACCGTGTGGGGCTGAGAGAGCGTCCTTACCATACCCGAGATGCCATTGTCAATGATTAATCATATATAGAACTAATAATTAATAATGGATGATTACTACTTATAACTGTGTATTCATTAGCATCTATGTTTCCTCAACTGCGAAATGCTGATGATAGTAGTAGTACCTTCCTCATGGTGTTGAGAGAATTAAATGAGTTACTATCTCGGAAGTACTGAGAATGATGCCTAATCCATAGTAAGCATATCATTTTTACTATAATTTAATTAATAATAATACATACCATTTATTGGGCTCCTATGTGCTACACACAGTGTTTCATTTAGGCCTCACCGTGTCCCTGATGTAGACATCGATATCCTTATTGACTAGACGCGCAGATGGAGACTGTACCCATCGTATCCTGCTGCTATTGTTTACCTGCTTGTTATCTCGAAGCAATGATTTCTGACAAAGGAGACTGGTCAACCTTCTAGGTGAAGAGCATGATCTTGAGCCAACCCAGCAGCCATGTAATCCTGGGGCCGCTGGCCCTTCCCCACGTCAGGTAGCTGGGTGTGGCAGGAGGAGGGCATGCCCCCTGCAGGGGCTGGTACAGCCCTCTGGTGTTCATTGGCCTGTGCCGAGGAAAAGGAGGTGAGTGACAGAGTTCAAGGTGATGGACAGAAAAGCCAGGCCATGGCCTTCCTCTGACCTGCTTCCTAATTGCAACTCTGCCATTTTAGCAAGTCATTTAACTTCTTTAAGCTTATTTCTTTCATTTAGAAAATGGGGGTGATCGTGCTCACCTGTCAGGGATGCAAAGGAATTGAAAGGCATAACATGTAATTAAGCACCTGTTGTGATGTCTGTCAGGGACCCCAGTAAAGTCAGCCTCTTCCTGTTCTTTTCTGCTCTGTATGGCTTTCTATCGTTACACCTTGTAACATTCACCCCACACTCCTGTCCCCCAACAGCAGAGAGCAGAGCGAGTCCTCACTGAAGTAACATTTGGAAAGTTAACCCAAAGCAAGGACTGTTAGAATTCCTAGAAACAACCCAGACACGAAAGGTTTCAATGGGACTGTGAGAAGCTTCATTGACAGCCAGCACTAGATGAATTAATGGTCATCCTAGACACACAAAATAGAATAAAACCACTGGGCCTGAAAGTCCACCACCCAGCCCTCCTGTAGCTTGCAGGTCGGGATGTCTGTTAAAGGACGCCATTGAACCTGGTTGCAACCCCAGGTGCTCCGGCCTCACAGAGGGTAAGGTTTGGCCAAAGGGTGTGGCAGTGCCGTGGGTTCTTAGGAATCCGACAGGGTTAGATCACAGGACTGAAGTGCTCAAAATACCAAGGATACTACAGAAAAATTAACCACCCCAGGACTCTCCCCAGGACGGGTCTGAGGCAGAAAGTTTTGAATTTGCAGTAAGTTACTCCAACACACGCTGGGGCCTTGGCAAACAAATATCACAAACTCATTAAACTGTCAAACACTTCTCTAGAATTTCCTCTCCTATTATAACTGATAATCAAGATAAACACACACACACACACACACACACACACACACACACACACACACATACACACACATCTTGATAAGTTATTAGGAAAAAAAACAGAAAAATGTCTGACAGTTTAATGAGATTTGGGTGAAAGAAAATTCTGTATTTTAATGTTTTCCAGGCAGCAGAAGTCATTCATAAAGTCCCTGAAACTCATTCAGCTTGGCTACGTTTGTTAAAGTGTTTTCATACATTTTGAAGAACAAATACCACTGGGCACTACCAAGGTGGCAGCTGAATGCGTCAGCCACCCCACCTCCGTCCACTCAGTTCGGCCTTCGCTCCGCGGGGTGGTGCTGATGGTTACCCCCGGACGGGTGCTGCCCCAGGGCTGGCGGGACTCAGTGTGGGCGATGTTTTCTTCACACACAGGGCGGCTTTAAGGTGCATTGGGACACGGGTGGCCTGCAGAGCAGTGACGGTAGCACGTGCCATTGAAGGACGGATGAGGAAGTGTGGGTCAGCTCCCTGATGCGCTGCGGTGGAGGGAAGCAACTTGACAAGGATGCTGCCAAAGGAGACAGTTCTGGTCAGGGACTGAACCAGTCAACGAATGGGAGATTTTTAGGGGGGGGAAAGCAGTGGATAAGTAAAGTGTAATAGATAACTTTTAAGGTTATTCTAAGTACTGACATTCTAAGAGTCTGCAGGGAAGAAAGAAATAAAATGTTCCACAGTGTGACGTGTTCCCAGACTTGAATCCACGGAGCTTGGGTCCCGTAGAGCAGTTTCCAATGCGTGTATGGTACAGGTGCTCGACAAACATCTTCCATGTGTACTGGGGATGCGGTACAACTAAAATATGAAATAGGTATTCAAATAATCAGCATCTCAGAGGAGACTGAGGATCAGAGGCTGAGCAATGACTCCAGCCCACTCAGCTCTTGAATTTCAGAGCAAGGAGAGCTCACTGGAATCTCAGTCCTGTGATCTTCCTGTTGATGTCTCCTAGAGTGGTGAGGAAAGCGAAGCATCTGTGGACAGAATGACAAACTGGAGAAACTGAGAGGGATCAAACCAACTCCAAAGTTCTGAGCGGGTTTGAAAAGGAGAGTGGTGCCCGGCCCTTGGCTCAGTTGTTTGGGCATCCTCTCGTACATCCAAAGGTCACTGGTTTGATTCCCAGTCCGGGTGCGTACAGGAGGCAGCCAATTGATGTTTCTCTCTCTCCCTTCCTCTCTCTCTAAAATCAATAAAACCATATTTAAAAAAGGGGGAATGGTGATAACATTGATAGAACTAGGAAAGGCAGTGGAGAAACTGGTTTCGTTTGGAAATTGTTAATGTTTGGGCTAGTTATATTTGAAGATGACTATGGTCATTGAGAGAACAAAACCCAAAGTAATAACAGTCAACATTTAATACTTGCCAATAATAGCTACTACTATAGGTGTTTTTGTATATTAACTCATTTAATGCTCACAACAACTCTAAAAAAAAGGCACTATGGCCCAGCCGGTGTGGCTCGGTGGTTGAGCATCAACCCATGCACTAAGAAGTTGCCAGTTCAGTTCCCGGTCAGGACACATGCCCAGGTTGTAGGCCCAATCCCCAGTGGGGGGCAGGCAGGAGGCGGCCGATCGATGTTCTCTCTCATCAGTGTTTCTGTCTCTCTCTCCCTCTCCCTTCCTCTCTCTCTAAAATCATAAAGGAAAGAAACATTTTTTTTTTAAGAAAAGAAAAGGCACTATGAGTGGGGAAACTGTGACATAGAGAAGTTAACTGATCCACACAGCTAATAAATGGGGAAAGTGAGGCACAGAGAAGTACAACTGGTCCACACACCTAATAAGTGGAAGAGCCAGGAATTGAACCCAGGAGTCTGGCTCCAGAGTCCATGCCTTTAGTCATTACAATATGCAGGAAATCCATAGTCGCGCAGATTAGAAGCACCTGCCACACCCCTGGTTCAGTAAGGGAAGGCTTCTCAGAAGAGGTAATACTTGAATGAGAAAGTTAACAAACTACTTTTCACCTACTGGTGTGTGATCTTATGTGACCATTGTATTTTTTTCTCATAAAAAAATTTTTTTAAAAAGAAGGAAAATGAGAACCAGCTCTGTGAAAGTGTATGACAGATCGTCTCGGTAGAATTTATTTTTATCTGCTCATGGGACTGACTTGCTTATTTGGACTTAAGGTCCAATCATTTCAGCCAAGTGACACAACCACCCTGTGTGTTTGTTCACCTTTCAAATCAGCTTTCTAACTGTGCACAGATCGCACTTAGAATGAAGCCACCAGCTAAGACACAAGCAAAGCTGGTCATGTTTACAGACATGGTCAAGTCCAAGGCAGATGGCGAATATCCCAGTTTCACTGATGATGGTCAACACTGAGCCCAGAACTCTGTACAATACGATTGTTGATGATGTTTGCTGAAGACGATGTAGTGAGGCATTTGCTAGAGAAATGTGAATCACCAACTCATGACACAGAGAGTTGGGTCGGGGCAGAGTTATGTGGATGGGAGTTCCTTGAAATCATTGTGGGAAACATCATTCGGATATGATACTTGGACGGGAGTTGATTTATTCATATTGGAAGGGTTCTTGGGAGAAAGGAAGTGAGAGGTTATGAGAGAATGACCCTCCTGTAATGGTGAGTGGGAGAGTTCTTGCAGTGTGTATGTTAACGTTGCTGGTCGTGAAGGTCTTTGGATTTCCTGGCTCTGCGCTGTCAAACATGGTAGCCACCGGCCACATGTGGCATTGAGCCCTTGAAATGTGGCCACTCTGAACTGAGATGGGCTGACCGTGTAAAGCACAAACTGGATTTCAGGCTGAGTATAAAAAATGATGTAAAATGTCTCATTAATAATTTATATTCGACTACATATTGAAATGGTACGCATGTTAGTATATTAATTTCAATGAAATATATTACTGAAATTAATGTTACCTGGTTTTTTTTTTTACTTTTTCGATGTAGCAACTAGAAAATTTTAAAATCACATGTGGCTCATATATTTCTGCTGGCGGCACTGCCTTGAGCCTTGCAAATGGGTTGGACCGTCCCTATTGGTATGGAGGGGACTACCATCACGGTTGGTTTGGGAGTGGAAGGGGCTGATGACCTAGGTGGGGAGGGTATCACTGATACTCAGAGGATATCTGCCAGCCCTGCTCCTAGTAGTAGGAAACCCATCCTGGGGAAAACAAGTTAGGGAGAGGTTTTTCATTCATGGAAGGGAAAGTCTTTTGCATCTAGCTAGAGACAGGGCAAGAAGAGTCAACGGTTAGCTTCATCGAGGCTAGAGGCGGAGAGAGAGCCAGGCATCAGTTCTTTCTGAGACACAAGCTGGTATCTCAGAGGCCAAGAACTGGACACAATGCCGGTTCCAGGACTGGGGCTCAGGATGGTTCCTTCCACACAGCAACCCGCTCCTTGAAAAGTTATCGAAGTGAGCACTGCGTGTACTCTCTGCCTTCAGTTCTTTACTGTACATTTTTAGTAAACATTTTTCTTAATTTCATGGAACCTCATGTTTGCCCTGGGAGAATTTTTGCACAATCTCAGCCAGGCTTTTAAAGGGAGCATGGCATGGCTCCAGGAAACAGATGTACTGATATGTACTGGGGACTTTTTTTAACGTGTGCGAGGATGGAACTTCCATTACACCAGACGCCGCATCTGTATCGCTCTCTGCACCCTTGCACCTAGCACAGTGCCTGGGACATAGCAGGTATCCAGTGGTGATTTGATGAATGAATGGATGACTCAAGAGGGAAGTGACACTGAGGGAGAGTCAGAGCAGCTGCCTCTCCCTGGTGGAAGCTACTTGGACTCATTCTTGGAAGATGTGGCCTTACAGAAATCAAAGCACATACTAAAGTGAAAACTAGATCTTCCACAAAGAATGGAGGAAGTGAGTTTAATAAAACAACAATTATAGCTACCATCAATGGAGGCGTTCCCATGGGCCAGGGCTAAGGGTTTTACATGTATTATCTCATTATGTCTACATCAAAGAATTAACTATGACCTGTGTAACATTAAACCTCATTTTATAGATGAGACAACTGGGATGCAAAGAAGTCAAAGAATCAGCCGAAATTTGCAATTAGCCAGGGTGGAGCCAGAATTTGAATTCAGACAGTCTGACTCCAGAGTCCATTCTCCGAATCATTATGATGTAATTGTATTTCAATTAAGTAGCATCCATAAATTGAAATATGATGCCTATGTCTCTTTGCTCTTTGTGTGGGTGTGTGTACATGTAACTGTGCACATGTGTGCTATCACTAGAAGACATGTCTTTCTCTGTTTTGGTCCATTCTAGTAAGATATGAACATTTGACTGGGCTCAGCGATGGGAGAATCTTCCCAATAAATTCGCCTGTTCATTCTAATTACGTTAAAAGGTAGTTACTTTCAATGTAGTTGCATATGTGTTAAGTTGATCTTTCAGATGATCAGATTCTGTGACCGGAGCTAATATTTCTGGCTCTAAATTGTTGATACCCTACTACTATTACACACACACACGCACACACACACACACTGGCACATGCACATACATGCATGCACACATCCATAAGGTCAGAGAGCTTTCCTAGGACTACATACCTTACACCTCCAGCAGGTCATCTGGAAAACGGCTGATCAAATTAGAACAACAGCCCACAGAGATACAGGCTCTGCCTTTACCTTCAGCTACTCCTGTTATATGCAAAGTCTCTTCCGGTACTATATATTTACTTCTAAAAGATGTGAAAACAATGTAAATGTCAAATGAGAAAAACAGCTAAGCAAATTGCAATGATTCCATAAGACAGCACATTACACTATTAAAATTATAAGTACAAAGAGGTTATTTATAAGTACAAAGGAGCCATGATTAAAAGTTAAGTAAAAAAAAAAAAAAGGACAGAACTATATTTGAATTAGGATATCCATTCTGTATAGTAATATTTGTAGAAGGAAGGATATATACCAAAAGAGTATCAGCGTATCTATCTGCAAGGCAGAATTAGAGGTCCTTTCCTCTATTTATTTATACTGTCCAAGTTTTCCATTACACATACACATGTTTATATATACATGTGTGTATATATATATAATTTTTATGATTACAAAAAAATTTGGATGGGGCTGTCTACTTTCAATGGTGTGATTTGAAAAGACCATTCTGAAGAGGTGACATTTGAATTAAAATTGTACGGAGGAAAAGAGATCTGTCATCCAAAGAGCATTCTAGGTAGAAGGTGAGCATACCCCTCAGGGAAGGACAGGTGACGAGGTGACTGGAGCGCGGGGACCGTGACCGGGAGAGTGGCATGCGAGGAGGATGCAGAGGCAGGTGGGGTCGGACCACGTAAGTCAGGAGAATGGCCTGGGCTAGGCTTCTCACAGCGTGAAAGGTAGGAGTCGCCAGCAGTTCATTCCAGCCTTTCCCAGACAGGTGTATGGTGAGTAAGCTCTCTAAGGTGGACCCAGGGACAAAATCTGAAATGTTCTAACCCTAATCCTGCAGTTATTATTCATCTCAGAAGCAGAAGAAAAGTATGCTAAGAATACGTACAGTTAACTGAGAAGTAGTTACACCCCCACACACACACCCGAGGGGTTGGTGCAACAGCAAGAATTTGGCCATGACTTTTGCTTGTTAGGTTGCCTATTAGGCATATGGGTTACTCTGTAAAGACAAACCCACTGGTCCAAGTTCATGCTGGAGTTCTGAGGGCCAGAAATGAACCTGGATTAGTCAGTGTGAATCTTTGGGGGAAATGCAAAGGAGGACTGGTGTCCCAGTCCTGAGAGAGGGGGATGAGGAAGCAAAGACTGCAACGTCCAAGGACGCAATGAGAGGGGACGCAGGAAAGGGGATCCTGAGGGCAGGGCCAGGGCCATAGAGCAGGGAAGAGGGAGCTCGTTGGTCTGAGAGAGCAGTGAGGAGAGAGGCCCAGGAACACGGCTCAGGTGGCGGGAACACTTAGACCACACACACGGACACACATGTGGGCAAAGGAACGTGTGATGGGGGCACCGAGTGGAGCTGATGTGGAGAAGAAGAGGATTACTTGTTCCCTGGAACTGAGTTCGTAGTTGATCTGCGGAGCGCAGGAGAGGACGAAGAACGGGCCCAGGTTCTTTTGCACAACAGGGAGTATTCAAGGTCTTCGTTTTGCAGGCGGACAACGCTCAACAAATATCGTTTGCTTTGAACTGGCAAAGGGGCCACGACAGAGAGCCAGCACCTCCCTGTAGTTTCAAACTAGATCTCAAAGTGCCCAGAGATACCTCAGATGTCCCCATGGGGAGTGCTGGGGAAGAAACCAGGCCGAACCCTGAACCTGTGCCCAGACTAAACTGGGCAGCTCTGATCTTGCCTGAGTCACATACGGAGATCTGGGAGCATCGGAAATAGGATTCTAACGAGAAACAGCATCTGAAAGCCATTGACTTAAGGAAGGGACGAACACATCCTTTTCCCCCTTGTTAGCCAACTCAAGGCGTTTGGGAGCTAGCAAAAAGCAAGACAGGATCCCTGGGCAGCTCCTTCCCATGTAGCCTAAATACAGATCATCTCATCGGTGTCTTCGGAAGGGTAGTGTCCTCTCAGCAGTGACCACTCTGATCACCGGCAGATCCGTGTGGTCTCCCGGGCAGCTAGGGCCGCCGAAGGAAGTGATGTTCACTATTGTGCAGCCAAAGGAATCCCCGTCCTCCTATTCTCCACTCTCTTCTCTTCCAACACAGGCTATCCCAGGCCAGATCCTACCCCTTCTTCCACTCTGACGTTGACGAAGTGAAATTCGCATCTGGCAGCTGCTCTCAACAAACAGATTCACTGGAAGCTTCTGTGAGCGCCTCAGGAATGTCTCTGGGCAAGCCCCGCGTGTGGTTGACTTTCTCTGCCTTCTGCTCCGTAATGTTCCCCACAAGGATTGAGAAAGAAGCAGAGAGGAACCATCTGACTTGATTGTTTTTAGGTGATTAAAATGAGGACGGAGGGTGTCAAGCTTTTCACGCAGCAGATAATATCCTCTGACGCTGGAATTACTTTAATTAAAAAACCACGACTTCGGTGATGCTCTCAATGCATGATATTCACAAGGCTAATAAGAAAATGAAACAAATCTCCGGTTAACATTTTTGGCAAACTTCCTTCACTTGTGTGTATTTTTTTAAACCCCAATGTAATAACCATTCTGGACTTTTAATTTTTATTTTATATGTAAGTGACAGAGAAATTGTCGGATAGTCCTTCATCATAGCTCTCTCCCATCTTCGTAGAAATATAAATTGCTTGAGGGGGGAGTGCGATAATTTTAGACCAGAAAACACACGCCAGATGGCTTATATGAAGCCGACCTGCCCAAGGATATATGCCTTGGTCATTCGGACGTGTTCTAAATATTACTGCAAAGCCCGCGGAGCGATGGGTCTGAACCCTCACTTATACTTAACTGCTGACATGTGGCTTTGTGTCTGCATCTCGTCCTCTGTTTCCATTGATGGAAAGGAAGCACCAATTAGATAACACTCCATCACTGAAGAAGCAGGCACAAGCCCGCGGAAGGGGGAGACCCGCCTTCTTGTCCAGAAACAATGTAAAGCCGGCCTGGCTGAGGCTCCCTGGGCCTCAGTCCTCCTTTGCTTTTGAGATTCTCCAGCACACCCTATAAACATGTCTAGGGCTATCCTGTTCAGTTTGTTTATTCGAACTATATAGTCCGGGATAGAGAAAGGGAACGTCTAGCTGGACCCTGGAGATGACAGAAGGGAGGGAGAGAGAGGCAAAAAAAAAAAAAAAAGGGCAGAAATGGGGAAAACAGGAAACAGGCTAGTGAGGAGAGACGAGATGCTGGGAGTCAGGAAGCAGGCCCTGTAAACTCTAATCTCCGCCGCGCAGCTGGCTCGCTGTGTGGGTTATTCAAATTCAGGGGCGATCTCTGCGTGCCCCGGCTCGCTTGCTCAAGAAGGCTCATCTCCGTTTCCAAGGGGAATGGATGCCCTTGACTCGCACCTCTCCTATTTGACTTACCTCTTTTTATTCTCAAGGTTTCAATCTTAAGGCCACTTCCTAATCCTGGCCTCCCTGACTCGGGTGGCAGGAAGCCAGCCCCAGAACTCTGTTTATTTCCTGCACGGCTCTTACCTGTCATGCTTGGGTAATAGTTTGCTTATTATTATTAGCTATTATTATTATACTTGTTTATGGCCTCTTTGCCCAGAGGCGGTAAACTCCTTGAGAGTGGGAATACATCTCTCTTATTACTACCCTGTCACTGGTATTTAGCACACGTTTGGCCTGTAATAGATGTCTAAAAAATATTTAGTAGTCGTGTAAATCAATGAATGAGTTTACCAGATGACGTAGATGGCACATGAAGGGAATGGGAATTTAGTAAAATGTACTCTGTCATTGGAGATACATGTACTTATTAGAACTTTCGAAACTCTATCACCAAGCACAAAGCTAAAGTGATATGGCAACTGATAAATCCTTAAATACAATAAAATATGGGGAAACTCAGACATCTCAGGGATTAGATGTTAAAGAACATCCACTATATCGATTCCTTAGAAAGGTTTTTAATATTACATTATTTTTAATATCAAGAAACTAGGGGATCTTCTTGCCACTTTTGACATCATTCTTAAAATACCCACCACACCAAAGTCATTTTATCCTGATAGATTAGGTGCCGTATTGCAATTCCTGGGGAGGCTAAAAAAAAGCCTTCTCTCTATTTCTTCCCAAACATACAATTAACAAAGAGTTAATTATTCTCGGGGAGAATCATTTCTTCCAATCCGCCCATCAGGATGAGGGCCATGTCACAGTCACAGGAGAGGAAATGGTGCCTCGGCCAAGAGGAAATTTGAAAAGGAAAGGTGATTGGAGAAATTGTTTTGAAAGGTGAGATGGAGGAAAGAGACAAAGGAAAAGAAAAATTAGAAACCGGAAATGACGCCATTGCTGCGCCTCTCGTACTGCCTCTGCCCCTTGGCTCTGAGGAAGCAGGACTGGCCCGAGCTCCCACAGCCTGACACAGGAAACACTTGCAAGGTCCTTCTAGCCAGGCATGGCACGCGGCCTCTGCCCAGGCCTGGTCACGTCTGGGGCCCTTTGATTCTTGCTCTTCTCATCTGGAAAATGGGAGCAGGGAACTCTCCTTCAAAGGGTGACTGGGAGAGGAAGTGACACCATGCCTGGGAATGCAGCCACTGGAGCTCAATCCATATCGATCCCTCCTCCCCTCCCCTCCCTCTCCCCGAGCCGTACCCAGATTCAGAGTCACAGAAAGAAGGCAGGCCACAGACACAAACACTATCAACTCAAGCATGTGGGCTTGCACTAGAAATTTAACATTGCTTGTTTTTTCCATTCCCAGAAATTGTGATCCTTTTCCATGTAAATGATTGTACTTTCCAACCTCAGGAAACTCATTCTTTATTTATTTATTTATTTATTTATTTATTTATTTATTTATTTATTTATTTTTCTTTATTGATTTTAGAGAGAGAGGAAGGGAGAGGGAGAGAGAGAAACATCGATGAAAGAGAACATCGATTGGCCACCTCCTGCATGCCCCCCACCGGGGATTTGGCCCACAACCTGGGCATGTGCCCTGACCAGGAATCGAACCAGCGACCTCTTGGTGCATGGGTCGATGCTCAACCACTGAGCCACACCGGCCGGGCAGGAAACTCACTCCTGAAGAAAGTTGATGTCCTCTTGACTAGTGTGACCCCTGAAAATTGTCAGGATTGTAATTTTATTTACTTGGTTGTTTAGTCCCTTGTATAATATCATAAAGTATCTGAACCTACATTGAGCCATGTAAGTATGTATATATACATAGAGTATGTGTAGGATTTTGCATATATGGTAAGGTACAATAGGATCTGCATATTCAAAAGAGGAAACGATTTTCTAACAGCCAGACCTGTCTGCAAATGAAATGGTAATGCCTTTTCTGTCAATGAAAGTCTGCAAGGCGGAGTAGGGCTGATGGAAAACATATATGAGATGGAAGATTCTCATCAACATGTGTCTGAAGCAAAAAAGAGAGTCAGGGAAGCTTTGTATACCAATTCTTGCCTCAACCCTGAGCCGCGGCACTGATACGCAGCAGATAGCACACACTTTTGGACTTCCTAAGATCGGGTCAAATACACTTCTGCCACTGTGACGTTAGCCGCTGTGATCTCTTCGTTCCTGGCACGTGCCAGGCCCGGAGCCTTTGCATTGGCTGTTCTCTGTGCCTGGAATGCCCTTTGCATCAAACTATTCAGGTCTCAGCTCAGTGTCTCCCTTTATGGAGCTTTTTCCTGCCAGTCTAGCTGAAGTTCTCACCCATTTCTCAATACTATTTATCTCAGTATTCTGTTTTGTATTTCCCACTATGTGTGATTCCCTTCTTGCTTTATTTGTTTACATATTTTTGTCTTACCCATTTAATGTAAACTCCATGGTAGCAGGACATTTTCTTTGTCACCCCTGTATTTTCAGTGCTTAGAACAGTGCTGGTTTGAATGAGGCCCTCTGCATGAAATTGTTGAATAAAACAATGGCCCGGGCACTCAGCACAAAGTGATGGTTAGTTAGATCCTTCTCTCCCTGGTTATTTCTACAATAGTCTCTTTCTAATGAGCTTGATCCAGGTAGCTCCAATCCTCTTCCTCCTACTCAGGAAAGCATCACGGTGAAACGTACGCCTCCATCCAAGCACTGGTGTCCCGCCGCCTTCTGTGGGCACAGTGCATTGCGCGGGGTGGGCATCTCACCCAAAACTCAACAGTTAGACACCTTCCCAGGACTGGCTGCAGCCGGGATGCAGAAAAGAGAAGTAGACTTCCCAAGACGGTGGACGACATGGCATGTGAAACTCAGAATCCACTGGCGATCCCCTTCCCCACCTGTTGGAAGCCAACCTAGTGTAGAGGAAGGAAGTTAGATTCCCAGAAAGAGAGAGAACAGACGAGCGGCTCAACTCTCGGTCCATTCGACCGAGGCCAGGTCATCTGGCCGGACCTGCGGTTATGTGCAGTTTCTCCAGGATTTTCATCAACAACCTGTTTTGCCTAAATCAGGTCCAGTAGGTTTTAACATTAGTCCTAAAGAGGGTGCTGATCAATATAGAAATCAACTGAGTGAGAATGACGGGAGAAACCTGAAATGTGGACACACAGAAAGCACTCGGAAATACTCATTGGCTGACTGAATACATTTTAAGAAGAGTAGTTGTGATGTACAGACAAGACCTGCCCATGCAGATGAGAAGAGGTGCATCTCGCCGTGTGATTTCCCCCCGTAAGTTATATTCTCTCTGAATGACAAGCAAACCATGTGGCCCCTGAGACAGAGATGGGAGCCCAGCTGGAAGCACCACCCACCATTAAACAAGCTTTGACAAGCCCAAATGCTCACAGAACAAACTGGGAGGAGAGCTTTGGCAGCTGAAGAGGCAACTGAACATTTTCCCCAAGAGCGAGGAGCAGTGGAGAGGACCCCGGCTGCAGCTGCAGTTTCCTCGGGTCTCTCTCCGCGCTGGACCCACGAGGGTGCTGTGCCTCCCGGGAGCTCTGGACCGCAGGCAGACTGGACATGGGGGAACACATCCTGCAGGACTGTGGGCCAGAGCATTTGAAACGGAATGTACAGCAGCATCCCCGCCAGTCCAAGGGATGCCACCCCACACGCAGAGCTTATGAAAGCTGCCCAGACTGAGACACCACGTCCAGCCGGCCCCTCCCCAGCAGGAGGCTGTGGAGACAGACCTTCATTTTGGGGAGCAACTTCATGCAACCACTTGGTAAGAGAACAAACTGAGCCGAGAAGCCAGATTTCCCCTCCTGGGCGACGTCCTTGGGAGGCACATAACTCAACCTTTTAACACTTATTGGAGAGAGAAGAGCTACACTTGGAGACAGTCGTAGGAAAGCCAAGGGCCCTCGGGTGTAGTAAGGCCAGCTGTTTCCACTTTTGGAAATAAAAATAACAGTGTTTAAAGTGATACAAAGTTCAAAGTTGAACAAATACATCGGAAGCCATTTAACAAACACGTCGGAAGCTCTAGATAATGTGGAAATGGCCTTCTCGGTTTAGTGTTGCTTATTTCCAGCAAAGATATTTGGAGATAGCAAGACGCGGTTGGAAAGGAACTGGGCTCATTTGACCATCCGGATGTAAATATTAGTTCTGCCCCTTACCCCTTGGGTGAACTTGGAGAAGTCACTCGGTCTCTCTGAACATCATGGAAGAAACTGGAGTAAGGGTACGTGTTTCTACAGTCCAACACAGAGAGACTGCTGCCTCCCCTAGGCTGCTACAAACGGAGGGGCAAGATGCTGGGATGTGAGCGTCAGGATAGGGCCCTCGGCTTACAGAGGGCGACATGGACCTAGTACAGGGGAGGGGCAACTACACAGGAAGGAGAAGACTGGTGAAGATACAGAAGAATAGGAGGTGGTAGTAATAACAGCCAGGGTGCAGTGCTATGTTTTGGCATGGATGGGAGGAAAGTGACAGGAGCTTG
Organism: Tadarida brasiliensis; assembly: GCA_030848825.1. NCBI lineage: Eukaryota > Metazoa > Chordata > Mammalia > Chiroptera > Molossidae > Tadarida > Tadarida brasiliensis. The sequence goes on from CM061272.1 coordinate 61,518,554, forward strand.
AACTAAAGAACGTGTACACTTTCTGGGAGGTAGAAAGCAAGAATAACATCTGCAGACCACCCCTGCCTGCAGCCGACTAAGCTACATGAGTGCAGGGCCTGTGTTAGGGTTGCTCAGTGGTCTGTCCTCAGTGTCCAGCCCGGTGTCCTGACCAGTAATGGGTGTTGAGTGCATGAGTGTTGGACGGATACATGCATAATGTAGTAAGATCAAGGATGGGCCCAGGAATCTCTATGACTGTAAATCTCTCTCAGTGATTCAATGCTGACTTGGGAAAAAATTATTTAGAAAGTGTGTTCCAAGCTGAGCACCCATGAGTCCAGGGAGTGTGTTAACTCCTGTGCACGCCACGTGTGCGTGCTCATAAGCAGGGACATCCCTGAGAAATGTCTTACAGCAGTCTCGGATCACTGGCCGGCCTTCAGGACTTTGTCCAGGAGGGCCATTCTGTTGGATGTCACCAGCGTGGCCAACATCTCTGGCTCTGTTGTGCCCAGATTGTTTCCATGTCCCCCTCCATCTGATTCAGTTGAACAGTTATTTACCAAAAACTGGCTCTAAGCGAACGTCTCTCTGCCTGGTCCTGAGGCTAAGTCCTTCCTTCAAGGAGAACCCATGGAAGGGAGACACGCGTGGAACCGAGTCATTGCAACGCAGCATCAGCGGTACAGTGGCTGCCAAGTTTCACCGTGGCCCCGTGGAAGGAGTGGGCAGGTACGGGAAGAACTGGCCCTTGAACCAGGTTTGGAAGGATCAGTACGAGTTTATCAGACTTCCAAGGAGGCAGGGAGGGCCCAGGCGGAAGTGGACACTGCATTTGCAGACGTCAAGTGAGGTGCCCGGGACCAGTGTGATGTGTTTGGAGAGCTACCAGGAACCGCACGGCGGAAGCCGGGCAGAGGGCAGAGGGCGGAGCAGGTAAGGCTGAGGGGTCATGCGGCCTCTCGCCTCCCTCTGCGTCCACCCCGAGCGCAAACTCACCGGTTACACTCCGTTAGCCCCAAACCCTTTACTTTTCTTTTCATTTTTTAAATCCTCACCCAAGGATATGTTTTCATTGATTTTTGAGAGAGAGAAACAGAAACATTGATCGATTGCCTCCTGGATGCGCCCAGCCGGGGATTGAACCCACAATGTAGGTACGTGCCCAGACCAGGAATTGAACCCACAACCTTTTGGTATATGGGATGGGACAGTGCTCCAACCAGTTGAGCCATCCATCCAGGGCAGCCCTAACCCCTTTCTCGTGGCCCTTGATTGGTGCTTAATCCACAATACCTGCCTAGTATATGTCCCAGGAAGGGCATCTCGTGTCTCCACGGGAGCCCGTCTGCTGCGAGTGTCGCTGGCAGATTTACTTCCAGTGTGATTGTTGCAAGACTCTGTCTCATGGAACGAATGATCCACCCCGAGAAAGGGATTATGAAAACCTTAATGGCGTTGTGGCAATGTGGCTGTTAATGAACTACAGTTGGCTGCTCCCGCCATTTGGCACCCACCACCCCAACACTGTCAACATCACAATAGGATATTTGTTCCCAGTTATTTTACAGCAACAACTGAAATACAATATGGTATTAATCATATTTATTATAAGTATCCATTTGAGAAATTTCTGACATGCCGGAAGATGAATAGGTTTATTATGAAAAGCATTTCTGCGCGGTGCACGCCGACTGTATCATAAATCGCCTCTGTGAGAAAGTTTAAAAAAGAAATAAAGCGCAAAACAGCACTGGAAACAAAAAGGCAGCATCCAGACCCTTCACGTGCCTGCTGTTTCCGAGGGCAAAGCACCACCAGGATGCCCCGTGCTGATGGGATGCCTGCGGGTTAAAATAAGAACATTCCAGACCTTTAGAAAAGAGCGCAAGAAAGCTTTCATGACTGGAGTCCAAAGGGAAAGGGACACTGGAAGCAAATGACACTTTCTGAAAAGGCAGTACCCTGCACCCTCAGACAACACGATCCCAGCAGGCACTGTTTTAGGGATGATGATTGTATCATTGGCTCTGTCCAGACAACTCTTGCTCTAACTGTATTGCGGGGCATTGTATTATTCCTTCACTTCTTTCAGTGCCTTTGCAAATACCTCCTGATCAGAAAGGCCTTTCTGACAACCCCATTAAAAAATAGCCCCCCTAAAGCTTACAGATATATTATTTCTTTTTCATTTTTTTTTCTTTATTGATTTTAGAAAGAGAGGAAGGGAGAGGGAGAGAGAGATAGAAACATTGATGAGAGATGAGAAAGAACATCGATTGGCCGCCTCCTGCATGCCCCCCACTGGGGATCGGGCCCACAACCTGGGCATGTGCCTTGACTGGGAATCGAACTGGCAACCTCTTGGTGCATGGGTCGACGCTCAGCCACTGAGCCACACCAGTCGGGCATTTTTTCTAATAATTCTGTAACTATATTTCTATTTTCTTCTTATAATCTCCCCTCGCCCCTGGTAGGCTGTAACCAAATGAGGGCTGAGCATTTGTTGTGTTCACTGCCTTGCACACACATGCCTGGCACAGAGCAGTCAGAAATATTTGTAAAATAAATGAGTGCACACATCGATGAGTGTACAAAATGAATGAATGAATCTATTGGTCAGCAATGTCTTTATGAACCAAATGGGGACAACTTCACCTCTTTAAAACCTGTCTTCATTTCCTGCTTGTTTTTGATCTCCTCGACTCCAGCCCGAGTTTGGTTCCTCCTCATTAGAGCTTTTCCAAGAACTTCCAAAGCTGTTGTTCTTTTTGAACCCCTTCAAGCCATTCTTGCTATTACCGCCGAAGCAACTTGAAGGGAAAATCACATTGTCTCCTCGCTTCATTGAAGTGGTTAAAATCTTTCACGGGTCTCCTATTATGTTCACAGTGAAGCTCAAAATCATCAGCCTGGCGTATAAAACACATCGTGATCTGGCTTCTGCCTGTGTCCCCAGCTGTACCTCCTGCGTCCTCCCAACACACACATCCAGTGTGGTCACTGTGCCTCCTGAGCAGGTGTCTTTTCGTGTGTCTGGCTTCCCTTGTTTGAAGGCCTTTGCCCGACACCTCTCTGTGCCTTTTGGTTGAAATGTCTGTCTTTTCCTTCTGTGATTCTGAAGTCCTTAACCACAGTGAAACATTGCCACTTTTTACTTCCATTTATATCAGAGAAATTCCTCCTCTGCACCCTCTTGCATGTTTCTTTCTTCAAAGCTCTTTGCTGTTTAGCTACGTCCAACTCCTTGACTTTGTCATGTGGCTGGAGCAGAAAGAGAGAGAACACATGGAGCTTGGATAAACATGTTAGGGATTCCAGAGTTCTACAGACTTTCACGCACAAGGACACTATCTGTCAGATCAGGCAAGCAACAAGGAGATCTGTTTCCAAGGAGACCTGGTGGAACTCACCTGAGAAATAATCAAGATAGATGTTGGAGGACTTTCAAACACATGGTGATCGAAAGTCATCTGCAGTCTTTGGGATAGTGTCACAAGTAGATACAAATAGTCCTGACAATAAAGGGGTTTTGTACTTAGTGAATCTTAGACTATGAGTAAGTTATCATTGAGGAAGGACTTACGGTAGAACAAGGTGCATTTGAATGTCTTCCAAGGCTGAGTTCAGAGGTGGAGGTCAGAATTTATATTCTTGACCTAAGGATCTATCAGAAATAGCAGAGCTGGCCTTAAAAAGTATGTGTGTGGGGGGTGGGGGTGGGGCAGTAATACCCCTATTTACTTATACATTTCAAATCTGGTGTCACTTCTCCTGGGAAGATTGCCATCCATGATGGAGCTGAGGAATTCTTCCCGTGTCCCAAGTGACTCTTGTATTTTATTGAAGTATTTGTTGCAATAAAAGACATTTCTTTGCTCAGAAGTATGTTTCTCCAGGTAGAGCAGAGGGTTCCATGCTTCATTCATCTTATATTGTTAGTGTCAGCATGTCATCAGGCCCATAGTAGGTGCTCAGTAGACGCAGACTGAGGCTTGATGAGGAGGAGGAAGCAAGCGCTCTGAGTAACACTGAGAGTCACGCCTGTGGAAATACTCTGATACTTTATGGCAGCAGAATGGGCTATAACCACAGAAATGAACAACCTGTGGGTGATTGATGAGGACTTTGGGGTAGCGGGGAGACAACTTCATGTGAGTAACTACAGTAAAGTCAAATGCTGGTAGCAGCAATGTTGACCCGTAAAACAGAAACTGCTGTTATAGTGCCCAGTGTAATACGTGGCTCATGGCAGTCAATTAGCTGGTCAATCAATCAGTCTACTGAGGCAGAAGTTGATGCAAATACTGAAATCAACATGCCATAACGGTCTCTAAAGAAATCCTGTTTGCAATTAACCTTTTCCCTATTGGGTAAGTTTTGAAGATAATTGATAGAAATACACAACTAAAATACATTTTAACCTTAGTTATCTTACCCATGGCGTTCACACACTGGTGTGGCTAGGGAAGACTGGTTTCTAAAAATAGCCCAGTGCATCTCTGAGAGCTATTTTTTTGCAATAAATATTCCAATTCTTATCCAGTTTTCAAAAGGGCTGCAAGAAATCACAGCATTATTTAAGATCACTTTTTAATTACAGCTTTTGTCTTATGGGATTTTTACCACCTGATTTTCTGCTGATACGAATGGTTTTTGACCCTTGAAAGGACAGGGCTGTATTTCCCTTCAAACATTTTCAAGTCACTAAAGAGAATTAGTTTTTAGTCATATTGAGGGAAGAACATTTTGCTCCTAGAACTTAAGAAAGTGGGAGGCCCAACAACCAGATTCTGGAAACCTATTAAGGTTGTTGGTTTGTTGATTTTTATTCCAGTATCCAGACAGCTGACATAAACATAAAATAGCCTGGAAGAAATGCGGAAAATAAAAAACAATGACACCTCCACATAATACGTTGTCCGTGATGTTCAGCAAATGTTCACTAGTGTCATCTCTTTCCATTTTATTCCTGAAATGAGTGGGAAATAAACCATTTTGCGATGTAAGGTTTAGTTTAAGAGATGGGTGTGGTTATTATACTTAGGGGAAAGGAGCTTGAGGTAACCCTGGAATCTTTGCTGGGAGTCAGCAGAGGCTAGAGGGAGCTACAATTAGCTGAAAAGACTATTGCCCTTCAACCTTCATTGATAAGCAGGAAGTGGTAATTTTGCAGCAAACTCCGGAACTCCAGACTCTGATCAAAAGTCAACTCAAGCCCTGGCCAGTTTGGCTCAGCGGTTAGAGTGTCGGCCCAGAGAGTGGACCAGAGAGTCCTGGGTTCGGTTCCCTCTAAGGGCACATACCTCGGTTGCAGTTTGTCCCCAGCCCAGTTGGGGTCTTGTGGGTGGCAACCACTCGAAGTGTCTCTCTCACATTGATGTTTCTCTCACTCTCTTCCCCCCTCTCTTCCTCCCACTCTATCTGAAGATAAATGCAAAAAAATGTCCTCGGGTGAGAATAAAAAAACAAAAACAAAAGTCAACTCAATGCCATGGATTCCTATAGGATACAGTAAGTATGGAATAAATGTAAGGTCTTTGTTATTCCAAGGGAGAGTAAGAGAGGAAGATAAAACACTACAAGAAGAAAAAAAAATGTGTTCAATATTTTGAGGCAAGCTTGCAGGACTCATAGGAAATTGGAGCTTGGAAGTTACTGTCTCATCAAGATGAGCAATCCACTTGCCTTTATCTCACTTCTCAAAAAAAAGTAAAGTGAATGAGATTTTAGGCCCCAAAGAGGGAGCTTTTAACTGGAATCAGTGGTATTACCTGAGTACAAGTTATCCTCAGAGGAAAGTAAGTAGGACGCTTCCTGAGGTGACAGGTTATTTCTACAAGAAATGGATAATGCATGAGCGGGAAGCAACCAATCAATGTGTTTCTCTCACATCGATGTTCCTCTCCCTCTCTCTCCCCCTCCCTCCCTCCCTCCTTCCTTCCCTTCCACTCTATCTAAAAATCAATGGAAAAATACCCGGGGGTGAGGATTAACAGCAACAACAAAATGGATAATGGATTGCATTTGTAGGTGTGTTTGGGGCCAACACGGATGCCATCTTCATAGCTGGTTACAAAGTATTTACTCCTCTAGGATCTTTACCTGCTGCAGTTGCAGACGGTATGAATGCACCTTAGAAGCAGTTAGGGTGTGAAGTGCCGTCCGCAGCCCCTCAACCAGGAGGAGAAGTGGAAGGTGGGCAGTAGGCACAAGGGCTCCTGTCAGTGGGCTCAGACCCAGACCCAGAGGCAACCCCTGTACTGAGCTCACTCCCATCCCTGCAATGCAGGTGCAGTGTACGGACCTGAAGAGCAGCGTGAACACCTGGGAAGGCCAGCCTGGCGTAGTCCCAAGAGCACTGGTCCAGGTTCCCTCCTCGGCTGCGCTACAAGTCACAGTCAGTGGCATCTCTGGGCTTCCATGTCCTTCCATGTCGTCATCTTCAAAGGAAAAGGAAAAAACAAAGAAAATTAGACCAGATCAGGATTTGGAAAACTCACTATAGACTGCTGGCCACATCTAGCCCACTGCCTGTTTCTGTCTATAAAGTTTTATTGACACACAGCCACCCTGGTTCATTGTCATATTGTCGATGGCTGCTTCTGTGCTACCGTGGCAGGACTGAGAAGTTTCCACAGAGACCACGTGGTCCGGAAAGCCTGACATATTTGCTCCTGGTCCTTTACAGAAAAAGTTTACTGAGCCAGAGCCAGAGAAATCTGTGGTCTAGGCCTGGGCATCAAAGTTTTCACTTGGGACTGCACACAATGAAATGCCTTCTTCTTAATCTAGAACACAGCACACGAATCAGTAGATGAAGCTATCTATGTCAGTTCACAAATTGTAAGATCCACTCACTTGAAAATACAGAAATGTTTCATGCTATGATCGTGCCTGGGTTTGGTGTACCGGGCTGGAAGGGGTAGGAAAACTCCCTGAGCATTTGAAGTCTGTTTTACTCTCATTATGAGGCCACTGAGGCTTGTCTTGAGCGAGAGAGAGAGTGTGAAATAGAATAAGGCATCCAAATCGATAGATTAAATTTATTGAAAGGATGAGTAATTGGAGTAATGTTACAGAATATCAAGCAGATTATTTAGATAGCACACAAGTCTCCAGTTTGATCGGGTCAATTTGCAGGCCACCAGAAAGTACAGCGAGAAAGAGGGGGTTTGATCCAAGGGCCCTCTGCATTCGAATGTAGTAATTTGTTCTCTTTAGCTATTTAATCTCTTCCTCCTGTTCAGAGGGAGAAAGGAAGCAGTGATGAGAGGGAGGTAATGAGATCATGCTGTAATTGCTTACACAGATAACAATAACAGAAGCCTTTTCACACCTGCTGACAATTCATATTGTATTTGCAGACCTGAGAGCTTGGATAGAGGGGGTAGACTGGGCGAATTCTAGAGAGAATCTAGCAAAGTGGTTGCCAGTTTTGTCTGGGTATCGGAACCTCCTGTGGAGCTGGGGCCCCAGATCTACTGAATCGTGGTCTCTGGGGGTGGGGCCCAGGCAGTTATATCTTTAACTGGAAGCTTAGGGGATTAGTGCAGCCAGGTTGGGGAACCCCCTGTGGAATCACCCCCCTCATTTTTCAGCAGTGAGACTGAAGGGACTTATGGCATATCACGGCCCTCAGCACCCCACCCTTTATCCCCAGCTCATCTCTCCTCCAATAAAACACCGAGTCCCCACAACGGCCCCACCCATGTCATTTGTGATGTGACCTTCTCTGGCCAGCCACGTGGGCCTCCACGCTCTTTTTCAAATGCGTGGCGCCTACTCCTGCCTCGGGGGCCCGGAGCTCTTTGTCTCCGCTCCCTGGAAAGCTCCGCACCTGTGTCCGCATGAATGACTCCCGCGCCCCCCAAAGCTCTCTTCAGAAGTCACCTCGACGGAGAAGCCATCCTTGGCTCTACCTTTATTTTCTTCTTGGCACTTACTATTACCTGACATTTTATATACTGATACATTTGTTCATTATCTCCTACCTAATTGGATTACAAGCTCTGTGTCGAAACAAGCAAGTTATGCTTGTTCCCATGTGTATCCCCAACATCTGGCACATCACAGACTCTCAGCAAGTACTTGTGAATGAATGAATGAACGAACGAATGAATGGATGGTTCTTCTCAGCACTGTCCCCAGGACTGCCAGCTAGTTTAATGGTACAAAGTGGAATAATATGAAGAGCTTGGAAGCCAAACAGATCTGGTTGGAATCCTTCATGCATGCCTCCGAGTGAGGGACCGATTCTCGCCAAGCGTCCGTCTCCCGTGTGTTAAGCTGAGCGCTGAGGCCGGAGGATCCTGTGGACAGTTACATGAAGCAGGCCCAGTGACAGCTCCCTAGGAAATAAGGATCAGGGGGCCTCGGGTTTAGGTTTTCCCCACCAGAACTCCAAGGGGCCGAGAGGTTGATTGGATTCCCCAAATGGGCTGCAAAGGAGCCGGAAGAATGCTTTCGTTTCTCAACACTGAAGGAGTGGGAGTTTGTGTAATTCACAGTTGCTGCCCTTTTGAACCCCATTTCATCAAGATATTGTGAAACGGGGAACAATAGGGAGCCTCATCTGGCCAACACGCATCAGGCCTCGTGCTCCGTGGGGTGTGCAAAGGGAAGAGCCAGAGCCGGGGCAGCCTTGCGTAGTCCCTTCCACGCCTCTGCTCTCGGGGGGCTGCTGGGACCGGGCAGGTCCTCCCCATGGAACCCCTGGGCCAGGTCACCAAGCAGTCCCCAGTGGCCATCCAGAACAGCCATGTCATTTGTCTTGTCTCCCAAGGTGAGAGTTAAGGCTTGTCGTTTCCAGGGGAGGGAAGGTTGGAAAGAGCAGAGCGCTGGCAGTCACATCGGAACCCTATGGTCCAGGTAACCGGCGGGTCACTTCCACAATTGGATTGAATCCTATTCATCGATAAGCAGAATTATTGGCCTCTTTTCCAGATGAGGAAACAAGGCTTGGCAAGGCCGAGTTATTTACAGTATCGTGTAGTTGTTCAGCACACGAGCTTGCAAGACCTTGCTCTAAGACTCGATTCTTTTCTCTATTAATTTTGCAACCCTAGGAGCCGTGCCTGAACTCCTATGTTTGTGTTCTATTTTGTAAAAAAAAAAAAACACACCAAAAAACAAAATTATAATAATAATAACTACGCATTGAACTTGTTATTGAAATCAAATAAGCTGTTGAGGGGGAGCGCTCATGCCAGCGCCTTGCCCGTAGAATGTGCTGGTGCGTGCTTACCAGTACTGTTAAATTACTCAGCAGCCCACCGAGACGCAGAGCGAAGGTTCTGACTCTAAGCTGCTTCTCCTCTATTGCACCACGTTGGTTCCAGTGATCTGGGCCCCGGCGGGAACCTGGGAGCACAAGGAATTTTCATTCTTAAAAAGCCTGACCGGCATTTCTTCCATGGTCCGTTCCAAACGTAAGATTGAGTCATTCCAGTGGGACAGTGGCCCATCCTAAGCTGCGAGGTGTCAGGAAAGGCAGCCTGAAGTCTTCCCTGGGATCCCCGCTCACGGCACCTCCCTCCTGTTCAGGATGCCCCCGTGGATTTCACCCTGCTACACAAGCGGCTCCCCTCACAAACGTTCCCTGGCAGGTCATCAAAGGAGCGCTCTCCAAGGACATGAAACAGGATGGAAAACAAATCTCGTGTTGTACACGCAAAGTGCGATCAGGACAGCGCAGGGAAGGAGGAAGGTTACGTCGTGGGAATTGGGGGTCGGCAAGGCAAGGCCGCCGGCTGCCTGCCTCCCCCAGGTGACGTGTGGGCCGTGCATGGGGGCGCTCAGACCCCAAACATGCCCGAGGCAGAGCGATGCTTAAGGAACAGAGCCTCTGAAGGTTTTGCCTAAACTTAGCATCCTTTCCCTCTCTTGTTCCAAGTCATAGCAGGGAAGCAGGCTGGCTCCCCATCTCCAGAAAGTATCAGGTTTATCCCACAAAATCCTCAGGGCAGCTGCGGTTTGCCCTCATCTCCTGACAGCGTGGATGAGGAGAAGGAGCCAAAAGACACAGCCTCTGTCTTCCAATGAAAACTCCACTTCAAAGAAGAAAGTGAGCACTGTTAAGGGGATGAAGTCACAGCCTCGGCAAAGCTTTGAAGCCGGAGGAGAAGATGTAAATTAAGTGCAGACAAGCAGGGTATAAAAATAAAATCCTTAAAGGAAAAAGCAAAACTCCTCTGCAATGGGTGTGAAAGCAAAGGAAGTTGGCCAAGGCAAGAAAGAGATAAACAGGATTGCATGATGTAATCACACCATGAAAAGGCCAATTAGATGAGAACTATGAGGAAGATACATGGAAGTTGTAAAATGTCTATTTTATCTGAGAACTTGTAAGAATCAAAGTGGAAACAAAGTCAATTTTCTTAATAGTCTATTTATTATACACCCTCCTGGAGGTCAGAAAACATGATTTTATTTGCTGTTCCTGCAATAGTGTTATTCTGGTGTACGACAGAGCCATGGGACTTTGTAATCTTGCTTAGGGCTACATGCCAAGTGTTACTCTTGAGTTCCTTGTAGTTTTTTGGTATGTCTCTTATTAGTTATTAATTCACTTACATATTCATTCACTCACATATTCATTCACTCATTCATTCATTCATTCATTCATTCATTCATTCATTCATTCAATAAACCCAGTTCTTTGGCTTTCCCATCTTCTTTTGCTTACATTAACCAAAAGTACAATTGTTGCTTGCAACCAAGAACTCTGACTCATATAGAGACAATGATTAATTTTCTGGTTATTCATTTACAGAGAACAATCTTCTCTAATTAATGTCGTCCTTTTTTCCCCATTCTTCTTTTTTAAACATGTTTTTATTGATTTTTTAGAGAGAGGGAAAGGAAGAGAGACATAGAAACATTGATGTGAGAGATAGATCGATTGGCTGCCTCCTGCACACCCACTACTGGGGATTGAGCCTGAAACCTGGGCATGTGCCCTGACTGGGAATTGAACCAGGACCTCTCAGTCCATGGGATGATGCTCAATCCACTGAGCCGCACTGGCTGGGCCTTTTATTCCCCATTGTTAATCGATATGCTGCTAGAAAGTTTGTGCTGTAGTTTTGGCTACCTCTGGCCATGATGGAACATTCTATGGTACACATTTTGTACACATGCTCTTACCTCTGGCTAAAATAACACTTTGATTGCTGCCAGTCTCCCCAGCTGCAATCTCCTCTCTGTTAAACAACGTCACCTATCAAAAAAAATCCATTTTTAGATGCAGTATATGCCTTGAAGAATAAATTGGAAATAATGCAGTCACTGAAGTTCAAGCTGGGCTTTAACCAGGGCATCATCAGTGTATGTGGGCTCCATGTGGATCATAGCCGGTTTCCCATAGCCGTGCCTACCCTGGACCATTATTGCAGTCAGGGCGGCATCCTGGTAAAGCACCCAGCCAGAGCCTTGCCTGTGGAGATGCTGAGAATGCTGCTTTCTCCCTTACTCTCTCCCAATTCTGGCCTCCAAAAGCCATGCTAACCACCTTCTCAGAGCCTGTCCTTTTTTCTCTTCACCTGGACCCGAAGCTGCGGTTGATAATGATAAACAGATAAATGACAATAGGTTTCTCTTCAGCAGCCCCCCCCACCTTTGAGCTTCCTTAGGGTCTCCTGATTGGATAATAATCAACTCAAACTCCTTCCCAACTGTATGCATAAAGGAGAAAGGGTCCTTTTTAATTAAATGTGTTGGGATGACATTGGTCAATAGGGTCATGTGGGTTTGAAGTATACATCGCTGTGATACATGATCTGTATATTGCATTCGTACCCGCCACCCATAGTCAAATCATCTTCTGTCACCATATATTTAGCCCCCTTTACCCTCTACCACCCCTTCCCTTGATAACCGCCATACTGCTGTCTGTCTGTGTCAATGAGTTTCAGTTTTATATCCTACATGCGGTTCTTAGCTTTCTCTGACTTATTTCACTTAGCAGAATATTCTCAAGGGGTCATTTTTATACAATATGTTGTTTGTCAGTTCAGTCCATTCTCAAAGCATGTTTTGCCTCTTGAGTTTGAATGTTGATGTTTCTTCTGCCAAGGTACATACATTTGTTTAATGGGGAAAATCGTATCTCGTACCATTGTATGGATATCTCTATTTTTCCAAACATGCAGAAACATTTCACTTGGACCTGCGAGAACTTCTGAGATACATTGTCATTTGGGTGACTTTGGGATTCATTTGGAGAGCAGCCCAAACCTCATTCCAGCAGAAAGAACAGCATCCCAACCTGCTTAGTCTTGTGAAGAGACTGGAATTGTTACTCCTCCAAAGGCACATGCTACTGATTCTGCATCTCTCTCCATTGCCCATGAGCAAAGCTGACTGCTCGTGGACACAGCCTGATGTCGCCTTCGACATCTGCGTTTCCAAACCGTGTAACGGAGTTATCAACACCTGCTTGGACCAGCTATTAAAACAGTAACTGGGATCGTATTTTCCACGTCTTCCTTATCTGATACGTAATTTAACTTACCACTATCCCTTGTGAATTTCTAGAAATACATCATCCCTAATGTCAGTGTACGGGTTCACTGATTGGACGAGAAACTTCTCCGTGGTGTTCTTCACTCAGGGCCCCCAGCACACCTATAATACCACTAGGGTAACAACTGACCGCATGGCAAGTATCACTAAATACAATGTTATCACTCAAACCAGGACATGTTTGAGAGTGAAAGGGGACATAGTTCATAGTTAATCCAGGACAGCAAGAATACACTCAGACTGTCCTGAGAAGAAATAGGTCACTCTAATTTTAGCCATCAGTTCACATGTCTGTCTCCACCTGTAGACATTAAGCTCCCTGACATATTTACCTTATTCTCTGCTCTGTGTCCAACACCTGGTCTAGTCCCTGGTGCAGGGAAGCCTCTCTCCTTCAGTCGTGGTCTGTGTCACAGCAAAAGCTTAGATAGGGCGATCTCCTCCAATCCTGCAATCCTTGATTCACAGTAACTAATGTATAGTGCATGTTAGCATTGCACAAGGCCGAGATTGTCCAACCCTCTCATTTGGCCTGATTAACTGTCTGCCTTTAAGACATCTGAACCCAACTGCATTAGAAGACACTGGTGTTCCTGTAGCGTCCTATCCTTATATCCTCCCACTGACCGTGCTCTGTTACAATTGCTGGTTTGTAATGGGTGTTGGCCTTGAGCCTATGAGTTCCTCTGGGTTTTTTTTAATCTCCACACTAGTATTTATCACAGAGCCTGTCAGAAAGTAAGAAAACAATACATACTGGTTGAATGAATCAATGGATGGATTCGTGAATGAAACAATAAAATACCCAGACTGAAAATGAGAAAATCCCATCTGCCTGTTTGGTTTCTGATCTTAATTATTTAGATCCTTGGCAATAGATAGGTAGCTAGCATCATGACCCCACAGACCGATATAAACTTAGAGGCAGTTCTAGATACTAGTGAAGTAGAAGAGTATTCTAGCACCTACATTATAAAAGACGAAATCTGGCACTGGAGTCGCCAATGGCGTGGTGTCTTTAAAGGTGAGCACAGGGCTAATGTTCATATAAAAATCACCCTGTAATACTTGTTGCTGGTTAACATTTTCATTCAGTCTTAAGGGAGAACAAAGAGAGTGATGAAGAACCTAGAAAATAGAATTCATGAGAAAAGGTTAGAGGAACTGGAATTATTTAGCCCAGAGAGAAAGTATATATAGTCATTCAATGAAACCTCATTATCCAATATCAATTTCTTCAAACAGAGGCATAATTTAAACTGACAGCTATGTTTCCAATAAAAAAAAAAAAAATGACCTGCTGTTAAAAAAAAATCAGAAACCATTTAACTCCAATATCATTTTTTTCTTTCTGATTTCTTCTATTTTAGATGATCAACGATTTATTATATAGGAAAACTTCTGGCCACATTCTGCAGGGCAGTAGAGGTAGCTGTTTACCAGTGAGGATTAAATGGGGCCACACCTCATCCACTTCTGGCCCTTTACTTCCTATTCTCTAAAATAAGTGTTTATTTCTTCATTCAATACGCATTGAGGACCTACTGTATGCCTGGCTCTGTACTAGTATTAGCAATATGGAAATTATAACAGACCAACTATTTGCATTATTGCAAATAATGTGCATAATATGCATTTCTAATTAAGTTCCTCTCCTGCCAACCTTAAAGATGCCTGGAAATCCATCTGAAATTCATACCATACCCCTAGGTTAAGGCATCTGCAAAGCACAGATTTCGGTGTTGAGTGAAGGGAGGCAGCAAAATTAAGCTATTATCTGATTATTGTTTCCATCCAGTTACTTTTCAGATGGACACCAGTCCAAAGAAAATGAGATACAAAACAAATGAGTTTTGAAAGATTAAAAAAAAAAATTTAAGAGCAGAGAACCAAAAAATGTTAGTTAGGAAGTACCTAATCGTTACTGAGAGATTTGAAGTTCATGGAGGTCAATTGACATGCTCAAGTTAACGCAATAAGTTAGTAGCAAATGAGACTAATTCTAGCCTCTGAGTTATCTTGGAGCTCTGCTGTTTAGTGCTCTGTCCCCCATTTGTATTAGTTAGTAATTGCATTCAGTTGCTAATAGAAACCATTAGTCTATGGTTGTTAATAACAGAGCCCAATGTAATGGTGTAAAAACATAAAGATTTATCCACTCACATAAAATCCAGAGATAAGTAGCCCATAACTGCTATCAGGGACCCAGACTCCTCCTGTCTCTCTGCTTTACCCTTTTGGACTGTAGCTATAATCTTCATGTCACAAGAAAGGCTGCTAGGGCTCCAGCTATCACATAGTCTTTAATTAGGTACGTTGCTGCCTGGTATATATTCAGTTTTCTATTCCTAAGTGGAGGAAAATAACTATTGTGTGGGAAATCTGTCATGTATATCACCTCATTGTTAGCAGACAGTTTCCCTGGATCTCCTGAACGTCTGCTTATTTTACAAGCAGAGGTACCACCATTCTTTGCTTTGAACTGTTTTTCCAAAGCAAACAGCTTTGGAAGCTAGAGAAAGTGCCTCCCTCCAGAGCACAGGTTTGTTGGTATAACAGACTTACTGGGCATGCTTACTGCCCATTATAAAAGATTCAAGTTCCCTAAACTCAGTACTCCTCCCCTGCAACCCTACTGACTGCATGTGCAGGCATCACATGGCCCTATTTGTGTCGCCCTATGGGAATCGAGGCCCTGGGAATTGTCTGAAGAAAACAGTGTTACTCTGATTATTGTTACTACTCTAAGTAATGAACTGTCTCTGATCCCTGAGTCCCTGATCTTCTGCCAGCTTCCACGGAACTGTGAAAAGCTACCTTGTTAGCTTGTGCGTAAAATCTCAGACCCTTCACTGTTCCTTTTTTTCCCTTGGGAGTTATGCACTATTTTATTTCCACCTTTTATATGAGGAAATTGAGACACAGAGAGGTTAGGCAACTTGATCAGCATGCACAGCACAAAGATGTTCATCACAGCATACATTACATCATCATAGCCAAACAAAACGAAGAGACTCTCAATATCCAATGGTGGGCGAAGTATATAACATCAGTTATGATGCATCATATGATAAAGACACTTTAATAATAGTCTATATCAGATTAAGAAGTTTCTCTTCTTGACAATCATCCATACTTGCTTTGTATGATATATCTAAATGGCTTATTTCCCAGGTATCCAGACTAGAGTAGGTGACTAATATATACTTAAATAAATAAGTAAATCACTAAGTGAGAAAAAGCCCCCAAAAGGCATTTTAATGCGTCAGCAATTTGATCTGAAGCCCTGGCTATACCACTTCGGAGCCTCATGACCTTCAGCAAAGTCACTCACCCTCTCTAACCTCAGCTTCGTAAGCCCGTAGTCTGCATTCAGACTTGCTCAACCTTTGTTTACTCCCTAACCTACTACTGCTATTTGGCTCTGGGCCTCATCACTCCAGTAAACTTCTCTCCCAGGGTCTCTGGTGACCTGCACACTGCCCCAGCCAACTGGCCCTTCCACTCCTTCTGAGTCCTCACTGCTCTGTTGATTTTAACTCCTGCAGTGTACACTTTCCCTCCTGGTCTCCCTTGAACCTCCAGAAAACGATGTCTCTGTCTCTTCTCCCTTTCTTCACCCTTCAGTGTTGGCATTCCATGAGTGCCCATTCTAATGCCCAGCTCTCAGCTCACTCTGGAGAACCAAGTCTATCCAGCTTTCACAAAAACCACCTGATTCCCTTGTGCGTGCTGAGAACTTCCGGATCTCTGTCTCCAGCCCAAACTGCTCTCCTAAGCACCAGGCCTGTATTTTTAACCCTCCGTTCACTATCTCTACCGGGATGTCCCACTGAAACTTCAAATGAAAACACATTCAAAGACAGACGTATTGATTTCCCCCTTCTCAAACCCAGTGGATCTGGAATCCCTCTCTTGGTGAATGGTATCACCATCCACCATACTTTTTCATGTCAGAAACCTGAATGACTCAGGTCACCTTTCCTCTCTCAGTTCTCAATCTTCTCTCGTAAGTAGCTCTCAGAACCCTTGTCTGTCTTTCCCACGGCACCTACATTGACATAGGCCCTCATTATCTCTAGCTGTGGCCCCACCTTCAAACTGTGTCTCCAAAATCTTCCCTGTTGGATCAGAGTTCCCAACAAGAAATAAACCCCCAGAACAGAAATCTCGTATCAATATTTCTCTAATTAAAATCTTTTGTTGCTCAGCCAGTGTGGCTCAGTGGATTGAGCATCGTCCCACGGACTGAGAGGTCCCGGTTTGATTCCTGGTCAGGGCACATGCCTGGGCGGCGGGCTTGATCCCAAGTAGGGGGCGTGCAGGAGGCAGCCGATCAATGTGTCTCTCTCACATCGATCTTTCTCTCTCTCTCTCTCTCCCTTCGTCTCTCTCTAAAAAATCAATAAACAAATGAAACTTTTGTGAGCTTTTCCTGGTCAGAACAGATGTCCACACTCCAGCATATCCGAAGCCCCTCCAGCTGCCTCTTCGCCTCCCATCTCTCTCCATCTCACACCCCCAGTCATAATGACCCACTCAGTCCCCATCGTGTGCCCCAATATCTCTGACCTCTGTACCTCCAGAGAGACTGATTCGTCTGCCTATCAGTCAACATAAACCCCAAACCCAGCCCAGAAAACTCGTTTTTCTTGTTGACACTATTGCAGCTGTCCTCCACTTCTCTCCTAGGCCCCCTCCACCCAGCCCCCCACCCCTCCCCTGGCCTTCACACTCTGTGTCCGTGTATATATGATCTCTGGCTGCTCTGTTCACCTTCTTCCATCCAATCACCACACCCCTTCCTTTCTGAGAACCCTTAGTCCTTCAGAGAGGAGCTCAAGTAGCTGTAGCCCTGGGCGGTGCACTGAGACCCTCACTCTTAGGGAGGCTGAGCGTTTCCTCTCCTGTGCCTCTCTCTACACCTCGAACAATCTTCTTTCAGCATTTATCAGGCCACGTGAGACTTACTTGTTCACATTCCAGAATCTACCAATAAAACATGGCTCATTTATTCTCTTTATGCCCAACACAGAGCACAGATCCAGGTGTGCAGAAGGGGCGGGGGGCAGTCAGTGAAAGTATTTTAAATGATGAGAAAGCTGGAGAGTTTGAGTAATACCAGCAAAAGAGTGTTTGTCTCCGAAGCAGAATGAAATTAAGGACAAAATTTACCTTCTTCACAGTTTGCCCCAAATAAACCCTGGAATGTTCTTAGGCAACCTTCACCCTCCTGGGCCCCAGAATAAGAAATCTAGTCCACCGAGAAGCAGTGAGCTGGGAATTGCAAGTGCGGCACAGGGTCCACCTCCCGGCCCCGCGGAGATAAGCCAGTGGGGGAAAGGGCAGCCAAGGCCGAGGCTCGCCGTAGCTCACACACAGAGCGAGCGGTGGGCATTGGGCAACGGCCCGGTGCAGACGCCAGGTCTGGCCGAGACAGGCTGCGTGGGAAGAGAGCAGCAGGAGGGGTCAGAGGGCTCGGGGGGCAGGGGCCCTCCAACACTCACCGCTGCTGGTCCGAGGGCAGCTTCCTTCGCCTCTCTGAGCCTCAGTTTCCCCATATGTAAAAAGGGAATAATAATCATACCTACTGCATGGGTTCGTTAACAGGATCAGAAAGGAAAATGGGCATGGAATGTTTTCAACGTGCCCCGAACAGAAGTGCTCGATAAATGTTAACCATTGTTTATCGTAAAGGCAGCATTAAAAAGCCAATTTAACTCACTAATTGTTCCCAACAGTATACCTTTCCATTGCCATTACTGTCTTTGTTTTAGACTAACAGATACACAGAATATTAATGTCCACTAAACAAACACTCAACTAGGACTCAGCTGTGTTCCAGCTGTTCCAGAGGGGCCGGCAACTAAAATTGTGACGACCGTTGTTATTTATTTGGTTCAGGTACCTGTCTTCTTCCCTTTGTGGTAGGGGGTAGGCTTCCTTCAATCTAGGTTGTATTATAAAAATTAATTTGAAACTCATAATTAGTTACTACAGTATTAAATAGTTACTGTAGCATTAATTGCAAAAAAAAAAATCACATGGAGAAGAACCCACTTGCATGATGTCCTATTGCTCTGGGCCCTCTGTTGCTAGGAAACCTAGTGGCACCCTCAGCTGGGTATTACTTCCCTTCAGTCTTCCAATCCTTTCTCTTTTTTTAAATCCTCACCCGAGGATAGTTTTCCATTTATCTTCAGATAGAGAGGGAGGGAGAGAGAGAGAGAGAGAGAAACATCGATGTGAGAGAGACACATTGATTGGCCTCTTCCCACATGACCCCAACCAGGGCTGGGGACTGAACTGCAACCGAGGTACATGCCCTTGACCAGAATCGAACCCGAGACTCTTTGGTCCGCAGGCCGATGCTCTAACTGCTGAGCCAAACCGGCCAGGGCCCGACACTTTCTTTATGCACATCCTGTAACGTCCACCGATGTCTTTCACGTCACACAACATATTTATCTCAGACGGTTTACACTCCTGCAGTTGCTTCCTTAGTAACAGTTTCATACTAAGTGCCATCAACTCAGTCAACTGTGGTTTTCTCAGTTGGCACTGTAGGGGCAGTCTTCCTGCGTTCATCGCAAATACCCCCCTGTCTACTGCGTAGTTCCACCTGCATGTTCCACAGACGACTTAAAAGTCACAGGTCCACATCTGAGCTCGTGTCCTCCTTCCCAGGGCAGAGTCTCCTTCTGCGTCTTACAGCAGCAGGTCAGAATCTCGTCCCCGGCATAGTATCGTCTTCAAAGCCAGACTTTCAATTCCTGGCTCGGAGGGTGATTTGCTGTGTGACCTGGGGTGAACTATTAGCCCCTCTGTGTCTCATGTTTCTCATCTAATTCTGATATCATTTAACTTGTAGAGTTTTTATAAGGATTAAATAAATTACCATCTGTAAAACACTTAGAACAGTCCCTGGCACATGGCAATTATTATATATATAAATAGCGACCCGCCAGGTAAAACTAATGCGGATGTATCAGCACTTGCTTATCCCAGTGACCACTTGCTTACTGAAACTCCCAGCGAGGTCCAGTCAGTTACCTTGGTGTAAGTCCCATCATCTTCCATCTGAACCAGCCCAACAGGCTCTGCAATGGTTCACTCATGTGCAGAGTCTCCTCCGTCAGGCAACGAGCATATATTCACTCCTCGCTCTGGAGCTGACAGTGGGCTAAAGAGTGGAAAACGATAACAAATTTGACGGGCATGATCTCCGCTTTCTGGTCTTGCCTTCTCCAATGCAGAGCAATCTGACTATATCATTGTGCTTTGGCCCCCACTGTCTTCATTTCCAAGTCAAAACTTCCCACACGCCATGATCTGGCCCTGTCCCACTCCACCCTGCGTACTCGCCAGGCCCTGCTTGAGCCTCAGCTGCAAGCGCTCAACTCCTTGCTTTTCACAGGAGATGCCAGGTTCCTCCTTTCCTCTGGGCCCTTGCACCTGCCTTTCCCTATGATCCCCCCAAGTCTACCCACCAAAACCCTTTCCCATAGCTAAGTCCCTTGGACTGTTCAGTGTTCTCTGATCCCTAGATCTGTTTCTACAGCATGCAGAACTCTGTCCTATCCTGAGACACTGCGATTTAAGTGACATTGCCATTTCTGGTTTATTCATCCGCCCTGAGCACTATGGGCTGTGTTCACTAAGGAAACCCTTGCTGGTGTAACAAGTAAACTCCGAAGCTTCAGTGGCCTCTATTTTAGCATAGAGTGAAAATGCATTTTCCGCTTATGTTAGCATGGATCCAGGAGTTAACTGTCAAAATTAGCTTTCCACACGTGATGCAGATATCCAGGCCCCCGAGTCTCTAGGTGCCTGTGTTTATCCAGCAGATGAGGAAAGAGAGAGTAGGGAAGGCACATCTGCTCCGGGCGCTGTGTGCCCTAGAAGGGATGGTCACCCCTTCTGTTCATTCCATTGGCAAGAATTCGCTCGAAAGCCTCACAGGATTGTACGGGAGGCTGAGAAAAGTGGTCTCTGCTGAGACAGCCCTTTCCAGCGGCAACTGTCATGTCTGGAGGTGGAAGCAGGTATCCCTGGGGGACAGCCAGCCGTCTGTGGCACCGTTGGTGAATTCCATGAAGCCAGGGACTGTGCCTGGTTTATCGTTGGTTTTCTCTGCGTCACAGTGCATAGCCCCGGAGAGATTCTCAACAAAGGTGTGCGAAGCGAAATGACACGTTGCTTCTCTGGCTCCAGCTTGTCCTATTCCTAACACATAGAGATACAGGGAGGTTGTCTAGGTCTCAAATACATTTTATAATGAGCTGTTTTACCTTTTCAAATCTAGAAACAGCATCTCCCAAGTCCTGCAGCCCGTCCGTTTCCCTCTGCCCTGTGGATCGATCACCCCAGGCTATAGCAACAGAGGAGACGGTGTCTTCCTTTCTGGCTGGTGGCAGCATGGTGCCTCCTCACTGGGCAAAACAGCTGTTTCCTGGAAGTCACCACCGCAGGTCTTTTCCACAGACGACGGGCTTCTGGAGTGGAAGGAAGGGGTGACTAATGAATTAGTGCTTTCATTTCCAGTCCAAGGAGGACTCCATTGGAGCTTGAAGGACTTTGCAGATCCTTTGGTCTAGGAATGGCAAATCCTTCTCATAGGTGATACCAGTCTCTGCAGACACCTATGGCTCGCATCGCTCATCCTGCACACCCCACCACCCACCAAGCCCGCCGTGGCTTCAGAATGACTTTCGACACAGATTCTGACTTTGACTCACACCTTATTGGAACTGGTGTTAAGGGGTCTCTATTTGTCATCTCTGATCCACTCCGTCTCCTTTGCAGGTATAAGGCGGTTGAAGGAAAGAGACTTTACAGTAACTTTACAAAGACCACGCAGGACATGGACAGCAGAGCTAAACCCAAGATGTAGGCATACTAATCCTTAGTAAATATTTCTCTTTTTTATTTCTACCATGCAGAAACAGAGCATTCAAAGCCAAAGGAACCCCTCCGGAAGCCTGGGTGTGGGTTGGGAGAGCGACGGCCCGTGTGCCCTAAAGATGAGTGTGTGTCTCACAGTTTGGCCGAGGGCATTCTCTGGCATTTGGGAACACTTGTATTTGGGGCTGAAAGGATGCTCATGTGTTTCTCAGTGGCACCAGCTTGCCAGGGAATATGGCTAAGACCTTGGATCCTAGAAACAGGTAAGTTTCTCAGTGTCTGTCCAGACATGGCCAGTGGCTGAGTGACCTGTGGCAAGTTGGTATCCTGCTCCAGGTCTCAGTTGCCTCTTCTTCAAAATAGAGCACAGTGCAGGGCGTGTGAGGTAAGATCGGATAACCCGTGTGAAGCATTAAATGCAATATGTCATGGGTATTATAGCTATTGCTTTATGCCCAATCTCAGGTCCCAGTCACATTGTTGGGGGAAGAAAAGGATGTTTGAGCAGCTAAAGTATAGGATGAAAAGATTACCCCCCGGCTCTCCAACAACTGAATTCTAATCCTGGCTTTTCTGTTTCCAATTGTTAGGATCTTGGGTGAGTTACTTTGCTCTCTGGTCCTCAGTTTCCTCACCTGTAAAGATTGGAAAAATATATTAAAGGACTCTTTTATCTTTGAACTTCCATGATTCTATGTTCTCTCACTCTCTGAATCCCCAGAATTACATCTCCTGAGCTATTTTCCTCCACGGAGAGAAACTCAGCAGGAGGGCTGCTAACCAGGTTTCTTTTGGGTGCCATGGCCAGTCACCCTTGCACTTGGTCTTTGAGCTGACTCTCCACGAGCAAGGTGTGCTCCAAGTGTGACTTCAGCCTGCTGGGCCCGCCGGAGGAATAGAGGACCGTTCTGGCCGCGAGGCACTAATTGCCTCATTATAATTCATGAACATGGGAGTGAGGGGCGTGTCCCTGGGGCGCATCCTTATGCTCACCCCATAAAGGTCCTCTTAGGTAAAGCCTCTCTAAAAATAAATATTAGTACAAATCCGTGGCAGAACAGTAGCCTCCAACTCCAGGCAAACCATCAACACCAGCAGCGTGGAGAACCAGAATAAGGTAGCTGGGTATGTTTTGGAGGGTGAGTACCTTGGCCATTCCTTTCTGCAGCGTGAATTACTTTGTACCAAGCATGGTTGCCAGGTGCTGGGCACACTGAAATGATGAAGATGCAAACCTGTGTTTTCTGATTTTAAGGAGATCACAGTTTCGCAGGTATGCTGGTGACTAAGGCAATCTTATTATTGTAATCTATGATATTATGGACATTCACCTAGAGATTAAAATGATGACTTTTAGCAAGAGAAGTTGGCATCTACTTCCGATTATTGATGGGAATAATAAAGCATCCAGAATCACCAAGAGGGGCCTCCCTTAGAAGAATGTCATTCAAAGCACACCGGTCTCCCCATTGGTGACTTTCCCTCTAAGGCAGATGCAGGAGGAGAAGGCTTGACTATTTTGGAAGAAAAGAGAAAAAGAGAGTCAAGACCTAGAAGGAGCAGCATCACCACGAGGACAAGGAAATGGATTGTTTCTGAGTAGGTGATGTACACCTTGCTGGAAACAGTCCTTATTCGGGTGCCTTGAGACTAGTTCACGTCTTTCCTTAGCTGTGTGTGCACACTGAGAGACCTAATTGCTAGAGCTGCATTACTTTTGGCTCTAGCCTGGTACATGTTTCCCCCTGGACCGTAGCTTTCACTTCTCATCTACATCACAATCCAGTCGTGTGGCTCCCAACCTATTTGCAGCGGACGATGGGAAGTGCCATCCTGCATTCCCAGGGGGAGAGCTCAGGGTGGGGAACACATGGCGTTTGTCCTGTCACGCTTCCTGGTAGTGTGTGCATCTCCTAAGTGTTTCTCTATCCTTCGTTACAATTTCCTGAGTCCTTTATGATTTGTGCAGATGAGACTTGAGTACCCTGTGTTTCAGATCTGACTTAAAACGATCAAGCAGCCCTCCAGTCTTCCTGGGCATTGCCCTGCCACAGGCACACTCTCCACAGCCTTATGCCACTAAAGCAACGGGAAGATGAAGGTCCTTGATTCCAAAGCCTTGTCCAGCTAGCTGGGGCTCCCCTGCAGGACACCGAGCTGCCATGGTGCCCGTGGGTGCCCTGGGGGCTGCAGGCTTCCCTGCAGCTGGGCTTTGGACACAACTTGCTGAGGCCAGCTTCTGCTTCTCCCAGCTTCTGCTTCTCCCTCATTATTCCTGTGCCATAGAGAGTCCATGGAGGTGAGATCACGCCAGATGGACCACCTTCCACCCCAAGGCCCTTCGAGTCACCTGGAGAGCCCAGCATTCATACCAAGAAAAGCAAGGGAAGCTCAGAGAAATTTGAACTGCTGGTCCGCCAGCGACTAGACCGGTGAAGGGGACTGTATTTTTTGGTATAGAATGGGGTACATTGGTTGTACCACAGATTTCATAGGGAAAAATTCCACTTAGAGTGACGTGCCCCCATTAAAAGGCAATATAAAAGGAAGATTTTCATAGAGGCAATAACATGTGAAGTCAAACTTTGAAAAAGATTAAGATTTTTCCAAATTATGCTGGGGAAGGGGAAAGTACAATTCAGGCAAAGGAGTAGCACGCAGTGTGGGATTACAAAGGAGCATATTCTTCCCCCCAAGGGGTAACCTGGAGGTCAATAGGTAGACGATTCACCCCAACAGAATCTGATGATCTTCACATCGGTTTATTGGTTATAAGTGGAGTCTACCTCTCTGTTACAATGCCCCGAGTCCTTTATGGTTTCTGCAGATGACACCTGAGCACCATGTGTTCCTGATCTGACGTAAAACAATCAAACAGCCCTCCAGTCTTCCTGGGCATTGCCCTGCCGCAGGCACACTCTGATTCACCATGCAACTTTGAAAAATGGCATCCATGACCTGAAGAAAAAGAGCAGAGCATCTAGGGACACTGTCCATAGGCTGGTTTGACCTCAGAAAGGTCTGAAGGTGGTCTTGCGTTGAGTCACTAACACAAGCCCATGGTGTGCGGCAGCCAAGAGCCGGAAGCACCCCTGTGCCTCCTTGGCATGGAAGGGTGGATGGAAAACGCTTTGGGGCCCTGGTTCCGAACAAGCAGAGAGAGGAAGACCGGGACAATGACAGTGCTGTTCACCTGCCTTTCAAAATCAAATTTTATTTACTTTTCCTCCAAGAAACATGAAGCAAAGGCACCATCTTTCACTGACCGCTCAGCACTTCACGGTGTCATCCTCACAACTCTCAAAGTGGGCACCAACTCTCCGTCTTGTGGCTGAGGAAACGGGGGTTCTGAAAGCACAGAAGACTCGTCCATGATCCCTCCGTCTGTCTGAGGCAGAGCCAGGCTCACAGCCACCGCGATCGGAGTCCAAAGTCCAAGCTGCGTTCACTGAGTGGCCGGAATAAGCGACTAGACACTCCGAGAGCCTAACAGAGGCTGGGAGTGGGAATGGATCTCACTGGCAGGTTTTCTTTGGCATTAAAAGGAGAGAAGGGTGTAGGAGAAGGACAGTTCAAGTATCAGAGAATTTATCTAAATTCAGGATTTCTTTCCCCTCAGGAGGGGGCCGTAGAGCATCCTCCCCTCCATCTTTTCCTCTAGAATGTATTCTAGTAACCTTTCTTTCCCCTTGGCTCCGAACCTCATGCTAATTTCTGGGGGCAGCAGCGTTTCTTCTGAGCACATTACGACATCCCAGCTCCCACGTCACCCATTTGCCCAGCACAGTGTCCCCAGAGCTTCGACGCTCAGTGTGGTAGAGGAAAGGTTAGCACTGATTTCCTTTGATAACAAAAGAACGTGCTTACCAAATGTTAAACAGGAACATTGATTGCATTCATAGGGCAGGTTACTCGTGCCTCTGCGGAATGGAACATGGCGTAGTATTTCCTTACCAGCTCACTTCTGTGAATGAATGAACACTTCCCGAATTTAATTTACTAAACAATCATTTATGGTAAGTCCACTCTGCAAGGGACACTGTACTATACAAGGTCATGGAAAAATAAATGGACATGGTCTCTGCACTTCAGGCTCACCGTTCAGTGGGTTAAGCAAGTGAATATCACCCTGTGCAATAGGAGTTAAAGCACAGGTCTTTGAGTTCACTGTACAGGTCACCGAGGACTATCCATAAAGCCTAGATTGTCTCATTGCTAAAGTAATAGTCTCTTTTAGGTGTGACTGTTTTTCACCCACTGAGAAATGCCTTATTTTAGTTTTTGGCCACAGTACTTTTCTGAGAACAGAATGGCACATAATCATTGATAACGATGCCAGAATGTATTGGATACTTGTAATCCAGGTATTCGAGCTGTGTCTGATCGTGAGTACGCGCTCAATGAATATAACCTATTACTATTGAGCTGTAATTAATCCCCCAAGCAACACTAAGGGATGGACAGAGTTAGCACCCCAATGTTTCAAGGAAAGAAACTGCGGCTCAAAAAATTCATTCTCTTGCCCAGAATCACATGAGGAGATTTGTGGCTTCATTTGATTTTTGCTATGCTTTCTTTTCATCTTTATTGGGGCTGGCCTAGGGAGAGTTCAGTGCCCGCTTACGGGGTCATCTTTCTGACATCTGTAACAAAATCCCTGTGGGCTCGACAAGGTCTCGACTCCCTGGCTGGCCTGACCCTACCAACTCCCCAGTTCAGTGTGAGCTCAGGAAACCATGCAGTTTAGGGCTCCCTGATAATTCCACTTTCTACAAAGTTGTCCTTTGCCCAGTCTCGTGGCATGTCACCCTTTGCATGTAGAAATTGCTCTTCTGTTGTCACAAGGGGACCCCATGCAGCTTTCTGAGCCACTTCCTCCAGTGCTTACCCCCAACAAATTCCAGCTCCTCTGCTTAACCCCAACGGATTTTTGCTCCTCAGCTCAGGAGACTGCCGGGCTGCTTTGGAGTCTGCCCCGTGCCCCACAGTTCAGATTTGCGTCCAGGCAAAAAGCCAGATGGTTGCAGAGCTACCTTCATTTGTTTTCCCCATTTCTGGGATCAGGGGCCTGCACCCCCTATCAGCCAGTACTTGAAGATTGTTGTTTCAGATCTTTCATACCATTTTCTCATGGTGTGCAATGGGAAAGTTAGTCTGAAGACGGTTACTTGCTCATGGCTGGAAGCGAATGTTCTTCTGTCACGTAACAATATTCATGGAGTTTTTGAATGAAAAAAGGACATTGTAATGAAACATATGCCGTCTGGTCCCATTATGGGAAAATAGATGTTAGAAAAATAGCTGAAAGTATACATGAAATGTTCCTAGCAGTTTCTAGGTGGGTAAGACTGGAGATGTTTTATTTTTCCTTCCTTTGGTCTCTGATTGGAAACAATGCATTACTGAAGCAATACATACAAAAAGGAGAACTTTAGGAGGAAATTAAATGATAAAATATACAGTACTCAAAAGCAAAATTATAACTCAAATATGCCGTCTCTATTCGTCACTAGAGTAGAGTGGTGCTGATCAGAATGAAGGATATTCTACTAGAAAACTTAGTGGTACTATTTACACATCCAGAAATCAGTTACTGCTCTTTAATTTGATTTGAATTTTTCCTTTTCTCAGACAGAAACATGTTGACCCACAGTGTCCTTCCTCATCCACTACAGCTTCCGAAAAGTCAGCAATGCCTCCCCTTACAAAGGGTTTCTGCGAGAAGTTGCTCTTGACACATAAGCTAGAAGATGTTTTCGTTTGTTTCGGTCATTTGTTTAAAAATTGCTCCTTTATTTTTCCCCTCCCACTCTGACCTGTTCCATCCCGAGAAGAAAGGGGGGTGACATTGACTACTATTGATCAGGCACTGTGGTCTCGTTCATAAACTTGGCTCCTTAGATTTTCAGGATAACCCTGAAAAGCATGTTTAATTCCTTTTGGATAGGTGTGGAAGCCAGATTACAGGAGGCAAAAGGATATTTCCAAAACTGTAAACCTAGTAAGCAATAAATCCAACACTAAGCTCCAGACTCCAGGTGTACTTTTTTCTTTTTCTTTTCTTTTCTAATTGAATTTATTGGGGTGACATTGGTTAAAAAATTATACAGGTTTAAAGTGTACAATTCTATAATAATCATCTGTCTATTGCACAGATGATTATTATAGAATAATCATCACCACCCCGGGTCAAGTCTCCTTCCGTCACTATTTATCCCCTTTACCCTCTTCTACCTCCCCCTGCCCCTTTCCCTCTGGCAATCACCATACTGTTGTCTGTTTCTTTCTTATTTTTCTTAATCCCTTCACCTCTTTCACCCAGTCCCCCAACGTCCCTCCTTCTGACAGCTGTCAGTCTGTTCTCTGTGTCTATGAGTCTGTTTCTATATGTACGTTTCAATTTACTGAGAGACTATTATACAGAAATTCAGCCTAATTTCACCCTCCCTGCCCCTGCCCAATCTTCGTGAGAGTTTTATAAGATGCAGGTAGTTAGTTCACAACAAAATGTGGCTCTGTCCTCATCAAACCAGGCGTCTGGGTGCAATACTGCACAGCACATGTACCAAAACAGAGAGATTAGCTTGATCCCTGAGCACATCTTCCATGCAGATTCCTGAGGCCGTTTTCATCGTGGCCATTATCTTCCCTGTGCTTCCATAGAAGTTAGCACATTCATTTATTGTTCTTTTACTTACAGGCATTTGCTTGGTGATATGCTTGAGACCCTGGTCAGGTAGCAATAGGGAAATCTCAGTCCTAGCGTCGTGCAGCCTAATGTGAAGATGCTGGCATGAGGTGTGAGTGAATGACGTTATAAGTAGGAGTCCCGTGAGGGCACCAACAACCCTTATTTTACCTGTGGGGTGGGAGGGTCAGTGATGGCTTCTTGAAGATCACAACTGAGTCAGATCTTGAAGAAAAAGGAATGAGGCTAGTGGGTAGGGTAGCAAACATGATGCAGATAAGGGAAATAGGCAACAATGCTTGTCAGCATGAAAAGCTTGATGTATTTGAAAATGTATAAGCATCTAAATCTGTCTGAAGAACAAGTACAGTAGCTGGTGAGAAGGAGGGTGTAGAATTTGACACAGTTTAGGTCTTAGGTGGGATGACATGCAGCAGTGCAAAGTTTAGTCTATAAACTCAACACTGAGTCTTCGTTGGAGACTTCCAGGAAACAAATGATGTGATCCAAGCTCCTTTAGTGGACTCGTGTCAGATCTTGAATGGAGACACTATTCACGGGTACCAGGCATTAGGACTTCAAAATATTTTTTGGCCCTGGCTGTTGTGACTTAGTTGGTTGGAGCATTGTCCTGTATACTGAAAGGTCATGGGTTGGATTCCTGGTCAGGGCACATACCCAGGTTGAGGGTTCAATCCCTGGTCAGGGTGTACATGGGAGGCAACCAATCGCTATTTCTCTCTCACACTGATGTATCTCTCTCTCTCCCGCTAAATCAATAAAAATAAATAATAAAAAAGAATACAATTCAGCTCATAATAGAAGGCATGAATCTTATCAACATATGAGATTCCATTAGTAGGGCAAGGATATAAGAACTGAGGAGTGTCTGTTGGATTCAACAACAAGGAGAAGTCATTATTAGGTCCTTAGGAAAATCGGTGTCCATAGAGTGTGTTGCCACTTGGGGACCATGAACACTATGGCAGGGTACGTCCTTGCCATAGCTCAGTCTAATGCAGAAGTCAAGCAGAGATCCAGAGGAAGGCCACCCTTGGAGGGCCACGGAAGGCTTCCTGGAAGAGGTGATGACTGAACTAGGTTTTAACAGATGAGCAAGAACAAGCCATTCAAAGAGGAAGGAAAACACTGCACCCTGTGGGCAAAGACACGGAGGACAGAGACAGCATACTTTGTGCAGTAACCCACTATGGATGAAGAGTAAGACAGAGGGCGCAGAGGACAGAAGGTAAGCTCCAGGATAATAAATCTGGAACAGGCATGAGCCACCAGGATTCAAACACGGGACTTCTGAATTTTCTCTCCCCACGCTGCCTGTCTCCCAGCTCCTTCTTTGTCCTTGCCGGTTCAGGACACTGCTTTGTGGGAGTCTCACTGGGTTCAGCTTTTGCTTGCTGTAAAGCATGGACTGGCATGTGCCACACGCAGGTCAGCCAACGGATATGCAAGGTCAGAAAAATACTTGCTGTCAACATTGATCCTCACTCCATAACCCCCGCCCCCACAGCTTAACAAAAAATAAGAATGCCTGCCCAGCTGTCCTGCTTGATGTCACTGAGTAAATTATCTCTTATTAAGGATTTGTAATTGTTCTTCACTGGGCTGTGACCTAAATTTAGCGGTGCTGAGGAGTGAGCCCCAGCCAACAGGATTTCCCTGAGAACACGATGAAGTTCCTGTATCAATTCAATTCATTAACTAGAATGAGAGAGCAAGCAGCCAGGTCCCCTCCCCGCCCCTGTTCGTCAGTGAATTGTTTGTTTAGCTTGAGCAGAATTTTTCTAGGACGAGTCTGAGACTCTGTCAGGAAAAAGAGACAGCAGAGCTTATTCATATTCTTCCTGAGCATTAACTCTGAGGCAGAAACCAGACTACAGTCAATAAATCTGACTTTCGTGCCAGGGGACCCTGGCTTTACGCACTGGATATTCACCCTGATGGGAAGAAATGCCCTCAGCCTGGGCAGGGTGACATGAGGTAAAACGAAGGGGAACAATTTGACTCACCAGGAGAGGGGAAAAAAAAGAGGAGAGAAAATAAATAAATAACAACCCAAATACAATACAAACCCAGAAATAGTCCCCAGTGAAAATGCATATGCTGTGATAATGCTCATGAGAAGGAAGGGAACTAATGTAAATGCTGACTACTTACAAAAACGTCCTTTAATCATAATAATCCAACTGAGGCCAAGAGAGGTGAAGAAATTGACCAAAGGACACACAGCTTTTAAGAACTGATCTAAGACTGGTTGATGTGGCTCAGCAGATTGAGCATCGTCCCATGGACTGAGAGGTCCTGGTTCAATTCCTGGTCAGGGCACATGCCCGGGTTGCAGGCTCGATCCTCAGTGCGGGGCATGCAGGAGGCAGCCAATCAATGTTTCTCTCTCTCATCCATGTTTCTTTCTCTCTCTCCCTTCCTCTTTCTCTAAAAAAAAATCAATAAAACATATTTAAAAAAAAGAACGGAGCCAACATTTAAAGCCATGTCTTCTGACTCCAAGGCCAGTGTTCCTCCCCCCAGCACAGGCTTGGCATCTGACAGAGTAGACTGCTGATCAATGATGGTCATGAAGGCCATCAGAGATAAGAAGCAAACAGCACTAACCTTGAATACCTTCATGCATTTTTTACAGCAATCCCCCAAAAGAGTCGCCGAATACTGCTGCTTCTCTTGTTCTGGCCAGAGCCACCTGAGGACGGATGCCTTACGGTCTAGTCACCCCATGCACCCTTATATGAGAACCACAAAAGCATGTAGAATACAGAGGACAGGCCACAACATACCCTCAGGAAGTCTACTCTTTATTCAGGAGGCTAAGTGATGCATAATTCCTGGTATTCATTTATGTGGGAGTCATCTTATCACTGATACTATCTGAGTTGAGTTTCATAGCAAATCTATGAGGCAGATTGAGCAATGTTATTCTCATTTTACAAACCAATAAACTGAGGCTTCAAGTGTTGAGTCATTGGCCTAATGTCATTAAAACAAGTGAGTGGCAGGACCTAGTGCAAATCCCAGGGTACCTGGCTCACTGTCTAGTGTTTTTCCCAGTCTACTGCCATGGCTGTCAAGATTGCAGAAGTCCTATGTCAAATTGTGACTCTGCAGTCTAAAGATACAGCACAGCATCTTCACAGCAGAGTTCCCTCTATAAATCAGATTTGGGATATCATCCCATCTTAGACAGTTTGGACTGTCCTAAGAAAAATACCACAGACTGGGTGGCTTAAATAACATACATATATTTCTCACTGTGCTGGAGGCCATGAAGTCCAAGATCAAGGCACTGGCTGATTTGGTACCTGGTGAAGACTCTTTCTAGTTTGCAGATGGCCACCTTCTTGATACATCCTCTCATGGCAGAGACAGACCATCTCTCTCTTATCTCTTCTGATGAGGCCACTAATCCCATGCATGAGATCTCCATCCTCATGACCTACTCATCTCCCAAAAGCTCCACCTCCAAACACTCTCACACGAGGTGTAGGGAATTTGGGGGTGGGAGATACAAACATTCAGTCCATAGCACACGCAAGCTCTGCACTTACATGGCTGGGCAACATTAGACAAGTCATTTAACTCATTTTGGCTTCAGTATCCACAGCCATAGAAAGGAAGTTTCTGTGCCATAGAGTATAAAGTCGATTGCTTACTTGACTGTCAGAACTTCCTATTTTCTTTCATTTGAAAATATGGGCAATTAACCCAAATGTGACATATTGTTGTGTCAGCACTACAGAGTCCAAATAAAATACATCTCTGATTCACATGCCCTGGAGACAGTTTGCTTTCTGCTCTCACACACGTTCCAACTAAGCTATGACCACTGAAGTCTGTGTTGCCTTAACCATGTAGTGTGGTGGCTTTGAACATGTACTCCAGAACCAGATGGTCTGGGTTCAGATTTGACATGAACTAGCCGAATGACCTTGGACAAGTCACTTTATTTAATCTATACCTTCATTACCCTATCTATACAATGGGGGTTATAACAGTACTTACTCCTTCTGGTGGCTGTAAATATCAGATGACTTGACATACGTAAACCACTCACAACAATTCCTGACATATGGGAAGAACTATGTCCACATCGGTGCTTAGTAGAGCTCTCATCCCTGGATGAACACCTAGAAATAAATCTTTCCTCATATAGCAGCTTAGTCATGCTAACCCTATAGTTCATGTTTGTGCCACATTATCACAGGTTCCTTCTGGTTAGAGTAGCCTCGGGTTATTCTGTTTATCCTGACCTTGGAAGGGACAAAGCAGCTCAAAACATGCTCCCAGGGGATTAACTTTAACTGGGAATGATCACCCTGTTTCCCCAAAACCCCAGCCAGGGCTGCTCTATTCACAGCTGTGCCGAACAGCTTCCTTCCTTGCTTGTGTCTTCTAAAAGCAGAAACTATTGCAAGGTCTCCAAGAGGAAGGAAAGGGGACCTTTTTAATTAGCTTTCTCTTTTGAATGACGCCATCACAGACCTGATTCATTTCCATGAATTGAAGGGAAAAAAATGTGAGGTGGGTGGTAAGCTCTCTGTGGAGGAATGAGTGGACACGGTGGAGAGAGCACAGATGAGAGGGAAGCTGGAGTTGGAGAAAACAGCCATGTGAACTTGGCCATCACCGTGACCCTCATTCGGGCCAGGCAATGATGTCAAACTCTAAATTTAAAATGGAGGCGGCAAAATGTCTGCTTCCATGGTTGGAAACTGGAGGCCAAGTGAGTGATGGAAATGTCGGTCTAAGCCTTGGTGTTCTAGAATGTATCAACTGATGTATCTGGAATGTTTCATGAAAGGATCTTCTGTTTGCAGAACTGTTTCTGTCTGTGATATTCCATAGGAAGGTTTTCTGCTTTCAGGCCATTCTGTGGTGTGTGTGTGTGTGTGTGTGTGTGTGTGTGTGTGTGTGCAGATGCCTTACATAAAATGGCACAAGTCAGAGGCAGCCTGTTCAATGCATACTATCATCTCCTGATAATCTTTACGCCATGGAAAACCAGTGTGTCTCTGGGGAGATTGAAGAGAGCAAGGACCCCGATTCGTAAAGTTGGGAGGCAACACCATTTGTTCTACGAGTTTCCATGTGCCAGGCTCAGTATTAATGCATTTAATACTTCACCTGTCTCTCCTCACACCAGTCCTCTGAAGTAGATATTATTAAGTAGATGTAGAAACAGACTCAGTGGAGTCTGTTAATTTGGCCACATAACTAGTGAGTGGGATTTAAGTTAGGTCTGACTTCTTTATAAGACTATGCTTTGTTCACTGCCCCATGTTAACACACACACACACACACACACACACACACACACATACGCTAAAAACAAAGATGATCAAGAAGTTGTGTCCTATAGACTCCACATTAAGACTTCAACTTTCCATACTGGTTTCTTGCCTACAGCTTCTCTCTCTTCCAATCCATCCTCCACACGCAGCCAGAATGTTCTCCCCCTGAAGTATATTTTTCATTAAATCTTTGCTTAAAAGACCTTTCTTAGCTCCCCATTGCCCACAAGATAAATAGAAAATGCCTTCAGAAGGCCCTTCTCAACCTGTCGCCTGACGCTCATGCTCTTCTTCTTCCTAAGATGCAGCCAGTATCAAAGACACGGAAAATATTGACCATTCCCCAAAGCACAGTTCATCTTCATGCCACTGAGTTTTTTACTTCTGCTGGAAAACATCCGACTTTTAAAGACCTAATGCAAAACCTCTCCTCAGTGGAGGTTTCACTGACCTACCATTGTCTACCACATTCCCCTAGCTCGATGCCATCTTTCCCACTTCTGTGATGCCCCAGCAGGTTCTCGATGACTCTGCTGAGGCAGTGGTCACATTATAGAACAAGCAAGCAAGCGTGGCTCTCTGATCACTGATGGACTCTGTCATGTCTAGACCACATTGTACTCATCACTGATGCTCCGACTAGGGTCTGACTTATGATGTCAATAAGCCGATTTGGTTGGTATTTGTAGAAGGAAGGAAAGAAGGGAGAGAGGGAAGGAGGGGGGAGGGAGGGAGGGAGGAAGGAAGGAAGGAGCCTTAAAGATTCTGTTTTCACAAATAAAAGAAAGTTAAATAAGGATCACTGTTCTGCTGGCCCAGCCTCCACCGCTGTGTATTGTCTCACGTATCATGTGTCTGTGTGGGCCTCACTTTCCCTAAACTGACCAGAGTACATTGTTTGCCTCTAAAAGTTGATTAAATACGCTGCAGAGGCTTTCACTTGCTACTTCTGTTAACATTTGATTTTATCCTGGCCAATAATAAGTCAATTCTGGCAGCAAGGAAACCAACTCAAATGTTACTGGCTTCGGTGTCCATTTGTGTTCTTGTTAGTTTCTCTTTAATCCCAAAGTCTGCCCCCAACTCCACTTACAATATATATGTTTCCATCTGAGTCAACAGGTGTCACTGTTGAGCAGTACAAATATGCCCCCACACCCTACTTTTTGGTGCTGAATGTCCCTGTTGGTTACAAGGCCCACCCCTCTGCTCAGTCTTGATATAACCAAATAAGTTAACTCTGTGTGGGGTGCCTGAACAGACCTCCAGGAGCACCAATACTTTTTTATTTAAGGCCTAATTACCGATTATAACTATAGATTTGATTGACCTATAAAAGTGGGCAAATAGGAGGAAGGAACTCTAACCATATCCATTTGTAGGAGACAGCGTTGTTCAATGGGGGACACCTCCTAGGGAGATTGTCTGCACTTCAAGTACCCGCACTGCCCCTAACCAGCTGCATGTGTGTGACCGGCTCAAGCCAGAAGTGCCACCGCAGCAAACTGGGACAGGAGAAGGGAAGGACTGCAAATGATCAGAAACACCAGATTATTAGTATAGGCCTGAGACTGAGAAACACCCAGTTATTCAGGAATAATTTGAGAGGGGAATATGCTCACAGAAAACAGGTGATGTTGGAGCAAAAGAAATATGGAAATTGTTACCCTCCCCCTTACTGCCCCCTCAGGCTGATGTGGCCTGGAAGACCTGGAATTAGATAAAATGGAATGGAATAAAATAGGGAATGGAATGGAATATGAAATATGGAATGGAATGGAATGGAATATAAAAGGGTGTGGAATGACTAGGTGTGAAATATACTTTGGAATGCAAAGAGCATGAAATGAAATGGGCTAGAATAGACTGGGATATAAAACCTATTGTGTCAAAAATTTTAAATAGGATATAGAACATAATAGAATGGGATGGAATTTTTCATTAAATGCTTTGAGACGTATAGAGAAATATTGTGTGTCATTGGCATGAAAGTAATTAGCTGGCTCAGGAAATTGCCATCGTAGTTCTAGTCCAGATGATTAGACAGTAGATTACTGAAAAGCTGGGTGCCTTCCTTGAATAAGTCACCTGCCTTATGATTATAGGATACAACTGACACTCTGTAGTGACTACAACCAACATTGTCAGTACTCTGCTAAACCCTTTATGTGTATTGTTTCATTTACTTCTCATGTCAGTCAAACAGCATAAATACTATTTCAATCTCTATTTATAGGCAGGGAAATGGAGACATCAAAGGTTAAGCTACTTGCCCAAGATCACAGAGAGAAAGTAGAAAGCAAAATTCATCATCAGGCAGTTTGACTTAAGCTCTCGTGAGCTGAACTCCTTCCCATACCATCTCTTATGCCAGCAGCTTGTAACCTATGACACCACAAGCAGAAATATTGGGATTGGTATGAACTATGTTTTAACCACACAATGTCACCTACAGAAAGGCTGGGAAACTCGCAGAGGCACTGTTCTTATATGAATACAATGGAACAAACAGGGCATGGTCCCAAAGCCATGTAGCTCTGCCACCGTATTCAGCACACCCAGAACCACACTTACCCTTCTGCCTTTAAACCAGTCTCCTCGTCCTAACACTTATTTGTTCCAGAGACATTTTCCAGGCCCACTGAAGACAATCTGGTCAGTCATTTGTTTATGTCACATGTGAGCACCTATTCTTTCTCCTTGGGTTTCTAAGAAAGTGGGTTCAGTTAATGTAGGAATTTTCTCAACAATAAGGAAAGGCAATGCAGCTGGAGGTTCAGGTAACTACACCCTCCTCCTACTGAGATCCGAGAATCTCCATTCATGACCATGTCTGGGGAGGATACGAACAGCTGCCTTTGTTGAGTACCAGTTACTTTAAAAAGGTTGTAGAATCTACTGATTGAGGAGGACTTCCTGGATTCAAATCTTGACTCTGTCAGTACATAGCTCTGTGCCCTTGTGTGAGACAACTAAACTTCTCTGTGCCTCAATGTCTTCAACTGTTCAATGGGGATAAGAAGCTGGTTTGAAAGATAAAATGGATTAATATATATGAAACACTTAGAACACTTGTCACAAACAAAGAATGCCATAATGCCAGCTCTTATTATTGGGCAGGTGTCCTGTGCTTCATAGGCATGATCTTTTTTTTAATCCTTATAACCATCCTATGAGGTAGTTACTTTAATTTTCACCTTTTCAAAGATGTGAAAACAGGTTCCATGAAATTAGGTAATTTGCTCAAAGCCACATAGTAAGTAGTGCAATTGAGTTTCAAATCTAAGTCAGTCCAACTCAAAAGCCAATGTTCTTAGCCATTCTACAAAACTGCCTCCTTTTCAAGCTCTTAGGAGGTCTAGCAGAGTATGGACAAGGACACCAGCAGCTGGGCAGAAATAGGGAGTTTCATGCAGTCCTAGAAAAGGAGGGTTGTGGAAAAGGGGGAAGGGTGCATGGGTAGAAAGTGGTAAACTTGATGCAAAAATTTTAAAAACCACCAGGGCATCAAAGAGAAATGTCATCTCTTCCTGGAAATAGCTCATGACTTCCTGAGGGCCCCACCCAAAAGACCACATTCACCCATCTCCTGTACTTGCTTATTTCCTCATACCTCTCTTCTACTAAACCCTAATTGAGTCCTTTCTGGCCTTCCAGTTATAGCCAACATGGCAACTAATTTATTTAGGAAGACCCTAGAACTTGGTGCCTCCAATATGGCCCTGAAATATCAGGCTTTATCTAATGTGATACCACTCTGGTCCAAGTCACTATCTTCTCCCTCCTCATCTCTGCAGTCATTTCCTAACTGGTCTCTCTCCACTTACATTATTCCTCCCCCAATCCACTCTCTAACCTCCAGCCCAAGTGAGTTATCCAGAGCTCTAAAATGATCCATCTCGCTGCATTCTGAAATACTTGCTTTTCATCACTCTTAGCTAATACCCAAAATCCTTAACAAGAATTATATTGTATAGCTTCGGCCAGTTTGGCACAGCAGTTAGAGCGTCGGCCCATGGACCAGAGAGGCCCAGGTTCGGTTCCCGCTAAGAGCACGTGCCTCAGTTGCAGTTCATCCCCGGCTCCAGTTGGGGTCGTGTGGGTGGCAACCAGTTGATGTGTCTCTCTCACATAGATGTTTCTCTCTCTCCCCTCCCCCCCCCCCCGCTCTATCTAAAGATAAATGCAAAAATGTCCTCAGGTGAGGATTAAAAAAAAAAAAAAGAATTATATTGTACAAAATGTGTGTGATGAGAGAGAATGTGGTTAGTAGGTGAGCAGATAATGAAAGAGGGTGGGGCGAAGGTGAGACTGAGAACCTACCAGGTCCAGAGACTTTGAACTACAGTGCTAACCTCGGTTTGTGACTTTACCCTCCATTGGGAGATTATTTAATTCATGACATCCTCATTCATCTCATAGTTCAAGCTATAAATCCTGGAGTCAGCTTTGACTTCTCTCCTTTGTCTCACCCTCCAGAGCTGATCATTCAGCAAATTTTGATAACTCTACTTTCAAAATATCATCACTAATACTACCATAAGCACCCTGGTCTGAGCCACCTTCTTCTTACTGGAGAAGCATCACAGGGTCCTCTATGATGATCTTGCTGGTCTCCACCAACCATGCCTCCTACAGTCTAGTCTTCGGATGTCAGAAAGAATGAATCTTCTTTCTTTCCACTGTGAAACACTTTGTTTGTGTTACAGTATTAAGCATGATTAAAACGAGTGCAGAAAATACTAAGTGCATTTGGTAAGAAGTGAGCGTGCTGTTTCAGTATTTGCTTTTTATAATCTAGTTAAGACAATGAGTGCATAAGACAGCGTCATTAACTAAAGGATGCAGCTGAAGGCTGAGATGTGATAGTCTGTGCTCTACTGGCCTCCAAAGGCATCCAAAGGATCATCAGATATGTTGGCCACCTTCTGTTCAGATCTTGGTTCAGGTGCTGCCTGTGAAGATCGACTTTTGGGTTTGCATGTCTTAGCCTGGAAACCAGAGAGGACCTTATCTACATCACCATCAAATATAGACTCAGTTTCCACTTTCTGTTTGCTCTTTTCTTTTGGTTGTACAGTTAAGTCAGCAAAGATGCCAATGTTATGATCAAACAAAATGGGTTCAAATGTTTTTATCCTTCTCTTATTTGTTTGTTTTGTTTTGTGAAGGTTTAATTGTTTCTATAGCAAATATGTCATCCTCAAAAACATATTGCACTTTTGAGATGACATCCTGCTAAACATTGGATTGACTCATTCTTCTTGCCTTGCTGATCCAGAAAGAGATTGTCCTCATCTTCTAGGAGAGGGAAAGGACTAGTTTTCTTTGCTGGTTCTGGTTTAACAGACTGAAAGAGATCATCCTTACTACCTGCCTCACCTACATCAGGGAACACGGGGCTGAAAGATGTTAAAACATCTAAGTCGGACCAGATGACTCCATTCAAAACCTTCTGGTACATTCTCATCTCACTCAGAGTAAAACCTGAAGTCCTCACCAGGGCATTACAGGGCTCTATACAAAACTGCCCACCTCTCCCTGCTCCAACAGCCTGTCTGATTTCACTTCTACCAGCCTCCTTCCCGATTCTCAAGCACTTCAAACATACCCCTACCTTTGGGTCTTCATCTCTTCTCCCCCTTCTCAGAACATGCTTCCCCCATCTACCCACGTGACCTGCTTCCTAGCTTCATTCAGGTCTCAACTCAAATGTTACTTTAACAGAGAAAACACCCCTGATCATTCTGTCTAAAGTAGAACTAGTCATTGTTCTTTTTTTTTTTCTTCCCTCATTTTCTTGCTTTAGTTTTCTCCTATCACTTCCTTCCTCCTGGTCTGTTGCGTCTCCTTCCCACCTTACCCCCAAACGATGTAAGCTATATGAACACAGGCACTGGACCTGCTCATTCGCTACTGCATCTCATGCTAAGAACAATCTCTGTCAGAGAGTGGATGCTTCACACATACTTGATGTTCATAAATAAATGTCCGAGAAACCATGGCTCCGGAAGGCTAGTGTTGCTCACCATGTGCCCCCAGTGCAGAGTCTGGCTCGTAGAAGAGGCTCAATTAACACTGTTGTATTAATTTGTGAATAGAACAGGGAGTGAATGGTTATGGTAGTTCATTGACCACGGATTGAAAATCACAGAAAGTGTAGTGAGAGGGTTTAGAATGTAAAGTACAGAAATCTGCCCGGTTAACATCACCTAAGAAGGTCATCTGTAAAGAATAACTCAATGTCCCAGTTTCAAAGGCCCCAAGTTAGATTCCAGGCAGGAGAATGGGACAGGACTGAGGGTCAATCTAGAGTCCAGAAGTGAGATACAAACGAGGCACGTGATGCTTTATCCCGGGATGTTGTGAACCTTCTCCAGCCTCTGATGAGGACTGACTATAGAGAAAGACAGGAGGCAGTGTCCAGGGGATGGCAAGTGGCCCCCAGCAGCTGGGGAAGCTGAGTGGTGCAGTCTGGGACAGACGAGGCCTTTGGGTGTGGGTGTGGGGGCATTTCCAAGTTGGCTGTTGGTTTTCTCAGGAAGGTCTCACTTGGGCAGCAAGTAGACTATTCGTCCATGTGGGGCCTGGTGGCCTGGCCTGAAGGTGAGCCCAGGTCTGCCACAGAGGCCCTGTGCATTCCAAGGCGTTCCATCAGCGAGCGGGCACCAGTCCAGCGCCACATTTTGCTGACCTGCCCGAGATACAGACAGAAAGAGCCTGCTTCACGTCAGCTGCTGCCTTCCTCCAACTCTGCAAGAAGTCGATCAATAATGATTTCAGTGGAGACACTAGGTTCCAAAGAGCTAAATCTGAAAAAAATGTCTTGATCTAAAGAGAGAAAGTAAATGAAGGGTGGAGGGTATGTCATTCAAACTTCAGAGAACAGAAGCAATGCCGTCTGTGCTCATGTCCTGGTCCTGGAGGCAATGCTGGGGAGGGAAGAGAGAACTGGGCGCACTGGTTGAAGCCCAGCCCCAGCACCTACAGGCTGTGGGACTTGGAGATGGCACTAAGGTCTCTGAGCCTCTTCGATCCAAAAAATATTGTTTCCTCTGTACCTTTTAGTCTTAATCACAAGGCTAGTAACAACAACATCTGCATAGTATTTTATAAGCACACATGTGTATTTTTAATTTAACCTGCTCAGTAATCCTAGAGAGTGGGAATTATTTTTAGTGTGTGTGTTACCGATGAGGGAAGTGAAAACCTGAAGATGCAGAAGGGCCTCAGTTCACACACCTGTGGGAGGTGTCC
Source organism: Tadarida brasiliensis (assembly GCA_030848825.1). Lineage (NCBI taxonomy): Eukaryota > Metazoa > Chordata > Mammalia > Chiroptera > Molossidae > Tadarida > Tadarida brasiliensis. The sequence continues at coordinate 61,559,231 of CM061272.1, forward strand.
AGGCTATTTCCTGTGTTGCCTGTGTTGAGAGTGATTAAGGTGCCTTTTGTTATGTTAATGAGGTGTGTGTTGGAAAGCTCCGGAGGAGGGAGCTGGTTGCCAGGAGAACCAACCTTGTGATCAAAGAGTTGGAACTTCCAGTCCCCTGCCCAGACCCTGTGTGTGGTGGGGGGATATAGGGGCTGGAGGTTGAGTGATCCCCAATGGACAGTGATTTAATCAATGTGTCTGTATAAGGAGTCCTCCACAAAAACCCAAAAGGAGAGAGTCCGGAGAGCTTCCAGGTGGGTGGACACCTGGAGGTGCGGGGAGAGGGGTGCACTTGGAGAAAGGCACTGAGGCTCCGCCCCCTTTCCCCGAGTGCATCTCTGCCCCTGAATCTCTGCCTTCTTGCTGCTCCTGAATTATATTCTGTAATAAACCAGCGACGTGTCCATGTAAGAAGTGTCCCAATGTGTAGAGAATTTTTACGAGTGTATTTGAGCCAAAGACAATTGCCAGGAAGCAAAATCCCAACTGTTTGAGAAAATGCTCCGAAGAATGGCAGTTTGGGCCTTATTTTATACATCAGAATCAAAGGGGAAGACTTATGGGGGTTACATGAAGTCCACTGGTGATGGGTTAGGGAGTTGGGAGAAAGCACAGCAGGGAAACCTCTGGGATTGGGGGAAAGAGTGAAAGGAACAGAGCAGGGTTTGTTTGCACAGGCTAGTGTAGGGTGGTGGGCATTTCACAAGTAAGTGACAACAAAAACAATGAAGGTTCTGACCCACAGAACGATCGTGCCCCGAGGGGTCTGCATCACCGAAATGACCCTGACCTTCCAAAGGTATGTTATTGTAGATGCAAAAAGAAAATAGACAGGCTCCGTTAAGGTAAAAATCGACCTTTGTCAAGAAAGATCGAGTGACTCCTAGGAATGACTCCCCGCCATGACTCTCGCAGAAAGTTTTCATTTCAGAACATCTTACGTGGCTACTGTTAGGTTTCGGAGTTTGTAAGGCCCACCATGCCGGCCTCCCTGAACTTGTCAGGTTTAGTATGTGGCCCCTTTTCCACCCCCAGATGTAATAATAACATGTTTCTCTGAGCTCTGTGTGCTGCTGTAGAAAATTAACTGAACCTCCGGAGGGGGCCAGTCGGTCAGACGCACAGGTAACAACAGACTCTTAGATAGAAAGACAAATAGTACCCTGGTCAGAGCACCGTCGTCTCCCTGAGCCCAGGTCTCCTTATTTCTGCCTCTGTGGACCTCAGAAGTCACCTGTAAATGTACCCAACTTTGCTCCATGCGGGTAACTTGGGCTAAGTGGCCCTTCCATGTTTTTCGGTATTTATAAAAGAGAATGGGATTCGTTTTCTCAAGCAGTGATTAGCACGCAGTAGCTCTATGGGTCAGACTAGCCAGTCACCCCAGAAGCGGTGAAAGCACCCCGTGCTCAGCCCAGAGATGCCTTTCTGGCCCATACAAGTGCATGCTTGCGACTGGCTGCGACCCTTTACGATGTCTTTGGCATGGGTGATGTGCACTGGGGGAGGGGGAACCACTGAGCCTCCTTTCCTCGGGAGGCGTCTGCGTGCAGGGAGCTACAGCACGTTATCAGCTCCTCTTCATGAACAACAGGATGCTTTAACATCATTTCTACGTTGCTTCTGAGTAAGGTCGTTATGTCAAAGACAGTCTGTCAGGAGCCCAAAGTGGTACCACGGTGAAGCTCATCGTGTTGCCCATGGAAGGGGGTTCTTGTGGTGTCACGAGGAAAAGCATTTCCAAGGACCCACGAGACAGGATGGTTTATTCAGGCAGCAAAATTAAAGGAGTTCCCCAGTGTTTCATTGCTGACCGTCTTGCCATGGAAAATCAGGGCCAGAAGTAGAGTCAATGTCCAGAGAGCCTGTGCCATGTTTAAGTTTCGTTCAGTCCAGCATTTGGCTAGCTTAGCTTGTATCCCCGGCTGTAATCCAGTGCTGAGCTGCGGTATCCAGGTTCCTGCCTGGAGCCTGTGTTTGGAGTCCCCATGGCCCTTCGCCACTTGGCTCCTAGGGAGACAGAGAGAGAGAGAGAGAGAGAGAGAGAGAGAGAGAGAGAGAGAGCGCTTTGTTCTCCTGGGATTTTAACCAGGAGTTATTTTCAACGCAACCAATTAACATCCCAGGGGTCCACACTTCACAGGCATGCACTGGGAGCCACCCCAGGCCAACTATCTTTTTTCCAGGTTAGACTGACAGGCCTTTATGGCAAGTACCTCCCCCTGCACCATTTTGACTTTATTGTGCATGTGCTAACCTCCCCCTTTGTTCTATCCCTTCCCCCAGTGATCTGCAGGGAATGGGCCAGTGGTTTGGGTTGGGGGGTGGGGTGTGTGTGTGTGTGTGGCGGGGGGGGGGGGGTTGTGAAGCAACCAGGCCTCTGCTTCCCAGCTGAATACGCTCAACAATATCTGACTTCCCTGATCTCTTTCTTTCAATAACTAGCTAAGGACGGTAGCAATCACAGAGAATCACTCTACGTAGCTTTCAAGTCACATATAATTAATGGCTACATCATGTTTCTCTCTCCCATGGACCAAAAGAAGTTTCTTTCATTGGTCATGAGGACTCAGTATGCCCAGAAGTAACACAAAGCTGTGGTACTGTCTTTTCTACTTTTGCTATGTGGAAAGAATGAAAGATAACTTACCAGGAGGTAAATTTGCTAGAGACAATTTCATTAGCAATCTGTGGGAAAGTGGTTATATTAAGAATTCTTTCATTTGAAATACTCATTGCTTAAAAGTTTGAAAATCCATGTGAATAAATTTTAAGTCCATTTGGCGCTCCATAGTAGAGGTCAATGTCATAAAGGCTAATAGCAAAATCTGGCTACAGAACACAGAAATGAGCATGTATGGTTATCCTGTAACTAGTAATTAATAAGAGAGAGTGAAGAAGGCACCAACATTTATCTTTAATTTTAATTTCTCTGAAACCATTTACACATGTAGACATGTAAGTTTCACATACTTATACAACTATTTATGCACACCCTTATATACATACAATCTTTATAATCATTAAAACTGAATTTAACTATTTTAGTTGTGCTATTAACGTTTACATTAAAAAATTCTATATGACAGCCCTGGCCGGTTTGGCTCAGTGGTTAGAGCATTGGCCCTCAGACCAAAGAGTCCCAGGTTCGATTCCAGCCCTGGTTAGGGTCGTGCGGGTGGCAACCAATCGATGTGTCTCTCTCACATCAATGTTTCTCTCTCTCTCTCTTCCTCCCTCTCTCCCTCCTGCTCTATCTGGAAATAAATGTAAAAATATCCTCAGGTGAGGATAAAAAAAATTCTATATGACAGTAAGTGAACAGGCATATCAACATTTCCAAATAACCATGAATGAATGAATGAATGTGCCAATGAGCAATTATTAAAGATGGCGAATCACATGTGAGACCCTTACTGCCACCTGGTGGCAGCATACCCTAATTGAAGAATTAGTTCTTGAGTGATATCAAGAAGCTTAAATATAAAAAATGACAAATCACATCACCTGAGATAATACAAATGGAATATTAGAGGGTCCCAAGCCTGTGTAATTTAAATACAATACTTGTATTTTTATTTTCTGTCTTAAGTAAGGAAGAGAAACACAACTCCCTGGTCTTTGGTAGAAGGATGGTTTCCCTTAGGCTTTATCGAGAGTGTCATTTAATGAGCCACAGAGGTATTTTACCTATAAGGTGGCCCCAGGCCCATTCAGTGGTCAGATTGACTAAAACGGTTTCACTATGTCATTTCTATGGGCATTGTGTAGTGGGAATAACATTGGCTGTAGGTTTACATCGGCAGTGGGCTCTACTCTTCACCCCTCAAAAATCCCTGCAGTTCAATGGATCCGTGCACTTACTTATTTACAAAAGATTATTTTATTAAACGAATCCCAATACCCAGGCCCCAATTCAGACCAATTACATCATTATCTCTGGAGATCGAAACAGGCATCAATATTTTTGTTAAAGCTTCCCAGGGGGTCCAGTGTGCAGCCAATGTCAAAAATCACTGAGCAGTAATAAGGAGAATGTTGAAACATGGGTCAAGACGATTCTCCTGTTTAAAATTAGGCAACTCTGCAGCAAAGCCAGTCCTACAGTGCGAGTGTGGATGCAAAGGATGCAGGGAAAAAGCACAACGCCATTGGCATCTTTCCTCCAGAATTCTTCAAAAATGCTGAAGCGTCATGGAAAGCAGAGTGGCTTTAATTGACAGCTGTCAGTGCAGGTGCTGTGTGTATTCATGTCATTTGATCTTCACCCACGCCGCAGGTAGACTTGACTATGCCTCTGCCCCTGTCAGCTTCAGAAACTGAAGCAAAAATAGATGAGCGCAAAATCACGCAAGTTATAAATAGCATAGCACCGATTTAAACTTCAGACTGTCTGACTCCAAATCCCATGGGTATTTTCATGACACCTTGCTGAGTTCAAATGGTTTAAGAAACAGAAGAGGCATCAGACTTCCAAGGGTCTCCTTTGATTCATTAACAACTTCTTAAGCCTGTAAACCACTAGGGCCAAAGCCTTCAGGGGCTTAGAGACGCAGAGGCTCAGCCCAATGATGTATCTGTCCTCTGTCTCTTCTCCCCACTTACCAGCCAACCTAGTTAAAGAAACTCGAGTTCAAATACAAAGAAGGCAGTGACTAACATCTGATTAGGAGATGAATCAAAGGCAGATTTTCATTGGGAAGTCTGGGTCGAAAGAATGGTTTTTTCAGCCATAGATAGAGTGCCCCCATGATTTTGAACTGAGGTGGGTGTAGTGTCTGATCTACCATGTCCTCTATTTTTGGACTCTGTACAATTCTCTGGACTCGCCCAGACACCTGGTCTACAGGCGTACCTCGGAGACACTGCGGGTTCAGTTCCCCACCACTGCAATAAAGAAAGTCATAATGTTTCTGCTGGTGGAGGGTCTGACTTCAGTTGGTAACAAAAACCAACATCTGTGAAGCGCAGTAAAGCGAGGTTCTCATACTACTTTAGGAAAACTTGACTCTGAATCAGGTCCTTCATTATAGGCTCTCAAACCACCCTGTTCTTTTTCCTCGTGGCATTTATCCTATTTTATAAGTAAATACTTATGTGTGTGGTTATTGGATGAAATCTGGCTGTCCTCCTCACCTCTGACCTCCATGAGGGCAGGGGCCAGGTCTGCGTTTGCAGTGTTTACTACAAAGCCAGATCCAAGGTCACCGCTCACTGGGGGCTCGCTGGCGGAACAACAGCATGTGAAAGTAAGCTGGGAGCAAAGTGGTTGAGAAGGCAGATTACCACTTCCTAGCTGTGAGAGCTTCGTCTGGTTGCATAACCACTTACATCTTGTTTTTGCACCTGTAAGCGGAACACACACACAGTAGGTCAATACGTACCCTTGAGAGCAATCGGGGATGAACAATTTAATTCTAGTGGGAAACAAATACGCATCTTATTCTCACATACTTTTAGAAAAACAAGGGGTTATTAGCTCCTATATTAATTAGTTAATATCAATGCATTTAAAAATACTGCTCTGGGTGCCATTTATGTATAAATAAGAACAGAGGTAGACAGTAAAGACAGAAGCCTTAATTAACCACTAAAAAAAGTCTTTGTAACCCTCAGGTATCTTTTTAAAAACTTTTAATAGCAAGTGGAACAAATTTCCCAGAGCTCATCTACTCTCTGATCAAAAATACCCAGGATTTGTCCGTTAAGCCCCTGATATTTTTAGTGCTGGGAAATCTATCAGAATGACCCAAAAGACTCACATTTTACAAGACTATCAGAAACCGAACCATGGGGGTAGACTGACATGAAACAGTCATTAATAGTAAGTTTGAGGTTGACTGCTTTTTTTAAAAAAGAAACAAACCGGTCTCTTGTGTTTTTCCAGTGGTGGCAGACGTCAGGGGCCCCTCTCGAATTTGTACCCTCCAAGAGTCAGAGATATGCCTACCCATCTCTGGTTTCCTGCCATTGCGTTTGAAATAGGTTTTACACGTTGGGGCTAATCACTAGAATAACCTCTTCAGTGAAGCTGACGTTTGTAAGTTAAAAATACTCTAATTTCAGAAACTCAGTACTCCGTGGGTTACAAGTGACTGACCATCATGCTGTTCCCACCAGGGCAGATGACATCTCTTATAAATCCCGAAACATCAAGTGCTATTTTTTCTTCTCTCACATTCTGTCTTTCTAATTTCCCCTAACCCGAGACACAGCCTACACAACTTTCCCAAAGCACTGTGCCAGAGAAGGTTTCAGAAAGCATGAGAGTTATATCAACGAGAATCCTTCCCAGTAAAGGCTTAAAACACCTTGGGAACAGGCTCCCATCATCCCAGACTTCTTTGGATCGGAGAGCTATTAGTTAGTTTAGGCCAGACTGGGCTAACAGACAGATCCGATTTTGTAACGGTTCAGCGCTCCTGAATGACTGCAATGCACAGTTATTCAGGAATTCGAGCTGATGACTCTGCCATCTGGACCACTGTGGAGACGACCGTCGCAGTCAGCTGGCAGAGGGATGGGAATGCAGACTGCGCGGGGCGGCCCGAGTCGCATCCATTCACCTTCCGCTGGCCCACGTGCACACCCAGGGCGACCACCAAGTGCCAGAGAAGCCGGGAGAGGTCATGTGTGCATATGAAGAAAAAAGAGGAAGATGCACTCAGGCATAAAAGCACAAGATGTTGCCACAAGAACAAACGAAAGCCTTCAATGAGAAAACATTGTTCTTCAATACTATTTCCAATTACTTCTCAAAGTGACCCTCCTCTCGGCCACCAGACCGGCTCCACACTGTCCTCCACCGTGCACTGTTCTTCCGGTCTTCCTGGCCCTAGCTCCTCCGTGTCTGCGATCCGGCTGTGCACAGGGGCCAGGGCCTCTGTCGAATCCATAAATGCAGTCACCTCACTACTCTGTTCTCCAGCCACTTCTAGTTATGCCCTGGGCAAAGCGGTGTGGTCATGGTGTGCGAGCTCCTCCTTCGTCCAGCCCTCAGGCCCCAGGATGCAGAGGTTGGGGACACACATTCTGCAGCCACACGGCCGAGGTTTGGCACGTCTGTGCCACTGACTGTGTGACCCTGAGCAAGACTTAACGTTTCTCGGTTTCTGTCCTTGTCTCTGAAATGGGAATAACACGAATACCTACCTCACGGAGTGACTGAATTTTAATGCACCTCCTGTACGTATAGCACTTGGAATGACAAACACTGCCTGAAGCGTTGTTGTTCTGTCCCTTTACCTTCCGTAATTCTGTCCCATGCACACTCTACACAGCACCGAGAACAAAACATCGTCAACAAATAGAACCGTCGTGTGTGTATGCCAGGAACCGTGAGACGATACACCTTTGTTGTGGGAAGCCACAAAAGTTTGGGTAATTTGTTACATTCACTTGATAAGGTAAGGGCAGTTATACCTAATTTATTTCACCTCTAAGTTTCTTAAAGCCTCCGATTCTTCATTATAAGAGAGGATACCCATTTCAGCAAATTGGGAGAATGACAGCAAGTTACTACTGTAGATTAAATCACATGTTAGAAGAGGTATGAAAGTGTTTGACTCAATGCCCAGGACTTAGAAAGTATTTAGTAAGCATTTACATCCTTCTTCTCCTGGAATAAATGGTGGTGGGTTTCTCTTCACTGTCAGCCTGGGTTTCTAGCAGTCAGGAGGGGTCATTGGATACATCCTTATGCATAACTATCAGCTCCTGTCCTGGCCTCCACCTGAGGACTTTGTGGGAGAATTATTTTCTAGACTAATGTTAAGCAGGCCTGAACACCTTACTGAGAAGGCTGACCTCTGCCGTTCTCAGTGTCATACCCCAGGATTTTTAAAATTTTTTTATTGTCACCCGAGGACATTTTTGCATTTATCTTCAGATAGAACGGGAGGGAGAGAGGGGGGAAGAGAGAAAGAGAAACATCGACGTGAGAGAGACCCATCGACTGGTCGCCACCCACACGACCCCAACCGGGGCCGGGTACACAGTGCAACTGAGGTACGTTCCCTTAGTGGGAACCGAACCCGGGCCTCTCTGGTCCACGGGCCGACACTCTAACCGCTGAGCCAAACCGGCCAGGGCACACCCCAGGATTTTTACTGTCGCCTTTCTGAGCAACCATTTCAAACTGCAGTAAAGGCCGCGTGAGTGTACAAGGACTTGGTACGTTGGTAACAAAGGAAATGCAATGGAAATATGCAAACACAGGAAAAATGTAAATTTGAAACAATAAGAGATTTCCCCTTGTCTCGGAATGCCCCAGGGCGCACAGCCGATGGCGTTTTACTAACAGGATGTGTAGAAGTCGCCGCACAACCCCAAGCACCGCCTGGGGTTCTGGGCACCGGGTTTCTATGGGCCGGATTTTCACAGCTGTAGGGGACTGGATGAGGCTGGATCTTTAAGGATCTGTCCTTAAAACCTAAATGATAAACGTCGCCAGACTCAGCAAGTTCCTGATGATCCTCGTAACAGAGACCCCACTGGGGCTTTACTGGGGCATCCTACTTGGAGGGTGTGACTAGAGGAGACAGGTGGGGAAGATGAAATATGAGAAAGAGGCACTGATCTCCTTCTGGAGGGAGGTTTACCTGGAGAAGCACCTCTAACGCTGTCAAGCCCTCCTGCTTTGATTTCTTTGCCCGTGTCTTTCCCTCAGCTATGTCAGGACTGTTCGCCATCGGAAAGCTGCAACAATGGTAATAATGAGAGGGGAAATTTATTAAGTACGTATGTCAGTGCTGTTCTCAGACAAATATGTGTAATACACACACACATACATGCACACATACACATACAAACACACACACACGCACACATGCACATATACACATACACATACATATACACAGAGACACACACATACACACAGACACATACACACACAAACATACACACATACACACATGCACACAGACACACACGCACATACACACACATACACAGACACACAGAGAGACACACACACACATACACATACAAACACACACACACGCACATACACACACATACACACGTGCACATGCATACACACACACAGACACACACAGAGACACACACACACACATGCACACACACATACACACAGACACACCTGCACACACACACACACACACACACGTGCACACATAGGATACTGAGCCACAGGGAGACGAGTAACGTGACCACCGTCATACAGCAGACAGGTGACGCCTGCAGGAGCTAGGCCAGCACTCTCGTTCTAGGGCCAGCCTTGGTTAGTGTTATCCCAAAGGGTGCCCACAATAATGAATCACTAAAAAGAAATAAAAACACCCTGAGCATTTCGTGCTCTTCACGGTAGACAATGTTTTTGTTTTGTTTTTCACGTGGACTGTCTCATATTCTGAAATGGGTCCCGTAAGTGTTCCAATTTCATAGCTGGAGAAACTGAGACTGGAAAAGTTTGAGAGTCTTGACCCATATCTCTCAGTGAGTGAGAGTTAGAACTAGGAGCCTCATCTTTATCTTGCCGGCTTCACTACTTCACAGCGTGTGACATTGAGTGGCTCCCCCCTCCAACCCTCTTCAAACAAAATTCCTAATCTATAAAATGGGAATAAGTTTCTACCTAATGGGTTTGTTAGAGCCTCCAGTTAGGTTATATATGTAAAATGTTTAGCACAGTTCATGGTGCCTAGCAGTTGTGTGATAAATATGTGTTATTATCATCAGTAAAATCATCTCCCTTACGAGTGGACTTGATTTGCCTTTATAGATTTGGGAGCAGATGTAGTAATTCCTCAACTGAGTGTTATCATTTTAAAAGTATACTCTCTACTCTGAACACTAGCTGCTTGGAAGAAATTGGTCAATGTTAAACTTTGAACAAAGAATACCTCCACCCCAGCAGGAAACTGTTGAAGCAGGAAGGTGAATTTTTCCTTCATAAGCACTTTTCTTTACTCTCTCGGAGGTGGACATAAATGATTTGTGTGTGTGTTTGTCTATGCAGTTCTCAAAATTAAAATTCTTTAGAGGAAACCACTGAAAACCAATCATTCAAAAGGCTCAAAAAATGACATCTGGAGGAGCTCCTTGGTGCTAATTCATCACAGTTAGCAATGATTCAACTGTGATTCTTTATTCGGATTTGTTTCTCCCACACTATTAAGTACCATAAAGCTTTGAATCATTGTATCTCGATAAATGAAGATACGAAGGAGAAAGTAGGCTGAGCGAGTGGGTGGAGAACCCTGAGATGTACCCACCCTAGCAGCTCTCAATGAAAGCAAAATAAAACAAAATCTCTTTAGAAAGAATGATCACTTTACCTTGACAATTTCCGCACTTAATAGTGCAGGGATAGGGTCACCTGTCTCAAACAATAGAAGATTTGTCTCAAGTTTACAATTAGCCTTTCTATATCATCTTGAAAACCCTTTTCACCACCATTACCTCATCCAGCCCTACCTTAATCCTGCAAAGTGAGCAGCATTGAGTTCCCATGTTGTAGAAGGGGGATCGGGCAGCAGAGAGGTCATTTACTCAAGATCAACCAGTCAGTAATTCTAAGAACCAGGAATGACACTGGCTTCCTTCTCCAAATCTCTTGTCCTTCACATGAATATTAGCACCTCAAGAATGATTAACATAAATAACAGCTCAATAATAATAAACAAATGTCCTCATATGAAGTTGGAGGTTTAAAATTAGGGACATCGCCCGGCCAGTGTGGCTCAGTGGTTGAGCATCGACCCGTGCACCAAGAAGTAACCAGTTCAATTCCCAGTCAGGGCACACGCCCAGGTTGTGGGCCAAATCCCCAGTGAGGGGCATGCAGGAGGCAGCTAATCGATGTTCTTTCTCATCGATGTTTCTATCTCTCTCTCCCTCTCCCTTCCTCTCTCTCTAAAAAATCAATAAAGAAAAAAAAATTAAAAAACAAAAAAGTTAGGGACATCTATATGTAAATTAAATGTCAGTCATTTAAAACAATGTTTATTGAGCACACCCTTTAAATACACGTTAGGCCAGGGGTACGTATGAAATATAAGCCCCAGTGTCTTCTCACAGGGAGATAAATACAAACCGGATACCCAATAAAATAAAATGGAAACTGGTCATTACTTTAGACCAACTTTTCCTGAGGCTGAACCTTGTCTTTCTGGTTCTTCAAGGTGTGAATAATTGTTCTGCCTTTAAACCTTGGGGGGAGGGGAGAGTTTCATGGTGGGAAGACCTTCACTAGAGACGTCAGCATCCTTGTCTTAGAGATTCCTAGCACACACTAGCCCATCCGAAGTGTGCCGTAAAGTCCCACAAACAAGGAACACCTGCTTCGCTTGACTGAGCCAGCATCTCCCAAGCATTTCGTCATGAAACAAGTTTACTTACAAAATCTGGTTGAGGAGGCACAAGTGTCCTAGAAAAGACTCAAACATCAGAATACATAAAAATTACTCGGAAAAAAATGTTAAAATGAAAGTCCTCGACTTCCCTCCAGAAGTTCTGATTCGGGAGGTCTTGGGTGCGGTCTGAGAATGTGTATATTTGACAGGCAGCCGGCGGGTCCCATGTTGCAGGTTTGGGAGCTAAGTTTGCGTAGCATCCCTACAGAACAGTTTCTAAAATGTCCTTCTAGAATGCTAGACCTTGCTATGGACTGAGTTGCGCCCCTCCCCCAGACTGGCATGTGGAATGCCAACCCTGATGTGACTGCATTTGGAGAGAAGTCTGTGAGAAGCAATTTGGGGTGAAATGAGTCATAAGGATGGGGTCCTAATCCTAGAGGACTGATGGCCACGCACCCAGGGAAGGCTGTGTGAGGACACAGGAGGAGGTGGCCACCTGCGAGCTGGGAAGAAAGCCCCCAGGGGCCCCAGGAAGTGCTGGCGCCCTAATCTTCAACTTCCAGCTTCCAGAACAGGGAGAAAATGAATGTCTGAGGTGTAAGCCAGCCGGAACAGGGCATTTTGCTATGGCAGTCCTACCAGACGAAGACAGCCCGGGCCCTGAAGTTTTATAGTATTCATGAATGCATGTGAATATTCTCATCATTGCATATCACAGTCACATCCCTTTAATTGACCAGAAAGAATGCCTGATCTAAGCAGGCAAAAAAGAAGAAAGGGAAAAGGGTATTTTTAGAACACCATTCAAATTCTATATCTACCATCATTAAGAGGTATGGTTTCACTTATATGTGGAATCTAAAGAACAAAATAAACAAGCAAAATTGAAAGAGACTCATAGACATAGAAAACAGAATAATGGTTGCCAGAGGAGAGGGGTCGTTGAGGGGCTGGGTGAAAATGGTGAAGGGATTAAGAAGTACATAATCTCATTTATATGTGGAATCCAATGAACACAATAAACTGACGAACAAAATGGATCCAGAGACATGAAAACATGGAAAAGACTGACAAGTCTCCGAGGGCCCATGAGGGCTCCCAGACACACGTCCCGTGTTCTTTCCCGGACCTCCTGCTTGAAGCCAATGAGCAGTGCCACCTTAGAAACTACGTATTGAAGTTGGAAGACTATCCTATTTAAGTCCTTGTGTATTTTTAGTTTTCTTGCTCTTACTGTTACAACAGTAACTTACTTACCTAGTAACTAACTTACCTAGTGAAGAATCAGATAGAAGTAAATAAAGCGTTTTGTTCTGGGTTGCTCATCAGAAACACTGAGATTCATTCTATAAGCTGGTTTAGTTCATCTGACGGTGCCTGAAGCAAGCGCTTAGTGGAGGGAAAGGAAATGTGCTAGCAGACTAAGCGAAGGTCACATAGTACAAAGCTGAAATTAGGTTTTGAGGTCAGTTTCCCTAGAACCACTTAGACACCCAAGTAGAAATCAGGTTGTTTTGACAAGAAGAGATCTTGGAAAAGCAACTGCATGTGTTCATGACAAGTTGGCAAATTCCAAGTCAGGAAAGGCTTTCTATTAAGGAATTTGGATGTTGTTTCCTAGGCAGTTGGAGGTCACTGAAGTATTTTAAGCGAGGGAGTAATATTGTCAGATTTTTTTCAATTATAAAATGATTTAACATAGAGAAAACTATAAAGAATAATGTAAGAGTTATGCACTCACTAACCTGCTTAATCAAATGCCATACTTTGCCATGTTTGATTCAGATATTTTTAAAGTGAAAAATACATTGCAGACATGATTTAAACATCCTATACCCCCACTCCTAATACATTTCCCTCTTTCCAAGGATAACTACTTTCTGACTTTGATAGTTATCATTCTTACTCATTATACTGCTAATTTGTGTATGTGTGTGTGTATTTGTGTGTTTTTAAGCTTTATATAAATGATAGCAAATGATTAAAATGCTTCTGAAACTTGTTTTCTTCAACCCAATCTTTTTTGAGATTGCCATTGAAGATAGTTCTTTAGATTACTCATTTGGCTGTAATATTATTTTTTACTGTATGAATATGCCATGGTTTATTTATCCATTCCTTGAATTATGAAGCTTTATGCTTCCATATTTTTGCCATTAAAAATACGTTTGTTCTGAATATTCTTGTGCGTATCTTCTTGTACATGTGCGGGAGTTTCTCTAATGTAACCTAGGGTATATTTCTGGGTCAAAGGCTATGCAAGTCGTCAGTTTCCCTAGACGTTATACCAAGCGGACTATATATGATCAGTGTGAGAGCTCCTGTTTACCTTCATTCTTCAGATTCCCATTTACATGGAGCACGAATGATCTGTGGGGCCAGGCTGGCTGAGGAGAAGCTCATGGCCAAAGCCAGTGTGAGAGAGGCTGAGTGTCTGAGGCACACAGACTTAATGAGACAAGGTAGGAGAGGAAATAAGTTAACCTGTTTAGCAACAACACTCATAGGACTTGAAAATGGGTTATATAAGCATGAGGAAGAAGGACTCAAGAACAAATCTTCCATTTCTAGCTTGAGCACAAGGAGGAAGCTTATGTAGAGTTGGGGTAAAGATGAATTCCCTTAGAAAATGTTGTTTTTGGAGGACTAGGAGGAAAGCAGAGAGCACTATTCATCAAGCACTTCTTATTTCCTTTCCTGTTGTGTTTTTTTTTTTTTTTTTGCATGTGTGCAACATCTTCTATGACAATATTTAATTCACTTTTTTTGCCTTTTATTTTTTATTAATTCATTTTTATTACAAATATTTCTCCTTTTCCCCCCATTGACCCCCTCCTCCAGATCCTGCCCCCACACCCATCCTAATTCACTTATTTTTATTGTTTGCTCCCAATCAAAGGTCATTCCAAGTAGGGGATTGGGTCCTGGGATTGAGAAGAGATCAAGACAGAAAACACAAATTGTGGAATCATCAAAGCAGGTGATAGTAGAAGAGTTAGATTAGGGAAAGGATGTACAAGCAGAAGAGAAGTTAGAAGCAGAAGAGAAGTGAGCTGAGAAAACACCCCTTGGAAACATTAGGGTATAGAAGGGAGACAGGACTGTGGGGGATTCAGAGACCACAGAATGAGTCAAAGTATGTAATATCATGGCGGCCAGAGAAATAGAGAGTTTTCAGGAGTAGGTGGTCAACCACATTAAATGCAGCAAAGAAACCGAGAAGACGAAACTGAAAATTCAGCATTAGTGTTGCAATGAGGCCACTGAATCCATATTAAAGATGGTTTCAGTGGAAGCATAGGTGTAAATGATTGCAATTGGTTAAGGAATTGAAAGGGAGAACAACAAAGGCAGATGACAAAGTTTTATAACTTGAGTTCTCTGCAATTAGACACTGAGGTAGAGTTTGAGTACACGATGTTTACTGGAAGTCAACACATGTGAAAGGAACAAGAGTGAACTCAGGAAATTTGACTTCAGAGTCCATGCATTTAACCACTGTGTTATAGTGCCTCTCTATACTTAGAAAGAAAGAAAATAACAAATTGGTCTCATGCCACCAGAGTCAGATTCATCAAATCCATTCAGTTCCACCATGGTCACTATGTCCATCCTTATAGCCTTAGTGGGAAACTGAAGTAAAGGATTAGGAGAGGAAACAGCATAAATAGAAATGTGTATTTCTCCCTCACCTTGGTCTTCTTTGACTTTCCATATTGTTGCTAGAGTGTTCACTCAGAAAACGACGAATAAAGTTGGGCCTTATAATGAAGCCCCATGATTATGAACTGTGAATTCCAGTAATAGGAAGACCAAAGGTGTTTCTGTATGACCTCTCCAGCTGGAGACTGGGAAGGCAGGTGACTTAAGCTCACTGAATCTGATTGCAAGCAAAATAGAAATAATCATGGCATCTGTTCTTAATCATGGGATTGCTGTGAAGAGTCAATGAGAGCTCACTGTTGAGCTCAGCTCCTGGCACACAGCAGGGCTCAGTGCATGGCAGCTCTGGATGCCTCTGCTCATCAGTATTGCTGGAGGAGGAGCAAGAGCAGCCTGCAGATCCGTGGATGCTCACTGGGAAGAGCTGTAATAAAGTTGAGAAGGACAGGGAGCTAGCAAAGATGTCTCCCGTCTAAGAGACTTCAGTTCCCTTTCAGTCAACTTTCTTAGGAGCTAAGAACTGAAAGTTGAACTTGACTGTCAAGGAATATACCAGTTGTTAACTGGGCCCCCAGGAGGAAGTCAACGAGCTCCACCACTTCTAACACTGCCTGCTGTTTGCTGCCCTTCCCCCAGCTCAGACAGCTCTACACCTAGCTCTTCTGCACTCCAACCGGGGGAGGATGAATGAGCACCAAGAGGAAATTATTTCACTTCCTTCCCAGAGGCAAGAAGGGAGTGAAGAAATCAGCATGCATTGACCATCTACTTTGTGCTGGCTGCCTTATATATGTTGTGCAGTATTATTATTGTCACTACACAAATGAGGACACTGAGGCTCAGTGACTTGTTCAAGACTCACTTCTGGTTATCAGAGAGCTAGGATCCAAAGTCATGTCAGTCTGGTACCCAAGTCCCCATTCTTTCTACAGACGTTTCTACATCAGATGTTTCTCTTGATAGTTTGTGTTTAAAAGCATGGATCCCACATGAAAGAATGCTGCCTGTTGGAAAATATCTCCTTAGGGAGACTTCCATCATGACCCACCTTCTTCCTCCATGTGATCTCAGCACTTACTATTGGGCCCTTCTCTAGGAATTTTGAAGTCTAAGAAGAGAGATGTACACATGAGGAAATAATTTCAATGTAATATAGTGAGTGCCAAGCTAGAGGAATGCATTGGTAACTATAAAGAGCAGAGGACTGGGGACACCTAACTCAACATAGGGGCTCATAAAGCCTCTCAAGGAGTAACTCCTGAGTCCTAATATGTAAGAGCGAAGTGAACAGAAAAGGAGGAGGGAGGAGGGGATTCCAGAGAGAAATAAAAGCACAAGCAAAGGCAAAGAGACATGAAACAGCCTGGACTCTTTGGGAAAATTGCAAGCAGAGTGGCAATATCAAAGAATGAAGTGTGAGCGAAAGAGAGGAGATAAGTAAAGCTGAACAGATAAATACGGTCAGCTTATAATGAGTCCTGTATAGGGTAAATTCCAGGTGCTGCTGTAAAGGTGCAGATAAGAAAACATAGCTGGACTATTTTAAGATCCTATAGAACCTTTTAAGAACTTTGGTAGATATTTCATTAAGCATTCCTGTCTTTGGAGGCAGAATTCTATATCACATCAAACCTGATAAAATGTACCCATGTCACATATTGACACATTTATTCAACAAGTAATTTATTGAGCAACTACTAGGTGCCAGGCACTCTTTAATATCCCAGCACAAAAAGAAGAATCACAATAAACACTGTCCTACTTGCAATGACCTTCTACTGTGAGTAGGCAATAAAGAGAATACGTGAATTATTTTATTTATTTATTTATTTTTTTCCTTTATTGATTTGAGAGAGAGAGGAAGTAAGACGGGGAGAGAGATAGAAACATCAATGAGAGAGAACATCGATTGGCCGCCTCCTGCATGCTCCCCACTGGGGATCGGGCCCACAACCTGGGCATGTGTCCCAACAGGGAATCGAACGGGTGACCTCTTGGTGCATGGGTCGACGCTCAACCACTGAGCCACACCGGCCGGATGAGAGTACGTGAATTATGTATTAACACAGATGTTTGTGCTAGACAGAAAGATACATCATGGAAGGGATTACATATCAATAGAATGTTTATAAAGATTTGACTGAGCAGGTCATGTGGGAGCAGACACTTGAAGGATATGAGAGAGCTGGCTAAACTGAACTGGGGAAGAGCATTCCAGGAAGAAGGACCAGCCAGATGTGTTGACATATTTGAAGAGTGGTGTGGATGCCAATATGTGGACTAATCGAGGGAAAAGGTGGTACGGATGAAGTAGAGGAACACTGAGAGACAAGGGCTTTTTAGGTCTTTGGGGATTTGTTTTGTTTTGTTTTTTCCCTGAGAGGGAAGGGAAGCCATTGGAAGGCTTTGAGCAGAGGTTGATATGACCTAACTCAGGTTTTAACTGGATCATTTCAGGGCAAGAGTGGGAGCAGGTTGGCCAGTGAGGAGACTGTTACAATAATTCTGACAAGAAGTTTGCAGGCATAGACCAGGCAGAGAGCAGTGGGGGTGGGGAGAAGGGACTGAGCTCTGGATATAAGAAAAGGTGGGGAGGAGAGAATGAGGTCAAGGATGATCCAGGGTTTTGGCCTGAGAAACTGAAAAGAAGACAGTGAGACTCTGCTTGCAGCTGTGTTTTGCTTAAAAAATATATATTTGTTTTATTTCTTGCTGACAGTATTACAGATGTCCCCCATCCCTCCTTTGCTCCCCTCCACCCAGCCCCCACCCTACCCTAGGCCTCCCTCACACTATTGTCTGTGTCCATGGGCTGCGCATATATGCATATATGTTCATTAATCTCTTCCCATACCCTCTACCCCATCCCCTCAAAATTATACTTTGAGTTCTATTAGTAAAATTTTCTACATGTTCTTGTAATTTAACTTCACTATATTTTAATATAAAAAATTAAAAGTTGAGTTGACTTTGATATTTCATATTATAGACATTTCATTAACATCTATTCATTTTTTATTCTTCAATGTTCTTTTCAAATTTTGGAAGAATACGTTTATCTTTGGGGTTTCTGTAATGCTTGGTAAATAAAACATTACCTGTCTGCCCTCTTAGGGTTTGAAGTCAAGGGCAGAAAAAAATAAAATAAAATAAAATAAAAGTATGGATTTTTAACTAACATGGTTTGGGTTATAAAGCTCCTATAAATTATTTAATTCTCACAAATACCCTCTGAGAGAGGTACTATTATTGCCTTCATTTTAAAGATGGGGAAATTAGATCACAGAGGGTTGAGTGACTTGCCCAAGATCACAAAGCTATATGTGGCTAAGCCGGGATTTGAATCCAGGAAATTGAGTTCCTGGCATCATGTGCTCCTTAACCAAGTCTGGTTTACAGTCCTGGGGTAGTACAAGCCTTGGAAATGGAGAGGGTGGCCCTTGGCTCATTCCAGTGACCGGAACACCACTGTCATCTGGGAGGGGCCAGAGAGGGTTAACATCTTTTAACTAGTGGAACTATCACACCTTGAAGAACTGTCCTTCCCAAAAGGCCAATGGCGGCCCCTTCCCTTAACAAAGACTAAAGGCTAAGCCTCTTCACCTGTGTTGCCCATTTCCACCTTGTGACTGAGATGCTTTGTGACAAAGGCTAGTCTGGCATCTGTGAGTTCTGTAAATTCTCTCCTGCCTCCTTACTTCTGCTCTCTGTATCCTGAATTGCCACTACCCTGAGTTGGCCATAAGAGTCAAACACATCACATTAGTTTTGAGGGATCAGCAAACTCTTTAGGATGTCCTGAAATTCTAGTTATTAAATATTTGTCAGTGTGAGTAGAACATTGATTGGAACTTGATATTTTGGTTTCAATTTATCTAGCAATAATATATCCTCTGCATGTAAAATTAGTACGTGTAACATCTTTAAGGTATTCCTGAATTAATACAGGGCACCAAGTCAAAGAACAAGAGGTGAAATGTCTAGACCTTGAAAACTTGCTTTGAGATAGGCACTTTCATACACTCTGAAAGATCGAGGTCACACTACTAATAAAGGACGTAGTCTGGATCCAGTGTCAGATGTCACTCCGCGGCCTGTGCTTTGATGCTACATCATGTTTCCTCTTGTCACTGGGAGTCTTAAGAACTGAGTTCAAATCCTGATCTGCAGGCTTACACTAACAGGATCATGTACCCTCTCTGAGTCTCCATATCCACAGCTATAAATAAGGAAGGCCAGACTACTAAAGCCCCTTCTATCTCTTCTTGGTTTTATAGGTTCTTGCTCTGTAATGGTTTATTTTATTTTAGGAGAATAAACTTTGTATTCTGTTGCTCTTAATAAGTATAACAACTTCTCTTTATTGAAAACATTTGCCTGGCTAATTGTGATGGGTATACGTGTCTGCATTTTGCCTAGTTCTAGCATGTAGAATTCCATTGGACACCTGGGACCACCAGGTTATTCATCATACCGTGCCAATTGCAGCTGGGCAAGGGTAAAAGTTGGCTTTTATGATTCGGTTTGGAACCAGAGCTTGAGACACAGTCGGGTACAAAGCCAGAGTCAAAAGGCAGGGGTTCGTATCCCAACTCAGCCACTTACTGGTCATGGAGCCATTAGCAAGCCTTAGTTTAAATGTCATTTTCTCAGAAAGGTTCCCAGGTTCTGCCAAGTTGGCGTAGTCCAAAACACTGGCTTTTACCAAACAAACCATGGTCAAATTCATCATATTGAACAGTACATAGCAGACATTTCATAAATACTTTGAGAGTGAATGTTGAATGAATGTTTGTTGAATAAAAAGTCACTTAACCTTTCTTAGTCTTGGTCCTCACTCTTGTGAGGAGGGTGGAGAAGAGGACAGGAAAAAAAAAAAAAAAAACAGGTCAAAATGCTTCGTAAACAGCCAAACACTTTCACCGCATGAGATAGTTTGAATACAGTCTGAAAGAAAGTAGTTCAGAAAGCAAATCTCAGATTCAAGTGGGAGTGGGACTTTTTAAATTTAGAACGTGGAGTTAGAGGAAACTAGAGTTTACTGAGTGTCTGTGATGCACCAGACACTGTGTATAATAGGGTGATACATGTTTAATTTTTTCTAAAATTACGACAGTGTGAATTTCCAGAGGAGGAAAACAGGGTCCTGACAAAAGCAAGGTTTGCTCTGATTTTTCACAGAATTCTATGGGCCTTTTTGCCTTTTTCTTCAAAATTAGAACTTTTGAAGCCACACTGTTAGAAGGAAAAAACTAGTGATGCTTATCTCTGTTCAGAACTAGAAAATGCCCTCTTCCGTCCCGAGGTTGGCCCGCTGTTGTTCGTGGGCTGCCTGTGAACAGACACCCACGGAAGACGGAAAAGATGAATCCACAGATTGCTACACACGTGCTCACCTAGGTGAGAGGCCATAGTACACAGCTGGGTCTACCAATAAGAGACTATCCATGTCGGGATGACCATACCTTTCTTAAAAGTGACAGGGTAGAATATTAAAGGACAGTTGGGTTCTGTGGGTTGCACTCAGAGTAAGAGTGAGAAGATCTAAATTGTAGCCCACCATCTGTTGCCTGCTAGTATTCTCCTTAAGCCTGTTTTCTCACTGGCAAAATGGGCCAATGACCATGCACATGTTTGTTTATTCATTTATTCATTCACTGAATAAGCCCGCAGTCAACACTGCTGTGTATATCGAGGGCCATGCAACATTTGCACACAAAGATTTGATCTTACTGCAGTCAAGGAGTCAGGAAAAGAGTATGAATACAAATAATGAACTCAGCAAAAAATTTAAAAAATTCTTACTGAGGTATATGAAAAGTGCAACGTGGTCTCAGAGGAAAGAGAACAACTCACTCTGTCCGGGACTGTAGACGCTTTCATCGCAGTGGAGCAATTTGAGTGAGTCTTAAAATGTGTGTTAGAATTTGTTGTCCTATGAAGTGGGTAGAGAAGTAGATTCCAGACAGAGGATGCCCTAATGCAGTGAGTCATGACATGGTGTGTAGTCCAGATTAGCCACATGAAATATTTGTTTTATGAATGAATGAATGAATGAATGAATGAATGAATGAACAAACGAACGAACGAACGAACGAACGAACGAACATTTAGAGAAGCATAAAAAATGTTTTGTTCCTGGTTGGATGGTGTAAGATTTAGAGAAAATAACAGTGGAGATATAAACTGTGGGAAAGTTTGAAATAAACTTAAACATGCAAATAAATAGTTTTGACAGAATTCTGGTTTTCTAATTGAATTTCCTTACCTGCTTCTGGCTTGCATATTAAGGAAGAAATGCAGTGAAGGAGGAGAATAGCTTCCCAGTGATAGTGGCCTTTAATTGCCAAGTTCAAGGATATTGAAGATTATGGCCTCGGTCTCATTCTACTCACCATTAACAGCAGGGACTCCAGGGGGATAACAGAGCCCTCTGGGTCTCTGAACACTCACTTGAAACATGAAGTTGCTGGACAGAGTGTCCTTAGGCACCTTGTTTTGCTCTAATGAAATGCAAATAGTCTTTATTAATTCTATCATGCAACTAATATTTACTCAGTGCCTGCTGTAAAACAGGCGTGTTGTATCAGGAACTGAAAGTCAGGAGTTCATTTCTACTCTATTCAATACCTATGATTTTTATCTTGTGTAAAAGGGAAAAAAAACAGCGTCACTCATTTGAGGCAAGGATGATGTCTACATTCCAGCGATGGGATGGAGGGGAAGGGAGGGTTCCACAGGCACCGGTAGCAGTGATATCCTGCCTCTCTTAAAAGAGAAAATAGCCCCAAACACTCTGGATTAACAGGGTTCTATGTGTTCATCTGGGAGTCTGAGCATTTTTTTATGTTTCTATTTTTTTCCTCCACGGAGAGTACAAAGTCAGTGCCATGCCAGTGTGTGTATGTGCACCCACGCACATGTGTGTAAGGGTGTTTACATGCATGATGAATGTGCACAGATATGCATTGGGTTCTGTGTACACGTGTGCTTATGTGTGCATGCATTTCTTAGTGGTTGTGTCTAAGGACACAGGTATGTGTAATGTGTGTGTGTGTGTGGGAGTGTTTGTGGGTGTACTTAAAAGCTGCTCTGGGTATTATCTTGCTCTGAAAGCTGAGTAATAACAGAAAAAGTGTGAGTCACCAAAGGTGAAGGGTTAGCTGTTTAATAAATAGGGCATTCATTCAGAAAACTGTGCTTTGTACCTGGTAAGAGGAAGTATTGAATAGCTTCTCGTAAAATTACAATGGCCAGACCTACAAAGGAAACCCCTCCTAGCCTGGAATTGCAGAGTGTTGTCTAGACTTTGAAAGGGGGCCAGAAAATGATCAGGATTTGACAGAGAAGGGGATGGAGTGGGGAAACTGGAGTTGCGCATGTGAATTGTCTTCCTTTTCTATCCACTCTTCTTTTCCCTCACTTTCATCAATAATTTAAGGAGGAAGCCAGTGGATCAATACTAGTGGGTTTGTACTTCACTTTTGTTTTTCTCATGTTCCATCTTATAGTTTGCCCCAAGGCATAGCCCAGGAGAAACCCATCCCCCTGAAGTCCAGTTCTTCTCCCACTAAATAGCCTCAATTTCCTCATCTGCCAAGTGGGTATAATAATTATCTCGAAAGTAGTTGCCGTGAGCATCAGATGGGCATGAGCTTGCAGTTTATAGTCTGTGATCTGCACAGAAGTGGTAAGCACTCCTGGTTTGTTCACTTTTGTGTACAGGGAGGAAGCAAAAATCGGTTTACAGTTGTGAGTATGTGAAGCCCACCATTTATTCTTCTATTATTATTTATCAATGAATGTATTATTTTCCATACAAACAACTGTAAACCTACTTTTGCCCCACCCTCTAATGAGTGTTTAGCACAGTGGTATTTAATACTAATCCACTGAGTGCTATTATAAAATGATTTGTTGATAGGGAAAGAGAAGAAGTTGGGAGGAATTTCTCTAGTTTGTGTTCTACAGCTATTTTAAGAGGTGAGGGGAGAAGGAAGGCGGTAGTCTGGGTGGGAGATGGGGGCTCGAGTCAGCAGTATAGACTGAAGCCACTCATGTTACAGAGACAGGCTCCCCCTTCACTGTCTGTCCCTTCCCTGCCCAGTCCCTCACCCATCTGTACCCCTGGCCTCTCACAAACACAAATCCCGCAATCCACCAACAGGGGGTGCTCCTCTAATGAGCTTGGCACTGACATTCCTGCCATCTGTCCAGCACAGTGGAGAAAAGAGGAACTGCACATCAGGCATAGACAGGTCTGTATTCCTGCTCCAGACCCTGGTATTAATAAGATTATAGAGAAAAATAACAATATCAGACACATAATTTCATTATTATGAAATGCACAGTGAAACAAAACTAATGATCGGATATCCAGCGAGCCTTCCTGCAGCATTGGGGGTCTTCTACCCAAGCGAGTACCCCAAATGCTCAGCACTCATGCACATGATTTGCTAGATTTAGGAGAGCAAGCCACCTCCACACCCTCTTTTCCGTCCCAGGCACCACACTGCTTGGATTCCAACAGCTGTCCTCATCTTGCCTGAACTGTTTGCAGTCATCACAGTGCGATTTTTCCCTTGCTTGGGGGTCAGTTTATAATTTCCTTAAGTGACCTAATTTTATTTATGCTTCAAACATTCCATCTCCAGGAAGTGTATGCCAGGCTTGCTTAGGAGCTCAAGGCTCAGGGACAAATGGACAGAATTCTTTGCCCTGACCCCCACCGACACAGTGATTTCTTTATTGTAACAACTAGCTGCATCATTTCTTTCCTGTCTTCTAAACACCATGCAAAGGCTTTAAGGTTCTAAACACCATGCAAAGGTTTTAAGGTTCTTTATCTCATGTTGTTCCCACCAAAGCTCTGTGGGGTAGGTACTCTCGTCAGACCCCTTTCAAATAAGAGGAACTGAAGGTGAAAATGGTTACATAACTTTCCTAAAATTAGTCAGGTTACTGATTAGGGATTCAGCTTCAAAATCAAACTGTCAGAAGTCTAAATTGGAAGTCACTTCTGTGGTAGGAAAGAGAAATGAGTAACGTGGAAGGGAGCCATCGAAGTGACCATAGACGGGTAGGGGGACGTCCCCGGCGTGGTTTCATTTTAGCTGGGTCTTGAAAGATGACTAGAAAAAAACGCTCTTAAAGAAGACAAGTGAAGGCATTCTAGGAAGAAGACAGAATGGACAGAACATCTCGGAATTATAACACCTCCGTGTACTCAGAACGTGATGCCGAGGTCGTCGGTGAGCACCCTCCCTCCTCCGTCGAGCTGGGTGGTGACGAAAAGGCAGAGATAACAATGAAGCTAGAAGAGTGTAAACTTCCTCAGTCAAAGTTGAGTGGCCATTTTCTCAGTGCCAAAGACGGCCTCGGTCTTTGTGTGTGCTTTAGGTGGGAGACACCTGGGGATGCTGAGTTGGAAGTGTGGATAAGTGGGGTGATGATCCGATGAGTCAAATCAGATCAGAGCCTCCAAGTCATAAGGCAAGTTTTCTTGTGCGGCTCAGCTATGACCCTAGAACACGGTACCTCACGTTCATCTGATATTTTCAGCAAGAACATCAGAACTGCAATGATCCGGGTTAAACCATGGGTGAGAAGGTGTACGTTTCAGGGCAGCAGTTAAGAAGTGGCGGGGGTGATGGGTGACCTTTCTCAACTCTACATGTAATCAGAACTGTGAGAGTTTATCATGACCTGTGCCATGGGATTGAAGACACTGCTTCCTAGTCTAGTCGCCAAGGGATGGCAGGACAAGAATTCTAGGTGTACAGTGCTGTGGACAAGAGAGTCACCGGCAGAACATATTTAGTTGGAGGAAAAAGGTATAAACTTGTCCAATAGAAGGGATATTTGAGATACCATTTTTTCCTCTTTTCTCCATAAATGTTATCTAGCCATCAGCTTTCTTATGTGCTGTAGTCCATACTTACAAAGGAATGATTTTTAAAATATTTGTTTTTAAAATATTTTTTCTTTATTTCTTTATTAATTTTAGAGAGGAAGGGAGAGAGAGATAGAAACATCGATGAGAGAGAACATCAAATGGCCGCCTCCTGCATGCCCCCCACCCTGGGATTGGGCCCACAACCCAGGCATGTGCCCTGACCAGGAATCAAACCAGCAACCTCTTGGTGCATGGGTCGACGCTCAGCCACTGAGCCACACTGGCCAGGCTGTTTTTTGTTTTTTTTTTAAATGTACAACCTAATGATTTGATATACATATACATTGTAGAGTGATCACCAAGATCAAGATAATTGGTGCATCCATCACTTCACATAGTGGACATAGATAACTCTCTCTCCCTCTCTCTTTCTCTCTCTCTCTCTCCTGTGTGTGTTAAGAATATTTAAGATCTACCCTCAACAACTTTCAAGTATACAACACCATATTATTACTTATCTTCACCATGCTGTACCTTAGAGCCTCAGAACTTATTCTTCTTATAAATGAAAAGGTGTGCTCTTTGTCCCACATTACCCAATGTGACATGTTGAAAAAATACTCAGCATGCAAGGGATGGTGCCTCAACCTGGCAGGAAAATTGTGACAATAAAGATACCTGGGTGGCCTCACCTCTGTGTCTCAAAATGTGCAGCTCTTGAGTTGAATGCTTTCCCCCATGAAATCCCCATTGAAAACAGAAACCAGAACTGTGAACTAAAAAATATCTATTTGAATTTTTCTTGCGGTGAACAGCCTTTTTAGCTATTTTAGTATATTTTCCTGGTGACTGAAGCATAGCAGAGTTGTGTTTCTTTCCCACAGACATCACATTTCTTCGAATGATACATAGACATTTAGCACCCAACATCAAAGCCACTAGAGGAAACATTTTGGGGAGGGAAAGAAGCAGTGGGTACCACTTGGGGATCCATTACTCAGAGGTCACCAGGTAACCTCAGGTGATGTGTGCGAGTTTCACAAAGGAAAGTCTTTTTGCTCCTCCATGTTAACTGCCATCCCTGCATCCTACTAATTCTGGAAGTTACGTGAGCAACACCTCAGTGCTGAAAGCTGATCAATGGTTACTGAAGGCTCATGGAATTGCAGTGCTGAGAACGGAACATTAGATCCGAGGTCAAGAGGACACCTGAGCCAGCCCTCTGACCAGCAGCGTCAGGTGATGGCTTATGATGCTGATTTTGGAGAGTAGGCAGCAGGGGCCCAGAAGTGTTCAGGCATCCTCCTCTGGTGCACAGGTAGGCTCCAGGGACCAGGCTTCCGGCTCTGACTGTGGGAAGGATTCTCTTTCCATGATCACACTACTTCCTCAGTTCATTAGCTTGCTGATTGCAGTCTGGCTGTACAGAAAATCTGCATTTTAGTTAAGCCTACAGTGGTGGACAACACAAGCCTCCCCCTCTGCACACATACCTTTGAAGGGTGTACTACGAAAGTGGAACAGGTCATCACCCTGGGAGTTAGCTTTGGGATTTCCTAATACTCAGAGCAGCACAAGCAAAGGCGCCTCGCTTTGCATAGCTGAACACAGCACAGAGAAGAATCATGTGGGTGCTCTGTTCCCATTTTGTACCCAGATATTTTTAAATACTCATTTTTTACATGTTAGAGAAATAATGCATGCCTGTGGTGAAAACAAAAGCTAAATATACTGGTGCTTTTTCAAATATATAATTCTGCAATTACCAAAATCATTTTTAGCATAGGGCAGGCGTCAGCAAACTTTTTCTCTAAAGAACCAGATGGTAAATCTTTTAGGCTTTGAGGACCTATGGTCTCTCACAACTATTCAGTGCTGTGATCACAGTGAGAAAGCCGCCACGGACAGTGCGTAACGAGAGAGTGTGGCTGGTGCGGTTATCTATACTAAGGGGTAGCGGGACACGTTTGGCCCTCGGGCCGTGTTTGCCAATTCCTAGCATATAGAATTTAGATTTTGTCCCATGCATATCATATCATGTATACAACTGTGTATCCTACTTTCACTTCATGTCATTCATACTTTGTCAAGTTATTGAAAATTCCATACAATATTCTGCACGCAACCTGCATAATACTCATTTTATGAATATACCAAAATTTGCATGACCATTGGACATTGAGATGTCTTACCGTTCTCTTACTCTATCGCATAGTGTGATAACATCTGCGTTCAGGCACGCCTCGGAGATATTGCGGGTTCCGTTCCAGACACGGCAATAAAGCAAGTATCACAATCATGAGAGTCGTAATCTTTTTGCTGGTTGGAGGGTCTTTCCTTCAACTGGTTAAAAAAAAATCATCAGTAAAGCACAATAAAACGAAGTGTAATAAAGTAAGGGATGCCTATACATTCAGCTTTTGTCTGCATCTCAGGCTATTTCCATAGGATAGATTTCCAGAAGAAGAATTTTTTAAAATGCTCTTAGAAAATATTGCCAAATTTTTGTTTTCAAGGGCTTCACTGATTTACTCCGAGAGCTGTGTGTGAAATTGTTCGTCTCTCCATAACCACACCGACACCGGCTTTGTCAGTCATTACTATTTGATAAGAACCAGAATGTCTTAGGCAAGGGAGGAACTGTACAGACACTGTGCTCAGGTGGCTCGGCGTCCTCACCCTCTCTGACACAGGTGACCACACAGAGGGGCATGCTGGCGATCACCCCTGTCCTTCCTGCACGCGCCAGACCTGTCCCCTCCCCCGCTCCGGGCAGCGGGTGAGTGGAGCCCCTTCTTTCTGAACGTCCCTTCCTTCTTCCTGCCATCTCACATCTGGACTGGACACAGGGCCCTTGCTTCCTGTTTCTCTCCCCACAAAAGGTCCTAAATGTCCATTTCAAATTAACCCCCCTTTTTTTGCTTTTTGCTTCTCTATCTAATTCCAACTCCAAACCCTTTCCTGACATCTTCTTATTGTCTCAAAATGAGTTTTAATAAACTCTGCCTCTTTAAGAGCCTCCACCAGACCACTCTTGGTTAGTTGCCTCAATGGGGGAGTCAGTTCGCATAATATGTGAGAAGGCCTTGTGGGCAATAGGGAGTAGTGGGGTCTGCGGTGTGGGCATTCCAATTCAAAATCTCTCAACAATGCACAGGGCCGTCTACTGCTGGATCAAGCCTAGAGGGTCTTCCATTGCAATCCTGGTTCCAGCTAACTAGCTTCTTCTCCACTGTCTTCTGCCTTTTTCTCAGATGCGAGGCTAGGGTCAGATGGAGTGCACTCAAATTTTGGCTGTGAAACTGATTAAGTATGGGACCCAGGAAAAGTCCTTTAACCTCTATAATCGTTTTTTTTAATCTGTAATGTGGAGGTAACAATGCCTTTCTTCTGGAGTTGTAATGAGAAATTGATAGATTCCACAGCCTTCTAACTCTGCCTGTCCACTCCCCTTATCTTCACTGCCGTGGCCCGGGACCTGGCGCGGACTGTGGCACTGGCAGCCTTCACACCCCCCGGCGCACCCGGCCTGCAGCCTCCCCCGCCCAGCCTTCCCGCTGCGTCTCTTCCAGTCCCTGCTGCACTCAGCTGGCCCCTCGCACACTTGAGCACCGCCCGCCGTTTGCTCGTGACGACCCTTTTCCTCACCCGTCCTTTCCTCTTTAATGTCTTTAAGAAAGGCTCCGAGAACAGAGGGGTGCATATAGCTTTGCGAATAAATGTTTTCAAATTTTTCAGGTAAATACCCAGAAGAGGGGTTTCTGGGTCATACGCTAACTCTATTCGTAACATTTTTAAAAAAATATATGTTTTTATTGATTTTTGAAGAGAGAGAGAAACATCTATGTGAGAGAGAAACATTGATCGGCTGCCTCCTGCACGCCCCCTACTGGGGGTCGAGCCCCCAACCAGGGCATGTGCCCTGACTGGGAATCGAACCAGGACCTCTCAGTCCATGGGATGACTCTCAATCCACTGAGCCACACCGGCCAGGCATAGTCTTAACATTTTTAATCAGTGGAATACTCCTCAGCCACAAGGAAAGATGAAATACTGCCATTTGCAACAACTTGGATGCATCTTGAGAACAGAATGCTGAGTGAAAATAAGTCAGACAGAAAAAGTCAAGAATCATATGATTATACTCATATGTGGGGCATAAAACTGAAAGCAACAAATAAACAAACAAGCCAAACAAACAAAAACTCATCACACAGAGAACGGATTGGCGGTTACCAGAGGGAAAAGGGAGTTAGGGGAGAGGGAGAGAAGGGTAAAGGGGGTCAAACATACGGTGACAGGAGATTTGACTTTGGGTGGCAAACACGCAATGCAATATACAGTTGATGTATCATAGAACTGTATACTTGAAACCTATAGAATTTTGTTAACCAATGTCACTCCAATAAGTTTAATTTTTTTTTAAATCTAAGTTCTTTAGTTACAAAAAAAAAAGCTCAAACATCACCTCTTTGATAAACCTCTCTCTCAAGTATCACCTCCCCCAACCTGGCCTGTAGTTCCTCCCATATGACTGCATCGGAGCACTTCAGTCCTCTAGCAAATACTTACTGAGCATCTCGTGTGTGCCAGGACCTGGGCACTGGGAATACAGCTAGGAGCAAGGCGCAGGGCAGAGCCGGTCTTCTCCTCACAACATGTAACAATCTCATTTCTGCATTTGGACCATGACATTCATTGGAAGCCGGGACTCCTGTCCCAGACTGGGAGCTCATCGAGGAAAAGTGTGATGTTCCGTTTGTCACTTCACCTCGTGTTGGGCACAAGGTAGGTGCCAAGGGGATGTTTATGGAATGAGTGAATGTTTTGATGCCAATAGGAAGTGGCGACCTTCTTGAGGACAGGCCAGTGTCTGACTCAGCTCTGCACTGTCCACAGCAGCAACGGCCCAGCCTGGATCCGTAGCTCCCACGTGAGTGAACGTGGGAGGGACTGAACCACTGGCCCCCTTTCCTCACTCACCAAAGAAAACATTCCAGCTGAAGAGCCTCTGGCAGAGGGGAAGAAAACTAGCTCCCAAACCTGAATAGCCCCATAAACGAGAAATACTCTACCTCATTTCCTGGAAGGCGTGAACAGCACAGTGTTTTATAAAAACTGATACATTTCAATAATAACCATCAGTGCAGATGGCTAATTTATACATTCACCTCTCATTGGCTGAGGAAGCTAGGGTGAGGGAGTGATCACCTCTGGGCCTCAGTTTCCTTTTCCATAAGCTGGAGGTGATCAAACATACCTTAGTGTGTTGATGGATAATTAAATTAATTATCTAGATCTCCTAACACGGAGTAGGTATTAAGAAGTGTTAGGGGTTTTATCTCTCTTCCTATTCTAGTGTGACAGCACAATTTAAGCTTATTTTTAATCAAAGTACCTCCGATTTTTTTCTCCAGTCCAAAATATAAATTCTTATTTCAAGAGAGTCATGTCTACTGCTTGACCCAGCTAACTTGGAATTTTCTCAGTGTCCAGGGTGTCGCTATGTTAAGGGACTGTGGTTTAGTAGTTCAGTGTATTAACTGGTAAAGTGTCAAGTATGCTGTACCCTCAGAGCACTTGGGTTCGATTCATTCATTCACAACGGGCCATGTGGCAGGCACTGTACTAGGCATGGAGTATGCCAGAGACCCCATCTCTGCCCTCACTGAGTTGACTAGAGGATCAAACAATAAAAGTATACAATGTTTATGGTAAATGAGGGTGGGTGTACGGAGAGAAATAAAGGGTGAGAGGTTAGGATTGCTGCAGAAGGCTGGGTTGGGGGCGGGGGGTGGGAAGAGATCGAACCTCTACCCACACAGTGTGTGACTGTGACCCCGGGCAGCATGAGCTCAAAAGTTGTGGAGCCCAGCGCAGAATGATAAAGCAGGGTCTGCTGCTCCGAACTGCAAGGCGCCGACAGTGAAGCATTGAACCAAGTGTGGGTCCTTCTGCACGGGGCCTGTGCAGTTGCTCAGGTCACATGGCACGTGCCGGCCCTGACCTTGGGCACACTGGGAGACTTTTCTCTGCCTCTGCTTTTAATGGGAAGGGACTAGGACATGCTGACACATTTGATAAAGGACAATGGACCTGAAGGTTTTTGCTGCAGGTACTGTGTTAGTACCTAGGACACTTTTGCCCCAAAGCACCTTGGATCAAGAGTCATTATCTAGGTCTCATGGAGCCCTAGAGAGGACAGGTTAAACAAGGTTCTGACGACCTTCAAGAATGACTTCTAACAAGAGTGTGTGAGTGCACATACGTATGGCAGGTGAGTGGGTGTGTATGTGTGTGTGGGGTGTATATATGTGAATGCATGTGCACATGTGTGCATGTGTGCACACACACGTGCGTTTTTCCACTGGGAAGTGAGCCCATAATCGTCATCATATTTTTAAAGCAGTAAATGACCCTTTCAAAGGGTTACTTAAAAAAATGGAATCAGAAATTTCACTTACTTATAGGGAAGCAATGATATTAATGTCTACCATGCATGTGTCTCTTACTGTTACAGAATGTTCGTATTTCATTCCATTTGAGCCCAGGACAATTCCCCGGGCTAGACAGAGCAGGATTAGATGGTAATGTTTCTCACTGATTGTGAAACCCACACTCCTAAATGCCCTCTCCATCGGAGGGCATTGCTGTTTCCCCTTTCGGTTTCGGCTCGGCTGTTGAAGCAGCCGATCAAGGGCAGGACCACAGTTTGACCTTAAACTATTCAACTGCACTTGATGACCCATTGTCGCGGAAGCACATAAATGCAGGATGTCCCCTCACTCGGCCATTCTGCTTTGCATCATTATCAAAAAGACAAATGCAATTCAACGTCCAATTACTCACTCACCGCAAGGTCAGAATATTTATTTTTATCATACATGTGATTTTTAGGATCAGGGATATCAGTATTGATTTATGGCTAAACTAAGTCAAACATCCTGTTGATATCTATAAAGAGCCATATAGTTATTGTCACAGGTATGCTGAGTCACAAAGCACACTCGGAGTTTATGACTTGACAGGGAAAAGGCTGTGTGGAGGGAGAGATAAGTTCTAAGGGTGATCACAAGTGTCTCGTGAACGATCCACAGTGTTTATTTATATCGTCCATTTATTGAACTCAATAAATGCCTGGGAAACTAAAACTAGTTAGAAACAAAATAGTGAGGATTTTTAAAAATTGTTTTGTGTGTGTGTGTGTGTGTGTGTGTGTGTGTGTTTTGTTTTTGTTTTGTTTTTTTTATCGTCACCTGAGGACATTTTTGCATTTATCCTCAGACAGAGCAGGAGGGAGAGGGGGGAAGACAGAGAGAAATATCGATGTGAGAGAGACACATTGACTGGTCGCCACTCACACGACCCCAGCCAGGGCCGGGGACAAATTGCAACTGAGGTACATGCCCTTAGTGGGAACCGAACCCGGGACTCTCTGGTCCATGGGCCAACGCTCGAACCGCTGAGCCAAACCAGCCAGGGCTGTGTGTGTTTTAAATTTGATAGTGGTGGTGACTTTTTGGTTAAATGCATCAAATACTCATTTTATAAACTATTTTCTCTTTCAAGTGGAATAGTCTTGACCAAAGAGAAAGACAAAGAGAGAGGTAGGATGCAGAAATAAAGGGCGCTTGTGTGACAGATTCATTTAGATCTAAAGTAGCAATAATTGCTGTCTAGCAATAACAGGTCCAAAACCCCTGTGGTCAATTAATGATAGATTCCTTTAAAGGGTTGGTATTGAAAGGGAAACCCAAATAAGTGAAAGTGGCAACATTCCATTGACTTATTTCTTTCCTGTTCACATTCACCCGGTTGAATATATTTTATTGTCTTTGGTCATTGTCATCAAAGCAGTACCAGCTAATTGCCTGAGCTTTTCATCAGTTCTCTATCTTTGCAGACTATTACAGGTTGTGGCTGTGATTCCATCTCTATTTCATTGATCTATTTATCTAACTACACCAGCGATGTTCAACCTGTGTGCCACAAGAATTTTTAAAACATGCAGTACCTGACTATTTAGTCAGGGGCAATGACCTCTTTTCCCTTGGATTGTCAAATAAAAAGAAATGAAAATGGCCAACACAACAATAGCTGTCTGGTGTGGATGCCCTGTCTTGGACCGTAATACATGGGTCATATAACAGAGTCGCATCTTATCGGTCAGGTCACACAATAAGGTTGCATCTGAATGGTTAATTCTTGGTACCAGAAATCCTTATGTACAAGTATAGGCACCTGATTTTTTTTTTAAGTCACTTTGGAGCAAAAAGGGTAGGTAATTACTATTATTATTTTTTTTGTAAATCAATGAAAATTAAACCTATTTTTTTGTCAGATGGGCAAAAAAAATATTTTTGGTATGCCACAGAATTTTAGTAATTTGTTTGTGTGCGCCATGAGATGAAAAAGGTTGAAAATCACTGATCTACACTGAATATATATGCTTAACCCATTCCTTGTTCCTCGTGGTGTCCTTGGACAGATCAGTAGTCTGGGAATTAGACTTCCAGATGAAATCTTTCTAGGAGTTAGGAGCTGTAAAATTTGGACACATACTTCACCTCTGAAAGGAGGATATGAAATCCGGTGGTTTCTTTTGTCCTTTCCTACTCCATCACCCTATATTTCTATAATTGTCTATCTAGCTTCTGGGGGGGATGTGGTTATCAGCAATGTGCCAGACGACTCTCTTTGGCTTAACCAGGCGAGACACGATGGGGCATTAGTTCACGCAGATGAAATATGGGTCATTGATGCGATATCGTCTCCAAACGGGTAAGTTTGATGTTTGACTACATAAGAATATGTTAGGTTTGAGAATATGAGATTTCCATTTGGGTGGCTCAAACATGGTTGAGATATTACCAATCTTCTAATATTGAAAGATAAGTACAAAAGACAATTTCTGCATATGTGCATTTTTCCTTTGTAGTTAAAAGCTAAGATAGTGACTCAATAGTTCAGGAAGACTCAGATTCACATAAAGAAGATGTTTGGGTCAGAGCTGTCCAAAACTGGAATGTGCCACCTCAGCTGGTTGTGAACATGACATTGCCAGGGATGCTTAAATAAGGCTAACGGCAGTGAGTGCAGACGCCCAGGGTGGGGGCACAGTCCAGTGGCCCTCAGTCTGTGGTAACTGTGCTCCCCCCAGGGACATTTGGCAATGTCTGAAGATATTTCTGGTTGTCACAAATCTGGGGTGGGTAGAAGCCAGGGATTCTGCTAAACATCCTACAAATGCACGGGCCATCTCCACCAACAAAGAATTATCTGGCCCAAAATGTGCGGAGGTGGAGAAACCCTAGTCTGAAGATGTTGATAAGATGTTTAGTTCCTAACATGCCTATGGATGGGAGCAAAGAAAGGAAAATTGATCTGTCAGGACAATGGGGATGTAGGCAACTGTTTAAAGGGACATTTTAAAAAGAATGTTAATGACAGGCAGAAATGGAAATGGAAAAACGGTTGTATTAAACGGTTACATTAAACGGTTGTAAGAAAGAACACCTATCTGTGTTGGAAATACGTCTAAAAACTATTGGTTTGAGAGTGATTATCTCTGATGTGGGGTTGCTCATGCTTTTGTTTTCTTTTGTTTGTTTGGTTGTTTTTCTCTATTTTTTTCAGTAGTTACAAAGTGCCGATAAATAAGAATAACAGCAATAGTAACTTCGATTTAGCTGACAAGCTCGTGTGGGGACAGGCCAGCTAATTCACTCCCAGTCAGAAGGGAAATGGTCATAACCCCTTTGGAAGACAGTCTGGAAATATGACTGCAGAGCCTTAAAAATATCCATAGCCTATGACCCAGTCATTCTAATTCTGGGAAGCTAGCCTAAGGAAATAATCAGAAAGAGGCATGAAGATTTATGCACAAAGATGTTCATTTAAGCATGATTTAGTACAGTTAAGAATTCAATTTGTAGTGGCTATAAACTGAAAACAGCCTAAGTGAACAGAAATAGGTGAATGTTTAACTGAATTATAAATCCTTATGATGTCATACATAGCCATTGAAAATAATGTTTACAATGACCATTTGATGATGTGGAGAAAGACTAATGATACACAGCTAACTGTGAAATAACAAGGCTCCAAAATACATAAAAAGGATAACCCCTAAATTTTAAGTGTACAAAGAGACAAAAATGTTTGGAAGGAAATATGTTAAAATGTTAATGGAAGGTAAACATTTTTAGGACGTGGGATATGAGTGCTTTTATTTTTATTCTCCCCCTTTCAAATGGCATAAAATGAAAAATTTAATTGTTATAACCATATAAAAATTTTGGTAAGATTTTTCAAATGCCAAATCTGAGTTCATTGCAATTGTGCATTTAAGGAACATTATCTTATTTAATGTTACAACTACTTGCATGATGGGACCTACCATCATGCCCATGTCACAGATGAGAAAATTGGAGCGAACACTCCTTATTCTCTATGTCTGATCTTAGTTACTGTTTCCTCCAAGAAGCCTTCTTTGACCTTCCAAGACTGGTTAAGTTACTTTTTTTCTGAGTTGCCTTTTTTTGATTAGGGAATGCCTAGCAAATATGTGTCACAATTTTGGGGTTGAATGAATGGATAAAGAAATGAATAACTTTCCCGAGCTGGTGAGTGGCGGGGGTGGCCAGGTCAGTGTAACATCAAAGTCATTGTTATCACTGAATGCTCCAGATGAATCGTGGAGAAGACCAAAGTTCATTTCTTGGCACCTTTCCCAAAGTACAGGACTTATTGTTAGAACAGAGTGGAGCCTGGCCTGGAAGTTACACATTTATCCAGTTCGAAAGGCCTAAAGGCCTTCAAAGCGCAGCGTGGACTTTTCTCTGTGAACTGTGAGCCTTTTCGCAATGCTTAACCGGGCAGCTGGTAATGATTATTGCTCTTGTTTCCCTTTGAAATTTCATGTCCGTTTACTTAACAGGGCATTACTAATCTGGAGGAAGGGAGTGGGTGAAGAACCCCATTTGTAAAGAGGATAACAGGTTAATGAAAAGAAGCAGAGGTATGTGTAGGTGGTGGTGTTTCTACAAGGCTCTGGTCAATTGGGATGATTTAAGGGCAGGCCTTGGCTGGCTGGTCATAATAAGGGCCACATTATGGAGGGGATTTACGTGGCAATTACCATGGTCCTTGCTAGTGGGCTACGAGGTTTTAGGGCTCCCCGGATACTTAAGATTAATGTCTGAATCAGTAGTGTTATTGTTGCAAGATCTTGGTGTGATGGGGAGCTATTTGAGACAGGAATTTTTATTCCTTATCAGAGCATAAAATATCTTATAGTTTGCAAGAACACCAATACCTTGTAGCTTGTAGCTGCCCTCCAAATAGGTTAAGCATCGCGTTGATTGAGTGTTTTCCTTGGCAGCGAGAATCCATAAATCAGTCTAGAGCTACTTTTGCTCATCCAGGTAATGTGATTAAAGTAGGAATTAGACATGTTCAGAGATGAGGGACTAAAATCACCGACCTGAGAAAGGCAACTGATTGTAGAGAATTTCCAATGTAAATGGTAGATCGGGGCTGCAAATAAGGGCTTTCCCTGGATCCTAGAGCACATTCACAGCTTTCTCCATGAACTCACCATCCTTTCATCGTAGTGTATGTATTGGCAATAGCAACCCCAAAACTCAAGGAATTTGGGGGAATGGATGGGTTAGGTGCCAAGTATACACCTGACCAAGATTGAGTTGGTGAATCTGGAATCACGTTGTGAGAGCTAAGAGGACTAACTGATTTCTCTATGAGTGTGTTTCCTCAAGTCTAGATACTGGGACGGGCTCAGGGTGGAAGTGTATTGGAGATGGGGCAAAGTCCAAGAAGTTTTCCTCCAAGAAAGTGGTCAAAACGAGTAACACTAATTAAGAAATCACTTTGAACCAAATAATCCAGGCAATGGGATTGATGCCTTAAACCCTCATCCCCCAAATCCCCACAGATTAAATCCTAACACCATCTCAGTGGAAATGAGATAAGGACCTAAGCATGGAGAATAGGGTTGCCTTGTCCTTCCAAACGATTAAATAGAACATTGAGAAATGCTGTTGAAAGAAGAAGTCACTTTGAGGGTGTTGGTGAGATTGCCAGTGTAGAACAACATATTTGGCCAGGAACGTGGAAATGTCTGAATCCGGCCCTTGTCCATGACCATCCCTTCCGAACATACCTCTGAGAGCAAAGGAAAGAGTGGCGATATTTCTAGCTTAATTTTCCTGGTGAGAAAATGGAAGTTTCGATGCCTAAAGTTAGTTAGCTAGAAAGTGACAAAGTCTAGATGCCAACCAAGGTCTGTGTTTCTCCAGAGTTAACACATAGTAACCACCATACTGTAGCGTCTATTACATTCGTGGGGCTTAAACTGAGGAAATCCAATTTCTGCTCCATTTAGCAAGTGAAAATTTTTCTAAAGTCAGTGGTGTTGGAGTTGCGTGGGTAAGGATGGAGTGTGTAGGTGGAGGGAAGCTCATAGCAGTGAATATGCAGAAGGCCCCCATCCATGGATCCTAAATGAACATTCCTGCAGCATATTGGAGACAGCAGGAAGAAGAAATGTTTCTGTATTTCCCTCATTTCTCAAGTGCACAGTCTGAAAGCTTTAAATAAACATATAAGTCATTAAAGCACACGCAAAGCGAAGAAGCTTCAGGTCCAAGGACTGAAATGCAGAGAAGATGAAAGAATGTGGTATTTACTGAGCACTTACTAAGTGCTACTACGTTGCATATATCCTCCCATTTAAACCTCAAACCTCCCTGCAAAGAATTATGTATATTCATTTACAGAGTTGAAAACTGAACGTTGGAGATGGTAAGCCACTTGCCCAGAGGCCTGGAGCCACCGAAGAGAAGACTCCATGGTTGAACCACACCTCTCTAGCCTCAACAGTCAAGCAGTGGTCACTGCGTATATGCTCTTCTTGACCTGGTTTTCCTTTACTTCATACACTGTATATACTTCAACAGTGGATAAAAACCCAGACATTGATAACATAGGCTGCCTCCAGTAAGCAGAGTGAGTGGCCGAAGAACAGGAATGGAGGGAAGCTTCCATCAATGTCCTTCTAAGTTCGAACCATGTCAACCTCGTACCTGTCCAAAACAAGTAAATTATCAAAATTAATTCTAAAGCACTAAATAAGAAAAAGAAACCAGTTTACTTCTAAGTTTAAGTAAAAAAAATAATTATAATTTAGTGTATTTTTGTTTCATTTACATGTTTATAAGCAATTTTGAAATTCTTTTCTGAAGACATGGAAAATAAAAACTAAATAAAACAGATCTAAAAATAAAGTGTTAAAATAACATCTTTCCTCAAAGTTAGAAGATATCACTCATAAAGGTAACTTTTCAAATCTACTATTGTCACCTAATACAAGTAGAACAAAATTTTCCCTTAATTTGGGGAAATCCCATTTATAGAATAAGGAGATTCTGCTGTAAATTTAACAAACAAAATGTGAGCATTTTCTCTCTCTCTCTCTCTCTCTCTCTCTCTCTCTCTCTCTCTCTCTCTCTCTTACTTTTGCTAATAGTAGTAGACATGATGTTGAATGAATACTGTGTCTGACACATAGGGAAATATTTTTCATATGCTGTGATTTAATCCTTAGAGCCCCCTGGGAAGTATATATAATTAGCCCCATTTTCGAGGTAAGAAAACTGAGTCTCAGAGAGGACAATCCTATAATTACACAGAGGTCAAGCTGAAATTTGATTCCATCTGACAAAAGGCTGTGCTCTTATTACATTTTCCTGCCTTTTAAACATAAATATAGGTCATAGGACACCTGGGGGAGGCAAGTGCGCTGCGCTTTCTAACCAGCACTACCACTTGGTAGCAGCTTTTGGTCAAAAATGAGGATGTACATTGACCATCATGCATGGAGACCCATGTTCCTCACATGGGTTCATTCAAAAGCACCCAGATTTCACAAGAGGAAATGATGAGGCATTTTTCCTGTGGTGTTGAAATCATTCCCTTCGTCAGTTACTAACAACAAAAAGTGCTCTGAAAATTCCTCAAAGGTAAAAGGTAGCCTTTCTTCTCCTGAAGTTCTGATATGGTCTCAAAAGGAACTAGAAGCTTGCATAATCCAGGCTCCGGTGATCTCCTTTCGTTCCTATGAACTGCAAATGGTTGCCACATTTTTCTTTACTAATTAGTTAAATGCTTAAGCTCATGAGTCACTGTGTTGTCCACTGGTTATAGCTTGTTCTAGCTCTTCCACCTTCCAGTGGAACTTGCGAGGCATTAGGCTCTCCAAAGAGCCCACATTCGTGTCGTGAAACGAGCCAACAATGAAATCAGTCACCGCCGAGAGGGATGGACAAGCATGAGCATTAAGACCCATGAATGCTGAGTCAAGGCCTTCAGATATGGTGCCAAGGGGAAGCAGATAGAAGCGTTCTGTTTCTGCCTTTATGAATGTACGCATTCTTTCCTCCAAAGGTCCGGATTCCACACCTGTCCTCTGATCCCTGGTACATTCAGGAGCACAGTTGTATTTAACCTGCTGCTTGAGAATGCAGTGAGCGTCTCTCCAGCAGTGATGGAGACAGACACGAGGCCAGCGGTCCTGCCCTGAGTGGTTCGTGGAGGCTCTCAGAGGTCAGAAGTTGGCCAAAGCCCCATGATCTGAGAAAATCTACAATGCACTCCTTGGGGCAGGACATGACTTCAGCCATAAGCAAGTACAGGAGGTGGGAACTTCGCCTTGTCTAGAAAAGTCATATCTTCAGCATAGATTATTTCAATCCACACAACTCAGCGCCGAGTGCCGTTCGAGGCTCCTAGTATTTGCTCCATTAATAACTGTCAACTACACCACAAGAAAAGGCTATGAGTAGAATTCCCTTGCTGTCTCTGTTCATATAAACTCCTTAGTAGAAATATACAACCTTCCACTGATTGACTCCACAACACTTTTTTAAAGCTTGCCTCCCCTTCACTTATCAGGGGTGCAGCTACCAGAATGCTCACTGCTCCCCAGAGCTGGATTCTCTCATGCTTCTCTAATTTACTTTCTCCATCCTTTCCTGAAAAATCAAACCTGATTATGTCATGTGCACACACACACACACACACACACACACACTCTCCACATTGATCCAGATCTCCATCTCTGTGTGTAGAATGAAGTCCAAGCCCACTGACATGATATAAAAGACGCTTCTCATTTCAACTCCAACCTGTCCTCTAGCCTCATCTCCACTCTCCTCTTCTGCATCTTCTCCCTTTTCTGGTGACACCTCCAGGATATCCTACGTGCCTCACCACTTCTAAAACTCAGCACCTTCATGCCTCCTGCTTCTCTACATGATGTTCCCATGTCCTCTGTTTCTACCAAGCCAACTGCTTCTCACCCTCCATGAGCTAGTTCACACTCTCCCACATGAAGTAAGCTATACCCTTTCCTGTGAGCAGACCAAGAAAAGGTAACTTTACTCATGTGCGCATCTCACAGCCGTATAGTAGCTTACCTACCTAATTCACCATTAGCCGTGTATTTCTAGAAGGCAGGGATCATTTTCTAATTGTTTCTGATTCCCAAGAATCTAGCACAAAGATGCTTAGTGCATTTTTATAGAATAAGTAATAAGGGCATGGGGTGACTTGGCATTGGGTAGGCAATGTTGAAAGTCCTCAAAGGGCTCTGTGTGATC
The DNA here is from genome assembly GCA_030848825.1 of Tadarida brasiliensis. Lineage (NCBI taxonomy): Eukaryota > Metazoa > Chordata > Mammalia > Chiroptera > Molossidae > Tadarida > Tadarida brasiliensis. The sequence continues at coordinate 61,599,817 of CM061272.1, forward strand.
AGGTAGTCAGGCCCCAAGCTCTGTTACCAGCTTTGAGGACATCCTCCTCTCCCTCTGAATATACTGGTCTAGCAAAGGTGGCCACATCCTAGAGAGCTGAAGACGGGAGGTACCAAGATTCACTGGTACCCCATACTTGCTCAGGACAGTAGAGGATACTGATGGGATGCTATTAGAAGCTGAAATAATCATCTAGTTTCCTGTACATGATAGTAAAGTGAGTAAGGTTTTCTGCAAATCATACATACTCATGAAAGTTTGAGAACTAACTCCATAAAGCAAAATTATAGAATGCCAAGGCCGAAGGGACCCTGATATCAACCACTCTATTGTATAAACAAGAAAACTGAGAGAGGAAAAGAGACGAGAACATGAATACAAATAATAAGTGAATAGATATGCCACAGATGATGGTAGAAAACCCTCCCTAGGAGGAGAAAGAGGGTGTCTGTATAAGGTGCTAGCTTTTCTCTACATGCTCAGGAAATGCTTGGGCACCGCCCCGGGCCACTCCACTCTGCAGTGGATCCCACGTCCCCTTGTACGGCGGAGCTGATCTGGGGACCTGCCATGAGCCTTGGCAGCTCTCACCGTGCTTGTAGAACATTGACATTTTTGTTAAGGGTGACTAAGAAGAAGATTTGCCTTGCTTAGAAATTAGTCAGATGGCATTTCCTTGGGCTTTGCTTTCATTTCTTAGTGAAAGGTTGATTGCATGAAGCATTTGGCTTTTCTGCCAGATTATTTCATTAAGGACCTGTAGTTATGGCATAGATTCCAGAAGCCTAGAGCAAAAGAACTTGATAACGAAGGATACTCCAAACTGACAAAGGGGCCTCTCACGAGAACTCATTTCAAGTCCTGGATCTTGATTTTCTCAATTGTAAAGTGCAGGCATTTGACCAGGTGTACTCTGAGTCCCCTTCCTACCCCAAGAATCCTTAGAGCCTCTGAGGCCACTCAAAAGTCAAGTGCTCTGCAAATGATACGCACCCATAAAGCTTGAGGACCAACTCCACAAAGCAAAATTATAGAATGCCAACGGTGAAGGGACCCCAGTATCAACCACTTTATTGGCATGTCATTCGCTGAGCACATTTTTCTCTTCCCTCTTGTGTGTTGGGCTCTGGGGCGGGCCCTGGGAAGGGTATGATAACAAGACCGACCTACACCCTGCCATTGTGAAGCTTTATGTCTAGTGTAGACCACTAGATGGACCACAGACACCAAACCACTGGAAAACATGGATTAATTATTGTTGCCAATCGTTGTGAGTACAGTGAAAAATAGTGAGGATGGGGCATTCAGTCCCACGGTGCAGGGAACTGCACAGTGGGGAGTGGTCTCATTGTAGATGGAGGGTCAGGGTGATCTGTTCTTAGGAGAGGGCTTCTAAGCTGAGAATCAGGGGTGGTGGGGAGAGTTCGCTGTTAAAAAAAAAAAAAAAAAAAAGAAAAGGAAGGTTCAAGCATTCGTGGCAGAAAGAACAGAATGTACAAGAGGCTGAGGTGGGGAAAAGGTTGGCTTGTTTGAGAAACCGAAAGGAGATTAAGTGTCACTAGATCACAATGAGTAAGGGGACAGGAAAGGATTGTGAGAAAGTCAGAATGAAAAGGTCAACATTTAGTTTCAGTATCACTGTAAGGGAGTTCATTAAGCAGGAAGGTAATATCAGTTGATTTACATGTTAACGCTGTATGGGGAATAACCTGAATTGGGTCCAGCATAGAAGCAGAGATCATTTAGGCTGTTGAAGGAGACCTGGTAAGAGAGAATGGTCAGCTTGAGGTGGAAAGAGGAAGATGAATTGGATTAATATTTGGGAGTAGGCAGTGACAGCACCTCTTGATGAATTGGTATTAGAGTAACCATTTAGGGGTGTCACTGAATTAGCTGCTGGGTAGGAAGAGTGGACAACAGTGACAAGGACGTGGTCCCACACCCAGACAGTCTCCTGTCTCCTTCCAGTTATGTGAACTGTGAGCAGAGCTGGCACTGTGTGAAAACAATGCTGAGATTCAGGAACCGTCTGCAGCGTTGGCCTGGGGCCAAAGCAGAGGGGATGTTAGGAAGAACAGGTTGGAAATGTAGGCTGAGGTCAGACTTCGGAGGGTTCGAACCCCTACTGGGGGGTCTGCACTCCCTACGAATTTCAGTGTGACCTTAGTAGTTCTAAAATTGGAAAGCTAGTTCTGGGATAAGACCTATCAAGGTGTAGGATTGGCCTGATCAGGGAGTGATCTGACATTGGAACGGGTCTACAAGTTACTCTAAAACTCTTACTGAGGTGTGAGCCGGGAGCCAGCCCCTGACACCTTTTCCAGGGTGTGTGCTCTGAGCCAACAGAACAAAAGGGTAACATCCATATCAAACACTTACAGAGCATTTACCTTGTGCCAGGCACTGTTCTGAATACTCTATGTATATTATCTCACTGCATCCTTACAACTCTAGTTGATCAGGTAACAGAGCAGGGATTTGACTCTCAGCTGTTTGAGCCCATCACCTATGCACACATCCATGATTCTTTCTGCCTCTGACAATGCAAAGATGCCACTTTGGAGAATGGGTTTATACCTGTAGGCATGTGGACAGGTGTACTCACCAGGCATAGGCAATGCTTGACTATCCCAGACTTCAGCCGTAACTGTTTCATAAAATTCCCTGCATGGCTGAGAACAATGGTAAAGGAGTGTTCTCTGTGAACAGGCCAGTTCTGGACAGTGAGGGTGGGACTGAAGGAACCAGGTTCATGTGCTTGGCTTTTCCTTCCAAACTCACAAATCATATTAAGCGCTTCTCCTCTGGGGAGAAATGAGTGATGGGGGAAGAGGACAGGATTCTTAGCATGATGGCAATTCTTCCCCACAGAAGGGAACACCAGGAGCAAAGAAAGATTTCTACCCAGCATCTGCTACCTAGCTAGGTTAATTCTATTTAAGGGAGATGTCTAGTTTGATGTAAAAGAATATCACATGCTGAAGACTGAAATTATGTTGGAGGAAAATCAACACTATAATGCACTGTGTTTAGCCAATGGATAACTATCTGTTTGCCTACCAAGTGTCCACCCTTAGAGCCATCACTAAAAATAACCATGTTCTTTTATACCATCAAAGTATAAATTTTAATTAGATGGATGAGGATTGGAAGGAGCCCAAGAATCTGATTTCCAACGGACTCCCAGGTGACCTCTGCAGACCATGTGTGAGTGGCAAGGCTCCAAACTCCAGCAATCAACCAGATTGGGAGGAAGCAAGATGAAATATATTTGACATAACTTACCTGTAGTAATGACACCTCCCACATAGGGTTGTTCTGGGGATTAGCTGAAATAAGCCATATAGAGCTTCTAGCATGGTGCCTGGCACCGAAACCACATAAAGTTTTCATTCCAAGTGGGGGGGTTCAGTTCTTCTCAACCAATTATCTTATTAATTCAATTCATATGGAAACTTCAGACAACCTGGTTTGCAGAGGTCAGTTTGGCTTGTATGGAGATCAAGGCTTCTACACAGCGAGAGTCAGAGGTGGTCTAGTCTAGTGCAGGGGCTCCCAGCCCTGTCTGTGCAGTAGAATCACACAGACAGCTTGTAAAAGAAATCAGTGCCAGGTCCTCACCCCCATCAGTTGAATCTGAATCTCTGGGGTGGGGTCTAGGCTTCCCAGAGTATAGAAAATTCCCAGGGTATTTTAAAATTGCAATCAAATTTGAGAACCACGGGCATTAAGGAACCAGAAATGCCCAGGTTGAATCTCAGTTCTGCTTTGGCAAACTTTCCACGCCTCCTCTCCCTAATTTGCAAAATAAGTTTAATAGACGTAATAGCAGTGCCTATCACAAAGGGTTGTTTTGAGAGTTAATTTATGTAAAGCCCTATAACAGTTATCATTTATGACTGTAATGCTTGCCTTTCATCTCTGTCTGAATGGGTAGATGGTATGCGAGCATGATTATGGGGATCCAAGATCTGGTATCTAAGCAAGAATTAGCCCTTATAGAACTCGCTCATAAGGTCTTTTTCTGTCCAGGATGCTGCATCTTATACAAACATTATTTTAGGCATGGTCATATGACAACTCAACCTGTGTCCCTCAGCACATACTCTTTTTCAGGCACTATACTGTGTGAAGGGCAAAGAGGTCCAACAGGAAACAGATTCAGATATGAATTGATACTCTGCTGCTTACTAAATATATGACCCTCTCTAGCTTGTTTTCCTATCTGTCAATGAGGATAATGCTAATGCCTACCACTTAAGAATTATTTCAAAAAGTGAATGAGATAATCTATGTGAAGAATCTGATGTGGCATCTGGCCCGCAATAGGGGCTTAGTAAGTATTCCTCTTCCACCCCACTGAGTGCTATGGGAGAGCAAGAATTAATAATTACCTGTCCCGGTTTTCACAGTCACTTGAGAAGACAGGAAACAGAGACATACATCTTACTGTTGCATTGCTTCTTCTTTAAAATCTGTGTGTTAGAGACATGTGATGATAAAGAGCGTGCCTCTATTTAGAGGAAGTTCATCATGTTCTGTGCTCAGTTCCTTGAGAGGGTGCATCTGCGGAACTTCAGCTATTTCTGTGCATGGCTGGTCACTGTTTTGATGTTTGGTTTGTGGGGTTTGGTTGCTCTCATTTTGTTGTGTTCTCTTTCCAGACATGATTTGGCAGACGTTTAGACTTGTAGGTGTGTCTTGCTTTTGGTGTGTTTGAGAACACAGAGGCCTTGAGGGCTTGGATGATATCTTCCTATAGGTCGCACTAAAAGCAACACAGCTCATGAGCATTAAACGGTGTCACTCCAAATTACATAAGAGGCCATTCTTCAGGAAGCAGGGTGAGTTAGTGTGAGAAAAAACACACAAAACATAGCACATTCCACGTGAATCTTGTTCAGCCCCACTTGATGGGGGGCAAAAGTGGGGAGTTAACAGAGAAAACTAGGATGGATCCTGTGATCTACTTAGACATTGGAAGAAGGCTTAAACCTGATAGTTCCCAGATAAGTTGATGACGATGATTTGCAGTCGATAATGATGGTCCACTGGGAATAGAAATGCTGACCCAGGACTGAGAAAACATGGGTCGATCTCTTTTATATCCTGAACTACATGTCTAATTGCATTAAATATTAACATTGAAGTGACATTATAATTTACAAAGAATATTTCTGCCACCATCTCATTGGATTCTCATCACTCCAGGCAATGTTATTGTTCTCATTGTATAGAAAAATAAGTCAAGGCTCCAAGTTTGTAAGTAAGCAAGGCTTTGGTACTCAACTAGTCCACAGCTGCAGTCTCTGTGAACCCAGCTGGGTCTTGTATCCAAAGACTATATACTCTTCCCACCAAATATTAGCCGTAATCAATAGTCACTTTATCTGTCTCTGACCCTAGTTCTTCATCTCTTGGCCTTGCTTACCTCACAATGATAATATGATAAAAATACGAGTTAATAATGAAAGAAGCTTTGAAATCATAAAGTCCTGTATAAACCTGAGTACTATTATGATGTTTTAGGAAGTGTGGAAGTGGACCAGGATGAGACGTGTGTATAAGGAAACCCACCACCCTCATGGAAAGGTTCAAGCCGGGCACTCTGAAGTTTTAATTATTTTTTGGTTAACACTCTGCATTTCTAAAAGCCTCCTGGAATATTTTACTTTCACCTGCCAATTTTTTTTTTTGTAATCCCACTTGGGCTGAGTCCAAACTTGAAAAATTTCATGTGAGAATGGATTTTTTTTTAAGTTTCATAAGGTTCAGAGCATAAAGTACTCTTTCACAGGGAATGAAAACAAAGTTTACAGTGGAAATCATGTCATAGACGGGCTGTGGGGCGCTTTGCTCCCCCAGCCAGTCCGCCTGAGCTGGGGGATGGAGCACAGAGCCTGGCCTCAGAGCATAGCCTCTGAGGGCAGCCCTGCCTCACCTCACACAGCTACTCCTGTTTCGGGCATTGTGAGCTCTCTGAGCTTACAATGAACTTAGAACACTGTTTGGATCTTGGTCCCATTTGATCATAGGGTTTAGGAGAATAATTTCTCCCATCATCCAAAGGAAACATGGGCTACTTATCAAAATTGGCCTAAACCAGCTGGACCATTAAACTTGAGATCCAGGGCTGTTAACAAGGTGGAGCAAGTGGGACCCACGCCAGCTGGTTTTCAGCCCCAGGTAGACTTTATTTAAACAAGGCCATGAACCCTTTCAGCTCCCTCTCTCCTTCAGTGCTCTTTAGCAAATTTGAAACAAGAGACTCCCAACCCACAGTGATGAATTGAGAGCTGCCATTACCAAACATATTGAAAGGAAGCCTTCTTTTTTGTTGCCCACCCCCTCCCAGATTACACCCCAAATGTTCTGTGACACCTACAGACGTCCAAATGTGTCCTGGCCTCAGTTGCCTCCATGCTTTGGGACCTGAGAACCCCATCCCCGAATCCTCATCCTCACTTCTCCATCACCACTCTCACTCCTCTTTATTCAGAGCACAGATCAGTCAGATTCTTCCTCTTCCAGGAAGCTCTCCCTGATTCCTCAGACTGTTCTGAGGGTTCCTGGTTTGCATTCCCAGTGCAATCTGTGTTGACTTCCATCTTGGCGTTTATCTCCTCGTTGGTTGCCTGTAGTCCCCTGCATTCAACCAGTTGTGAACTCTTCCAACATCTGATACCAACGTTTGGATCAAGAATGACATGCAGACAAACCATGCATTGTCTTCAAGGTGAAAGGAAACTACTCGTTAGTCATTAAGGGCTTTCCATCTGCAAGGTGCTTTATTTGGTACTCCAAGTACCTCATCTCATCATGTTATCCCAAATATGCCATGCAACTGATATTATTCCCCAAATCATCATTTTATAAGTAAAAGAGCTGCTGCTCAGAGAAACTATATAGTTGAGTGAGACTGTCCCAAGCTTACACCGAGAGTAGAACAGTCAGAATGGAACCCCAGGTGTGTCTGACTCCGTGTCTCAAGCCAGGTGTGTCATCATGCTACTTCCATCCCTTCTAAGGAAGAGCCTTGATTTTGTGTTTTCAGATTTTATTTTTAGTTTGAATCAAGCCAAGTGCCAAATGCCCTTGTCCTTGAACAGGGACCTGTGGGTGCTACAGTGTGTCACCCTAAATCAAGACACTCATTTCCCCAGCTGCCAGGAATGTTGGTTGCTGATGGGAATTGCCCTCTTTGAAGGCAGCTACTTTGCCCTCTTAACAAATACTTTTACACCTCCTCCCTTGGATCAGCTGGATTCAGTAACTGGTCATGGTGGAGGTACAATGGCAAGACCTCCGTTGTTAGGAAAAGTCTGCAGGGCCATCCCAGCTCCAGAGCCCCCTGTGGGATGGGCTGAGGCTTCTCATGCACCAGCGTTACAGTTCTGTTTCTCCCTCTGCCCAGTCCTGCTTCCCATAATCTCTTACAAATGTTGTTCCTGAAAACACTACCCAATCAACCTCCTGCACGCAAGTCTCCATCTGTCTGTTTCTCAGGAAACTCAACCACAGATAGGATGATAGGACATTACTGGCTACAAAATACTAATCAGAGCAAGAATTCAAACAAATTTTTTGCAATGATTTAAGGATAGGATGAATGGTCAGAGAGGATGCTAGTCTAAGAACCTACTCTCTGGTCCAGGAAGAGACATAAATTAAAAAATTGGAAAATCACCCCACCCATTACTTGGGGGTGGAAGATCACCCCTTCAGCATCATTACTCTGTGGCTTCACTCTGCGCCTTGTTCCAGGTCTTGTTATTTTTCTAAGCCTCTGTTTCGCATGGAACTCTACCTCCACAGCATTGGGAAAGAATTTCAAGTGTGCCCCCTGGTTAAGAGAGCAGAGCGCCTGAGAACTAGCATCTCTGCAAAGTCAAACTAGTCTCATCATTGAGATTGCATATCAGGGGCAATCTCTGCTTTAGAAAAATGAAGACTACTTTCTCAGTGAAGTAAGACCCTGCTCTGCACACCAGGCAATATATTTAAGTAGATATATTTTTAATCTGAACTATATGCAAAAAAGAGTAGTAATTTACGGGCCTGAGGACCCAAAATCATGCCAGATACCCACTCAGCCATCACAGACCACTGTTGGTTCTGACTGACACTCACAGATTCAAATATCTTACATCCTTATCATAGCCTTGATGAGATTATATTGGGAAAATATGAACAATGTATGCTGAGAAATGGCAGAGTTTTCTCCAAGAGAAGAGAAGAGAAGAGAAGAGAAGAGAAGAGAAGAGAAGAGAAGAGAAGAGAAGAGAAGAGAAGAGAAGAGAAGAGAAGAGAAGAGAAGGCTTAGTGTGGGATATTATTGTAACTACTTTTATGAAGTTCTTTTTCGATGCCAGACAACTACCTATGTCATTAAATTAACCTTAAATAAAACTACTGTTTTTAATTCTGCAATATTTTTCTTCAAACGCCATGAAATTCACTGGGCATTTACAATCAGAAATCATATTGCGAAGCACATTTCAAGCTTTATCTGCTAAGCAGGAACTCACCCTCCCATTTTATGGATGATGAAAAACAAGCCTACAATGTTTAAATTTCTTACTCTCGGCTCTACAACTAGTAAACACCTGAGCCAACTTTTAAATTCAGGTCTGTCAGAATCTAAAAAACGTGTTTGAAGTCACTGACCATGCACGTAATGCCTACACCACATACTTCTCTTTATCTCTGATGGGATAGCATTTGAAAGACAGGAGGGAATTGGTCTGTATGTCCCTACTGAGTGGTCCTAGGACAAATGAGAAGAAATTCCAAGGCAGATAGATAGAGACTTAAAGTAAGTCCAGCATCCCGTTCAAACTGATCGAAGTTGAAAATCCAGGGACAATCACGCATAGCTGGTTATAGATGCTCACACGATATAGGCAGGAATGTGTTTCCTTCTGCTGGCTTCATTCCCAGGGCTGGACAAAGATGGCCACAAGAACATCTAGGCTCACTGCTATCAGTTTAGCAACCCCAGGAGATAGTACATTTTTTATTTTTCTAATAACTATAGAAAAATCCCAGTATTCACTCTGAATAAGCTGACTTTGACCCATAGCCACCTCTAAGCCAATCACTATGAATGTGAGATGGTTTACAATCATTGGCCAGGACTGGGGAATGTGTTGACTCTGAAGAAAGCATGTCAACTAGAAGGAGCTAGAATCAGCACCTTCCAAATCATTTGGACTTAGACAAGGGAATGGAAGGGGAGAATCCCAAAGGGAGAGGTTCATAAAACTAGAAAGAGAGAACCTGGGAAGGCCAAATGGCAGATGTTTTTTGCAATGAGAATAAACTTTCACACCTTGCAGCTCACTGTGTTGGAGTCCTACTCACACTCACATCTTCTCGGCTCTATGATGTCTAGAAACAGCAGCCCAACCAACTTCTAGTGCCTTGCTCCTTCGCTACAAGGCTGAAGAGTGTTCTGCCTTCCGGTCTGCTACGTGTATGGGAACTAACTCAGCAGCAGACACACCAGTCGTTGTGCATTCTGGTGGATAAATGTCCCGGCAACCTCATCCCTCGGGCTAGATAATTCTGACACGCAGGTTCAAATTTGTTTTCTAGAGTTCCTTAGCAGGATTAAGCTCCAGCTATCTGACACAATAACTTAATTAAAAATATACCCTATAGTCATTTCTCTGTCAATCCCTTATGTCAATTGTCCATGTCCCTACTGCATTTACTGGGACAGGCTCCCAGATATCCTAAGTGCACTTGAATTCTTGTCTCACGAGTCAAAATCATAAAAGAGGCTGTCTCAGGAGGTAGTGCAATTCTCAGCAATAGAAGTAGTCAGTCATGAATTTAAGAAGACATTTGGGGAGATTCAAGAGTAAAATGGGTGACTGAATTGTACGATCCACTTTTTTCCTTTTTTAATTGAAATATATTTGACATAGCGTGTAAATTAAAAATGCACAAGATGTTGATTTGACACATTTTTATATTGTGATGTGATTATCATTGCAGTGATAACACCTCTATCACATCACATAAGTATCATTTATTTTTTGTGCTTGGAATAATTAAGATCTAGACTCTTAGCAATTGGAATAGTATAATACAATATTGTTGTCTATATTCACTGTACTGTGAGTTAGGTCTCCAGGACCTATTTGTTTACAAGTTGCAGGTTCGTACCCTTAAAACTCTCTCCTATTCCGCCACCACTCTGCCCCTGTAACAAGCACTTTACTCTCTGTTTCTATGATTTTGGCTTTTTAGATTCCACATATAAGTGATATCATACAGTATTTGTCTTTCTCTGTCTGACGTATCTCACTCAGCATAATGTCCTCAAGGTCCATCCATGATGTCACAAATGGCAGGATTTCCTTCTTTCTCATGTCTTAATACTATTTCATTATGATTCTCAGCTCTTTATCCATTCATCCGTTGATGAATGCTTAGGTTGTTTCTATATCTTGGCTGTTGTAAATAATGCTGCAATGGCCCTGGCCAGTTTGGCTCAGCAGTTAGAACATCGCCCTGTGGACCGAAAGGTTGTGGGTTTGATTCCTGGCCAGGGGCATGTACCTGGGTTGCAGGTTTGACCCCCAGCCCTTGTTGGAGTTCTGCAGGAGGCAGCCAGTCACTGTGTCTCGCTCACATCGATGTTTCTCTCTCTCTTCCTCCCTCCCATCCACTCTATCTGAAAAAAATCAATGGAAAAATATTCTCAGGTGAGGATTAACCTAATAATAATAATAATAATAATAATAATAATAATAATGTTGCAATGAACATGGGTATGTCTTTGATAATCAGCTTATTTCATGCAGTTTCATTCTGAGGCTCAGGGGAAGAACTCTTGCTCATATAAAATGCCCCTGACTATCCCTTAAATTGAATTCCTTGTACAGAGGAGCAGCTAAAACTGTGGGTGAACAATACTCAACAGCATTTTTCTCTTTTCTTCTGGGTACTGTGTTCAGGACCAAACCCAGTGGGTGTGACAAGGGCGGTTCACTGGTTTCCAATGTTCCATGTGGGACGCGGTGCCAGTCCATCCCTTAGACAGGCCTGCTGATACATTGAAACACTTTTAGTGCCCCAAGAATTTTTATGTTCCAAGACTGACATGATGAAAACCTCTTTCTTCATTGTGGTATTTCTAGAATATAATACTTTATTTTCTTTATGTGCTCTTCTAAGCTTCTAGTTGGTTTTTGTTTGTTTGTTTTGTTTCATTGATTTTTTTAGAGAGAGAGGAAGGGAGAAAGTGATAGAAGCATTTATGTGAGAGAGAAACATCAATCGGCCTCCTACTGGGGATCGACCCCCGCAACCCAGGCATGTGCCCTGATGGGAAATGGAACCCGGACCTCTCAGTCCATGGGCGGACTCTCAATCCACTGAGCCACACCAGCCGGGCTCAGCTTCTATTTGTAAACTTTATCATTCAAAAGGCATAATAAAACAACACAACATTTTAAGGACATAGTGCCTCTTATTTTTTTTCATGTAAGAAACCATCACAAGGGCTAAACTGTGACAATCGTTTTATAGATATACTTATAGTTTTAAAATATTATTTTTACTGCAACGAATTTACTGGTCTCATAATACTATAGGCAAATCTCCAACTGAGAGTGTAACATAAGCTGGGTGGTTATGTTATGTGACATGGTACAGGAATTTTGCAGTTAAAATTAAAGCTACTAATCAGCTGAACTTAAAATAGGCAGATTGTCCTCAGTTATCTGGTGGAGCCCACATATTACAAGAATCCTTGAAGCAGAAAGACAAGGCGGAGAGGTGGGGAAGGAGGGGGTTGAAACAGGAGAGGGGTTTCGCACACTTACTGCTGGCTCTGAAGATGGGCTGTGTGTGGGTGCTCAAGGACCTGCAGAGGAAGTGGAGTCTGCCAAGAATCTCAAAGATCCTGGAAGTGACTTCTTCCTCGGCGTTTTGAGAATAGAGCCCAGGCTGCTGATGTTGGCTTGCGACACCCTAATCAGAAGACTGCCAAGTCACCCAGATTTCCAATTTAAGAAATGTAAGAGAAGACAATGTGTATTGCTTTAGGCTGCTTGATTTGTGGTTATTTGTTATGTCGGTAAAATTAAAGTGATATACATGGGGACACATTTAAGAGTGAAATATTTAAACAAAACAGATTCATAGTCCTCATGAATTACTCATGAGCAATAGTATTTTGGTCTCCAGCTGTAACAATGTTCATCCCTAAGGTATATCCTACTTCCAATGCAGTTTGGGAATGGATCTGAAATTGTCTTTGGAATTGTACTGTCTACACACAAACACACACACAAGTAACATATTCTGTTCTTGGCTCAGTACCTGGGAGGTAGAGAAATCAGGGTTTTCAAGTTACAAAAACATGGCATTTCAGGAGGAAGAGAGGACACAGCATGTGACCTGAACTCAGTGTGTGTGAAGGACATTTCGATCTTGCTGTCCCTTCTCATGCTAAGTGGAATCATTACCTGTTTTACTTGTGAGTCCTTCATGCTTACAGAAAAAGCAACCCTAAATGTGTACTCTGGATTTTGAAATTTATTACGGAGATAATATACAGAGTTCTTGGGGGAAGACTTTCTGTCTAGAGGTTGTTTGAAAGTCTGATGTTCAGCCTCCTCTTCTTTTTTTTTTTTTTTTTGCCGTATATTCTTATAGAAAGAACTTCTTAGCCTGCTCTGCTCTTTGTCAGCTTAGGAAGGGCTCAGGGTTACAAGAACGTGTCATATCCTTGGTCCCGACTAGTTTTAAATGTTGACACCCATCATCACCCAGGCAGCGAAGGAGCCTTCACAAGACAACCTGTAAAACAAAGGACGTAGGCAGTTGCCGCGAGGAGCGGGGGGAGGGTGTCATCATCTGAAGTTCCTTGTGTCCATTTGGACACCTGCCCAGTACACAGGAGTATAAAGGAAGTGATTTCTCTCAAAATAAACATATCAATCCAAAAAAAAAAAAAAAAAAAGATAATAGAAATAACCATCTCGCCTTTTTGATGTATGAAAGAATGCATGTCCTATAGAATATATCGCCAGGTGACGTCTTCATGTCCCCACAGGTCCGTGTCTCCAACTCACTCATGAAAATGCGCATCATAGACAGAATTTGTTAAGTGTTCATTATGTGCTGGGCACCATGAAAACGGTTACAACGAATCCTCCCAAGAAAGATACAAGTGCGTATGGTGTCAACATTTCAGATTCACACAACAGTGAGGTGCGGGCCCCCCTGACTCAGGGGCACATGAGTTAGTAATTACTGTCCAACAAACCGCTTCGAAAGGCCATGTGTAGAACAGTAAGCATTTACATCGCTCACGTCTGGGGGTCGGCTGGGACGTTTTCCTGGCCTGGGCTGGGTTCACTCACGCACCTGCTGTGAGCTGTGGTTGCGTGGGTGGCTCTGCCAGTCTTGTTTGGACTCCCTCGAGTGTTTGGGGTCAATTGACAATCAGCTAGACTAGGACATCCTCCATAGAGACAACTGGGCTCTTCTCCAGCTAGTCATATCCTCCAGGAGGCCAAAACAGGTTTGATTTTATATGCATGCAAATGATCAACGTTCCCCCTTATGGGGTGCCTCGGAGCCACCCCCATGCTCTCAGCTCCCTTCATCTGTGCACTCTGCTTTTTTTAATACAGCCCCAAATGGAGTTTTATTGGGCTTTTTTCTTTTTTCACCTCTTCCTTTTAATATTGCACCTTCTTTTTTTCAGTGTTAGGATCTTGTTTATTTCTATAATTATTCCTTTTTCTTTCATCTCATTGCATGAGATTGAATTTGGTTTCTCACCCACAGTAAACGATTTGAAGTAGGGCTCTTACCCCTGATGTGTGCCATTTGTGTTCAAACCAAAGGGAAGCGTCTGCTTTCCTCCCCTTCCTTCCCACGAGTTCGGGCCTCTGGGCTGCAAGGCTGTGAACACTGATGCCGTTACCGAGTCTGCTCCTGTACCGTTCAGCGCTCTGCGGCCGAGATGCTCTTCAGTGCAAGGCTTTGTCCTGTCTGCTTGGGACACAGAAATGGGTGACCCCAGCGCTGGTCCTTGAAGAGCTTGCAGGGGGTGGCATTTGGCCTCAGGCAGTCTCCTTCCGGTAAGCTCGGGCTCTTTTAGGTGCCAGCCTACCTTTCAGGGTTTCTTCTATACCCTCCTCCTATGTTCCCAGGGGACACTGGAGTGGCACAAGAAGGCTGGTAGCCCTGCGATGTCGGGGAGGACAGCCTGGGTCTCGGCTGTCCCCCTCTGCAGGCTTCCTCAGCAGTGCAAATGCTCTGGTTCTCATTCAGTCCCAGCCCTCCTTCTGGGACCTTCTGCCAACAACAGACATGGTTGTGTCCCCCAGGGCCCTCTTCTCGACGCCAGGCCTCCCTCAGGCTCAGGATCTCCCTGTCCTCCAGGGCCCGTTGGCAATAACACAATGTGGCTGTCTCTGCCCTGGGCCGTGGTGTGTGACAGGCAGCCTTGGTCACTCTGCTTCCCCACGAACCCCGCACTACTGGGGACCATAGCCTCGCGCTGACTAGGAGGCTTCTCTGAAGGGCTTGCAGACTCCTAGGCTTTGCCCAAGGATGCAGGTAACCAAGTTGTGATGTTGTCAAATTCTCCTAAATGATACTAGGTTTCTGTATCCTTCAACTTGGCAGGTCCATGCCAAGAAGTAAGCCGGAACTTGGAAAAAAAATAATAATAAAATATATATATATATATATATATATATATATATATATATATATATATATATATATCAGGTTATTATGTATATCCGATTATTTACCTCCCTAATAAGACTGTGACTTTCTTAGTTGCTTTTGGTCCTCATTAGCACCCAAACCCTCCACCTGGAATGAAAAGCTGAAATGCCCTGGCCACCTTCTTCTCCTCTCCCTTCCAGCAGCACCAAATAAACCCTGCCACATACCAGCTGGTTTCTCATCTATGCACTTATTCTCACGTCTTTCCTTCCCCTGCCTCCCTGCTGCTTAACCTGGACAACTTTTACATCTCTGATGAGGTTCAGAAGTGTCCCCTCTGGAGATCTTCCCTCGCCGTCCCCCGAGGCGGGGTGAGGAGTCACAGGCCGAGTTGCCTCACTGTGGGATAATATTCTGTCCACTTGTCCACATCTGTCCGCCAGACTTGGAGACCTGGGGCTTTGCTCACTGTCGCACCTGCAAGGATCTGCACAGTATCGGCATGCAGCAGGCTCCCGTCAGTATTTACTGAGCAAGCGAATGTCTTTACGAAGTAGCACAAGAATGCCCAACCCAGTGGTGGGCACAGAGCCTACCCGGAGTCCCTGCTTGCTGGCTTGGTCTTAGTTACTTCAGTACGATGCTTTCGGAGCTCCTGGTGGACCTCCCAAAGGAGATGACTTGTCTTGAGGTGAAGGCTGTGAGTTCTGGGTGGAGGAGTTGTGAGCCAGCTTCTGGGGCCCTGGTTCTCTCCACGGTGTCTAATTGAAAGCCACATCTAAAGCTTTCTTGCTTCCATTCACAAACATGAGCTCTCCTATGGCCAGAGGGACAACTGCGTGCAGTGTTAACATGACTAGGGCGTGGGCCAACCATGCTTCCAGACGATCACTCAAGTATGGCAGAGACGTTGCTGCAAGTCAAGGCATTTTACCAGGAATTTTCCATTCATTTACATGGCCTTCCAGTAAGATGTACACAACTCCCAGGGCATATCAGGTCCAGACATCGCCCTTTGCTTCCAATCGTCCTCTGGAACATCGTCATCCTGTGCCTTAGCTCCCCTTCCACCCCTAGTGCTCCCTGCACACCCACGAGGAGGTGCCTCTGTGGTGTCCCAGCAAGGTCACACCACGCAGCCCATCCAACCAGATCTGCCAGCTCCCAGCCAGGCTCACTCACTGTAACGCCTTTGCTGGACTGGCAAATTCCTTCCCAGGTCCCCATTTCCAAGATTGATGCCGTTCTCTGGTGTTTCAGGATGGGGAAAATAACACTTCATTTATTTCCATTTCCGTTCCAGTCACTGCGGCAGCCATGCTCTGTGACAAGGCTCTGATTATGAGGCCGCTGGCTGGCTCGGTCGGCAAGTGACTAATTCTAACACAGTATTCAGTGTTAGTTAAACTGCAGGGGGAAAAAGAAAAGAAAAAATGAAAAATAGAAGCACCGGCAATGGCTTAGTTGAAATAAGTGCTATCTGGGAAAATCACGTAAATCAGAAGATGTTAATTCAGTGCTGTTCAATAAAAAGGCACTGGGGACATGAAAACAGTGAAGGAGACGGAGTGCCCGCCTTCCCTGTGCATGCCCGCTGATGGAGAACTTGACCTGCCCGGCCAGGAGCGTGGGGGGCCCGGCCTCCGCCCTAGACCTGCTTGTACAACAGCAGTTGGACTGGCCTGGTGGGGTCCACACACCCGTTTACTGCACGGCGTATCTCTTCTGTTGCTTTTGCCCCAGGGATCCAAAATTTTGAAAGGATTTGATCCCCAAATAAATGATGGTAGCTTTCAATGAGCACTTAATTCACTTCCCTTTTTTTTTTTGTATTGATTGAAAGTAGACTAATGACGAATCAAAACTTCTGATCAACAGGAATCGGTCAGTAATTCCAGCTTGAGGGGCAGTTTGTTTGGTGTTTTAGTCATTTCATCAAGTGGAATTCATTTTAGGCTTTTGTAAAGAGTGGGAAATGCCCTCCCCGCTCCCAGCTCAGTGGGGCTCTCGTAGGCCCCTCAGTGTGGGGTCTGAGCGAGGCGTGATGGAGGGTGCATTTGTTCAGAACTCCAAGTTGTCTCTTTGGTTCTTATGTGCAAATGCCTGTCATTACATACACTTGAATTTTTGCATGACGTTAACTGATTATGGGAGTTCTTTGAGGTTACTAAAATTGGGTTATTTATGAAAATAAATCCTGCGTGCTACCAGTAGTCACGAGGGCGCGAATTCAGTACTGTCCTAAGAGCTGGCTGCCACCCAGTACCTAGCAGTGTTGTGACGCTTCGGCTGTGGATGACTTACGCAGACAACATCACTACAGGAGAATATGTTCACACTTTGAGATTAAAAATTTCATCTAAAAACGGAAATAATTTTGCCACTAAAAGATATTTCTAGAATGGCTTATACCCTTAAACAGAGGATATAAAACCTATTGAACTTTACCAATGGCCGTTATAAAATCCACTTCTTAGTCTGTTTGCTGGACAGAGAGAAAGAACCAAGTTCTGGAAACCTGACTTGGTATTCCGAGCCTGGCCACGCCTGAGTCCAGGAACCATTCATGGGCAATTACATGAAGCCAGTATTTTTTTTTTTTTTAACCTATTTGCAGTAGGCTTCTGTCACCATTTGAAAAAGTTAATACTAATGCCCTTCTCACAAGATGCTAGTACAGTACAAACTACACTTCTACATTTAAGAGCATTCGGTTGAATGAAAATGGCATCTGAAACGTATTAACATGAAATAGGTACTAAATAAATTAGTTGATGAACAAATTATTCTGGAGAGATAATCAGCTCTTATTGTTTTCATTAGTGTTTTATTTGGTTTGAAAGAAATGACATCCTGCCTTACAGTTTTTGAATAGTGCTTCAGAGTTTTCAAGATACTTACACAGCTATTATTTTACTTTGTCTACAAACACCTCTCCGGGTATTTCCCAGACTGTTGTCCATAGAGCCAAACAGAGAGAATGAAGTTTGAGAAGGTGTGTATGTAGGGAGAGGAATTTCATTCCAAAGTCAAAGAGAGATGATTATATATCCAAAAATATTGATTGGGTCCCTTCTAGTGTGGGTCCTGGGGCTACAGACAGGCACATCATTGGCTTCCTAGAAGGGAAAATGCGCAGACCTGGGAAATTAGATCCATTCCACCCAGAACTAGAGAGAGAGGTAGGCAACTGCCCTTCACCAACTTTGTCTACCTGGGAATGAACACATCAGAATCGGGTCGAATGGAAAGGGCAAGGGTTTGGATAAAAATCTTGAAGTCACCACTTAGTCTCCAGAGAACTTGGATCATAGGGCTTACTCAACCTTTCAAAGCCTCTAATGGGACCTCCCTGACAGGGTTGCTGGGAAGATTCAGGAAGATAATGTATATCATGTCATGTAACTGACACACCCAATGAGCTCAATGAAGGAAAGGAGTAGAAAATGAGGAGAACAGCCTGGCCGGTGTGGCTCAGTGGATTGAGCATCATCCAATGGACTGAGAGGTCCCGGTTCAATTCCCAGTCAGGGTACATGCCCGGGCTGTGGGCTCGGTACCCAGGAGGGGGCATGCAGGAGGCAGCCGATCAATGTTTCTCTCTCACATTGATGTTTCTATCTCTCTCTCCCTTCATCTCTCTAAAAAAATCAATAAAAACATATTTTTTTCAATAATTCTATTTTGTGTTACACAAGCAGTACTACAGCACTATATAGAAATCTATATAAATTTCATCCATAATCTCAACATCCTCCCAGAAAACCAACTTCCATTTGCCTAGGTCCTCCTTCTCCCCTTGACCGCCAGCACATGGGATATTTTGAGAAGTTATAATCAGTGTGGTTACTATTCCTGAACTTACCACTTTCTTCTCTGAGTAGAGCACAAAAAGCTTCCATGTCTACAAACCGGATTCGGTATAGCTGCAGAACATTATTTGGGCTTTATTTTTAAGCGCACACTTTCAATATTCATTGGTGAAAAGCAGAAAACGTGACACAGACAACGTGACACTTCTTGCACTCTGAGTCCTTAAAATAGGTCCTTGGGATTATCGACTTCTTTTTATTAGCATCTTTCAAGGACTTGATCATAAAATATTATTCGAATTCCTACTGAAGTCCTTTGGATAATGTATGGAGATGGAGGGAAAAGGTGCTCACTGTGGAGTGTGAAGTGGTTGACGGGGAGAGGACTGAGGCTTACCACGCCGTGTGAAGGGCTTGGAGCGGGGAAGACACACAGAGGCAGAGAGGGGGTGTGACGAGGCTGTGTGGGGGCAGGCTGGGGTTTGTGGGGAAGGTTCCAGCTCCTGCGGGATTAGAGAAAGGATGGTGGGTGGGAGGGATGAGAGTGTTTGTAGAGAGGGAGGATTGTGGGTCGCTGTGGGTGTGAGTGAGTGTGCGTGTGCAAGGTTGTTGTTTACGTGGAGTGTGAAGTGGCCACGTGGAGGGAGGACGGGGGTTTGGTGTGGAATGGGAATTGGTTCAAGGAGGGAGAACGGGACGTTACTGCGGCGTGCCACGGGGCTGGAGGGAGGTGGCCGGGGATCACGGTGGAGAATGAAGTGGCCGTTGGAGCGAGAGGATTGGGGCTCATCACGGAGTGGGAAGAGGTGTTGGATTAGGAGATCGCTGTTACTGAGGAGTTGGATTTTGTTTTAGGAGCTACTGCAGAGTATAAAAAGGTGCAGGGAAGACAGAGAGGGGGTATCGTGCATTGTGAAGGGATTGTGGGGTGAAGGGGTTGGACTGTTTGTGGACAGGGAGGGCTGGTGATGAAGGAGGAGTGTCAGACGGCCATGGAAGGGGAGACGGCGTTTACGGCGGAGTGTGGGAGTGTGTGTGGGAAGGGGCGGCATCATGCTTGATGTGGAATGTGACCTGGTTATGTGGTGGGAGTGTGGGTGACCTGGGAAGTGGGATGTGACTGGCAGGAGGAAGAAGTACTGAGGTTTCCGTGGTTCGTGGAATGAGAAGCTGTGGGGAGAAAGGGATGGTCTTCACTGAGACATGCTTGCAGGGGGAGGAGTGGGGTTTGTGCACAGCGTGAGGGTGTGAGCACGGGAGGAGTGTGAGTTACTCGTGGGAAGAGAAACTGAGAATGACTGTGGGTGTGAAGTAGCTGTGGGGACAGGGGACTGGGTGTCTAGGCGGTGTCAAGGGATTGTGGTGAGAGAGGTTTGGGGTGTACTCTGCAGTGTGAAGCACTATGGGACAGACACGGGTGGGTGTGCTGCGGAGTGGGAAGTAGTCCAGGGAGGTAAAGGTGGGATTACTATGGAGTGTGAAGTGTTTGTGGATGAGCAGCGATCATTGTTCACTGTGGTATGTGATGTGGTCCCGTGAAGGGAGAATCAGACTATACGGTAGGGTGTGAGTGGCTGTGAGGAGGGGCTGGCCTGGCTGTGGGGTGTGAGTGGGTGTGAGGAGGGGTTGGCCTGGCTGTGGGGTGTGAGTGGCTGTGAGGAGGGGCTGGCCTGGCTGTGGAGTGTGAGTGTGAAGTGGCTGTGAGGAGGGGCTGGCCTGGCTGTGGGGTGTGAGTGGCTGTGAGGAGGGGCTGGCCTGGCTGTGGGGTGTGAGTGGCTGTGAGGAGGGGCTGGCCTGGCTGTGGGGTGTGAGTGGCTGTGAGGAGGGGCTGGCCTGGCTGTGGGGTGTGAGTGGCTGTGAGGAGGGGCTGGCCTGGCTGTGGGGTGTGAGTGGCTGTGAGGAGGGGCTGGCCTGGCTGTGGGGTGTGAGTGGCTGTGAGGAGGGGTTGGCCTGGCTGTGGGGTGTGAGTGGCTGTGAGGAGGGGCTGGCCTGGCTGTGGAGTGTGAGTGTGAAGTGGCTGTGAGGAGGGGCTGGCCTGGCTGTGGGGTGTGAGTGGCTGTGAGGAGGGGCTGGCCTGGCTGTGGGGTGTGAAGTGGCTGTGAGGAGGGGCTGGCCTGGCTGTGGGGTGTGAGTGGGTGTGAGGAGGGGCTGGCCTGGCTGTGGGGTGTGAGTGGCTGTGAGGAGGGGCTGGCCTGGCTGTGGGGTGTGAGTGGCTGTGAGGAGGGGCTGGCCTGGCTGTGGGGTGTGAGTGGCTGTGAGGAGGGGCTGGCCTGGCTGTGGGGTGTGAGTGGCTGTGAGGAGGGGCTGGCCTGGCTGTGGGGTGTGAAGTGGCTGTGAGGAGGGGCTGGCCTGGCTGTGGGGTGTGAAGTGGCTGTGAGGAGGGGCTGGCCTGGCTGTGGGGTGTGAGTGGGTGTGAGGAGGGGCTGGCCTGGCTGTGGGGTGTGAGTGGCTGTGAGGAGGGGCTGGCCTGGCTGTGGGGTGTGAGTGGCTGTGAGGAGGGGCTGGCCTGGCTGTGGGGTGTGAGTGGCTGTGAGGAGGGGCTGGCCTGGCTGTGGGGTGTGAGTGGCTGTGAGGAGGGGCTGGCCTGGCTGTGGGGTGTGAGTGGCTGTGAGGAGGGGCTGGCCTGGCTGTGGGGTGTGAGTGGCTGTGAGGAGGGGCTGGCCTGGCTGTGGGGTGTGAGTGGGTGTGAGGAGGGGCTGGCCTGGCTGTGGGGTGTGAGTGGCTGTGAGGAGGGGCTGGCCTGGCTGTGGGGTGTGAGTGGCTGTGAGGAGGGGCTGGCCTGGCTGTGGGGTGTGAAGTGGCTGCTGTTGGAGAGAGAATGAGGCTGGAGTGGAGTGTGACGTGACTGTGTCCGTGGGAGGGCTGTGGCTTCCTCGCAGTCTGTCGAGGCCTTCTGTGTTATTTTTGGCCTGCTCTTCTGTTCTGTCTCTCAAACTCCTTCCCAACCTGACTGCACACGTCCCGCTGTGGGAGCCAACAGAACTGAGAGAGCTCTTCACCACCCATGCCCCCCTCTGTTCATTTCTCGTTCAGTCAATGTTATCTGAGCACCTACAAGGTGCCTGGCCCAGTCCTAGGACCGGGAAAACCAGTGTGAGGAAGACATAGGTTCTTCCGGCATGGAGCTCTGAGTCTGAAGCAAACAGGCCTGAGCACAGAGACGGCAGGTCAGTCTCCAGCCAGTCCGGACTCCAGAGTAGCGCAGCGCTCCGCCAGCTCTCCCCTCCCGCGCTCACTCTGACACTTGGCGCTCGAGGCAGACAAGCTTCTCTGCATAACGAACGTGAGCAGCTGTTTCTGTAGACTCCTGAGCAGAGCATGTGAGGAGTCACAGATCCAGGGCCCCTGACACGGATGAGCCCCGGTCCCCCATGCAATAACGTGGTTGAGACACAGATTCTGGAATGAGCTACATCTGGGCTCCATCCAATGAGTTCTAGAATGTGCTTGACATCTGTCATTTAGCCCATGTAAGTACTGCTCCACGCTGGGTGGTTCTCCAGAGTGTAAGTCTGTCCTTCCCAACACAGAATGCGTTCTCCCTGATGCAGGCTCTGTCAATCAGCTGTAGCCTGGAGGACATTGTGGGGACAGTGGGATGGGTTCATGAAGAAGGAGGCAAGGTTGAGGGACACAGACTGGGATCCTCGGCGGGGACAGCAGCTCCCGGTCACAGTGCCCTGATCATGACAGGGCAGCCTCTCTCGGCATGGGCCATGGTATGGCTGCGAATCTTTCCTGCAAGTGTAGCTTGAAATCTGTTTCTTCAGCCTCTTCATTGACTGTGGGAGCTAGCGATATCTCTTAATGGATCCCTTCCTTCTTAAAATAGCTACATTTAAGCATGTTGTTTACAGTAAACAAACACAACCACTACAAATCTAATGTACTTTGGAACTTTGGGTAAATCAACCTACCCTGGCCTATAGGGGCAAACCCAGCTAGGGGTGAAGGGCACAGACTCCGGAGTGAGACCACCTGGGTTTGAATCCTGGCTCTGACGTAAGCTGTGTGAGCTTGGATAAGTTATTTCTCCTCCTTGTGTTTCCATTTCCTCTTCCATGAACCGAGGATCATACTGCCTTCCTCATGGGTTTGCGGAGAGAATTAAATAGGCGAATTCATACAGGCACTTAGAAGTCACCTGTGACATGAAGCACTGAGAAAGATTAATTATAATTGTCACCCTCCCTGAGCCTCAGTTTTCTCTCTTCCAAAATGGAAGTGACATAATGTAACTCCTAAGGTTGTAGTGACAATTAGGCTTGTAAATGATGCATTTGATAATTCCTGGCTTCCTTTCTTGCTTCTTTCCTTCCTTTCTTGCTTCTTTCCTTCCTTCCTTCCTTCCTTCCTTCCTTCCTTCCTTCCTTCCTTCCTTCCTTCCTTCCAGAATAGACTAATAGACTAAGGAAGAAATGGTGTAGACCAGAACCTGAGGACCTATTCATCAATTTTGAGCTCTTTCCTCTCCTCTGAGCCATCTAGAATTAAAACTACGTCCCCCAGAAAGAATGCATTATCCAGGGAAGGACAGAAACTAAGACAAATTAAATTAGAAACTTTGTGAATTGATTAAGTGAAGTCTGCTTTAAAGAGTCAAGCACTTAATGTTTATTTTAGCTTCCACTGGGCAAAGAACTTTCAACAAGATTTTTTGTTGTTGTTTTGTTTTTAATGTCTGGCTTTTAAATGTCTTTAATGTGCCTTTTTTTTTTTTGTAGTGTTCATAGCTTTATCATCATCATCATCATCATCATCATCATCATTATTATTTTATACCTTGAATAACATCTTGTCATTAGGTAGAAGCTACTCATCTTTATTTTCAATAAATATGTTCCCCACAAAGGGATGTAAAGCCCTTGGACAGGAGCTTTTTCCTCGGGCAATTACTAGTAGAGAACCGCTCCGAAGCACCTACAATTTTGGAGAAAACAATTAAGACACTATAGATCAGCAAAATAGTCGACACGTGGTCCATTGACAGCTTTCTTTCCCTCTGTGTTCAGTTAGATTGGTTTCCATTGTGAGCCATGGAAAACCCAGCTCACCTTGCTGGGGGACCAGCCCAGGTGTGAATGGTAGATTCATCCACGGCTTGAAGCAGCCCTGCTCTGTTTTGTGTGCGTTGTATTCTAGAGCTAGTGGGTAAAGCCCTGCGTTCTCCCAGGTTTATCTCCAGCAGGGAGGGTAAATGTTCTCTTTCCTCACGATGCCCACAAAAGTATAGGGCCTGACTTTCAGTGGACGGAATCAGGTTGAATGACCAACCACGGGAGCCAGGACAATGCCATGTTTTGATGGTCACAGCCTGAGTCACATGTCCACCAGCTAGAGTATGTAGCTGGCCAGTGGGGAAGGGGGTGATACCATGATGGAAAATCAGGAAACCGTTACCTATGTAAGGGAGAAGGGATTCTAGATAACCCAGTGAAAGGAACCGTCCACCACGGTCATCCCAGATTATGTCCAGACCATCAACTGAAGGAAAGTGTAGGTCTTTCCATTATGTTAATGCATGTGCTGTTCTACACACCAGTCACTGAAGTTAGAATCCTGACATTTCAAAGTCACATTCAGGAAGGACGCATCACACAGGGTGGGGGAAGCGGGGCAGGCAATAAAATATCATCAAGAAAGAATTTTGATGTAATTTGGAAACGCAGACTTAATATTATGAGTATATGCCCGTTGAATAAAAACTCAAAGCCTATTTTTATAATAGAAAGTGTAACAGGAAAAGAAAGATAACATTGCCTTATGAGCTGAAGAAATGCTTGGCATATATGCAATAGCCAGTATATCACTGAGAGAAGCATGCTCACATCATGAAAGGCATGTCCCAGAATTTTAATAGTATGAGGTTATTATGAAAAAAAAATCACTTTTTATTGAGATATATTATTTTAGATTTGCTAATGAGTCACCATTTCAGAGAAGTCTACTCTGACTACCAAACTCATATCTACACCCTGCCAATTACCCTTCATAATTATTCCTTCAGACCCTGTACCGTTGGTTGTAATTATTTATTTTCCACCCTTTTGGTATCTGTCTTCCTCTCTAGACTAAATGCTCCATGAGCACAAAAGCTGTGTCTGTTTTGTCTTCACAGTATATCCAGTCCCTGGCATTTAAGGAGGAGCATTGTTTTAGTCAGGATAGGACAGTCTCTGCTGCGGTAACACGTAAATCTTGGAATCTCAGTGGCTTAGAAAAACAGAGGTCATTTCTCATTCATACCAAGTTTGTTTCCATTTGGACAGTTTTCCTTTGTCGTACAGCCATGTCACTTCGTATCTATGGCTTCCAGCGTGGCCAAGGCAGAGAATGAGAGGGACCAAGGAAGGTTTTCACTGATTCAGCTCACAAGTGACACGTTACTTCCACTCAAGTTCATTGGCCTAACACAGTCACATGACCCCAATGTAACAGCAAGGGAGGCTGGGAAATGTAGAAGACAGTGAATGGGTGGAGAGTATCTCCTGGCTCGAATACAATTCCCAACTTTTTTGGTTTCCATGAGGAGAAATTTATCTCTTTTTTTTTTTAAATAATTTTTTGTTTATTGATTTTAAAGAGAGAGGGAGGGAGGTAGAAACATCGATGAGAGAGAACATCAATTGGCCACCTCCTGCATGCCCCCCACAACCTGGGCATGTGCCCTGACTGGGAATCGAACTGGTGACTTCTTGGTGCATGGGTCAATGCTCAACCACTGAGCCACACCAGCCGGGCAGAGGAGAAATTTATCTTAAACTCTAAGGCCTCTCTCTACTCTCTGTCCTACCCTCCATTGGAAGGGAGAGTGACTTAGCTCCTGGGTGCATTTGGGAGAAGGAGCTAAGCTTCTTGGAACAATCCTTCTCTTTCTTTGCATTTTCTGGGGGTACATCTGACCTCAGAGAGCATGTATTCTGCACTGCTCCTCCTTGCTGCTAGTTCTGCTAAAGAAGGATTCCCCCAACACACAGAGGTGGGAGGCCCTGTGATGGCCCAGCAGTGCTTGAGAATGGACAAAAAAGTTAGTTTTATTCTGAGGGTTGGTGTTGGGAAAGCCGTTACTCAGTTCCCTTTAGAGCCTCAGTAGTGCTCATCCATCTGCCTAACCTCAACATCTTTCTTTCTCAATTGTTCTGAATTCAGGCAGAAAACAAGAGGGGCCTTGATGGACCCCGCAGCCTGACATCAGTTTGTTCCGTCCTGACAGGTGTTTGATAAACACTCAATGAGTGAGAGAACCTGCAGGACACCTGAGAGATGATCTAGCCCCCTTTGCCCTTACAGAAACCCAGACAGGCGATGTGAGTACGCAAAACCACCTGCTCAGACAGCTGATCGCCAAGTCACTGCTTCATCTAACACACATGCTGACGCCACGGGCCGCTAGAACATACAGCAGGATCCATTACATGGCGCATTCTCTCCACAATTTCACAGACCTTTCCCACAAGGAGCAGGAAGACTTTTTAAAAAGGATTAAAATTCTCTGAGTATATAACATACTTTCCTTTTCTTTGCCAGAAGGTGTGTGTGTTGGAGAGGGGAGGAAGGGAATTCTTCCCTCCCTCCCCCTGCTTCTACCACCAAAACCACTGAATACTTTTGAGTGAATCATTCCCAATCTGCACCGATAATCCTCGCAGCACTTTTCTTTCTGGACCATAAAAATGCAGCGGCTTGTTAATCATACAACTATTTAACCCAGTCCCTCCCTAGTCCTACAACTAAGCTCCAAGCCCATAACTTCTAATCTACCCACCCACACATATTGAAATGAGATTATTGTTCCCACAGAAAAGAACCCCGCAGTTGCACAAGTCCCAACTTTGTTCCAGAGAGTGATAAAAAGGACAAGGAAAGGGCCCGGAGTTGTTTGATAGGCTTCTAAGAAAGGCAGAGGAAGGATGAAAGATTACCCTCCTGGGTACACAGTGTGAAACAGTGTTCCTGCAAACATCCAGAGGGCTCCCACCCTCCACCTGGGTGCGCTCCCTAACCCTTTGATCTAGAGGCCATCACAAACTGCTGATAGTTAGAGGGATGGTCCAGGTGGATGCCCATATCTCTGCCCCACAAAGAATAGCAGCCAGGGTGGAAGACTAACCGTGAAAAGATGATTGAGGTGAGCGAGAGCCTGGGCTGAGGAGCTTGGCACAGCAGGAAGAGCAAAAAGCTTTGGGATCATGGAGGCATGGAGTATGCCATCGACTGGCTCGGAGACTCAAAAGCACAACTGCTAATGGAACCGATGTGCCAAGAACTATATTGGCCACTGCCGTTGTAACCATCTGTAGGACCTCACCGGCCCCTCTGTCACGTGCTTGAAGCTAGACCTTCCCCTTCTTTAAAACGAGGATGATACATTCTGCCGCATGTAATTGTTACAAGAAGAGGAGACCGTGCAGGGCTCATAACTGGCTCACAGTCCGCATGCAGCCAACAGGAATGATGGTTCTTCTTCACGCTTTGGGAGGGGCTAGTTGTAAGGTGTCCTGGAGAATGGGAGCCATGTATGGGAGGGCCAGACCCCGAGCTACAACTCTGGACAGAGTCGCAGCTAAGGAAAGTTTGGGGTCAGAAACCAGGGTTTGAGCTTCAATTCTCTGACCATCCTGCGAAGCCCAAGAGCCCCTGGATTGCAATGATGTATCACAGGGTATGCTGGAAGAGGACTGGGAGGGATGGGACCTCTGGGCTGG
The DNA here is from genome assembly GCA_030848825.1 of Tadarida brasiliensis. Lineage (NCBI taxonomy): Eukaryota > Metazoa > Chordata > Mammalia > Chiroptera > Molossidae > Tadarida > Tadarida brasiliensis. The sequence goes on from CM061272.1 coordinate 61,627,040, forward strand.
GAGACTGGAAGTAGGAGTCACAGATGAACTCGCTGGGAGGCTGCTGGAGGTTTGGAAGAAGACAGATGTACTTTGACTTTCCATCATTCCTTCTTAGAGAGGCAAACTTGAATGGGTAAACCAATCTGACCTCTGAATATGAAGTTCTAGAGAAAAAGAGGCAAGGCTCGTGTTCTCTGTGACTCTCTCCCTGATCCCTCACACAGCCACCAGCAAAGCCCGGATCCCTTGGGCGCCACTGCTCCATGCATGGCCCCTAATGTAGCCTGGAAACCCATTATTGAAATATCTATCTCCTCCAAAACGGGGAACTCCGTCACTGCTAGGGTGTGTTGTGTTTGTGTCGGTACTATGTGCCTTATGTCCTGACATACAAAGATATGTATGTATATACAGAAGTACACTTTAAAAAAAATTAGAATAATATATAAATTGTTTCTTACCATCCTTTTTGCTCTTGCAGTTTAGAGGTGTATCCCCATCTTTTTTGGCATTTTTAAAAATTTTAATTAATTTATTTTTGTTATAGATGTTTCTCCTTTTTCCCCCATTGACACCCTCTTCCCGTTCCCACCTCTCCCACCCCCCGATCCAGCATTGTTGTCTGTGTCCATTGGTTATGCTTATGTGCATAAGTTCTTTGGTTTGTCTCTTCCCTCCTCCTGCCCACTCCTCTGAAGTTTGTCAGTCTGAACCCTACTTTCATGTCTCTGGGTCTATTTTGTTCATTATATTCCACAAATAAGTGAGATCATGTGATACTTGTCTTTCTCTGACTGGCCTTTTTCGCTCAGCATAATACTCTCCAGGTCCCTCCATGTCATCTCAAAGGATAAGAGATCTTCCTTTCTTACAGCTGCATAGTATTCCATTGTGTATATCCCTATCTTTTTTAACGGTTGCAAATATTTCATCCAATAACTATACCATAATTAACATAAGCATTCTATACTGATGGCTATTTGTGATTTTGCCTGTTCCCCTTACTTTTTCACATAAATCACCCACAGTCTCTGTCTGCATCCCTGATGACAATCCTCAAAGTGGCCATCACACTGTGTGTAGTGAAGCAGTTAAGTGGTCAAGAGCAAAAGCTCTGGAGAACAAAAAATCACCACATCGACTAGCTGTGTGACTTTGGGGAGGATATGTAACTTCTCTGAGCCTCAGTTCCCTTACTTCAAACTGTAGCTGATAACAGTAAACAACTACTAAGGTTGTTGCAATGAGTAAGTGAATTAATATATGTAAAGCACACAGAACAGTGGCTGGCACACAGTTAGTGCTCTGTGAATGTGTACTGTTATTATTTGCATTTACATAGCAGTGTCCCACAGGACTGGGAGATGTGTGAGGGCAGTGGTCAGCCATGTATTCTAAAGCTGCACAGCTTGGCAGGGAGAAGGAGCTTTGTCCGTATTTGCTGAATAGTTAAGAAATGCAGGTGTGGAAATCAACCACCAACCTGGTTGTTGTCCAGTATTCCACGGGAAGTAGTTCATTCCTTTGGATTCAATCTCTAGCCCCAAATATATGTTGAAACTTACCGGTCCTATGCACTGTAGTTTAGAATAAGTATAGATGATGTTTTCTAGAGACGAGGATTGATAAGAGGAGGGAGAAAGACACCAGAGGGATGCAGGTGCCCTAGAGAAAGAGCCGAGCAGAGGGGAGGGTACAGGAATGGTTATAGCCAACCTGAAGACAAGTGTCAACTGCTCTCCAGTTCCGTCCAAGGTTGGTTCTGCACCTGTGAAATTACATTAGAGTCAGACTCCTATTCACTTAACTGTGGCTGATCATTCCCCCTTCCGTCAACAGAATACACTTGAAATGAGGAAGCAAACGAGAAAGGAAGCTAATGATTATTACTGAGTGCCGACTATACCACAAAGGCTTTTAAATAATGATCTTACTGGAATTTCACAGACATGCAGAGAAGTCGGTATTATTATCCCCTTCCTATAAATGAGAAAGCTGAGACACAATCACGTATGGCCATACAGCTAGGAAACACAGAGCCATGATTTAAACTCTGACCTATTTACTTCTCTGTTCCAATACTTCCTTCCTGTTTACGTAGAGCCCAAGTTATGCGCATTTCCAAGGAGCAAAAGCATTGCAAGTTTAGCATTCTGGCTTTCTACACCAGGCAGGAAAGGAGCGAGTACATCAGCTTTAAGTCCTATCCATAAAACTGCCAAGAAGCAATCAGTCGTTAGCCTTGGTTTCTGCCTGCGTACCATGGTTGAAGATGGGTAGAAGCAAAGGTGCCGTGACAGGTCAAAGTAAGCTCACCCTGTCTATACGTGGGAACTTGCAGCATCAGAGAACAGATCCCGTGGAAGGTTCCATAGTTGGAGGGGGTCCAGCACAGCTGAGTATCAGAGACAGTATTCCAAGTTTTACATAGATTTCCTCTCCGTCACCAGCTTCCATCGTGGTCTTAAGGAGAGGAAAAGGAAGAGAAACAGACTTCTGTTCTTAGTTTTCATTTTTGACTGTGTCAGATTGTGGTCCTCGTCAAAAAAAGGGCTGAAATGATTCAATGCCATCCCTATGAGGGTTTGGTCTTTTCTGGAGAAAAATGGAAATATATTTGGAATATATGTACTGCTGAGGCATATGAATCATTCATACCCTAGAGTAAAATCTTATATTTATTTTCACTGTTGCTTCCAAGGATCTCATAACACAATGTTCTCTTATTACTTCATGTGTTATTATCTCTTAATGGGGAAATAAAATAGAGACTAAAATTTATTTTCCCACCTACACAGATGGGAAGCCAAGGAACTAGGATTAAGTAATTTATCGAAGTATAGAAAAATAAAAGGCATTTTTCAAAAAGAAAGAGAAATCAACTCGTCCAGGGGCTTAGCATCATAATCCTCAGAGAGACCTCACTGTATGTCACATCTAACATTGCCATAATATTGCCGCCAACACAGGGATCCGCTCTAGCGTCTTCCTGGGCAGTGGCCATCCAAAGCCTGAGTCCACACTTCCGAAGAAGAGACAATGTTTTTCCTCTCAGTGGGATCCCATATTTCAAAGGAAATATTCCACATGAGCAGTGCAGATGCCTGGCAGGCCCTGAGCAAGCCTGGGAACGCTGGCCTCTATCCGCAAGGCCGTGTCGGTCCCCAGCGGTCACTGATCAGTGGCGTGGCTGAGCTGACAGCTTATTGAAGTACGACGGAATTTGATTCTTCAGTTGCAATTATGTATGTGGCTACTGCAAAAGCTGGGTCGAGACTTCACCCTCGCGCATCTTACACACTCTTCATCTTTCATTTTAACCTTTGTATTGGGTTCATAGGTACACCCCCAAAGTACTGAATAGGTACTGAAGCACTTCCAGTTTTATCCTGACGGTCACTCTGATGAAGATTATGATCCCTACTTTATAGAGGAGAAAGTTGAGGGCGAAGATTTGCCCCAGGGAGGGAAGCAGACCCAAGAAGCCGTTGGTGGTAAGTGTTACACTTAAGAATTACTGTAGGAATATTTAGAAACAGTAACTCCTGTTGATGGAGGGTGGCCTGTTGGAAGGGATGACTTCTGAGGTGAGCCTTGAGAATGAATGAAGGACAGGAAGGCGTTACAAAGGGAATATCATGAAGGAAAGGCAGGGGGCCTTGAAAGAAAACAGTGAATTGCAATACTTTTTTTCTTCAATGACAGTTGACATACAATATTATATTAGTTTCAGGTGTACAACATAGTGATTAGACATTTATGTAATTTATAAAGTGATCACCCCAATATGTTTAGTCCCCACCTGACATCCTACGTAGTTATTACAATATTATTGACTATATTCCCTATGCTGTACTTTACATCCCCGTGACTGTTTTTATAACTGGCCATTTGCACTTCTTAATCTCTTCACCTTGTTCACACATTCCCCCAGCCCTCCTCCCATCTGGCATCTATCAATCTGTGCTCTGTGTCTGTAAGTTTATTTCTGTTTTGTTTGTTTATTTTGTGTTTTAGGTTCCACATATAAGTGAAATCATATGGTATTTGTCTTTCTCTGTCTGACTTATTTCATTTAGCATAATACCCTCTAGGTCCATCCATGCTATTTCAAGTGGCAAAATGGGGGTGTTGGGAAGAGATAAACCAAAGAGCTTATATGCATATATGCACAACCAATGGACACAGACAATAGTTTGGGGAAAGCAGGAGGGGGTTGGGAGCAAGGAGGAGGGGGTCAATGGGGGATATCTGTAATGAAAAAATAAAATAAAATAAAATGCAGATGACTTTACCTCCCTGCTGCATCCCCCTCAAAAAAAAAAAAAAAGTGGCAAAATTTCATCCTGAGTAATAATCTATATATAAAGTAGCTCACCTGAATATCCAACCTGGCTTTCTTCACTATACCCTTATACAAAGCAGGTACCTGGTATATATTTATTGGTTGCCTTCTCTGAGATTCAGATGTTTGACTTCACAGTGCTTGCCCCTGAAGATGGGTCTCCAAACCAAGTATGGGATTAGCTCTTAAACCCTGCTTGATGTCGTGGTGATGGGAATGGCATCAGCTAATCCCCGAGCAGGCAGAGAGGGAGTTTATTTCAGGAGCCAGGCTTGGAAAGACAGAATGCTCAGGCCTTCCAGATCCCTTCATAATAAGTAGAGTATTTTCTTTTCCTTCAGTGATACCTGTAATAAATTTTGACTTAAGGCAGTAACTGGCTCCACTCACCGAATGGCAATCTGCTGTGAGTATCAACCCTCAGGGAACCATTCCTCTATTAAAAAGAATATTCTCATTTAAATAATTACACGTTGGCCTCTGAGTTAATGCAAATTGTGGGATGCTCACCCCGGACTTTTTCCGAGAACATATGAGACATTATTCATTATACTCAGTACTTTTTGCTTTAAGCTATTAACCCATTCTAAGCTTTAATGAGATCAGCTGTGGATCTAGAACATTCTGGGGAGATTGACACTGAGTCAAATGAGAGAAAGGCAGAATCAGAGTAACGTAGAAAGGTCTTAGGAACAGGCTTCTCTAGAGCTTTCAAATTTGTTTTTAATCATGGAAACCCTTTTCAGATAGCATCTGAAATCAACCCTGAGATAGGCATCTATCACTTGCATCCTTCTTGATAAAATATACCTACATTTTCTTTGAGAAAATACCCTTACTCCATGGGTATTGTGTGGGATAGACCCCAGCCTAAATCCTCTGCAGCTCCGCTAACATTCTAGCCTGAGGTCAAAGCTGCACAGGACAGGATCTCTGTGAAGGACAAAGAAATGCGCCCCGGAGGTAAATATTATTAACTTGCTGGATTAAGCTGTACTTGAATCCAATTGCCCCTGAACTTCTTAGTTATATAAATAAATATATTACCTTGTGTGCTTAAATTAGTTTCAGTGGGATTCTCTGTTGCTTACAATGGAAAACATTGTAAAAGAGTCCAAAACTCATCAATATAAAAAAGAAAAAGCCGGACCCCTCTGGTTGAAGTGAGGGCGAGAACCCGAAAAATCCCACTCACCTTTCCAAAAAGCTCTGTAGATGGACTCTCCTATCTAGTTCGGTTCTTTTATTTTACTCATGGACAAACCATTGTTCAAAGAAGAATGCTAGAAATATTGATATCACACTTGAAGGCATTCAAGTTTAAATAGGTGTCTGTGTTTTGTAAAGCTAGTTTTGTAAAATTAGACAGGATGAGTAGTTACTACTTAAATATTAGAAAAGATTTTATATCGGAAAATCACAATAATACAGGATATAAAATAACACTAAATAAACCATCAATAATTATGCCACAGGAACCCAACTAATGTAAACTTGTCTTATAATATCCATAAAAAGCATTCACAATTATTGCCTTACGGATACTTGGTCATCCTTCAAAATTATATCATCGTTTGTATAATTTGTTTGCTACCCTGACTATAAACTTGCCAGAGAAATTTTTGGTATGTTCTGGTAAAAAGGCACTTTTCCTTGGGAGCTGGCTTTATATTATACCATTTATCTTACCTCTTTAATTCAACAAGTTGTACACAAGTTCATGATATGTTGCAAGTCAGTGTTCCCTCTGAAGGGCACCCCTGTGGCGGGATATATCCTTATGGCAAAATAAAAGAAATGCAACACGCAGATCAAAACTTGGCAGCACAGTGTAAAAGGCACATGGTAGACCATTGTGCCAGCGTAGACTGGTAAAATCTCATGCTCTCTGAAGGTTGTGAGACTTGCAAAGTTCACAAGTCAAAGAGACAAGAAAGCGGAATCTGGTTTGAATACATAATGAATAAGTGAGTCATTGCTTCTGAGTTTAAATAAAGGTATCTATTTAGTGGGGCTGATTCCACAAACCACACGCTGCCTCGTTTCTATCCCATGAGTGTGGGGGGGTGGGAATCTAGTGGTTAGATAAGCAGATTCTGAACCAAAATTTGAAAAAACAGCATTTCCTTCTGTCTCTTATCAAAAGATGAATCATTACATGACCCCTTTCTGATGTTGAAGAAGTGTTTTATAGAAATGGGCGTGATTAAGGGCTTAGAACTCAACTCTTTAAAAAAACTTTTTTATCCTTCTGTTTGATGGAAAGAAAGTAGTACTAGTAATAGTCACACTGTTTAATGGCTACGAGTTTAACTTTGGTGGCCTTTTCTTTTATTATTGTTTGTCCCTTGCTCTCTCATCCAGTATCTTTGAGTAAAGGAGCATTTTATTTTATTTTATTTTATTTTATTTTATTTTATTTTATTTTTTTCCTCACCCGAGGACATTTTTTCATTTTTTGTTCAGATAGAGTGGGAGGGAGAGAGAGAGAGAGAAACATCGACGTGAAAGGGACACATCGAGTGGCTGCCACCCGCACGACCAACCAGGGCCGGGGACAAACTGCAACCGAGGTACATGCCCTTAGCGGGAACCGAACCCGGGTCTCTCTGGACCACAGGCCGACGCTCTAACCGCTGAGCCAAACCGGCCAGGGCGTAAAGGAGCATTTTAAAAACGTTATGTTCTGTTAGGGGCAAAGTTGCTGAATTTTTTGAGAAACACTCAAGAGGCTGGGAGTTGGTATATGCAAATGGTTTATTCATGAAAATCCAAGGAAATTATTTTTTTCCATACACAGAGTAATTTTGCTACTCAAACTTTTTCATCTTATTTGAGCTGTCTTGGGTCAGTGAAACCTATCGATGATAACTAGTTATTACGAGCCTCGTGGGGTTATTAGAAATGCCGGGGGCGGGGGGAGGGTTAGTAAAATTTGAAATCGTGCAGTATTGCCGAGACCAGAGGAAGAGAGACGTGGTGGGACCTGAATCCCACAACAGTACGCTGCAGGGATGATTGCCTGAATTCTCACCTGCTTCTGCCACTGACCAGTTACGTGAACTTGGGCAAATCACTCATCTTTCCTCAGCTGACTTCCTCAGTTTCCTCATCTGTAAAGTGGGGCTATGTGTAGTCCTCACTTAATAGGGTTGTTGCAAAGATTCAATGGGTTAACTGATATTTGAGGCTCTCAGGATGATTCCTAGCATATGGTAAACACTCAGCGTTACTCTTTATTAACACATATGGCTAGTGAAACTGACTTGAGTGAGCAGTTTGAACCCGGAATGGCTTCCCCTTGAGAAAAACTGATGCAGAAAAACTTGCTCTCAACAGCCAGGTAAATGTGAGGCTGGCCCTTCAGGTCAGCCTGGACTCCAACCATGTGGAGGCAGAATGCTGAAGTTCTCCCCAGATGTCTGCCCCATCCTGGGCAGGGTTTTTATAACCTTCTCCCCTGGAGTGCACGCAGAGCACTGTGTATAATAGGGCACCACTCCTGTGATTAGGTCACTAACCAGCTGACTTTGAGTAAACCAAGAGGAAGGTTGTCTATGTGAGCCTGGTCGAATCAGGTGAGCCCTTAGAAGAGTCTGGGTCCTTTCTGAAGTTAGGTCGAATTAAAGTAGGAGAGGGCTTTGGAAAGGAGCTCCCTGACAGAGAACTGAAGTGGTCTCTAGGAACAGGCAATGATCCCTGGACCACGGCCAGCAGCAGAAGGGAGGCCGTGGTCCTGCACCACACGGGACTGAATCCTGTCAGCAAGTAGGTGAGCTTGAATGGGACCCTCAACCCAGAGGAGACCACAGCCCAAGCTGGCACTTTGATTTCACCCTGGCAATACACTGAGCAGAGAGTCCAGTCGAGCTCTGTCTGGACTCTTAACCTACAGAATGGTGACATAATAAATTGATGTCATTTTGAGCCACTACATTTGTGGTAACTTGATACACAGCAATAGAAAAGTGATGTACTGTTAATGATCTAAAGTGGTACCTCATCTGTTTGGCCCATAAGAGGCTTGGAGGCCAGACAGTAAAAATATATAGTCACCATTCTGCTTCCCATCTGCCCCTTTAATAGAAGCATAATTCAAGGGCTCACGTGGCACCAAAGCACAGCTCTGTCGATTCTCAGGGACTGGCCTGCTGCAGGTGGGCTGCTATCAACCCCCAAATGGCGCCAGCACCCTCAGTACGGTCCTCAGAAAACGCTTCCTCTAAAACTTCATCATTTCTTAGGCTTCTATTTGATAGAAATGTGAAGAAACGTTCCCTAACCACTCAGTCTGACGTTGGCCACCTCCCAGAGATGCCCCTGACATCACCGTTTACTTTCTCTATCGCACTGATCTATGATTATCTTGTTTGCTCACCCACTGGCCTGCTGTCATACCCTCTGATTAGACAGCAACAACATGAAGACCAGGGCCTTCTCTGTCGTCCTTGCTCTTAGGTCTCCAGCGCCTGTGCAGACGGCTGGCACCTAGGGGAAGTCCTACGGAGAAGTGCATCCGGTGCCACACGACCACACACGACACTATCATGCAGCCACGTGCCAGGAATTCACACACAGCTCCATTGAAAGGTTTCCATAGCACTTTGTCCGTATTCTTGTTCTAACATTTTGCCACCATAAGATCTTGAAGGACAGACCACATCTTCTTACCTTTGTGCTCTAGTGCTAATCACAGGGACCAGGTGTGGCAGATGTTCAATAAATGTTCGTGGAATATAATGGAATTAAAATGAATGAGTAAGCTATAAAAATCAAATCGTGCTCACTCTGGCTGGTGTGGCTCAGTTGGTGGGCACCATCCCATGAATCTGGGGCTTGCAGGTTCGATTCCCGGTCAGGGCACAGGCTCAGGTTTCGGGCTTGATCCCCAGTGGGGGGCAGGCAGGAGGCAGCTGATTGATGCTTAATTCTCACATAGACGTTTCTCTCTCTCCCTCTTCCTTCCCCTTTTGATAAAAAAAAAAATTCCCAGCTTTCCTTTCCCACCTCCCTTGCCTGAGGGTTTGACCTTGCCTTTTGTAGGACCCCTTTAAAAAATCAAATTATCCTCAATATAACTATAGAGATATAGATACAGATAGATGTAGTCATATAAATATATAGACATTAATTAGGCCAAAATGGAATTCTTTTTTATTTTATGAGCTACAGAAATTCTTCGCTTTTTCCCTAACTCCTCAGACTTTTCCAAGAGTCTTCCCGTATTCACCTCCTTTCACCAGCCTCCCCCATAACTAATGCCCCAAGACCTTACCAAATGGTCTGTCCCTCTGACGCTCAGCCAGCCTGAGCTCAGACCAGCTCCAATGGGAGGACGGCGCATATTCGCAGGCCCCGCCTACCCATCCCGGAGGACTTCACAATGGGCGCTCTCCCGTGCCCAGAGCTGTTCTGCCCACAGTGCCTCCTGCAGCCTCCCATCCTGTTTGCGATGCCTCAGAAATGTCTGCACCCGGCCACAGCTGTCCTTCCCTCGCTCCCCAATATTGCACCTCTCCTTTCGGGCAAACTTCCTGTCCTTTGCATGTAGACAAACCTGCAGATAATAATCACCATCCACCAGGCTTGAGTCTCTCCTACTCTTCACCTTGTTTCCTTAAAGACTCTCAGGCAACCCATTTTCCAGGAGGATCGTAGATGAACTGCAACCCCGAGGATGGAGTACTAGAGTCTCTTCCTCCAGGCTCCACAGCCCCTGTTCTTACCTCCTTCATAACATTTATCTCATCGTGCTGTCTAATCACTGGTGCGTAGCTGAGTTCCTTCCTCACGTTCTAGAAGGAGACTATTTGGTGCCATCAGGCCCGATCTTAGAAGAAAGAAAGGAGCAGCAAAGCTTGGGTGGGGACAGAAAAGGTCAGTGAGTGGAAAAAGGCAGCAGGTGTAGCAGCGTGAACTCCGCTGGAACATCGACATCTTAGGGAAGGGTCTAAATGTATAGATCCTTAGTGTGAGTGTATTTCCGTGGCAATGCATAAATGCTCATTCTTGGAACCACTTTGACTTAAGACAAAACAGAAAGGAGTTTCAGGTGGCGGGTGACCATAAAAGAGTGAGTCCCTTCCTCAAGGAAGAACTTAGAACTTCCATAGATCCCAAGGTTGAGAGCAGAGCCAAGCTTGCCCGACTCTCTCAGGGACGAGGCCAGGGCTAACCACCCATCAGAGGAATGCCTGGCAAGTTACAGACACACAAACAGTAAGGGCTTAACTGTCGGGGTGTCCTGTACACTTTCTCCTCCCATTTGAAATATATTGACTTCGCTGTTTGTTTAGATAGACACGTAGGAAGCAGCTGACATCTGAACTAACAGGAAAACCGTGGTTGACAGGTGGTAACAGCGATCGAGAGGTCCATTCCACGTCCAGGGCCCAGAATGTATCCTCTTTGTCCCAGTCACCTCTCTGCCCTCCAGCCCGGTACTGCCTGCTGAGGAAGACTTAACGCGAACGAGCAGGTGGCTTCACGGCTCTCTCATTTGGGTAACGAATTAGAACCTTTACCTAGAGCCGAGCCCAAGGACGCTTCCAGCTGCTACAGACTGGAAACCGACAGACAGCAACATATATGTGCGTGCATGTGTGTCTGGAGAGGGAGGCTGAAATGCCTTTGTAATAATTATGCATTCCTAGCTGTTTCCTTTCTCTTTTTCTTTTGCCTTTCTTTTTGTAAACTGTAACAGTTTCTCGGTTCACTTGCTTCCTTTATGAGGCGAAGAAAAAAAGTCAAGCCTACCTTTCGGCAATCAGCTACCTCTTCAAGCAATTAGCTTTATACACAATTTCGAAGGAACTGCTCAGGTGCCTTTTCTGTGGGAAAAGATTAGAAGGAGATAGCCAAAGGGTAATGTAGGGAGAGGCCCCTGGGCACCCTCCGGAGCTCAGAGGAGGTTAATGAGTTGCATTCTGGAAACAAAGAGAACTTTGACAACAGAGAGCCTGACAGTTTTCATAAAGCAGGAAACGTGGCCGTTATCAACCCAGAGCTGGGTGTGCAAACATAATCTATATGTTTATGTACCTTCCCCAAGCTTGTGGACATTGTTTAAATGGGCGGGGAAGAAAGTGCAAGAAGGAAATTATCTTCCTTTTGGCAAGACACACGCAGAGCCTCAGTGCAGGCCCTGCGTCTTTTGTCTCAAGGAACAAGGGTCTCCTCCCTGTATTGGGTGTCTCAGAGAGTTCAAAAGACAACATGACCGCCATCAGCATCATTCATTCAACGGCCATGTATTGGACACTGATTACAGGACAGTCTGCACTAGGTACCAGGTTACAACAGTGAGCAGAATGTCAGTGTCCTTTCCTTCCTTCCCAGGGTTCCAGGTCCAGTTATTACTGGCGTTCAACTTGTCATCGTCATCACTATCACCATTACTACCATCCCTCTTCTTTTAGGGCAGTGTGGAAAACGAGTGTGCTTATGAAACATCGAGGGATAAAATATATATGGATAAGGTGTTAAAAACACACAAAAGAGTGAAAAATAATCACCTGGGGATTTCATTAAAATGCAGATTTCCAGGTACATTGCCATGATATGAATTAACCCTTCTTGAGATGGACCCAGGACTCAACGTTTTCAAAATAATCCGTAGGATTCTGATGTAGACAGTTCATGGCTCATATTTTGAAAATATAGTCTTATGTTACAGCAATGTATACATTTTTGTCACATTTGTTTTATTTTGAATGTCAACAGCCCGACATAGTAGACAGAATGGGGGTTACTCCCAATTTATTGATGAGGAACATGAATGCGTAAACATGTCCCTTTCACCTAGTGTCATAACTGGCATCTGATTTGTTCAAGCTCTGTGTTAGAAGTTGTAGAGAAGAATGAGATGCTCAATGAGTTTGCATTAGAAGGATGGCGAAGACAAGCACACAAATATGCCAGGTGCTTTCTATGCTATACTATCAGTAATTTATTCTGATATATATCAGTATGTACCTGCATATAAATGTATTATGTTCACTTGATTCTGTACCCTGAGGCTGATAAATTCATTCATTCACTCATTTGCTCATTCATGTTACCTAATATTTATTGAGCACTTATTATGTGCCTGACATTGCTCTAGGTGTTGGGGGTACAGTAGTCAATAAAATACACAAAAACATCTGCCTCCATGAAATTGACATACTATAGAGGAAACAGAGATTAGGAAACCACACCAAGGTGTAACTCATTCATATTTTAAGGGACCTATCTAGGAACAGGCTGTGTGATTGATTGGATACTAATGGAAAATAAATATTTATCTGAGTGGAAGAATTCTGCCTGAGACTTGCTTTCTTTAAAATGTTCCTCTCAGAAGTGAGATTGCTGGGGGCAGACTCATGGCCCCCCAGCTCCCTGTAATTGTCATAGGCCATTCTTTACCAAAATAATCTGAAAGTTGTGAGCAGCCAAACTGACATACCAATTTGTAACAGAATGTCTCGCTTAATCTTTTACAGTAATTCTGTGGTGTAGATAATATTATCTCCACTGTAAAGATTAGGTATTTGAGGCTTAAAGAAGTCATTAACGTCCTGGGGTTCAGTTATTAGGTATTGAGTAGCCGAGCCAGGATTTAAACCGGTTTGTTTCCAAAGCCTGCACTATTTTGACTTTCCCATCCTGGTCTAAAGATCCTGGTATCACGGATTTTATATAAGCCCACCTCTCAACACTTTCCAAAGCCTTCCGTTTCAGGTGGTCATTCTGTTTCACACAGCAAGCATTCATCGTATCTTTTGCCCCCTGTCCCAACTTCTGTCCATAGAGATGTAATTTAAGGTTCCCTTTCCAAATAATTTTCCAGGACCAATTTTAACTGGTGATGATTGTGATCACTTTTTAGTCTGTATTAGATCTTTTCTCCCCCAGGTAACTAACTAAATATTTCCTTGAAATTAAGAAATATTTTTCCTACTCTTTTTTTAATGCCCACAGTATGTAGCATGATATAATGCATACAGAAGGCACATAATTTTTTTAATTATGTGTACATTATAACTGTACCACTTAGAATACAGTGCCTGGTACATAATAGGTACTCCACACGTATTTGCATTTGTAGATAGGCTCTGGTTAATACAATGGATGTCTCTTTCTATTTTGATGATCAGAAACAGGAAATCAATGAGAATTCAATTTTTCGTTTACGACACTTTGATTCCAAATAGCTATTATTTACTTATTTGTTCTAATATAAGGCTTAGAGGTCTTGGAACAAGAGGTTCATTTTCAATATATAATGTTTGCGTCTAGAAATCTGAGTCAGCAGTGAGGTTATCTCAGACCAAGCTGGGGAAATATTTGTGGAGGGAGGTCCTGGAGAGAGTGAACAGGACTGACATGGAATACAGAATGTGGGAAAGGGAAAGGGTGCATGGGGCTAGGTCTTTACATACCAGGTGTCTCCTTTATATTATTAACACGTCAGAGGACGAAGTGGTGGGAGAACCATACCTTAAGCTAAAGGGAGGTGTTTCGGTAACTTTCTATTCACTTCTCAACAATTAATTCACTCAATGCCATTTGATGGCAATTAAAGCAGACAGGTTTGGCAAATTGATTGATTACATATAAATGTAATAGAATCATAGCATTTAATATATATATTTATATATGTGTGTGTGTATAGATATATAGGCCTTGTTTTCCAAGTCCAGTACTAAAATGAACAGGTCGACAGGGGAGTTTCTTAATTTATACATTTTTTAAATTAATGTTTTATAGTGCAATACAAATTCATCACATTTAGTTATATGTATTTGAAAAGAATAAAATTATCTGAAATTTGGACTGTTGCCGATATGGGAAATATGTTCATTCTGTGAACAAACATCTACAATATAATCATACACACACAAAAATTGAGCTTTATGTAGACTATGGGATAAAAAAAAAATTGTACCAGTAAAAAACTTAAGAAAAAATTGTTTATGTGAAACACACCCATGTACATACACACACATGTAACATGCGTGTTGAACTCCTAGAAGCAGTGGTCTCATGATGAAGGCATTTCTGGCTGAGTTTGTTTGTCTCTCTGAGATTTAGTTCTCTCCTCTCTAAACATGAGGATAATCATAATTGTCCCCACCTCAAGGAGATGTCAGGATTAAATGAGATGGTAAAGATGAAAATGCCTAGCTTATGGGCGACATGCCATGGACGTTATTTACCTCCTGACTCTGATCTTGCCTCTGTTCCTATATATAATGAATCTAGCCTTATGCTATTACCTTTGGAGGAGCCGTAATAAGTCGATAAATCATACCTTCTCTCAAGGACAAATTTGTTGGGGGAAAAAAATTGTTAGCAAACAGATTAGAGAACTTCAGAAGAGATGATACAGCCAAAGCTTCACTGATGTGCTCCATGCTTTCTGTGTAGACAGCTGAGGTTGGGAACTTTAAAATGTGCTGGTTGAGGTTTCCTCAAGGTTTATCCTACTAGAGTATGGCCAGCAAGTATTAGAGACAGGTCTCCAATGAGCCAGAAACATCAGAATCCAGGTCATTGTGACACTAAAGAGGTGCCCTGAATGCAGAAAGTTCCCAAGGAGCAATGATGGGCAGCAAGGATGCAGAAAGAAGGACCAGGCACATGCTAGAGCCAGGTTGTGATATTCAGGTGAGAGGAACAGAAAGGTACACCAGCAGGAAAGGAATCTTCCATCGAAGCCCAAGCTCTGTGACCCACCCAAGTCCTGAAGTTCATGGATGCTTCCCTACAGCTCTCAGCACAGCCAGGTGCCCAGCAGCGCAGGTGAGGAGCACCATGCATTCCTCGCCTTGATGGCGTGGGCAGTGATGTTCTCATCTAGAAGAGCAAGCTCTGGAGCAGCAGCCAGAGGCTCGGAGTTGAGTCCCCCTTCCACTTAACACCTCCATACTTTGGGCAGATAAATTTCTTCAGGGCCCTCACCTGTAAAGTGATGCTGATATTTGCTGCATTTCATAGGTCATGTGAGATCCCAAAGACATAGAGTTATGAAGCAGCATCAGTTAGTGGTCAAGGGTACAGAACGCCTGGATCCGAATCCCAGCGCCACCGTATAGCACGTGGTATTGAGTGTAGTTGGTCTTCAGAGTCTTCAACCAGAAAATGGGATAATGAGGCGCCTTTCTCACAGAGCTATTGTGAGGAGTGCTATCAGCAATACATGCAGAGTGCTTACAACAAAGCTGGACACACAGTGCATGTTCAATAAATGTAATGTGAATTACAATTCTTAATGAGAACATGGTTTTTGAACAGGTGATGTGAGACACACAAAAAACTTGGCTTCAGGATCAGCCCGAGTTAAGCTCTGATTGAAACTCCACCATTACGAGCTGGATGATTTGAAGGAAATTACTTAACTCCCCTTAATATCAATTTTTAATTTTGAACACTGAGCATGATAACTCACTGTTAAAGCATTCGTATGAAGATTTGAAATAGCCTATATCAAGCAAATTGAGCATAGTATATTTTCAATAAATGATAGCTATTATGTCTAATTATCGGGTGGCAGACACATCCAGAAGGTATTGCTATGAAATTAATAGTACTGTCAAGTTCTTTTCTGATCAAGAACTGACTTCTCAGATGCCAAGAATGAGAAACTCTTGAGTTAATTTGGATGAGGTGGGCCAGAGCTGCTAGGAAAGAGGAGATTCTCAGTTTAAGCAAGGACATGCATTTCCTCCTTTACAGAAAACCTGATCAGAACAGACTGATTCACACAGCTCCTCTAGCCCCAGTGGTTTGCATTTAGAGTGGCACTTTGCCCAGCCCTCTCTCCTCTCTGGCCCCACGTGTACCGGTGAGAAGAACATCAAAATGTCCTGGGAGAGAAATGCCACAGGTAGCCTGAGGACATGAGCTCTGTGTCCTGCAGGCCTCAGACCTCAACAATGCTGCCACTGTCCTTCCCAGAAAGGCTGGAATGTGGATGAGGGCCAGCTGGACCCAAGTGCCACCAAGCAGACCAAAGGGTTGCAAATGGGCCAGGAGGAAGGCTGGACGATGGGTCTTTGAGAATGAGGCAGGCCGTGTGCTCTCACAGAGCTCTTCAAAGTGCTGGACTCTTCCCAACTCCAAGTGTGCCAAATCCCCAAAGGAGCAAGCAGCACACATCTAATTCCCCGTAGGGAGTCCTGGTTCAGAGGATGCACGGAGAAGAAAACAGACCCGGTGAGGTTTACGTTTCCTGTACGTGGCAGGTGCTCTATATAGTGACCCCATTCGGTCCCTACAACACCTGTGTCACGTTTCAATCATTGTCCCATTATACACAGCCTGATACACTGCAAATCTTCCACACATATTAGCTATTATTATTGTTATTGTCAGCATTCTTATTGCAGATGCAGAGAATAAGGCTCGTGGCAGTGAAATCACTTGTCCATGATTATGGTTGTTAGTGACAAAGCTGGGACTCAAACCTGAATGTCTGTCTCTAAAGCATGTGTACTTGGGTCAAAGCCTACACCCAGTATGGCTGATTAGGTACCTTCCCTGCACCAGGGCCCATATTGGGTGCCATGGCAGAGACAGGAAATACCCACCTCCCAAAATCTTAGAGTCTAGTACACTGTTTTTCAAACTATGAGTCTTGGCATGCAGTAGTTCATGAAACCACATCGAGGTCATCACAGATGCATTTTTAAAAGAATAAAATGTAAATGCATAAAATAGAATTGAAATAAACAATGCATCTTCTATAATTCAACTAAGTGTTTAATGAAACTTTTAATCGTGTCCAAAAGCATGTATATGTATACACTGGATCATGATATATAAAATACATTTTCTAAAGATCATGGTCAAAAGTGTTTGAAAGCCATGATTTCGTAAGTATGCAAGCAGCAGACACACAGATTTGCTAAGTCTCCTCATTGGTCTCCTTGGGACTGCATGGTGCCCTGTAGTGTGTCCAGTGGATGGAGAGGGATCATAATGGCCACACCAAAGTAAGGAGCTCACAGGCTAGGACTTCAGGTCAGATGTCTAAAATCCACTGTGAATCTCAATATACTGAATTCAGTAGCATGACATGAATTGAATTTTGAATCGTTGGGATCAATCCAATTATTTTCCATTCAACATTCAACTAACATTTCCATAACCCCTCTGGGTACTTAGTCACTGTCCTAGGCCCTGAAAACAAGGGCTTCGAAAGATAGATCCACTGTTGTTCTGACCCTGCAGAGCTCACAGGCCCTCCGCAAACATGTGCTGAACACCTTCTGCGTACGAGGACCTGAGCCAGGAGCTAGGAAGATCAGAGCCAGGCCAAGCCAGGTTGAAGCCTGAGGCAAAAGGAATTTTAATATAAATTTTAATGGCTAATTTTTTTCCAGAACACTAAAATGATTGAAAAATCAAAATGTAGAAGTATGAAAACTCCGCACATTATTTTAAGTTTTAAATATTTTATTGATATCCCAAACTGAATTTATCATGATTTTACTTTCCTGGTTTTACTGGAAGCAAACTCATCAATACTATTTCAAAATTTATTTATTGCTTATCTCATTTTTAACTGGGGGAATTGCCATGCATGACAATTTCTCTTGACCAAGTGATGATCTTCAAAATTCTTCAATTAACTCATTTACTGATCCAACTTTAGTTAAAATGTTGGTATTATGTTCACCATGGAATTTTGTACAATTTTGATTTTTTTTTTTTTGGTAAAGTAGTGCAATAAAATATTATTTATATTGATTTTTTTTTTTGTCTACTCTCTGCCCATCAAATTTTGCACCCAGGCAAGTGCCTCCCTTGGCCCACCCTAGTCCTAAGGGATATATACATGAAATAGGATGGAAACCTTCTTCAGCTTTTATAATCCAATGGAAGATTCAAAACAGTAGACATACCAGCTTTCACTTCTTTCTTTAGGGTGACAATGTTCTCCTAAAGTGGCCCCTCTCCCACAGTGAATAGCCACACTGAATGAAACCCACACGTGGTATCCACGTCTCTTGCATATTCCATCTTATCTCTTCATTCAACAAATATTTATTAAGCACCTATTGTGGGTCAGCCTCAGAAGTCTCATTTTTTACAGAAAATATAAAATGTTTTTAAGCATCCATGCACAAGTCTATTTGACTCTGAATTTCTCTGAAGAGACTCCTAAGAAGGAAACAGTACTAATGCATGAAGCAATATCCTCAAAGATAAAACTATATATAACTCACATCTGTATCCTGGTTTACAGGTTACAGACTGCTTTTGTGTGCATTATTTCATTCCTTGTGTGCTATTCATCCTTCAGGATGTCTCAGGAGATCAGTAAAATTAAAATAACACTAATTTAAAATACTCTAATGAAAGAATCCCAAATGGTAAGAATTAGCAATAGATAAACTCTAATTGTTGTCCCACTGAGAAAGAGAGTTGGAAGAAAAAAAATAGGTCATACATAATGCTTTCCCTGATTAAGAAAGGAATATAAAAACCTTCAGCCTTGCCGCTAACCACTTGTGTGATGTCAGGTTAAGTTATTAAACTCTGTGTTTCAGTTTCCTTACCAATAAAGTGAGTGTTCAATCACATGTCTATTCATCTCACAGAGAAATCGTAGAAATCGATGTTGAGTTCCCTGAAGTATAGATTGTTGATCTTTTCATCTCTGCAGCCCTCGTGCCTATCACAGGTCATAGTATGTGGAGGTCACCCAGAATGTATGTTAGATGGTTGGATGGACGGATGGACGGACGGACGGACGGATGGACGGATGGATGGATGGATGGACGGATGGACAGACGGACGGACGGATGGACGGATGGACACAAATAACTAATTGCACTGGCTTACTCTACCACTGGCTCTTTAAATAGATTTGTACAATCTTCCCATCACATGAAGCTAGTTCTGGGTACTATACTATCCTATCTATGATATTTTCCCAGGGCCTTTGCACTTGCTGTGGCTCATCGACCAAAATGTTACCTCCCTTGTTTCTACTTGCCATTTGAATCACAGCTCAGATGCGTTCTCCTCAGATGAGTCTTCCCTGATTATCCCTCAGTTTTGCCCTCCCAGGACTGTTTAACCAATCATCCAGTTCTATTCTCTTCAGCACTTGTACCACTCTGAGTGATCTTATAAATTTTTGTTAATTTCCATATATGTTATTGGTTTTCCCCTTGAATATAAGCTCCATTAAGGCAGTGAATTAGTGTCTCTTAGTCACTATTGAACTCTCAGAAAAACATTTCTGGGAAGGAAGTTTCTGGGGTTCCCAAGGCAAGGTGGTAAGGAGCCTCACGGCTTCTGCCTGTGCTTCTTAGAATATATGCTCTCAGGGTATTT
Source organism: Tadarida brasiliensis (assembly GCA_030848825.1). NCBI lineage: Eukaryota > Metazoa > Chordata > Mammalia > Chiroptera > Molossidae > Tadarida > Tadarida brasiliensis. Next base: position 61,646,697 of record CM061272.1, read on the forward strand.
TTCTCAGAATGCTGTCTCTCAAATCCCAGCCACCATGCTGTCAGGAAGTCTAAGCCAACCTAGGGGAGTAGATGCAAGTAGAAATAAAGACCCAGCTATTTCTGCACAACAGCAGACGTGAGAATAAAGCCGTATTGAACTTGCCTGCCCAGCCCATCCACAAGCGGAACACCACTGCATGACCTCAGTCAGTGCTGCTTGGAGCAGAAGAAGCAGCTGCACTCTCCTGAATTCCAGATGCACAAAATAGATATGATGAAGCGGCTACTTTTTAAGCCTCTGAGATTTGGAGATCATTAGAACATAGTTATAGGGCCAGGTGCACCAGAGAAATACCAGGACCTTTCTACTTGACCCGAGGCATTAATACACATGCACCAGACTGTCGTAGTGGCTGCACAGATTCTGTCTTGGTCTGCATGGAAGGAGGCAACGGAGATTCTATCACCCCTAACAGCCCTGGTGAATGAGTCCAGGCTTACATGATGGCTTTCCAGGGTTGAAGTAATGCCACTGACCCCTTCAGTCAAAGTGAAGGACACATTTTGTACCACTTTTCTAATGGAATGACTCCCATTCCAGGATGACTGCCTGCAGAGTGCACAGAGAGAGTCAGTTGTACCTCTGTGAAGTTTATGGACAAGTTTTCATTGAAACTAAATGGTGCCATAGAGGTTCAAGTGATATTTCAAGCATGTGACCCCTCTATGTATCTTGTGATAGATGCACACATAGAGTAGACGAGGGGTGGGTCATAGAACATTATTGGAATGGTAGGAATGTGAGGAAACAATGTTACAGTGTTAGAAGTCCAGGAATGAGTGTGAATGATGGAACCCTGAACAGAGAAACCACCTGCCTTCAAATGACTGCACACCTAACAGCCTGTTTCATAAAGAGTAAATGAGAATCAGTATTGCTTTTTCTTCATGATAAACATATTTAATTAATATTATTCTTCATGATAAACACAGCTCTCTCAGATGCTCCTTAGGAAGAAAGGATAGATTATTATCTGTTATTCTAAGTTTTTCTCTGGAACCAAACTCTGCCTGCTGCTTATAATTTGCAATCAAGGATGGAGTTTAACACACTAAAATAGAAAATAATTTTGTCATACTTCAGAGAGGGCTGAGGTTATATTATCTATTTTCCTTATCGTGATGAACAATCAACCAACAAAAGAAAAAAGAAGAAGGATAAGGAAAAAGGAAGAGGAGGAGGAGGGAGTTCATTCAAAGTGGAGATGCTTGCTTACAAAAAAATATTGTATTATACTTTGCAGTTTCTCAAACCCTTATTTAGAAAATTAATCCTAAACCACTTTGCCTTTTTCACTCCCCACCATATTAAGTGCAACAGTATAGAAGTAAAACATTGGAAGCACAAAAGTAATTTTGAGCATAAAGACTGAATACAATCCGGCCGATGTGGCTTAGTAGTTGGGTGTCAACCCATGCACCGAGAGGTCGTCAGTTCAATTCCCAGTCAGTACACATGCCCAGGTTGTGGGCCAAATCCCCAGTGGGGGGCATGCAGGAGGCAGCCAATCAATGTTCTCTCTCATCAATGTTTCTCTCTCTCTCTCACTTCCTCTCTCTCTCTAAAATATCAATAAAGGGGAAAAAAAAAGACTGAGTACAAAACAAAACTCTGAGTATGCTTTGATGACTATTGTAGAAATAAGATATCAGAATTTAATACATACATAAATGTATACACACACATGCTCATACATGTATACATACATAAATACATGTCCGTCTCAATATTTACTATGGTCGAAATCTGCTTCTATTCAGTTGATCTCAAAAAATCTCAGAGATCTGTTTATTCATTCAATGTTTTTATTGATTTTTTTTAGAGCTAGAGGAAGGGAGAGATAGCAACATCAATGTGAGAGAGAAACATCTATTGGCTGCCTCCTGCATGCCCCTTACTGGGGACCAAGCCCTCAACCTGGGCATGTGCCCTGACCAGAAATTGAACCAGGACCTCTCAGTCCACTGAACTACACTGGCCTGGCGTTCATTCATTCTTATATGTATTCATTTAACAAATGTTGATTCTCCTGTATATGTCAAGTCCTGTGCTAGATGCTGAGGGTACCATAATGAATATGCTAGGCATTGAACTTATTCTCCTAGATCTTAAAATCTAATGGGTAGATAGACAGTAAACAATAATTAAGCAAATTTTTATCATCATTTTTGTCATTATTTGGGTATGAAATATAAAAAAATTTCAACCAATGGCGTAGGAGGTTATAAAAAGAGCACAAGAATCTTCTAGAGGCTCACAGGAGGCCTCCTTGGGCAGAGTTACAGGTTTCTCTTTTGTAGCATATAGTTTGACTTCATAAGAACTAGCGATTTCAACCCATTTCTTCCTTTCCCCTTTCTGCCTCCACTAGAGAGGCTAACAATGGCAGATCATCAGTCCAGGCCTCCCATGCAACTGGGGGGGGGGGGCACACAACTCAATTTTAGCCAAAAAGATATTCAAGGGCCTTTGCTAAAGTCTCATGGGAAATATTCTTCCTACCTTGTTAAAGTAGATAAGCATGGAGGGGAGGTCTCAATCCACTCTGGCCTCCTCTTATTTGGAGACTTTGAAATCAGTTGCCACAGGAGATCACCCTATTGCAGCCATGAACAAAAAGGAAGGTGAATTACATCAGTGGTGGCCTAGAGCCCTGGTATTCTTGAGCCACTGAGCCTGCACGACACATCTTGCCATGTGCAATAATTATGTCTTAATTATTCCAGCTTGGCTATTTAGTTACTTGGAGCTGAAATTACTCTTAGCTTCCAGCTTCCCAGAAAAAAAAAAGTAACATGTAAGCTGATCCTTCTGAACTACTAAAAATCACTACCCTACTCTTTAAGCAAACTCAGCATCTTATTTGTATGTCCCCTATAACATGTATGTCCCCATATCTTGTATAATTGTCATTTATATAATTTTCTAGGTTCTTCTAATCGACTGTTGTCCTCCAGGGCAAGCATCATGGCATATTCTTCTTGATACTTCCAGAGCCTAGTAGAGTGCCAACCTGTGCTCAGTATATAACTAAGTCAGTAACTGCTCAGTAAAAAACTGCTGAATTAAATGAAAGTAATGATGATGGAGCCATCGTTGGTGGTGGTGGATGTGATGCTGATATAGCTGTGATGGTGGTTTTGGTGATGGTGTAACTGATAGTGGTGGTGATGACACTGATGGTGGGGGTGAGGGTAGGAGGTTGGTAATAATGGTTGTGCAGTGCTTGCAATCATGGTAGTAAAGGTGATGGTACTGCTGAGCCTGGATCAGAAGAGGAAGTGCTAAATTACCCAGGAGAGATATCATTTTTTGCTTTGTTTTTAAATTTATCTTTATTGTTGAATGTATTACAGATGTCCCTCCTTTCTCCCATATTGACTCCCTCCTCCCTGCTTCCGCCCCCCCCTCCTGCCTTCCCCACACTAGTGTCTCTGTCCATTGGTTATGCATATATGCATATACGTTCTTTGGTTTATCTCTTCCCACCCCGTTCCCCCCTCCTTTGTGATTTGTCAATCTAATAACCAATTTGTACCTCTTAATCCCTTCACTTTTTTCACCCATTCCTCCAACCCCCTCCCATCTGGCAGCCAACAGAAAGTTCTTTGTATCTATGAGTCTGTTTCTGTTCTGCTTGTTCATTTTGTTTGTAGATTCAATTGTTAATTTATTTTTGTTACAGATGTTTCTCCTTTTTCCCCCCTAGACCCCCTCCTCCCCATCCCACCTCCCCAACCCCCTAGCATTGTTGTCTATGTCCATTGGTTATCCATACATGCATATAAGTTCTTTGGTTCATCTCATCCATCCCCCCCACCCCCCTACTCTGAGGTTTGTCAGTCTGAACCATACTCCTTTCTATGTCTCTGGGTCTATTTCATTCATCAGCCCACCTTGTTCATTATATTCCACAAATAAGTGAAATCATGTGGTATTTGTCTTTCTCTGACTGGCTTATTTCGCTTAGCATAATACTCTCGAGGTCCCTCCATGTTGTCTCAAAGGATAAGAGATCTTTCTTTCTTACAGCTGCATAGTATTCCATGTAGATTCAATTGTTGATAGATATGTCTTTATTGCCATTTTATTGTTCATTTTTTTAATCTTCTTTTTCTTCAAGAAGACCCTTCAACATTTCATGTAATACTGATGGTGATAAACTCCTTTAGTTTTTTCTTGTCTGGGAAACTCTTGATATGTCCATCGATTCTAAATGATAGCTTTGCAAGGTAGAGTAATCTTGGTTATAGGTTCTTGCTTTTCATCACTTTGAATATTTCTTGCTACTCCTTTCTGGCTTGCAAAGTTTCTTTTGAGAAATTGGCTGACAGTCTTAGGGGAGCTCCCTTGGAGGTAACTAACTGCTTTTCTCATACTTCTTTTAAGATTCTCTCTTTGTCCTTAACCTTTTGCATTTTGATGATGATGTGTCTTGGTGTGGACCTCTTGGGGTTCATCTTGTTTGGGACTCTCTGTGCTTCCTGGACTTGTATGTCTGTTTTCTTCACCAAGTTAGGGAAATTTTCTGTCATTATTTTTTCAAATGGGTTTTCAATTTCTTGCTCTCTCTCTTCTCCTTCTTCTGGCATCTCCATGATGTGAATGTTGGTACACTTGAAGTTGTCCCAGAGGCTTCTTACTCTATCCTCATTTTTTTGGATTCTTTTTTCTTTTTGCTGTTCTGATTGGGTGTTTTTTACTTCCTTATTTTCCAAATCTTGGTTTGCTTCTTGGCTTTACCTATTCTACTATTGATTCCCTATAAATTATTCTTTATTTCAGTTAGTGCCTACTTCATTTCTGACTGGTCCTTTTTTATGCTCTCGAGGGCCTCACTAAATTCATTGAGCATCCTTATAACCAGTGTTTTGAACTCTGCATCTGTTAGATTGCTTATCTCCATTTTGTTTAGTTCTTTTCCTAGAGTTTTTTTCTGTTCTTTCATTTGGAACATGTTTCTTTGTCTCCTCATTTTGGCTGCCTCCCTGTGTTTGTGTCTATGTATTAGGCAGAGTTGCTATGTCTCCTAGGCTTCCTAGGGTGGCCTATTATAGTAGGTGTCCTGTAGGGTTCAGTGGCACAGCCTCCCTGATCACCCCAGCTGGGCCCTTAAGGTGCACCCCTGGTGTGGACTATACATCCTTCTGGTGTAATTGAGTCTTGAGTGCTGTTGGCATATCAATGGGAGGGATTTACTCAGGCTGATCAGCTGCAAGGACTGGCTGTGCCCACTGACCACTCACCTCTGACTACCTTGGAGGATCAGCTGTGCAGGGGTCCACCACACAGAGCGAGACTTACTTCATCAGGGCTCTGGTACCCACTGAGTGCACTCCTTGAGTGTGTCACTTATGGAGGTGGTTGGGTGATGGTGCTTCATCTTGGTCTGAAGCTGTCCACCTGGGTGTGCTGGCTCTGGGGCAAGGTCAGCCACTGCCTGTGTTCTACCTGGGGCCACCAGGCATAAGCTACTAAGCAATCTGCAGATGGCTGCTTCTTGTGCTGGGATTGGAGGTGCCCAGGCAAAGCCAAGTTGTGAACCAAGGCTAGCTGCTCCCAGTGCCAGGCCTGGGGCCACTTAATGAGAGGTATGGGGCTTGCTGAGGCCAGATGTTGCTTTTTTTGAGAGAATTTAGGAAAATCTGAAGCAGTAGCCAAGACAGGCCAATCCTGTGGTAAAGCCACTGGAAACAGCTTGGGTGGGCCTGAAAGTTGGGTGGGGCAGGGCTTCAAGGAATCACCAAGGCAGGTTGCTAGAGTACCATATATGGCACCTGTCTGCCAGCCTTGTAGGGGAAGGGCTCACCAAATGAACAACGGCCTCCGCCAGCATGTCTGTCTGGGAGAAAGCTGCCTCTCCAGCTCTCACCGCGATATCAAACAACTCAGTTCTTCCCCGTATGTCTCTGGTGCCTTTAAAGCTGCCTCCCCTTGGTGCTGGAGTTCAGAGAGAGCAGGTCCAAGTAAGTCCACATTCGAACCCTTCAGGAGGAGCTGCCTGGGACTCTCTCAGCCTCAGCCTCCCTCAGCCTCCATCCCCGCTGGTTTTTACAGCCAGAAGTTATGGGGACTTCTCTTCCTGGCACTGGAACCTGAGCTGGGTAGCCTGGTATGGGATGGGGACCCCTCACTCCTCAGGGAGGACGTTCCCAGCAGAGGTATCCTCCTGATTTTTATCTGCCACACATAGGTGTGGGACCAGCCCGACCGTGTCTCTACCCCTCCTACCAGTCTCATGTGACTTCTTCTTTAATCTCACAGTTGTAGGACTTCCATTCAGCTCGATTTCAGGCAGTTCTGAATAATGGTTGTTCTGTAGTAGAGTTGTAATTTTGATGTGGTTGTGGGAGGAAGTGATACCAGGTTTACCTGCACCCCTACCTTGACCGGAAGTCTCGAGAGATATCATTTTGATAACGAAGGGAAAGCTTGGTGACAACCCCGATTTTCATTCTATGCCACACTCTGTGGGAGGAAACAGTAGACTTCCTCTGACAGACTTTAGGATCCAAAGGATAGACAGGCCAAGGCTATGGGGAGAAATGCAGTCAACCAACAAAAAAGCTCGCCTCTGGAGAGTCCTTCTAGCTGATTGCCCAAATACCTCTTTGCCCCAGGACTTAAGTTCTGGAAGAAATTGAGCAACGAATATCAAAGAACAGAGAGAAACAGTCACACCCAAAGTGCCTTCCCACTCCTCACTGTCTCAGGCAAAGAAAAGAAATTCAAGGAAGAGGGTTCCTTCCAAAGAAAACATCCTGTGCACCCAGGCAGCCTGCTTGGGATCCCCAGTAGCCAGCAAGCTGACTCACTGACATTTGTACAGCTCCCTGGAGCCAGTGAATTATAATGAGAACATTCCAGGCAATCAAATGACCGGGCCTGGAGCAGGTGGGGAAGTGGAGGTTGTCCACCTAGGTCACTTTCTAGAAAGCGGGTTCCGAGTATGTCCTTCTGTGCACTGAGAATTAGATCTCACTGTCCTAACAGGATGTGTTCTGCACTTAACACACACAGGCTGGAGGAATTAGAACGCCTTGGGTTTAGTTGGAAGCTATTGTACTTAAGTCCACGAAAATTAGGTGCTTTTCAAGCTTATTTACCCTGCACTGTATTTAAACCACCTCCCTCTCCTTGCCTTTGTTCTGTAAATAACTTTTCCCAAATTCAGGCTGCCTATTGAACAACAAACCAATGATTCAGTTAGTAATTACAAACCCGCACAATTCCACACACACCCACATAGAGAGGAACGGGATGTCACTTGCCTGAAATATTTGACAATCATACAAGAAAGCCAGTGGGGTTACTCGAACACAACAGTCATGTTGGGAGCTGCTGGGAAGGGGTAGGAGAGAGACGACGGTTGTTTTTTGAATGAAACTTCATCAAACTGGTTTCAGTTGAGTCTTTCTCACCCAAGATCAAGCCTACATCTCGCAGAAGTATTAGCTCTCTTCACTTCCTTGTACTTTGCTCCAAGAAATAGTGAGTCATGTTTTAAGCACAAATTCTTCACATAGGTGCTACCGGGGAACAAAGGGAGACAAAATGCCTTATTCTTTTATTCATCCTTTGAAAGGAAACTCATGGCGGAAACATTTGACTAACATTCCATTTATATAACAGGGGAAAGATCAGCTGAGGGGAAGAACAGTGCAGCTGAGGAAGAGGAGCATGTGTGTTTGCTTTTCACACAGCTGCACCCCTCCTAACCTAATCAGTGGTTCATAGGCCCTATCACAGATCCTGGGCCAGGAGCAGATGTGAGAGCCCATCATGGGGGGCGAGGAGGTGGAGGAGAAAACAGCAAGGGAGCCGAAGTCGATCAGCAGGGATCAGGAATTGGTTCAGTGCAGTGCTTGCAAGCATGGCTCCAGAGTCAGGCAGCCTGCGCTCAGATCCTACTTCTCACTGGCTGTGTGGCTTTGGGCATGTTGCTAAACGTCTCTGAGCCTTAGTACGGTCATTGGCAAAACAGGGATAATAAAACCTACCTCCTATATAATCTCTGTGGAACTGTGTCTGATACATAAACCAAGTTCAAAAAAGCCCCTAAGGTCTAATTCTGACTTCTCCTCTAGGACTCATCATTTTGTTTCTTAGTTTCCCATCTTTCTCTGGATCTCATAGACTATTTGAGATTGACTGAAAAACTACGGGAATGTTCTGACAACGGGGGAAGTCACTGGGTACCAGTCATCGCTCAGACAAGAATTCTCAGTGTGAACCAACCATGAATTGCTTTGTGACCATACAAAGCAATGAGATAAAAAAAAGCAGATCATTTGAACTTCTTCTAGCCCATGTATCTTGAAAATGTTGGAAACCTTTGTTTGGCATCTCCGAGTCAGTTTATTAATGCCCTGGTTTTCCTGATTCTCCCCATAGTGGATGATGTACTAGATAGGGCTCTGGATGCAGACAGACAGGGTGTGGACTAGAGGTTCTTCTCTGTGATCCGGAGCAAGTGAAGTGAACCTTCTTTTTCCCAGCAGCAGACTCGCCACGGCTGATTCTTTTCAAAGAACTTCTGCAGGTCTCTTCTACTATAGTGTTTTCTATATCATGGATTTCACCTTTTGTCAGTCCTCATGTGTGCACCCTCACGGTTCATTCTGTGGTTCTTTTTTCTAGATACTTAATTGGATTCATTCACTTATTTCAATAATAAAATAATAAAAGCATTTTAGGCTATATCTTTTTCTCTAATTGTGGGTTTATATCCAAAAGGTTTTGATAACAAGTAATCATCTTTTCACTGACTCTTGGATAAGATACAGTTTCTATTTTTATTTTTCCTTTGCTCCTGGGCTTATATTGAAGAGTATTTTATACTTTCCCAATGGTTAAACTTTTTTTTATTTTAATCTGTGTTTTGTTTTTTCTACTTTGGGGCATATAAACTTTTGGTCCTCGAGTCCTAGGTTTACTGGATCACAGTCAGGAAGTGGCAACTATTTGGGATAACTTTCTAAGCCTTTTTTTTTATTGTGACCAAATACAGGCTAGATTTCTACAGTTGATACTTGGATGTAAAGAGAATGATTAATATCCTCTGTTTGTAGGCTCCTTTTATGTATTAAATCAGACCTATGTGAGCCATTCAAATTATCTCTATCTTTCTGAAATTTTTGTCAAGGGTTTCTGTTACATTCTGAAACAGGCAGCTTTATCCATCTAGGATGTTTTTCTCTTTGACACGGAAAGGGTTATAACCCATGTTCCTGGATGGCTGATCTTACTGATGCAGAATAAAGCTCAGATTGCAGGCTTTGGGCTTTGAATTCATCTTGCATGATTGACCCACGGTCTACACCTCAATGTTCTCATCCACAAAATAGGACTAATAATGCCTACATCGCAGAGTTGTTATAAAAATACACACTGAGAGAAACACTGTGAAGCATAGCAGCCAGCATTCAGTACGTAGTGCCCCATTTTAGCCCCCTTCCTGCCTGCCCTGCACATTAGCTATCGCTTAGTCCCAGGAAGAAAATCTTGGAAATAGAAAAAGGCCTCCTGATTTCTATTGAGGAGCCCTTAGAGGCCAGACCATCGAGAGTCTTCTTTTCTCTTAACTACTGAGCTATGGGTTTGAAAGAAGAGTGTAAGAGCATCCTTCTAGACAGAAGCCTGGAAACTGGATCAGAGGGCGCTGTGTGGAATAAGGCAGTCATTGTTCTCCATGGTCCTGTGCCAGTCAGTCCAGGGCAGTCTGTGTGTCTGGGTAGCTATGGATCGGGGATGCCCCCTTTGCCACAAGAGATGCTGTAGGTATGAAAGTCCATGTATCTTGCCGATCTTTTGCAATCCATTCTACCTTCCTTCTCAACGTGGGTTTCTTTAGATTCCCCCCCTACAGCCCGCCTGGCGCAGAGCACGGAGGCTTTCTCGGCCCTCCTCAAACTTCCCGGCAGCTAGGACTATTCCAAGGGAAGGGGAAGAACAGTTGTGGAAAATAAGCTACTGGCATGCACAAGTCTTATCAATATCAAAGAAATTCTTTTCGGTGACTCACCCAATAAATCAACCTCTACGTTTCACATTACATGCTCATTAAATACACACTGAGGTGCTTGAATCTCCTCTCCTCCTCCTGCAAGTGCTTGACGAAGTGTTTCCTTTGCCCTGTGACTTTAGAAACCTCTACAAAGTTAGGTCTTGTAGCAAAGAGAATTGTTGCTTGGGACCGCAGCACAACCTGTGTTCAGCAGTTCCGTCAGCTCAGGTGAATATCATCACCTTGAGTTTTCGCAGGAAGCCTGGGAGAAGCTAGCCTGTGTGTTTTCCGAAGTCAAAACGGAGGCTCAGAAGGGAAGCCCCCGAGTTCGCACCTGGCAGGCCTAGGCATCGAAACACTTCCAGCGAGGCTCGTGCTCTGTCCACTTTGTGGGCTCCCTGGGCACAGAGTGGCTGTGGAGAGACTGTCGAGTTTCCGCAGTGGGAGTTGGTCGAGGAGCCACCTCTCCAGCAACATGAGAGAGGAAGGAACCCACCAATGCTCTCACCCCTGCAAGACAGCCGCTGATGACCTCAAATGCTCACCCGGCCCAAACGGACAGTTTATGCCGTTTCGTTCGGTGTGAAGACTGGCCGTCTTCAAGGGCAGGGTGCCGTAGTTCAGATCCCTGCTCTCTAGCAAACTGGCGAGAAGATGTTGTGGTCAATAGTCCCCAAAGGTGACTCCACCCCTCCATAACGTGTCACTCTCCCCATCGACGTATCATCAGTGTCCTATCCCCTTACACCCGGTGGCATGTACTAGAAGCCAGGCTGTGCCTGTTTCAGACCTAGCTGTTAAGAAGCCAGCTGCTGCTGCTTTCATTCTTGAAGCCAGCCACCTCCTAAGAAACCAGACTCTCCCGAGACCACCATGCTTTGCGAAAAACCGAACTATCTGCACCCAGAGGCCACGTGGATGAGAACAAGGCCCGCACAGGTGAGTGATGACCTCGGATCTTCCAGCCTAGCGCAGACACCAGCTGAATACAGCCAGACAAGGGTCTCAGCTGCTCTGTCTGCAACAGAGGACCCGCCCAGCTGAGCCCAGGCCATTGATAGGAGCATGAGAAATAGTAAACCGTTTTTGTTGAATTCATTAAGTCTGTGGGTGTTTTACTATACAGCCATGGATGTTTACTATACAGTGGGATGTTTAAGTCAAGAATAGACAGAGGAAAAATGTGTTCCACTACCCCACAATGATTCGCCAATAACCTGGAGTTTGCAACTTTGTGTCCCAGGATCCCTTGGAAAGCTTTCTAAACTAGAGACGCTCCCACCTCCCACCGATGTAGATTTTCAGGATGCAAAACGATTAGGCGTGTGCATTTGTATGTTTTCCCAACTCCCCAAAGATGTGTAATGAGCAGTCATTGTAGTGACCTACAAAATTAAAGACTCATTTTACGTTAGGAAGCTCCTGGTGTAAAGTGCAAATTTGTTCCGGGAGTGATCAATCAAGCAGATGGTCGCAGGGTTATATCCTTAATCAGATCGTGTTCCTCATTCTGGCAAGGATCAGCCCGTGTGAAGTATAGAAGAGCTAAAGGTGGGGCAGGCACACATCTGAGCAGAGAGCTGTTGATCAAGGTCCCCACATATGTCATGTGAACAGTCCAGAGTCGGCTTCCGTCTCATGGGTGGCTGCAAATCAGAATACGGGTGAAGCACAGTGGAAAAGTGAAAATGCGGATGACGTGTAGATTGGTGGAACCACCACTAAAAGTCACCCCCGCCCCACCTTTGGAGCTTGTTACCTGGGTGCCTGAGAAATGATTAGGGAGGTTCCTACAAGGGACGGGGAAAGATTGATCCAGGTAACAACACCTGTGTTCACATCTGATCTCCCAAGAGGCCAGAATATGTTGTCCTGAGCCTTCACCCTAATTATATGAATAAAATGTGTCTCAAGGGAAGGCCAGCGGGACTCAGGGTTCAGTACCGTGAGCAGGAGTCGAAGGGGGAAGGTTTGTGTGTAAGGTGCTGAGTAGCAGGGGGAGCCTGTGTCTTTCTCGGTTCCTTTGGGTTCCCCCGAGCTGGCCCCTGCTTGTTCCCTTCGAAACCTCACCACCTGACTGCCTTTTCCCTGAGATGGTGAGTCAGCTCCCTGAGAGAGCTTTTCCTTTCCACTCGCCTTTCCTCCCACGGATTCGGGGCTGTCACACCTGGGGGTTTCATGCCCCCCACCCCCCGCAAAGAAAGGAAGTGAAAGGCACTGCATTTCCTATAAAGCTTAACTTTTCTTTCTTGATGCGAAGAGAAAAAGAAATCTCTCATTCCTGAAACTCCTGTGCCTCCTACTCTGCGGTGGCAGTCGGAAGAGAATTAGCATCCCCTGCACACAACCGGCATTGCTTCCGTCATCACCTTGAATTCTCGTGTCCTAGGAGTCTTCCTTCCGGAGAGCGATTTGATCATCCCATTTTACAGATTAAGACACGGAGGGGAAGAGTTTTGACATCACTTGCCTAACATCACACAGTTAGGAAGCGATGGAGGCAGGGTTAGAATCTATGTTCGGTTGACCTAAATTCTATTTTCCAGCCAACACAATTCCCCTAACAAAAAAACTTGTAACGCACTATTTCCGGGGGTGGGGTGAAAATCGTTCCGCAGGTCATTTTGACATTATACAGACGTAGCCTAATGACCTGCTGCTCCAGGTGTGGTTCATGGTCCACCAGCAGGGGACTCGCCTGGGAGTGCTGACCAGTGCCATTCGAGTGCGGTCCACTGGCTGGCCTCGTTGACATCACTGGGGAGCTTTCCAGAAATGCAGTATCTCACGCCCCCCCCCCCAGGCCCACTGAGTCAGGTAAGGAATTTGAACGGGATCCCCAGGTAACTTAGCATTCGCATTCAAATCTGAGAAGCACTGACCTGAATTGGAGCGTTCTGATTGTTTGACCTGGTACCTCCCTGTACCTCAGCCTCCTTTTCAATACAATGCTGCTCAACTGTTCAGGTTCCTAGAGCCCTCAGATCTCACCTCAGGAGGACCTCGAAACCCAGCGGCAACAGGCATCCCGGTGAATTAGTGGCAGAGTCAAAACGAAAGGAAGTCCTTACCAGATGCCGAATCCCTGCCATGCTGTTAACTCTCCTGTATTAAGCTCTTCATCTGTTCCAGTTGCCTGCTGAGCACTGAGTATTCAGAGACCATAGAACAGCTGGGTCCTCAAAGAGCTGCTGGTCCAGTGGGGAGACACCCAGACATTTGGAACGCAGTGTGGTAATATAGTGACTTGGGCACCAGGTAGTATGCTATCAAGCAGGAGAGACGCCTGGAGCCCTTGGGCTTCCCGGAGGAGTGCTGGCTGCCCAGGTCCATGCACCCCACTACCTCCCAACTGGGTGACTTCCCAGCTCCCTCCCCTCGCTTGTCTTCACTCCATTCCCCTTGGAATGTGTCCATCCTGCCGCTCAAATGTGTGTTTCCCTGCAAGGCTTTCCCTTCCTCCCCTCCTAATCCATGCTGTCCTTTCTCTGAACATGTGTGACTCTTGTTTGTTAGCAGTTCCCAAACCTGTCTGCACATTAACGTCATCTGAGGAGGTTAAAAAAAAAAAGATGCCCTACAGCGGCACCTACGCTGGCCTGTGGAGAAGAAGCCAAGGCACCCTTGGTTTTCACAGCATCCCCCATCGTTCTAATGGGCCACCAGGCTGGAGACCAGAGCCCGTTCCACACCCCTCCCTTGACACGCAATCCCAGGAGCTTGCGTTACAGAGAGAGGCAGACTTTCCGAAATGCCTCTACACCCATCGTCCCCTTCGATCCCCACGTCAGTCCTGTAAAACAACAAGGGAGAGGTGCTGATCCCATTTTACAGATAGGAAAACTGAGTCCTGGCCCGGAAGGGTCACATGCCTGAGCTCTTGGACCCACACCTTCTGACGTGCCCTGCACTGTTTTGGAAATAGACATACAGGTGTATCTGAGATGAAGGAAAGGCCAGGCCTTTCTCTCTCGATGCCCCCCACCCCGAGGCTGACACACAGAACGGCCCGGGGGGATTCCAGTGACTCACCAGGGCAGGTATCACGTTGAGAGCTCACCAAGAGCCTCCACCCGAGAAAGAGGAACTAGGAGTCAGTGTACATCAGAACTTATGACCAGACACACTCGAGCGAACTCAGTGAGAAAAGGGAAGGATGTAAATAGCCTGAGGTATTGGAACTTTCCTCAAAATCAATCAGGAGTCACGTTCTGATCAGATGGGCAGATAACAGGATCATGGGGACCGAATGTTCTCGGGTTTCATTTCTTCCCACCCCTCTGTCACCTGCGAGTCTGCTGTACCGTACCAGGGGCCTCCTGTGAGCGGGCCCTTCTCACCTGTCCCAAAGAGCCACAGGGAAACATGGCAGCCCCCGTCTCTGAAAGCAGCCCAGGAAGTGGGGTGACTGAAAGAGGCCTCAGCAAAGGTGAACCAGGCCAGGAAGGGGTTGGAGTGGGGGCTGGGGACAAAACCCTCTTATCTAAATCTCTTCACAGCGTTTCCTCCCTGTGCTGCTTTAGAAACAGACCCACCAGCCTGGGGACGTGTTCTCTGTGTATTCCACTCCTTTCTTGTCCGGAAGAACTTTTGGTTCTCAGATCAGAGCAAGACAGGGAGTGGGAAGGGCGGGCTGGGAGCCCCCTGCTGTGCAGCACAGGGTCCCCACAGGGGTGCCCAGAGGGCCCGTGTGACACAGTCCTTGGAGAGGCATTTCCGGGGCAGCTAGGTGATCCCTAAAAGGAACATGCTTTAATAAAGCCAGCAGAGAATCAGTGCTGCTTCGAAAGCAAGCATCTCAGGCTGTGACTTTCCTGGGTCCAAGAATCCTGACTGCTGTCCTAGCCAGTGATGCTCAGTGGTTAGAGCATTAGCCCGTAAACCAGAGGGTCGCACGCAGGTCTGATTCCCGGCCAAGGTCACATACTTGCCTTGCAGATTCGACCCGCGGCCCTGGTCAGGGCACATGCAGGAGGCAACCAGTCCATGTGTTTCTCTCACATGGATCTCTCTCTCTCTCTCTCTTCCTCTCTCCCTCCCTCCCCTCCACTTTCTCTAAAACATCAATGGGAAAAATATCCTCGGGTGAGGATTAACAAAAACAAAACAAAAAACAACAACGACAAAAAGAAGGCGGTTGTTCTGCTCAGAGTCCTCCTGCTGCGGCCCACACAGGCTGCCGCCCTAACAAGCTGATTCCAGAAGGCGCTGGTTGCTCATCGTCACCAATAAATAAGCCCTCATCGGCCTTTGGAATCTGGTTATATTTGGAACAAAACTCCTAAGTATAGAGCCATGATCATAAACCATGGGACCAACCCCAGTCTTTTAACCTAATTTTGTCTATTAGAGGAAAGTATATGTCCAGGAGTGTGATGAGTTCTGTACGCTGGCTCTCAACACATTTCTTGGGCCCTTGTTGTCATTTGTGGGGAAGTGGGGACAAATGACTTCCTCTCTCTTTTTTTGTTTTGTTAATCCTCACCCAAGGATATTTTTTTCCATTGATTTTTTTTTTTTAAGACATAGTGGAAGGGAGGGGGGGAGAATGAGAGACAGAGAAACATCAATGTAAGAGAGAGACAGCCATTGGTTACCTCCTGCACGCACCCTGACCAGGCCTGGGGATAGAACCTACAACCCAGGTACGTGCCCTTGACTGGGAATTGAACCTGTGACCCTTCCGTGTGCTGGCCGACGCTCTAACCACTGAACCACTCCAGCCAGGGCAAATGACTTTCTCTTGATTAGATAAAACTGTTTTGAAAAACTCCCTCTTTGTTGGTGTTTCTCATTTGTCTTGACTAGGACAAAGCCCTGTTTTCAGAGAAAAGCCCAACACACTCATCCATCTTCAGTCCCGCCAACTGGCGGAGAGGTTAGTTTCTGCCTCAGAAAATGGACCCATCCCCGACTTGATTATTTTAAGTTACAGGGTAAAGACAACTTTATTCATTCACCAGATGCTGATCTCCTAGACCAGTGACCAAGTCCAAGGAATAACTTGGTCAAGAGGACAGATGACTTTTTTGTTCTTGTGACGCTGTCAGTCTAATTTAGGGTGAGGCCATCGGTTGGGGATTTAGAGTACACGCTGAAGATTCAAGAATAGCTTTTCTGAAGAAATGATATTGAAAATGAGACATAATGGGTAAGAATGGGCTAGAGAAGAGGAGCCAGGAGGACAGGTGTTCTAGGCGGTGGGAATGGCCACTGTGAATGTCCTGAAAGAAGGCCAGCCATTGCCACCATGTCCTACTCTAAAGCTAGAGGGAGGGTGGCAACTGACGGGAACACAGAGGAAGGAGATCAGAGTCCAAGGCTTCCTGGAGGAGCTACACCTGAGCCAGGTGACAGGAGGCAGGATTAAGCACCTTCCTATTGCAAATTTTACAAGAACTTACGGACCACAGGAACTTACTACTAGAACACGGAAGGGGGTCTATGTATGTGAGGGGTCCTGAATCCTACACTTCATATACTATACTGTTAATCTGCCCCTGACTGTAAGTGGGCAGATTACATGAGACTGTGAGATTATGAGCTCCTTAAGATCAGGAAACATGTCTTCTTTCTCTAAGATATTTATTTTTAGGAGGTCAGCTTTTTTCATGTCATATTTCATAAGCTTATATGTCCTAGGTCTGGATTCTGCATGAATCGAGAATTATTTGGACTGAATTGGACTTGATTTGGACTGAAATTCATTTTATTTCTAAAAGTAAAACCTGCATAGGAGGGACATGATGGTGTTCAGAGCTTAATACCTGACTGTGGGGGAGAATCAAGAATACTCACAGGAAGAGAAAGACGTGTGTGTGAAAACTGTCATTGCTCTCAAGAAAGGAGAACTTTAGGACATTTCCTCTCATAGTAAAGACTCAAGAAATATCAGCCACTTACTATTGGCTGGTGGGTCAGCAGCAGTTCATGGAGATGTCACTCTCTGGGTTATAATAACCAGTTTTCTATAGCAGGGGTTAGAAGCCTGTTCTATAAAGAGCAAAAGAGTAAGTATTTTCTGCTTTGCAGTCCATACAGTCTCCATTGCAACTCTCGTATGTGAGATAACTGTAGACAGTTCATGCACGAATAGGCATGACTGTGTTCCAGTAACATTTTATTTACAAAAGCAGGTGACAGTGGACTGGATTTGACCCAAGGGCTATCGTTTGTTGACCCCTATCCTAGACAACAGACTGGAGAAAGCACATGATATATACTCGCCCTAGTGTTGTTCTCTTTTGGAGGGGAATGCATTAAGTAAAACCACCTTGCTGACATCTCTTTCTATGACTGCTGATAACTTGCAGTTCAGAGACAGAGTAAGTGAGTCAGTCCACAAGTATTTCTCAAGTGCCAGGCCCTATGCTAGGTCCTAGAGAATCATGAGCACAAGATCGCTGGGGCATCTTTCTGTTTCTTCCATGAGCAGGTATGTGTTGATTGTCTACCATGTGCCAGGCTCTGTCTGAGGGCCTCAGAATTCAGTACTTAGCAAGACGGATGCTACATGTATGCCTCCGTCAGTCTATCCATCCACCTATCTACTCAACAAGCAGTTAATGAACTTCTGCTATTGTAAGACATAGAGTTGGCAGAACTCTGAGTAATCATCAGTAACCAAGCCATGGCTCCTGCCTCCAAGTTGCTTACCTTCTTAGGGAGGTACATGAACATCCAGGACCTGGGGTGGAGAGGGACCTGTGTGGCAAGACAAGCACAGATGGAGGGCTGAGGGCGCTCAGAGCTGCGTGGGATTACTTCCAGCTGGAAGACATCAGGAAGGCTGACAAGACGACATCTAGTTTCCTGTTAACCCTTTACAGTGACATATGAGCCCGCGCAAAGATTACAAGCAGATTCCGAGAAGACAGTGCTCTTTTGTACAAGTTACAGCCCTCGGGTCCCTCTGGGACAAGCCTTGATACATGCTTTGTGAATGCAGAGTTCCTGGGAATGGCTCTTCTCCCCTCCCATCAGAATTCCCTTACCTCTTAGTTGGCCTGTTTGCAAGGAATTCCCATATTTGTCAGCCCTTGGGTTGTGTGTGCACCAAAGGGAGTTGTTACTATGCCAAAGAACATAATAATAGTGATTCTCGCAAATCCATGCAGAGAATTATTGTATCTATTTTGCAGACGGGAAAGTTGAGGCCAAGAAGATGAATCAGCTTCTTCAGCATCACGGGAGAGAGAAGCACGCCCAGAACCCATGTCCTTTCACTCTCAGACTGCTCTTTCTTTAACAATCTGTTTAGTTGTCAGTCTCCAGATCAATAACTGGGGCTTCACGTTGACTCCTGTGATCATCTTCCGTTCAGGCCAGCTCCTACTGGACATTTCTTTCTCCACAGTATTTCTCAGAGACGCCTCTTTCTGCTTCACTCCCCCAGCCGTCACACCAAGCTAAGTTCCACTGGCATCCTTATTGGGTCCACAAGTATTTATCCCCTGCCCGAGAGCCGTTCCCAGTCTACAGTTGAGGCCTTTAAATTGGCCTGCCCATCTCTTTCTTGCCCCTTTCCATCTATCAACCACACAACATTAATAAGCCACCTACTTAGTGTAACTTAAGGCACATTCACTGATTATTTACCCTGTACCAGGCACTGTTCTGGGTTCTGGGGAAGAAAAAATGACAAATTTACAGACTTCATTGTTTTACTTAAGTCGTAAAGGCTTCAAGATAGATAGCAGATTGCAGTGGAATGGGACATAGGGAGTCTGGACAAAAGAAACATTCCAGAACCGAGAAGAAAGAAAAGATGGGCCTTCTGAAGGAGAGTAGTGACTGATCGTTGAGGAAACTTTGTGCAACAACCATCACCCCAGAGCTTGCAACGTCCATGAGCCAACAGCAGGAGAGAGAAGGAAGAAAGAGCATCTCATGGGCAAATATAGCTACATGGAGCTGCAAAAGACTCAAGACCTAAATAGATGGAGCTGGCCTGTCACCTGAGCCCAGGAGTTTAATGCCCTTGATCACCCTCTGTATTCTGAGGCCACTCAGCAAAGGTGGTTATGATCATTAAACTGTTTTTCCAAATAAGAGCAATTCCAAGAAGGCGGGTTGACCTTTGCAAGAATTTCTAGTAGCAATCACTTCATGATTGATTGGAAATATCTGCAAAGACACGTGTCCTGAGATGTGAATGAGAGATGTGTGCTGCTGTTTTCCTCCCAGTGAGTCGATTTGTCCTCGCAGAGCAGTTTAGAGGACAGTAGCGCTGCCAAGGAGACACAAAGACCTAGGCTCTAGGAAGCTCCATCCGGGAACGGATTCCAGGGTCCTGGGACTGAGGGGTTGGGAAAGGGATAGAGAGAGCGTAACTAGAAAGCAGGGCAGATGAGGAGAGTAAACACAATAAATGATTTCAGGTCACTGCACTCATTTTTGGTAGAAAGCAAGTTAAGAAAAAGAGAAGTCAGTGTTACTAAGTTTGAACTTGATCTTCCTACAAGCAGTACCTCTGTGGACAGAGTTCACTTGCTAGAGTAATGAATCACAATGATACCCCTTGCCGTGACCCCAGGGAAATGATCTGCTTTCATGGAGGTTTCGGCAGAGAGATTCTCTTTTGACACCCAGAAAAAACAAGAAGAGGGGGAAGTACCTTTTTTTCCCTTTATGCTCTCAGGCCAGAAACCTACTTTAGAAGCTATGATCTACGACAAATACATTTGTGCAAATTCTGTGCTTGCCTTCGCGCTCCGTTTCTTTGCCAATGATGTAGCTAAGCAAAATGCAAGCAGAAGTAGTGTCTTGGGAAGAATAAAATTGCTGGTTTCAATGCAGGCTACCTTTATATAAAGAAAAAAAAAATTAAACTATGGTACTGCTGAAAAGAACTTTTGTAGAATTTTATGTGAGGCTGAGATAGCTGATTAAGAGGATGTTGCCTGAATATTATCATCTTGGTAATAAATATTTCTAGAATTAAAGGGAATAATATAGTGTAGTGCAAATGGTGGCTGGGGGACCAGCAGCCTGATCTGGTTTTGTTTGGCTTTATGGCCCTTGAGCTCAGAATGATTTTTACATTTTTATTTATATATTTTTTAAATTTTTTATTGAATTTATTGACGTGACATTGGTTAATAAAATTGTATAGGTTTCAGGGGTACAATTCTAGAATACATCATCTGTAGATTATATTGTATTTTCACCAACCCAAGTCAAGTTTTCTTCCATCACCATTTATCCCCCTTTACCCTCGTCTGCCTCCTGCCACCCCCCCCCCTTTCTTTCTGGTAATCACCATACTATTGCCTGTCTGTGAGGTGTTCTTTTTTTTTTTTTGCTTAATCACTTCACCTTTTTCACCCAGCCCACCTACGCCCTCATGGCTAGCTTTAAATAGTTATATAAGCATCTACATACTAGCCTACATTGTGCCTGTCGACCCACTAAGTCTGAAACATTTACTATCTGTTCCTTTAAAAGCTTGTTGACCCTGGTATATTGGATGAGAATGTATAAGCTCTTGGGTCACAGAGATCTGGATTTTAATGCTGCCGAGACATGTCATTCATTCATTTGACAAGGACTTAATCAGGTAGATATTCTTTTTCTCTCTTGCATTCCCAAATGCCACCCTCTCCTGGTTTTCTTTCTTCCTCACTCACCACTTCTTTTCAATCTCTTTTGCCAGTAGCTCCTAATCTTTCTGACCTCCTAACACCAGGTCCAGAGAGCGCACACTCGGCCCCCCTCGCTTTCATCTGCACTCACCATGTGCTTGGAGTGCGTTCTTTTTATTGTTATTATTATTATTTTGTTTTATGTTTTCTATCACCATTTACCCGTTCTATTCTCTCTTCTACCTCCACCCATCCTTTCCTCCCCCCACAATCACTACACTGTTGTCCTTGCCCATGAGGTCTCTCTCTCTCTCTCTTTTTTTTCTTTTTCGCTCAATTCCCCCTTCTCCCTCCCCCACCCCCACCCCAGAGCTGTGTGCCTGCTCTCTGTCTGTGAGTCTGTCTCTGTTTTGCTTGGTAGTTCAGTTTGTTCATTAAATTCCACATATGAGTGAAATCATATGGTACTTGTCTTTCCCGTTGCATTGGCCTACATGCTGACACTTCCAAGTTTATGTTTCTAGTCCAGACCTCTCCCTCAAACTCCACAGTTATCAAAGCAAGTGTCTGCTTGAACATCACGCGTGACATTTAATGGCTATTTCAAACTTACCATGTACAGAACTGAGCTCCTGATCTTCATCCCCAAATTCTCAATTCCTAGACTCTTCCCCAGGTTAGTAAATACTAATAACTTCACTCTCCCAGTTATGTCAGACTAGGCAGGTCACTTAACCTTTTGAATTGCAGTTTTATCATTTGTAAAATGGGCAATGCACCCATTTCAAAGTCGGTGTGAAGATCAAATGAGATAGTACAATGCAGATGTTTCTCACAGTAACTGCCGCGGGCAGCATTCAATACGAGTACGTGATTAAAGTAGAACCTTTCATAACTTCTATCCCAATGGCTCTTAGATCCCTCTTTTCTTCTTCTTTCAGACCCTTATATTATCCCAGGATTATTACAATAGTCTCTTAACTGGTAGCCTTGGTTCAGTAGTAAAGTAGTAATCATAGATCATTTTATTCTCCCATTTGAAAATGAAGAAAATCCCGGCCAATGTGGCTCAGTGGTTGAGCATCCACCCATGCACCAGGAGGTCCCTGGTTCGATTCCCGGTCAGGGCACATGCCCAGGTTTTGGGCCAGATCCCCAGCGGGAAGGGGGGGGCGTGTAGGAAGTGGCCAATTGATGTTCTCTCTTGTCAATGTTTCTGTCTCTTTCTCCCTCTCCCTTCCTCTCTCTCTAGAATCAATAATAAAAAATTTTTAGAAAGCTTTAAAAATGAAGAAAATGAAAATCGGCCAAGTGTGACCATCACAGCTTAACAAGCGCCAAAATTGGGATTTGAACCCAGGCCCAGTGAGAAGCCAGTGTTGCGTGTTCTCCAGGCCCGTGCTCTGGAGCGCCGTCTTCACCCCGCGCTCCCGGGGAGAGCAGGACCGGAGAGGCGCAGTAGGACATCTACCAATTTAGTAACATCTACCAAAGCCTTGGAAAGGTCAGGGAGGGCAGCCGGAGCACGGCAAACAGAAGAGTCCCCAAACTGGGCTGATGGAGCTGAATCCTCCGGATTTCTTACAGAGATTCCTGAGCCTGGCCCGAGGGGAACTAAATCAAAATCTCTATGGGCGGGGCTCAAAAATGCATATTTTTAAAAGGCTCCAAAGGCAGTTTCTCAGCAGTCAGATTGGTGTACCCCTTCTCTAGACTCTAAAAGATAGTTTTCACAATATGTAGAGTCAAATAACCTCAAACTTCAAAGAAGCCAAAATTCAGACACTCCATTATATAAATGGGCAAAGGAGAATTCACAAAAGAGTAAGCAAAATGGTTAATAGAAATATTTTAAGTTGTCAGACCTACCCATATTCAAATTAATGCAAACTTAAAAAAAAAATTTTTTTCTTTATTGATTTTAGAGAGAGAGGAAGGGAGAAAGAGAGAGAGGGAGAGACATCGATGAGAGAGAACATTGATTGGCCACCTGCTGCATGCCCCCCACTGGGTGTCTGACCCACAACCTGGGCATGTGCCCTGACCGGGAATCGAACCGGTGACCTCTTGGTGCATGGGTCGACACTCAATCAGTGAGCCACACTGGCCGGGCCCAGTTCTATTTTTTATGCAAATACACAATGTCTATGAGGATGTGATGAGATGGGCACTTCCACAAACTAATGGGGAAATAAATACTGAAAACAACCACTTTGAAAAGCACTTTAGTAACATCTACCAAAGCCTTGGAAATGTCAGTAATCTTTGTTCAGAAATTCCCTTCACGTGAATGTATGTTCGATGAAATAATCCAAAAGGAATAAAATAAAAAACACTGCATGTGAAAGATATTTATAATAAAGATGAAATAAATGAAAATGAACCAAATGTTTAACAACAGGGAAAGTGAATTATTCAGAATCATTATATTCCTAAGCAGTCATTAAATATTCAGAATATGCTATGTTATTTCATTTTACATAAGCATATAAATATATATGCAGGGGTGAGGGGGGAATGCCTGAATGTCCCTCCACTCAAGTGTTAACAGAGTCGTGAGTGGGAAATAATATTAACTCTCCATTTCATCTTGTTCATGCACAAATGATGCTAATTCTATGACTCAGATCATTCCCCATTTCTGCTTAGAAGGTCCCACACAGTTTACTACACTAGGAAAATGTTTTTATTTTAAGAACTAATGCAGGTCTCATCTCTGCTAGGAAATCTCCTTGGTCTCTGACCTGGGCTCTGCCCCATCCAGCCCTTTATTTCCTAGCGTAGATCTTTATCTTAGTTAACACTTACTTGCTATTTAAAAAGTATCTGCTGTTGCATTTTATCCCTCTAGGTAGACTATGAGCTGTTTAAAGTAGAATTTGGGAGTCCCAGACACTAAAATGGAATTAAACTGCATGGATGACAGATAGCCCTGTGGAAAACTCCCATTAGCATCTGTGACTCCATCAAGGAGAATGCTGCAGAAGCCTTGTACCTAGGATGTGGGAAGTGGGAAGGACACTGTCATGGGTTCTACAAACACAATGAACCATCTGCAGCTTCACAACTTTTTTTGAACCAATCAGAGAACTGAAGTTACAGGACAACCAATTAACCCTAAATCCAAAGAAGGACAGATGCTTCAAGAGGAGCCAGGACAGGAACACTTGCTTACCTAAGGCAGATGCCACCAGGAGCCATAGAAGCTGTTAATAAGAATCCAGGTAAAGTTTCTACCAAATTGCTAAAGGCCAAGTGTGGTCTAGTGTGAGAAAATAAAGCCCCTGGCACTGCAGACACCTGAGAATTTCCACCCAGTCCCTGGTTTTCCTCAACAGGTGATAGACCTCATCAGGTGCTCACAAGGATGATTGGAAGGAGGGTGAGAATCTCAAGGAAGTCTCTCTCACTGCGAAGTCCTCAGATAGTGGGCCAGCAGCCACTGTGGGAAAGGCGTGAAGCCCTCCTGCATCCTTCTGCTCTACCTGTCTCCTACAGAATGAAAGCACCAAGCTTAGAGGAAAAGGACAACAAACTGTAGGAATTGGGATAGTTATGAAGACTCACTGCTGCTGGGAAAGGAAACAGAAAAAGAAGTTCCATCTGGAAGAAGTACCAAAATACATCCTGGACCCAGACCAATAGGTCTCTTACAGCTTAGGGAAGGGCAGGATTATGGAGAAGTCTTGTGTTCCAAGACCTGACGATGCAATATCTACCTGTGACTGAGACTCAATCAGAACAGCGAAGAACACCTTCTGGACCTTCTCACCAACCAGCAGCAGTGTACTGCTAGGAGAGAGCAAGAGACTATAAAGAGATCATCTCAAAGGGTCAGAGAAAAGAGAAGGCCTAAAGCTGAAAGTTGAAACAGATCTTGAGAAAACCATCTTGCTAACCAGTGTCCACCCTAAACACAAGTCGACACCAGAACTCGAACCCTGTGGTGCAGGGAGGGTAAGTATAGGAACAATAAATATCAAAATGAGCCAAAGTCCTGCCTTGATTGACTCAAACCAGCACACTTCCTCCCTGAAGACCTAGAAAAAGAAAAGGCATACTCATTTCCAGGCATAGAAATTATATACCTATCTCTATTAGCACATAAAAAAATATTATGAAGCATACAAAGAAACAAGATAAAACAAAACCCTGTCAAAAATCAGAGTAATCAATGGAGCCAAGCTCAGAAATGAGACAAATGTTGAAAAATGTCAGTCATGTAATTTAAAACAACTAATTAAGATGTTAAAGACTCTGGAGGAAAAGATCCATAAAATGCATGATTAAATGTGTAATTTCATCGGGGAGATGGAAATTTTAAGAAAGAATCAAATGGAAATGTTAGAAATGAAAAACACTGTAAGAGATGAATGATGTCTTTAATGAGTTCAGCAGTGGAATTGATGCAGATGAAGAATTAAAGAACTTGAAGGTAAATACATATAAATTCCACAATCTGAAACACAGAGAGCAAAAGTAGGAAAAAATAGGTCATTCAAGAGCTATAGTACAATATCAAGCGTCTAACATACATATCATTGGAATATCAGATGAAAATGAGAGAGTGTGGTCAGAAGGAATATTTGAAAAGATCGTGGATGAGAATTTTCCAAAATTAGTGAAAAATACCAAACTATAGATCTAAGAAGCTTAGAGAATGTGAAATAAGATAAATACCACACACACACACACACACACACACAATATCTATACATAGAATATTCAAGCTATGAAGATGAAACAGCTAGAAGAGAAGGAAAAAAACATATTGCAGAAATAAAAACAAAGACTGCTTTGTCTGTGATAAGGCGAAGTAATGACCCTCCAAAGATGGCCATATCTCAATCCCAAGAACCTGTGAATATGTTACCTTAAATGGCAAAATGGAGTTTTCAGGTATGCTTAAATTATGGATCTTAAGGTGGGTAGGTCATCCTGGTTTATCCACATGGGCTGGATGTGATCACAAGAGTTTTATAAGGGAAAGAGGGAGGCAAAAGAGAGAGTCAGAGATGAGGGATGCAGAGTTAAAGAATGATGCATTTTAAAGGTAGAGGAAGGAATCACACCATGAGTCCATGACTATAGGCAGCTTCTAAAAGCTAGAAAGGGCAAGGACATAGATTCTGTCCTAGTCTTCAGAAGGAACACAGCTCTCTGTCACTTTGATTTTAGCCCAGTGAGACTCATTTCAGACTCCTGACCTCCAGAACTATAGACAATACATTCATGTTGTCTTAAGCCAAGTTTGTGAAAACTTGCTATAGCAGCATTAGAAAACTAATACAATCTCCAAAAGACGGATTGTCTTAGGGAATGAAGACTCTTCCATGAGTGGATATTTCCTCTGGCTTCACTGTCAATTTGCCTGTAACTATTAGTACTGGATAAAATAAGGGCTTAGTAAATTAATGATGATGAACAAATAATTGGATGATTCCTGGACAATTCTTGGAAGCATTTACTCAAGGGTAGGATAATATAGTAGACAAAGCTACAGGATCAGGGTCAGAAACCAGAATCGCAATTTCAGCTCGTCCACCTGCATGGAGATGAAGCACTTCACCTCTTTGAATCTCAGCCTCTTTACCTACAAAAAGAAACAGATATTTTTGGTTTCCAAGGTAACTAGCTCCCAGCCATAAGACTCTGACCATATGCTAGGAGATTTTGGGAAAACAAGCCTGAACCGGGTCGAGGGTTGGACTAATGACCTCAGAGGTCTCTTCTAGCTCAAAGATTCTATGACACAGACACAGCAGGACACCTCTTGTGTAGGAAGTAACTCTAATACAACCGATTTTTCAGAGCCTCCTGGGGTGAGGGGAAGTCTTCTGAGAGTGAACAAAGGCACCAGTAGCTTTGGGTCAAGCCCTGCTTCTGATTCAGGCCAAAGGCAATGAGAATGCCACAAAGAACATCAAAGGGTAGAATTTGGCCCTGGAACAAGAAGACGGATGGAGGGGAAGTCATGATCTGCAGTAAAACAAATAAATAACCTTTAAAATCACATCTGCAGACGGCCTAACGTTCTTAAATGCTTTCCAATAAGCTTCCCTGGTAGCTTGCCACAAAGCCTGTCCAAGAGGATTTATAGCAGATAGAGGCGGGGAACTGCAACCCAGCGCTGATCCTGCTACTAAGCGTTTGGGTGACCTTGGACACATCATTTCACCTCTCTGGCCTTTACGTTTCTCCTTTCAAAGTGAGGGGACAGAATTAGATGACTTCTGACCTCCCCTCTAGCCTCGAAATCTTACCACCTCGGCCCAAGCACTGATCGTAGACCCTCAAAAACACAGTGGCTGGTTTTGTATTAAATAAGCAGACATTTACAGGATTCTGCAAAGGAACCCAATTTAAATTTAAATCCTAGCCTTGGGAGAAGAAAGGGGAGGAAGGGAAGAGAAAATAGGGAGGGTTGCAGAAGTGGGGTGTTTTTCTTCTTAAATCTTTTTCTCATTGTTTCCCCCGTCGCTACAACTACTCCAAATCAGCTATGACCAGTGTCCTTTTCACTGACCTTGCTCGGGCTCAAGATGCACAGGTCAGGCTCAGAGCTGCTATCTGTCTGTGCTCAGGCAGAGCTGCGGGCTTGGGCCTCCCAGCCCTGAAACTCAGTCCCGAGATAATGGTTAGGACACTTAATCCTCTTTTGTCCTCAGCTTTCCAGTGTGGGAATCCAGCAAGATGGAGCCCTGAGCTATCTCCCAGATTTCCCATTTTAGGGCAAGTCTTGAAATAGTTTATGATGTCACTGTTTCCACTGCATTTATTTCAAACCTTCTACTATCTAAGCCAACATTGTGAGAGTAAGAACTTTTTACTCTTTGAGAAAGGCCCAAATGAACACCAAAAGGGGGAAGGGTTTCCATTCACCAGATGTTAAAAGGTGTTCTGAGTTTGAACTTCAACAAGTTTATCATTTTACCAAGACCAACCCTCCTCCTCCTGCTGCCCAACCGCCATATAAAGACATAGCCAACTGTGCCGTTGGGGTCATTTTGAGTTCCCCGACCCCAGGATCGATTTACCAGGGAAGAAGAGAGGAGAAGTGGAGAAACAAAGGGTGTTCGAATAACAAATTATGAATAATTCCATGTATCTGTGGAGTGTTTTAAAGCAGTGTTTCCAAAGTATGATATATACACATGCATACATAGGGTAGTCTACAATATACAAAACAATCTAACGTAGGACAGGTGTGATTGACTATTCAACACATGCTCGTGGGTGTCCATGCTCTCAGAGTTCAGTCTCGGAGAAAAAATATAACTATAAAACTTAAAATGATGAGGACACATATTCCATCACCACTTCTCAATAATCTGCCCACTTCCAAGCAGGTACCCCGACTTACCTTACCCAGCATCACCCACCATGATAACTTCCATCCCTCAAGTCCTCAGTATCCCTCAAATACTGCCTTCCCCAGATCCCTTTCCTTCAGTCTCTCAAACCCCTTCATTCCCAAATCAGCCTTACGTCTCAAGTTCCTCCAGTCCCTCAACCCTGACCCTTACGTGACCTCCTTTAACTAAAAACCCCTAGCTCTTCTTCCTCAGTCACAACCTCTTTCTATCAACAGTGCTTCATCCTACCTCTCACTCATACGCCACAGACACCCCACCTCTCCGTCTCTGTCCCTCCCTACTGAAGTCTTCCCTTTCACATTAGATTTCTTCTCTTTCAAGGGGTCAGCCCACTGCCTCAGGTCTTTCTCTCCCCTAATCGTGCCACCTGCCTACTATTTGATCAACTACACTGGAAAACTGGTCCCCAAGCCAGCTACATTGAGCATGTATACATTGAGCCACTCTGTCTCTCTGGGCCATTTCCCCCATCTCTATTTCTTTTCCACGAATTTCCTCTTTTGAATCAATTTATTGAAGTTAAAAAAAAAAATAAGTTGACTCAAAGACAAGGTATTCACTACATACTGAATTGTGTCATGGTGATGTGGGTGTGGTCAAAATCTTTATAATTATGAATGAATGACAGTTTAACAAAGACTGTGTAGAATTACAGAATATTTCCCTACACATTTTTATTTGTCCTTGTGACATTCATAACAGCAGGGAGGACAGCAGTAATTAACCCACTGTTGAGACAAGGCAGCTAAGACTCAGAGAGGTTGGATGAATTACCCAAGGTCAACGACAAATAGCTGGTGGATCCAGGACTAAGATGAGAACCCACTGACTTCAGCTTTTCTGCCTTTTGCACTCTCTGACAGTGACATTCTTTCCTTCTATGTGTACTTACATACGAATACTTCTTAATTCAAGATGCAAATGCAAGAGAGAGACCTTAGCAAAGGTTATTTCCCAGGAGTAAAGCAAAGAGAAATCTTTAAAAAGGTAGTTTGACCATGTGACAAATTAAGGAAAAGTATGACCTAGAGCCACAGAAAAGGCAACAAATCACTGAAAAGTAAACAGAGCCCCCTTATAGAATGTGGCAAATGTCACTTGATAAAAATAATATAAGTAAGACACTTGCATTTTCAAATATCTGATGTTTGAAAAGAGAAATTGCTAATAGATGGAACATGCAGATTCTGAATGAAGAAATTTCCAGGAATATCAAGGTCACCATACACTCGGCTATAGTGAAGACTGAGACAGCAGAGTGGGAGAGAGGAATGAGATGAACCAGGCACTGGCTGGGCTATAAGAACCACCCCGGCGGTAGATTTGGACCCAGGGAAGGGTGGTGCTAACCCTGAACTTCACGGAGAGTCTTCAGGGCCTCGTGATGCAGAATACAGGTGTGAACTTAGAACTAGCCCAGGTTTAGGTCTCGGCCTTCTCACGCACTTGCTGGGAGATATTAGCAACCTGTCTATCATCTCTGTGTCTCATTTCTTCACCTTTGTAAAGGGAACAATAACAGTACCTGTTTCCTGGAGCTGGTGTGAGGACTGAGTGAGATAATTCTCCTAAGAATATTGGCACAGAGCAAGTCCAGTTAGCTGCAATGACGGAATAAAAAGTTACCTAAAAAGGATGAGGAATTAGAATGACATTGGACTTAAAAACAACATTCAACACTGCAAGGCAGTGGAATAACATCTTCAAATCCCGGAGAAAATATGGTTTCCAGAATCCCATAACCCTCTAAACTATCAGTCAAGTGTATGAGGAGATAAAGATATTTTTAGACATTCAAGGTCCCAAAATATTGCCTACCAGACAGCCTTACTCAGAAAGCTGTTGGAAGCCATCCTCTGACAAAGTGAGGGAGTCAGCCAGAGAAAAATATCTAGGAAGCATGAGATCCAACATAGGGGAGAAGAAAAGAGAATTCCAGGATGACGCTAAAGACAAGATCGAAGGACACGGGGAGGCAGCCTGCATGGAAAGCTTTAAGATTGGAGAGGGAGGAAGAGGATTCCAGGAGGACCTCTCCAAGGGAAAAATAAATTAACCAATGGATTGCTTGATGTGCTTGACAATAATAAGCAGTTTTCCACATGGAAAAGAGTCTGTGGATATGCTTGGAACAGTTACATGGAGCAACTAAAAATATAGGACAATTCTTATCTCCAGAAACACACACCAAAATTAAAAGAGAGAGAGAGAGAGAGAGAGAGAGAGAGAGAGAGAGAGAATGTTGTAATAGTATACTGTGTGGCTCAGCATAAAGAATATATCATATGGAAAAATTTAAGCACTGGATATTGATATAGTAGAACCAGGAGGAGAAGTGTTTCGTGCTGCGGTATTTAACAGACCTAATTCTTTATCTTCAATTTGGAAAGCAAAGACAATATCTGCAATCACAAAATCTAGAAATTATAATATAAACATGTTATTAGGAAATAAGGACATAAATAGTATAGTAACTGGTCAGATGGTAAAGAAAAATAGTGGCCTCTGAGTTTTATAATAAGCCTTATAGTACTATGTGAATTTTTAAACTAAATATATGCGTGTGTGTGTGTGTGTGTGTGTGTGTGTATTTGAGTTTTAGAAAGTAAGAAAATGAAAAAAAAAAAAGTAAGAAAATGAAAAATAGAGAGCTTAATAGTTTCTGGCATGGAGAAAATGCTCACTAAATATTAACTATTATTGTTGTTGTCCCTAATAGATTTCAGGAGAAAAGTTTCTGAACGAGCTGTGTGTTGTCAGGCACACTAGGAATCCAGAATCTTGCATATACCAGGTTCTTAATAAACTGTTTGAGGAACCGCCTCTCCACTTTTATGGCATACCCCTGTCCCCCATCCCACTCCTCTATATCGGGGAGCTGGCACAAAGTAGGCATTCAGAATACAGTCATGGAATGAATGAACAAAAGAAAGAATAAGTGAACAATATAATATCCAACTGCTAAGGTGGTGTTAAGTTAATCTACAGTCACAAAGTTGGACACGCTTTAAGGAGATTTGAGTATTAATTCTGAGTAGACCTTCATTCATTCACTTATGGACCAAGCACAAGAATCAATGACAATTTTAATTCTCATATTATGTCCCACCAACTTGTCTTGTATACCTCCCCCACCTCCCCACCCCCAGATCTTGAATTTCCAAGAAGTTATCTTACAGAGACCAGGAATGGGACAACGACTAAAAGATCGAGCAGGAAAAAAATATACAAACTACTCAAAACTCTCTAAAAAAAGAAAAACCAAACGTGATTTCAACTATTGGGAACATGATAAATAGGGCCTGCCAAGGTTTTCCAGGACTATCCTTTAAGGGAAAAGGACATTAGGACATTCTCAGTTCGATGTGTGCAGTTGTCTGTGTCACAGGCTGACAAATAGACGTCCTGGAGCTCTTATTGTCTGCAGAAGTCATGAAGACACCACGTGGGAGGCTTGGCAAAAACAAACTTTCTGAAGCATGCATCTCGTAGAAAAGAGATCATAATTCATGTATCAGGTACTTTCTGTCCTCCCCTTGTGATCATTGCCTACACTTTTCCATCCTGCTAATCTGGCCAGTATAGACGCAAGCTCTTCGCCATCTGGCTTCTCATTGTGAGATGTAAGAGGTCAGGAGATGGAGGAAGTGAGCTTGGGCTATTGATTCCCAGCCTTCCCCCAACCCAAGCCCACTTCTCTCTGCTCTGTTTGCTGTTCCTCTACCTTCTTCATTCAGATGCTCTTTCGGGTTCAGGTAATTGCTCCTCAGATTTGGAGGTATTGACAGCTCTCTGCTCTTGCCAACCCGTGGAATTCTGTACCCTTTCATGTTCATTTCTCTAAACCTTAGCAAAGAGTCGCTTTACAGACCTCACCCCCCATTACCCTGTCTCCTGCATGACTATTATACATTTGATATGTATGATGATTGCATATTTAATGAAGGTTACCAAGACTTACCAGATTGGGGATATACCACAAGTACAGCTTTTCACAAATCCCCATCGTTTGGCGATACTTGCTTATACAGGGAGTTATAGCACTCTGTTAAGTCCATTGTGAAGTCCTGTCCAATACCAAAAAGACTCTAGTGGGATTCTCTTATACTTCTACTTACTCTGAAACTGCAGGTGGACAGCTGCTGTGTGTTAGTTTCCTATTGCTGCATGACAAATTAACACACATTTAGCTGTTTAAAACAACTGTTTATGATCTCACAGCTTATGTAGGTCAGAAGTCTGTATATGGCCTAGCTGGGTTCTGTGTTTAGAGTCTCACAAAAGTGCCATCATGGTGTGGCCAAGATCATGCTCGTGTCATCTGGGGTGGAGTCCTCTTTCAAGCTCATTTACGTTTTGGCAGACTTCAGTTCCTTGCTGCTATCAGACTAAGGTCCCCATGTCTTTGCTGGCTGTCACCTGAAGACCACCCTCAGCACCCAGATGACACTCACTTTCCTTGATACATGACCTCTCCATCCTAGAAGCCAGCAATGGAGAGTCTTCATCATGTCAAATAACCCTCATGATTTGCATCTCTGACTCCTGTCTCTGACCTCGAGATCCAGATTTAAAGGGCTCATGTAGGTCAGGCCCACCTAAATAATCACCCTTTTGGTTAACTCAACTGATTAGACATCTTGATTACATCTGTAAAATTCATTTTGCCATATATTGTCATATTCACCGGTTCAGCTCACATTCACAAGTTCAACTCACACTCAATAGGAGAGGGACAATCAAAGGGTAAGGGTCATTGGGGGTCATCTTAGAATTCTTCCCATCACACACTGCCTTTAGCAAGCCAAGTTACCTGGCTACCACACTCAGGACCTGGGTCCTGCACTACCAGTGCCATCTTGCTACCCTGGCCAGAAGTTGAGTGGGTGGTCACATTGCAACTAGGTATGTAATGATCCGGCTGTGGACACGGGCAATGGGTCAAGTTCTGAGATGGGCTGGTAAGGGCAAGACAGGCCATAATTCACACTTTTTTTTTCTTAATGGAGAACTTAGAGCAATAGTTTTCATGTATAGCTTCTTCCCTAGGACAAACATATTTAGTACTCCTGATTATTCCAGTCTTACAGACAAGGAAACTGGGGCTCTAAAGGATTGTCCAAATGCCCAAAGACACCCCGAAGGAATTAGCAAACTAGGATTCAGGTCGAAGTATGTATCATTTCAAAGCCCTTTCTTTTAATGACTAAGCTGTAACACCGCCCAGATAGTTCTGTGTTCTGAATCCTGCCTTCCCTTCGATGCCCCTCCACTGTGCTGGACTGAGCCTGAGCTCCTCGACTGAAATTTTCCTTAGGATGTGTTGTTTCCTAGAAATGGTTAATAACTAGTATTTCATGACAAATGATCTCAGGTCCCCCAAAGATGATTGGGGATGTGTGAATCCTAACACAGGGACAATACTCAGCAGAGGGTTGTCACCACATGAAACTGCCAGCGTCTCATCAATGTCACACACTGAATTCATATCAGTTCAGCAAATGCTAAAGAGCCTTGACATTTACTTGGTATGTACATCCTGACAACTGGTAAATGTGGTGTGTTTTTGAACTATTGAAAATAGTTTTAAACCTCTATTATTACATTGAAAAACACTTAGAGACCAAAAGGACCCGTGCTAGGAAACAATGTTCTTTTTAAAGCTGATCAGTTTTAACCCCAAATTGTCCCAATGGGCAGCTTTGCTTGGAAATGAACTCCACATCCAAATCCTAGAATAGAGAACCCACTGTCTTCTGGGAAATTACCACAAGGCTCAAGATTCATGGTAAATTATTTTCAGTCAATTGTGTGAGAATCAAGTAGATTAATGATAAATGTCTCTTTAGTCAATCAGTAAGTGAGCTACTCTTTAAAACTGTGGGGGAAAAAAACCTAGATCACCTGGTTTTCAATCTCATCATGTCAATTCCTTCCTAAGAGTCTTCATTAGTCCTTGTTTCTTATCTGATAAAATTTTATATCCTTAGCAAAGATATAAACATACTCATTACCTGGCTCCTACCTAATTCTCCAATTTCATCTCCTGCTTATTTCATTCATTTGCTCAGCAAATATTTATTAACTGTTGACTGTGGGTTGGAGATGTAAGGATGAGCAAGACAGTCACAAGAGCTTTTTTCTTAGATGTGTCTTTTTGGATCCACCATACCAATGGTTCCCAGACACGCTTCTTCCTTCACACCTGTTTTCCCTTGCACACGCCTCCCTAATATGCTCTCATTTCTCCATTCTCATCCTTCAGATGAAATTCTATACATTCTTCATGTTTCACCCTCCATATCACTGCTTCTGGGGTGGGGGGACTTCCTTGAACTTCTCTCCTCCAACCCCAGAATCTGCCCTTCCTGAGGCATTTCCTTCTCTGTTTATGCCTGTATTTAAGCTCTTTTTCTATAAGGTCTCATCACAAACTGGCCTCTATTTCACCTTCAGACTCATCTCATACCATTCTCTCTTCATTCAAGCCGTACTGACCTCTTTTAATTTCTCTAAATCTTCAAGTTCTTCATGGCCTCTGTCACCTGCACACACTCACTCTTTTCTCAGCTTGGACAGTTCTCTACCCACACTTTACCTGACTCACCTTTCAGGTCTCAGCATACATGTCGCTTCCTCAGAAAGTCCTTTGTTGACCTCCCAGTCTCAAGGTCCCCTCTATTATTGCTGCCCTCACACCTTTTGCTTTCATTCGTAACACTCATTGCTATTTTTTAATTCTATTATTTTTGAGTTATTACATTCATCCATGTATTCTATAAATATTTATTGGGCACATATCAGGTTCCAGGCACACTACTTCTAAAAGCTGTGGGGGCAGGGGTAATTGTGTAGTGACTATCTTCTCGACTGTGGGAAGTAGATAATAAACAAATACACAAAGAAATAAATTTAATTATGTTTAGGCACTGAGGTATGCTATGAAGAGAAAAAAATAGGGTGATGTGACAGAGGTTGCTGCTTTAGTTCAGGGAAGAATAAAGCCCGGCAAAGATCACAGGAGCCGTATCTAGAAGACAACGTCATGAGAAAAGGCTCAGGAATGGGAATGAGTTTAGACTGTTCACGGGACAGAAAGAGAGTTAGTGTGTGTGAAGTCTGGTAAATGAGCAGGGATAGAAGACAGAATGAAGCCATAGAAGTAAGTAGGCAGGGTCTAGGTCAAGAAAGGTCTTACAAGCCATGATAATATGTCTGGCTTTTATTATGAGACCAATAAAAGGGCTCTGCTGGGTTTAAAGAAGAGGGGTGGGTGGCTTATGCTTTAAGAAGACTACTCTGGCTACAAGGTAAAGACCGGACTATTACTGAGTTCAGGGATTCCAGATGCCAAGCTGTATCAAAGCTGGAAGGGAAGAGATGGTATCTTGAACTCTATGTATTGCATTGGAGATGGTGAAAAGTGGTTGGATTTAGGATATTTTGGAAAGCAGACTTATTGATGGATTAAGTGTGGGATATAGGGAATGAGATAAATCAAAGATGACTCCCGGTTGGGCGGATTGTGGTGCTCTTATTTTAGCTGGGAAGATGGTGAAGAGGCAAGTTTTGGGGGCAGACTAAAGTGGATGGGATCATTGGTCCCATTTTGCCCATGTTAAGTCTGAGATTTAACTTCCC
Source organism: Tadarida brasiliensis (assembly GCA_030848825.1). NCBI lineage: Eukaryota > Metazoa > Chordata > Mammalia > Chiroptera > Molossidae > Tadarida > Tadarida brasiliensis. Next base: position 61,682,345 of record CM061272.1, read on the forward strand.
AGAGAAGGTATTCATTTTGTACTTGCATAATGTATGTTTGTGTGAGTTGTAGCTGCAGATACAAATTTGTAAATCATTAACACATATAGATAGTATCTCAACCCATGAGCTATATGATGACATGAGGGAAAGCAAATAGAGAAGAGGAGTTAGAATAAAGTCCTGGGATACTTCAACATCTAGAGGTCTGTTAGATTTCAGGAAGATGAGTATCCAGCAAGGATTCTGAGAAGGTCCAGCCAGTAAAATATAAGAAAACCCAAGAGATTCTTATATCACAGATATGGAACTGTAGCTAAAGGATAATCTTATCAGGCAGGATTCTGACAGAAAATAGATGGCATAGTCTAGGATAATTCTGGGAGATTTATTTATAAAGGCACTGTGTATGAAGATATGGACAATCTCAAGGAATGGCACAGTAACTCTCTGTGTAAAGGGAAGTTTCCAGGGAAGTAATACCCTGGCCCTACTCTCCTCTCTTCCTCCAATCTCCTGCAAAGGCTACCCATTCAACCAAGCTCACTGAATCCAATGATGCAGAGTCCAGGGTGGAGAAAGGTCAAGAGTATATGCAGAAAAGTCAAGAGAAGATATCTGGCACCATGACCTCAGTTGCAGTCAAGGTTTTTATTTTTCTGGTAAGATAGATGATATTAAAAGATGTCCATGTGCCAGTGGAATTGATCCCACAGAGAGGAGAGATTGACAGGGGAGAAAGAGAATGATTGGAAGAATGAGGTATTTGAGAATGTTAGAGGGGTGAATCCAAAGAGCAAAAGGAATGGCTTGTCTTGGAGAGGAGTAGAGACAGATCTTCAAGTGTTATTGGGGGGAATGAAGGGAATATTGGAGGAAATGCCTGATTTCATCTAATTTTTCAAGGAAGTATAAAACTAAAACATCAGCTAGTGGGAGGGGTGCTGGAGACTTAAGAAGAGAGAAGATGTGTAATAGGCATCTCAAAGAATGAGAAAGTAAACGTACTTTTAAAAGGTAGGATTATCTGACACCCTGTACACATCTGGACTTTGTGGTCACATATGTGAAGTGACCACAATATTTTGATCTTTCAACTTTTCAGGAGCAAGCTCAGATTCAGTGACTTATTGGGGCTTATCCGGTGTTAGGAGCTGATTTTAATGATGAACCATAAACTATAAGCTGGCCGATGAGAGAAGTGAGGATGAGGGGGAAACAGTGACAGAGTTGTGGAAAGGTGAATGGATTTAAGGTCGATGATGTCAGTCTCTGGAGGGCAAGTGCTGGAGCAGATAAGCTGGCAATACACGTGATAACTGTATGCAAGTGGGATGTGAGAAATCAAGATTTGAGAGAGAATGTAGTTGATGGAGGTGACAAAGACGAGGGCAGGGACCTGTGAGTAGGTGGCTGATGTGGAGTGGAGGAAGAAATGGTCAGAGCTAAGGAGGCCAAAGGTCAAAAGATCACAGTCATAGATGACCCATCCGAATGGATGCTGAATTTGCCAAGAATGATATCAGGCAAAGAGGAGGAGAGGAAGAAGAAAACCAGATGCTCAGTTTAAAGATGAGGACACTGAGTATCAAAGACATCAGCTGGCCTGCTGTAATCTCACAACGACTAAAGGGCAGATCCTGTCTCTAACTCAGGCAAATTGATCGCAAAGTCTAAGCCCTTAACCATGCAACCCCCCTATTGCTCTAAGAAACAAAAATAAAATAATAAGATGTATATTAAAAGCCAACACTTTGGAAGCACTTCCTCCGTACCTAGTAAGTTTGGACAATAAAGTCTAACAATGTGAGTTTCAAAGCAGCTGGCATTTTTGAAGTAGGAAAAAAACACCATGGAAAAAGGAGGTAACTCTATCATCCTTAAGCCCTAAGTTATCTGGGGTGTGAGAGCTGAGACAATGAGACCAGGGGACAGAAAGTCTCCATTTACGTTAAGGAGGTGATGGGACCTGCTAGAGAGAAAGATTGGAACACAGGGGCTTTTTTCATAGCTCACTATGAATTTCAGGGAAGCAAAGGGGCTTAGGAGGGCAGGGAAAAGTGGGAACCGGGTCAGATTTGGGAAGTCTAGAGGAATGTCATTGGTAAAGGACTAGCTGGTAGCCTTGACCTCTGATGGTGACTAGGGAAGGAAGGATGGGAGATGGGATGGAACAAGTCCTGGAAGTCTGGGGGTATCAGTGATGGAAGTCTTGGGTGGGGACAGAGCTTTACACACGCAATGAGAGGAGACCCTCCGGGCAATGGATTTGGTCCACAAATGCATTTAATTGGTATAGACCCAGCATCTCGCACCCAGCTTAGTTACCAGCACCCAAGGGAAGACAAGGTCCAGCATTATCTGGCCCCTGCCTATGTCTCTTCCTCAGAGATTTTCAACCATTTGCATCTCATGGCACACATAAGCTAATTACTAAAATTCTACGGCACACCAAAAAATATATGTTTTGCCAATCTGACAAAAAAAAAGGTATAATTTTTATTCATTCATACTGGACACTTATTGTTGTGTTGGCTGTTGTCATTTTTTTATTTGACAATCTAAGGGAAAAGAGGTCAGTGCTGCTGACTAAATAGTCAGGTGTTGCATGTTTTAAAAATTCTTGCAGCACACCCGTGTTGAAAATTGCTGCTCTTACCTCATCTTGAACAACTGTCCTCCGTGGTCACCCAACTCTAGCCACACTGGGCTTCACTGCATTCCCCACCCACCAATCTCCAGTTTCTTTGCTTACTATCTTCTATCTGCCTGGACACCCTGACCACACCCTCAACCAATTTCCCACATGCCTGTCTCTTTCTTCTCACTCAAATAGCTGCTCACATGTACCACTGCACGGATGCCTTGGTTGACCCCCTACCTATAACACTACTCCCCAGTCCCAGTCTCATCACCCTACTTTATTTTCTTCATAGCACTATTGCTAATTGTTTCTTTATTTGTTCATGCACATATCACCATTTTTTGTATATTTGTCTCTGCACTGGAATGTCTATGAAGGCAGAAGCTTAATCTGCCTGCCTTATCTTCACGCCCTAACATTTAAAATAGAAAAGGCAGTCGATATTAGATGACAAAAATGAATTAATGACTGTTCCAAAAAGCTGTTGTTAAAATGCATTCACAATTTTTCAGCACAAGGAGCATGGTGTCTCAGAAAAGCCCCCATGATTCATGAACGGCCCTCTGTAGCCCAGCGAGATTAAGATCTGGTTTGGTGTCCCCAAGCCAGCTTATCACACTACATCTGCATCTCAGTGTGTGGGTTCAGTGGCCAAGATGAACTGCTCATAAGGGGAGTAAGCAAATGTTTGGCAGGCTCATTTGCCAGAGTCATTGCCACTGATTAAAAAGCAATTAATTATGGGAATTAAGGAAAGAGAATGGCCTGCATGTCCCTGGCCACCTTTTTTATTTTTTATTTTTTGAATGACTTGTGCCGCCCAGGGCAAGTCAGGACATAAAAGTAAAAATAAACCATGTGCTCTGAAGCCATCTGAGGCTTGGACAATGAAACTGATGAGATGGTAGCTCATTAGATAAGGTGAGCTGACGACAGGAGATTTCAAAGAGCTTGCCTCTGAAGTTCAAATGAACAGAGGAAGAAAAGGACTCTTCAAATGAAAAGAAAAAATTAGCATGGGTTAAAAAATATAAGATTTACTGCTCTGGGTAAACCAACAAGAACCCATGCAAAGTGCCGTCCTGGGATGAAGCAATTGAGATAAGCTCCTTCCAGCTCCGAATAGAGGGTATTAGTTTGAAAGCAAAGGGGGCTTTGTCTCCTCCACTTGGTCCATTTGAGTTTTTGTTTTCTGCTTAACTTGACCTTTGAGTCTTGCTCAAGTGATTTTTGACCTAGTTGTGGTGTGGGGACCTGAAGCCCTATAAAACAGAGCTCATTTGATTACATTGTTTAGTCACTGTGAAATTCCTTCACCTTTCCCCTGTTTTTAAAAATGTTTCCCACCTCCGTTAAAGCAAACCAGTCTTTTCAGTGTATGGCTGCAAACAATAACTTGTTGTTTGAGTACCTCCCAGAGTTAAGAAATGAGTTTAGCGATCATTCAGCAAGTCCCCCGCTCTCCAAACATTTTATGGATGAGCACAGTAAGCCACAGAACGGCGAAGGAGCTGGGCCATGAGCACAGCTACCTAGTGACAGGTGACAGGGCAAAGGATCCCGGTACCGAGTCAGGCAGACCCAAGTTTGAATCCACCTCCCGAGTGGCTAGCTGTGTGACAGTGACCACACCTTCCCTCTCTGCAACAAAGAGGACTCTTCCTCCTGACCGAAATATTCCTCATCTATTATATGGTGAGGATTCCATAAATTCCAGACATTTATTGTTCACAAGCTCTATACTAGGCCCCGAGGATATAGTACAGATACAATGCAATACAGACACATGGAGTTTACTCTCTCTCATTAAGTTGGTAACTATGATTATCTTATTTAATTAGAACTCAAATATTCTGAGCAGGGGATTTGGGGGAGAAACAGAGTAATTTCTCCTATCCACTGCTAAGTCCATGGGATGTTATACCAGGAGCAGGACGCTTGTCCTAGGGCCTGCGGAAAAGGCCCTTAGCTCTCCCTGCTCCGTACCTTAAAATTCCATATACAGTTGACCCTTGAGCAATATGAGTTTGAATTGCATTTACACACAAATTTTTTTTTATCCTTGCCTGAGGACATTTTTGCATTTATCTTCAGATAGAGGGGGAGGGAGAGAAGGAGGAAGAGAGAGAGAAAAACATCAATGTGAGAGAGACACATCGACTGGTTGCCGCCCACACAACCCCAATGCTCTAACCGCTGAGCCAAACCGGCCAGGGCTACACACAAATTTTTAAAAATAAATGCTGTAAATGTGTTTTCTCTTCCTGATTTTTTAACATTTTCTTTTCTCTAGCTTACATTATTGTAAGAATACAGTCTCTAATCTATATAACATACAGAATGTGTGTAACCGACTCTTTATGTTATTGGTGAGCCTTTCAGTCAACAGTAGGCAATGAATAGTTAAGCTTGGGGGGAGTCACAGTTATAGGCAGATTTTTCACTGTGTGGGGGATCGGTGCCCCTAACGCCCACCTGTTCACGGCTGACTGTATAGACTGTTCTCTGCACCTTGGCGTGTGGTATTCTAGAAGTGTTGCTTCCCTCCAGTAGCAGTCTGACATAGACCTTTCCAACCGTTTTATGTCATGGCTCACACAGAAAATTTAGCTTCTTGGCACCTTGTGGCCTAACACAAGGATTGACAAATTTTCTGTAAAGGGCCAGGTAGTAAATATGCTGGTCTGGGTAGGCTCTATGGTCCTCGCTGCAGTGACTCAACTCTGCCATCTCCAACCTCAGGCGTACCCTTGGACAATATGGAAATGGATGGGTATCACTGTGTTCCAGTAAGATTTGACTTACGAAAACAGGTTCTAGAGCGGATTCGGCTCTCTGGCTATAGTTTGCCAACCTCTGGCCTGGCACAAAGTAAAAACTCAATAAATCCTATCATTAGCCATTTCTTAAATCTACAAATATTTCTTGAGTGCCTCTGTGTGCCTAACCCCGTCCTGGGTGTCAGGGCACAGTGTTGAGACAAAGGACATAGTTCTTGCCCTCACTGAGCTTATTGTCTACATTCTATATAAGTAGTTATGAAATATGAAGCAATATGAAAGAAACAAATGTGATTTTGAGACCAAGAACAACCAGAATCCCAGGTCTTCTTACATCAAAGCTCACGTTCTAACGCTGCTTATAAGCCGGTTGAGGGTGAAAAACAAATATTCTATTCCTATTAAATCTTATTGTCAAGCACAGGTCTGGGCACACATTAGTGGCTTCACTGAAGATGTGCTGGCTTTAATATGATAGTCAGGGATTTGGGTTGTCATGGAGACCATTGCATATTCTTGCCTTTTCCCATTTCTACTACCTCCTTCCTCTTTGCAGATATAGTTAAGAATTAGTACAGTTATCAGGTTAATTGACATGACTAATTTTGTCTTTGGGCTCAAGACCATGGGAAATACCAAAGCAGCTTGTCCAAATTCCAAATCTCAAATGACCTTGAGAAAATTTGTGGATGAAAAGCAGGAAATCACCCCAGAGCCTTGTCTTCACCTAGATGCCCCCAAGACAAGTAGAGCCTGGACAGGGGCTTGCAGGAGGTTTATTTTGAAGAAGTGATTCCAAGGAACACAAGGGGAATTATGAAGAGTGAAACAGGAAGCAAAGAAAAGCCTATCTAGGGTACACTGTTGAGCTGATCACCTCTATGGGCAACAAGGGCTCAATCCCACTTGAGACCTTCTGAGAAGCCTTATAGAATGCACCACAGAATTGCTACCTAAGACATAAGTAAAAGAAATATTTATCCACCTGCTCCCATCCCCCATTGATCAAGGGTTATCCCAGGAGGTGTTACCTCTCTCATACTCTCAGGGTTGCATACGCCTAAGAATGTCAAAGCAGGTCCCTTTAGTAACTCACATTGGACATCTCATAAAGGTCCAGGTAGAAAGTAAGAAGTGTGGCTAGGGGTGCTATTAGATTTGACATACATGATAGTTGGTACTGTGGCAATGGGTGAAGCAGGAAATGTAGACCAAGAGGATGTAAGGTAGGGCAAAAGAGGTGCCCAGTCCAACCATTCAGCAAAATATAGCAGGTGCACCAAGAAAGGTCTATTCTTTCTATAGAGCAAGTGTCCCGCCACCTGCCTACCACCAAGTCTCACCTCCAACCTTCCTCCCCTGATTAAGACAGTGATAATAATCCACCCTTGTGACTTGTGATATAACTAAGGACTGAGTTACTATTCTTCCCTTTTCTCAGATAAGAAAACCAAACTCAGATAAGTTAAGGAAACCAAACTCAGTTAAGTCAAAAGGATCAATTGTCTAAGGCAGTATTGGCCAATGGAAATTTCTGCAATGACAGAAATGTCCTACACACTGTCTGATGTGTTAATAGTAGCCATTGGCACTTGAAATATGGGTCATATGACTAAATAACCAAAATTTTCATTTTCATTTTAATTAAATCTCATTTAAATGGAAATGGCCACATGTGGGTAGAGGCTACCGTATTGGACAAAGCAGCATGGGCACTATACAATGTCTTATGTGTACATTGCATTCAAAGTCATTTTTCACTGTTGAAGTGCAATGAGAGAAATGTGTTGACTTCTTTACTATTTCATTCTTATTTACATATTTAGTTCTAAATTAAACTATTTCACAGGCATTGTTGCTACCACCTGCTTGTTTTCGTCTTAACTGTAACGTGAATGGGGGGACTCGCCCAGAATAGCACTGAATACCCAATGCAAGCTGAAGCAGCAGGAATCTTCGCAGGCACAGAACAAAGAACTTCTTTCCCTCCTCCGTCTACCTGCCTCGTATTCTTGTTTTCAGTTTGCCTCTGGACACAAGGCCATTCTGTGCATCCATGCATAGAGAAAAGAATGTGGCACACCTGAATTATAGCATGTGCCTCGTGGAGCAGTGCACCTGAGACACTATTCGTATAGGGTGAGGCTTGCGTAACTCGGGAACATCTGTGACTAATGAATGGGAGATTTGAGAGACTCCAGTTCAAATCCTCTGAGTTAAGTCCAGGACTTTTCACTTTATGTCCTACTGCTTCTTCATTCAAGTCTAAGTATGTCAAATCCTACTACATTCAATAAATGATTCACAAGCCCCTAAGTTACAGTACAATTGTTATTTAAATATTTATGTCTTGTTTGGAGGGAAGGGGGCATTTTAAATCCAAAATAGCAGCAGATCATCCATCCTGAATTGTTAGAGCGCGAGGCTCCTCTCCTTATGTATTTTTCAGAAAACTGAAGCTTATTGTAACTGTTAAAGGTGAAGATTTCTAAAATCCTATTTACTTTTGCTGGCAATATTTCTGAGAGCACTCTCCCAGTTTCTCAAACAGAGTATTTCAAACATTCTTAGTGTTTCATCCATTTACTTATTCATTCATTCTTTCAACAAATATAAAATAAACACTTCCCACGGGCCATGCACTGTGAAAATGAAAGGCTCTGGTTCTGGGGTAGACGGGCAAATAAGTCATTCTGCCTTCAAGGAACTCAACAGTCTTAAACCACCAGCTTCCACCCTCCCATTTTTATTCAGAATAGCACAAATCTACTGCAAATGCTGTAATACAATGATATTTCCCAGAGCTGTGCTTTCCCGTGGAAATGTAATGTGAGACACTTAAAAACCCCTAGAAGCTATGTTTCAAAAAGCAAAGGAAAAGCAGGTGTAATTCATTTTAATAATATGTTTTAACTGAATACATCCTAAATGTTACCATTTCAACATGGCGTCGGTATTTAAAAATCACTAACAAGGTAGTTTACATCCTTTTTTATTTCGTCTCCTAGTGTAATGTGCGTTTTATAATCCAGAGCACGCGTCCGTTCAGACCAGCCACAGTTCCGGTGCTCAGGAGCGACGTGTGACTGGTGGTTTCTGCACTGGACATCAGAACTCTAGAACTAATAAGCTATTCATGGTTAGTTGCCCCTTCATTAAATGGGAGCAGGGTTAACTATTTTAACTTCATATGTCTGCTTTTCATGGCTTCTCACTGTCCCCCTCACTCTCAGGCAGCCCAGTCTCCTCCAGTGTTATTATAAATGTCCTCATTTCTAGCAAATGCCAGTGCCTCCTTTTATTCATTTATTCTTACAACCTGAGATAAGCTTGGAAAATTGATCATAAAGCAACTCTGTCTAAAAACAGGCTCTCTTACTCAGACGGGGCTGAAGAGATTCTGCAAATGAAGCATATAGGCATTAACGTATGAAATTTCTAACACAGGTTTGACTTCGCAAGAAAGCTTTTACGTCGCTCTTTCAGCCTTCTTCCTGATTACTGGTGCCCCGTGTGCGCCCTCAGAGCCGCGCAGCAGCATCTGGGGATCTGGTAGACAGGCAGAGTAGTGCCCCGCCCCAGACCCGCTGAATCAGAACTCGGGACACGGTCTAGCAATCTCTGTTTTAACAAGCCCTCTGGGTGATTCTGGTGCCTGCGAAAGTTTGAGAACCACTGTTCTAGAAAATTCCAACTGCTATATACATGCCCTTGAGATGAATACATATTCCTTTACTTTTTAAATTCAGTATTCTAATTACTTAGAAGAGTATGAACATAAAGAGCTTTTTTTTTTTTCATTGAATGTGGTAATACATGTTGTTTTGGCTAATATAGTATGTATTTGTTTCCTACAGTCGCTGTAACAAATTACCATAAACTTTGTGGCTTTAAACAACACAAGTTTATGTATTCCTTTGGAACACTGGAAGTCAGAAGTCCCAAGTGGGTCTTGCTGGGCTAAAATCAAAGTGTCAGCAGGGTTGTGTTTCTTCTGGAGACTCTTAGGGGGATCTATTTCTTTGTCTTTCCAGCGTCTAGAGGCTACCTGCATTCCTTGGCTTATGGCCTCCCAATCTTCAAAGCCAGAAACATCTCGCGGAGTCTTTCTCGGGTCACGTCTCTGGTTCTTTGAATGTTCCCTCCCTCTTCCACTTTAAAAAGCCCTTTCGATTACTTTGGGTCTACCTGGTTAATCCAAAATAATCTCCCCATGATATTGCTGAGTATCAATGTTAATTTCATTTGCAACATCAATTCCCCTTTGACACTCCAGCGAACATAGTCACAGGTTCTGGGGATTAGGGTGAGGATATCGTGGGAGCCATTCATCTGCCTACCACCCCATGTGATTAATGAATTACTGGTATACCTTAATGCAAGATTTCAAAAAATAATTTAGACCCTGCACATTTTTAGGTTGACATCTAGCATTTTCCATTAGAGTTGCAAAGGATGTAATCGCTTATACATTGTATATCTCAATACCTATATCACTCTTAAAACTCCCTAAATGAATTTAAATGTAATGATTTGATTCAACCATCATCCATTTAAAATCTTTTTCAGTGTGCATATAACCTTCTTTCTGACAGGTGAAATTGAATATCGTTCCTTTCTGCCTTGCAAGCATGTTCCTGTTTTCTTTCCCAGAGTCAGAGAATGTTACATATTTTCATACATTAGGGTCTTTCATCGATAACCCCACTATACATGTCTACAGCAAAAGTATTAATCTAGGTAGGTAGGTAGGCAGGCAGGTAGATAAATAGACAGACAGATGATGTATATATGTGCATGTATTAAATTTCCTGTGATCACTAGGTTTTATGAGTTTATATGTTTTCCTCTCTATTGAATTGTTAATACAATTAATGAGTAAGCAATAGAGCTAAAAAATATTATACATTTTATAAATACTTTTTAAACCAAAAATAAAATTTTATTGGCATCTCCTTTTTGTGGATCTGGTGGAGAGAAAGCAAAGTATGCCATCTTGATTACATAAAACTTTTCAAACAATAATATTTCAAATAGTCCGTCCCTCTGAGGTTTCCACACCTCAGGACAATGCTTCATAGTTCAGTCCTGGGCTAGAGAAACACATTCTTGTTTGCAAAGGGAGGTGGTTCACCCATGGAAGGCAAGCTGGTCCTGGAGAACAGTCAAGATGCCCCGTCAAAGCTGAGCAGCTCTTGTGAGTAGATGTATGATAAGGCAGCAGACACAGTTGCAAATGCATCCCACATATTTTTCTTTGCTGATTGGAATCACACACAATGGAGCATACCAGCATGCTGATGTGTGTAGGGCACAAATCTCCAACGGCACTGCAAAGAGCATGGCTCCCTGTGGGTGAGATCGCATGCCTTATGAATCCCGACCATCAAAAATAAACAACACATTCCAGTCCACCCTGCTAGAGGAAAGACTGAGTGAGCCCCCAGTGTCCTCTAAAGAAAATAATATTGAGAAATCCTTGTCATCGGGAGGGGAGATCAAAAGGTAGGCAGCCCCATAAAGTGAAATATATATATATAGTAAAGTTGTGTTTGCAAATTAATTATTTAAAATGTTTTAAATGATGTTTCTAGCATTGTGTCAGCTTTACTAATGGTGTAATTTGTTGGGATCTCTTTTCTTACTTAAGATACTCATTTTCACAACTAACTAAAAAGGAGCCTTTAAATTTATTTTTTAACTTAAATATACAATTCAATAAATGCTTGTCAGACTAAATGGAATGGGATTCATTCAATCAAAGACAATTAATATGAATTAATTCCTGGTGCATGCCAGCCACCCTCTTTAGACTGTTTGGAAATGGTGTTACATTTACTTCCCACAAAAACAGGCCAAATAAAAAATATACAAAACCTTATGAGTGTATATTAATGTTCATATTTTACTGCATGAAACAACAATGAAGAACTGATCCCAGAATTTTCTGACAATAAGTGGTCACTACCACCAGGTCATCATTCATGTGGTGAGTGGGTTAGGTCATGATAAGTGTGAACCGAGCAAAGGAAGGGAGACAGGGGGCTCAGCACGGTGGCAGTGCTGAAGCAGAGCTTGTACAATCTTACATGGGCGGTCAGGAAAGGCCTCATCAACATGGCAGTCCTTCAGCAGAGAGTTGAGGGACGTGAGGAATTGGTTTTGCGAATATCAGAGGCACGAGCATTGCAGGCAGAGGCAACGGTAAATGCAGAGGTTCGGGAGTGGTCTGGGAGTGTTGGATGAAACAAAAGAAGGGCTATAAACAAGGGCTGCAAAGGGTAGCAGGTAGAGCTGTTGAGCAGGGCTTGCAGCCCCGAGAGGCCCTGGTAAGTCTCTGTAAGAACTTCAGTTTCTACTTTGAGCAAACTGCAAAGCCATGGAAGGAAGGGTGCAGAGGAAGGACCTGACTAATTCATATTCTCCAAACTGACTCTGGTTGCTGGGTGGAGAGTAACCTGAAACAGGGCAATGGTACAGGCAGGGGCCGAGGAGAAGGCAACTTCAGTCATCCAGGTGAGATTGGAGAGACAACAGCAGGGGTGGTGACCAGTGGCCCGATGTGGACATAGTCTGTGGGCAGAGTCACAGGATTTGCTGGTGGTTGGTATCTGTGACACAGGAGGCAGTTGTTGTTCTGGGTTCTTTACACAGATTTTCTGAAATCTTCATGTCAAACCAACCCTGGAGGCAAGGTGGCAGAACCAAGGGTAGGAACACGCTCTTGCCTGCCCCAAAGTCCTCTGTGTCACGGTCATTAGCAGTCTCATGCCTGTGGGTGATCATAGTTTACTTTGTGAAGGAATTAGCATGTGCCTGAACGAGGGCTTAGAATGACAAAGGAGGTGAGTAACTCAGTGAAGCAACAATGCTGACTGTGTGTGGGAAAGGGCCCGAGTTGAGGCGGGAAGAGTAAGGGTGGGCCCTTGGATGGCATGAAAAGAATTTGGACTTATTCTCCCAAAAGTAATGGGAAGTCATCAGAGAAATTTGATCAGAGTGACAAGGTCAGATCTGCCTTCTCAGATATCACCCACTCTCACCCCCAGAGGAGGAGGTAGGAAGTTGAGCTTTGAATGGAAACCCAGTGAGGGATAATGAGGGTTGAAGCAGGGCAATGTGGGGTGTGCAGAGGAAGCAGCAGGTCTGAATGAGCTAATATATGTAAAATTGTTTTGAAGTAGGAATCCGAATAAGAAAATCAGTAGTAGTCTCAGTTTTTTCTCCATCTGCTCACCACTCTTAAAGCTAACAGTCGCCCCATCCCAAGTGGGCAGACAGCCTGCTACATTTTGTATTTTTGGTTTTGCATACTCTTCTCTGTTTCTCCTAGAACACTAGTTACATTCCAACAGGAGGCTTTTCAAATCCTATCTTTTTCCATCTCTTTTCTCATAGCTGTACCATTGTGTACTCTGGACATTAACTCCCTCCAAAGCCCAAGTCCTATTTAGGGAAACTCAGTGGCCAGTGCTTTGTTGAATCACCAAATGACTTCTGGGACTGAAAGATCTTGAAGGATACAGCAAGGACTGGGATGGAAACTGGCTCCGTCATTTATTAGCCTCATGACCACTCTCTAAGCCTCATTTCCCTAATCTGTAGATTGGGAATCCCAATACCTACCTCACAGTAGATGATTTACCAGTATGGCAGAAGGAAGCCTGTAAGATGCCTGGCATGGAGCTCAGCCCACCTGAACGCAAGGTCCCCAAGAGAAGAGATTACTTAATACTTGCCTGTCTTGTTTTATTTTTTGTTTATTCCTTGCATGAGTGTCATGAGACTCAGTTCTGAACTATCAGGTTCTCACGGGAAGCAGAAATCCTGGAGAAAGCTCCATTATGAATTCCGTACATGACATTGGCGTTACCATGTGTAGTTTCCCAAAGCCTTTCATTTACATGAATGGGTTGAGCCTTCTAGGAATCCAAACGATGGTTCTGACCACCTCCACCAGAGAGGAAACTGAAATGGAGGAGGCTAGATCAGCAAAGCTGGGACTGGAATCAGATGTGTGCAACTATGTGGTTCGTTCTATCCTGAGCCATTGAATGATAGTAAGATAGCCTGGATTCTCTCTTGGGGATGTGGGAAGAATTGTGTTGGGGAAAAGTTGGGGACCCTGCCCTCCAGATCATGGAGGGCAATAGGCAGAGTGCTGAGCCCCTCCCTAGTTCTAAGGGGGGCCAGTTATTCCCATTTAGAATCTACATCTAGAGTCCTCCCTGTACGCCTTCCTGTCTCCTTATAGTAGTGCCTGGTCCACAGCAAATGCCACCTCCTTATTTCATTTCTTTCTTCCCTTCCCTTTTTCTCCCGAATGCATATGTCTCATTCACTGTCCTTGTCATTTCTCCAAGTCTGTCCATGTCATTTCCAAAGGCATCTACCTGCCACGAGGTGCCTCTTTCTCCTTTATTCCCTTTCTGTCCTTCAGCTCCATCCTTCCACATGCTTGTGTTAACTAGAGGAGGAAATAAATAAACCCACCCACATTATTTATGCCACATGAGGAATTAAAATTTAACATCTTTCCCTTCTGCTCATGACAAAACACTTTAATTATACTGAAGCGAGGTGAGTGCTGAAGGCAAAACGGTAGGGACAGAAAGCAGAGCTGACACAGCCTATCCTGGGCTAGATATAGCAGGAGACAGCTTCTTGCAGAGCGAGGGTATGAGGCTGGGAGATAGGAAGACCTAGGTTCCAATGCCAGTATTTTGTTTCCTTCCTAACTCTGTGATCTTGTGCAAATAACCATCTAGTCTCCCAGAAAAAAAAAAGCTTTGCTGCTCCTGGGATACAGAAGTATCTTTTCCCCTGAGGGATGAGATAAATGGTATAACTGGTTATATTTTCCTTTTTGCCTTGGCCACCAGTAGGCTCACAGTTTTGTCTGGAACTCAATTTAAATAACAATATAGGACCCCATGATATCTACATCAATCCTAACTTACCCTCTGGTTTTCGTCTTCTCCCTTACTCCTATTTTCTATGACGCTGATTTTTTGTGTTTAATATCCATTAATTTCCCTTTTATTAAATGAACACAGAAATGTATTTTATCGGTGTCCAATAGGCCACGATCTGGATAAATCAAAGCAGAGAGTAAATAAATCATCTCTCCGCACTTCCATTTTCAGACCTAGAAACGTGGGTATAAGCACCTACCACTTAGCACTGCTCCAAGGATGGAGTGAGATAAAATGCATCAAGTGTTTAGCGTAGCCTTGAGCATGGGAGATGCCTAGGAAATACGAGAGTCCTTCCTTAGCTGAGATGGGAAAGAGTTGGCTGCCATGTGTGGCCCATTGACAACACTTTCATTTAGATGTGGCTGATCTGAGGTGTGGGAACATGTAGCCAAGGTTAAAATATCCCTCAGAAATATGAGCACCCCCCAAGCTGTCCCAAAGCTGGGTGTGAAGATTCCAGTCTGACACCCTTCAAGATTCTCGCAGGCTTCACTGCGCGTCATGAGCCTTTATGGTGGCGTTGGTGTCCAACAGGCCAGGATCTTGGGCAAGTTCCTAATCTCTCCTAAACCTCGGGTTACTCATCTGGAAAGTGAGAATAATATTACCTGTCTCTTTAGGCTGTAGTAAAGATTATGTAAATTGAAAACTGTTAAGTGTTCAGATCATGCTAAGTGCTCAATTAAAGTTAGCCGTTAACTTTCAGCCCAATACTTAGTACTTTTGTTATTCCTTGTATTTTACATGACCCTATCTCCTTGGATCTTACCAATTTAGAAAAGAAAACATGGTCATCTCCATTTGGCAGGTAAGAAAATTGAGGCCGAGAAATGTTTCATGACTTCCTCAATTTAAAAAGTGATGGAGATGGGGAGGAGATTTTGTTTCTTGATTAGGTGTTAGGGTCACCTAAAGTTAGAGGATGAACTCCAGAAATGACTTCAGGACCAGTCCACGCCAAACATGTGTTTTAACACACACAGCACGAGGCTGGGATCCCCTCACCTTGTGCAAGGCCAAGGTCATTGCAGAGATTCTGGAACCATCACTTCTTCAACAGCTTGATCAAAGAATAATTGCGCCAGGTCGGTGTGGCTCAGTGGTTGAGCATCGACTCATACACCAAGAGGTCGCCAGTTTGATTCCCAGTCAGGGCACATGCCCAGGTTGTGGGCTTGATCCTCAATGGGGGACATGCAGGAGGCGGCGAATCGATGTTCTCTCTCGTTGATGTTTCTATCTCTCTCCCTCTCCCTTCCTCTCTCTCTAAAAATCAATAAAAACACATTTTAAAATAATAATAATTTTTAAAAGAATAATTAGTACACAAAACATGCACATATTTAGTGTGTACACTTTGATGACTTTGGATATATGCAAATACCCATGATACCAGCATCACGGTCAAGGTTATAGACATATCCCACCTCCCAGTTTCCTTCTGTCCCTTTGCGGTTGTTGCTGCTTTGTTCTAGTTGTGTGGACACATGTGTGTGTTAAGAACACTTAACATGAGATCTACGCTCTTAAATTCTGAAGTACACAATACCGTGTTGTCATCTACTGACAGTGTGTTGTACAGCAGATCTCTGGAACCCGTTCCTCTGGCAGAGCTGAAACCCTACTGGTTGAACAACTCCCCATCCCGCTACCCCAGCCCCTGGCAACCCCTGCTGTACTCTCGGCTTCTTTGACTCGGGCTACTATGGATCCTCACAGAAGTGGAATCATGAGGCATTTGTCCCGTGACTGGCTTCCTTCCCCTAGCATAATGTCCCCCAGATTCACATGTTGTCACAAATGGATTTCCCTCTATTTGAAGGCTGAATAATATTGCATTGTGTGTATCCCATACTGCCTTTTCCCACCTGTCGTGGGCACTTGGGTGGTCCCCACAGCTTGGCTATTATAAATACGGCTGCGTGGGACACAGCTGTGCAGACATAAATGAAAGCTGCAATCGAGAGTGAACACGATGGGCAGATGTGAGTCACTTGTGGGGGACAAACTCACCCATTTTAAGCGAAGGAGAAATGTACATTTATATCCGCTTTGTCCCTCCTAGAGGTCTCTGTGGAAAGGCGGAGCTCTGGGTGCTGCTGAGATTCCTTCTTCTTGGGGCCTTTGGAGCCAAAACACGTCTGGGGTCAAATCCCGGGTTTTGGCATTGTGAACATAATAAATCTTTATTATTCTAATGATGCCTACCACCTAAGCTTAAGTAACTCAACGACTCCAGCCTTTGTCTTAAGGCTGGATGAAACTCTGAGTCAAAAACTTACTCATCAAGGAATCTGAGACGTTTTCTTGTTAACACAAGATAATGTCAAGGCAGGTGCTGTAGGATTCGCTTTATTTACAGGTGGAAACACGCAAGTGGGGAGAAGAACATCTTTTCTGACCGAGAGGGACTAGCCTATTTTGTATCCCTCTTATTCAATTGTATCATCCATTTCTATCAAACCCCCACATTGTTCTCTCTTAAAAAAAGCATACTGCTTATTCCATGCAAAAGGGTTCTAACATGAGCTACCCTCTCACATCAGGGAGATACGGGGAGGATTAAATAAACTTCCATTTCTGCAAACTTTTCACAGGGATTCTCACATTACCTACTCCTTGGAGATTTAATTTGCATTGCCTTCATACCCCCCCAAAACTCAGCATGATTTGTTCAAAATTTTACTAGTCAGCATTGAAATAAAAAAAAAAAAAATGGTACATCACACACAATGATAAACTACCCCATGTGGTTTGGATAAATTAAATACTTTAAGCTTTCAGTCTCCCTAATGATTTGGAAATGAAACAGCTGTGATTTATGACTCTAGCTGATAGGCTGGACCTGAAGTTTACACTTTGAAAAATGCTGTATTTAAATTCCCCTATAAATAAAAAATCATATCACTCTAAAAATCCAGCCTAAGATATGTATGTAATAAATTAGAAATCTTCACATTGGGTGGGGAAATCTCCGGCACTGATGGCTTTCCTCCTTGAAAAAAACAAAAACAAAAACACATCGAGTGGACCAGACAGGCGTAGGCTGTCTCTCTGCTGCCGCTCAGCCAACAGGTATCCTTCCTTTCCATCAATCATCGATTTGCTCACCCTGGTGATCACGGGCAGAATCACCTGCATCCCTCTGTTGTAAAGGTGACCTGATGTGATTTGTAAGCCCACATCTGCTATTTTTAGTCGGGTGGTTTTCAAAGTCTTTATACACATATTGTTCTGGGTTATTTGTGCTTGTTTGTTTGTTTGTTTACATGACAAGATTGCTCCTGGCTCTAGTTTATTTTCCCAAAACATAACAGAACAGAAGCACGTGACACAAATGGCGCATGGTAGTGAGGGGGGATGCGTTTGGAGGGAAGTCGGTTGACTCAGGATCCAGTCTGACTTCCAACTCTTTGTACCTGTGACCTTGTGCTAATTCCTCGCCCTCTGAGCTTCACAATGGATGGTGCTGGGGGCACTGGAAAGCCACATCCAAAACATGGAACTAGATTACAGTGTGTCCCCTTGTACAAAAATTAATTCAAAATGAATCCAAGAGTTACTATAAGATCTGAAACAATGAAGTACAAGAAGAAAACATAGGTACTAAACGTATGGACCCTGGTCGCAGAGATCACTGTATGCATTTGACCCCAAAGGCAAGGGAAGGACAGGCAAAAATAAAGAAATGGGACTAGATCACACTATGTTGAAGGAATTGGCGTATTTGACTCCTGAATCTCCTTTCGCTTCTAATTAGAGCACAGTGTTTAGAGTAGAACAGAGCTAAATGCAAACCGTTTAGCATAAGTTACTTATTCTCTCTGAGTCTGAATTTTCCCACGTATAATATGGAGAGAATTATACACAGAAGCATCAGGAAGATTAGACAAGAGAATATATGCAAAACACTTACCACAATTCCTGGTAATAGCACGCAATAAAATATAGTTGTCATTATTATTTTTGTAATTATTATTGCCAATATTTCTGTTATTCTACTAGACAATAACCTGCCACTAAGTGAAAATAAATAAACACGATAACCTTCAGGGAGGAGGTGGCATTAAAACGAGAGTCTTCTCTCATGTCTGTGGCATTGGCCGGGCACCCAAGCCAGCGAGTGGCAAAGGAATTCAGAAGTATCTTGAGTCTTCATGACCCTCAAAACCGCCTCAGGCCGCGCAGGCCTGGACCCGACCGTCCTCTCTGTCACTCACTGGGTCTTAGGGCTGGGCAAGTCCTCTCATCTTTTTGAGCTCAGTGTCTGTCTCTATAAAATGAAGCAGTAATCCCTACTTTACCTGGTGGTACCGAGCTGTAAGCAAGTGTTCAAGAACTAAAAGTTGCTAATTTTACTATTGTTACTTTCATCATTCATTTTCTGGGAGTGCTTCCCTGCCCCCTGCTAACGCCAAAGCCACCGCCGCTCAGACCCCAGTGTGTTTGGGTGTCCCATTGCTCCCCTGCTTTGGCTCGACCAGCCCACTAGACAGGCCCTGCTCACGTAGCCCTCCTTCCAGGTCCGCTGCTTAATGTTTACAAAATCCTCAGCTTGCGGCAAAGCCTCTCATTTCATTTATGATTCATGAAGCACTGCGTATACAGATGGCATTATATAAATGTTTAATAATCACCATATGGTTTCCCCAGATACTCTGTCACTCAAAGGAATACAGACTGAAGGCTTCTCATATGTGAAACAGATAAAAAATCCTTTACTCTTGGTGCTCCATAAAACCCGGGGACCCAGTACACACCAGCTTGGCAGGTGTTGAGAGACCACCACGTTGAGGAGGGTTGTAAAAAGTAAATGCCTTCTGTACTGGATAGAACTCTTCTGCGCCAGAGACAACTCAGTTGTTCCTGTCCTATCCCAGTGCCTGTTTTTTATATTTGTTTGTTTTTAAAATATTTTTTCTTTATTGATTTTCAGAGGAAGGGAGAGGGAGAGAGAGATAGAAACATCGATGAGAGAGAACATCGATTGGCCACCTCCTGCATGACCCCCACTGGGGATCAAGCCCACAACCTGGGCGTGTGCCCTGACTGGGAATCGAACCGACAACCTCTTGGTGCATGGGTTGACGCTCAACCACTGAGCCACACCGGCCAGGCCCAGTGCCTGTTTTAATTGTTCTATTTCAGCGCTTTGTTCTACATGACTGCATGACCATGGGATTCTCAGTTGGGTCCACTTCCACCCTGATCTCGTCCTCAGGGCTCTTTCCGTCGAAGGCCTGCAGCCGCCATTCATCGGTGAGATTCTGCACTTGTGGATGGAGCTGCATTTGTAATGGGGCGAGACAGCACCTTTGACAAATGAGAATCATGATTGTCTGGCCTCCTGACAGTTGCTGATGTGTTCTCCTGACCTGTAAATGTTGCAGCTGACTGATTCCAGTAATTGATTGAGAAAACATTTGTCCGTAGTTTTCTAATGAAAGAGAAAGGTGAGGAGGAGAGATTTCTGGAGCTCCTAGGAGCTAGATTTTGATGAACAGCAGGAACACTGAGCCGTGTTACAGACAGTCATTGAATTCCATATTCCCAGCCACAAAATGGAAATGCAATTGCCCTGGTCAACATTTGCAGAGGACCTACTATGTGCTAGGTCCGCAATCAAAAACTGATTATTTACAAGTGGAATAGGACCCTGAGGCTTGGCCGGTGTGTCCTGTTTAGTTGATCAGCAAGGTCCTTTTGTTATAATTGGAAGCAAATGGCCAAAATTTGAAAATCAGGATATTCACATTAAACTAGATTTTTAGCATCTCAGAAAAATCAGTATTTGGTAGCACTGGGCCAGTATTTCTGCAGGGCAACATTTGCCTCAATTTGGGTAGTTCTGCCTCTTGGAAATAGGCTGTGTGCTCCCAATTTGCCCCTGTCCCTCTCACTTCATTACTTGTTCGTGTTAATTCTCTGGGCCCTGTAGGGTTCCCAGTTTGAGATCTCTGTTTTAGGTTTTGATGACACAAATGTGGGGAAAAAAAATGTGATTCTGGGCCCTGCCTTATTTAGTAGAATTGTTTACAACAGTAAATACCAAATTTCTAGCAAAGACGGACAATTAGCTTTCCTGGTTTATTAAAGAGCTGGCACAGTAAAGCCGTCCCATATCTGACCTGATGGCTGCCATATGCAAAACCCACTGTAAAATCTTTGCAGTGCCCGTCTCCAGCGACAGCTGGGGTTGTAGTTGAAGGAGGGCTGGACTTGGAAGCAGCACACTTGGGCATGGTTTGCAGTGAATCACCAGATTGCTAGTGACCTTGAGTGAGTAATTCACTTTTTCTAGAAATCCTGTTCCTCTAACCCAGTGGTTCTCAACCTGTGGGTCGTGACCCCTTTGGGGGTCGAACGACCCTTTCACAGGGGTCGCCTAAGACATAACAGTAGCAAAATTACAGTTATGAAGTAGCAACGAAAATAATTTTATGGTTGGGGGTCACCACAACATGAGGAACTGTATTAAAGGGTCATGGCATTAGGAAGGTTGAGAACCACTGCTCTAGGCCCAACAGGGTAAGAGATTGGAAAATGTGTTGTAAACTGTAATGCTCTGTACCAGGGTCAGTAAACTAAGGCAGCCTAATTTTGTAAATAAAGCTTTGTTGGAGCACAGCCTCATCCATTTCTATGTGTAATGTCTGACTGTTTCCACATTAGAACAGCAGAGCTGAGTGGCTGGAACAAGAGACCAGACAGTCCACAGAGCCTAAAATATGTACAATTGAGCCTTTTCAGAAAAATTTTGCAGACCCCTGCTCTATAGAGAAATTTGCTATTATAATAATGCACACTATCGTTAAATGCAATTTCCTCTGCCTTGAGAAGGCATTTCAATATTTGCAGAGCCTACAAATCCCTAATATGATGCTCACATTTCATCTGATTTCAAACAGGCTGAGAGGTGTTGCTAAGTTTTCTACTTGACAGAGCCACTTTTTCTCTCACTGGCGGCGTAAATTTCCAGAGTTCCCCACAGCTGGACTGTAGAGTGTGCACAGCCTAGGTTCAGGATTGCCCGGGCTTTGTTATTAATACAGATTCCCAGGTCTCACCCCAGACTTCTTGAAACAAAATTGGATGTTGGGGGAAGAGTGGCAGACTCTTTTATTTTTTACTCCTCACCTGAGGATATGTTTATTGATTTTAGAGAGAAAGGAAGGGGGAGAGAGAGAGAGAGAGAGAGAGAGAGAGAGAGAGAGAGAGAGAGAAACATCAGTGTGAGAGAAACATTGATCAGTTGCCTCTGCACACATTCCCAGTGGGGATGGATCCTGCAATTTAGATATGTGCCCTGACTACGAATCGAACTCCACAACTATTTTGGTGTACAGGACGATCTCCAACCCACTGAGCCACCTGGCCGGGGCAGAGTGCCAGACACTTTAACAAGATCCCCAGATTATTCTGATGAACCCTAAAATTCAAGGCTGTTGACCGACAGCAGCCCCGCCTTTCTGCCCATGATGCCACAGACAGATTCTGAAAGAGACAGAATTTCTGTCCAGCACAATGCATGACAGCGCTGGTGAGAGCAAGCGGCATGAATTATGAATCTCCTCTTGTCAGAAAGAACCCTTCAGGCAAGAAATACCTGCTCTGGCTTTTAATGGAGTCAAGATAAACTGGTAACCCAAAGAGTTCCTCCTCTGGACAGCTGCCCCATGAGGCAGCTCTAAAAATCACTTTTGCTCCAATGCCCAGACCCACATTTCAGCTAATTCAGTCCAGATGGAGTCCCGCCCACTGTCATTAGAACATGGGCGTTCTAGTGGGTGTTTCCAGTGCAACTTTAGTTCTTCTCTTGTGGGTCCTCTTTTAATGGATGAGGATACATGTGTAATGAGATCACTAAACACACAGAACTCATAAGCTTTAGTCATAAAATTGGGGGGGGGGGTTGCCCAGTTGTCCCAGCAACTGCCCTCTTAAACCTACCTACTCAATGGGGATAATAAACCTTCCCCTGCCTTCAGGTCATCCCATGGTCAGATCATTATCATAAGTCTCCATTCAGAAATTAAAATATCCAGTCCAGTGCATTAATCAAAGTGTCTATCTATGTTCAAGGAATGACTCTCCTACCTGGCCCACCCCAGGACTAGAGCCTATGGTAGAGAGGTAATCTGCCTTGAGGAAGGGTCACTTCTCCCTTTTATATTTGCCACCTTCTCTACTGACAAGTGGTTATTTTTTATCCTCCTTCTCTTTCAGATGAGGGTAGACGAGGGGAGGAAGAGAGGTAAGGGGAGTAATAAAGTCCTTACTCAGCTGGTACTAGTATTGTAAAATAGCCCTTTCTCTGAGCCCACTGGATGAACCCTGTGAACTCTACACTTCTCAGAAGGCCAACACCAAAATGGGCTAAATGTCCTAGCTGAGTCTGTCTGCTGCAATCTCAGTTATATGGGACATGGATTCATCCTAGCCCATGGATACAGTTCTACATCTACCTTCACTCCACACACTCACACCAAGGTAGTCCCACGGGTAGGTGGTAAAAGAGCTTGAGTCCAGCTATCTCCCATATGCCCATATCTGATCCAGAGGACACTCATGCACTTTTTGCCCCTAATAAAGTGGTTATATGCAGGGGCGAGGGCGTGGAATCACTTCTCTTTCATGCTGGAGTCCCTGGAGGGAGTCAGTCATCAAGCCACAACTCATCCCTAACACCTGGGAATACACATCAAGCTCTCTGAAAGGTCTCATGGAGTCCTCTCTCACCTTGCTTGAAGTGAATCAAATTGCTTTATTTCATTGTTCACCGAGTCCTCCATTCACTCTGTGTCTCAGCATTTTGTTGATCCCTTGAGCAAAGCATTTATTACGCTCTGTTATGAGTAGTTCACAAATTTCTGTCCCTTTGAGAGTCAGAGCTACTTAGGGGGAGGAATTTTGTCTTATTTGTCAGAAAGTTGAGTACTTAAAACATGTAGTTTTTATTAAATGGATGGACATTGATATTTGTTGGATGGATGGAAGAATGAATGGGTAAATGATGGATGAGTGGTATATGGGAGGGTAGATGGATAGATGGGGGATGTGGGTGGGTGGGTGGATGGATGGTGGATGGATGGGTGGGTGAATAGATGAATGAATAGGTGAATGGGTGAATCTATCTCATGTATGTTTACTATGTGGAAATTAGAACCACACTGTGTTTCTGGCTCCCCTCAAAGCCAGGTAGTGATCAGAAAAGATCTGTAAATAATACTATTCCTCATCACCACCAGCAGCAATATCTCACAATGACATAACATTTTGAAATGTGCATGTGTTTAGGTGAGTAATTTTTAAATTTGATTATCTTTAAGATTAAGATACAAACTATATATGAGAATTTTTATCCATATGATACAGCACCTTTTACTTTTTGATTAAAAAAACTATTAAAATTTCTATTTAAAACCTGTATTTCAGTAAATCCACTGAATATATTTTGTTAATATCATATTATCTACTGCCAAGTACACAACTGTCCTTCAGATAACCATGCTCTGATTTCTGATTATTCTCTAGAAAACCATGCCCAATCATTCTCAGACCATGTGCCTTGAGTGAGGTACCCCCATCAGCCAAACCAATCACAATATTTCTTTATCCTAGCCCTAGAAATTGATTCAAGGATGGATATCTCATCTGATTAGAACCAATGTGATATGACAAGATTTTTCTTAAACTTCTTGGAGACTTTAGCTCATTCTGCTTAACTTGAACTTGAGAGGATATAAAATATGGACCCTCAGCACCTATCTTGACATGATAAGGAGGGCAATATATGTCTGAGAAAGAGTCTAGCTTTGAAAGAGAAAGGGAATGACTGGGTCATGGTAAACATTATATGAGTCTCTGAAGAATGCTGTATCTTAAGTCAACTCTACTTCCAGACTGTGTGTGTTTGTGTAAAAGTCATCTGACCCACTTAGCTTAAGGAAAAATAATGTGTATACCCATACATTATGTTGGTTCTAATTGATTCATTAATCTTTATAGAAAATAGATCTTAGGAAATAAAGAAAATAGATTTTAGCATAGGCTCAGATTTTTGTAATTCCAGTTACATATATAGATAGGTTAACCATAATAGTTTGAGAAGCATGTACATAGACTCTACAAACAATAATGTGCATCTACTCACTCAGGTACTTTGCCAGATCCTTAATTTTTTTTAATTGATTTTACAGAGAGAGGGAGAGAGACAGAAACAAGGATGAGAGAGAACATCGATTGGCCACCTCCTGCATGCCACCAGCTGGGGATCAGGCCCACAACCTGGGCATGTGCCCTGATTGAGAATCAAACTGGCCACCTCTTGGTGCATGAGTTGATGCTCAACCACTGGGCCACATCAGCTGGGCACTTTGCCAGACCCTTAAAAATAAAAAATACATCGTTTTCATCAAGGAGTTCACACTTTGAATTGGGTTTAGATTTATAATCAATCAAGTGTAATAAATTTGAATTAATTATATGGGAAAATAGTGTGGTGAGAGCTTAAATAAAGAAGAGGTTACTTCTGATTTGCAAATAATCTTCCTAATTTATAATCATAAAATGACTCAGTAGGGTAAGTGGGTAGATGGGTAAGAAAGTCTGTCTTTTCCCATCCTGGCTGTATATTATAATCATCTAGGGGCTTGTAAATAAATCTGATGCTTGGAACCCCCACTCCAGAGAAATTAAAACAAACTCTCTGGGAGGTGGGTTCTAATCACTGGTATTTTTTAGAAGTTCCAGAGGTGAATCTAATGAGAAGCCAGAGTTGCCAGTGAATTTTCGATAGGAATGGTGCTCAACTCTCTTGAGCACCCAAATTACCATAGAGAGCTTGTAGAATATACAAATGCCAGGGCTCCACCCTCCGCCTTTCTGATTCACTTGGTCTAGGATGGGATCCAGGTGTCACTAAGTTTAACAGCGTCTCAGGTGACTCTAATATGCAGCCAAGGTTGAAAATCATTGATCTGCAGGGAACCCACCATTTTGGAGGGCGACCAAGCACTAAGCGTCAGGTATATGTTTGATCTTTTTGTTCTCCATAAAAATCTTTCAAATCAAATAAGAGCTCCATTTTACAGATACAGAAGTCGATATTCTGAAGGCAAAATAACTGTCCAAAATGATCTATATGAGTAAATGACAACTGAAATTTGAACCCAGTTTTGTCAGGCTCCAAAGTCCAGATTATTTTTACCACAACCTCCTTCCTTCCTTCCTTCCTTCCTTCCTTCCTTCCTTCCTTCCTTCCTTCCTTCCTTCCTTCCTTCCTTCCTTCCCTCCTTCCTTCCTTCCTTTCTTTCATTCATTCATTGTCACTCAGTCTGTTACTCTTTTCAGTAAGTGTTTAGAGAAAGTGTGTGGCTTAGTTCCTGGAATACAAAGCATCTCCAGAAATTAATAGTGACCACAGAGAGATCCATGGACCTCCCTGGGGACATGGCCATGTGCACCTATGTGTATAAATTACTGTGGAATAAACCAGCTATAAGCCATGCCCAGGACCTCAGGCTACAAATAGAGTGGTTGGTTATTCAAACCTCCTTATTCTGCATACATCATGGTCCCTGTGACTTCACAGAAGGAAAGGCCACATAAATCATGCTGTGAGAAGTCAATACCAGCCCTCTCACCCCAAAGGCAAGCTACACACAAACGTAGAGGGTATGGGGCATGTAGGGTTTCCTGCTGGAGAAGCAGTGCCTGGGAGAGACAGAGAGGCCAAGGCCCACGAGGTGTGAAAAGTAAGATTTTCCTCCTGGACACAATGAAAGGAGTGTCTTTGTCTTGCTTTGTCCCAAGAACAACTCGCCCTTTGTGATCAAAACTGCCAGCAGTTCCTGCCTGAAGGACGGGAGGAGCCTGTCATCTCGGCAGACAGAAGGTGGCATCCAGTGCCGGAGGCAGTGCAGTCAGTGAAGGGGAAGAGAAAGGCCACCTTTCCTGTTACAGGTG
The DNA here is from genome assembly GCA_030848825.1 of Tadarida brasiliensis. Classification (NCBI taxonomy): domain Eukaryota; kingdom Metazoa; phylum Chordata; class Mammalia; order Chiroptera; family Molossidae; genus Tadarida; species Tadarida brasiliensis. The sequence goes on from CM061272.1 coordinate 61,708,693, forward strand.
CAGCCCTGCCATTTCAGAGATGCATGCCATCCCACCATCTGGCCTCACAATGTTAGAATTCAGGCAATTCTATATTCATCTTGCTGTCCACACCCCAGATTCTTTGCCCAGCTTGGAACAATTTGGTTCCAACCTACATTTTCAACTTCATCACCTGCCACTACCTGTAGCTAATGACTCCTTGATGTAATCATAGCAGGCTGCTTACCTCTGAGCCTTCTCTCATACAATTGCCTCTGCCTGGAATTCTCTTTTCACTTCCTTCTCTTGGAAAGCTCCTACACAGAAGTCAACTCTGCCAAGAAGACTTCCTAGTGTATGGGGGAATAGAGTCGCTTTTATGATATTTTTTAAAGAAAAATAATTCTGTGCTCTTCACTTTTATAATTCTGCTGCTATGACACTCATCTCAGGAGTTTAGGATCCAATCATCTTGACATCCCTGTTTCAAGCACCACCTCCTCCAGGATTACCTCTTGTGTCCCCACTTTTCATCCCGAGCCTGAAGCCAAGATGGCTGCCCTTCTTCATGCCCCCACCATGTCATACCAGTAGCTCTCAAATGTTACTATGCCTCAGAATAACCTGCAGAACTTGTTAAAATGCAGTTTTCTGGAACTCATCCCAGAGCTATGGCTTAGTAGGTTTGGTGTGGGACCCAAGAATTTTCATTTTATTACATTCCAGTGATGCCAATGCTGATGCTGCTGGCTTGGGGTTCACACTTTGAGAACCGCCTGCCTTTACTTACCCCAAGTGCGGTTCTCTCGTTGTACTTCCAGCATGTGTTATAAAGCACTTGTTCATGATTCCATCTCCCTCACTCATTTACCCAGTCGGTAAGGCAAGGTCAGATCATAAAAAGCATTACAAAGGAAATAAATCACAGTATATTGTCTATGGTTGTGTAACAAATCACCCCCAAAACTTTGCTTAAGACAACAAACTTTCATAATTTCTGCAGGTTAAGAATCTGGGAACAGCTTAGCTGGATAGTTTGGGCTCAAGGTCTCGCTCATGAAGTTACTGTCAAGCTGCTGGCTGGGGCTGCAGCCTCATCTGAAAGCCCAGCTGAGGGAGAATCCTGTTCTGAGTTGACACATGCGGTTAATGTCAGGTCTTAATTCCTCGCTGGTTGTTACCAGAAACTTCAGTTCCTGTCTATGTGGGCCTCTCCATAGGATGCATTAATGTTCTCAAAACATGACTGCTGGCTTCCCCAGAGCAAATGATCCAGAAGAGATAGCACATACTCGGGATGGAAGACATGGTCATTTATGACCTAATTGTAGAAGTGATATGCCCTCACTTTCACCATATGCAGCCAGTCACACAGACCAAACCGAATTCAATATGGTGTCCCTATCACAGGTGAGGTTCATTGGATGCTGGCTACCGTGTAGGATAGTGACAGGAAAGAAGGTGATTTTATTTATGTAGAGTGTCTAGGGAAGACTTTTCCAAGAGAATACTATGAACGCTGACTTAAATGAAGAGAAAGAGACAGCTGTATAAAGACATAGGGATCGTCTTTTTCAGACAGAGGAACATCAAAGTTTCCAAGGCAGAAATGAGCTTGGCGTATTTGAAGAAGAGAAAGTAAGCTGGTGTTGTTTTAGCAGAACCAGCAAGGAGTCAGAGGGGGAGCCATCCTTAACGTCAACATCAATAACTTTTTTAAGAAAACACCTACTATTCTCAGGATCTTATTGGAAATAAGGAAAAAAAATACATAATCCCTAACTTCAAGGAACTGGCATTCCAGGTGAAAAACACTTCATGTTTTTCACTTAGTGCAATAAGAAAGAAAGTTTAGATAATTCAGCATCAATTCATTCCCATTACCACACCCACCATTTCTTCCTGTATGACTTCCAATTATGTTTAATCAACCTAGAAGCAAGGGTTTGAGAAAAAACTACCAAATAATTGAGTGAAGTCAAGGCCAGGCTTTATAGTCATCAAATGTAATGAGCCAGGACATTTCTAATATTGGGAAGTATACAACCTAAAATCAATACAAAGCTGGAAGAGACCTCAGGAATCACTCCGCCCTTCTCTCTTCACCTCCATCTTGATTTTTAAGGGAGAAGAGATTGAAACCAGTAAGTTATAGATACTAGCCTAAGGGCCCATAGCTTGTTCAGCAGCCCTCTATCCACTAATTAGATTAATGAACTTAATAAGCACCCATCACATGCGAGGTGCTCAGAGTAGCAGAGCAATGGTTAAAATCCAGCCTCAGGATTTCTAGGTCAGCCTGATTTCCACAGCCAGACTGAGCCAGAAGTTGCCTTGGGTGTGGGCGGACGCATGGGAAGAGGAAGTAGGAGGCTGAGAAGCAGCCTCCAGGCTCTCTTCTCCTCAACCAGAGCAGTGACACTTCATCTATTCTATATGTAGGATTTGATAAACGAGTCTCCTGCTAATAGAAGTCTGAAAACCACTCCACAACACCATCCTTCCTTCTCCGATACTGTAGCCCAGAGATCAGCAAACTCCATCCCAAGGGCCAACTCCAGCCCACTGCCTGTTTTTGTATGATCTGGAAGCCAAGAATGGTTTTTGCATTTTCAGATGCTGAAAGTAAAAAAAAAAAAAAAAAAATCAAAAGAAAAATAATATTTTGTCACACATGAAAATCAGATGAAATTCAAATCTCCAGGTCCATAAATAAAGTTAGAACACAGCCACACCCATTCCCATCAGAGTTGTCTGTGACTGCTTTTGTGCTATCCTGGCAGAGCTGAGGAGCTGTGACAGACCACATGGCCCACAAGCCCCAAATACTTACCATCTGGCTCTTTGCAGAAATGTCCACTGACCCCTGGTCTAGCCAAATTCCCATATGGACCTTCATCCTTCCTTCACACCTTCTTTCTTTCTCTTTGTCCTCTTCCTTCCCAGCAAAGCAGTATTATAGGTGTATATCCAGCATATAGTTAACTGGGACCTATAGGTATACTTTTTGATGCTAGGGTATTTTTGCTGTGTGGCCTAGGGACACTTAATACTATGGTATCAGGTTCTCCATTCAAACCACCCAAACTTCTATCTGCTTCGCTACTAGTACCCTACAGTCATTGTAGCAGAAAGAACTTAAGTGAAGAACCCACCACTTCCAGGGGAAGCAAATGCTAAATGATATGAGTTGCTCTTTTCCTGTCCCTGTGGGACATGAATCTAGGTTACAGAAAAAGCAGAGCTAAAGTACATACAACTACACTGCCTGCAGCTATTTGAGCTCCCAAACAGCTCACTGGAAGGGCAGAAATCGGGAACGGGGGCTGGGAGACACGTTGTGAGCGCCCTTGCTGCAGGTGTGGATTGCTGGACAGGGTTCATTGCTAGAGGTGACCTGGTCGGAAAACATAGGCCCCATAGCTCTTCTATGCATCAGGAGTAGTAAACAATATGATGTACTTTAAAGGGGTTTCTTTTCACTGCTAACCAACGATATGCAATTTAAGACTGTATTAAGGTATCGATTTTATACCCACTGAAATAATTTTAGGGAAAATTTAAAATGATAAAGCCCAGGGTTTGTAAGACTATAGGGGAAAAGGAACAGGAATATATGAGGAAAACTGTTTTAGAGATCGAATCAGTAAAATAATGTGATCCCGTGTACTCATGCGTGTTGACAACGGCGTTCTCCTGGAGATTGCTCTCAGGCACCAAGTCAAAAGAAAAAAAGAAAGAAAAGGAAATCCATTGCGGCATATCCACAGTTTGTTATTTAAAGTAACAGAAACAAACAAAAGCAACAACAACAACAAAAACTCACTTTGATAAAACACTTTGATGAACTAAATTATGGTAAACTAACCCAATGGAAATATTTTGCAGTCATTAAAATGTCCACCTTGGAAGGTCAAAATTTCCCTTAAAAATATATTGAAGTAGAAAAAATAGAACAGAAAATGTTATATATGTTGCAGTTGATGTGAAAATATGCATTTATCTGACTAAAAGTTGGCCGATGAGATTTCTAATAGTTTTGGTTACACACAAATATTTGTTCTTATTTCCATGAAAGCGGCTGTAATAAACCCTTTGTATTACTTTTAACCTCACATTTTTTAACAAAAGAAGACAAGGAGAAAGGAGAGCAGGGACTGATTTTGGTAACATTCCTTTTAGGGACACTGAGCAATGACATTTCATTCGAGGAAGGCTAGATTGGAACCTCCTCGGGGTGCCTCGCAAGCTTACGATGCAGAACGAGATCCAAGCTGGGCTGTACCCAGGAGCTTTGGTGATCATGGCATCAGTAGAGACGGATGCCCCTGACGGGAGGTGGCGATGGGGGCCGCTTGAGAGAGTGATTCAGCAGGGCCAGATGGTATTTCTTCAAAAGCTCATTTATTTGAATCAACGAACATACGAAATAGCAGGGATTCTGACAAGGACGTGTGATGATACCTCATTTCCTTGAAGACTAAAAAGCTGCAGTCATGCTATCTGCCCTCCAAAGAGAGCCTGGAAGGCAGACCAAGGCTCAGAAGTGGCCAAGCCCTGAGCAGAGTCCAACCTCCATGAGGCTGAAAGAGAGAGAAAGGAGTGTGTCCTATGTTATGGGTTGAATTGTGTCCCCCTACCAAAAGAAAGGGATATGTTGAAGTTCTAAGTCCCAGAACCTCAGAATGTGACCTTGTTTGGAAATAGAGTCATTGGAGATGTCATTAGTCAAGGTGAGGCCATACAGGAGTAGGCAGGCCCTACTCCGACACGAGCTGTGTCTTTCTAAGAAGGTGGGAGCCCACACAGAGACACGCAGGGACAAAGCTGCATTGCTGGTGGAGGCAGAGATTGGAACGGTGCCCCTCCAAGCCAACGAGTGCCGAAGATGGCCAACTGTCACCAGAAGCTGGGAAGAGTTAAGGAAGGATTCCCCTACAGGTCTCAGAGAGAGCGTGATCCTGTTGACACCTTGGTTTTAGACTTCTAGCCTCCAGAACTGTGAGACAAGACAAATTATTGCTTTAAGCCACCCCGTTTGTGGAACTTGGTTACAGCAGGCTAAGCCAGAAGATGAGCCCACCCTGAAAACCCCTGTGGCCAGCTGAGTGGATCTGAGTCACTCACTTTTCCTCGGTTATTTTTTGGATGCCTGCAACTGATCACACCTGGGTCTTATGAATGCAGAGACCAAGCAGAAACAGCCTGGCAACTGGAGACCCAGCTTCGGCCTAAAGTAGGGTGGGCAAAGCCAAAATGTGGGCTGTGAGCCAGGTACCTTCTCCACACAGCGACATGCAAGCGTGCAATGGCAGAGGACCGAGGAATACAGTGGGGGAAGGGAGGCAGGCAGAAGGACGTGGTTCTCAGATCCTACTAGGAGTATGTGCTGTGTATGCTGGTTGAGCACGTGGACCTGCTGTTCCAGTCCCAGCCACACCGCTTCACCAGCTATGACACTGTGAGGAGATACTCAGCCAGCCTGAGCTTCAGTTGCCTGATGTGTAAAATAGAACTGAGAGTTTCTACCCCACAGGGTTATTAAGAGGAATAATCGACTTAATACTGATAAAACATTTAGAACTGGACCCAGCACATAGTAGGTGCCTAATAAACATCGCCTCCATCTTCCATGTCTGCTGTCGAATCTCTCAGCTCTATGATGGGGATTTCATTAGGCGTATGAATACATAAAGAAACGGAGGCTTGAAGGGGTTAAAGCACTTACCCAATGTTAGAAACAGAATAAAAACAACTTGGCAATTGGAGATCCAACTGAGGCAAGAAGGAGGCCACGGAGGGCAAAGCAGGAATATGACATGTGAGTCAAGAACCTTCTGGAAAACCAATCAAACTGGGAGCGGAGTTACCTTGACCACCGTCGATTCTTCCTTTGCTCCTTCACGGTACCGACGTTCCAAGTTCTGGTTGACCTGGCACCAGCTGGCTGCACAGCCCTCAGGAAGTGCCATGCATGTGTTAGTCTACCCCAGGGTTTCTCAACCTCAGCACCACTGACTTTCCAGGCCAGATAATTCTGTGTGTAGGAAGCTATCCTGTGCTTTGAAAGATATTTAGTAGCATTCCTGACGTCTCACAACCCATGCCAGTAGCACACCTTCCCCGGTCTTGATAAACAAGAACGTCTCCAGACATTACCAAATGTTCCCTGGGAGGTAAAATTGTCCCCAGCTGGGAATTATTGAGCCACACAATAGGATTAAGGTACCTGTGAAACCATTTCATTGAGCCATTGTGGACAGCGAATTTGATAAATATATTTCAATCTTTAAAAAGAAACAAAATGTACTTGCCCATGTAAGATAAATTTAATATTCTTTATCAATTATCAGTTGCCAAGTACAAAAAAAAGCATAAAACAATTCTTCCCTTAACCAAGTAGGGGAGGAAATAAAGTTATAAAGGCAAGGAGCATTCTTGGGGTCAAAAGGCCTAGAAATCACCCTCAATTGAGTCAATAAGAGGGTTTTCTAAAGGAAATAGGATATGGGCCATTTATTGAAAGATGGGAACAATTTCTGCAGACCTAATGGACTCTCCTGCAGAGAATGGATGTGTCTAGGCTCAGTCACAGTAGAAGCCAGGCGAGGGAAAGACAGGAGCTGAGCAGACTCGGGTCTCTTGAAATAACTTTTTTTTGGGGGGGGGGGATTTTCTTGTGCCCAGAAGGCCATTCCCACTTTGATTTACAAACCAGATTGTTATCCTTCAAGACTCAGCACAAATACCACCTCCTCCGAGAAGCCATCTCTGAATTCCCGCATTTAGCAAGATGTCCCTTCTTCTTTGTCCCCAGGAGCCCCCATCGCTGTCTCTTCTGGGGCTACTGTTAGCACTTGGGGTAGGACAGCTCTTCATCGGGTAGTCCAGGAGGGCAGTCTCATGCGTGGCAGGAAATTTAGCATCTCTGACTCCCACTCCCTAAATGTCCTAAGTAAGTTTCCCAATCATTGTGACACCAAAAATCTCCCCCATGTTTTTTAATTTTGTTTTCTTTATTGATTTTAGAGAGAGAGGAAAGGAGAGGGAGAAACAGAAACATTGATGAGAGAGAACATCGATTGGCCGCCTCCTGCATGCCCCCCACTGGGCCTGTGCCCTGACCGGGAATTGAACCGGCGACCTCTTGGTACCTGGGGTCAACCACTGAGCCACACCGGCCGGGCTCCCCCATGTTTTTTTTTTTAATCCTCACCTGAGGACGTTTTTTCATTTTTTGCTCAGATAGAGTGGGAGGGAGAGAGAGAGAAACATCGACGTGAAAGGGACACATCGAGTGGCCGCCACCCGCACGACCAACCAGGGCCGGGGACAAACCGCAACCGAGGTACACGCCCTCAGCGGGAACCGAACCCGGGTCTCTCTGTACCGCAGGCCGACGCTCCAACCGCTGAACCAAACCAGCCACAGCTCCCCCATGTTTTTTAAAACTACCTCTAAGTGGGCAATACCACTCCCAGTTAACAAGCACACCTTAATACTTATTTTGCCCGAAATGCTGTCTTTCTCCTCCTGCCCGTGGTAAGCTCCTTCAGAACCGAGCGTTGATTTCAATGCACACCTGCAACGCAAAGACCCAGCCCGGGCCTAGTTTGCAACGGGCCCTTGATAAACATTTGCGGATCTAATTAAAGAAGAAGGTTCGTCTAGGGGGAAATTGGAAACTCAGAATTGAAAGATAAATTGGGGCCAGACAGTAAGACTCTGCATAGGCTGAGGATCGTGGGTTTTATTCTCTTGGGTGAAACAAGTGAAACTGCCATTTTTGATAAGTCAGAATGGTCAGTTACTAGGAATTCCATCCTAACATAAGGCAGCATTATTATTTACTCAACGTTTTCTTGACACTGAAATACATTTTTTTAGCATAGATACCTGATTCTGGTCTCCTCTTAAACACTAATATCCGTGAAATAATGAGTTAGATATACTGAACTTTTTCTTAAGAAAAATTAGAACTTGAAAACAATTATGATTCCTAACAATTAATAAGCACCCGTGGAGCAGCTAACGTTATACCAGGTGCCACAGGCGGACACGGATCCTGCTGTGGGAAACTGTGGGCGTGGACCCACGCAGGCTGGGGCAGGTGGGGCCCAGGTGTCAGTGAAATGAGGGGGCAGGAGGAAGAACCACTGAGAACAAGGAAGCAGCGAAGAAAACAGAGCAGGAAGAAGGGAAGGAGAAAGAGGGACGAGGCGGGAGAGACGGGAGGAGGAGAAGGAAGACAAGCAAAGCAGGAGGTGACGGTGGCCTCGCTTTGCTCCTCCCTCGGTCCCAGGTTCCACGCCAGTGCTGAGGGACAGTCGTTTCAGAGCCTGTGCATCAGGGCTGACATAGCCTAGCACCTGCCTCTTTTTATTAGATGTATCATTTTCGTGTGTTATTTTCGGTTCAGATAATGGCTGCAGTGCCCAGCAGCTTTCTCCTTAGCTGCAAGAATGTAAACGGGGTTGAGTCCCCCCCTGGCAGGTTCTGTATCAGCTACGGCATCAGAGTCCAAATTCCCAGAGCAAGCCGACTCTCCTGCAGCCCCTGAGGGGTGGGTCCCGTCATAGCAGTGAATGGGTCGATGGGGGCTGGGACTGCTTTGACCCTGGCGCCTCCTTTATTCGATGTCTCTTTAGCCAGGCACTATTTAAGTCAGCACCCCTGACATTTGAGCCAGAGAGCTCTCTGTGCTGGGGGGCTGCCCTGTACATCACAGGCCAGGTAGCACCTCTGGCCTCCACCCACTAGATGCCTCTAGCGCTCCCCGGTCCCCATCGTGACAACAAAACGCCTCTGCAGACATGGTCTGATGTCTCCTGGGGGAGAAAATAACCCCCAGTTGAGAACCACTGGTTTAAATCAATAAACTGAAGCCCTAACAGTGTAACTCAAATTATGGTAGCACGGACACCGAACCCCTGGATTGTCAGAAATGAGAATTTAGTCTCTCTTGCCGCGAGGTTGCTACTGATGATCCGTGAAAAGCAGCTGCTCCACTGGGCACAGGCTCCCGGCCTTTCCGCTGGTGGCACTGCTGCTCCCCGTACCCTGGCCTGGGAGGGAGCCACTTCTGTCCTCACCTGCTTCGTCCCAAGCACGTACCTGCTCCTCTTCCTTAACTCCACGCGGCACATCATTAGATTTACTAAAAGCTCCGGGACACTGCTAGGAAATTCTAATAACAGGACAGTCAACAACCCCTGCTGTGACCCTGCCCGGCCAGCGCTGGGCTTGCTGTCAGTCTTGCTCTGAGCCTCTCTGCATGGGACCGAGGTGGCACGTTCTCCCCACCGAAAGCTCTCTGGTTAAGTCCATTTCATTGAAACGTGGCCCAACTTTGTCCCTGCCTTGCACCCAAGGCCGCCAAAGGAGGCTTTTGACTCCAAATCCTGACTACCTCTCACTTCCCAAGTCCCTAGTCCCCACTTCAGAAGCCACCTGCTCCCAGGATGACTGACAATGAGGACACACGCGAGACTCTGCTCCCATCACAGGAGCTGACCCTGACGTTGCGTCCTCAGAACATAGTCCCTCGACAGGCTGACACTGGAACTGTTCCCGAGTCTGGGCCCATGGGGCATAAATAGTCCAGGACAAGTCCATTTTCCTTCAGCTGGTCCTCAGCAAGGCTAACCTGAAACCCCGGGAGACGCCGCCATCATAACACGTGGTAAAGTTTCATGGAAACCTAGCGAAAAGCATGTGGCCACCCGAGGTGGTGACGGAGGCGTTCACGGCAGAAGCACAGCGATGAGACGTTGGCCAGAGAAAACTTACGAGAGGCTGGGCAGGAGGGGAGGTGGGGCTGGTTTCCAAAGCAAATGCACACCAGGGTAGAAAACAGCCCTGTGTATTAAGAAAAATACAACAGGATGGATTTTCAAGGATGTGAAGTCCAGGGTAGATCGGTGGTGATGATCTTTGGACCAGGTCAGATTCGGACCTAAGAAGACTAGAAGCAACCAGGACCTGATGACTTGATTTTAGGAGATGATCCCAAGGCTCGTGGCTGAGCCCCACTACCGTGGCCCCTTGGACAGCTGGCCACTCCTCAGATGTACCAGCCACTCTCCTTCGGAAACAGTCTCCAACTTTAGTTTTCTCAAAAAGTTGCTCTTCAGTTTCCCAGCCGTAAGGGTAAAAGGAAGATGCGCCTTTTCTCTTGTATGTACTAGGCCAGTCTGAACTGAGAGCTTAGTATCAGAATAGGATGAAGGACTGCCAGCCCCTCCCTGTGCCCCAGACAGCTTGTTCTCCTGGACTTCCTCGGAGAGGGTGTGACTGGAGGACTTCCGCTGATCCCTGTCCTGGGGACGCAGACCCACACACACTCAGACAAAGTCAAGGAATTTCTGCTTCCTCAGACCACTTTGGACGGCCAGCTCCCACCCTCTCCTTTCAGAACTGAGCATGAGGAAGGACCCAAGGGAGAGACTGGCTGTGCAGCCTTCCGATACTTGCTCAGTGTCCCTGCTGTTGTCCTCTCAGCCCCAGCCTCCGGGTGGGTGGCGGCTCCCAGAGAGAATTTCCTCATCACAACCCCAAAGCCAGATGCTGATAACAGCCTTCAAGAGATCCTAGGAAAAGTCAGACTGGGTTGTCCCAGTGGGCTCCTGGGGCAGAACAGTCATCCTCCCAGATTCAAAGCATTCCCTGCGGAGGCTCAAACCACAATGCATGTCTCAGGAAAGGAAACCTCCAGAGAAGGAAGACTGGGAGGGAGTGCTACCCAGAGAGTTTATTTCCTCTGTTCGAACACCTACCCACTCATGCAGTGGCTCCAAGGAGAAACTGTAAAGCAAAAAGTCCTTGAAATCTAGGAGACGTGTTTAAATGTCTACCCAATGGGAGGCCAGGAATGGCAATTACCTTCCGTCCATGTTCCAACTCTCCTTCATCAGTCCAAGTGGACTGGGGCATCGTGTTGATCCGAATTCTGACACTAGGTCAAGCTCACTGGAAAGAAAGCCAGAGAGGGGTCATGTTGAGATGCTTTGAGTTCCAAACATCAGAAAGTCAATCTGAATTAGCTGAAGTAAAATGACAGGAAGTTACTGACTCCTATTAAAAAACAACAACAAATACATAGAATGTAGGGAGATGGGCTTGGGCCATAGGATGAGTTCCAGGCAGAACTGAAATTCTATCAGATCTTCTCTTCTTCATCTCTCAACCCTGCTTCTACCAATGTGCTGACTTCCTAAGAGGGGCTTCTTCCATGCCGTGGAGAGTGAAGCCAGAGGCTGACTCAGAGTTACATTCTCAGGTACGGAGAGATGAGCCAATACCCTCCTCTGGTTCCTGTTTGAAACAACCACAGAAAAGATGCTGATTGGCCCAGCTTAGGCCATGTGCTCATTCCTTGTCCAATCACAAAAGCCCAGAGTAGTCCAGCCAGTGTGGCTCTGTGGTTGAGCATCGACCCATGCACCAAGAGTTGGCCAGTTCGATTCCCGATCAGGGCACGTGCCCAGGTTGTGGGCCTGGTCCCCCGTGGGGGGCATGCAGGAGGCAGCCAATCGATGTTCTCTCTCATCAATGTTTCTGTCTCTCTGTAGCTCTCCCTTACCCTCTTTAAAAATATAAATTTAAAAAATAAATAAATAAAAAAGCCCAGAGTATGGGGCATTATATTTGGCCCAGCTGGATCAGATGCCCACCTATGGGGTCAGAAAGGTGATTTCTGTGTGTATGTGCACGTGTTTGCACCTGCACACGTGTGTTTATGTCTGTTGGGAAAGCGAGGGGCGGGGGGAGGAGAATCAAGATCTACTACAGATATGCTCAATTTAAAGCCCTTTGAATCTAAGTGAAATTTTTGAAACTTGAGAAATTAAAAATCGATTTTCTGAACTCCCTTTTGGAAGCAACTTCCGTTCTTCCTTCAGATTTCCATATTCTTTCATCTGTAACCCCTTTCTACTCTTTATCTCCTTGGCAACTTATTTGAGTCCCCTACAAAGCCGTGCCTGGAGATCAGATTAGATAAGAACAATTAAGTCTTCTCATCAACACAATGTTAACTTGCTTGTTTCTGTTCTTGTGAGCTTTATCTTCCTGCCTATTAACATATAAACAGTTCCTCTCCTATCTAAACAGTCCCTTCTCTTATCTAAGTCTCATAACTAATTTATGCTCTAGACCCTATACCCTCTTATCTACTCAAGGATTTTGCATTTGAAATAATCTCCCCTGTCTCTTATACAAAGTATTTTCCTCTCTTCTTGGATCATTCCAATTAACACACAAATACACTATCATTTCTTCCATCTTGAAAATAAAATCTCTCCCTTAACCCCATGTCTCCCTCCAACAACTGCCCCGTTTTTTTTTTTTTTTCTCTTTACAGACCAACTCATAAAAGGGTAAACTTTGCTATCTGTTTCCAGTTCCACACCACCCCTCCTCTCCTTAACCTACTAGCATCAGGATTTTGTCTCCACCACCCCACTGAAACTGCCCCTGTGAAGCTCACCAACATCCCACAATGGGTAATTCCCTATCTTCATGTGGCTAACTTCTAAGCATTGTTTAACATTGAATTGTGCACGCCTCCCTTCTGAAGCACTTGCTTCACTTGGCTCTGCGACAACAGTCTGCTGGTTTTGCTCTAACCTACCTGGCTGCTCCTTCTTGGTCTCCTTTGCTGGCTTCTCCTCTTGTTCTCAACTGTTAAATATAGCAGTGTGCTTGGCTCTCTCTCTACACTCTGGAGAAACACAACTCTGGTCTAAAATAAGGTCTATGTGCTCACTCTTCTAGTTCAGAACTCTCCCTTGATTTCCAGGCGTGTGTTTTCAACGGCTTATCCAATGCTTTCTTTAACATGCCTAACAATTTCGAACTTCCTAGGGCCAAAACAGACCTTGCTCACCCCCCTTCACACTTGCTTCTCTCCAATCTACCTCATCTCATGTAATGATACCACTGTTCACCAGTTGCTCAGTCTATAATTAAAGGAATTATCCTGTTCTTCTCCTGTCCTAACACTCCATATTTAAACCATCAGCAAGATCTGTTGATTCTGTCTCCAAGACACATTCTAAATAGGACCTTCTCGCACCACCCCCACTGCTACTAACCTAGTTCAGGTCACCACCAAGCTTCACCTGGACCACTGCAGGAGCCTCCCAGTGGTGTCCTGCTTCCACTCTCCCTCCTCAACAGGCGGTTCTCCATACAGCAACAACAACGATCGTACTGCTCCCCTGTTTGTACCCCTGCAAGAACCTCCCTGTGTCGTTTAAAACAAATTCGAAATCCCTAGGATGGCCCACATGGTCATACTTCCTTCTACTTCTCCATCCTCTCTTCTATTCTCCCTCTTGTTTAAATGTTCCATCCCTATCGGTCTTGTTGCTGTCTCCCCTTCTCACCAGTAGTATTCCCTTTCCAGTGTGTTTACTCTGTTTCTCTTTGAGAAAATGCTGCCCTCAACCCAGTTCTTCAGACAGCTGTCTCCTTGCCATTCAAGTCTCCATCCAAATGTTACCGTCTTAGGGAACCTTTCTCTAACAACCCTACCTACAACAGTTAGACTTACCTGGTATCTCAGAAAAATGTTTATTCCCATAACAGTGTTTTATTTCCTTTATAGTGCTCCTCTAAATGACACCATTTGATTACTTAGGTATCTCTTTATTTCCCATCTTCCCCCATCCCCAGCTGAGAGCAGGTACCATATCTGTCTTATTCCCTTGATTTCAGTTCATTTGCCTACCTGTCTATGACTCCTTGATTAATATCTGGCAATAGTAAATTCTAAAGAAATACTTGTTGAATGAAAAAATAAACTTGTGTCTCTTACTGTTGTTTTTAAAGTAGATGTTCAGTACGTGTTAAACAGATAGTGGGATGGATGGAATAGTGAGTGAAGGAATGGGTGGATGAATAATGGATGGGTCAACAGATAGATAGAGATATGAAATCAACCAACTTAATATCTCCCCATTACAGGCAAATATAGAGACGTGACCATGTTCTTTTTCTTTTTTGCATTTTTCCCTCTGTTATCTATTGACGTATTAAAAAAAAAAAAAAAAAAAAAAAAAAAAAAAAAGCCCAAAATGCAGTGGTTTAAAACCATAGTTGACCATGTGTCATCATTCAGAAGGCTGACTGGGTGGGTGATCTTCTGATCCACCTGGTCACGTCTAGGATGCTCGAGAGTCTGCAGGCATCTGAGTGTAGGTGGGACAGGAACATCCTAGAGGACGCACTTACCTGGCTGGCAGTTGGTGCTGGCTGTTGACTGAGAGTTCCACTGGGACTGTCAACCAGAGCACTACACTTGTCATTTCCATATCATTCGGGGTTCTCCCCGCAAAGCAGCTGGGTTCTACGGTATCCCAGGAGGGCGTGTCCTAAGAGATTCAGGCAGAAGTTCTAAGGCTTTTTCTGACCTAGCCTTGAAAGTCCCAAAGTATCATCTCTGCCACATGCTGCTAGCTAAGCGATCACCAGGCCAGCCTGGATTTAAGGCTCCGCCTCTTGAAGTGAGGAGCAGCCCCCGTCGCAGCCACGTTGGAGTCTGTCCACCACACCTGCAAATAGGCAGCCCGCCGAGTTCTGCAGACAACTCACATGTGGTGCATCCTGATCCTTCCCTACTCTTTCTGGAAACTACTTGAGCAGATGAATCTGTTTTATTTTAAGTGGATTAGACCTTACCAATCATACATGAGTAGAGTAAAAATCTTTCATAAGGCAAGCCTTCCTAACCAGAATCTGCATATCCGTTACCCAAAAACTCACTCTTCAGAATTCCTTGCCTCTTCTTTGTTCCAGAAATACAATCTTGTTTCACTTTCCTTCATCTCTTCTGTGAATTCTAAGTAGGGTTATCTGTTTCTCCATCCCTATGAGTCTGTCACCTGTTCCCTTCCCCACCATGTCTCATTAGCTTGGATAGGCTTATGCAGGAAGAGAACAGTCAGCTCCAAAGTAAGAGCTAAGAAACAGATCCAAACAATCAAATGCAGGTACAAGTCCAGGCAGAGGATTAAGAGCTGAATTATTAAATTAGGGACTGGGTTCCATTCAGTTAGGATGCTACTACCTTTTCTTCCCGTGGATCTCACCAACTGCACATAAAAATCATAGATAGAGTTCAAACAAACCAAAAGAAAAAATTCTAGACCTATGAATCAGAAGCCTAAAGGGTAAGGCTGCATATTTTTCAGGCTCCACAGGTGGCTCTGATATTCTGTCACCCTGAATTGCTTCCCTTAGGCTTCAAGAGACCAACACACTGAAAGGAAAGCCTACCTCTTTTGCAGTGATGGTTTACCTTACTAGAACACACTATTTTTCTATTGATGAAGTGACTGGAAATATCAGCTACATTTCCCAGTGGGATTTTAGGTCCCAGTTTCTGGGTGAGCATATTTGTCCATTTATTAGGAAACTTAAGAAGATAGATTTCAGTTTGCAGAGATTCACTTTCCAGGCATCTTTTCAACATTGATCCTATTCTGCAAAAGACATTAACCTCACAAGAAACAGTTCCAGCCAGGTTCTCACTGTGCTGAATTTCCTCAAGTGCACCCCTCTAAGTGGGCCACAGCTGCAGCCAGCAGATTCTGCACTTCTCTTGTTCCTGCTGAGGATGAAATGTGCTGAGGCCAATAACCTAGTGAATAATTCATTTTCTCGAGAAACAATTTGTAAGCCTCAGAATTGCTTTTGGCCAAAATAAAGAGCAAATGTAAAAGATAGTACTTTCTGCATGTATAGAACCTTTTATAATTTACTAATCATTCTCCCGACAATGAGGACGATGACCAGGGCTAATATTTGGTCAGCACTTCCAATGTGCCAGGTTTGGGACAACACAGATCATCTCATTTCATTTTTGTAACACTCAGAGGAAGAAACTGAGACACAAGTTAAGTAACTTTCCCAGGGCCAAACAGAATATGAATTCCCACCAGGGTCACCATGCTAGTCTGCCTGTCATATCTATCTATCTATCTATCTATCTATCTATCTATCTATCTATCTATCTATCTATCTATCTATCATCTATCAATCAATCAATCATAGATCAATAGATAGATTAATAGAGATCGATTCATTTGATAATCACAAAACCCTGGGTGATAAACAGAATCAAGTGTTATGGTCCCCCTTTCTCCATGAGAAAATTTCAGCTGCAGGGTTAAAAGCACCTGTGCAAGGTAACACAAAAGCAGTTTTCTGACCAGAGTCCTTTGGTCTTCCCACAGAGCCCTGGGGCAACTCCAGCCGAGCCAAAGGGACTTCTCTGAATTTTGCTCTGCAGTGTCAATGGGGGAGGGTGGGGAATATGGTAGTAGGCTGAGCCCCACAATGACATTTTCATTTTAGCCAAGAAGAATGCTTTATCAAATCCCCATCAGCCCAAGACTAGATCGTACCAAGATTTTGCAATATGAACATAATGTTCCCTACTGTCCAGTGTCTAATCCTTTTTCATCGGGGAACGCATTTGCAAACAATGGCTCCTAACTGCTGAGGAACGGGATCCAACTCTTACTCCACACACCAGGACCTTTACACCACGTTGGAGGCAGCAGCCCGGAGGTTAAAGGGCTGTTCCTTGTCTAACCACTGAAGCTCTTGCTTGAAGGAAGGTTTCCCAAAATGAACCCCCAAAGAAACTGAAAATGGCATGAACGTACATCCTGTTACTCAACACTCCCTGGGTTTCATAACGTGAAGTCAGGAAGAAAAGGTGCCAACATTCCTGAATGTTATAATCATTAAGTAGCAAACTCTAATGTTCCCACACTTGAAAGTTAAAGAGACAGGGTTATTTGCTCTCCTCCTCTCTGTGGAATCGCTGCAAAACCATATGGGCTGAATTAGGCATCCGATGTGAATGCTCCCTACCATTCCCTCTGGGGCGCCTTGGGGCTCATCCCAGGCAATTGGCTTTAAAGACAAGGATATCCTATTTGGAAACATAATCATGAGCCCTGATGTTAATAAGCACTTTCTAACTTCAAAGCATTTTAATAACCATTGCCCTAATTCAATCTCATAACCTCCCAGGGAAGGGGTAGGTTTAATCATTTCCGCCTTACAAACGGAGAAACTGAGGCAGAGCTCTGTGGACTATGAAACCGTGTTCTATCTGATGTGGAAACACTGAAGTTGTGAATATGCTCTATTAAAACGTTAAAGTTGAGTTTTTTCTGTTTTCATTTGGTGAGAGAAAAAAAAAAAGCATTTAAGACTGTGTATCATGATGGTGAGAAGCACCAGACCAGGGTGTATGGCCTTGACCTAGGGATTTAACTTCTCTATTTCCCCATCTTAGAAATGGAAATAATAATAGAGCCTACCATACTGTCTTGTTTTGGGGTCAAATAAGTGAATGTATGTTAAAGTTTCTGCCACACAAACACTCGATACATTTTAGCAGCTCCTTTTTCTACAGAGATCTGTTGATTGCATTTATTGATCCCCTAGGGTTTATTGATGGCCCATTGAGTGTCAAGGACTGTGCTGTCCAGAAAGTAAATAAGACAGACAAGGTCATTCCCTACACATGGAATGTATCTTATTTCTTATACAAATGCAGTCACACAAAGTGCCGGTCGTCCTTCATTGCCGATTTTGATCTCGCGTTCACGTGACGGTAGCGTCGTATTGGCTGTTCTCTTACTGGACGAACACAGTTGTTCTGTAGGCCGGCGTCGCTTTGACTGAGTTCTGCTAGCAAATGTCGGAGAATTGGAAGACAGTGCTCTGCTCTTGGCCTTGTGACTGAACTGACCAAACAGTCTTGTAGAATTTGATGTCTAATTATTTTTGTGTTGGTGCCTTCCACCGGGGAAACTGTTGGGTTTCTGTTGTTGCTGGCCTGTGAGGGGCACTGTGTTGGGAAGGAGGAGCAGGAGCGGGGACTCAGGCAAAGCTTCAAGGCTGGTTGGGGCCAGGTAGCATGGGTAGGGTTGTAAAACACAGCAGTCATATGGTGTTCCCTGGGGTGGGTACACAGTGAGCAACCACAGCGAGGTTCTGTTCTCTGGAACTTATTGCTTGAGGGCCTCAAGGGTCTCAGCATCCCAACTCTCCTATACCTTTATCATTACTACATTTATATACATTTATGGAATTTATGGATATGTGTATACACATGCCTACATTCTCAATAAACAAACATCTGTGGAATAATAACTAAAAGAGACATTTATTGAGCTTTTGTTCAAGGCCAGAAATGCTGATGGATGCCCTGACATATATTAGCACATTGAATCTCCCTGAGATTTCTAGGATGTAGGTATAATTATTGTTCTCACTTTGCAGAGGAGGAACCTGATGTTTGGAGACATGAAAACCTGCTCATTGCTTCTGAGTGGCAGAGTTGGAATTGAAAGCCAGTGTGGCTCACTGTACTCAAAAGTTCACTGTACCAGCAAGGATGAAAGAGAGGGAGGGAGGAAGGAAGCTAGGAAGTCAGAGAGGGGAAAGGAAGAAGGCAGGGAGGAAGGAGAGAATAATTCAGGCAACTCAAATTCAGCAGCCCTAAGGTGTAGCAACGGCAAACTATACAACTCACACCCACACTTTAAAGCCCGAGAGTTTACTGTTTGGAGCCTCTGAGAGAAGATGGGGAGCAGCCCAAGAAGAGGTAATGGAAGTGAAGATGAGGAGCAGCCCAAGAAGAAGTAGTGGAAGTGAAGATGGGGAGCAGCCCAAGAAGAGGTAATGGAAGTGAAGATGGGGAGCAGCCCAAGAAGAGGTAATGGAAGTGAAGATGGGGAGCAGCCCAAGACGAGGTAGTGGAAGTGAAGATGGGGGGCAGCCTAAGAAGAGGTAGTGGAAGTGAAGATGACAATGCAGCCCCCACCCTCTCAAGACTCACCCATGAGCCTGGCTGGTGTGGCTCAGTGGTTGAGCGTGGACCCATGCACCAAGAGGTCGCAAGTTCGATTCCCGGTCAGGGCACATGCCCAGGTTGTGGGCCTGATCCCCAGTGGGGGGCATGCAGGAGGCGGCCAGTTGATGTTCTCACTCATCAATGTTTCTATCTCTCTCTCCCTCTTCCTTCCTCTCTCTCTAAAATCAATAAAGAAAAAAAAATTTTTTAAAGAGTGAATTTAAAAAAAAAAAAAAAAGACTCACTCACGAGAGCCCAGCACCCTGATCTTCATGGCGGTGACCATGGGAGTTATTTCCCAGAGGAGGGCAGACCTCAATCTGGTGCTTCCGAGTACCCAGTGCTCCAGCCTCCAAGGGGAGGGCTTAAAGTGTCAGTCCCAGCCAAGGAGTGGTTCCT
Source organism: Tadarida brasiliensis (assembly GCA_030848825.1). NCBI lineage: Eukaryota > Metazoa > Chordata > Mammalia > Chiroptera > Molossidae > Tadarida > Tadarida brasiliensis. Next base: position 61,727,933 of record CM061272.1, read on the forward strand.
GCCCAGCTAAATCTTCTCATCCTCCAAGACCTACGTTAAATGCCTCTTCCTCCAAGAAGTCTTTCGTGGAAACACCCACCCGCCCTCACTGCTGTTCCCTGGGTCTGACAATGGCCAATGTTTCTGAGTGAGCACTATGTACCAGACGCTCTGTGAAACCCTTCCCGTGTTCTCATGAGTTAGGCACCACGTTCCGAATCATCACAATAATCTTTTGAGGAAGTTGATTTTTATTCCCATGTTCCTGGGGCCATCATGATTACATAATTTCCCCACACCCCCTTGCTCCCAAGCCACAGAACGCCGTTGCTAACCCAAAGCCCAGATTCTCTCCTCTGCAAAACAGCCCTCCCAGCGGTTGATGGCTTGAAGATCTAGCCTAGGTGTTCAGTGAGCAACGACGGGAGGGGCTGGGGAGCCCAGGCTGTTCCAGCAGAGCCCTGGGCAGCAGCAGAGAGAGGAAAGGGTGAGAAATCCCTGCTGGAAGCTTGACCTGCTGTGGAAAAGGCCCAGCTCAAAGTATGATATCATGGGGACTGTCAACGGGAATCAGAGATGCATATCCAAGCGCCGAATCTAATTTCAGTTCCAGGACATTTCATGAAACAGGATGTAAGGCAACAATGACTTGCTAAACAGAAAATTAAAGGCATAAATAAAGTCAAAGCTTAAACCAGCGAGGCAAAAAACACACAGGCTCGTTTCCTTCGGCTGCTTGGAGCTGCCAATGTGAAAACAAGAAATCATGGAGATAGTGAAAAATACAAAAATCCATGGACCACCGTGGATAGATGGCGATGCCTCTGATCCCACACGTTCCCTTCACCCCAACGCGAGCCCTTCTCCAGCCACTGCCAAAACCTGGAAAGTTGGATGGAGTAAGACTTGCGAGAAAGAGGCCCTGGTTTCTCTTCACAGGAACTTCACTTCCCTATGAATGAACTCAGCGCTGAGTAAGTTCTGGTAAAAAGGGTTTTGTTTCCCTAGACTCCTTCTTCCCCCACTTCTGCCAAAATGCATTTCCTACGGTTTTTAACCTTAAACACACACACACACACAGTCTCTTGGTATTTTTTAAATACTGGTTTTGCCCCTTTTCTATAACTTGCTTTCCTAATAAGGCTTCTCGTTTGACAGATGAGTGGTGACGCATGGCAGAGCAGAAGCCGGTCCACATTCCTGTTTCCCAGGGGTATACATGTATGACACTGGGTCAGAGGTCAAATGCTCGGTCATATTTTACAAACCACTGCCTAATGAGATCAAACACCGCTTGTGACTTCCATCTCTCCTTTGTCATCTGTTTTCACTCCTCTCCTTTGAATTCTTTCCCACAAATATCTCTCAAATCTTTCCCCTCCTCTCAATCAATGATTTTCTATTTTAACATGTATTAGAAGTACCCCACCACCTCTCTGGCCCAGACCATTGCAGAGTTGAACACCTCTGTTCCCCCCTCCATACAACTGCAGAAAATGTTTCTCCCGTTTTCTAATTCATAAATCTGATTATATTTTACTCTTAAAAAAAAAAAAATACAATGGGCTCCCCATTGACCACAAGATAAAAAACCATCCTTGTAGGCCAGGCACACCAGGACCTTCACGGACTTTGACCTCCCCCATCAATGACGCCTTTCATTGCGCTTTTCCTTCATTCATTTAGACACGCCAGACGCCTACTGTGCACCAGCCATTCTGGATACACAGTCGTGCTAAACTTCTCGTTTCAAAGTTTCTCTGCCCTCCCACAACTCTGCTTCCTCTCAAACATCCCCTTTGCCTGGAAGCCCCCCTCCCCTCTCCACCAAACTCTCATTGGTCCTTCAAGATCAGGTGTACATAGTGTCTCCTCTGTGACAAACCCAGACACATGCACGCACACAAGCACGACCCAGGTGACTTCTCTCCTCGTTACCCCCACCGCCCACCATGGGTCCACACACTGACCGTGACTTGTGTCATGTTAGGCAGTCACTGTTTCCTTTCTAAGGGGAGGTTCCATCAGCCACAAGGGCGAGAGAGCAGTCCATTCTTTTCTGTAGTCTTAACTCATCGCCTGGCACATAGGAAGTACCTACGAATGTTTGTGGATTGACATCTACATTTACCAAGTCTTAAAGAAGACACATTGCCATTCCAAGCCCTTCTAAGGAGTGGGCAAGGTGAGTGGCTCCCTACCCAGCAACATATGAGAGGTTTTTTAAACCCCGTGACAAAATGTATCACCTTCTGCCCTGGTATCTGAGGTTGCACCCTCACATGTTTAATTCTTAGCACCCACCACCTTTATGAACTCTCCAGCCCCGTTGATTTACTCAGCCAATATAATGCTGTCCTCACAAGCATAGACTCTGGAGCCGGGTACCTGTCCTCACTCACCAGCTGTGATGCTGTACCTGGCAACCTGGCATTGCCTCCATCCTTCCTTCGTAAGACAGGGGTCTGCATAAGACCTACCCCACAAGGCGGGGGAGGCTCAAGGAGGTGATACACGCGAAGTGTTTGGAACAGTAACCGGCACCCAGTAAGCACTAGCTGTAACTAAGGTACTTTCTGTCGTCGTTTTCTATCAGCCCCAAGATCACCTTTCAGACGAAGGTTCTCATGGCCCTTGAATTCATCCTTCCCATGCAGGCCTCCCTGCTATTCCTCTGCCCTGAATACCCCCTCTTTTTTGTATTTATTCTTCAAGATGGAGCTCCAGTCTCCCTCACGGGGTCACCCCTGTCCACTCCTCACCCAGGCGAGGTTGGCTGAAGCCTGTGCCTGCGCTGACACCGTCCTTCACCGGGTCTGAGGGACGTCATCCCCTCATGCAGAGTGCCGTGACCCCCTGAGGTCCTGCCCCGCCAGGCACGCTGGCCTAGCTCAGCACAGCGCCTGCCCTCAAGACACCAACAAGAAAAGCGTCTTCAGGTCGGTGGTGGTGATGAACGTGATAGGAGGCAGGCGCTGGGAAGGAGTGACTGTTCCTAGCAGAGTCCTTGGCAGCTTCGAGGAGATCCGTGAAGAAAGGAAAAAGGAGAGAAGACAGGCCAGGCACAAAAAGGAAAGAAAGATAAAGGAATGGGGGGGTGGGGCTTAGAAAGTAGCGAACTGAGAGCATGGAGGGACTTCAGATGTTTCACTGGGCTGTATTAACCACTATGCAGAGAAATCGCTTCCACTTTATCGAGAACCTTCATCGCCGGTGCCCTTAACACAGCTTTCCCCAAGAGTGGCCAGTGTGCCGGGGCCCACGTCCCACGGTGTGGATGGATACTTGAAATCCGAATGATTTTATACTTTAACAGGTATTGGAAGTGCATTTCCAGCCTGCCAAACCCCTCCCTTTCGCAGAGATTAATACTTTGTGTTCAGAGTGAGTTTAAACAAATGACATATGAATGAAATTGGGGGGGCTCTGATTCAGGGCTCCCCTGGGAAGGAGCTTCTGTGGAGGAACTGCCCAGTGCCACCACCAAGCAGAGAGGCCACTAAAGTCCACGACTGCAGAAGCCAAAGGCAACCTGGCCCTCAGCCCACCTGACAGCACCCTCCGATCGCTGCACCCCACACTGGACAGAGAAAGGGCTTCTTGGTCCGCTTTGGTCTACAGACTTCTAGTCTCACCTCCAAACATGGTCCCAGCTCCCACACAGAGAGATGGGGCCCAAAGGAGTGAAATGAGTCATTAATATTTTACTGATTGGAGGGAAATCTACTTGTAGAAAAGGCAGCCTGACCACGTGTAATCTTTAAATAAACTTTATCATTCCCACCACGGAACTTGTGTCAGAAAATAATAGCTTATTGGGTAATTCTCCAGCTTAAATTTCAAACCCCCTAGGAATCTCATTCGGACCCAGCAATTCCAAATAAGCAATAGAAGGAAAAATGGTCCTACACCTCATTAATATCTTTCTTGGTGGGATATACCTTTTTAAAGATATATATAAAGTTATAGTCGTGATGAGATCATATCTCGTTTCACACAGTACCCGGGGCTCTGCTACTTGTGAGATATTAGCCTGGGAAACCAGCAGTTTCCAAAAAGAAAAATGTCCAACCCGCTCATTATCTTACAAATAAATGACTTTGTTCTTCTCTCTTTTTTCCTCAGGTTTATTTCTCCCTCGTATTGTGCCAGACTTCCCGTACCCTGTTATTGTAGGATACGGTGCTGACATGCTCCAACACAACACAGTACAGTGCGGTAAATACCGACACAGCCAAAGCACCAGTCATGGCAACACTGTATGTCATCAGTGATTACTTTCATACTAGTCCCTGTGGATGAGAGATGGGAAAAGCATGCTTGGTGCCCTCAAAAGAGACAGCACCATGCAGTAGGAAGAGACCAGAATTGTGTGTAAAAGCTTCCAAGGGACTCGTCAGTGAGACCCTGGCAAAATTATTTCATCTCTCTCTTCATTTGTTAAAAAGGGATTTAAGTCTGCAACTCAAAATTGCGGTAAAGTTATATGATTCGATGCATTTCAAAGGTCTGGTGAGCCCTGGCCAGTTTGGCTCAGCGGTTAGAGCATCGGCCAGCGGACCAGAGAGTCCCGGGTTCGGTTCCCGCTAAGGACATGTATCTCGGTTGCAGTTTGTCCCCGGCTCCAGCTGGGGTCGTGTGGGTGGCGACCAGTCAATGTGTCTCTCTCACATTGATGTTTCTCTCTCTCTCTCTTCCTCCCTCTCTCCCTCCCACTCTATCTGAAGATAGATGCAAAAATGTCCTCGGGTGAGGATAAAAATAAAATTAAATAAAAGGTCTGGTGAGGAAAAGAAACAAGTATATCGTGGATTGCGACCAAGGGTTTCACATGTGTAGCAGAATTAGATGCAAAAGGTGTTGGGAGAATAGCCTGTAGATTGGAGAGTCAAGGGAAGGGACAGGTGTAACTTAGATTAAGAAATAATAACTATCCCAGGGCAAATGTGGCATTCAAATGGTAGTGGCTAGAGCTGGTCAGAGGTGATCAGGTAGTTTTCCGGGTGCTCTTGCTCTTAAACTGAATGCTAAAAAATAAACACAAAGTCATAGAGAAGTGGAAAGCTACTATGAGACTACCAAATCATCATTAAACATTTTTTGAACACCAATTAAGTTAGCAGGTCCTCTAAAGTTAGCAGAGCTGGTGTAGACAGAGACTATAGCACAGTGATGTGGAAATCACCTTGGACTGAAAGAGCCAAGATTCTAGACTCTGCGCTGTAATTAACTACACATTTGACCTTGGAAATTCACATCAACTTCCCAAGCTTCATCTCTCATCCGGGAAATGAGGACTTTGGCAAAATGATTTCAAATTTATTTTCCTGGTCATAATATGTGGTTCCATGTCCGTGTTTCTCCAAGGTCCTCCTTTATTTTTTTTTACCAAACTGCACTTCTCAATACAGCCTACAGGGGGCACTAGACTAGGAATTAGAAAACCTCATTTCTCTTCCTAGCGCCAACTGGACCAATTGTATGACCCTGGTCAAATTGCTTAACCTCTCCATATCTCAGGTCCCCATCCATAAAAAGAGGGACAAGCAAACTCCCCACCTACAACTAAGGGGTGTAGCCAGAGTTAATACCCTCATCGTCCTTTGAGCTCAGCAGATGAAAGGCACTGAAAAAAGTACAAAGAATTTTTATGTGCTATTGACTTTATTTTATTTTCTGTGGGGGAGGGAGTCTGCCCTAGCTGGAAAGCTGCTTTCTCTGAATCAAAGGGCAGGAACCCAGCAGGTTTCTCAGGATCGGGGTCTTAGACCGTGATTGGCTGGCACTGTCAGTATACAGGTCAGCTTCCTTTAACCTGGTGCTCCGGGCAATAACTGTGCCACTCTGCAACTTAACAATGTGTTCTTTGTCCCACAACCGTTCTCATTTTGCAACTGCCCAGGTAATGTGTTTGAGCCTGTAGGAAGAATCAAATAGTTAATGAAGGAAGGGTTTGACATGCCCTACATAGGTTCTTCCAGCAAGTCCCAACAAGAAGGCATTCTCTCTCTCCTGGTTTCCGACCTACCCCCAAAATATACAAATGTCATTACCAGAAATGAGCCTTCTTTCCCAGCAGGCTGTAACACCAGTTTGGCTTTTATCAATGCATTGGTGAGCTGTGTTTTGTTTAGGGTTTTACACATCTATTTTCCCAGGGATATTATGTTGGCTACACAGCCCTTGAGTTTGCATCAGCTTTTAAAGCTAACAGCACCTTTTCAGTTGTTATTAAGCCCTTAATATGGTATGAATAGGGGTGCTATTAGACTAAAGAGCCATAATCGCCCCTGAGGAAAACATCCATCACCAATCGTCATGTGGTCCCTGAACCTCTAAAAGGTGTCATCTCTCTCTGGGGTATATCTGCTGAGCACGTTCTCTGGGAGATGCCAAGAAGCCAATGCATTAGATGGGACTTAGCAGGGCATTTTCTAACTGTTACAAATTGCCTAGACTAGCATCTCAATTTCACCTACGTGCTGAGCCTTAATTACACGTGTCGAGGTTGGGTCCTTTATCCCCAAATGTGGTGCTGACAGAGATTACTGACAGAAATAATGTGTGCTCCAAGTGCTCGCCAGGCTCCAGGCTCCAGGCTCCGCCGGGACAGCTGTGGCTTTTCAAATGTCATTCCCAAGATATCCTGGAGGTGTTCGGCTTCCCTCTTTCTCATCTGGGAAGGGAGCTGTGGGCAACATCAGTCCAGATGGCACTAATGCGTCCTGACAGAGCATTCCTGCCGGACAGGTGTACCACCTGCAACCGTCTCCAACAGAGAAGGCAGGGGCTGTCCGCAAAGATGGGCTCATGAAACTGAAGGCACTTCTTGCCTAAGTCTTGAATCTGATGTGCTTGACCGGGCTTTCTTTAAAACTGCACACACACACACACACACACACACACACACACACACACACCCCTGAAAAAGTTATGAGGGTTTGCCTTATTTGACTGTAGTATTCCAGGAACCGGTCCAGGTAGCATAATCTTCTCCCAGTGGCTTCCTGGTACTTCATTCCTGACTCGTTCTGCTGTCAACTGAAGCCAACAAGAGAGGCGTGCCCACGTTGGTTGGTTCAGTACGACGCAGGCTGATTTCAGCTGGCTCTGGGTGGGTTTTATTCTGAGGGCTGGCCGCTAAAAGCAACAGCAAAGTCTCCGGCAGGGCGCTCGTCACTCTTGTGTATATTTCCGCCTCACCCCTGGCTTGAACTTAGCTCACAGCCCTACCTGTTTGCTCTGAGGAGCTTTTACTGTGGGCAACATAAAGTGGTGGAAGGAACAGGCTTTAGCACCTGGCAGAGCTGGCTGGCATCTGACTCCGGGATTTACTCGCCATATGCCCCTGATACCTGGCTTCCTCTGGGAGTCTCCGTCTTCTCTCGGAGCCAGTGTGTGGGTGAGCTTTCCCACCCTCTCTCACCGCGTGGGCGAGGCACGTGGAAGTTCACCTTCTCTCCGGCTCCAGGAGCAGCCACACAAGGACCAGAGGGGCTCCCGGGCTGGCCTTCTCGCAAAGAAGGTACAAGGCAGTCTACACCTGGCCTGAAACGCAAAAAAGAACTTTTGCAAAATAGTTGCAAAAAAAAAAAAAAGGTGGAATAGGAAAGCCATGCTCATTCTCTTTCTGTTAGGAATCCAGTCAGGGAGACGATGCTTGCCTTTGACTCCATAAACCACCATTATGTGAAAAGCTGGGAGACGAGCATTTGCCCGATCCTTTAGAGGCTGCAAGGCAGATTTCCACCAGTGAAGCTATCTGAAACCCTGGATCCATCAGCAGGACTGAAGGTTGCCCCGACTTCACAAGCAAGGCAGTGGGAGCTCAGAGGGGTTTAGTAACAATCCCAAATCCACGCAGGACCAGGTCCTATGAGTGCAAACCTGGGGTGCTCTCTGGGGCTGCAGTTCTTGCCTCGTTGGCCTCGGGGCATGCATGATATCCTGCGGCCTGTGAAATGTGAGGAAGCATCGAGAGTATGTCAACTGCTAACACAAAATGAACAAAAGTTCCAAGAATGAAGTCTTCCTCGCACAGGAAGGGTGCCACAGCAGACACCCAGCGCTTTGCCAGCACACCCGGTTGCCTTGCCAGTTCTTTATCTCGCCTCTTCTCTCTCTCTCTCTCTCTTTTTTTTTTTCAAAATGCTTTTAAAATGTTTTTATTGATCTTTTAGAGAGAGATAGAATCATCAATCAGCTGCCTCCCGCATGCCCCTCACTGGGATCGAGCCCACAACCTGGGCATGTGCCCTGACCAGGAATCGAACTGGGACCTCTCAGTCCCTGGGACAACGCTCAGTCCTCTGAGCCACACTGGCAGGGCCCCTTCTTTTGCACTCTCTCCTATGCCCATATGGCCCTCGAATGGATCTATTCTCTGGACACAGAGAACAGCTGGTCATTTTCCAAAGGTCCCATGATGCTTCCTGGCTTCTTTGACTTCTCACAGCCTGGACCTGCTCTGCCTGGAAGGCCTGCACCCCCCCCCCCCTGCACCCCCCTGGCTGGCAAATCCCATCTTAGCCTTCAGCACTCAGTCTCCATGTGAACGGGTGCCATTCCAGACCCTCCGGCAAGGCTGAGCAAAAGAGCCAAAGCTCTCCCTGGCCAGTGTGGTTCAGTTGGCTGGCATCGTCCCGTGCACCGAGGGGTGGGTTGCAGGTTCAATTCCTAGTTGGGACACATGTCCATTTGTGGGCTCGATCCCCAGTTGAGGACATGCGGGAGGCAGCTGATAGATGTTTCTCTCTCTCCCTCTCCCTTCTTCTCTCTCTCTCAAATCAATAAATACATATTTTAAAAATAGAGCCAAACTTTTGAACCAGACAAATGCAACTTTAAGAAAAGCTCTTAATCTTAGCTGTGTAACTCAGGGAAGATTGCTTTACCTCTCTGAGAATCAGGGGGAAATTACATTGTCTCTCCTGCAGTGCTTTGAAGATTAAACAAGAATTCAAGGAGCACAATATTTGTGACTCAGTAGACACTCCAGAACTACTACCCATTTCCCCTCCTTCCTGCTTCCTCTGTGCTCCAGAGAATCGTACATGCCCACCAATTACAGTGCCAGTCACACCGCAGAGCAGTAATCTGTCTGTGCCTTTCTCACTAGGCACCTAGTCAGTTCCTCAGGGACACAAGGGACCATTTTCTTCTCTGTGCCCAGTTCTCCAGCTGGTGTACATTCGGCCTTCGTATATAGTGAGTGGCGGAGTCAGGTAAGAGCAGGAAGTTGTAGAGAAATTGTTTGCCTTTCTTTGCCTTGGAGAAAAGTATGTTATCTTTGATTTCCCTGCCTCCTTAAACCAGCCTTATCTGAATTTTCTGAACTTCAGATGACTTCAAATGTTAGTTCTGAACTGGCTGGTTTAAGCTAGCATGGATATCTCAGTCAAGAATTTGCCTTCTGCGTTCCACAGACATTGGTGCTTGTGCGCCAAGTTGAAAGGTAAACATCTGAGTAGAGTTTATCCTTCCTGCATTTGGAAACCCAGCATGCATATGGCTAAACAGTTCTTCAACTTGGCCAGAAATCCACACGTTATAAAACTAACATGCAAATAGCCACTAGCCAGATGCAATGGAAATCAAACCCCAGGTCCAAGGGAAGCAGAGAATTGAAACAAAGATACTATTCTCCACCTCCCTCGTCACTTTGTCTCCATCTTGTGAAAAATCTCAGTTAATTTGAGGTGCTTAGAATTTGAGTAACTACAATGTTGCGGGTTATCGACCTGCTCTTCACATCAGTTTTCTCATCAATTTAATGGGAGAAGAATGCTTGCTACAAATGATGATATTGGGTGGAAATATCCTTGCACTGTCAAGTATCTATCTGGATCTGATTGCCCCTGTGCAGACCCAGCCTTGAGATACATCTGCTTGAAATTGCAGAGTAACTTTGAGAACATTTTACTTGTGACATTAGGCAGATGGGTCAGCCTAGCCTCCTGCATGGCCCCAGGAGCGGGACAACTGCTTGCTGGTGTGTCTGTGTTTATGTTTCTTGTCCCGCTATGCTGGTTACAGCTTGTCTGCTATCCTAAATAAAGGGTGTCACAGAATAAGAGTTGTACTCTCTTTGATGACTGAAGAGTGCTGTAATTGTTTTTAGGACAGCAGCCTTCCAGGGAAAGAGGCCTTGAAGGTCATGTTAAGGAATATAGGACATTGTTCTAAGCTCTAGATCACCAGTGTTTGAAAGGATGGGTGTCAGGGTTGGTGCTGTGGTTTAGAAGGATGCTTAGTGACATTAGGGAGGATGGATTAGAGGAGGGAGACTGGGAGACTAATTAAAAGACTTTGCATTGATCAGAGTGAGAGATGATAGGGTCCTGACCTTAGGTCATTGGCAATGGGAAGAGAAAGAAGACTGAATAAATTTTGAAGGTAAAAGCTGCTTGGGTTGGGGACCAATTTTACAAATGGGGATAGAGAAGGAAGAGAAAGAAGGCAAAGATGGCTTCTATCAATACAATCAAATATGTTTATGCCCCTTTCCCCTATAAAGTCAGGATACACTCAGCCATCTGTGGCAAGATAAAATAATATTTGATCAGTAAGATTTCCTTCTTAAGATGTCTGGTTTTATCATTTAAATCACCCCTCCCCAAGGAAAAACACTGAAGTAAGTAGTGAAGGTGATTTGGTCACTACATAAAAGGCTCGGATTGACCACTCCAGCCCTTGGCACTCATTTCTGTGGTTTATCACACGTGAGTTTGACCCCCTTCAAGTAGATATGGCAGCACCCCACCGTAGGAAGACCTGGTCACATCCTGGCTCTCCAAGGTTATACACCTGAGGCCGGGGTTCTAAATCCCAGCACATCCTGGGCAGATACTTTGTGGGACCCCATCCCTCACCTAAGGGGGGCATCTTCAAATGCAGGCTTCCAGTAGGTCCACGATCAGCTGCTCTTCTACTTCTTAGTATAACAGAATAGTTATCCAATCTTTGTGAAGCTCAAGAATTTCATGAAAACTGGGTTTGCAAGCACCAGAACTGGTGGATGGAAAAAAGAGAATGCATTCCCCAGAGCGCCCTACTAATTCAACAGCTTCTTTTGGTTGATCAAGAAAAACAAAGGGAGGGAAGCCATGGTTTAGGTATGTTTGGGAAACACAGGGCTTTGCAAGTTGTAGAAGGTGATGTATCAGTCAGGGTCCCAACAGACAGCAGAGCGCACGCTCAATTAAGGGTCCTTTAAAGAGAGCTTAAAAAGACACTGTGTATAAAGATGTGAATAGGTTACCAAGAAACTTTAAGAAATATTGCTCTACCCAGGTTAGTTATAGACTTAATACCTGAAAGTCAGAAGGCTCAAGGACATAGAATATTTATGGGAACCTGGACTCAGCGGGGTCAAGATGAGCCTGCAGGGAGGAAGCCAGAGGAAAAAAAAAATCACATAACTCAACTCTCCCACCTCCCTCCAAACTTCTGTTAGTGCTCATCCCTGTCCGAGCCCCTGGACACCAGGGACATCGAGTCCTGCCAGGTCCGTCTCCTGGGGATGGATGTCTCTGAGTGGAAGCAGGTGGAGAAGGTATCCAGAGAGGTGCGGGAAGATGCACAGCTCAGTAGCTTCTCCAGGGTCCCACCTTCTTGAACACGCCCGTTGCTCCCAGGGCCGCCTCTGCTGGGCAGCGGCTCCCAGACGGATTGCTTGCAGCATGTGCACGGAGCATGTGCAGGAAGGTGCTTCGAGAAATGCTTCTTTGCGGGCAGATCTGAGGCTCTGGTTTATCAAACTGATGAACGGCAAAGGTCGACTGTGAATTAGTAAGCAATTTGCTTTAACACTCACTATTCTACCGACACCTGTGGTTTGGAGCGGAGCTCTTTCCCTCGCCCTCGTTCTCCAGAGGAGGGACAGAGAAGGCTCATCCAGGTGCACGAAGCGCGGTGAAAACCTGTCCCTGGACTCCATCAGGGGTCTCTGGACCCCCATACCGTGGAGACCAGTGGTCCAGGTTCACGTCCTAGCTTGCCTTGGAGGAACAGATTTGAAAAAGGACGATCTTGGCCATAGACTGAATGTTTAGGTACCCCCAAAATGCATATGTTGACACCTAATTTTCAATGTGATGGTATTAGGAGGTGGGCCTTTGGGAGATGATGAGGTCATAAAGGCAGACCCCTTACGAATGAGGTTAGCACCCTTGTAAAGAGACCCCAGAGAGCTCCCTCGCTGCTCCCTCCGCATGAAGAAACAGAGAGATACCAGCTGCGAACAGAAAGTGGGCTTGCAGACACTGACTCTGCCCACACCTTGACCTTGGACTTGCCAGCCTCCAGGGCTCGGAGACACACATGTCTGCTGTCTATCAGCCACCGAGTCTGTGGTGCTCTATTATAGCAGCCCTAATGGGCTAGCAGTCCTTTTAAGGAGCTACTTATAGGAAGCTCTGGGAATTCGTTTGAGATACATTGTTACGACTCTAGACTCTCACTCAGCAAGTCCACCGTGAACAAGCATTTCTTAGCCCTCCCTGTGTGCGGTGCTGTGCCAGCCACGGGGCAGACTGCGATGGTGAGGAGCCCCGGAGCTGTGGGTGCAGCGAACTCACTGGCAGAGAAAATCATGCCCTGCCCTATGGGGCTTTACAGTTAATGGGGAACCAACCCAAATGCCCCACCGGATAACGGAAAACCAATTGAGACTTAACTGTGCCCTGGAATACTGTCCGGCAATAAGGAAATACATTGGTAAAGGGTGCTACAGCATGGGTGAATCTCAAAAATAATTCAAGCAAAAGAAGCCAGACAGAAACCAGGCCAACTAATGCATGCTGATAGAAAGCATATTCGTTATCACTTTGGGAGGAGACTGACCGGGAAGGAACACCGAAGAAAGTTCTGGAATGATGGAAATGCTTTACATCTTGAACGGAGATGTGGTTACGCAGGTGTAAACAGCTATAAAACGAGCTCCTCAAATGGCATCTGTAAGATTAATGCGAGGTATGCTTATAAACTGTACCCCGATTTCTAAAAATCTAATAGGGAATGTGAGGGTGTCATCCGAGTGGCCACGCAGTGCGGTTTCCCAGCCGTCTGCCTCTCCGCGTGGACAGGCTGAGAGCCCACGCACACACGTGTTGGGAGACCGAACTGCGTGCTGGTGAAGAGCGTTGCCAAGTGATAGCTCCAGGTTCGAGTCCCAGCTCGGCCACTTGCTGCTGTGTGGCTTCGAACAAGGCTCATAACCTCTCTGATCCTGAATTATTTCCTCAGGCCCCAGTGTACGGTGGTGGTGTGAGCCTTACGTGAGAAAGTGAATACAGGAACTTAGCTGACTGCCTGGCCCCTTGGAGGTGCTCAGGAAAAACAGGTCGTGATCATCATCACTGTTGCTGCTCACCTGCCTTCCAGTTCACTTTCACCTGGAGTGAGAAAAATCCAGAGAGAGGAGAGAGGAAGGCAGGCAGGGGAAATGGGTAGTCTGCGAACTCTCTTTTTTTCCTTTCACCTCTCGGCGGTCTCTGTAGGCAAGTTTGAGGCTGATTCAGTGTAGGACGTGGCTGAAAGGACGCCACAGGAAGACGGGCAGCTGGCCTGCAGGGCCCCTCGGCGCGCGGGACCGAGGCTGTGCCGCAGAGACGCTCGTGCACCTGCCGCGGCGTGGGCTCTGGTGGGCTCATTAGTGGCTCCCTCAGCCGCAGCCCTCACGAATCTGACCCGAGTTCTCCGCAGAGCCAGTGCGCCTCAAGGCAAGAGGTGAGGTCCCCGTGGTGCCTGCCAGCCGGCTGCTTCCATAATAGAATATTGATCTCCACCAGGAGAGTCGCAAGCCCCCCCCCCCCCCCCCCCCGCCGGGCATTGACCGTTCAAGGCAAGCCCTCGGCAGATGGCAAATCCATCAGCCATCAATTTGATATTAACAATTATAATACAATCCCTGTGTTACCTTCACGCGGGGGCATCACGGTGATTGTTTCAAGAGGAGAAAGAGGAATAAAAACAAACAAGAAAACAATAACAAAGAAGCAACTTGATCAGTCCAGAATGCTCTCTAGAATGCGGCCTGCTGAGGATGAAGTGAGACGCTACTGTGACTTGGAGGCGGGAAAATCCCCGAGCCTCCGAGTCTAACTGAACATCTGCGTTCATCACTTGCCTTCCCTGAGCCTTCCTGCCTTCTTTCCACAGCAGCGGTTCCCAATCCTGGCTGCACAGGAGGTCACCTGGGGAGCTTTGAAAGCCCCCAGTACCAAGACCACGCTCCAGAGCAATGACATCGGGAACTCCAGGGGTGAGACCCAGATGTCCAGTTTGCAAGGCTCCCCAAGCTTCAGACGTGCGGCGGAAAACCTTGAGACCCTCCAAAGTGAGTAGCTGAAACCAGTGATTCTCCACCTTCCGTGTGTATGCAGGTCACCCAGACTCTTGTGACAATGCAGGTTTGGACTCGAGCTCTGATTGCGTGCATCTGAGATGCTGCATTTTTAACAAGCAACCAGGTGACGCAGCTGTTGCTAGTCTTACGACAATATTGTGAGTATCAGTGATTCTCCACCTTCCGTGTGTATGCAGGCCACCTGGACTCTTGTGACAATGCAGGTTTGGACTCGAGCTCTCATTGCGTGCATCTGAGATGCTGCATTTTTAACAAGCAACCAGGTGACGCAGCTGTTGCTAGTTTTACGACAATATTGTGAGTAACAAGAGCCTAAGGTGCTACAGCAGTTCTGTCCAACAGGACTTTGCCCAGTGGAGGAAATGTCCTCTATCTGCGCTGTCCAATATGGAATAGTAGCAACTAGCCACATGTCACCACTGAGCACTTGAAATGTGGCTGGTGTCCCTGAGGAACTCAATTTTTAATTTTTTTTAAGAAAAATTTATCATTGGAAACTTGTGGGGGTTTTTTACCCCTTTAAAATGATTGAAATTTAAGTTACTTCATTTAAATAGCCACATGTGACAAGTTAATACCTTGAGTCTAGAGATTTTAAACATGAAGCATAATGGGGCTAAGAAAGGGGGTTCCTAACATATACCCATAGGCAGGGTCTCACATACTGCCCCCCCCCCCAGGAATAAGCCCCAATTTTTGGCAAGATACTCCCCTGGCTCAAAGTTAGCCGAAAGTCTACATCAGCACGAACAGAAAGCGTTGGTTCTGGGTCTGTCCTGGGAGGGAAGTGGCTGGAGATGGAGCCCAAGGGGTGACCATTGTTCTGGGCCTCCTGGGCAGGCGGGGGGAGGCAGGCTCTGTCCCAAGGGCAATGGCAAAGGTAAGGCCAAGCTCTCACGGCAGCACGGAAGAGGGAACCCTTGCTATCACCTCGTGGAGAAGGCAAGCAGAGGAGGCAGCTTTGGAGCTGAGTCTGTAAGGCTGAACGGGAGTTCACCAGGAAGCCAAGTCAGGCAAGGGAGGCTAGGAAAAGGGAACACCCACACAAAAGGAGGCAAAGAGGCGAGGGGAGGGCTCTGCGTGTATAGCTGGGCGTCGGCAGAGTGACACTCAAAGAGGCCTTGGGGAGTCCAACCCCAACAAAAGACAAAACACGGCGGCTCTGACGCTTACTCCCAAAGATAACAGGCGCTACTATCGTGAAGGTGTTTGAAGAGGGGCTCCCACACGGTGCCACCGTGCAGAGGTGGCACACGGCTCAACTCCAGAGCGCTCTTGGCATAAATACACTTTAAGTGGCATCCTGGGGAGTGATGAGAGGTACCAGCTCTGCCACGTTTTATTATTTAAAAAAAAAAAAATTTTTTTTATTAAAGTTCTCTCGCTACTGGTCAAGTAAACCCCGTGGGAGTGGGGCCTTCAGATTGGTGGCGCCTATGAAATGAGCCCCAGATTTGAGGGGCTTCAGTGTCCTGATAACCAACTGAGGCAGAAAAGGGTGGGTCTATATGCCAGGCACTGTTTTGATGTTTCAATGTGTCATCTCATACTTCTCGTCCATTGCCACGAGGAGACAGGGCTGAGACAGTGAGGTGGTATGGGGAGACTGCACCATCTGTCAGAGCGAACGTACCCAGCCTGGGCGGATCCCACATCCAGGCTCTGTCCACTACTGGACGATTCCTTGAAGGTGTCGCGGGGAAGCCATTAGTCTGTCTCAATATTTGACAACCCTGCTGGAAAATTACTTATTTGCGTGTGATTAGGACGCGTACGTTCAGACATCACAAGGCTTTGATGTGGCTGAAGTCATATCGACCTACTTGGCAACACGAGTTCCCTCACTCCCATTAGAACCTCGGCTTGGCAGCGGTATCAGACTTAGATTCAGTGGAAAGAGAAACTAATTGCTTTAAAATTTCTGTGTATTTGGCACCTTATCAGAATATGACTCCCTTGGGGGGAAGAGCAATAAAATGGATCCTTGGTGCTCTTTCCACACCCCGCCGGAATCGCAAGTGTATGTCTGCGCATCTGAACACCACCCTCAGCTGTCCCGCAGAAAGCTCACGCAACTTCTCTGGGTTCCTTCTCAACACCATCTGGGGCTCCCCGGGCAAGCTAATGCACTCCAGTGCCTCTGACTATCACACACGTGCCGGTCATGGCCAAGTCTGTGTCTTCTCCTCAATATCACTTCAGAGCACGAACACATGCCCATCTATCTGCCTGTGCGACTCCTACGCCTTCTGGATGCACATGTCCAGCCCAAACACATCTCCTCTTTCAGCGGTCCTCTTTTTCCTCCGTGTGTCCTTTCTCGGCGAATGGCCACGCCACCCACATGGTCACCGAAGCCGAGAACCTGGAAGTCTTCTTCGATCCTTCCCTCTCCTTCAACAGCTCCCACCCTCCCTGCCATCTCTTCCCTCCCACACTTCTGGAAGGGTTCAGGCGAGCTGCATATTGCAGAGAGCATACGCAAACAAATACACCCAGTGCTGTAAGTCACTCAGCTATCGAACCAGCTTCCCAAGGTGGCCTGTGCAACATGGTGGTATAATGGTTGTCAAGGATCCGAGCACTTTTATTCTGCTTACCATATACCTAGCAGCTTCCATCCCAACGGAGGGGACAATGGAGTGTTCCCTCGCATCCATGCTGTAGGCTAGAAGAAGGCAAAGGGCAGTGGCGTGGCATGGAAGGGTCACTTCCAGCTCACTCAGGTTCCTTCCATCAGCCTTCCCCAAAATTTCACATCACACTCCTGCTAATTCTCATTGGCCATAATTAGTGCCGTGGCAGGCTAATCAATACAATCTTTCAGTTGGGTGGCCTGGTACCCCACAAAACGGGAGGTGATGTGACGAAGGCAGGAAGGGAGAAACGGATCTTGGGTTTGGTGGCTCTTTCTGCCACTCCCCGGGCGGTGGCCTCTCGCTGAGTGCGTCCCACACACCTGCCAGCTTCCTATGGTTCCAGCTGAGGCCCACCCCCAGCGGGGCAGCAACGTAAACAACAACGGGGAAAGTGTGTGCCGTAGTTCAAAAGAAACAATGGGGAAAAAAAAAACAATGATGTAGGAAGGACTAATGTTTCCACCTTCCCCTCAATTTAATAGCAAGAGATTCCACATGTCAGACAGGAGAGCGGGCTAGGAAGGAAAATGTGCATTATGATAAATAATTGATGCTAATCCAACAACGAGGACAAACAATGGTGATAAATGGCACGGCAGAACCAGGGAAATTGTTCCACCGTGATTTCTTGATTTCAGGCAGATCGACTCTATAATCACCCAACAGTTTCATCAGGAATCCATCAATGTCGGAGAGCCTAGGCTGCCAGTCCTGGGTGTTTACTACCAGTGGGTGCCTAAATGACATCAGCTGCCTTCCATCCGTCAGCTGGTTCACCGGGGCTGTCTGTCATTATCTGCAGACAAAATGAAATATAATCACGAGCTGTATGCCTCCCCTCTGCCTCATTCTTCCCACAGAACTCCCTTACCTCTCTGTACCCCAGCGCCTGGCCTGCAGGATCCCCAGAAATTAGTATTGCACTAAACTAAATTAAACATAAAGCTTGATCCAGTGGGTTATTCATTCTTAGCTGTACTATGTAGTCAAATGCGCAGTCATGCAAGTCACAGACCCTGTCTGCCGCCCTGTGAACCTGCCCCGCCCCTGGCCAGATGTGAAACAGGAACGCATCCCTCAAACATCCAGAGTCTGACGTCTATGTGCCTGTGCTTACCGGCTGTGACGCTCAGGCCAACCTCTTCAGAGTCCATTTTCTTCTCTTCTACATGGGAATAATAATAATAGGGACCTCACTCTATTTTTGTGAGGGATAAATAAAATAATCTATGTAAGTGGCCAGGCACATTTTGTGGTTCTTAAGGAAAGGAATCCCCTGTGCTCCCCCCCCCACCCCCCCATACACACACACTCCCCCCCCCCCATGGTATTCCAGACATTTTAGACGTCAAAGGAACTGAAACTAACCATAAGCACAGGGAGAGAAACAGCTACTGTTTGCTGGGAAAGTGATACACTTTATCTGACTTCAACCTCACAGCGCTTGAGAGGGAGCTCATTACTGCAAGGAAAGGGAGCTCAAGGTCATTAAGACAACACGTGGAGGAGTCTAGATTTAATCCCGTGTCAATTTTATTGGGAATACTCAAGAACAGCAAAGAAGCCTGAGAATTTGGGCAAGATTTGGAGAACATTAAAGTTCCCTTTCCAACTTGTTTCTCAATGATGGAATCTAATTTTTTGTGGCAAACCACTCTATTCCACAGTGTAGAGGCAAGGATAACCTGTGGAAGCTGGCAAGATGGCATGGTGGGAACAGAATGGACTCAGGAATCTGTGTGTGTGTGTGTGTGTGTGTGTGCGTGCGTGTGCGTGTCTTCAGTATTCTAACTCAGGCATTTATGAGGAGCATGGGGAGGGAGTGTTGCCTTGTAATGGAACAGAAATGAGCCCATTGCTTAAACACTTCCTTTGTGCTAAGCATTGTACTAACAGCTTTATCTCTATTACCTGTAATTCACCCAGCAAACCTGTGATATTGGTTTGATATAATCTTCATTTTATGGTTGAGAAACAAGGCTTAAAGATATTGAACATTAACCCAGGTTTCAAACACTGGTTTGTCTGATTCCCAAGCCCCTTAACTTTTGGCAGTATCCATGAGGAATGGAAATACAATATTTGAGTGGCAGATACAAAGCACAGCCTGCCTAACCCACTGTGGTGGCTTGAAAATCCATCCACCAATTCTAGGACCCTCTTCCCCTCGGATGGTGAAGCCTAATCCCCTCCATTTGGGTACAGGCTGGAAGAGGGACGCACTCCTCATATATAGAATGTGGCAAAAGTGAAAATGTATGACTTCTGAGATTCAATAATAAAAAATGCGGTGGCTTCTTCCCTACTCTCTGTTTCTTAGATAGATCTGGGGAAGCCAGCTGACTTACTGTGAAGACACTCAAGGAGCCTTCTGGAGAGGTCCACATGGTGAGAAATAGGCCTCGTACCAACAGCCAGCAAGGAGCCAAGGCCATTGCCGACAGCCACGTGAGTGCGCCATTTTTGCACGTGCATCCTCCAGCCCCTATCGAGCTCTCAGATGACCACATCCCCATTGGACATCTGGACAGCAACCTCATGAGAAACCTTGAGCCAAAACCAGACAGTTAAGCTACTCAATTCCCAATCCACAAACACTGGGAGACGCTTATTTTTGCAAGCCACTAAGTTTGGGGATGATCTCTTACACATGATAGATAACTAATACACCCATCCAGCAGTTAAGAAAGTAGTCGGAAAAGAGGTGGAACCCACACCCCTAAATCCCCATGCTGGGTTCTTTCCCCTCACTCTACTGCACTAGCCACCCACAGTAAAGAATCAGGCCGGGGAGTTCCTTTTGTCTCAACCCCTCTGTCTTGTAGTTGTCAAGGGTAGAGCTGTTTCCTCTCAATCTGCAGGACATCGTAATTGGAAACACCCACCAGTCTATAGCATAAAACCCAAGTAGCGTTGTGTTTCCTAAAGAATCCAGTGGCGTGTTATGGAGGAAACAATGGGCTGAGGAATCATGGCACCTTGACTGGGATTCCAGGCCGATACAAGGGATACATTACTTAAGTTCTTGAAATCTTTGGTGTTCTCATTTGCACAGTGGGGATAGTAATTTCCAGTTTACCGGGTGATTATAATTATGTAAAAAGATTATTTATAGAGATCTCTCGCACACTGATTCATTCAACAAACACTTTACAAGGTTTTAGGCACTGTGTTAACTACCGGTGAGAATAAGACACACTGAGCCATACCCTCACAGAGCTTTCAGAGGGAAATAAACACAGTCAAGTAAGGCTATGTCTAAAGTATGGCAAACTGTGTGGAACATCGTAGGTACTCAGTAAATATTGGTGCTTTCCTCACCTTTACCTTCTCCTAGAGTCCTGCTTGGTGGTGGTGGTGGTGGTGGTAGTTTTTCCTCAAGACATGCCATTTGTCTTGGGACAGAACCTCTTTGACCACCAAAAGCATAGTCACTGTGTCCCTCTATTTCCTGGCATATGCCACAAACACTTGAGCAATAACCCAGACACTTTATTTTTCAAAGCACATAATATTGGTATTTCAATTAACTCCTACGACTGGACATTAGAGTCATTATTTATAATGACTATTAGAAACTTAAGTCTACACAGTAATAGTGGGCTTAGCCACAATCCTTTGTTTAAGCGTGTGCACATGCTCAGTGTGGACCTGCCTCCTGGAAGAACAAGGAAGGGAGGGTGAAGAACAATTCTTTCCAAATTTGCTCTGAAACTGTATCAGCAAAAATGTAGACAGTCGATGACTCACGTGGCTACAGGATCCTCAGGCTGCCGTGAAAGCCCATGGGGAGCCGTGAGTACACGTACCGGGGTCAGTCAGGAGATTTGCTCAGATCTGCAAACCGTGAAAGCCGATGGGAAGCCGTGAGTAGACGTACCGGGGTCAGTCAGGAGATTTGCTCAGATCTGCAAACCGTGAAAGCCGATGGGGAACCGTGAGTAGACGTACCGGGGTCAGTCAGGAGATTTGCTCAGATCTGCAAACCGTGAAAGCCGATGGGAAGCCGTGAGTAGACGTACCGGGGTCAGTCAGGAGATTTGCCCAGATCTGCAAGGCTCTGCAGGTGGTGTCGAAGTCAGAAGACAGCCCTGCATCTCCTGCTGGCTGGACTTTCTGCTGTTGGTCCATTGGTGGCATTTTCATATGAAATGATGGTGCCATGGCCAGAAAATCACGGTGGACATCCGGAAACCTGCGTTCTACAAACCAATGGGGTGGTCTTTGTTGGGCCATGTTTTCCCTTCCTGAGCCTCAGTTTCCTTAGACATCAAGTAAAGGCAATGGATTCTATAGCCTTTTCCCTAGATCTAAAATGCTATGATAATTGTCTTTTTTTTTTTCAATAATAGTTGCCATCACTATTGAGCACTCTTCCTTATACAGTGCTTTGGACTCTATTTATATTATTTTCCTAATCTTCAAACAAAGCCTAAGATAGCAGCACCCTGATGTTTATTTCATAGGCATAAAAGGTTTGTAGAGTAACCATCCCAAAGGAAGAGGCAGGGCTAGAGTTTGAACTCCTGTTCACCACTCCCCATTGGATATTGCAATAGCCTAAGCAATTATGGATCCTGGACTCACCAGATGACGTTATTCCAGAAATACTCAAGAAAGAGTTGATGTCATATGTCTCACGTGGAAAAATATAAAATAAAAAACAATATTCAGCCCAAAGTATATTTTAATATGATTTCCATATGATTTGGTGAGATTTTTTAATGTGATTTTAATATGATTTTCTTCACCTCCCATCTTACCGCTATGGAATCTCAGAAGAAAGCTTAATATCTGTGGACTCCATTTGCCGTAGGGAAAAATTTTAAGTAAAGCTTTTTTTAAAAAGGATGTCAACTAGAATAAAGAGTATGCTTTTAGCCTGGGAGGACTCTCGGAGTATGTGTGGGCCTAGGGCACGTTTTCAGCCCCGTTTTATTTATTTTTTATTTTTATATTTTTTAGCTCTAGTATAATCAGAACTTGAAAATCTCCACCCTGGAACTTATTTTGATGTTTTTCTACAAGAATTGCAGAGTGCCTGCTGTGTGAAGCAAAGCGTCTTGACCTCTGTGTATGCGTGTTTCATTATCTCTCTGCATCTAACCAGTGAGACAGGTGCAGTGAATCCCATCTTCCAAAGGGGGAAAATAGAGGTCAGAGGAAGGGATGGAATTCCTCCAGGTCATACTGCAAGTAGGAGGCGGAGGAGGGAGTAAAACCCAAGACTGTTGGATTCCCTTCCTTACTCCAAGCCTGCCTCACAAAGACGCTACTCTCCCATCACTTATTTGGAAAGGTCCACTACTCTCTCACCCAGGAAAAGGTAACTCTATCCAGTAGACCCGGAAGCAGATGTGAAACATTACGGGATGAGACCCAGGCAGAGTGCTTTACACATGGTTGTTGTCTGGGGTACAGAGCAGAAACATTCTTGGCATCATGACCCTGAAAATAACAAGGAGTGGCTGAAGGTGAGAAGGAAGAGTCTTCCAAGGACCCTGAAACTGGATATTTTCTCAAGACCCACCTAGGACCAAAGTAAATTGTGAAGAAGTCAACATCCAGGAAACACCAGAGTCGATTCGTGCTGGAAATCACCTGGTATTAGGCAGCATGTCAACATTTCTGGAAAATTAAAACAAAACAAACAATGACACTGACCAAAAAAAAATCAGTGAGAAAAAAATAACATATTTTTAAAGAAACTGTTGACCGTGGTTCAGCAGCAGATGGCCAAAAGAAATAAGAGCAGAATTTTATTCAGAGCTAATTATATAGACCCCTTTAACTCCTGGCCAACCTCTACAAGGTAGGCTGTTGGGATTCCCAATTCGTAGATGTGGAAACGCTCTTGAAATTCTTCATTTGCCCCTTCAGTCTTCTACACCTGGCTGACACCCTGGGAAACTGACATTTATGGACTACATCAGTGAGCTCCTTGCCTTCTGGCTTCCAGTTGGGTTTAGTCTATGGGAGCCATCAGCAGGAAGGTTGGAAGGTAGGAGAAGGACATCTGGCTTTTTATTGCTCCAAATCCTTTCCTGCCAGAACTTAGATCAGTTGCAATCTTCCATTGAAAGTTGCAGCTCCCTCCAATCAGCTCTTACCTACAGCCCTAACATCTCTCCAGACTCTGGGAAATGCTTCCTCTCCTTGCCCTCAATTCCAGGCTCAGAGTGGTAATGGCTCTCTGCTGTCACTAGTTCTGAGATGCTTCCCCATCCCTTGTGAGTGTTCCTTAGCTTTGTCTGCACTTTTGTAAATAATCTTGTCACTGAACTGCCTCAGTTGCCTCTTTTAAGTATATTGGTTGGTTACTGACTAATGCTGAATCCAAGACACAGAAGGGTTAAGTCACTAGCAGTAAGTCACATAATAGGGTGTTAGCTAAAGCAATGCTAATTGCTATAACATATGAACCTCTAAATCTCAGTGACTTCAATCACTCACACAGTCCAACACCTGAGTGGCAGGTGGCCCTCCTCCAAGTGGTGATTCAGGGAACCTGGCTCCTTCTACCTCCTGACTCTGCCATAATCAACATGTGACTTCCAAGGTCACCCCGATCTCAGCATCAAACCAAAAGAGAAAGGGTATGGGAGAGCGAACATGAAAGGTTAGGTGCCAGACCAGGAAGCGGCAGACATCTCCACCACTCATATTCCATTGGCCACAGCTCAGTCACGCGGCTGTCCAATTGTGAGAGGCCCCGAGAAGGCGTGTCCAGGAGGATCTGGAAAGGGTTTGGGACAAAGCTGGTCAGTGTCTACTTCACGGATTGGGTGTGAAAGCACGGGCTGGAATCCAGCACTTTCCTATCCCAAACCTGCTCGTTCATGACATATACCATGTATTTAATGTGTGCGTCAAATAATGATTCAACGATGTGAGTTCAGGGGGCAGAACACAGAGAGAGATAACAATTTAAATAATGTCGCAGGTTCAGCTCATGGTTCCAAGAGAGTATTTGCTCTAGAAAGAACCTGAGATGGGAAATGCCATGGGCTGCCTCGTCCTACCTCGATGAATACTTGCCCTTCGTAGTCAAAGGGTCTCATGAGTCTGATTCTACCACTGAGAGACACACATTTTTTTCTATCATTCAGCCCCTTTTTATTATGTATATATAATATGTAATCATAAATATTACTATTACAGGATTGATTATATGAACAAAATATGCATTCTATGATTTCCAGTCCCTTTTAGAACGTCAAGGGTAATTTTGATTATATACCCTGTGTGCCTTGTGAATTTAGAACTGCCCCCGCATAGCCTGAATCAGCAGTCTGTCCAGACTGCAAGCCCCTCTCCCTGGACTCGCACCTCTGTGGATTTCTCTCTACTGTGTGTGAGTTTCAGAGTGTTAGCACACACCCTGCGAGAATACAGACAGTGGAACTTTTTGCATCACTATGTAAATCTGCAGATTCACCACTCAATAAGTATTGACCTGTTGACTTTGCCCTTTTTCCATTCTGTAGGCATTTCCAGTGATCCAGGAATTTAGAGAAAGAACAAGCCTTATGAAGGTAATTTTTCCCTCAACGAGTAACCTGGGGACCTTGTGTAAAAATAAGCTGACATGGGTGTTATTTTGAGATTTTAAAAGTGTTTTTAAATCCTGTCTCAGTAAGAAAAAAAAATCGCAAGCTCTCAGCTTGCTGGTCATGTCCACGGCGCTCTTGCTAATAATGTTTTGTTCAGATGAAAAAAAAAATATGATGGAAAAAGAAATTTCAAGCCTATCAGATTATCACAGTTATGATTCTATTGATCTCGTCATTGCCTGTCTGTGCGACGTTGTGCCCGTGGCAGTGCAGAGGACCCTGCTTTCCAGGATGGTACCGTGGTAGAGAGCAAAGGCACACATTAGCAAACAAAGAAACAAGGTGATTCCTGACGACAATAAGTGGGGTCAAGGGAATATCATTCAGGTGGTATGCTGGAAATCGTCCTGAGATGGGAGAGGGGCACATTCCTGTAGGTCGGTGAACCCTGAATGATGAAAGAAGTGGGCCAGGTGAGTACTGGGAGGATAATATCCCAGGCATGAAGATCAACCAGTGCCGGGGCCTTGAGATCAGTGTGGTTTGGGGCATCTCTCGAAATAGTACGAGGCCGTGGGACTGAGATGGAAACGCTGGACATACGGTGGAAAGGTGGCCTGGGGTGTCTCCACGTCTGGGCTCTTTCCATGGCTGATGGAGCCTGTAGGTCAGACATAGAAAATGTGAGTGTTGTTCTAAGAGTAACAGAACACTGTCGGGGAAGGGGGAAGGGAGTGAGCAGAGGGAATGTATGGTCTGTTTGGTTTCTTTTTTTTGCTTGTTTTACTTTGTTATAAGGATCACTCTGTCGATTGTGTGCACAAGAAGCTTTTGGGGCGGAGAGGGGAAGAGGGATTGACAAGAGTAAAAGCAGAGAGACCAATTAGGAGATAAGAATGACAGCCGGGGTACTTGGGGGTGGCGGCAGTGGTCAGATTGAGGTGGAGCTGTCAGGATCAGCTGCTGGGTACGGCATGGGCTGTGAAGGAGAGTGAGGAGTCTGGGAAGTCTCCCAGGTTTGGAGCTTTGGCGACTAACCGAAGGGTTGGCCGTAGCCAAAGTGGAGACAACTGGGAGTGCTGTTCTGCTCCTGGTGGAAAATGCACCACCCCAGCCCATTACTTTCAAAGGGGCATTTGATGAGTGCCTGTTAAAAAAATAAAAACATGGACCCTACCCTCAAAGAGCCCCAGGCTGGATAGAGAAACAGAAGTACACACCAGTCATCCTGCAGAGAGAGCCCTCAAGGCATTCTGGGGGTGAAGGGAGACAATGAACCCTGATTATGGACTCAGAAGGGCTTTTCGAGGAGATGACACCTAGCTAAGACTCAAAGGATAAATAAGAAGTTGGGAGGAACAATCCGGCAGAGCAAACGCACTGAGCAAAAGCAAAGGGCTGGAACAGCATGACAACAAAGCACATGCACTTCACCAGGACAAACTGGAACGGCAAAAGTAGAGGGTGGCCAGCGGTGGGGTTAGAGATGTCAGCAGGTCCCAGTCGTGGACGGCTGTCATACTGTACCACAGAGCTTGGCATCTCTCCTGTAAGCCTTCAGAGGGAGAGACATTGAAGAGTTTGAGAAAGAAGGGCCAGGGTCAGACTTGCAGAATCACAAACTCCGTTTCTAGGCGGTCCAGGTGGTTGCAAATAAGAAAATGTCTCTGTCGTTCATTGCTTCTACCACTCATTTTGCCCTCGACTTTGGTTTCCTTAGGTTTTCTCCCCTCTGCCTGTCATCTCATGGACTGAAAAGTGTGAAGTCTTATTCTTCTTGAATCCCTGTGTTCTGTCAGACAAGACCTAGCATGGAGTGAGAAATCTAGAGTGTTTCCTGATATATTCCCTCGTTAGGATTTAAGCAAGGTATCATCAAGCATCTTGGAATGTCAGGGATAAAGATCCAGCCCCCAGACCAGCACCTCTTCTGTACCTCTGCAGTCATTTACTATCAACTGACTCTTTATCTTAGAGTCAGTGGCAATTACTAAGTGAGAAATTCCAATGGCTGTCCAATTATGAAAGGCTGGACATCAAGCACAATCTTTAAGACTCTCCCAAATACTAATAGTTAATTTTGGACCTCATGAAACTGGGTGTGTGTGTGTGTGTGTGTGCTGCTTTTCTAGGGAGACAGTCCATAGCTCTCTTTAATGATTCATAACCCTTATGAAGTTTTCATTTTATACCTTTTAATGCATCTTGTGCTTAATTTGACTTCTAATTTGCCTATTCTACATGGTTTGGAAAATAAAATATCTTGACCCGTCTAGAGTAGATGACCATCAGTCTCTACGGCTGAGGGTTTTAATTGCACCTTCATTTCTCATTTGTTGTAGTCATTGAAGTACTGAGATGATCTAACTCAAAGCTCTCTTTTACCCTGGAGAAGCCAAGTAAAACCCAGAAGAGTTTGATGCCTTGCCCAAGGTCACAGAGTCAGTTAATGATAAAACTAGATCTAGAACTCAAAACTTCCAGTACCCAGAGCAGTGACTCTTAGCAAATATTTACTGAGTGCATATTAATGCCCCAGGGCCTGTGGACATAGAGATCATTAAATCACAGTCCCTGCCCATAAATATTTTTCACAGTCTAGCAGATTTTATTGGACCCACCCATTGCAATGCTCTCTAACCTCATGTGATCCTGGGTCTAAGAGGGAAGGTAAATGCATGGTGCTTTCCCAATTGGGCTTCTGGAAAATTGATTCCCAGCGATTCTTTTCACAATCTGGAGAGCTTCTAACCCTTAACCTGTGCCAGTTCCCAGGAGAAATGTGCAGTCAAAGCTGTTTTGAATAATCCCCACACGGAATATGAGGATGCTTCTAAGGAGGAAAATGTTAAAAGTAAGAGAAATCAGACCAATGACTTAAACCTAAACAAAGATATTATGTAGGTAGCAAGATGTCTGGAGGTGGGAGTTCCAGGCTGGCTCAGTAGCTTTGTGACTTCAAACCATTAGATTGATGTCACTCACCTTCTCTTGGTCTTTCCTCATGGTTTCAAATTGGCTGCTCCATCTGTAGGTGTCACAATTTCACATAGCCACATCTAAAGCAAGAAGCAGGAGGTGACCAGGAATTGGGGGTCTGGGCGGGGGAAGAGAGAGAGCACACACAATACCCATGTATCTCTCCTTTCACAAAGGAGCAAAAATGTGTCCTGGCTCCCCAGAAGACATCCTTTACATTTTGTTGGACAGAACTGGGTCATATGGCTGCCCTGCTGCAAAGGAGGCTGAGACAAGCTCAGTCTATTTCAACTTATGTGACTAGAGTACTTAAGGGGAAATCAACTTTGGGATGGTTGTCAGTAGTTAGCCAAAAACGTCTGCCATACTCAAACTGTATGAGTTTGTTCAAGGGACATAGTACCCTCCCTGAGAATCCTAAGCAGCTCTACTCACAGAGTCAACATCCAAGAGATTGCAAAGCTCTTGTCCTCTGGCTCAAAAACACTTCCTGCATCAAGTGAGAAGGGGAAAGCAACAAGCCAGTCAGGGACACGCGCCATGTTCCCACAAATCACGCCATCAGATTTTGTCCTCCATGCCTGGGCCCTCAGTGGCCTGTCATAATAGAACTCTTTGACTCACGAAGACATGGAATTCTACCAGCTACCAGGGCTCAGAAGTCTACCAACCACTGACACTGGGTTTCTCCCACAAGCAGATCTCTGATTCAACCATCACCCAGGCCTCAGAATCTTATCATCTCCGGAACCACACTCCAAACCCCTTTTATTTCTGAGAACTTGAGGATAGGAAGAGCATTCCAAATCCCATATTAAGAATGACCAACTCATTACACCAATGTGGTTGACTCCTAGTAAATTGTCAGTTGCCAAACAGCCTCCCGAGATAGCTGTAATTAAAAAATTAAGTTCTCAAAGCCAACCTTGGGTCCACCCATTGCTGACTCTGTCCCCTCCTCCCCTGGCTCCTCACTTGGGATTATTCCAAGAGTCTGTGCCGTGCGACTCATCTCTCCCCATGTGAGTAATAACTCCTACAAGGGGCGGGTCAGAAATGTCCGGACAGGAAAGTCTGGCTACCTGCCAGAGGAACCTTTCACTTTTTTCCTCTTGCTCTCCTCTGCTTCCCTTTTCCTCCTAAAGGGAAAATCTGAAGGTAGGTGTTCCGTTTAGTCACTGAGGGTGAGCCGTTTTGACTTGTCGACAGTAAATACTGCTCCAGCCTCGCTCTCCGTGCCTGACATGCAAGCGTGTTTGTTCTTTCAACATCACTCTCTGAAACCTCCCCCCGGAGACCTCAAGGCAGCAGTACCTGTTGTCAGTGTTCCTACTGAGACAAAACCTTCTGGGGCTGTGAGCGTCGATGGCTCTGAGGTCACTCAAATCGAGTCAGACTCTCCAATGAACTTCTGGTTCTCCTCTGTAAAATGGGGTTAACAATGTCTAAGTCACTGGATTGCTGTGAGGATTAAAAAACATCATGTAAGCATAGGACCTACCCCTATAATGGTCCCTGGGACGCAGTTAGTTGTTTTTTAAAAACACATACTGTTGTGTGTGTGTGTGTGTGTTTACACATGTATATTCACTTATTCATCCATTCATATATATGCTCAACAAGTATCTTGTCTACAAAATGCCTGGAGTTAATCTAGGTAGTAGATATGTACACACTGAGCAAAACTGATACAGTCCCATCTATGTTCTAGAGTGAAGACAGATAATAGACAAACAAACATAAACAATGAAAGGTGCCAATATGAGCTGAGAAGAAAAGGAAAACCTGGTAATGGAATGAGAAGTGTTGGAGGGGCCAGCGTGCTCATTTAGATAGGGTGGTCCAGGGAAGTCTCTTTGAGAAGGTAGCATTTTCATGGAGACCTGAAAGAAAGGGACCACATAGGTGTCTGGGAGGAACCTTCCAAACAGAGGGAATAGCATGTCTAGAGGCCAAGGGAACGGGTGGTACTTGGCCTGTTGAGGACAGTGAGGAGGCCAAGCGGCCAGAGCAGAGAAAGCAAGAGGGACAGTGGTAGGTCAGAGTAGCAGCTGAAGGTAGCTCACATGGACTTTGGAGGCCAGATTAAGGAATTTGAGTTTTCTTCTTAGGAAGACAGGAAGCCACTGGAGATATGTAGACGGAGGCATATCATGCTCTGAACTGTGTTTTTAAGAAATGACTCTGGCTACCCTGTGGAGAAGAGACGAGAGAGCCAAGCACAGAAACAAGGGGATGAGTCAGGAGGCTACAGTGATAAATCAGCCAGGAAATCATGGTCGTTTCTGTGGTCATCAAGGAAGTCTTGAGAGGGCATTGATTAATGATAATGCAGAAGTCAGAACTGATATTGCTGTTGGAACAGGTGAGGGTGTGAAAGAAAGAAGTCAAGGATGACAGTAAGGTTTTTGACCTGAGGAACTCCTAAAATGGGTTTATTATTTACTGAGGTTGGGAAGACTACAGAAGGAACCATTTGAAGGAGAGAAATCAATAATTAATTCATTTAACAAATAAGTTATTGAGGCTCTCTCTTGTGCCCACATCATGCTAAGCCCTGGGAGGACAGTGATGACTAGACAAAACAGGCTTTGCACTCATGAAATGGACCTCTAGTTGCAAAAATAGGCAACATTTATGGAGTCCTTACCAGGAGTCGGGCACCATGCTAATTATTTTTCATTTAATTAAATCTTACTGTCTGGTTGGGGAGACAGCCATTAAACAAATAATTACTCAAACACTTATTTAATTATGAGTGGAAAAGTACAGGGCATATCCCTGGATACAATCTGGGAGAACTGCTCCCTGGCTTCTTAGGGAAGGTTATACAGGATTGGAGTAGAGGAGAGAGCTTTGAGGGTCTGGTCATCATAGAAACACTTTTTGTGTCATACTCAGATTTGAGGCCACTCATTATTTGGCAGACACATTACTTGCCCACTTATCTCTGGGAAAGGAGAGGACCTCCTTCCTGAGCTCAGGCCTTGCATGTTCAGACCCAACCTTGCATCTCTGCTTGAGCCAGTTCTCCGCATGACAAGCTGTCTCCTCTCCTGCCTGCCTCCGTATCTCCATAGGTCAGTCCCAGGGAAACATCTCCAGTCAGTAATGACTTCTCCCTTGACCACCACACTTCTCCAAGAACCCCATTCCTGGGCTCCAGTTTACTTCTCCAACCTCATTTGGACGTATTCCATTCAGTATCTGATCATGTCTTGTCTTGTACGATGTTGAAATCTATCTTCTGTGCTAATGCTTATTTCCCAACAAAATTACAAACTCCTTGAAGGCAGGGACAATGCCTTGTTCTGCTTCCCTATCCCCAGCAAGACATCACAATGCAAATGGCTCAGAGCTGAGATCATCTGAGAGACTATGAACTGAAGACCTTGACATCTAGGGGAGGATGTTTGGGAAGAAAGTCATATTGTCAGTATACAGAGGTCAGCCTGACTCAGGCTGACCAAGGTGCCCATGAGGCCAAGAGACATACCAGAAACTCAGTTTTTGAATTTCCAGCAGGAAATAGAAATAGACTGAAATGTTCTGGCTGGCGTGGTCTGAGCTGGTGTGATCCCTTTCCTGGAGCCAAGTCACAGGGGAAGTAAGTCATGATTGGAAAACATTTTATTTTTTATTATTGCTATGAGAAGTCATTTTTGCAGGAACCAGAAAATAACTGAGCTCCTTACAACATAGTGTAGTTTCTGTGAGAGGCATCATGCAGCATAAATTGCCATTTACAACTAATGGAGCTATTTCTCCAACCTGGGTAACCTTATAACATTTCCCACAGATTTTACAAAGTCCAGATCTCTGCCTAGCTGGAATTGGAACACCACCCACTAGAGTTATCAGATTAGCCTCTTTAGCCTGAAAAATATGCCCATTAAGTAATGGTGAGCCTGCACTTGGACTCCCCCTGCAGTGGGCATGAGGTTTCCCTCCTTTTAGGATATTTAGGAGGAAACCTACCACTTCGTTGATTTCTGACTCAAGAAGGAGAAGATGAGGACCTGGGTGTTCTAAAAAAAGATTTTGATTTACAGATAACTACATTTCTGATAGCTGGTTTCAGACAGGTGGAAATACCTTAATATCAGCATCATCAAGAAACATTAGAGGCATTGAGAAACCATGATGATTTCAGATATGGAATAAGAAAGCAAAGTTCAGCCCCAAAAGTATGTATTGTGTGTCTAGATTCTAGAACTATTCATAGCCCGTGGCTCTCCTTTCTGCCTTAACCTTCACAACTGAGAAGTTGACATCAGAGATGGAGCCCCTACGGCCCAGCTTCTCCCACATCCCCATTCTGCATCTCTTGGTGGGAAAGGCCACTCAGTGGTCTAGGTTCAGCTGGTCTGTGCTTGTGCTGTGGCTTCCAAACTGGCTACACGTGAAAATCACCCGAGAAGCTTGTCAGACAGAGATTTCTAAGCCTCCCCTCGGAGGTTCTGACTGAATGGGTGTGGCGTGGGCCCCAGGGGTCTGGGTTTTTGCATCCAGCGTAGATGGGTCCCAGGATCAGGTAGCTGTGGGTATTCCATGTGCCTGCCTTCGTATGAAGCACCGGGAGGTAACAGGCATGAAATGCCTCAAATGTGTTTCCATAGAGCTCTGCTAAGGAATAGTGTTTTGTTGTTTACCCTCTGCTGCTAAAGTCCAGTACTCAACGCTACTTTCTCTGAAAAAAAAAATCTCCATCTGCACAGATGACTCTCCAGGGCAGGAACTCTTTGGTATGTCTGCAAGGATGTTCTTACACTCAAAACACATCATACGCGGAAGGGAACCTTCATTCCTGAAGGTCATGGAGTCTAACCAGTGATAGAAAAATCCAGGTTTGGAGAGATCTATCCCAGAGGAACCTGTGGGTGACCAGCCGCTCACCCTTGTCTCTGGGCCTGCACCTCTAGGCTGCTGAGTCTGAGAGAGAGTGACTTCCTCTCCCTGCTCTTTAAATCTCAGCACCTTCGCTGGCTCCACCTAAAACTGGCCCTCCCACCGTCTGCGCTCAGAATCTGATGTCCCTGATTCAGAGAGAGTTCTTGGAAACAGGGCCGGCCCTTCCAGTAAGCGTATATAACAGAACAGTGATTGCACGAAGTGGGGCCTGGTGGAAGCAAAACCCAGACATGTAAAATTTGACACCTGAACTGACATAAGCGCCCACACTCCCTCCCAGTTCCCACCGCCTGCCCCACCCCCACCTTCAAGGTGTCCATAATTGTACTCGGGGAGGAGGTGGGGGGGGACCACAACCAGCATTCATCACCAGCAGCCAAACTCCCTGGCAGCGGCCACACTTTCAAAAGTGAGAGATGAAAAAGTCGTCAAGACCTATGGGGATTTCTCACACATTAGAAGGGCCCAGAAAAACTGTGTTACACCAAAGATAATATTTTATTTTTCTTTAAGAGCTTTCTTAATTGGTTCCATGCAAAAGCCTTGAAAGTAATGAGTTTTAAATAAATAATAATTATATTTTACCATCCTGTCTGGCCAAAAAGGTAAATGTCTTTTGCCCTGACTTAGGTAAGTGTGGGGGATAGGAAAGAGGCCTGCGTGGTGGAGGTGGGCCTCCGTGCAAAAGGCAGGCCCTCCATTCTTGGGCTCAGACATACTCACCTCGGACTTAGATGCTCGATTCTGTTTCAAGGATTTTGTGTCAGACACAGTGCTAGGTATTGGTGAGATGGAAATGATGGGCTGTCTCCTGGGATGCTAAGGATAATTCAGATGTGAAGTTTATTGGGCCTCAGCCTTTCTGAGGCATTGCAGTTCCAAGGATGAGAGCTCGGGTCTGGACTGCCCACCCTCTCTTGCGATTCTGGGAATGGCCAGAAGGCTCTTCACCAGGTTTCAGACTCCCTTCCTTCCAGGTAGCTGGTAACATTGCACCTCTCCATCCACTTGGCCATGGACTTGGGACCATGGGGTTTGATTTGGTCAATGAAATATAAGTCAAAGCATTGCTTGTCCCTCCAGGCAGAAGCTATGAGAGGCAGTGCTTATTTTTGTCTCACTCTCTCTCTCTTGTTCTTGCCACTTTCCAAATGGTAAAGGCTCCATCAGCCTGGGCTCTGGAGTAAAGAGACATAAAGTGAAATCCTCGACTGATCATTGATGGAAATGGCATGAGAAAGAAATAAACCTTAAATCTTACAAGATCTGGGAGCTATATGTTACACAGTATAGCCTAGTCTAGGCTGACTGATACATGCCCACTACCTATCCCCCTTTACTTGGCTAACTCTAATCATCCTTTAGATCTTCACTTCATGGTTACTTCCCAAGAGAAGACTCTACTGGCTACCCTACGCCTCAGTTTTATCTGATGCCAACAAGTTAGTTCCTATGGTCTCCAAAGACCCTCCAACCTAGCACTTATTATCAAGATTATTCATTTATTTATCTACAGCCCCTGGTAGGCTATGAACCTTTGACACAAGAAGTTATGCCTCATACACCATCCCCAGTAGTAGTGCAATATCTGATATAAGGCAACGATATCCATATGTGTGTGTGTGTATGTGTGTGTATGTATATATATATACACACACACATATATATGTATATATATATAACTATATATATATAACTATATAGATGAATTTATTTTCTAACTACTTCTATCAGGTCACTATGCTAACACTACTTACTAAATGCTTATCAGCTCTAACACACACACATTAACATACATGTAAGATATATATGTGTGTGTGTGTGTGTGTGTATATACATATACATATATATACATATATATGTATATATATGTATATATATAGTAATGGGCACCCTGTTACTTTAGAATTAAAGGAAAGAATGGTGGTTGACCTTAAGAGAAGCATTCTCCACTCCTGGCTGTAATTTCATACTGCTGGAAAAGAACCTCAGGGGCGTTGGAATCAAACAAGTCTGTGTTCAAATCACTGCTCCACCACTTCTCAGAGATGTGATCTTGATCTCTTTGGGCTTTTGTTTCCTTATCTAAATAAAAAGGAAACTATGCATACCTCTTCTAGTTATTCATAAAAGAAAAATAAGATAATGTGTGACATTTGCATCATCTGGAACACGGGAGATAGTCCATGAAAGACAAGGATTGTTAACAGTGTTAATACGATAATCATGATCTGTGGACAGATTCCACTCTCTTGCTGCTAAATGGCAGAGACACGAGGCCCTGGACCACATCCTATTTACCTTTGTCCTCTCAGTTTCCAGGCAGTACTTGCATAAGGTATGTTATATGAATAAATAAATGGATGATATGAGATTTGGAGTAAAAAACAGAAATGTGTTTGTCCTAGATACCCTTGACACTTCCAAGACTACAATGGCCTGAGAAATAAGGTCTATACTATAAAGGCATGAGTCACGAGGTCTTATTCCCTACCGTAGTCATTTACCTATTTATAAAAGGGTTTATGTGCAATGCCTAGTAACCCAAGTTATGATACAAGCGATGAAAGTAGAAACCCTGGTGAAGAGATGGAGCGACCAGCGTGTCATCTTGTACGTAGTGCACGATCTGTAAACATCTGTCAGATTGAACTGGGTTAGACTCGATAAAAAGAGTGTCATTCAATTTGAATTGAATTGAATTACAATGATTTCATAAATCTGATAAGAATGTGAATTCTTTAAAGGAGAGATTGTATCTATTTTGTTTTCTGCTGTCTACCTACTGCCTGGCACAGAGTGAGTACTAAAGTAATATTAATGGGTCAGTCATGAATTAGCAGCCAGATAGGAACCACCCCATTAGCATGACAGTCCAGATGTCCTTGGAAATCAAGGGTTTCAGGAAGCACACCCCCCCCCACACACACACACACATACACACACACTACTGAAGAAAAGGATCAATTCTTTTTAATCCATCTGCATTGATGAACATAAAAAGAAAAGTCAAGGACAAATGGAGAAATAAGGACAGTTTCATGATCACTGACTTCTTTGGTACAATTAGGAAGTCAACCAGCCCTCCAGGCTATGTAATTGTCATATAGGAAATAGATCGACTCCTTTGCAAAGCCTGGATCTCCAGGTTGCGGAACATCCGGGTGCTTTGCCAAGGGGAGAAACTAAACTCCGAGGAAATCCCAGCACATTTGCACCTTGATAAACTCTCCAGGGCCTGCTGACTCGTTTGTCCTTTCAAGGGTCTCCAGGTAACCAAAGAGGGAGGTAATCTACCAAGATTATGCAGAGAGGAAGAGTCAGAATTCCCACCCAGATCAGCCCTAACACCAGAAACCAAGCTCTCCCCACGACTTCATGCTTCAAAAGAAGGAAATTTGTAAGAAATGATCAGGAGCAGGGTGAGAGTGCAAGTGCCGTTCAGGGTTGTTTGTGAAGAGTCTCCATCCTGATGCCACATTTTGGGAACTAGAAAGCTCTACCTAGGCTGGGCTGGAGGTGGTGGGGAGAATAATGCCCCCTCCAAAGATGTCACTGATTCCCAAACCTGGGTATATGTTACCTTAGATGTCACAGATCTTGCAGGCATGATCAAGTTAAGAATGTTGGGGAGACGTGACCTGGATTACCCAGGTGGACTCAGTAGAATCCCAAGGCTCCTTATAAAGAGACAGGAGGATCCTGGTCAGAGAGGAAGCAGAGGCCATAGGGATATCAGCCAGGAGCCAAGGAGTGCAGGTAGCCTCTAGATTCTAGAGTCTAGAAGCTGGCCAAACAAGGAAACGATTCTCTTCTAGATCCTCCAGAAGGAATGTGTTCTGTGACCTTGATTTTAGCCCAGCAAAACTGACTTCAGACATCATACCTCTAGAACTACAAAGATAGTAAATGTGAGTGTTAAGCTCCTACATTTATGGGAATTTGTTACGGCAGCAATAAGAAGCTAACACACCAGGGTTGCCACATACAATACAGAACACCCCGTGAAATGTGAATTTCAGAAAAACAACAAATGACGTCTTCAGCATAAAAGTACGTTCCATGCAGTATTTGTTTGTCCTGTGCTTTTATTTGCTAAATCTGCTAGTCCTGCTCCACTTCCTCCCTCCCACCCAGTGTCCCCACCGACCTCCTTTCTCCCCTTGTGCTCGGTCACAATGGTCCTATACACCTGCCGCTTGCAGGGTTAGTCTGTGACTGCAGACTGAAATTGTTAAGACCTCAGACAAATAGCTCTGAGGGAAAGTTATTATTCTATATCATTGCCTATCAATTATTTATAGTTTATAATGCAATGTCATTTGTAATGGGTAATATGTTTTTCTATTGTGTCGTAATATCATCCAAGTCATCAGAACGACCATTGGGGAGATGGATTGGCCTGGTGCAAACAGCAGTGCTTTCTTCCTTTTTTTTTTTTTTTTTAAACAAGCTTTGTGCATTTTAAACCTGAAAACCATTGCTATTTTAGATAAGAGAAAACTCATCTTTGAATTCAAAGAGAAGGATAGAATCCACCTTTTCTGACAAATGGATTTCCTAAGAAACAGGGCAGGAACTGGGGGGGAAATAAATGCAGTGCTAGGACACAAGCCTTAAGGAGGCTCTCAGTTTTAGGTGACAATCCTGCATGTGCATGACCTGGGGAATAAGGGCTTCCTTAAATTTGGAGCCTCCAATGCCTCTCTCTAGCCGGGCCCTGCAAAGAAACCTCACATCAAGGTATTAACAGAAGCCAGAGCTAGTCTGGCCTCTTTACATGGGGAAACTGAGGCCCAGATAAATAAATGTGGACAGGCCAAGGTTCACTTAGATGAGTGACTGCTGTGACCTTGTGGTTCCTACCCCACCATCTTCTGCACACCTGCCCCCACTGGGATGCAGCCCTGGGGGTTGGAGTTAGCACTTCCTTCCAGCTCCAGCATCAGGCTCCATCCTGGATTAGTGCTTAATTAACTCAGGCCTACGCCAGCCAAGAGATGGTGTGTCCCTGGCTACAGGGGTTAACATCCGCTCCAGGGTACACACGTGAAACTCATGCCTTTGATCCATGGACAGAGAGAAGGGTCCCTCTTTCTGGAGGCTGTGGAATACAAATGAAAAGCCTGGAGCTGTGGCAGCCACTTATTACCATGAAGGTGTCACCTATGGAAGGACAAAGGCGAGAGAATCGTAGGAAGAGGAGGAGAGGAAGGTGAGGAGGAAGAAGAGGAGAAGGAGGAAGAGAAGGCAGCAGCAGCAGCAACAGCAACCTATTTATGAGGCCACAAGGAACTCTACTGTATGAGGCTTTAGAAATAGGCAAAAGGAAGAAACAGTAGCATGGAAACCCACAGGCCAGTTCTCAGCTCAGAGCAGCGTCTCTGCTCCCTCGCTCTGATCCCCGTTCATACGGGCATTGCTGGAAGAGCTGGTGCAGGGGTTGCCTAACAGTCCGGGGACAGCTGCTGCCCCTGGCCAGTCCGAGCATGAGCTAGCGCTCTGGGCCCCATGGAGAGGATTTGTCTCCCAGTCTGCTCTGCCCACCTCATCTCGAGAAGCACTCAGGAGTAATCTCAAGTGTCCCCTCAGCCTTCAGTGAGATCTCATGCATTTTAAGGAGCAGCTGGGCAGGTGGCCCAGGGCAGTCCTTATTCTCAGGGCCCAGCCTGAATGTCAATGACCCAAATCACATTACTGGCTTTTTGCTTCACTCATTACCATGAGTTTTCCATCTCTTCTGCAGTTCAGGAAAATATCATTTCCATTTTCAGGAGAAATAACTCTGCCTTGTGCTTGAGAATTTGCAGGCATTGATTTTTATCATTGCTACAAATTCTCCATCGTGTTGTATTTTATTTAGGCTTTTTTGTTTGTTTGTTTTTAAAAAAACAAAAACCCTTTATAGATGCAGCTGGAATCGGGGGAATTTTCTCACTGAGAGGGTAGATAAAAAATCACGGAAGACTTAAAATTTCAAATATTATTTGGGAACAGGGGAATCTATTTCAAGATGGGCTTACAATTCTAGAAAAATAGTGTGCTCCCAGAAAGACTTGATGGAGAAATGATTACAAATGAGAAAACTCACTGTGAAGATAGACGAGAAATGCCATCGCTCTGGTCTGTCGTATTGGGCCCTCGGAATAAGGACATGGGCGCAGAGCAGATTGCCCGGCCCGCCAGCCTGGTTTCTTTTTTTTTTTTTTTTTTTATCCTCACCCGAGGACATTTTTTCATTTTTTGTTCAGACAGAGTGGAAGGGAGAGAGAGGAAGAGAGAGAGGCAGAGAGAGAGAAACATCGACGTGAAAGGGACACATCGAGTGGCTGCCTCCCGCACGACCAACCAGGGCCGGGGACAAACCGCAACTGAGGTACGTGCCCTTAGCGGGAACCGAACCCGGGTCTCTCTGGACCACAGGCCGACGCTCTAACCACTGAGCCAAACCGGCCAGGGCCAGCCTGGTTTCTTAAGAGGCAGCCTGGGAGCCCCAGTGAGATCCCTCCCAGTTGCCCTCCGGAGTGGGGTAGCAGCCTCCTGTTAGAGCTAAGACAACAGGCTGAATAAACAGCCCAAGCCACCAAGCAGAAACTGGAGAGAGCCACATTTCCTTATTTTTTGTCACCCAGACCTATCTGATTCTTTCTCCATGACACAGGGCTGCATTCTGAGCTGGAGCCTTCAAAGTTCAAGGTCCCCATACAGTCAACAAAATATGCATAATGGGATAAACACATTGTCCATGTGAGGACGCCATCTGACACCTTACACTTTCATTCTCACCTTCCCTTTTGCTTCTCACAGCAAAGCCTTGGGGTAATGATTTCATCCCCTCTGTGCATAAAATACTGAGGCTGACATTCCAGGCACCCTGTCGGGTGACCCAAGGCACACAGCTCTAGGCCTGCCCTGGGGTCAAACAAACTCGGATTCAAGTCCTAATTCTCTCCCTTTCCAATCTTGTGATCTCAGGCAAGATGCGTCCCTTCACTACACCTGTTCTCACATGTGATCTTCGGAGGAAGAGAGTGGAGTAGGTTCTCGAATAACATCGTAACATCATTTCCCTGTAACATCAGTGAGATGCAATAGGAACCTAACTCTTTATGTCATTTAGCCTGTGGGAAGATTGATTTCTTTATACATCATCTCACCTAACATTGCAGAACCAATCGACTATGTTAAGTGACGGCTTGCTGTACCTACCTCATACAGAAGTTAATTCATTCAATTGGTATTTCTTTAACATCTATTATGTGCTAAGCTCTGGGGATATAGTAATGAACAAACCAAAGATCCCTGACCTGGTGAGGTTATGTTCTAGTGGGGCAGGGGAGACAAAATGAAATATATTATGTTTGAAGGTAATAAATGCTAAGAAGAATCAACCAGGGAGAGAGAGTAGGGAGTGTCGCAGTAAGGGGTTCAGTTTAAGAC
Organism: Tadarida brasiliensis; assembly: GCA_030848825.1. Classification (NCBI taxonomy): domain Eukaryota; kingdom Metazoa; phylum Chordata; class Mammalia; order Chiroptera; family Molossidae; genus Tadarida; species Tadarida brasiliensis. The sequence continues at coordinate 61,767,802 of CM061272.1, forward strand.
GAGATGGTCAGGGAAGAAGATGTCACTGAGAAAGCGACATTTAGTGGAGATCTCAAAGGGGCAAGGGAGCAAGCCTTGTAGATATCTGGAAGAAGAGCTTTCCAGGCAGAGGGAACAGCAGGTGCAAAGGCCCTGGGGCAAGAGGATGGGAAGGTGCTTCCACCACCCAGGGTCAGGGAGCCGGTGTGGCTGCACCAGAGCAGACAGGGAGAAATAAGTAGGAGAGAGGTCAGAGGTGTAACTGAGGCACAGAGGGTGGGGCAGAAATGGTGTAATGCTTTATGGGGTCATTACCAAGGCTTAGGTGTTTTTCTCTAAGAATAATTGTGAGCCATTGGGAGCTGTTCCTGAAACAGAGCGTGTTCCATGGATGGATGGATGGATGGATGGATGGATGGATGGATGGATGGATGGAAGGAAGGAAGGATGGATGAGTGAATGAATGAATGAATGAATGAATGAATGAATGAATGAATGAATGAAAAGAAGTTGTAAAAGCGAGATGGAAGCAGTGAAGAAGCTCTAAAACATGATTTTTTAAAGCTCTTGGCCAAGAAGCCAGCATTTAGTCTCAATATTCATCCCATCTATCCTCTTGAGACATTTACATTTTGAAGGATCCCAGAGTTGTTTGTTTCTTTCAAAGATCAACCCATAACTTTAATGTTCCTACTTGAGTTTCCTGCATATTTCAGCTGAATTTCAAGGTGGCAAAAACCCACATCCTCTTCCTCTGCTTTCCCCGCTCTCTTTTCCTCCTCCATAACCCACCAACCAGTTTCAACACATCTGTCCTTTTAAGCAAAGAGTATTTAAAAGATTTTAAAGCTTATTGAACTGTTACAACACCCCATTTATGCTCCTGTAGTGTCAATGACTCAAAAACAGATTAGTCTCTCCTGAAATTCATGTGGTTTTGCAAATTAGGGAGAAAGTTCTAGGTTCAGAGTAGATTGTCAAGTTGTAAAAGCTTATTATGCACCTTTGTAAAGCTCTGTTTTCTTCTTTCCTGCCCCCCATAGTCTACAGCATGAAGAAATGGAGTGAACTAAATCCCCAAATTCTCGCAGGAAATAGAGAATAAAAGATCATTTATTTTTAAGGGCACCTCCAATAAAAATCAATTGAATGCAAACTATAAGTGAAAACATACATCAGTTATATAGCGAAATATCTGTAACACAGCTAGGAGAAGGCACAGACCATCCAAATGGGTCAGCAACACACAATCTTTCCTATGCCATTTTTCAGATAGATGCCTATAAAAAATATACAAAATACATTCAAAGATAGTTGTCATGCAGTGTTCATACTAACAAAATTGGATCTCTTCAAAATGGCCAACAAATGAGGATGGTTTAAATACATTCTAGTGTATTTATATAATAGAATACTATATAGCTATGAAAAATCATATTCTCAAAGAGTTAAGGAAAATGGTCCTGACATCTTGGCAAATTGGTTTCATTCAACGTAGAGTGTAAAAACAGAGCCTCATTTCTATGTGCTTACACCTTCTAAAGTGAATTTTGTCTATATTTTCTCTCTTCTCTCTCTCCCCTTTCCTTGTATGTTCTGTCCTGTCTTCCTCTCCATTGCCCTCATTCTTGCCAGCCATGATTTCCAGCATTTCTGTGAGACAGGATCAGGATGATCCTGTAGATTACTGGGTAGACGAAGACTCAGATGGAAGGTAGACAGCTTTAGATACATTTCTCTCTTGCTGGGTGTGGTTGTAGGTTCTCCTCTAAAATGGAGATTCTGGGTAATAAGAAAAGAGAAAAAAAATCAAAAATAAAGGAGACGAGAGAAACTATAGCAGACTGAATACAAAATAATCTGCAATGAGAGCCAGTTAGGGATGTAGGGAGAGAGGCTGTGGATGATTTGGGGTACAGTGGGGAGGTTGATCAGATCCGGAGGTTCTTATACAGATTTTACAAATGGAAAAGTAGAAGAATACTAGAAATGAAGTTTCAGGAAGTTTCACCTTGGATTATGAATTGAATCCAATTGAACATTGTTTGAAAACCATAAGTAAGTTCTGTTTTTCCCTTAGTAATGATCCACCAGTAATGAATGAACTGGTGATTCTTGGTGTGTGAGTTGAAACTCAACTGATTGAAGGCCTGGGTTATATCAGGCACATGAAGGAAGAAATGGAGATCATCAGAAAGGCTAGCCATGAGAACTCTAACAGGGGTTATTTCTCTGCAGTGGGACTAGAGATCGTTTATATTTTCTTCATTATATTTTTCCTGATTTATTTCCCAAATGACCTATAATGTGTATCATTATTTGTATAATCAGAAAAATATTAGAAATATATATTTGGATTAGAAAGATATAGATAGATATAGATATAGATATAGATATAGATATAGATATAGATATAGATATAGATATAGATATAGATATATAACCAAAGCATACAGGTGTCCGTCCCTGCAACTGTGGCTGGAAGGATGTTTGATTGTGAGACAGGCCAAGAAGGCACAGAGAGAGAGGGCCCTCTGAGTATGTGGGTGGAGAAGAGGAGCGTGACAGCCATTGAACCTCTCCCACCATGACTTTGGTCTTGTTCATATGGGGACATCTTACCAATAAGGCAGTTCTGTAGCCGACACTAAAAAAAATAAGTTGCATCAAGAGAATGGCAATTTGCAATGGAAACAGCAATGGCGATCTAGTTTACATATAACCAAGGTGCCTGTGTGCAGAATTTTGTATAAATGCTGTATATACAAAGAGTCCATAACTTAAAAGCAGTGTTTACTATATGGTTTGTATTTCCATAGTGTCCAAACCCAGCTACAAGGAGACCCTGGACTGGGGAAGTCAAAGAAACCCACTGACCACCCCAGCCTCTCAGTATGACTTCACCAATTTGTGGCCATTGCTCAGTTCCCCTTGCCCTAGCCAAACACCTCCACCAAAGACTGGTATTTTCAGGCTGCTGTGATCCTCTGATCTTTCTCATGCTTGTTCCTCTACTACTACACATGCAATCCTGTGCCTCTGTGCAGTGCAAGGCAGCAGAAGTATTTGAGTCTGCTCTGGCCTGATTAAAGGGCTATAGTTGGATTTGGGAGGTAAGACACCAGGTCCAAGTGCCTTCCCAGAGCGTACCCCTGGGGCTGCTGCCCAGGAAGGCGGCACAATGCCCCAGAAAAGGCATAGACGTGGGTGCTTTGGAATTAGGCAAGCCTGGATTTGAATCTCAGTTCTGCCACTTACTGGCTATACAACCTTAGTCAAATTACTTAATCTTTTTGTTTGTTTCTCTGCTTTCTCATTGGTAATACAGAGTTATTTAAGCCCACTTCACCCAGCTGCTTGCATAGTAATGGAGAAATGAGATTGCATATTTAAAGCACCTATCAAAACTCTGAGAAGAAATAGGTGCTAGATACGGTGTGTCCCCTCTGCACCCCAGCATATAGTGTCTGTCCCCCACATCTCTCCTTTCCCTTCCCCAAAACTCTCAAAGCATTGGGTGGAAGGGTAGCTGGGGAGAGGAAATAATTGAAATGTTCATATTCTCATGGAAGAACTTACCCACCAAGCTCCTCAATCTTTATCCTTGGATTTATTTTTCTTTTTGTACAGAGATTACTAGAAGGTAAAGGAAGACTCTTGTGACCAAACTGTGCTAGTGTATCATATTCTGAATTTAGAGATTTTTGTAAAAAAAAAAAAGTCATCCGATATCATATTACATTGGCTCTCACACTCCGTGTTTCAGCAAGGAGTCCAAAGCCGTGGTTTGTCTTAGGATGTACATACCCTTGATCAAACAATCAAGGAATAATAATAAGCCAACTGATACCATCTTTATGAGGTGCCAGGAACTCATCTAAGCTTTTACATATATTAACTGCTTGAATTTTCCCAGCAATTTTATAAAGTGAGTGCCGTGATGACTCTCATTTTGCATATGAGGAAACTGAGGCACAGAGAGGCTCAATAACCCAGTAAAGGTTACCCATCCAGCCAACACCAGAGTAGATTTGAGCTCAGATTTCCTAGCTGTAGAGCTGAGTCAGCCAACTAGGCCTATGAGCCAAATCCTGCCTTCCAGAATTTGTATGGCTCATGAATTTAAAATATTGCTTACATTTTTAAAATAAATATATGTTAAATGGCTATATAAATCTTTACAAGAAGTTCTCAGCATTGTCTCTTGGCCCTCAAAACCTGAAATATGTATTACTGCTTCCTGCTCCAGAGTATCTTAGCTGCTGTGAGATGGTCTCTCTCTGACTTTGAAATCATCACAAGTAGTTGTCCACATAATTGCAACCTACACCAAGGAAATCATTTACTCAAGCAAGACAGCGCTGTCCTCATACTCTCCCACTGCTGCACCTGGTTCTGGGTGACATGTGTGGGGTAATGCATGTGGCATGAATGCCCTGGGCACTCTGAGGGCACCAACTACTGGGATAGGGACTGAAGACAATACAGTGGTAGAAGACACCATTTCACCCTGGGGATCAACCATCAGAGTTTCCTGAAATAGCACAAGAGTTAATTAAGCCTTTAAATGGAACTGATCTTCAACAAAGACATTTTCTGATAGATCATAAAGTCAACTGAAGAGGATAAGTCAGGCAGGCACTTGATTTCCTTATGACTTCAGGAAAATATTTCACCTGCTCTGTGCCTCCATTTCTTTATTGTACACTAGGGCTGGTGATGGTATCAACCTCATTGGGTCGCTGTGGGGCTCAACTGGGAGAGTACATGTGAAGTAGTTAGACCTCACCTGGCACATACTATGCTCCAGTCAATGGGTATATTACCATCATTATTACCCCAGAATTTCTTAACACTGGAACAAAGGAACCCCCCCCCACCGTTGATAGACTTCAGTAGGCTCACGAACACCCAAAACTGCATGCAAAATTTATATTTAAGATGCATTTGACTGGAGAGAGTTTTCCTAACTTACTTTGGCTTCTCAAGGGATCTGGGACTCAAAAATGTTAAGAACAACAGCTCAAAACTATACCAACTGCAGCAAGTTCCTGAAGACTCTCTGTAGAAAAACACCCTTTGGAATGCCACCTTCCAGGAGCACCACAGGAACACGTCGGCTGATCTCCTCTGTCCTCCTCACCCTCCACAAACAAGGATCTCAAGATCCAGGGAAGGAGAAAGAGGCGGAGCTTCAGGCTGCACCTTTGAGGTCGTGGCACTCAGGACACCTTCTCAGAGAGACCTTCCCTAGCCAGCCCTTCTTCCTCAGCATCTACTCATCATCACTCCCTCTCCCCTATAAATCCACCCTAGGGCTCTTTCTCATAGCCGTCTGAAGTTGCCCAGTTAGGTATACACTTCTGCATTATCTCTACCTGCTACCTGAATGTAGGTTCTACGAGGACTGGTACTTGGTCTCTCTTGCTCAGAGCTGAATTTTCAGCATTGGACTCAATGGATAGGTAGTCAACTGATAAAGACACCCAGAGGTCCTCAGGGCATTTCAATTCAGCTTGAATATAAACCTTAAAAGGCAACTTGGGGCTCTTGACTGTACTCAGGCTGCCACACTTCCTCCTTGAATAAAGTTGCCCGAATTCAGCTAAAGGATGCATAGTATGCATATTTTGCAGGGAAACAGGAAGAATGAGCATGTGTCCATTGTTAAATGTGTGAGTATTGAGTGTGTAACATCCAGGATGTTTTGACACCTGGGCTTCTTCCATCTGACTGTTGCTACCCTCAACCAGTACAAATCCGATGGGTAGAGTAACTGCTTTTGGAAGCAAAATCCTAGTTTACTGAAAGGACAGAATACCTACATTGAGACTGTCCTAAGAAAGAAATCTTGGATTTCTTTTAGTTTTTCATTGGTTCAACAAATATTTTTTGAGCATTCCTATATACTAGGCGCCGTGAGCTGAGCTGTGTACCCATCCTTATACTTGTGATGTTTATATTCGGGGGGAAGAAATAGGAGACTTCCCCCTCCCTCAGTCCCATTCCATACAGCCTGTCATATCTGAATTAATCAACTTTCCCAAAGCACTTTTAGCATAAGGGTGTGCACACACATGCCATAGTAATGTATACACAGTGCACCAAACATCTCATGGCCCACAGCAGTGGTTCTCAGTGAGGGGCAGTTTTGTACCCCAGGGACATTTGATGGTGTCTAGAGGTATTTTTGGTATGACAACAGGGGGGTGATGCTGCTGGCATCTAGTGGGTAAAGGCCAGAGATGCTACTTACCATGCTACAATGTGCAGGACAACTCCTCACAACAGAGAATTATCTGGGCCCAAATTTCAAGGGTGCTGAGGCCAAGACACCCTGGTCTACAGTCTAGGCCTAATAGCCAGACCCAAGCAGAAGTCATACTGTCCCAGAGTTGTATTTTTTTAAGTTATCCAGCATTAAAGATACTACGATAGACGTTCGGAGTTTCCCATGTTTGAGAAATGTCCCACATCCTTCCCTTCCTCCTCGGGAATGCTCAGCCTCAGCCCCACAGGCACTTGCCCCTATAAGAGCGTCGTTGACAAGTAAGCAGATGCTGTGTGGAAACCATTTTTTTGTCTAGAAATGGCTGGCTTTCGGGAGCGGCAGAAGTGAGATTTCTGGCATCCGAGGTCCAGATGTGAGTTGTGGTTCTGTGCTCGATGGCAGTGGTGGGGTCTCTGCGGGTACATTCTCATGAGACAGTCTGGAACTGGTCCTTGTCCATGGAGCCTTCCAGTGTGACTCTTTAGCCTCTCAGAGACCCAGAAATGATCTCATATACTTTAGTAAGTTATTTTTCCCCTAAATGTACTAAAAGGGTCTGTCACCTGTTTTCACTGTTTGATAATAGTAAACAGAAAGATGTTCACAGTGAATCTGGGATCTGAAAGGGATGTGTTAACATTCACTCAGATCTCATTCATTAGCTCACACCAGTCATTTTATTTTGGGGTGAGAAGCACCTAGACTGCTAACTCACCCTATTGTGCACGGCTTGAGAAACAAAATACAAAAACTGCAGAGATTTACTAACTTCATCAACAGCAAAAGAAGAAACAGCCCTATAAGGTAGCCAATGTCTCCATCCAGCCAGGAATCTTGCTGGCTGTAAATACAACCTACGTGTGTGTGTGTGTGTGTGTGTGTGTGTGTGTGTGTGTGTGTGTCGTTTTGCAAGCACAAGAAACAGGAATCGTTAAGCCATCTATGCAAGCTTCCATATCAAATTAAAAAGAAGGAAGGGAAAGATAATGGAAGAGTGAGCAGAAAAAGAAAACTTCCATAAAGATTTTAAAGCCAAACTGCCTTTGAGCTACTTGAAGTTTAGTTCAAAGAGGCTTGTAACATCCTTGCTGCGGATCGGCCTTACCTACCGCAGGAAGGAGAGGCGCTAACCCTTGGACGGGGTACCGCTTTCACCTTGACATATCAGTCTCCTCTGCTCACCAGCTCCTCGTTTGTTAGGAGAGAGAATAGGAGCAGAATTCTGCTCACTGTCCGTGCAGAACTAGGAAAAGCACGAAGGTTGTCACGTTGCAACAATCCTATTGCCCAAACAGTAGAGTCTAAAATCACAATCACACTCAAAGCAGTAGCCACCTCTTATCTTATGCCTCAGATGTGCCAGGTACTTTCCTCGCGCTATCTCTAATCTCCAGGGGTGACCCTCTAAGATATATTCGCACTATATTATAGGTAAGGAAATTGGGGCTCTAGGAGGACACGTGATTTGCCCCAGATCCCACGGCAGTATCTTAGCAGAGTCTCTCTGAACTCAAAGTCAGTTATCATTTTGCTATACCAGGATTCAGCTCCACTCTCCTCGAACACCACCTTCTCAACCATCTCCTCACCCACTGTCAAGGTGAATGGAAACACTGCCCTTTCAGTCACACAGTCTAGACCATCACCATCTCTGCCACCCAGCAGCTATTACAATGCATTGAGTACAACGCAAGATCAGTAAGGGCTTGTCAACTGTGATCCAGCTTCTTGCCTGGCCCCGGCCCCGGCCCCAGACGACCAAATAAATACATATTTTGTGCACTCCACTTTCCTAGGCTTTAATTTCTTTGTCTATAAAACAAGGGCATTGGATCAAAAGTCTTGAAGGCCCTTTCAAAGAGCTAACTTGAAGTTTATTTATCTGATGAAATGCTTTTGGCCTACGATGCTGATGTACTTCCCAAACACACACCCGAAGAAACACACACATATGCATACACACAAGTTTTACCTAATGGTTTCAGACACTAGCTCAATGGAGAAAACTTTCTTTTCTCTAAAGAATCAGTACCAGTTGTCTGCACACAACTGCTCGTCATCCCGTTTGCCTAATTATAAGGCAACAGTAGAAAGTGAAGAGAGCCAGGAAAAGGGAAGCATGGTAAATTGCATTTATATTTTTTTACATATTTATTCTTCTTTTCCTTTCTCTATATAAGAGGATTATCCATCCCTACCCATAGACATGTGCTGTGTGGCCTCCCGGGGAGAAGTGTACCTCCCAGGCCCATTATCAATGGACTGGTCACATGTCTTGCTTTGGCCAATAGAATGTGAGTGGGCATAACTTTGTATGCATGTCTGAGCAGAAGCTATAAAACAATTGCCTGGTTCAGATCTATCTCTGACAGGAAACCGGCATGTTCTGGATAGAGGTTGAAATCGGCCTTGACCCCATAGAGAGAAACCGCCTGAGGCTAAGCTAGAGTTGACCTGCAGTTGACATATAACATGTATAAGAAACAAAACTTTCAGAGTGTACGCCACTGAAATTTGGGAGTTGCTTCTTACTTCAACATAACCCATCAAAGGCTGATTGATGAAGGGATTTTATTCCAGATACAGTCAATCCTCGTCAGTCACAGTGGTTATAGTCTAGAGTGTCACCATGAACACTGACTTAGCCAATACTGAACCATTGCCCCCAAGGGCAATGCGGGATTAGGGAACACAGGTGGAGCTCTGGTCAAGACATTGTCATCAACCAAGCAACACATAAGCTTTATGGTGAGCATTTCTGTTTATAGACACCTTATTTAACATATGTTGTTGATTCCTTAACGCTGAATTCACAGACAACTGCAGCATAACTCACGCGTGAACAGAGCTTATGTAACACACGTGTTCTCTCCAGAAGGCACATCACAGCCTTTTGCACGTGGGAACACCAGACAGCACCTCAGCGCTACGCTTAAGGGAGGGGCGTCATCTTATTTTTATTTTATTTTAAATGTATTGGGGTGACATTGGTTAATAAAATTATATAGGTTTCAAGTGTACATTTCTATAGTACATCATCTGTATACCACATTGCGTGTTACCACCCAACATCAAATCTCCTTCCGTCAACATATATTTGATCCCCTTTATCCTTTACTACCTGCCTATCCCCCCTCCCCTCTGGTAACCACCATACTGTTGTCTGTGTCTGTGAGCTTTTGTTTCTCATCTGTTCATTTGTTGTTTTCAGTTTTATATCCCGCATGAGTGAAATAATACAGTTCTTGACTTTTTCCATCTGACTTGCTTTGCTTAGCATGATATTCTCAAGATCCACCCGTGTTGTCCCAAACGGCAGTATTTCATCTTTCCTTATGGCAGAGTAGTATTCTATTGTATATAGGTACCACGTCTGCTTTATCCAGTTACCCATCAGGGCACACTTCTATTGTTTCCACGTCTCGGCCACCATGAATAAAGCTACAATGAACATAGGGGTACATATATCTTTACAAATAAATTTTTTCAATTTTTTTTTTTTTTTTGGTAGATGCCCAAAAGAGAAGTTCATGGGTCATATGGTTACTCTAGTCTTAATTTTTTGAGGGATCTCCATACCGTTTCCCATAGTGGCTGCACCTGTATACATTCCCACCCGCAGTGAATGAGGGTTTCTTTTTCTCTACAGCCTCTCCAGCACTTACTGTTACTTATCTTGTTGATTCTAACAGGTGTGAAGTGGTATGTCATTATAGTTTTGATTTGCATTTCTCTAATAGTTAGTGAAGCTGAGCATCTTTTCATATATTTGTTGGCTGTGTGTGTTTTCTTGGGAGAAATGTCTATTCAGGTCCTCTGCCCAATTTCAAATGAACTATTTGTTGTTGTTGTGTTTTTTGTTTGTTTGTTTTTGCTGTTGTTGAGTTGTGTAAGTTCTTTATATATTTTGGACATTAACCCTTCGTCAGAGGTATTATTTGCAAATATCTTCTCCCCTTCAGTTGATTGTCTTTTGTCTTGTTGATGGTTTCTTTTGCTGTAAAGCAACTTTTTAGTTTGATGTCGTCCCATTCATTTACTTTTGCTGTTACTACTTCCCTTGCCTTTGGGGTCAAATACATAAAATCTTCTCTAAGACCAAAATCTGTAAGTTTAGTACCTATGTTTTCTTCTATGTAATTTGCTGTCTCAGGTCTTATATGTAGGTCTTTAATTCATTTTTTAGTTAATTTTTGTAAATGGTGACAAATAGCATTCTAGTTTCATGTGGCTTTCCAGTTTTGCCAGCACCATGTACTGGTGAGGATTTCTTTTCTCCATTGTAAGTTTCTGGCTCTTTGTTGAGGATTAATTGCCCATGTACATATGGGTTTATTTCTGGGCTCTCAAGTCTGCTCCATTGGTCTGTCTCCCACTCCCCCCCCCCCATACCATGCTGTTTTAATTATTGTCACTTTGTAGAATAATCTGAAGCCAGGGAGAGTGACACCCTCAGCTTTGCTCTTTTCTCTCAGGATTGCTTTAGCTATTCGGGTCTTTTGTGGTTCTGCACAAATCTGATGATTTCTGTTGGGGGGCCATTTTAAACAGCAAAATCAACAACAACAAGCATAAACGTGCAAAAACTGTGGCACTAAATAAACTGAAAATGGGACACTGGTTTACCAGGTGAATTAAAACAAGGAGGCAGCCCTGGCCAGTTTGGTTCAGTGGTTGGAGCATCAGCCCACAGACCAAAGAGTCGCAGGTTCGATTCTGGTCAAGGGCATGTACCTCGGTTGTGGTTCACTCCCAGCTCTGGATGGGGTCATGCAGGAGGCAACCAATAATCAATGTCTCTCTCTCACATCGATGTTTGTCTCTCTCTCTCTCTCTCTCTCCCTCTCTCCCTCCCTCCCTCCCTCCCACTCTATCTGAAAGTAATGGGAAAAATATCCTCAGGTGAGGATTTAAAAAAAACACAAAGAGGTATGTAGTGGGTCTTCTTGTTCGACCTCAGCTGGATCACTCAGATGTTCCCATCATTCTGTGTGTATCACAAATGACCGTGAAAGCACGGCAGTGTTGATATGGGGGTTACTTGCATTTCAGCAAGTAAGCAAGCTCACAAAACTGGAATCCACAAATAATATCCACTCATCTGTGTAACATCACCTAATTCTCATAACAACCCCAAAAGGCGGGTATTTTTACTGCCGTTTTACAGAAAATAAAAAACTGAGATTTTAAAGGTGAATTAATTTGTCCGAAGACATAACCGATCAGTGGTAAAGCCATAACTGAAGCCCAGGTCAGCGTGGCTCCAGAGGAAGGGTACTGCTCTTGTTGAGTTGCCACGTGGCTCCAGAAGGAAAACGTGTGTGTGGCCCCAGGTCTAACCCCCTGCCTGGATTCCGAGGATCTGCCTCACCCGAGAGCTCACAGCCCCTCTGCCCGGTCATCCCTCCACCTCTCCTATCGATGTGCTGCCGACATTTACAGTTTTACTTTCACACCTCACAGGCTCTTCTGACAGGCATCTGGGTCACATTCTTAGGGCAGCTTAGGAAGTTGGAGGTGATCTAGTCCAACCTCCTTGTTTTCAGATCAAACCCGGAGACAGGCGTTGATGTGCCCAGTGCAGGTAAGAGTCAAAGTCAGGACCTGAACCCAGATCTGCCGACCCCATGGTCAATTCATTATCCCTGTGATTGCTTCCTTTTCCCTCCCACGCCAAAAGCAGTTACCTTTAACCCCAGAGCAAGCAAACGAAGTAGAGGAGGGGCAGGTAGAGCGAGGGAACAAAGCAATCCACTCAGAGGTGCTTGCACATCATTTCGAAGGGCTTCCAGGAAGCAGACAGAGCTGACGGCTATGTCTGCAGGTCAGGAAGCCTCCTGCTCTACAAGAATCCAGCAAACCACTGAAGACTAACAGCATGGAGCTTCTGGGCTTTGACTTTATACAGCATCTTTCATCTCTGAGGCTCAAGGCTCCTCCCAAGACATTATCTCATTCTTCCTCCCAGAACACCAGAGAATAGTTGCGAGTATCATACCCATTTTGTTGATAGAAAATTTGAACCCCAAAGGCAGTAAGGGATTTTCTCAGCACCAGGCACAGTAAGAACCTCATTCTGCAGAACCAGAGCCAGAACTTAGAACCAGCACCAAAATGTAGCCCTTTCAAATCCCATCCTAAGGCACATAAACAATTGTCTAGAAACAAGACAGAAGCAACAGGAAAGAGAGGACTCGTGCGTGTTGAAGACTTGTTATGGGTCAAGTGTGTTACATTAAAAATATCATTGCTGTCCGGCAGGCGTGGCTCAGTGGTTGAGCATCATCCCCTGCACCAAGAGGTCGCTGGTTCAATTCCTGGTCAGGGCACATGCCCAGGCTGCGGGCTCGATCCCCAGTAGGGGGTGTGCAGGAGGCAGCTGATCCATGTTTCTCTCTCACATCGATGTTTCCCTCTCTCTCTCCTTCTCCCTTCCTCTCTCTCCAAAATCAATAAAAACATAATTTTAAAATATACATATTATTGCTACTTGGCATCCATCCTGTGGAAAAAGAATTGTTCTCATCCTGCAGGCAGGGAAACTGAGGCTAAGGAAGAGTAAGTGTAAAGATGCTCGAAGTGGGAAGCACCAGAGGCAGGATTTGATCACAGCTCTCCATGACCTCAAAGCTGGCATCATCTAGGAAATGCATCAGGTGTCTGATATTTTCAGGGCTCTGTGCCAGGGACAGTGGACATACAGTGAAGCGTGGGGTGAACACGTAGCAAGAACTTCCTATGTGCCCGGCACCAGAGACCTAAAGATGACTAGGACGTCCTGTAGGAGCTCACACTCTACTTAAAGAGAGAAGAAGACCATGAAGAACAATTGAGCAACTTTGGCTTGAACGCCTCCTATGTTCCCGGCACTGTGCTTCATGCTTGGGTTCCATCAGGGAGCAAAGCACAGCCCTTGCCTCTGTGCTGCGGGCCACACGTGATTGCCGGCATCATCCAGGAAACACTGTGTCCGGCGATTCAGGGCAGTCACAGGAGACGCAGTGGGACTTGGACTTCATGTGTTTTACCTCAAAATCCATGCAAGTCTGACATTCTGCTGTCTAACATATCAAGGTTCATTGTAAGATTATGATATATTCCCTTGTGACTCAGTGTTAAGTTCCTCGCCTTCTGTTCGCCAATTTTTCGGAAATAGCTGAGATTTCAGGATGCTGTCCGTGTTGACTTTGAACATAAAATAATTCCTAGCACACTAAGCTAGACCACAGGGATGCATACGCCTAATTTAACAGTGCCTGGCTCCTGGTCACAGTTCAGTTCCATCGAGGCTACTTCGATTGAATGTCTTCAGTATCTATTATGTGCTAAGTACTGGAGAAGCAAAAACAAACACAAAAAGGGTATAATGAACAAAGGCAAACTCAAATAATTTCTATCCAGTGAGGTAAGAGCCATGCCCCAAATCACCACAGGGACCCAAGGGAGAAAAACAGGGAACACCCAGCTCAGGCTAACAAGGTTTGAGTTCTTTTATATTTGCACATTATAATGTTTCTGGCCGATTGAGTCACATCCATTTTGCCATAGGCTTGCAGAATACTTGTTTCTTGCAGATCATACGATTCCACCTAGCCCTGCGGCTCCATGTGAGGGCACAGGCAGGGAGGTCTGTTCTCCGGACCCCAGGCATCTGACCAACTGTTTCTCTGCAGCCAGCCCAGCCTGCCAGCCAGCCTCCTCCTCCACCCCACAACCCGGACGTGCCCTTAGGCAGCACCTACCGGAGTGGTCTCTGTCCAAGCAACGAGAGTTTCTCACACTGTGATTTATGGATCTCTCTGCTCTTGACTTTTCTGGGGGCTAATCCTGTTACCTTCTGGCTGGGATTGACAGCTGTCAAAGAAGGATTTCCTCACGCCCTGGGAAACAGATTCACCGGCTAGGAACTCTCTCTGTTGCCATACCCCGAGCAATTTAAAACACAATGAATGAATCATCACATTCTACCTTATCCAAATCATTTATTCTTCCTTCCTGGTTATGAACTAGCCCAGAAACCTTGGTCTCCCTGCACTTTCTACTCTCAAGCGTGTTCCGATTCAACTGACATTTACTGAAAACCTACTATGTATCTCTCTTGTTTACAGTTGTTATTTCATTGTATCCCTGGGAAGCCCTGGGAGGTAGATTATTATGGTCATTTTACAAATCAGTTCCCTGAGGCTTAAAGAAAATGTTACTATTCCAATTACTCATCAGAGATAGAGCCTCCATCTTCCCAACTCAAGTCTCCACCTTCAGTTCCGTGCTTCTCTGGCTCCAATATTGCCCAAACTTTTGGATGACCTGGGAAGATGGATGATGGGTAGATGGATGCATGGATGGGGGGGAGGGGAATAAATGGGTGGATGGATAGATTAGATGATAGACAGACAGTAGGTAGGTAGGTAGGTAGGTAGATAGGTAGATAGATAGATAGATAGATAGATAGATAGATAGATAGATAGATAGATAGATAATTGTTCTTATTCCAGGGTCCCACCCCAAAACTAGTCAATCAGAATCTCTAGAGATTCTTAGACAGCTAGCCCAGCTGTTTCTGCCAACTGGGATTTATGAGCCACCACAGGGCACGGCACGCAGTTTCATCTGAAGCAAACCCTTCTTTTTAAACAGAGTGGGTACTGCTATGACTGCACAGGAGAGTGACCTCGCCGCCAGTCCTCTCCTACTCTGGACGCGTACCCTCTGCCAGGGCAGGGACCGCAGGATGCCAGGATGCTCTGTACCCACCACTGACAGTTCCGTCTGTTCAGCATCTATCCAGGTGCAAGCCAGACCCTGGTTTGGGGGCGGGACAACGGAGGGAAAGGCGCAGAACCCTCAGTGGAGGACGTGTCTCTGGGGGCCACGTAAAAGGTGCTGCGAGAGACGGGGAGGCCGCGGGAGAAAGAAATCTTTGGGGAATTTCTGTCCGTGTTTTTCAGAACAGAGCATGGGACCCAAAGGGAGAATCTGAGGGGGAAAGAAATTCAAGTCAAGGGCAGGGACTGCAGAATTCTTTGTGTCGGCTTTTCTTCGGCTGCTTCCTCCAGCACAGGAAGGCATTAGCCGGATGAAAGAGATTCCACAAAGTCAGTGAACAGACGCGACGTGTTTATTTTTACACATGGAATTTGAATGATTTGCTGTTTGTCCTCACCCTTTTCCTTCCAGAGTCATTTTTAGTTGCCACACACAATTCGGAAAGACAAGGAACTTCGGGGCAAAGAGGTCAAATGCCTTTCTTAAAGTCGGGCATCGGGTGAATGGTAGAGCCAGAAACTGAGCCTGGCTATCGTTTGTTCATTCATTCATTCATTCATTCATTCATTCATTCATTCATTCATTCATTCATCCATTCATCCATTTATTCATTCATTCATCCATTCGTTTATTCATTGAACACATACTTCCTGAGTCTTTCCAGACTGTGACCCTTCGCAGTGGAATAATTCCTCTGGCAAACGTAACTAATTCTGCTGTTGAGACAAAGTGAAGGCATACAAAGGAAGGACGATCAGAAGAGATTACGGACTAACTGACTGAATCAAAGCAAGGCAGGAAAAGGGGAGCCTGGGGAGCCAGGTTTCAGTTTCGGGTGAGCCCTGCGGAAGGACAGAAGTTCTTAGGGAGTAGCTTCCCTCCTCCGGGGCTCCTGGTTGAATGAGCCCCTGACTGAGGCACAGGAGTCGAGACTTGTTTTATTGGTATTTACAAAAGTAAGGTTTTAAAGGCTCGGCAGTTTGCAGATTCCACTCGGGTGTGTCACGCCCATCTTTCATGCATCACACCAGAGAGGGCAGGGAAAGCGAAGGCATGGGCTTTGAAAGCCAAGATACCATGGAAGGAGCAAAGGGACAGTGCCCAGGACAGAGATGTCTCTCTTCCATTTTCCTGGCCGTCAGGGGCTTGTCCGTGAGCCCTTTCAGGCTGCAGAGAGTCAGGGTTAGTGCTTAGCAAAGATCACCTGCACTTGGCATTGCCTCTCTACCTGTAAACCCTATTCTTGCCAACTCTTCAAAAACAGCTTCCTCCCTTCATTTCTCACCTGTTTCAGTGGCCAGCATGGCTGACATCCAGCACCACGCTGATGGGAGTTTTTAGGAAACGAGGGAGGGAGGGAGAGAGGAAAAGCAGGGAAGGAGAGACCGAAGCAAAGAGTGTCTGTTTGGTGTTTTATGGGGTCATATTAATGGAATGCACTGAAATCCAGGGTTCTGGGTTCAAATCCCAGCCCTGGCAGTGCCTGTACGGTACTAAGCAGGTCGCTCTCTTTCAGAACCTCAGTTTTTCATTCTGGGAAATGGGGAAAAAAAACAGTGCCTCCTCCATCAGACCCCTCAGAGAACTAAGGAAAGTTGTGCGGGGGGCAACATTTTGTGCATGGGCCCTGCTGCACACGTGAAAATGTTCATTGAAAGATGGTGTGATAAGAATGAAATGCTCTTCAAGACTGTGAAGAATTGCCGTCAGAGGTTGAAAACTAGAGGCCTTTCACCAGGATGTCGCTGGCTTCCTGGGCCATGTTCCTTTTTAAAATGACTTGGGTGACCTGCAAGGCTGGATGTGTAAATAAGAGATGCTTGCCGTGGCCGGTGTGGCTCAGCGGTTACAGCGTCGGCCCGCGGACCAGAGGGACCCGGGTTCGGTTCCCGCTAAGGGCACGTACCTCGGCTGCAGTTTGTCCCTGGCCCCGGTTGGGGCCGTGTGGGTGGCAACCAGTTGATGTGTCTCTCTCACATCGATGTTTCTCTCTCTCTCTTCCTCCCTCCCTCCCTCCCGCTCTATCTGAAGATAAATACAAAAATGTCCTCAGGTGAGGATAAATAAATAAGTAAATAAATAAATAAATAAGATGCTTGGAGTGTGAGTCCAAGAGGAAAAATTCCAACCCACCGTTGTCAACAGCAACACTGGTCATGTGTGAATTCTCTCACGTCCACTGGCACTTATGGAGCACTTACTGTGTGCAGGGCATCCTGACACACACCAACGTGGGACAGAGAATGGAAAACACTCAGATGCACCTCATTCCCCAGGACGCTTCGTCCACTTCCTCCCCTGTGCCGGTTCCTCCACGTGCGAAATGAGAACCTTGGAAGAGCTATCTCCAAGATACTTTCTACCGTGGGCTTTTGCGTTTCTGTAATTCTTGGATGCCAGGGTGCAAGGACTCACTGGGGTGACCTCTTTCTGGGTGATTCTCCTAAGGTAAATTCTCTGCTAGGGATCCCAAACTGCTGTCACCCCAAAACAACGGCATGTGCATGATTCACAAAGCACCCTCTAACGCATTTGCTTCTTGGGTAGTCACAGCAGCCCTGCAGCGGGCGGTATTCTTAGACCCGCTTACAAAAGCAGTGAGTCTTAAAGGACTACATTATTTGCCCAGGTCACTGAGGAAGGGATTTGCTGGGCCAGGGCGTACAACCAGATTTCCTAAACAAAAAATGTTTCCATCCCTCCCACCCTGCAAGAGCTTTTGTGATCAAGTGATTGAAAAGCACAGGCTGAGAGAAGCTGAACTGAACCAAAGAAGCCAGTGAGACCTCTCCAAACACCCACGGTCCCATCTCCAGCTCTTGAGAGCCCAGAGTGGGTTAAGTCTTCCCTGGCTCAGTCCCAATAGACATTAAATTCACCTGTGCTTGCTCTGAAATAAATTAGTGTCCCCTTCTGCTGCCACTGTCGTCTGGAAATAATGCAAATGCAATGGGCCTGCACTGACATTGTGCTTCCTTGGAAGGATGCACATAATAAATTGTCCCTTAATACTGTTAAAGAGACATTTTCCTCTTACTCAGGAGTTTTTGAGGTTGGACTGGGCTACTCACCCAGAGGAGGAGGATGTGATACTTTGTCGCTGGGCCCCGTTATTCATGGGGTGACTCATTGCTAAATTGAAGAATGCATTTCCCAGCCTCCATGTCGATCGCAGAACTTGGGGTAACCGAAATGGGTTTCCTCATTTATGATTTCAATTTATTTTATTTTACGCCTTTCTACATGTACTGATTTGGATGCTTGGAAGAGGAGGGAACCTGGCGCGCCTCCTGGTCCATGCCATTTATCGTTTGGAAGAATGCCAAGCTGCTTTGCGGAGGACAGAAGGCATGGGTCTCCCCTGCAGGAAGCCACTGCTGCTCCTTAATTGTTTGTTAGAGGAAGAATCAAGGGTAACATTCAAAGTAAATGGCTGGCCAGGTTGCGCTAATACATCAAAGCGTGTTTCATGTCAGCAGTCCGAGCGTGCGTCAGCCCCCAGCACCACCGGCTTGCAGGAGAGTGGAGAAGCCAGCAGCCCTCCACGCAGATGAAATCACGAGGAGGTGTTCAGCAGTGCTGGACCGGTAAAGAGAGAGGAGGCGGCGGTTTCTGTGCATGCTCCCTCAGCCACGTGGGGAAACACCGGCTGTGACCTAGTTTTCTGGGAAAGGAAGTAGGAAAGAGAACCCACAAAACTCTTCAGTGCATGGGAACCCCATCCTCCAAGGCTCCCTGCGTGCTGAGAAAACAATTAGAGTCTCCTGGTTTGACTCTTTCTGTTTGGCTTAGAGATTTTTTTTGGTTGCAGTCAAGACAAACCCACTTGCTTCAGCATAGAGGGCGTTTACAGGGACGGACCATGGACAGGAAATAAAACCTCGCTTCATAGCAATGCTTCCTTCTGCTGTGTCCCTGTGGGGTCTCCCTGCTTTGGGGTATGCACTCATTGGTTTCCTCAGTAAATACTGGGTCCTGCCGTGTGTCCGGCACTGTTCGGGATGCTGGGGCTACAGCGATGAGCAAAAGAGACGGAAATCACTGCCCTTGTGGAATGCATGTCGCGGTGGGAAGCCAGACACTAAACGAGATAAGTGAGTACAGTGTGTTCAAGAGCAGTAAGTGCCCAGAAGCAAAGATCAAGATGGAAAATGAAGTGTTAGAAAGGCAGATGAAATCCTGACAAGGATGATCGTGGAAGACCCCACTGAGAAGGCCATTTTCTCATAAAGACAGAGAAAGTAAGGGAAATGGCCCCACAAATAACAGGCAGAGAAGGCCGGGCAGAGGGACAGGAAAGGCAAAGGGCCTGAGGTGGTCCAGGGAGAGCCAGGAGGCAGTGGGGGGTGGGAACAGATGAATGCGGAGGACGAGTGAGAGATGAAGTCATGGGTCCGGGGGACAGATCACAAAGGGCCTTGCGAGTCACAGTAGGGACTCTGGCTTGTACTCTGAGTGAGATTGGAAGACCCAGAAAGGCTGCCTCAGGCTGAGGAACCACATGGCTCACCCAGCGACAATTTCTTACTGCTGACTTACTACAGGGTCGAAGTCACTTTGTCTGCAAGAGAGAGACTCCAAGAGACAATGGCCCACGCTCAGCCTGCTTCTAGAGCTGTTCTGAGTTCTCAAGGCTTAACCAGATGTCAGTCCCCCTAACTAGGCTAAGGTCCCACCCAGTGATACCCAGTGATAGTCAGTGTCCACACAGTGTCATTTCCACCTATTTCTGCCAAGAATGCAGAGCCGTGAGTCAGCCAGCCAGCGTTCAGGGATGTGCAGATATGGAGACCAGCTATATCTCTTCATCTATCTATCTATCTATCTATCTATCTATCTATCTCTATCTATCTCTATCTATCTCTATCTATCTATCTATCTATCTATCTATATCTATCTATCTATCTATCTATCTATCTATCTTTCCTTTCCTCAACCTCCTCAAAATAATGAGAAGCAGCAGAAGGTTCAGGAGGACTGAGCTTCTGAGGGGAAGTGTTCATGTCCCAAAATGGGGTCTTACAGTGTCTTGGCGGAGTGCAGGTATGAGGCCAGGACGTTAGAAAATAGGGAACCCTTTAGAAAATACCGATTCCCCGAGAGATTTCCACATCGGATCTTCACACAAAGACAGAACTAGTATGTGTATGCTCTCAACAATCTCTTTCATCCAGAAAGCCCTCGGATGCGGCAGAAGGACCCACAAGGGTTGTCATGAGCAGTTGTGATGGGGTGTCAGTCATGTGACTATTAATAGATACCGTACTGAAGTTGGCCACATTTTTGAATAAATTAAAATGTATTAAATATTAACCGCAAAATATCATATCCTCGCTCCCTAGCATGTGATTTGTAAAATCTTTATTGTTGAAAGTATTACAGGTGTCCTCCCTTCCCCCATCCAATGTGCTTTTGCAGTGGAGAGGATGGTCCAGCTATGGTCGAACCATCGGAGCTACACACAACCCTAGGTGTGTCTGTCCCACACATGAGCATCTTCCCTTGCGTGACTCTTGGAAAACAGCGTGGGAGCCAGTTCCCTGGGAACAAGACTGGTGCAGGGGGTGTTTATCTGCAGGACAACCATCATTTCTTTCTCAAATGCCTGCCACAAGGACAGGCATAGTCTAGAACATTCTTCTCCCAAGTCCTAAGAGCACTGAACTCATGCAGTGACCAAGCAGACAATGATCTTCTCCTAGGAACAATCTCAAAATGGCTTACTGTGTCACTCTCGTAATCACGTGCAAGAAAGTTACCATCTGTAGTTCAGCCGCGGCTCTTCACATGGACGAGGAAATGACTAAATATATATTTACATAGCTCTCATGAATATGCATTGCGTCAATGCACAAATATGTACAATTACTTGATAGACTGTTTTGGCTCCTGTCTTTCGAATATTTAATATAACTATAAATGTTTAATTCATGTTTACTGGGTTGACTGAACAGTTTCAAAATGATGCCAAGTCTTGCTAGACACGAGAGTGAAGGTTTCTAGAGTATTTCTGCGGCGGGGTTTGGCCAGCAGATTGCACGCTGACTGATTCGATGAAGGCTTCTTGTCAAGTGTGTCGCAAAGCTGTGCATGATCAATGGCTCTGGCTTGGAGGAATGGCCCGGGATTTATACCCTAAGGTGGCCCGTGGAGCCCTCGTGATCTGGCCTCCCTGTGACCCTCTCCTCTATGTCGCCCTTGTCACTCAGCCACAAACAACTCACATCCCACGCTCGGTCCCTGCACCTGCTGTCCCCTGGGCCCAGAATTCTCTGCACACAGACATCAAGAGTTGGCCCTCATGTCACTTTCTCAATGAGGTTTATCATTGCCAGCCCATTTATTTTATTTTATTTATTTACTTTTTTTAATCCTCACCCGAGCATATTTCTACATTTATCTTCAGACAGAGTGGGAGGGGGTGAGAGAGAGAGAGAGAGAGAGAGAGAGAGAGAGAGATCAATGCGAGAGAGACACACATCGACTGGCTGCCTCCTGCACAACCCCGACCAGGGCTGGGGATGAACCACAAACGAAGTATGTACCCTTGGCCGGACTCAAACCCGGGACTCTTTGGTCTGCAGGCCGATGCTCTAACCGCTGAGCCAAACCGGCCAGGGCTGCCAGCCCATTTAAAACTGCAGTCACCACAAGCCCTAAGACTCTTGATGGCCCCTTCTCCTCTGCTTTCAGTTTTTTCCATGACACGCACCTCTCACGTACAGTACCATCTCACGTGTAGTGTTCATGACTGACGGTCTGTTCTGTCTCCCCTCACTGGCGTGTAGACGTCCTAGGAGCAGAAATCTATTTTGTTCACTGAAGTACCCCCCAAACCTAGAATGCAGCTGGTACAATGTAGGTGCTACTGTGGAGGGAGGAGGGCATGGAAGTCTCGAGGCCTGGGTTCAGATCCAACGTGTGATGGAGGCAAGGCCAGAGCAGGACCGCAGCAGAGATCTCCCCGGGTGCAGGTGAAGCCCACCTGGCCGTTTACAGAATCAATTTATAAACACAGATAAATAATTGAAAAAGAGAAGTTATACATCAAGGTGAAACAAAAAGGAATTGTACATGCAAATTGGGGTGTTAGCATCTCCTTTGGAGAGTGATCTGAAAATTAAAGGAGGTAAAGTAAAGGGAAACATTCATAGATTAGGGTTGGGGAGGAAGGGAAGTAGAAGACTTATCATTAAGTAGGGATTGTTTTTTAGGGTAACGCTCACCTAGAAATAGTTCCCATTCAGCCAAAAGCCAGGAGAGGCTCTAAAACGCGGCCCTTCACTGCGGTGCAGAGGCAAAGCACTTCCAAAGGCAATGCTGCAGGTGCGTGTTGCAATAAACGTGTTAGGGAAACAAAGGGGAAACAGACTCATAGACAGAGGGGACAGCTGTCGGAGGGGAGGGGCGTCGGGCAGCGAAACAGTGAAGGGATTAGGCAAAAAGAAAAAGCCTCATAGACACAGACAATAGAGTATGGTGATTACTGGTAAAGGCTATAGGAGGGTGATAAATAGTGATGGAAGGAGACTTGACTGGGGGTGGTGAGTTATAGAATTGCACACCTGAAAACCTATATAATTTTATTAACCAATTTCACTTCCATAAATTCAATTGAAAAAAGTATTAGGAAAAGCCACATCTCCATGGGGCAGGGTATTTCCCATAGCCAACAATGGCAGGCAGGAAAAGATATCCCCATGACTCAAAACAAAGACTAGATGAAGATATTAGATCCTAAAGTACGTCTTTTGAGCAGTTTGTGGCAGATTTTTATGCATCATATTTATAACGCAGTGAAAATGAATCTAGTATATTCCCCCAAACCAAAAGCCAAGGGATCGTGAACATGTAGACTAGAAAGGTACATGCAGTTGAATGGTGATGTGGGAATAACAAGCAGAGGACAAAGCCTAAGGATAGAAAGGAGGATCCCACTCAGAGCCAGGATAGGGACACCGCCCTAACTCTCCTTCCTGTCTACGGATGTCACCAATCTCCTGGGGAAGACACTTGGTGGTAATTCCTAGAACCACACACTCTAGGCACACATGAACGGATTTATAGCCTGTCATGCATGAGTGTGACTGTTTGAGGGGATGTTTCGTGAACTGGAAACAGCATGGGTTCGGCTCTGCCCATCGAATCCTTGTGCTGTAATGTGATTATAAAGCCTCACATAAATAAAACCCTTTAATTCTCAGGACCCGTGGGAAACAAATGCAACCAGGGGACAGCTGCTGTCCCATGAGGGTGTGGAGAAAAAGGGCTTCCATGCCCTCGGAGTGGCACCATAAACTGGTTAGAAGAGAGCGCACTTTGGGGACGTCCTTTTGCAATTCTTTCTCAAAGACTGTGACCATCTTCGGAACATGTATCCCTTGGCCCCTCGGTATCCACTCTTGCTATTCAGCTTCTGCGAACACCGTCTGCCGAAGTGACACTGGTCCCCGCAGAAACCGAGTTCTTCGCTGCCGGGTATTTGCGAGCACGGTTTTGGAGAGTGACAGATGAAAAACAGCATGCGTGTTCAGTGGTGATGGCTGTTTTATCATGCTTCCTTTCGTCTTTATTAAACCGGGTGCATGGCAGTAGGATTTGCATAGTTTCATGGGTTTTGAAAATGTTTACGGTTGTGTCCTCACCACAGACACAGATACAGAGTACTTCCATCACCCCAACGTTTCCATCCAGTAGCCCACCGCACCCCTGGGAATCCACATGGGATTCCTTCCCTACAGTTCGCTTTCTCCAGATCCTTGTATACATGGGGTGATGGTGTCTGTAAACTGTGTGTGCTTTCCTTCACTCAGCGTAAGGCGTTTGAGATTCTTCCAAGTTGTCACTGACGAGTATTTTATTGTATGGATATACAGAAATGTGTTCATTTGCTATCTAGTTCATTCTTCAATTTTTTTTGAAATAATTACAGATTTACAATCTATAGTTATCAATGATCTAAATGACAGATTTGAAAGATAGTTCACAGAGGTCCCGTGTACCCTTCCTTCAGGTTTGCCCAATGGTTAGACCTCCCGTGACTATATCAAACCACGTCAAACCATATCGAAACAAGGAAGCTGAGAGAAATGCACCGTGTGTGTGTGTGTGTGTGTTTCTACATCGTTTTATCACATGCGCAGTTGCCTGTATGCACCATTGCAATCAAGACACTGATCTGTTCCATCACCACGAAGATCTCCCCTTCGGAGTCATCACTCCCACCTTTACTTCCTTTTGCTCACTCTTTTTTTTGACAGAGGGAGAGAGAAAGAGAGACATTGATGTGAAAGAGAAACATTGGTCAGTTGCCTCCCCACATGTGCCCCAACTGGGGATCGAACCCACAACCTAGGTGTGTGCCCTGACCGGGAATCGAACTCGCCACCTTTTGGTGTAGGGCATGATACTGCAACCAACAGAGCCACACCAGCCAGGGCAGTGAGGTCATCGTTTTAAATACTTCCTGCTTTGACATGCTTTGATAACCACATCAGACAGTGTTACAATTTTTGCTTCAACCATCAAACGAAATTTAGCAATCTCAGGAGGAGAAGGAAAGTCTATTGCATTTACACACGTTTTTACTCTTTGCATTATTCTTTCTTCCTTCTTGACATTTTAAGACACTCTCTTTTTTTTTTGTCTTTTACTTTCTGCTCAGGGGAATTCATTTAGACAATTTCCTTGGTGACAAATTCTCTGAGTTGCCCTTCACCTCAGAATATCTTTATTTCCTCTTCATTCTATAAGGATATTTTCTCTGACTATAGAATTCTAGAACAGTTCTTGTCTTTCAGCGCTTAGAAAACATTGTACCACTACTTTTGGCCATGGAGATGGTTTCTGTTGAGAGAGATGTCATTCCCATTGTTTTTCCCCTATAAGTAAATGCTGTCGCTCTCTCCTGGATGTCAAGATTTTTGTTTAGTTTTCAGAAGTTTCATGATGATGTATCTTGGCATGGATTTCTTTGAGTTTATCCTGTTCAAGGTTCACTCAGCATCTTGAATCTGTAGGTTTGTCTTCGGTCAAATTTGGGAAATTTAGCCATTATTTCTTCAAATACTTTCTCAGCTCTACCCTCTTTCTCCTCTCCTTCTGACACGCATGTTAGATCTTCTCTGTTAGTTCCACAGGTCCCCGAGGTTCTGTTCATTTTCTTTTTATTCTATTTTCTTTCTGCTGTTACATTGAGTAATTTCCATTGCTTTATTTTTAAGTTTTACTGAGTTTTCTTTTATTCTTCCATTCTACTGCTGAGATTTTTATTTCAGATATCTTTTTTCTCATGTTCTAACATTTCCATTTGGTTATTCTTTATATCTGATTTTTTTTGCTGAGACTTTCTATTTTTTATTTTTTTTCAACCATGTTTGTAATTGCTCATTGAAGCATTTTTATAATGGCTGCTTTGAGATTCTTGCCAGATAATTCTAACATGTCATCTAGGTGCTGGTGTCTCACGAGTGTCTTTCTCCACTCAAGATTTTCCTCGTTGTTGGAATGACGAATGATTTTTTACATTGAATTCTGGACATGTGGGGTTCTGAGATTCTGGGTGTTATTTAAATCTTCAGTTTTAGTACACTTCCTCTGATACCGAGCCAGAGAGAGAAGAAGGACACCACCTCCTTACTTCCAGGTGCCCTGCTGGTCTCCGTGGATACGCAGGAAGGGGGCGGGGCTCCTGTGACTCCTGGGCGGGGGTGGGGCTTTAGGCTCCCTCCAGGCCTCTGCTGCTACCACTCTGGCTGGACCTGGGTGATAAGGGGTGTATGGGTGAGGGCCTCATTACTATCCAGCGAGGATGAAAGTCTCGGGTCCCTGCTTTGCCTTCTCTGACAGCATTCCAGCTAGGGGTTTGGGGTACTTCCCTACAGCTGGGTGAGAGTGGGATCAGGCTCCCAAGCAGCCTTGGCTAAAAAGCATGGTACAGGAATGCTCTTTTCCTTGTGGTGTCTGGTGATCAATGTCTCAAAGTTTCCTTTCTTGCTAGGCTGACCTTTCTGGGTCCTCTGGCTAGAGAGAGCAATCTGTCCTTGGGGCTTTTGGGTCTGCACACACTGGCGTGTCCAGCAGGCCAGCGTCTCCAGCACCCACTCTGGGATGTACGGGGCTATGGGACCTCCAGAGGGCAATGAGCGTCCTTCGCGGAGTCCTGAGGTCTCTAGCTGGTCTGTCTTCTCTTCTCCACCTTTCAGAGTCCTCGTGCGTTTGTTGTACATGGAAGGTCCAGAGTTTTTATCTGTCATCATCCAGAGAAATAGGGAAAAGCGCCAGTCTGCTTCATTTCCAAAGGTGTCTCATGAGACCCTTGTGGAGCACAAGAAAATACAGATGTGCCATGAAGTGAAGAAAAAAGATATCAAATGCACTGCCTGCTGTGGTTACTGATATCTTATTTTTAAATGATGTGTAAAAAAGAAAAAGAAAGAAAGGCTAAAAGGAAATATGACAAATGTTAATGGATACTGAGTTATAAAACAAAATGAGGGATCAAGTTTTTCCCTCTATTTTCCAAGTTGTTTTTTTTTAAATATGTTTTTATTGACTTTTTAGAGAGAGAGAGATAAACATCGATGTGAAAGAGATACATCGATCAGCTGCCTCCTGCACGCCCCCTACTGGGGACTGAGCCTGCAACCCGGGCCTGTGCCCTGACCCGGAAATGAACTGGGACCTCTCAGTCCATGGGATGACACTCAATCCACTGAGCCACACTGGGCGGGCTATTTTCCAAGTTTGATATGATAGCAATATGACATTAAAAATATAAATTCAGCCCTGGCCAGTTTGGCTCAGCGGTTAGAGCGTCAGCCTGCAGACCAGAGAGACCTGGGTTCGATTCCCGCTAAGGGCACGTACCTCGGTTGCAGTTTGTCCCCAGCCCTGGTCAGGGTCGTGCAGGAGGCAACCAGTTGATGTGTCTCTCTCACATTGATGTTTCTCTCTCTCTCTCTCTCCCTCCCTCCCTTCCACTCTATCTGCAGATAAATGGAAAAGGGTCCTCAGATGAGGATTAAAAACAAACAAACAAAGAAGGGACATACAGAGTACTCCTCCAGCTGGCTGGGTTACACTTAGAAAGCTACATTGTAGCCCTCACAGCTCCCGAAGCATAGGAAGGGTAGGTCTGGCTGCTGCTGTGTGCTGGACAGACCCAGCAGGTATCTGAATGGGGAGGCGGAAAGGGTGAGGGTAAAGCCCTTGTGCAGAGTCAGTAGAGAAAGCAGTGATGATCGGCCTTGAAGCACGTAGTCTCTGGCACAAGCCCACAATTAATTGAAATTGATACCAACAGTTGGCACAAAAATCATCAACTACCAACATGCCCAGCCTGTAAGCCTTCTCGCGGACGGGACCGCAAGGCGCGCTGTGCGCTGTGGCTAATAGCTCTTTAGAAGTCGCCAGATGCAGTTCGAACTAAAATAACACAGTGAGGTACAAGTTAATTACATGGTTTCCAGCAAAATCACACGCATTTTTGCAATAATAATGTGGTAAATAAATACACCTCACTCCACGGGAAATGGTGGCAATTATCAAGAGCACATGTTCACACCATCCAATCGCTTACGATAATTGTGCAATTAACCAATGGCAGCATGCTAACATGGATATTTATGCTTCTCGGAGCTTCAAATGATAGACTGGATGCATGGGAAAAAACATGGGGGGAGTTTCAGGGGTGAACCTCAATCCCCAAAAACATCCCCGGAATGAGGCTTCTGCTTTTGAATAACATGCATGTATTTTTAACCAACGGCCTAGCATATAACTAATGCTCAATAAAGTCTTTGTGAAATGAATTAATAAAAGGCAATCAAAGATTTGTGCGATGGGAGTAACCCCCAAAGGAACAAATAAACCTGGAATACTTTATGTTTGTCTTGGGGTTTCAGGAAGGCGCTCTGCATTTGAAGTCAGAAGTTCCTAATCCAAATGCCAGGTCTACTGGTTCTCAATGAAGGAATTTCATACAAATTACTTCCCATCTTTGAATTTCAGTTTTCTCAACTATAGGAGGGAAGTAAAGGGGTTTGTTTTGGTATGTGGCTCAAATGAGACAATGTGTGTGCAAACAGTTGTAACCAAACGAACAGTATACACACAGGAAATAGTCATGCAAAAGTGCTATTATTTCAACAGCAGCAAATCCAGACCTACTGTCAAAGAGGTATGCATTCTCCCAGACCTCTCAATGACAGCGAGAAATAGAGGAGGCTGAGAGAGTCAGCACAATTATTCGTCAGGAGGGTGAGGAGGTAGCATAGGACCAATCTATAAGGTGATCTACAGAGTAAATGGTGCATAACACAAATATTGGATGTCGCAAGTTCAACATCCAGAACCAACCCTATGGTAGGAAGTTCCTAAAAAGATAAAAGCAGGGAAATTTTTCTGAAATTTCTATATGTCTGTAAAATACACATCAGCTCAAATGATTCAGTTTTCTCATTTCAACGGACTCATTTGGATGAAACAATACACTTTCCAAAAACTAACAATAAGAGAAGAATAAAAAAAGTGGAAATGTATTGCTTACAAGCCAACAATTTCTATATCTCTCTAAATTTCTGCTTCAGGCTATCAAAACTAACACACTGATTCTTAGGCTGATTGCAGTCGGAGGAACCACACCAGATGTAGAAGAGATTTTGCAGCTGGAAAGAATTCAGTGACTACGTTTTTATTTGTTCAGTTCACCCACAAAATAGAACCCTTTTAGTCAATATGAATTAATCCGAAAGTTGGCTGGTTCATTGAAAAATGTGTTAAAATGGGTGAACATTTTTTATGAGTTTGGTTTTAGTGGAATATATGTAATTCTTCATGTAGTCACCAATTTTTTGTTGTTGTCATTGTTAATCCTCACTCGAGGATATTTTTTCCATTGATTTTTAGAGAGAGTGGAAGGGAAGAAGGGAGGGGAAAAGAGAGAGAGAGAGAGAGAGAAACATCAATGTGAGAGAGACACATCAATCAGTTGCCTCCTGCACGCCCCCTGACCAGGGCCAGGGATCAAACCTGCAACCCAGGTACGTGCCCTTGACCGGGAATCAAACTCAAGACCCTTCAGTGCACAGGCTGACACTCTAACCACTGAGCCATACCGGCCAGGGCAGTCACCAATCTTTTTGTTCTCTCTCTCTCTCTCTCTCTCTTTTTTATTAATTAATTTATTTTTGTTACAGATGTTTCTCCTTCCCCCCCCCCAACAGCCTCCTCCTGATCCCCCACCCCCCTGCAAGCTTTGTTGTCTATGTCCATTGGTTCCGCACACATGCATATAAGTTCTTTGGTTTATCTCATCCCTCCCCCTCCTCTGCCTCCCTCCTCAACTTTTGTATCCACTCATCTATTGATGGACACTTGGGCTGTTTCCAGATCTTAGTAATTGTAAATAGTGCTGCTATGAACATAGGGGTACATATATTCTTTCTGATTGGTGTTTCAGACTTCTTAGGATATATTCCTAGAAGTGGGATCGCTGGGTCAAATGGCAATTCAATTTTTAATTTTTTGAGGTAACACCATAGTGTTTTCCACAGTAGCTGCACCAGTCTGCATTCCCACCAGCAGTGTACTAGAGTCCCCTTTTCTCCACACCCTCGCCAACACTTGTTGTTTGATGACTTGTTGATGGCAGCCATTCTAGCAGGTGTGAGGTGATACCTCATAGTTGTTTTAATTTGCATCTCTCTGATGATTAGTGATGTTGAGCATTTTTTCATATGTCTCTTGGCCATTTGTATGTCCTGTTTGGATTTAGGTCCTCTGCCCATTTTTTAATTGGGTTGTTTGTCTTCTTTTTGTTGAGTTGTATGAGCACTCTATATATTTTGGAAATTAACCCCTTATCTGATGTATCGTTGACAATTATGCTCTCCCATATAGAGGGTTCCCTTCCCATTTTGATGCTAGTTTCTTTTGCTGTGCAGAAGCTTTTTAGTTTGATGTAGTCCCACAGTCACCAAGCTTTTAAGGACAGGGTTTTCCATTTATGGTTTCGGGGATTGGAGATCAAGTCACATTTCTTGTGTAGTATATCCATTATGCATTGTATGCGAGTCCCAAGTTTTCCCCAGAGTGGAGTGAAAACTTTAAACACTTGGAAAGAAATCTGAGTACAGATTCCATGTAGATTCCTATAAATTTTTCCCATGCATTTACAGCTATCTCAACTACATCTAATTCAACATCAATGTTATTAGCCAGTTGTCTTTATAAAGTCTTATCAGAGCATTTGGCTTACATTTCATGAATATATCCACTCTCTTCTTGCACTCCTATTTTAACTACAAGAAGTAGTACACCTGCCATAAACAAAGTCATGCACAACACAACCAAAGTACAGAGTACGTCCTGAGTACCTCCTTTGCCTTCTCTGCCGAGTACAGATGTGCGGAGTAAGAAGGGAGGTAAACTCCAGTACACTCGACTGAGCTTTAAAAGTCCTTCCAGCTCCCACTACCCTCTGCAAAAAGGTTCACTATGTTTACTGCCAACACCAGGGACTGAGTCTCCTCTTCCTCTTCCCTACAAGGTGCATAACTTTATTTTGTTTCTCTGACAGCTGTGAGATGTGCCTTTGCGTTCCTGTAATAAGACATATGTTTCTATTGGTTGCTAGTTGTTTTTTTTTTAATAAATGTTTATTTCATAGCAGTTTCAGATTTATAGGAAGATCACACACATAGTGCAGAGTTTCCATATACCCCCCACGAGGTTTCCACTATTGTTGACAGTGACTGGCTTTTCGATGTAACGTGACAACCTTTTATCTGTTTGAAACAGAAGAGTCTCCCATTTTAGAGAAGGCAGCAACATGGGCAACACTGACTCGGTAAGGTGATTGCGCCTCTGTGCATTCCTCACCACCAACCCGTGCCTGTAACTAGTAAAACTCTGCGCACGGTCCTAGTGTGGACAGCTCGGCATCGTTTCCTGCTATGGGGTACAAGCACCTACATTTCCAGGATGAGGAACCAGCCCACCTCTGCTCACAGTTCTTGTCATTCAGGTGGGGTGATTCCAGGGATGGGTATGCGACCCAGGCCTAGCTAATCAGAGCACCCCTCCCTGTGGCCACAGTACTCCAGGAGCCCTTAGAGATGGTTGTCACCTGTGGGAGCAGTCTGACTGAAACTACAGAGGCACAAGGCGCGCCGCCCGAGTGGCTCGGTTGGTTGACCGTCGTCCTGGGCACCAAAAGGATGCTGGTTAGATTCCC
Source organism: Tadarida brasiliensis (assembly GCA_030848825.1). Lineage (NCBI taxonomy): Eukaryota > Metazoa > Chordata > Mammalia > Chiroptera > Molossidae > Tadarida > Tadarida brasiliensis. The sequence continues at coordinate 61,799,055 of CM061272.1, forward strand.
CATCAGGGCCCATACCTGGGTTGTGGGGCATGTGCCAATCAACATCGATGTTTCTCTCACTCTCCCTTCCTCTCCCTAAGCATGTCCTTGGGTGAGGATTAAAGAGAGAGAGAAAGATACAAGGAGAAAGAGAGAAGGGGAAGAAGACAGAAGAGTGGTGAGGAGAAGAGAAAATTCTGATGATATACTTTCCCAATCACTGGGACTATCTCAGTTTTTACCTGTTATTCGAATGTGATCACGGATGACATTTTCTTCCAGTCTCAAAAATAGTGAATGATGCAGTCAACCTAAGGGAGGCCCTGGACTTACCTATGCATGAAATCAGTTGCCTCCCTGGTTATAGGAATCAAGAAATACTTTTTGGAAAGAGGGGAAAGTGTGGCTCAAAGTCGTTTGATAAGCAGAGTGTTGCTTGCCCCGTTCCTCACTGCGCGTCCGTGACCATGGCAATCGCGAAGCCATCCATGCATAACCTGCAGACACAGCTGAGACACTCCCTTAGAACAGTGTTTGCAAGAACCTGGAACAGTGCCCTTCAGGAACTGATGGGAGACCCACGGGGCAGCAGTGGAGAGAAGGGACATGAGAGGGAAGTCATGAGGCAGGACAGGTGAGCAGGTCCCAGCACAGGCTGGTACAAGAGCTTGTACTTTGCTCTTCCTGCATTTTTTTAATTACAGTTGACATTAAATATTATGTTATATTTAAGTTTCAGGTGTACAGCGTAGTGGCTAGACATTTATAGAATTCACAAAGTACTCCCTCCGATAATAAGTCGGTGAGGAGCCGGGAAAGGTTTCAAGCCAGGAGGAGGGTCGTGCTCACATGTTCGCTTTGGAAAGATGACTCTGCCTGTATCGGGAGAATGGAGGCAGGCAGCTGACGCAGGGAGCCATGGTGATGTCTTGAGCTGTGGCCATGGCAGTGGCGATGGGAAGAAGGACATAAACCTAGATGGTTCCCACAGGTCAAGCTTGGAGTCCTGTTAACCAAAGCCTGACCTGGGCGTGGTCTCTTTTCCCTGTCCAGACCAGACTGCTAGGGCCTGGAATACCACCGTGCACACGTGAATATTTGTTCAATTAATGAATCTCACAGGTTTGGTGGTTGAGGAGACTTGAAGAAACAAGGTACCTCAATATCGTCTCACAAAAAATGTTTTTTCTGGGTGCCCAGGGTTTATGCAGAGGAGGTAATCAGTCTTACAGATATACAGTTCAATGTGCAGGGTTTGCTTGGCCATAAGCAGATGTCAAACTTCTAAGGTTTTCAAGTGCTTTATTAAGGCTAAGGATTCGTGTTCTCTTGCCCTTCAAAGAATACAGAATTAGTATTTTCTTGGTTCCATTGATACTAGATAGAGCTATTGACTTTCCTCCTTTTTATGGTACCATAAAATTTGTCATTCTGAAATAAAGGGTTATTTTACAACTGAGAATTCATGGGCAAGCCTTTCTGCTGACTTCTCAGAACCTGGACAAATGTATCGCTGCTTTTGTTGATGGAAGTATTTTTAGAATCAATTAACCATCCTTTCCAGAGGTGTCTTTGGATCATAATTAGCTGTGTGTGTGCATGCGTGCGCGCGTGTGTGTGTGTGTGTGTGTGTGCACGCACATGTGCGTGCTAGGGAAGCGAGGAGATGTGTACCATGCATACGTAAGTAATCAGGTTTCTGCTAAATTAAAATTTTACCAAAGCCACGGTCCACACTTGGACTATCTGTTTCCATTCTGCTAACTTCTGCTTGAAGCAATCGCTGTCCCTAAAACCATCTTGCTTTCTTATTGCATGGAGGCTAGAGAAGGTTTGTTTTTTCTTCTGATGGGGGAAGGAACCGGTGCCTGAAAAGAGGAGACAGGAGATGGAGTGCCCCCCACAAAAGACATGTAGCCTAGAAACATTAGTTCAAGACATTGATCGTGTGATTCTTCGTCACTTAGAATAAAAGTAGAACACCTGCCCTTCCCTGTCATCAGTTTATGAACAGCGAGGGACCTTTGTGCTCAGCTAGGCAGAGAGGTGTCGTGAGAACGAGATGGGTTCTGGAGTCAGAAGTTCTAGGCTTGAGTTCTGTCAGGGTTTCTTCCTGGCTGGGTGGCTTTGGGCAAGATGCTCTGTCTCCTTTGAGCCTCATTTTCCCCATCTGTAAATTGGGGACAGCAAGTGCGAAAGGTAATAATGACACCTTCCTCCGAATTGTAGTGAAAGTCACATGAGAGGGTGGCCTAAAAAGGTGTGTGTGGGTTAAAAGAACTAGAGAAATGTATCTTGCTGTTGCTGCCCAGCTTTGTTCCTTTTCTGCAAAGAGGAAACAGGTGCAGAAAAGGGAAAGGACCCACCAAGGTCAGCAGCCTGGTGCCCATGTAGAGTTCTGCCCCGGCTCAGGAAACGTTCGCACCTGCCAAGGACATCCCAGTTATTCCATCTCCCTGCAGTGGGACTCTGTTCAGCTAACATGTCAGGTTCGAGCCTGAGAGCCACTCAGCTCTGGGGTCCAGCTGTCAACATGTAGCTGAGAAACCTCGGAGTGTCCAAGCTTATAATTTCTTACTTTAAACCACATCGTTTAACCGGAGAATAGGAGCATTCCTTTCCCCGGCCATCTCATTCTCAGAATTACAGTTACGGATATCACCCAGGGGTCTGAAATTTTCCATCTTTTAATACTGAGAGTCCCCCATCCCAAGAAACTCCTTGGCCCCAAGGGAAATGAGGCAGTCACCCTAGATGTCCACATATCACCGAATCTCTACAGTGTGCCAGACACTGGGCTGGATTCTTCATTCTCAGTATGTTACTGATTCATTGCAAACAACAAAGAAGCAGGTATGGTTGCTTCCACTTCACCAGATGAGGAAACCCCGTCTGAGTGACTGAATAACGCGCCTGGAGTCACACGGCTGACGTGTTGGGACCAGGACCCAGGGCGCATTTTGAAGCCAGAGTCTGCCCTTACAGCACAAGGCTCTGACCCCCACACGCCCTGGGCGTTCTGGGGAAGAGGAGGGGCAAACTGCTCTTTAACTAGATTATTTTATGACCAGCTAGTTATAATGGCTCTGGACTGATGGGAAAACAATCCCAATATTTAAACTTGGGAGTCAGTGTTTTAGGCAGAAGACTGCTGAGAAATCATCTAAAGACCGCAGTTTGAGTTCCTACCGCCCTGCTTCCTGACTTTGCCTCTTAAAGCCTTTTCTTCTTATCAGGTAAAATAGAGATAATAAAACCTACATCGTAGTGATACTGTGAAGCCCCAACTAAGCATTATGGAAACCTTTTATAATGTGAAAAACCTAATACATTAGTTAAAAGGGGTTCATTTATTCACAGGAGTTTAGATATGTCCTTGAGGATTTATATGGTACTCCCAGAACACACTCCCACCATTGGGATCTCGCGAACACTTGACAGCAGGTGGCCGTGGCTGACACACAGCAGGCCTGCCTCTCCTCCTCCTCCCAACAGGATCCTGATTTCCAAATGGGACCATCAACCGTCCTCCATTTTCAGTCATAGGCTTTAGCCAGTGAGCAGGCGAGCCAGAGTGAATGAGACGTTTGGTAGAGTTTCTGGGAAGCAGAAGTGCCCTTCTCCTGCCCTGGGCAAATTTATCTCTTTCCTGCTGGCTGTGGACAAGGACAGGGATAGCCCCTCAAGCTAACAGAGGTCTTAGAAGCATCGAGCGACGGAGGGGAGAAAAACCTTCCCACTGTGGAAGCAGAACCCAAAACTAGAAAGACAAACGGGGTATGGATCATGTCAATTTAGTCTAAAATCAAGTCACATGCAAATTCCAGATCTACCTCTTCCTGGCCAAGGGACCTTGGAAATAGCCATTCACGGATGTCATATTTTGTTCTCTCACCTATACAGCAGTGATAAGTGTATCTCCTCAGAGTGTTGTGGTGAGCATTGCGTTACATAACAACGGCCACGTACCTAGAACAGGATCAGACAAACAGTAAGTGCCTAGAGGCTTTCCCTCATGGCCTTGTCCCCACAGGGGAGGGAGGACTGGGTAGTGATCACAGAAAGAAAGACTTGAAAATAAGATTCTTGTCTGGCGTTTGATAAGAGTCAAAGAACTCTGCTCATGCACCTCTGTGAAGGGTGGAGGGCGGGAATGCTTGACTAAACTATTTCTTACTGTCTTATTTTCATACCTGTTTGCATAATTCAATTTGCATTTTCATTTGCATATTAATTTACTTTTCAAGAACAACCTTGGACCAAACCCAGATGCAGTATAGTGTGTGTGTGTGTAGTAAGGTATGAATTTGGGTAGAGAGCAACCACGACCCTGATAAACAGCTTGCTAGAAGACATCATTCTCCCAGGTACAGCCATTCTGAACCTCCTCATGTCCAGTCTCTTTGACTATATATTAAGGCCCTGGTCTCACTCAGTCTAAACTTGTCTAATTTTAATGTAAATTTGAGAAAGGAGAGAGAGAGGGAGAGAGGGATGTATATCTTTACTATCAGGGGATACTAGGTCTTCTCTTGCTGTTCAGATGTGTCTTGGAAACCCAGGGGCCCAGCTGGCTCACCCTCAAGATCAGCAATAGATAAGGAAGCGACATGTCTGACCCATTTGAACATCATCCAAAAGGAAATCCTCTCTCCCCCTGCAGGAAACTCCAAGACTACATCTGGCAGGAGAACACAGGCAATGAGAGGCAGCTACGTTTGAGGGCAGGAACACAAAATCAACAATTGGCAGCCAGCTCTGCTCCACTGTATACTTTCCCTTTCCCAGCCCCAGGGTCCCTACCTGTAAAATGGGCTCCCAGAGATGGGTAGTAAGAAACATGTCAACACTGGGTCTGCTCTTCCAGCCTATGTCCTAGACCCACAGGATAATAAGGGGAGTGGACCCAGCAGGCGTACAATAAACTCCCCACTATGCCTTCAAAAACTCCCTTTTGTTTCACAGGACCTTTCTTCCCAGCAAAATCCTCTTCATCTCCCAACTCTTTGTGATGCCTTCACAACACTCATTACCCAGGTAAACCCAGCCATTCTCTACTCCTATTCCCACAATGCCCTAGAAGTCCACAAGACCCTGAACAGATCCTGATACATTGTTGCTTTCAATGCCTGTCTCCCCTGCCAAGTTGTGACTCTTCAGTTGAAGGTTGCAGAGTCTTTACCAAGCCACCAAAGAATCTGAGTTGAAGATGGAGAACCTGCCCTGGAGATCTCACACTCTAGGATCCAGAAAGAAAAATATAATTACAAAAGAGATCAAAACTGACAAAAAGCACAGAAGTAGCACAGAGACGAAGGGGTTAGCTTTGTTGGGGACAGGTGAGAGGTCCAGGCATCTTCCCAAAGAGGGGGTACCCCAAAGGTCAGGATCCACTTACTACAGCGTCTACACAACTGGTCTCCAAAAATGCTTATTGAATGAATGAATGAATGAATGAATGAATGAATGAATGAATGAATGAATGAATGACATCAACATGAGTTTTTTTCATTCTCTGGATATTCTGGATCACAGAGACATCTTAGAATGTTACAGCCCCATTCAGCTGCTCTAGCCATAAACATCAACCTGGAACTCCACAAACACATGCTGGCAATTAACATTTTAGATATGAATGGAGGGTATCACACCATGTGGCTCAGATCAGGTTTAATTCACTGTTCATCCCTGAGATTCATTAATTATTGAAGAATGTTTTTTTCTTTGCTCTCTGGCAGTTGGAAGTAGCATTATCTATTCAAAGACTTTGTTCAGCTCTGCCCAACATTAATTCATGTAATAGTTCGACACGAATGTGTTGACCACCTACTGGGTATTATTCTAAACACAGGATAAACAGTAGGAAATAAGAAAGTAAAGTCTCTAATCTGATCTAGTGGGGTTGAAAAGCCTGCCTTTACCTGTCTGCATGTCACAGAAATGCCTTCTAGGTTTAGGCATTCCTAGTCTATCAATTCATGGCACTGCCTGAAAGTCACTGTGGTCACCTGCTCACACGGAGCAGTGTTGCTTTATGTTATCCATATTGCTCTCTCTAGCTCAATGCCATCCCCTCTTTCTTCCTTGAGTTTCCTCTATATTTCCTCTAGGTTCTAATAGAAACTCCGTGAAGACAGAGAACTTGTCTGATCTGTTCACCTTTGTCTGATCAGGCACCTGTCCCTGAGCCTGGCATAGTAAGGGCTCAGGAATGAATGAATGAATGAATGAATGAATGAATGAATGAATGAATGAATGAATGGCATGAAGGATGGTAAGATGAAGGCAAGTCCTCCTCCAGAAAGCCTTCTCTGACTCCAAAGCGGAGTGAAGGACCTCTCCTGGCTGCTCCCACTGCCTGTCTGCAGGCCAGCAGAGCACATTCTCTGTCCCTACTTGTCTCCACTGCTAGGCAGTGAGCTCCTCTAAGGAAAAGGCCATGAGCATTTCATCTCTCACTTTCTGGCTCTGGTGGAGGGACAAGCAAACAATGATGAGCTCAGACAGTAAATAAGGGTTATACTCAATGAAAACCCCTCAACTCTTAGGTGACTCATAGCTGACTGGCCCTTGATCAGCTCCCAAGGACCCACTCTACCTTCTAAATGCTCTCCTGGTGCTGAAGAGCTTCTTAAAGCTAAAAAGAATCAGCAGGGTAGAGGTGGAAAGTATGTTGGACTGACTGTCAGAGACCAATAGTCCAGTGACAGCCTGTGAATGGGGAAAAGAGTGAACCGTAAGACGGTTATTATTACTGTTAATACTGAAAATTATATTCTCACACTGGATGCAGAAGAATCATGTGCATTCCCCAGAAGTCAACTGGTAGGCTTCCAGTGATAGGAGGAAGCACAGAATAAGAAGGACCACAATAGAAACAGCACATAAGTACTGTTCTATTTATCCCAGGAAGGTGCCTCATGGCTCTTCGTCCATCTGGTCTCCTGGCAGGGATGGCAGAGGCCAGTTCAAGGCAGTGCCACTTGCTGATTGGGATACCGCTATAGTGAGAACTGTCACCAGCCAGATATCTTTGGGGCTCTCCCCATTTCACAGTGCTGTGCCCAGGCTGCTTTGTCCTGATGGTAAATTTTGGCCTGGGGGGAAAAAGGCAGATTTTTGTCACCCGTGTCTTACTTTCCCCTCTTAATGCTATCCACACTGATGTCCCTCATTAACCACAGAGGCATACAATTGCAGCAGCTATGAACCTGCTGACACATCCTCAAATATATTCCTCAGACCATGGCAGAATTCTCAGTGTGACCGTGGGGTCAGCCCGTCCAAAGCAGGGCATCATCGGTCCTTCACTCTCACTGATACCTGGCTGTGCTGAGAACACATACGACTGTTGCAACATTTCCAGCAATAACTCCTGACTCCACCAGAGCCAGTGAGTCCCAAAGGGAACATCTGGTAAACCACGGGATCTTTCTCTTGCTCCACAGCATCACCCAGAATGACATGCATTATGGAAGCGAGTGTTAACGTTTCTACTTGCCAGTCTGCAAAATCCCCCCAAAAGGATATTATGACCAAGACAGGCCCGGTTTCCACTGGAACCAGTTGTTTAATCTCTCTGTGTCTCACTTCCCTCATATAATTAAAGAGGAATCATAATACCCACCTCCTTCCAAAGTCATAAAGAAGAAGGAGCAGCTGCTTTGAACACATGATGTCTCAATCGTGTCAACCAGTAAGTGCAGACTGATTGTCTTGCCAATGGTAAGAATACGAAGGACAACCTAGTGAGAGACAATGTTTTAACCATGTGCCAGGGGGTGTGCCAAGCATTTACATGTGCTATTACACTTAAGTTTCACAATAAATCTCCAAGGCAGGTTTTATTATTATCTCCATTGTAGAGATGAGGACACAAGCTCAGAGACTGAGTGATGTGCCCAAATCCCCGTGGCTAGTTACATGGTAGAGCCCGAGTTTAAATCCACGTAGTCTGACTTCAAAATCCAGGATCTCAGTCTATAATCTAGGTTTGGGGTAAGGAAAATAGGTAGATGCATGAATCAGAGAATATTCCTGGTTTTAAAGGAAGCTTGAGGAGCCTGTCCCCACTTCCTTGACTTTGAAGATGGGGAAGATTTTGAAACTGGAAACTCCTTAAGGCTTAGGCTGCACAAAACACTGGCTGAAAGCCCTGAATGCCTCTTCATTCCAGAGATTCATGCCGGGGGTTGGGGGGGGGGGGGGAAGCATTGTCAAGAAGGTCACAAGACAGTCGAAACCTGCAGATGCACACCCACGACTACCTCTGCCTTGACTAGCTATCAAGTGAGTCTAAAGGAATGAACAGATCTAGAAGCTCCTTGTGCAGTCCCTTTGTGTATTCATCGCTGGTCTTGTCCGTATGTTGCAACCTGTAAATAAGCATGTTTCTAAAATCCCCAGCACATGTCCTGTTGGGCCAAAGAGGGTAAGGCCAAGTATGGATGAATGAGAAGGGAGATGGAGAAAAGTAGATATACTCAGGGTGGGTATTTCCTAGCAACTTGCAGAGAATTTACAGAGTGACGGAATGCTGAGGGCCCGTCACTACACAGGCAATGCTCATCTTCAAAGTGACGATCTGGACCCTGCTGCTCCCATCCTTTCCGTGTGGCCTGCTCTGGTTTATGTCTGTCTCTCATTGCCTATTGGCATGAAGTAGTGCCAGCCCTCTGCCATCTGAACTTCTGTAACAGAAAATAGCCATTCTTAGGACTGATGGGTCACCCACAGGAATGACAATGTGCAGACAAGGAGCATGACTTCTCTGTAGGTTCCCTTTTGCCACCTTGCCCAGACCAAAAGCTCTAAGTCTTCTTATGACAATGCTTCTTCTCAGTGAGCACTGGTCTTCGAGCCTCTAAGATCTAGTCCTGCTTCTCTCCATCACCATGCTCACCATTCAGGTACGAGGGGCCAGCCTTCTGCACCTGTCTCCTGCACTGCTTGCTTCTGTCCTTGTCCCCTGTGGACAATCCTCCACTGGGGGCAGCTTGAGCTTGCAGCGACAAGAGTGATATCATTGTGTCACTACCTTGCTTAAAATCTCAATGGATGAGGAAGAAATCATTACCCTCAATGAACAGATGAAAACAGGAAGTAAAGCCAAGTTACAGTTGGATATGGCAGTTACTCCTTAAATCAAGGTGTGTTTTTTTTACCCAAAGCTGTGTTTTAGCCCATCTGATAGCATGTCTCAAGCTGGGGCTGTTTCAAAGGATGGGACAACTGAGCTGAGACTCAGAGAGCGAGTTGGCCTTAATTTCTGTGTTTGTGACATTTCTCTAGCCGTTTCTTTCTCCATGGTATTGAAGATGAGCTGGAGAGAGGCCAGAGCACTCCAGAGGCTACTGCAGTTGCATTGATGACACATGACAAGGTTCTGCTCTTGAACAATGGGGATAGGGACGTAGAAGAAGATACGGAAAATACGTTGAAGACAGAACTGGCAGGAATGGTGATGGGTTGAACAAGGAAGTAAAAAAAGAATAAAAACCAGAATTCTAGAGCAATCCAGCATTAGTCACAATAATTAGCATCAGTTATTTTAACAAACAACCCAAATATCTCAGCAGCTTAAGGAGTTAAAAGTTATTTCTCACTCACAGCATCGTCCAATTGGGTGTCCGGCTGCCAGGCTGCAGTGTGGTGACTCGGGGACCCCAGGGCCTGCGTCCTGTGTGGCCACCGCTCTTTAGATCACAGGTCAGCAGACTCTGGCCTGTGGGCCAAATCCAGCCACTGTTTGTTTTTGTAAATAAAGCTTTATTGGAACACAGTCATGCTCATTTGTTTACATATTATCTGTGACTGATTTCATACTACAATGATAGAACTGAGTAATTGCAACAGAGATCATATACCTAAAATATTTATTATCTGACCCTTAAAAAAGGAGAAAAAGGTTCTCCTTGGGGGTCTTCCACTGAATCTCCTTCTATTACTATAAAGAGAAAGTAAGAAGGAAGATGAGGTTTTCCAGCCAGAACTGGACACCGAGCAGACCCTGCCTGGGGCCATCCTCCTTCCATTGGCCAGAAGTCAGTCCCATGGCCACACCCACTGCGAGGAAGGCTGGAAGATGTGGCACGTCCCTGACCGAGGATTAGAACTGCGTCCACGCCAGTATCCATGGCTCTAGACAAACTTCCTTTTGCTGGACTATCCTCCTGTGGTTTCCTTAGAATGGAAAATCTACATATTCTTGCAAAGTGCTGTACACAACCATATATCACTGAGATGCATTAATGACAGGCATAAACTACCAAGCCCTGAGTTTAAACAAATGTATTATGTTCACTGATAATAGCAGAATATACATGACCCCAATTAGTGAATTTTCTCAGAGTTATATACTCTTTATTAGTTAAAGTAAGGGCAAAAATGGAAATTCAGTGTAACTCAATAATACAAAGTGTCTGCTTTGTGTCCAGAGCTGTGCCAGGGGGAAGGAACAGGAAGACTTACCGGATACCTGTGGGTACCTCATTCTATGCGTGAAATGCATAAATATAGAAATAACAAAGGAAGCATTATGTCGAACTTCAAAAAAGATAGAGCTTTATCTTTCCATCAGCTCGGAGAGAGAATATACCATGAGGACTGGGGTAGTTGAGATCCACTTCCTGGGGGAAAAAAGAATAAAAACCATTGTGATTTGTACCTATTTTCAATAAAAGTTCAAGTAAGATAAAATCTGAAAAATGCTTTACAACCTTGAAGTCCTTCTCACCATGACATATCCTTTAATATTCTTCAAAATCCCGTGAATTCGGTTTCATCAGGACTAACTCACTCTCGCTGAGAACCGGGCAGGGCTGCGACTTGTCCGGGGACACACACTTTTGAGGGGAACAGCAGCAGTGAGACAAGGGTTGGATTTTTCTTTTTCCTTTTTTGCTTCTCCCTGATTTCTAATCCAGGGCTCTTTCAACTGTACCCCCTTGTCAATGAAAATAAAACAGTGTCCTTTGACAGACGGACACTGAGAGGCCCACTCGAGAGCTCGTGCGGTGTTCCAAAGCAAACACTGCAAGGAAACGCCTTTCCACAGAGAGAGTGACATTTCTGTTGGCTCGAGGATGACCAGCCAGGGGCGAGGGAAATGAAGTCACAGGCTCCAAGCCCTCCCAGGAGATTGCTCCATCCAGTTCTCAGGTGGAAGGCATCTCTGAATTTAAAATGCAACCATCCGGACAGGTAAATGAAGTGGTACTTTGAGGGCTGTCAGTCCCATCAAATTCAGGAATGAATTAGACACAGAATAGTTGATCAAGAATATAGCAGCCCCTTGTGGATGGCTCTGAGGAATTCTGGCTCCTACCTGGGATGAGGTCCCATGGCCCCCAGGGCCCCTGCCATTCACCATCGTGACTGACAGGCAGCTGGGACAGTGAGCTCCTGAATGACAGAGGATTTCTGAGGATGAGACACATATATGTACACAGTGTTCTGCCTACATCAGCAGCAGGCTCTCCAAGGAGATCAGTGGCACAGAAGGTCCATATCATGGGGGACTAGAGACCTGCCGTGGACCCTTTGAGCCAAGCGTTTCCATAGGGTGGACAGCAGTCGTCACAAGGACCAGTTTGGCAGGAGGGTTTCTCTTTGGGTGGGGCTGTCCATGGAAATGGGAAACAGCATGAAGTCCACTTTACCTTGACCCCAAGGGATATAGTCACATCCCTAGATGATACAGGGGCTATCTGTACCCTGGTCCCTGTCCACTTGGGCAATCTTTCTACACCCACTCCCTCCTGGGCGAAACTTTCCCCATGGTCCACCACTGTGATCCTCTCAACATGTCACTCACCACGTGCCTACCTAGGCTCACTCATGATTCCAGTGAACGCTTTGTGGTATGCCTCTCCCACTCCGTCCACCTGACAGACTCCTATCCATCCATCTTCCATACCCAACTGTTCTTGTCGATCGCCGGTGACAATTCCTCCATGCCGTCCCTGCAGCCACCGGGAAGCCACTCCCTTGGCTTTACGACCGTAGCCCTTCGTGTACATCACGTCACCGCACAGGTCACACTCAGCTGAAATAATGCGTGTTCTCGTCTCTCTCCCTGATGGATGTGGAGAGTCCATAAGAAGGCACGAGGTCTAAGCCTTCTCTCTTTTCTCCACACACCATTCTGCTGGCCACACAGTAGACACTCAACAGAAGTTTGTTGAAGATCGTAAATCTTAGACAAGAATCAGGCTGGGAAGAAACCGTGAGGAAGCAGTAGAAGCCTAGACTGGAACCCTGAAATGTTCTGGACCCACTGCTCTCTGCCTGTAGGATGCAGGGAATCTGTGAACATCTAGAAAGTGAGAGTACTCTCTCCACCTCACTAAAGTCACGATTAAATGATGGAAAGATAAGGGGACATCGTTGGTCAATTGTGTCAACAGTAAATCAGTAGGAATATGAAAGGAACTTGCAGCACGTACTCTGGCCACACCGGCTCGTTGCTGCAGAGCATTAAGTGAGGAAGAAAAGAAGATGGTATGAAACTCATGGGATAAAAGGAGGGTCTTTCGGTGAATGCGCTGAGCAATAAATCCAGATTTATATCCAAATGACCGTTTGGTCCCAGAATGATGAAGAAAGGAGAAACGAGAAGGCAGGGAACCCAATGAATGAAGTCATAACCTCTCTGACTCTCTCATGCTGCTGGAAGTGTTTGATCACACCATGTGCTAGTATTTGCATTTTTTATTACATTCCTATTGCTCTGAGACCCACGCAGCCCTTGTCAGGGCTCAGCGGCTCCCAGGAGGTGAGTTCCACTGTAGAGGGATTTTTTTCTTTCTAACCAGCATTATTGCCTTAGAGTAGAGAGCGCTGTGTCTGCCTTATTTAATAGCAGTAAAAATGTACTAAATAGTAGTAAAAATTTACTGAAAGCTCACTGACAGTCATGTACAGGGCAGTCACTTAACCCACACCTTAGTTAATCTTCAAAACAGTCCCATAAGCCCTGGCCGGTTTGGCTCAGCGGTTAGAGCATCGGCCCGCGGACCAGAGAGTCCCGGGTTCGGTTCCCACTAAGGGCACATACCTCGGTTGCAGTTTGTCCCTGGCTCTTTCTCCCTCTCTCCCTCCCACTCTGTCTGAAGATGAATGCAAAAATGTCCTCGGGTGAGGATAAAAAAAAACAGTCCCATAAGCGACTGTCTTTTATTTATCAAATATTCACTGAGATCTTCTAACCACTGGGGTACAGCAGTGAACACACTAGTGACAGTCTGGGCACCTAGCCATCATTACCTGATGGTGGGAGAGGAAAGATGACAAACAAACAAACAGTAACCACATCAGATGATGGGTTTTTGGAGGAGTTGATGGGACAGAGAGCAAGTGAAAGGGGGCTTGGCTTTCTGTTAGGTGCTGGGGAAGCTACCATTAGTCTAATTTTACCAGCGAGGAAATAGGAGCTCAGAAAAAAGTAAGGAACTTGTTTGAGGTCACATAGCTACCCAATGACAGGGCAAGGCCTTAAACCCAAGTCTGTCTGAATCTAAAGCAAAAAAATCGCCCACACAACAAATTATAGTCAATAATTAAATGTATTATTCTCTGAGTCTTTGTTTAGTAGCTTCTGAGGAAAAGGACAAAAGTCGATGTTGGCTGAAATGATTGTAGAAATCTTCATGAGGGAGGCAAAGCATAAGCTGGTCGTGAAGTGTGATTAGGAATGAGAAGGAAGGAAGGAAGGAAGGAAGGAAGGAAGGAAGGAAGGAAGGAAGGAAGGAAGGAAGGAAGGAAGGAAGGAAGGAAGGAAGGAAGGAAGGAGGGAAGGAAAGAGGGAAGGAAGGAAGGAGGGAGGGAGGGAGGGAGGAAGGAAGGAAGGAAGGAAGGAAGGAAGGAAGGAAGGAAGGAAGGAAGGAGGGAAGGAGGAAGGAAGGAGGGAGGGAGGGAGGGAGGAAGGAAGGAGGGAGGGAGGGAGGAAGGAAGGAAGGAAGGAAGGAAGGAAGGAGGGAGGGAGGAAGGAAGGAGGGAGGGAGGAAGGAAGGAGATGTGAACAGGAAGAAATGGATATTCTTTTAGGACTCATTAAGTGTCAAGAACCAGGGAAAACATTTTAGCTATGGTATTACAGTAAGTACTTGAAATTTTTAAATAAACAAATAGCAGGGCAGATATTTAATCATTTTACAGATAAGGAAACAGATTCATGGTGATCAAGTGACCTCTCAAGGTGACACAGTTGGTGGGCAGTGACATTAGCATGCAGGCAGGAACTGGCGTGCTGCTGCATGCGAGGATGACCGAGGCAGCTGTCCCCGAGGCAGGAGTCTATGTGGGCACCACTGAGAAGTGCAGTTCAGTGGGTTAGTAAACCAACGAGACATTCAAGGAGAGGCAGTGGAAGTTCCCATTGACAGAGACAACCATGGGTGTCTATAGCAGGTTTTTCAGTAGGGAAGTGAAATTCAGAGGTGGGAATGGAAGCTGTCTCTAACCCTACTCTCTCTCCTTGAAGTCATTGCCCAAGTCTGGGCCCCAGAGGTGTCTCCTCTCTTATTAAATTAGAATGGGCTTTCTCTCCTCCCTGCTAGACTGAGCATCTCAAGGGCACAGCTAAGTCATTCTTGTTTCTTCATCTTCTTGACTTGGCACCAGACCTGACACAGAGTGTCCAATTCCAGCTGGCAACACCCATTACCATCAGGCCAGCAGACTACCTAGAAGATGATGGAAAAGAGGGCACCGATGTGGAGAGTTATAGTGCCAGATCAAACCAGCAAGGTATGCATCCAAGGTGGCCTGCGACAGCAGAGCCAGAGAGGCTGAATCGGACTCCACGATAAGAGGGAGTCAGGATCATCACTGTGAAGGTGGGGTGAGCCCTCCGTTCTGGGGGTGAGTGAGGCAAACTGAAAATAGGAAAATGAGCCAGGAGGTCAGGAGGAATCAAGGACAAGGTGGAACACAGCGTGAAGACTGAGCTGGGGACAGGGGTGCGACATGAAGACCGCGAGCAAGGAGATTCCTTGCTGGAGTTCCCCTTTGCATGTTGCTGAGAACCAGCAACAGGACAGATGCGGTGATTTAAGGACAAGTCACAGGGATGGACACCTGTTCAGCTCACATTGAAAAGAACATATACGCGTAACCAATGGACAGAGACAACAGTGTGGTGAAGGCAGGGTGGGGCGGGAGCAGGGAGGAGGGTATCAACTGAGTGAGGAGAAGAGGGACATCTATAATACTTTCAACAATAAAGATAAATGTTTATTTAAAAAGAACATGGAAAGAAGGCAGGCAGGAAAAACTACAGAAGAAGGAACATAAAGGGGAGAAAACTGAGAAGAGGGGAAAAGGGAATCAAAGATGGTATTTTCAGGAGTGGTTTATGACAGGGGTCAGCGAGTGATAGCCCTCAAGCAAAATCCGGCCCACTGAATGTTTTTATAAATAAAGTTTTATTAGAACACAGCCGCATGCACTCATTTAAGTAACGTGTATGGCTGCTTTCACTCTACAGCAGCAGAGTCGTCGCTGCAGAGACTGTCTGAAATACTAATTATGTATGTAGCCTAAAATACTAACTATGTAGTCTTTTACGGAAAAGGTTTGCCAACCTCTAGTTTGAAGGAGAGGGGCATTGCTATGGCCATTAAAGTGAGTGGCTAACGATAAACCTGAAATCCTTGATTGAAGCCGGAATCTTGACTGCCTTGCCGAGGAGTTTGGACTTTTTTCTGCCGGCAATGAGGACCCATCCAAATAGCCTAAAATATAAAACTCTGATCTCCGTAAAAATGATTCAGAGTAAAGCAAAGAGCTCAAATGTTTACCGGCAGAGCCTGTCCTTACCTCAGCTGAGACTCAGACGCTGGATGCTGGTCACCCGTCTGCTGTCTTGGAGCATTGCATGACCTTCTCTGACCTTTATGTTCTCGTGTCCAAGATGAGGGAAATAATTCCACCCATGGACTTGTTATGAAGAGCTAAGGTAGATAATAGAGAAAAGAAACAATTCGTTAAATGAATAAAATGCCTTGCAAACGTCCAGGACTATTCATTCATTTGCTCACCAAAATAATGTATTGAGTGTCTAGAGTGTGAGAGGGGTTCAGAAATGAGTGGGTGAAAACCCACAGTCTAGAAGGAAGGGTGACCTGCAAACCAGTGTCAAAGCAGTCTCATGAGGTCACATACAATACAAAGTAGGGAGCCCTGGCCAGTTTGGCTCAGCGGTTAGAGCGTCGGCCTGCGGTCCAGAGAGACCCGGGTTCGGTTCCCGCTAGGGGCATGTACCTCGGTTGCAGTTTGTCCCCGGCCCTGGTTGGTCGTGTGGGTGGCAGCCACTCGATGTGTCCCTTTCACGTCGATGTTTCTCTCTCTCTCTTCCTCTCTCTCCCTCCCACTCTATCTGAACAAAAAATGAAAAAATGTCCTCAGGTGAGGATAAAAAAAAAAAAATACAAAGTAGGGAGAGAGCACTCTGCTGGGGCAGAAGGGGACTGCCAGGAAAGGGTCGAGGAGGGATCCCTAACAAGGAGAAAATGTTCCCCATGCGGAAGAAGGACACGAAGAGCATGTGCAAAGGCTCACAGTGGTTTACATGAGCAGCACCTAGGAGCTAACTGTGGATGCAAACAGAAAATAAGCAGAAGTATAAGGTATGATAGCAAAGATTTTCAGAGGCTACGATAAGGAACTTGGGCTTGATCCATAGGAAGTGAGGAACCAGCCATTGAACGTTTGGCTTTGAAGAAGGACTTGGTCAGAGTTGGAACATAAATGGCTCAGTTGATCAGGCTATTAGTTGAGTTTCCAGCTTTTCCTCCCCTACGTGAGGGGCCAGCAGTATAACAATGGCCCATGGAAGGACTTTTAGTGGCCTCTTCATCCCAGGCAAACCCAGATTTTCACTCACAGGCATTATCCTTGCGACCATTAATAAAAAGTAACTGGACCAGAGACAAGAATGATAGCACTTGAAAAGCCCTGGAATAATCCCTGCAACATGACCCCTGGCCCTGTGACACCTGCCTACGAGAGAAACGATGCCTCCATCTGGGCCGTGTCCCACATTCCCCGGGCCTGGACCCTCTCCAGGCATGATCTGTGCAGCAGGAGAAGAGATCGTCGTTATTCAGGAGAGGATGGAAAGAGAAAGATAATTTCCTGATTTGGGCTTACACAGTGGGTCAGGGATTTTGTTGTTCCCTCACATCCCCAAACATCAATGATATCTTCCTCACTGTAAGAAAAAAAAGGGATTAGGAAGTGATTAATATAGAAAGAATTGCCGTGGGAAGGATGCCCATCTGAGACAGTGCCAAACTCTCTTTCTGATTGGCCCCTCTGCTAATGGGACCACTTGGCTGAGGGGGACAGTTTCCTATCTTTGTTCTACAACCCCGGAGTGTCATGGAAGAGGGAACAGGACCGGGCTGTAGTCTGGCACGCACAGAAGTTCAAGGAGATGTGTTACTACTCAGACAGTCTCGTCTCATAGGAACGTGTAGGTCTTACAGGTATACAGACATCCGCCCACTGCCTGTGTGACCTTGGCCACCTGTTCACCCTGTCTAAGCCTCATTTCCCTCATCTATAAAATGAGTATAATAATTCTTATGTGCAATGTTATGAAGGTAAATTAAATAATATATCCGAAATGCTAAGCACAGTATTGAGCGTGTGTCCAACATACGGTGTCTATTACTCGAAGTACGCCTCCACCTGAGATGAATTCCCAAGTTCATAATTTAGTCAGGTATGAGACATTTTAAAAAATGAAAAATAAAAACCCTGTCACATGAAAATCTTCATATACTGAAAGAATTCAAGATTTTCTACAGATTCTTCCTGGCTTGCAGACACCGTTTTGTTATGTACTCACAGGGCTTTTTCTTGGTACATCTGCATGGAGAGAAAGAGAGAACGAGAGAGAGGTCTTCTTTTTATAAGGCCACCAACCCAAATTGGATCTCAGCCTTTTGACCTCGTTTAACCTTCGTCACTTCCTTGTAGACCAATGTCCAGTACAATACAGGGGCTTCAACATATGAATGTGTGGGGACATACTTCAGCTGTTTATCAGGGAAAACACATATTCGTCATCCTCCAAAAAAAACAAAAATGAAGCGAAAACATGTGCTTTACATATGCTATACGAACATCAAATTCTTATTTGTTGTGGAAAGGGTAGTTTTGGTCTGAGTTTATAAGCAAAAAGAGTCTGAAAGCCAAAAAGGAAAAAAGAAAGAATGAATTATTTTGTCCAGTCACATTGAGATAGAAGATCTTAATCTACGGAGATGTAGGTACCAAGCACTGCAAGAGAATGTGAGTTACATACGTGTCTATGAGCGGAGGTACATGCAGGTGGCATGTTCTGAGGGACAGCAGGGCACAATGAACCAAGGGTAGGCGGGGGCTTGCGACACGAGAGGGTGGTGGCCCCCCTCTAAGAATCGATGTGTTCCTTAAGCCCAAATGGTCTTTCTTATTGAAAAATGTGCGTGTGGTTAATTATATAATTAAGTAAACAATGAAAGAAAAATAGAGCCTTTTACATTTGCCTGCAATTTGAGCAAATAAAAATGGAGCAGAGGACAGAGGGGAGTGGGGGAGGGGAAGGCTAGAGAGGAAGCCATGGGGAGAGAGCCGGGGTAAAACAGATAAGCACCTTGAAGACTATTATTGTAGAGTAAATTCCCTAATGTCTTCTTAGCTCAGTTCTACATAAGCTCTAATCACCTTTGCCCTAGGTTCTGGGAATTTCAATTTCCATGTTGATAATGACTCCTCAAAAGTACACCGTTCTAAAGGGGAAAATGCTCTTTTAGAGAAATAAGCCTGTCCCCCAATGTCATTCGGCTCCAAGCCATCCAAACACTCCCCATTGCACAAGATGGCCTTAAAATGGAACAGCGCTTAAGAGATGAATCGGGTGAAGAAATGAACTTCCAAGCAAATAGAGAAAGGGCAATTCTGGTGTATAATTTACCCCGTGTGAGCCACTGTACTTATCAACCTCTTTCTATCGCTCTGTATTTCCATGATGTCTATCTTCATAGCAACAGGACCATTAGACGGGAGGTATGAGATTGGGAGAAAACTGTTAAATAAATAGGGCTTTGGAGATCCTAATGAGAGATACTTTCCATACACAAAAGGCCCTCAAAGGGAAGGATCACCCATTTACAGAATGATTTATGAGCTCCCTAAAGTTCAGTCTATGCCAGATTTTTCCGTGCTGGGTAAACTCATTTAATTCTATATTTATTAAGTGTAGTTAATAATTTCCGACAGTTTTACGTGCTGGCCATAGCACAGGGCAGGGGAAATAGAAGTCAGTGCTAGGCTAAACACTGTAATTCAGCAACTGTGTTACTTTGGATAAACCATTGACCTTGACTCCCCCTATGTATAATCATGTATAGTGCCTGCCTCACTGACCTGTGGGTTTCTATGTGTCAAATGCTTTATTATTTCAACAAGTGAACAGGTAGCAAAGCAGCTTAGACCAATTTTTAAATGGGCAATCCTGTACACTTAAATTCTGAAATTTCAAAACAAAATATTAGCATGAGTTCCTCTCTCCTTTGGAAAAACCAACAAATACCCAAGGAGTAAGGACTAAGATTTTGGTGACATACCCCTTGCGAAGGAAGATCAGACTCATTTAGGCTGACAGTACTAAAGATCTCCCAGGTGGTTCCTGTTCAACCAAGCCAATACAACACAGAGTATTGATTGCGTATTGGCTGGTCCCAGTGGGGTGTGTCAGGTCAGGAGCGCACAGTCTTACAGTAGAGGCAGAGATGTCATAGGCAGTGCAGGGCTGTGATAGGCACCACAACACTGGTAGGAACAAAGTGCTGAGAGCGACGTGGGAGATGGAGTATCTGACTTTGCCTCGAAGCAAAGGCTGCATTTCATTTGCGAGCTGAGTTGGATTTTGCAGGTGCAGAGATGAAAGAACATCTCACCAGCAGGTAGCAACAGGAGTCGATTGCCACCTGAAGTCGCCTCTCCAGTAGATTCAGACTAGCCTTTTCCAACCTCTGCCCAAGGGGACCACTTACGTCTCCAGAGCTCCTGGGTTGACTGACAGCCCTGCTCTCGCCCCTGGGCCCAGGAGGACACGAGGCTAACTTCATAGTGACATCCACTCTCCTGTCATGCTTCCTCTCCAGCTGGGAACAGAATCCCAACAAATAGAGTTTATGTAGCTTTGAGCCTTAAAGACAAGCTTCTGACATATAACCAGTCTTAGGACCAACACTCTAGCATTCTACATTAATGAACACATTAAACCACTCAACATATACATGCCTCATTAATGTTCAGATATGCACATTCCATGCAGGGAAAGTCATAATGCCCCCTCTCAAACACAGCTCCAGACAGTGAATACAGACCGTGAAGCCACCTTATCTTCCAAGTCATAGAAGTGTCTTCCCATCTGCTTCTTCCGCCCCACGTGGTGTCGTGCAGCTCAGTGTGCTTCCAAAGCACAGTGTGTTAGCTCAAGGGTAGGTCTAGGGCCCTAAACGACCAGCATGCTGAACCTCTCTTGAGGATGCAAGTGGTCACCGATTATGTGCCTGAGGATGTCTTGAGCTGCTGTGGGTTCATTCCCAAGGCCCCTACTCCAGAGGCTTAAGCAAAACACTAGGGCTGATGACCTATTTCCCAAAGAGCCTTCTTCCTATGGACCTCACAGTGATACAGATGCTATCATTTGACTGCATGCAATCCTTTAATTTTTACCTAGGCAATAGTAATATTAGTCTAATGAACAGGGCAGGTGTTTTGGACCCAGAGCCAGGATTATGGTGCAAGGGTTTGTATATAGCCTGAGAGTCCAACAGATGTAGACTTAATTCCCTGACTCACCAGCTGACCTAGGGCAAGCCACTTAACAAATCCATTCCTCGGTTTCTCCAGCCATAAAGTGGGAGTAATCATAGTTCCCACTGGAGATACTCTTTGTCAGGAACTTTGATGTCAGTTTCCATAGACAAAAGGCTGTTATAATTATGCCGGGTGCAGTGAAGAGAAAAGCAAAGAGCCAGACTGATTTTTACAAGATTTCTCAGGTATCTGTTTCGGGCTGCTGCTCATGTGTGGGCCAACAGGCCCACCTTGCTCCGCTCTGGCGGGAAGCAGAGTGGAAGCTGGAGGGATGGTTTCTGGGAGCTTTGAGGGGTACCACGAATGAATGGAGACAAACTCGGACTTTAGAGCCCGACAGGTGTGCTCTTCTGTTGCCTAGTTTTTCTATGACCTTGGACAAGTTGCTTAAATTTCTGAGTCTGAGTTCTTTAATCTGCTGCTCAACGCTGTTGGAAGGATTGATGAGATAGTGTATGCAAAGCACCTACCAAAACATTGGAACATTGCAGGTGCAAAAATGGCAATACCTTCTTTTTAAAAAATAGGCTTTTTGTGTATTCCTAGATTCAATGCAAAAGTGAGTTGAGAGTACAGAGTGTTTCCACACACCCATGCCCTACAAACCCATAGCCTCTCCCACTATCAACTGCCCACACCAGAATGGCCCATGTATTAGGATTGATGAACCTACATTCACACATCATTATCGCCCAACGTCCATAGTCTACATTAGGGTTCATTCTTAGTATTGCAAATTCCGTAGTTTTTGTTAAATGTGTGATGACATGTATTCATCATTACAGGGTCATACAGAATAGCTTCACTGTCCCAAAATTCCTCTGTACTCTGCCCATGTATCTCTCCCTCACAACCACTGATCTTTTTACCATCTCCATAGTTTTATCTTTTCCAGAATGTCATATAGTTGGAATCATACAGTATGTAGCCTTTTCAAATTGGCTTCTTTCCCTTAGCAATATGCATATAAGGTCTTTTTTGGCTTATAGCTCATTTCTTTTTAATGCTGGATAATATTCTATTGTCTGGATAGACCACAGTTTATCCATTCACCTACTAAAGGACATCTTGGTTGTTTCCAAGTTTTGGAGATTATGAGTAAAGTTGCTATAAACATCCGCATGCAGGTTTTGTGTGAACATAAGTTTTAAACTCCTTTGGGTAAGTCCCAAGAAGCACAGTTGCTGGATCATAGTGTAAGAGTACGTTTAGTTTCGTAAGAAGCTGCCAAGCCGTCTTCCAATGTGGGTGCACCACTCTGAATTCCCACCAGCGGTGAATGAGAGTTCCCATTGTTCCACATCTTCACCAACATTTGGTGTTCTCGGTGTTTTAGATTTTCACCATTCTAACAGAGGTGCACATTTTCTTTTAGAAATCACAAATATTAGAAGATCGACAAACAGATTAACATTAAGCCAAGACAGAGAGGGCAGCAGTACCCCCAAATTTTAATAACCCCCTACCCTCTACAGAATATTTCTCTTCATCACTCAACATATAAGCAACTGTTACTTACCACGCCTCCATCCAGTCTGCCTTGGTGGGGTTATGAATCTTTTATAGCCACAGAATCCCTGTCTGGTAGCAGCAGGCACAATCTGACCATGCCCAGAGCCAAAAAAATGAGCCTCTACTACAATTGTACAGTCACCTACTTATCATTTATTTCATCTGCAGATATTTATCCAGTACCTACTAGATTCTCCAGAGGCTTTGACAGAAGGCGCACACAGTTTTTCAGAGATGAGACCAAAGATCCTCAGAGGAAGGGGTCAGATTGGGATTGGGCAAGAGTGGAAGCTTTTTCCTTTGGAGAAAACCACATAGTCCAAGACACTGGGAAAGGCTTGCTCTTGGGGCAAGAAGATAAGGAAGGAGGGTGGCAAAGACTCTCGCTTGTCTAGACCAGAACTGGATCATGACTGGTGCACTCTAATTGCATTAGGGTCCACTTTGCTGATCTGAGATAGTCGAGAGGCAAGATCTCTGCTGTGGTCAACACACTTTGCATAAGGAGACCTGTGACATCTCATGGAACATACTTTAATCTCATTGGTTACGGTGAATTCCTCTCATTAGCCTGTGTTAAATGCATTTCAGAGCTTATTTCAATAAAGTAGGAAACAGACTTATGTCTATGCAGTTTAACTCAAATATGGGACAATTTGGGTGGCCAGCCAGTTGAAATATTTGGCACTCAACTTTGGTTTTCTTTCTTTGTGTTTTGTTTTGTATTGCATTTCTCCAAAATGTGGACATTGAGAAGAAAAAACTCGTATGTCCTTGTTTTCTACACATACATGATTTTGTCCTAAGACAGGATAAAAATAACTTGTCTCATTTGACTACCCAGTTATTGTGGGTGTCATCTTAACTACCAGTTAAGGGTTAAGATGAGCACATTAAAAAAAAAAAAAAAAAAGATTAGGCTAGTTTTCAAGGTCTCGAAGGAAGTCTTTGACAAAGCTTGGATAAGTACTTGGGTCTCATGCTCTTTGTCCAGGTTATTTTACATATTGAGAACAACTGTCAAAAATGAACAATAAATTATAATTATAGGAACACGAACTGATTTGATTTCTAAAAAAAAAAGAGAGAGAGAGATCACTAAAATTCATCTTTCCTCAGACCATGAGAGTAATTTGCCAACCTTTATTAACGGGCATCTTCACATCCGTAGCAACCTTAATTGCTAATTAATTAAAAGATGATTGGATAGACAATAGATTGTACTACAAAATGAAGAGAGTGTGATTTACTGTCATGGTGCCTAGTGAACATTCTTTATCCCATTGCCCTACCAATCTCTCAGCTCCTTGATTTCCAAAGTAAAGAAAACCAAGAGCCATTTCCTGAAAATTAGAATTAAATCGGATCAACATTAAAGGACTTCTGAGTCAAACCGTGTTGAGGGCTGGCCCCAGGCAATCATAATTCCATTAGAGTAGAATAGGAAAGAATAAGCACAGCAAGTAAAACAGTCTGGAATACTGGCAAGAGCCTTGGTCTCAAAGTCAGAAAGCCTAATCTCAAACATGTATGACTGTGGGCATTGTTGACAGATACATTAATTTTTCTGAGCCTCGTTTTCCTCGTCTGCAAAATAGAGATGATCAGTTCAGCTGAATGTAACAGAGACTCAAAACTAGCAGTGGTCTGAAGAAGAGAGGAGGTTATGTCTCTAACTTGTAAAAGATCTACAGATAGATATCGTTAAGGACACGGCTGTTGTGCTCCGCGGAGATTTCGGAGCCAAGGTTCCTATCTTGTTTGTCCTCCGTGCAAGGGGCCTTTATTCCAAAGATTGCCTCATAGTCTAAGAAGGCTGCTTCAACACCAGCCTTTATACCCACACCCAAGCCAACTGAAACAAATGCACAAAGAAAAGGGAGCAAAGCACCTACACCAGATCTCTAGTAAGGAAAGTTTCTGGAAGCTGCCAGACAACATTTCAGCTTATCTCTCACTGGCCAGAACTTAGTCACATGGCCACATGTATTTGCACGAGAGGCTAAAAACGTTAGTGTCATTCTAGACAGCCACATGTCAGGGACGGGGCATTTTACCACTGTGTACGAAGTGGAGAGTAGAAGTTAGGGGATACCTAGCTGTCTCAAACTCAAGATAGAACTCAAAGTGTTGTCATGAGAGCCCGATGAGATCATGACGGTGAACCAGCTAGCCAAGTATCTGGCCCATAAAAGGTGTTCAACAGCAGATGGCTGAACCTGATGGACAAAAAGAGAAAATTAAGTTTTCCTGAGAATCTTGAACACTCTAGGGAGGCATGGGAGTGTGCTCCCATAGAACATGCATATTTTCCAGGAACAAAGGACCCAAATTTCCCAGGAACACTGGTGAGACCGGCACTGGCCTGTCTTTGAACCAAACTTCTATTCAAGTGTTTAAGAGGCCGAGAAGTGCTAATTGTCTTCTGCACTCCCTTCCTCCTTGTCTTTGATTATCGTTTTATCTCCCCAAAATCTTCTCTTGCCCCTTCTCCATCTTGCCAAGACCCAGTTTGAATATCATTTCCTACACAAATTCTTCCTAACACCTCAAGCTGGGGTAGGCAACCTTTCACTGAATTATCATAAGAGTCAGTACATACTGCTGTCATAGAAACATATAACTATTGAAATTCCTATGCATGTATGTCTCTGTCACTGAACTATGAGGGAAGAAATAAAGCTTTACACACCTTTGTATTCCCAAAACTTATCGAAACCGGGCCTCAATCCTTTATTCTCTTCCAGGGAATTAGAATATTTGTTCGATGAACATTACAGGGCACTGTTAGCCAAATTATGATATAAGATTTTGTGCATAACTTGGGAATCAAATAGATAAAGTTATCTTCCATGACTCACTGGGTGCCTGTGGGCAGGCCCTGGCACATTCCAGGTCTTTGATGAATGAAATGAAGACTAAAATGCATTAAGAAGCCAGCATTCCAGAGTGAATAGTGGCAAGTTTGGGAAAGCGGGAGCGGGTCGTGTGTAAACTCTGTGTATGTGAACTTGAACAAAGAGAGAAGGATGAGAGGGAGAAGCAAAGTCAGAAGATACATGATCTTTTCACCCCTTAAAGCAGGAACTCTCATGACACAATGTCATTAGTGAGACAACAGGAATCAGAAGTTGAAAAGTTGAGCCCTCTGCTCCCTCCACTGATAAACATGTTACTTTAAGCATTTGCTTATTTCTCTTGGTCAGCGTGTGGTGGTTGTTTTTTATTTTTTTCTTTTGTTGTGGTGGCTTCCCTGTCACTGTGGGATGTTTAGCAGCACCCCTGGCCTCTACCCACCAGAGGCCAGCAGCACCCCCACCATACCCCCTACCCCCCACCCCCACACATTGTTACAACCTAAACTATCCCCAGACATTTCCAAAAGTCGTCTGGGGGATAAAATTGCTCACCTACCCCTGCCCCCCCACACACACACACACTTGAGAACTGTTGTAAAACAAAAAGCAAAGTGAAGAGAGAGGGGGACATAGAGCTACAGATGGAGGGACAGAGAGGGGAGAGATTGAGAGAGAAAGAGAGAGAGGGAAGAAGAGAGAGAGACAGAAGATGGGGAGAGAGAGAGGGATGGATGGATGAAGAGAGGGAAGATTAAGAAAGACGAAAGGAGAGAGAGGCAGGGTTGGGACAGAGGAAAAGAGAGAGGGACAGATTCAGAGAACGAGAGAGAAGGATTGAGAGAGAGGGAGAGGAAGACACAGAGGAAGAGAGAGGGAGAAACCAAAAGAGAGCCTTTGTGTATAACTATCCCTCAGACTGGCTGCCCCTAAGATTTCCCTACTAATGAGACCTAAAAAGAGAAAAAAAATCCTTTTTTCTTTAGCCCACCAGGTTCCGATAGGTTTATTGTCATTCCTCCCCCCAAGCTAATTCTTCTTGTGGACATGGTGTCGGAAATGCAAGCACAAAGAGAGAAGTGGCTTCTGGACAAAAGATCAATGTCGATGGAGCTTTGAGACCAATGTATTTTGATAACAATTGGACACTTTTAGGTTTAAAAAAATCAAAAAGAATATTTGACATGCTAGAAAGATTAAAATAAACCCAGACAATAAAAGTAACAAAGACTCCTTTCATTGTAATGGTTCTTAGAGCGTTTACCAAGTACCTTTCAATACAGCAAAGGGGAGCACGTTTCTCTACTGGTCTGGTGATTTTTTTTTTTTTAATTATAGTACTTCCTTTCAATAATATACTAACAAAAAAAAGAAAGAAAGAAAAAACAGAGAATAAAACTTTCCAAACCTGAAACAACTGAATTGGAAAAAAAAACAAAATACCAAAGAATAAGGTTTGAATGCTAAGTACTCTGGACTTTGCAAGCACCATAATATTCTGGAGTGCATCTTCCTCTCCTGGGATGCCTTTTCTTTTTTTCTTCAATATATTGGTACATTTATTTTAAAATTTTTCAATTATCTTTTTTGTTGAATCTATTGCGGTGACATTGGTTAGGAAAACCGTACAGGTTCAAGTGTACAACTCTGTAACACATCATGTGCCACCATATTGCGTTCACCATCCAAAGCCAAGTCTCTCCGCCATTTATCCCCCCATGCCCTCTTCCACCTCCCCCACCCCACCTCCCTCTGGCAATCACCATACTATTGTCAATGTCTGGTTTGTTATTGTGTTTTTTTGTGTTTTTTTTTTTACTTAATCCCTTCACCTTTATCACCCAGCCCCTCAATCTCCTCTCCTCTGACAGTTGTCAGTCTGTTCTCTGTCTCTATGATTCTGGTTCTATTTTGTTTGTTAGTTTATTTTGTCCACTAGATTCCACATGTAAGTACAAATCACATGGTATCCGTCTTTCTCTGACTGGTTTATTTCACTTAGCATAATACTCTCCAGGTCCATCCATGCTGTCGCAAAAGGTAAAAGTTCCTTCTTTTTTATGGCCAAGTAGTATTCCACTGTGTAAATGTACCACAGCTTTTTTATCTACTCCTCCACTGATGGGCACTTGGGCTGCTTCCAAATCTTGGCTATTGTAAACAATGCTGCAATGAACATAGGGGTGCATATATTCTTTTGAATTAGTGTTTCAGGTTTCTTAGGATATGTTCCCATACGTGGATCGCTGGGTCAGAAGGCAGTTGCATTTTTAATTTTTGAGAAAACTTCATACAGTTTTCCACAGTGTCTATATTAACCTGAATTCCCACCAAAGCGCCTGAGGTTCCCTTTTCTATACATCCTTGCCAATACTTGTTATTTGTTGACTTATTGATAATAGCCATTCTGACAGGTGTGAGGTGATATCTTACTGTGGTTTTAATTTGCATCTGTCTGATGACTAGTAACGTCGAACATCCTTTCATATGTCTATTGGCCATCTGTATGTCCTCTTTGGAGAAGTGTCTTTGCAAGTCCTTTGCCCATTTTTAATTGGATTGTTTGGTTTTTTTGGTGTTGAGTTGCAGAAATTGGACAGATACATGCAAAACAATGAAACTAGGTCATTTCTTTACACCATACACAAGAATAAACTAAAAATGGATTAAATGCTTAAATGTAAGTTGCGAAACCATGAAAATCCTAGAAGAAAACACAGGCAATAAAATCTCAGACATGTCTCGTAACAATATTTTTTCTGATATGTCTCCTCGGGCAAGGGAGAAAAACAAAAAATAAACAAATAGTACTACATCGAACTTAAAAGCTTTGCACAGCAAAGGAAACCATCAACAACGTGAAAAGACAACCCACTGAATTGGAGAACATATTAGCCAATGATACATCTGATAAGGGGTTAATTTCCAAATTTTATATGATGCCTTTTAATACCTTTTTAGCACCTCCCCCAAGACCAATAGCATACTAAGTAGAACTGAAACATTCTTTCTTATACCACTGGATCATGGTTTTAATAGGGGGCTTATAATCCCATTCTCAACTCTAGTAGTCATCCAGATTACAATCTTAATTGCCAATATAGGCAAAAGCGTAATGATATACACTCATCCCTTTATTTTAACAGTATAATTAAAGAAAAGCAAGGAACTTTTGCTGTTAGTAAGCCTTCTTGGCCTCAGGCTATGCAGACTTCCCCCCACTTTTAAATGAGGTATTTATGTGATATCCATTGGAAACTAGACAGTATTTTCAAGAGTCTCTTACACTTTAAGGAAGCCATGAAGTGGGTCACACTTTCCCTCCCCGAATATCTCTTTCCCTCCTTCTCTTCAAATGTTCCCATGTATACGATGTTGGGAGAATGATCTTTGGAAGCAGAAGGTCTGTGCTCAGGTGCTGAGGTTTCATCACTTCCTACTTGTGTTGAGTGAATTCTGGGGCTCAGTCTTTCTCATCCATGATATGGGACTGTAAATGCCTACTACACATGGGGACCAAATTTTTTAAATGTGTAAATATTCTAAAACTGTAAACTATGATATATTTTTTAAATGAACTTTTATTGGGTGCTTGTTATGAGCAATACACTGAAGTGACTGGTATTACCTGTTTTCCACTCTTCTAATAGAGAAACTCAGAGTTGGGAAGCATCTTAAAGACTCCTAAGTACCAAGTCCATTCCCCTGAGTTCAATAGCCACCGTCTTCTGGGTTTCTTTTTAAAGCGGGTGTCAGGTTGCCATGGAGGACTGGATCTGAACATGTAGCCAGGAGTGGTGTGGCCAGGAATGCAACCCAACCTTAGAGTCTTGGACAGCAAGTATCTGCAGGTGTGGATGGGGTTCAGAGGGGATGAGACCACTCATGAGACAATTATCAAGATGGAAGTATGATCAAGATGGAAGTATGAACATGTGCTCAGCACAGAAGGTGAAGATGGGCTGGAACTGGGTCAGTAACGGGGAGTCAGTGGAAAGACAAAGGCAGAATCCAAAGATCTGAGTTAAATAATCAAACTAATGGCCAAATCTGGTAAAAATCACAGGTACAGGTTATGCAAATGAAGACTTTGCAGTCATAGATGAGGGTCAAGAAATTTGGATAATTGTCCTGGGAAATCCCAGACAGGATTCTGCCTCACATGATGGGGTGGCCGCTCTGCTGTTTATCCATTTGTACTCTCCCTGAGCCCTTCGCCTCACTTCTTTTTCCCACTGGTTCCTCTTGTGGGAAGAACACATTTTTGCCTATTTATTTATTTTTTTAGAGCCCAACTTCTTCCATGATAGATTTGAGAATGCTAATAGGAAATACACAGAATAAAATTGTTAAGTATAAATTTTGAAACCAGGACTGAGAGAAATGTAAATTGGTATAGTAGGGAATAATAGGAAGTGAAGAATCAATGGATTTGGGAGGGAAAGAGAATGCAAACAATAGTCATAAAGTCCTACCTCTTTGCCATAGTTAAGCTGGGATTTGTGTGCTGAGCTCTCTAGGGGCCCGAAATTAACAGAGAACACAGAGGCTACACTTTCCATCATCAATGAGACAGAGAGACAGAAATTTTCCTTGAATATGCTTCTACAGGAATTTTCTCTTGAGAAATGTTAATAGTAGATTCTGTGCCATGGATGGGTAAGGTTCCACAGCATCTCCAGGTCAAATGAAAAGCAGACTTTAAAGATTGTTTCTTTCTAGGAATTTCCGCTCAAAGCACAGAAGCCAGTGCTGAAGGGAAGAATGGGGCAACCCTCCAGTTCCCACCAGAAACTGACTTTTTTCTGTATCAGCTTACATGCCCCTCACCCCTCCCTAGAGCTCTCCATGGTTCTGATCCTTTCCTGTCATTAACCCTAACCTTATGATCCAAGTTCAACTCACTAATATATATGCCTTCACCAATCTTGCCCCATCCAACATAAGTTAACTTCATTTTTTCCCATTTTCAATGTATGTAAAATTATCCACGGATAGAATTCTGCTAACCTTCACTCAAAGAATTTGAGCATGCTGGGGGTGCTCAAAAAGTGCTAATTCTCATTCTGATATGTTCATTTAATTCTATTCTCAAATCCATTGGTTTAGCCCATGTTATACCCTGAAACATTCAATACTCTGTACTCAGTACCTAACAAATAATATAACAATAATATTAATAACACTTATAAAGTGCTTATTATATGTCAGGCACGTGTGTTCGCTCATCAAATCCTCACTGCGACCCTCAAAGGAACTGCCATTATTGCCGCTATTTCAAAGATATGGAAATTGAGACATAGAAAAATCAAGTAACTTGCCTAAGCTTACACAGATTGTGGTGGAACTTGGATCAAACAGCCCAGGTGAATGAGTATGCAAATAAATAAAACATGGAGTATGATGCTTAGTGGGAGACATATTCATCAATGTGGAAAAATGGAGTATTTATTGGTGCTTTTTTAGGTGTCAGGCATTCTGCTATGTTTCTTAAACACAGAACTTCATCTTCCCTAACCCTGCAAGGGAGGCATCTTCAGATACAGTGGAGAGTCTTGGCTTTTAGATGGTATCTGTAGAAGAACCAGGGGTCACTAAATGACATGAGACCTCATGAATCTGCATCACAGAGGCAAGCCCTCAAGACTTGGTAAAGCTGTGGAACCTATTTGCATTATTAAACCTTTGGATACTGAGGGCCCTCGGGAGAGGACAAGCAAGTTGCCGGAGTCATTACTACTTCTGTAGATCCCTACCTCAGAAGGGATTCATGTGACCCAATTTGAGTGATTGCACAACTTCTAATAACATAATTACATATGACTTTGAACTTCTCTCATTGTAACTACTTTCCTTGTTCTTCCCTCCTTCTGACTGTTATCAGTACCTAATGCATGGTCAGGATTGAGCACAGCCCCCACCAAAAGGTTACTAAATATGAATTTAGAGCTTTCAAATGCCAGGCACTTAGCTTAGCATGGCAAATGCAAATCTGAAAAGACAGGCATGACTCCTGCCCTCAGGGAACTAGTGGTGTGACATCAAGACAGGCACTTAAAAGCAATCCTTGAAGCACTGCTCTTGGGAAGGCATGGGGAGTGAGGGGGAAGTGGACACAGTGGGGAGATAACGCCGCAGCAGGAGGAAGTGCCTGGTTGGAGACCACAACCCTCGGGACCGTGGCAAAATGCGATAGAGTTCCAATCTGGTCATCAGACCTAAGAAAGGTTTTCCCTGGGGAAGAGGGTGAGACATCAACTTATAAAGAGTGAGGCAGAGCAGAGTGCCACACCTGGTCACACAGTGTACAGCACACGGCTCCAGAGGCCCCATTCACAAGGACTCCCTGGCCTTGTAGCCAAGGGCGCAGATGCGTGCTGAGTTAGCCAAGGGGATTTTCTAGGACAAGGCATGGAGAGGAAAGCAAAATTCAGCTCTATCAAGGGCACATGAGCATGTATGGTGGGTGGGCATGTGCAAGGACCAACAATAAGGACATAGCTAAGATACTCTGGACACCTACAATGTCCTCAGCACTATTCTAAGTTATTCACAGATATCTTAAAATAGAATATTCATTCACGTGTGTGTCTGTGCATGGATGTGTGTCGCAACATCTATTTAATCTTCACAGCAAACCTTATAAGGTAGATGCCATTTTGTTCCCATTTCATAGATGAGAAAACTGAGGCTCGGAGCAGTAAAGTGAACTGCGAAAGGTCATCTAGCTAGAAATGGAGCTGGGGCACAAACCAGGCAGCCTGGCTCCAGAGCCCATGAGAACAAGTGCTTTTGGAAGGGGGCACAGGTAATCTCCAAGGACCTCAGTGGTACAGCAGAGGCATCCCTCTGCCCAGTTTTGGGACCAGCACCTTTTGCTGTGGCTATTGAGCCTGGGACCCTCAGCCACCCTCTCAGGAATTCTCTATGCAACAAAAAACTAATTCGAAACCCACCAGTTTATGAATCCAGGACTGTTGACAGCGGCCTCTGTCACTGTAGAAAGAACCGGAGTAACCTCCGTCTCACTGGGTGCGCCTGAGAAACAGCTGGGCTGGGGGGCAGCTAACAGGAGCCTGGGGCAGCATCAATAAAATGAAGACTTTGGAATTGGAGGTAATATGAATTTAGCACTGGTCAGCTGTCCCAGAAATCAAATTCAGCTCCGAAACATCTACCCCGTATTAACCTTTTATGTTTCCAAACTGCAGCCCTAATCTCTTTCCATCAGCTTACTTAGAATTGCATCAGAGACCCTGCCAGTCTCGCCCTCGTCCTGTCTGAGGCCTGAGGCCAACCGTCTGTGTGCTCCGTGACTGACTGCCCTGTTAGTTCAGTGGGGAAAGGGGAAACTTCCTCACCACGGTGCTGGAAGAATACACCAGATTCCTATGCTGCGCTTTGGAGACACATTATTCCCTGCAAAGAAAGTCTGCCCTTCGATTTTCAGGACGCATGGGGCGTAGGAAGACAGGGGAAAACCAAGGTTTGGCACTAATTCTTGCTTGTAGAAGTCTCTCATCATTCAAAAAAATAACTCTTGGGCCCTAACGATATGCCAGGCATTGTGCTCGGTGCTGAAGCATCAAAACACGGTTTCTGCCCCCAGTCAGCTGAGGGTCCTTAGAGAAGTGGTTCTCCATCTGGACTGCACATCACACGAGAGGCTGAGAGACTTTTAAATAAAAGACCCGAACCCAATGACCCCACCCCAAGTCCATTAAAAATCTATGATGGTAGAACCCAGGCATTTGTATTGTTTTAATCTCCCCAGAGGACTCTGATGCCTAGAGAGAGCCGAGATCCACTCGTCTAGAATGAGAGGATTACCTCATGTCCACCCTTGGCACAGCCTTTGTCAGGACACCTCCTTG
Organism: Tadarida brasiliensis; assembly: GCA_030848825.1. Classification (NCBI taxonomy): domain Eukaryota; kingdom Metazoa; phylum Chordata; class Mammalia; order Chiroptera; family Molossidae; genus Tadarida; species Tadarida brasiliensis. The sequence goes on from CM061272.1 coordinate 61,832,152, forward strand.
TGATTATAGGAGACCCTTGCCACCTGCGTGAAAGTCCCTTGTCATTTTGTTCTCGTGAAAGCCAGGTGGTCATTTGCAGCTTCTCTGAGGCACGGATTGAAACTTCTGAACTGGAAGCCTGGGTGTAGACATAAAGCCGTCAGTTAGGGACCAGGCTTTGAAGGGAGGTTTTCACATTTGTCTCTGCCTTGTCTCTGGGTAGCCAAGAAACTGACACGTAAGGGATCAATCAATATGTGGGAGTGAGAATGGACACCTTTTAAAAATGTATTCACCTGGCTATTTGCTTCCAAGAATTCCTCTCTGCCACTTGAAGAATCACTCCTGCCTGCCTCTCTCCAAATCCGTGTGGTATTGGGTAGGTCTACCCCCAACCTCGTGGTCCCGAAGGCGGCACCTGCCCCAGATGTGGCCAGTATGTGACACTGTACACTCTGTTCTTCATTAGCCCTTTGCTGGGACCATCCGCCATCGTTCTCACCCATGGTTACTAAGCTGGTGTATGTTCAATTGAAGTTGAGGATGGGCTTAGCCATCCGCTGGGGAGACCTTGGCTGAGAGAACAGTCTGCACGGATTCCTGGTGATCTGGTGTGAACACCTGGACCCAGCTGGACCTGAACATCCACCCTTGATCCTTTCATTATGTGGGCTAATAATTTCCCATTTTTGACTTCAGCCTATTTGAATCAGATTTCATCTCTTGGAGTCAAAAAAAAGTGTTCACTATTACGGTGAATAAATGAATGAATGTTCTGCTCCCTACTCTTTAGTTTAAAAAAATAACATAAAAGACAAGCTTGGTCTCTCCCCTTGCCCTGGAGCTTACTGAGAAGGCTAGGGGACAATGGAAAACACTGACCTGGATGCCTCATACATTTCCCAAAACGTGCTCCACAGAACATTACGTTTTCCCAACTTCAGCTAAGGTTAGGGTTAAACTGTTAAGACGTATGTGTAGTGCAAACTTTCTCCAACCTTAACTGTATCAGTGAGAACTGTAAATCTTTCGCGAGAACTGAAGCAGACTGCGTTTTCCCGACTCAGTCAAGCACAGGACGCCTTTCTGTGCTCCGTCCCCCGGGACTGGCGTTTTGGAGGAAATGTCATTCAAGCTGCAACCTAAAGAATGTACTTCCCTCTTCCTGGAACACTCTTCCTGCACGCTCACTCCCCAGCCTGTCCAATTCTTGCTCAACTTCAAGCCTCTCCTTATCTGCCGTTTTTTCCCCAAAAGTCTTCAACAGAAATGCTATTGTCACCCTCCTCCGACCCCAGGGAAGGCTATTTCTACTTATCTTTTGCTCCTTGAAGCTCTACATGTTCTTCTTTTGTGGTATTTATCACACAAAAGTATAATTATCCCTGTGTTTTCCCCTTGGATCAATGGAAGCCATTCTACAGCACGGCCCCCAGTGAGCCTCATCTGCTGGCATCCATACCCTTGTGCAGCCAGCTCTCACGCTGATTCATGGCAGGGGCAATAAAATACGGCAGAGGTGATGGTGGTATGCCCAAGGTGAGGTCACTGAAAGCATTGCAGCATCTGCCTCGGGTTCATGAAATGCTCACTCTAGGGAAAGCAGGCGGCCATGCCATGAGGTCACTCTTGTGGAGAGACACTAAGGCCCCTGGCCAGTAGCTGGTACGAACTTGCCAGCCACGTGAGAGTGCCATCTGGGGAGTGGGTCCGCCAGCCACAGCTAAGCCTACAGGAGAAGAACGCTCCAGCCAAGATCTGACTAGAATGCAGTGGGAGACCACCAGTGAGACCTATCCAGCTGAGCCCGTCCCCAACTTCTGACCCACAGAAACCGTGGTACTATAAATCCCTGAGGGCCAACACTGAATTGCTTGCTCTTGCACCCTCCCAACACACACACACACACACACGCACACGCACACGCACACGCACACACACGCACACACATGCATACTGCAGGGATCCTAATTACAGCACTTGAAAGATAGAAGACACCCAGGTGGGTACTAAGCTTTTCCAGCAATCACTTCGTAAGTTACATAAATGTCTAACCACTATGCTGTACACCTGAAACTAATAGAATATTGACTGTCAACTGTAATTGAAAAATAAAATAAATACATTTTAAAGGAAACATAGAAGACACCCAACATTTGTGAAATGGGTAAATAGTAAAGTAAACTATACATGTATATGTGTATATATGTATATATAGGGTGTCCCAAAGAATTTGTATACACAAATTTGAATAATTATAAAGCCAGTGTTTATTAAAATACATTTCACATTAAAAATGTAATAGAATATACAGATACTCTGTATACTTTTTGGGGGGGAATATATATATATATATGTACAAATATAGGGACTGGCTGATAACTCAGGCTATAAAGTAAGAGAGGAAGAATGTTCTTTCTGGGTTATTCAGTTCTTAAATCCTTAGAAAACTGTCTAACAAAAATTAAAATATCTTACTGTGACTCTGGCCCCGAACTTGAAAATGCGGGAGACCTGACTTTAGCATTAAAGCCCTGTGGGTTCAGGCAAGTGTCATGCCCTCCCTGGGCCTCAGCTTCCCATGGTGGGAAACAAAGGAGTTAGACTACGGCATTTTCAAAGGCCGTGTCAGCCCGAACTTTCAATGACTCCAAGGTAGCAAGCTTACTGGAGGTCAGGTACCAACAGAGGTTGGAGGGACTGGAACTCGGCTTGGCTAACCCCAGGTCTGTTTGAGACAGAGCTGAGGCAGGAAGCCCAAGTCACCTCCTGGAGTCTGTGTTCTTCTGTCCCTCTTCCACTGTTCTCTTCTTCGATTGGGGGAGCTGACGGGGCCCCAGTCTGTGAGGAAGCAGCAGAAGCTCTCTCAGGGTAGTTGTCAAATCCCTGGCACACACACGACCCTTCCAGGATCGTTTTGGTGCTGGTGCTGGTCTTTGGCTGTGGAGATGAAGCTGGTGGTGTCATTCACAGGCATTCAAGCCCTCAGGCTCAGGGTCAGTCCTCAGGAACAGCTCTGACATGTCTCACACAGTCAACTCTTAGCAGATACAACAGCTGCTTTCTAAGAACACAGTGTAGCTTTTAGGCAGTCTGCCTAGAAATTCTTTTCCATTGAATTCCTGGAAGAGGCTGCTTGATTTTTTTCCATACCCAAGACTCAGAGGAGCCCAACCGTCCAGAAAGCCAAAAACAACCACAAAGGGCACCTGAAGAAATCGCGTCTGCACGACCCACGGCCGTGTCGGGGTGGCGGGAGGTGTTCTGCAAGGACTTGGTGAATCCAGCGAGGGGAGGACCGATTGTCATTCAGGGTTAGCGTGTCAGGTGGGACGGTGGAGATTAGAGCTGGGAATACAATATTACTGACTACTTCCCTCATGCCAGGCATGTTACATTTGTATCTCATTTAATTTTTATACGAGTCCTAACAGCAATGCATGTTTTTTTTTACCCATTTCATGACTCACAGAACGTTGGGGGAGTACACAGAAGGAAAAGTCCTGTCCTAGTCTGAGCCCTCCTTAACCACTAGGCCATCTTGCTTCCTAAACAAACTCACTGAGGGTGTGAGTGAATGTGTGTGTGTGTGTGTGTGTGTCAGAGGAGAATGTATAGCCCCGGCCGGATAGCTGTGTAAGCTAGAGCACTGTCCTGATACACCAGGGTTGCGGGTTCGAGCCCAGTCAGGGCACACACAAGAATCAACCAACGAATGCATAAATAAGTGGAACAGCAAATCAACGTCTCTCTCTCTCTCCCTTCCTGTCTCTCTCTAAAATCAATAAGTAGAAGTTAATATAAATAAATACATACATTCTAGAGCAGGGATTGGCAGACTCTGGCCCATGGGCCAGGCCCAGTCCATTGCCTATTTTCATAAAGTCTTATCGGAACAGTGCCACGCTCACGTGCTTACATATTGTTCACGCCTGCTCCCATCCGAGTTGAGTAGGGTGACGGAGAACACAGGCTCGGCAAAGCCTGAAATAGTCACCATCTTGGCCTTTAGAATAAACGCTTACCAGCCCTTGCCCTGGAAGGCTGTGCTAACATAAGGTATTATTGCAACTGCCGGTCCCGGACTAGAAGACATAATTAAAATTTCTAATTAGCCTTACTTAAATACTGAAAAGGATTTGAAACTGACTAAATAATATTCACAATGAAATGTCCATTTGGCCCTGGCCAGTTTGGCTCAGCGGTTAGAGCGTCGGCCTGCGGTCCAGAGAGACCCGGGTTCGGTTCCCGCTAAGGGCATGTACCTCGGTTGCAGATTGTCCCCGGCCCCTGGTTGGGTCACGTGGGAGGCAGCCACTCGATGTGTCCCTTTCATGTCGATGTTTCTCTCTCTCTCTCTCTCTCCCTCTCTCTCCCTCCCACTCTATCTGAACAAAAAATGGAAAAATGTCCTCGGGTGAGGATAAAAAAAAGAAGAAAGAAAGAAATGTCCATTTGCAGAACAAGTGGCATCAACGTTGTTCTTGTGTTCTGGAAGTCACTGACAAGGCTGCGGGCCTCAGGACACTGAAACCAGACATTCTGTGTGGTGCCACCCTGAGCAAACTTGACATCCGAGGGGTTACGTCCCCTATCATCCTCTGAAGGAGTCAGTGCACATATTGGTTCAAAAGAACTGTCCCCCTAACCTGTTCTGTGGGACCAATGAACCAGTCACTCAGGAGCAAAGAATGCTGACGAGGCTGAACGAGAGATCACCTTTCCCCTGGCCCTACCCCTAACCCAGAGCATGAAGCCCTCCGTTCAAATTCTTGAAATTGAAGGCCAAAGGGGAGGAGATATCCCTACAGAAAAGTTGGAACTGTGAAAGGCACCAGAGATCAATGTAATTCAGCGGAAACCTAAGCTCTGAGAAGTGGCCTCCCCAAGGGTACAATGCCGTGATAGGGCAGAAGTTATTACCCAAGTCTCCAAATCATCTTACTCCATCAGTACACGTTACGCCACGTGCACTGTTCACAGGCAAACAAGGAACTGCTCACTCACGCTGAGATCTGCCTTCAGAGGACAATAGGAACTGGGGCAGCTGCTCCCCAAACTTCAGACATTTCTAGAACACATTCACAATTGTATCAGGTCTGTGTACTTCACATACTATCTTTGACTTAATACATTTAATTGAGTCACTTTTCTCTTAATTTACTGCCCAGGGGAAATTGTATCTTTACCATACCATACCATTACCATAAATGGAAAACCGGTATCCATTACCCTAAATAGAAAATAGTATATAAATATAACAAGATTACTAAATTCCAGGTAGATGTTGCTCACCCAAAGCTCTGTTCCTGGCTTTCTCTTCTCCCTTCCTTGACAAAGATTGGAGCAAATCTTGGAAAGGCTTAAAGGAGTAACACCAAGCTGAGAATCTCCCCAGAAGGATAGAAAGAGAATTAAAAAGAGAATAACTTTCTCATAACCTCATGCCATTAGTAATATTCTCCCCAGACATTTGGGAAGCTCTAAAACCAGACAGTCTGATTTCATGAGAATTACAAAACCAGCCAAAGAGTTGGGGAGAGGGAGTCGGAAATAAGAAAGAAAGATTCCCTTCCTAAAATGGATTGAATGCCTCTCGTTTCCTTGTTGGCCTCTCGTGCACAGCACACGCTTGATCAATGTTTGTTAACCCCAGCAGCAGTGGGCGACACGGTGTCCTAGAGCTTGGACATCAGAGTCCGATGAATTTGGATCCTGAATGCCGTATTTGGACTGTGTGACTTTGGCCAGGTTATATATCCTCTCTGAATCTGTTCTCATCTATTCAAAAGAATAGGCGGGAGGGATTGACAGTAGCTACCATTCAGAATTAAATAGCACACGAGAAAGTGCCTGGCGTGGAGTCTGCACCAAACAAGGTAAATTTCCTCCCCTCTTCCCTGTGACTTCCCAGCCAGAATCGATTTCTCCTGCTTCTGAACCCCTTGATTCTTCCCTCACCTGTTCTTAGAGCAGTTAACAAAGGAGATATGTCCTAACTTTGGAAATGCTTTAGCTATTTTCTGAGATAATCAAAGACATTCAGAAACCTCTTCCCTACAATTTCCATAAGCTGCCCAACCAGGGAACTAGGTTTTGTCAGCGTCAGTGTCTCTGACTGTTGCAGACCATCACACGGCGTCCACACCCCACCCCACGGGGTTCTAAGGAGCTGAAAGAAAACATCATTTTCCCCATCTTTAATCTAGATCGACTATTGGTATTCTATATCATATCATACTCAAGATAGCCTTTAAGATTGAAACTTTCTTCCCATTTTAAAGATGGGGAAATCAAGGCCCGGAAGAACCACTAACATAATGTACTCAAGGCTACAGAGTTTGAACTTGGACAAAGTAGAGTTTGCACAGAGGTATGCTGGATACCACAGCCCTCTTCCACCTCAGCCACAGGAGAGCTGAACTTGGTCTTCTTCGTGATCCCAACGGTGAGGCCCAAGACCACGCCCCTGCTTCTTGGCTAATGAGACTCACTGGTCCCCGTCCTCCTCAGCATATCCGTCCGTGTGTCTGCGGCAGACTGGACACCTGACCTGGCTCAGCCTTCTTTCTAGGCTCCCAAACTCCTTACATAAATCCAACTCCTGAACCGTTTTATCCTTCTCTACCACTCTCCTTTGAGCTGGTTCCAACCCCTCAGCGTCTGCTCATTAAGTGGGGTGTCCAGGACCAAAGGCAGTCTGCCAGGACACCCTGAAGCCACACCTGCATCAAGCTGAATAATTACTTGGTGCCTCAGGAACAAGTTTCTTACTGATTCCAGCAATACAAAGGTGTGAACTGGGGATTCAGGGCAACAAGAGCGGGCATCGGGGGAACCTTCAAGAAATGCAGAGAGCGTCACTCAGTTCAGCAGTGGCAAGAAAGGGAGACAGAGGTGAGCTGACTTGTGCAGAAGTATGAAAATGGAACTCAAGTCCAAGCAACAGAAGTACTGAACACCAAGCAGGCATAAGGCATGTCCTGGGCACGAAGATGAGCGGAGGGGAGGTACAAAGAAGAAAAAAAAGACAGATCCCTCCTCTCAAGAAACTCACCATCTAGCTCTCCACTGTTTGACCAGGGAGACACATGCCATGTGCAGTTATGAGCACTTGAAATGTGACTCGTCGAATCTGGGGTGTGCTATAAAATGCATACCATAGTTTGAAGACAGTGTGGGAAAAAGTATATGAAATACCACACTAATCATCTTTGCATTGGTGACCAGTTGAACTGATAATATTTTTAATATATTGAGTTAAAATAGATTATTAAAGTTAATTTCATCTTTTTCTTTTTACCTTCTTTTAAATCCTCACTCAAGGACATGCTTTTATTGATTTGAGAGAGAGAGAAAGGGAGATGGAGAAAGAGAGAGAGAAACATGGATGGGAGAGTGAAACATTGGTCCATTGCCTCCCGCATGCTCCCTGGCTAGGGGTTAAACTCACAACCTGGACATGTGCCCCGACCAGGACTCGAACGCTCAACCTTTCATTGTACAGGACAATGCTCCAACCAACTGAGCCACACCGGCCAGGGCCCTTTTACTTTTTCTCTTATGAGGCTACGAGAAAATCTAGAAGCACCTATGTGGCCCTCGTGGTATTTCCGCTGGACGGCTCAGGTCTATCCAGCAAGGTAAGCACGGCGTCGACGTGCGTGATGAGTCGAACAATGACGCGTGTTCAGACGAGACACGATTCCCCATCACGGGGGCAGGCGGCACTCCAAGTGGGGGACACACAGCTATCACGTATTTACACAATCCGCATCATTTTCACAACAGCCACTTCCTGCCAAGATTGTTTTCACTTTTTCTGCTTCCCTGAGGTGTGCCTAGATCAGAGAGTACACTCTGTGTGCCAGACGGACATCGTCTCCCACTCTGTAGTCACACGCCACCCCTTCCCAGAAGTCACTGCAATTCTGGGCACATAAGGAACGCCTAGAAGTACATGAATCGCACCCTAATCCACATGAACCGGTTCCATAGGAACAAGCATCCAGACAGCAGAGAAGGAAAGCCTATTGATCTGAGTGTAGAAAGACCAGACGTAAAGAGCGTCAGAGGGAGGGCTACCAGGGTCTCAGCTGTGTGCTGAGTGTATGACATCTGACATAAGCGCTACATGAGCCCGTAAGAAAGCTAAGCATCCCATTTTACAGATGAGAAAACCGAGGCCCCAAGAGGGTTCATAGCTGCCCCATGTTAACACCGTTGACGGGAACGCGGCTTTGAGGAGAGATCGTGTCTGCCTGACTTCAAAGCCCAGAGAATTTTCTTTCTGAGGCACCTACATAGAGACTGCAGCTTCTGATTTGAATAATGCTTCTGACTTTTGTACAAGCAATGCATCTGAGGTTTGGGGGAAAATGTGTGAAGTACTTGCAACCTCTGTGTAGGAGGCCAGTCCAGAAGGGTACACAGCACGGCTTTGCTCCTTTCTGCGTCCAGCTCCCAGAGAGCAGCCTGCCTTTGTGACTCGAAACTGTCTTAGCCCAGGTTCTCCCTGTTTAGACTCCCAAACCCATAACCTAAGGCTTGGAAACCAGCCAGGGGAGGAGGGAGCGAGGGAATTTTTTTTGCAATTGCTGCGAGAACTTTCCAAGAGCTATTCCTGGAACTAGGGAGTGTTGACACCGGCCTGTCAGAGAGAGAACAGGGAAGGACTCTAATTTGGAAACATTTTACACTGTGTGCTTGACAATGTATACTATGTGGTACAAAAAAAAAAAAAAACAGTGACAGAGGTGCTGATTGGGTAGCTGAATATGAGAAGGGTCTTTGTAAGCACCACAATCCAACCTAGCAAAAGGCAAAGTAGGGTGCTTGCTGCTGGGTTCAAATCCCAGTCCTGCCTCTCACTAGTCACGTAACTTTGAATACATAAATAATAATTTCTGTCTCGTAGAGTCATTATGAGATTTCATTCAAGTTCACGTGTAGAGAGATAACATACTTCCAGCACTGCAGATGGTAGCTCTGATGATGATTATTATCGTTTTCAGTGGGCTGTCTCAGCAGGTAGCTCTGTTCCAACATCTGTAACGAAGATAAGGTAACACTACTCAAAAAATACTCCTACTGATGCACAGAACTGGTGAGGTTTCCTTCGCCTACACTGAGCAGGGAAAGAAGTCGAAAATGGTTGAATCCGAGGAAGACAAGTGAAGGCATAAAGAGATTGCACAGGAGGGAAAGGATTTGTTACGAACATAAGCTTTTCGGTCGTGGTTCGGTCCTGGACCTGGTCGGGTCATGCGGGAGGCAACCAGTCAGTGTGTCTCTCACATCAATGTTTCTCTCTCTCTCTCTCTCTCTCCTCCCTCCCTCCCTCCCTTCCTCCCTCCCACTCTGTCTGAAATACATGGAAAAATATCCTCGGGTGAGGATTTTAAAAAAAATAAAAAAGAATATCAACTTTACATACGGTGGGCTCTCACATTTTCTAGGTTAGTGTGACCACAGCCTTTCCATCTCTTCAGCTTGTTTCTCCCTATACACCAGGCTGTGAGACGCAGCCAATCATTCCTAGTTAGGTAAGAATTAGAAAGCTCTAATGTCCTGGGTTATTTAGAGATCGGACTGGCTGCCTCACAGAGCCCCTGAAAAATTACAAGTGTCTAGTTATCGTGCGTGGAGAGAGCTCTCCTCTGAAGGACAGTGTGGTGGTGTGAATAGTGCAAAGGGCTCCGTGGGCCCTTCAGGAATTCTGAAGCCAATTAACTCCTTGTATGTGACTGAATATCAGACTGAAATAGGGTGTCAGGAACCACCGTAGCTGGAGCTGGACAACAAGCCTCTGATGGATGAGAAGTCCAACGTGTCTTCTGTGGGTATCAGTAGGGAAAATGAACCAAAGCATCCTAGAGCCCAAGGCAATGCCCCCAGAGTAGAAGCCTTTAACCCAAATTCCTCTGCCTTTGAGTGCCACCGGTCACCAGGCTATGTAGTTAACGCACAGGAGAGCCAGCATCCTGGCTCCTCTGTCTTGATCTTACCCTGCAGGGGACGTGGGAAAGGAAAGTCCCTCCCAACTCGGCCTAAGCCTTCGCGTAAGAGTGCTTGGACAGGGGGATGCCCCACTTCCTCATCACTGTCCCCTCCCAGCTTCTTCCTGCCTGACCCCGCTTGTCATCAGCCTCTCCCCACAGAAAACTTACTCTTTGATTGGCCACGCCCACTTCCAGCTCGAAGGAGGTGAGCCGCAGAGACCCTTTATCATGTACAGGTGCTCACACCAAAGGAGAGACCCGCAGTAGGCTCAGGAGGCTCATTTACTACCTGACAATGCAAGTGCTAGATACGAAGTGGGCCAGCCCTGAGCAGAGGATGCCCGTGACTTCCCAAGCCGACCGTGGAAACCACCAGAAGCCCCCGGCCCGACAGTAGAAGCCCCCATGCTCGGGTCCACGTGGAGAGCAGAGTCAGATCTGGGCAGTGAGAGTTGCCGTCAGTGTATGTTCTGTGCAGAGAGCCAGGGGAAGAACCCGGTAGAAGTACTCCCAGAAACCGAAGAAGAGAGAAGTTCCAAACTCTTGAGACACAGAGTCCAAAGCTCAGAACTTGGGAGAAGGCAGAGGATTCCGTGCCATGGGGGAGACCCTCAGAGACCTCAGCAAGGGGGAGGTTTGCACAGGGGTCAGTAGCAGAATGGGAGCAACACTATGTGTGATCTGGTCCAGCCCGGCCCTCTGCTCACAGGACACCTCGCCCAGTGCCTCCATACTGTGACTCCAGCTCACTGGGACCCCACGAGCATGCAGCTATCACTTGGATATAATTTGAAACGTTAGGAGTTAGCCTTTGGAAAAGTTTCTTCAGACAGCAAGACTATTTCAGCTCAGAAAGAAATATATTTGGCTGATGAAAGGGATGGGGACCAGGGCACGAGGGAAGCAAGATTCCCCTGGTGCCTCCTGGAGCCTCTGCATCCATTTTATTTCATGTGGCGTCACTGTCACTTTCTGACACTCATGGCATGACTGTCCGATGAATATTAATCATGGTGGGGTTCTCTTCTCTGCGCTCCTTCAGTCCCTGGTCCCAGCCTCTCCAAAGCAGTAATTCTACTCATCAGATGCCAGAAACGCACCTTCCGTCTCCATGCTGGGAACACAGTGGCGTAGACTTCAGTTTGAGTTCTGAGCAACAGGTGGCTGGTTAGGCAGCAAGGGACAGCTCCCCAGACACCAATGATGGAGGCCTAGACGACCCCAGGGAGGATCGTGGAACCCCAGGAGCCACCCGGCCGTTCTACCGGGGCACCCGTATCACAGGCCTTTGCCAACAAGGTCGCCTCAGGGAGGCTCCTGCGCTCAGGTGCGCACGGGACATCGGGGAAGAGCAGAGCGCCTCAGTGACGGAGACAGGAGGGAGCTTTGGGAGATCACTGGGGAAACCGTCCCTCGCCCTGCACCGGCACTGTGGCCTCCTTTCCGTGGTGCTCCGTGCCACACCCACCCAGGCACGTTGGGCTACTTTCTCCCATTTTCATGTACGTGGACGTTGAGGCTTAGATAGGCTAGGTAAGTCCCTAAAGTCCCAAGGATCGATGATGAGTGGCAGCGCCAAGGTTCAAAGTTCAAGCCAGGTCTGGGCTTGATGTGGGAACTCACCACAGTGCCAAGCTTCTTGCACAGTCAGACGGCGAGACCCTGAGACACAAGGGCTCTGGCGTTGTCTTGCTTGTCATTTTCTCTCCCCACCTCCCACCCACCCACAAGGCAAGCACAGGACCGGGCACAACGGGCCGGTGCCTTCTCTGAACCACCATCTGGAAAAGGGCCATGAAAACCCCCAGCACATGGCTCCATAAACTCCATTCCAAGAGGACAAGGACTGTGCATGGATGCGAGCCCTGAGTGCTGTGTCTGGTGGGCCGAGGAGGTGTGGGTCAGAGTCTCAGCAGGTAGGACGTGAGCAGTGCTGCTAACCCTACTGAGTGTTCTCACTGTGCTTGCTAACCGCTGTGCATGCATCATCTCATTCATGGGGGTGTGTGTGCATGCATGCATGTGTGTGTGTGTGTGTGTGAGAGAGAGAGAGAGAGAGAGAGAAGGGTGAAGGGTGAAGGATGCATTCCTGGCTGGATAAACGGCAGGAACAAAGGTACAAAAGCATGTGCAAAGCATGTAGAGGGGACTGAGTAGGTTCAGAACATTCTCTCACTTCTTTGCTTAACAAATATTTATGGACATCGTCTGTGTGCCAGGCACTGTGCGAGGCAGAAGGGAAACAACGGCAGTGAACCAGATACGATCCAGCAGGGAGATGATAACAAGCACAAACACTGATAGCACCGCAGCTGTGATGAAATTACCGAGCGAATGAGTAAGGGCGCAAGGTCACGGGGTGGCAGGGAACTCGCCTTGTCTGGGAGGTTAGGGAAGGCGTCCCTGAAGTAGAACCCGTGAGAACGACAGTGAGTAGGAAGGCAGGGGTTTCCCCTCCTGGATTCGGCGTCAATGTTCATTCATCAGCAAGCTTCTCAGGGTGGTAAGGCTCGGTAATGAGCCACCCCAGCACTGGGGTGGAATCAAAGGCAGCAGCTAGCCTGCAGCTTTATTTGCAGCAAGAAGATGTGGCCTCAATCAATGCGACTCAAAGCAGGACTGGGACAGGAAATCTCAGTCAAGGGCGGAGAACGTGGGCCTCCCGGGAAGATGCCGGGCCCCCCGAAGAAGCTCTGTGCATCTGTGGGGCTCCAGCACCTTTTCCAGACACTGTAACCACAACGGATGTTTAACATGCATTATCTCATCTGGGCCTCACAACAAACACGGAGAGGTGGGAGTGGCCAGAACTATCCTCACCTGACCCCGAGGGAACCGGGAGGAGTGTTTGCCTGCAGGCATCCAGCTCTGGCAGGACACACGGGACTTCCCACCCTCAACCAAGACCCCACGTACCGACCATGGTCATCACGCAAGACCAGAGGGACACTCACTGGCTACTTATTTTTTTAACCACAACCATATAAGGAACACCTGCATGGTGTTTGATTTTTATTTTCCCAAGCACTTTCCTTTCCATGGTCACATTGGAGCATCTCAACAACTCTGTTAAAACGAGAAGAACCCCCGAGGCTCAGAGATGTCCTTTGCCCAAAGCGACGCAGGCAAAACCAGGGAGGAACTGAACGACCTAAATTCAGGTGTTCTTCCATTGAACCCTTCGCGCCCTTTGAAACACCACACCACCTCACAGTCCAGTTTTATTCAACAAATACTTACCAGCAACTCCGTGCACCAAACACTGGAAATGTCATTCTCATAAGGAGTTCACGGAGAGCGAACAGCCTGATACATGTCCAGCCCCATGGCCAGGGCTATAACCAGGGCAGCAGCAGCGTGCTGAGGGCTGAGATACCGAGAAAGAGGTGACAAAGGCTGGGTGAGGGGCGCAGAGGAACAGGGAGGCTTCCTACAGGGCTCAGACATGTAGATGAATAGGAGTTTCTGGGCCAACAAGGCAGGGCAAATATGTAGGCAGAAGGAACAAGGGCACGCACGTGGCCAGGCCTGACGCTCCCAGGGGATGTGGCTGGCGTGGGGACAGGGAGAGACGAGGGAAGGGCTGGGAAGGAAGGAGCTGGACTGAACGTCAGAAGCCAAGGACAGCCATAGGGGTGTATCTAGCAAGGGGCTGGCCCGTTCAGCTTTGTGGTTAGAGGGAACTGGCCATATGGACTGTATTTATTTATTTCTTTTTATCCTCACCCGAGGACATTTTTGCATTTATCTTCAGATAGAGCAGGAGGGAGCGAGGGAGGAAAAGAGAGAGAGAAACATCTATGTGAGAGAGACACATCGAGTGGCTGCCACCCACACGACCCCAACCGGGGCTGGGGACGAACAGCAACCGAGGTACGTGCCCTTAGTGGGAACCGAACCCGGGACTCTCTGGTCCGCGGGCCGACGCTCTAACCGCTGAGCCAAACTGGCCAGGGCTGGCCATATGGACTTTAGACTAAAAAGTGGGGAACGAGCCCAAAGACGGAACTCAGGTAAATTATGAGGGTGAACGTGCAGAAGAAGGGGTGTTGCATCTGAGAGAAATCCAGGGCTGCCATCCGCAGAACCTGGTGACTTATTGGATCAGGTGATGCGACAGAGGCAGAGTGAAGGGTGACACTGCACCTGCTACCTCGAGAGGCCGGGACAACAATCAGGACATCGAGAGAACCCGTCTTCTCGAAACACGCACCGCACAAAGATACAAGACGGAGGGGAATGCCTGCCTCATTGGCCAGTCCTCAGCCTCGAATGACGAATGTCCAGAATTCCCCACGTGTTCTAAAACGAGCATAACCAGAAAAGGTAACATTATTTTAAAATTACTATTCATATTATTTACATTTTGAACAACAGCTGCGTCCTCGTATTTTTATGAAGTAGGGACATCGTATGTCCGTTTGACAGACGAAAGGCTGAGGCTCGGAGACGTGAAGTCACCGGCTCAATGACAAACCTCTATGAAGTGGCCACGTAGTGATTTGAGCCCAGACCTGTTTGACCCCAGAAGCCAAGGTCAGACTGAAGACCCAGCACGGCCATGAAGAGAACCCAAAGGTCAGTAAAGAGAAGTCTGAAGCATCAGGAAGATGACTGGTAATAACCCGCCCAAAGGACAGGTTACGTTTTGGACGCGGAGCTCCAGAGGAAATTCCTTACTGGAGACATGGATTTGAGAATCGTCCCCACAACAGTGGGAAAAGGACACCATCCAGGGACAATGCGCAGACTGAGAACAAGGAAAGTGCCCGAGACCACGAGTAGGGAAGGAGAAGCAGCACAGAGAGGGAACCTGGAAGCCAAGGGAAGGGAGAACGTCGGTGAACTGGGAAGGGTCAAGCGGAAGGAAGCGGCCTTGGAGGGGAGTCTTGTAATGAGCTTGAGGCCGAATGTCCAGCAGCATGAGCCAGAGTGGACCAGGTCAAGGTGGGAGCTGTGGGGGCGTGGGAGATCCCCAGCGTATGTCATCAGCTCAAATAAACTCTTACCATTTTCAAAACAAATGCGATTGATAAAGAACAAGTGAGGGAAAAGATTAGCAGCTCGCCCCGATGGTGGAGTCAAGAGAAGGGCTTTGTCCCTGCGAGAAAGCTGAGTGGAAGGATTGAGCAAGAGAGAAGAGTCAGGAAAGAGAGGAAACAGGCGGGCAGCAAGCTCCTTGAGTGGGGAGCGGGGATCCCAGCACAGGTGAGGGCTTCTCCGGAGTGCTTCTCGGATGCAATCACTGATAGCTGCAAAACAAGCCACGCCCATGTCCTGATGCTCCCTGCTTCTGGGGGTCAGGAGTCCGACAGGGCACAAGGGAGGCGGCTTGTCTTTGCTCCACGGTGCCTGGGGTCTTGTTTGGGACCATTCTCATAGCTAAGGGTGACTCAAATGGCTGGGGGCTGGAGTCACTTATGGAGATTTACATTCATGTGGCTGGCTCCTGGGCTGGGATGATTCCAAGGCTGGGCTCGGCCAGGACAGTCCGTTATGCCTCTGTGTTCCTTGACCTTGTTCCTTGACCCCCACAGCACAGTGGTGGGTTCTGAGCACGCATCACAGTCCTCTGGATATCATCCCTCCTGTTCTGCTGGAAAATGAAACACTGAAGTTAAGGAAGGAGACACCACTCGCTAAGTGTCACGGGGCTTTACAGCATGACCTCAGTTTCATTTAAAAACTACATCACACCCCGTATTGGGAAAAAGTCTGGAAGAACACGTTCTAAAAACGTGCACGTAGCCGTCTCTGGGCAGTATGGTTTTTACCTTCCGTTTGGTTATCTGTACGTTGGTTTTCGTTTTTCAGCCATGATGATGCATTGATCACATATTGAAAGTATTTCTTAATAGTGCGTTCTCAAAGCAGCTTCATAACCCCTGGGGCCTGGCTGTCTTCGGGGCAAGCCCAGGAGTGGCGATCCTGGACGGAAGCACAGACCAGCCTCTGCCAGGCACGTCCCGTGGGTTCCAGGCTTGGCACCTCCTGGTCTCAGAGATGAGACTCCCACACTGTGGGACTGATTCAGGATCACACCAGGCAGGGAAGCTGGCGGGCTGAGAAATGTCGCTACGTGCTGCATCCCGGGGGGGCGGGGGGGCACGGAGTGGCCGGGACATCAGGAAGCGTCGTGCCTCGGATTTGGAACCTACAGAGCTGTGACCCAAAGCCCCAGGTCAAAAGCCTGCAGGCCTCTCTTGACATACAGACCTGATTCTGGACAAAGGTCCTTTCTAGCTTCTGAAACTCCTCCAAGATTTTCATGAACCAGCTCGGACCTTAAACACGTCCAGGGCAGCAGGGAACACGGTGGCGCTGCCCCTGAAATCACGCCTCCAGCTTGTGCCATTTAAAAATTGGGCTTTCTATTCATGGATATGGAAAGATTTTCATGGAAGTCAAGAATTTTAAATGGCAGGTTTTGTATTTGCTTTCAATGAAACAAAAACAAAATACAGGTTCAAGTTCAGTTAACCCTTACTGGAAACGGCGCCTGGCACCGCGCCCGGTTCTTTGCCATAAGCATGCACTGCTGTGTTCCCAGACCTCACCCTGCCTCCCTCTGTCACCAGGGCCAGGCAGGGCCAGCGAGCATTGTGTGCACTCAGCTGCTGGGTCCCCGGAACCTGGTTGGCCTTGGCTGTGCAGGGAGTTAGGGTGAGGAGTCAGGAGACCAACCAACTGATGGGCTTGGGCCCCGTCCTCCACTTAGCCACCTGCAAAAAGAGACCACGAGGACCAGGACCCAGGCCAGACCATCTCCAAGACCCTTCCAGCCCTGAAGGTCGGTGTCTCAAGTCACAGACGCAAACATGTCTCCTGTTACCCCAGAGCCGCCCTTCATCTGTCATCACACGTCCACACACCCACCAATTACCCACCGGGGGACATACAAACACACCTCCCAGCACACATCCTGAGCCCACACCCCTGAGCAAACAGCCCCACCCTGGCTCACGCCCCGGGTCAGCCCCCGCAGCCGCCCGCAGCTGCGCCTCTCGGGTCTTCCAGGCAGTTTGAAAGATGCACTCGTCCTACACGCGGAGAACCTCTGGAAGGCCCTCCGCTCCCGGCTTCACACTCTCGGGAATGCAACCCTGTTGATTATTAATTGTCTGTTTACATATTCTATACGACTGTAAATCCCATGAGGAAAGAGCTGCGTGTCATTTTATTGGCTCCAGTAACCAGCTCGGTGCTGGGTGTGGGGCACCTGTGCACTGGATGTCCTTGTCACTCCCAGATCCGTTCTTGGGGTGGATGAAAGATGGCCACACATTCTCGGACACTGCTCCCTTTGAAGAGGGCTGTCTCTGTCCCCATCCCTGCAATCCTGCAGGCAGAGGCCACTCCTGTTCTCTCTAGTTCAGGGAGAGGAACCCAAGCCCAGAGATGAGAGGTAGCCGCAAGGTTACTCGGCTGGCCGGTGACAAAACCAAAATGGGACCGAGTCGATCGAACTCCAAAGTCCGTGCCCTTGGTCACCACTCGAGAAGCTCTGAAGACAAGGACTCTGAAAGGGTGGGCTTGGTCTGTCCAGCCCCAGGGACAGAGCCCAGATGGGAGAAAAGACGAGAACAGGGTCAGCAAACTACGGTTCACAGGCCAGATCTGGCCTGCCCTCTGCCTCGAGACAGCCCACGAGCTCAGAATGTGTCTCGGTGGTCGGCGTGATTCCTATTTTGCACCATGTAAAAGTGATAGGAAATGTGAATTTCAGTCCCCATCGGCAAAGTGTTACTGGGACACGGTCAAGCTCATTTGTTTTTGTTTTGTCTGTGGCTGCTTTCCCATTTTACAGATGAAGAAACTGAGGTCCAGAAAGATGACATAAAGGCATTATTCCAATGTGACACCATTTGTAAGAGGCAAAACCAAGAGTTGAGCCAAATCTGCCTGTCAACAACAATGGCGTAACTCTGACATGTCACCATCTTGAAGGAAGCAGAGAAGCGCTTGGGTGAACGGGCTGAGTGAGGAGAAATTGGGGTGATCCATATACGCACAGGCCCGAGACGTAGCTCAGCTTTGACGGGTGAGCAGTGGCTGGCTGAAGCAGGGTGGACAAACAGGAGCAGAGAACCCAACAGAAGCAGAAAGAGACACTGAACATATTCCATGCAAGCTCCTCATTCACAGAAGTGGGGACTGGGGACATAAAAGAATGTGCCCAACATCACGCAGACCATCAGAAGTGGGTGTAGAAACCCCACGCCGTCCCCACCAAGAGACGGAGTCAGAAGACCATTCGCTCGCAGTCAGGAGCTCCGGCTGGCAGATGCCAGTTTCACTGGGGGCCTCGGGCAAGGCTGCAACGGTTCACGAGTCAGAAGCCAAACTGAGACTGAATACACCTGCCCTTATTTCCCCAAGGTTCCAGAAGACAACATAAATGAGTATTAGACCAATGGAATAATATATGTGCAATAAATTACACGTCTAGACATGAGATCTGCTCGGAAAAGAAAGAACAGTCGTGAGAAGGACCCCGCTTCGGAGCCTGACCTTTGCAGTCAGAACCTGAGCTCCCCTTACTAACTTCCTCTGTGCTACCTCTACCTCTTTTTCCAGTGTTTTTTTTCCTTTTTATTGATTTTAAAGAGAGAGGAAGGGAGAGGGAGAGAGAGATAGAAATATCGATGAGAGAGAACATCGACTGGCTGCCTCCTGCATGCTCCCCACTGGGGACTGAGCCCACAACCTGGGCATGTGTCCTGATCGGGAATCAAACCGGCGACCTTTTGGTGCGTGGGTCAACACTCAACCACTGAGCCACACCTGCTGGACTCTTTTTCCAGTTTTGACCGGAGAATCGGAGACTGGAGCATCGAGAACCATGTGCATCTGTTACATGTCAGACTCTCTGCGTGCACTTATCATTGCTGACCCTGAATGACAGGCAAAATGATTCCCCTTTTCCTCGTGAGGAAACTGAGGCTCAAAGTGGCTGCTCCACACTTGTTGGAGGGTTAAGCTGAGGAACTGTGGAAAGGTCTTCTTTTCCCCGGGCCAGCTGGGTGCATCTGAGCCTTGCAGGTACGGCCAGATCGTGGCTCCCTGCAGGATGTCCTCGGGTGCATTCCGTCCAGCTCTGCCCACTGAAACCAGATTACTGGTGGGACCCCGCTGCCCCGGGGAGTTTATGCTCAACAGATGCAGATAAAAGTATCGTAAATGCCACCAAATGGCCCAGATCTCTCTTGAGGTCAAATGCTACCACAAATGTCTTTTTGATACGGTCTCCAGGAGCTGATAATGTAAACCTTGACAGCCCGGGCAGGGCACTTTTCATCTCCTTGTGAGCGACGACACTCGTCTCAGGATGAAATGGGCCGCGGGGACGGGTTTGGGACTCGCTCACAACTCCAAAGTTTCCCGAAAGATAAGCCCACACCTTGTGCAAAGTTATGACAGGAAGCCCCACCAGGCCCTGGTGATAAGCTCTCCAAGCCCATGGCCGGGGACTGACAATTGTTTGGCAAAGGGGTGGTGTCCACTGCTTCAACTGTGACTTTGGACCAGAGGGTTGTAACAGACACGCATGGTGCCTGGGGCCGTAACGAGGCTCTCTCTGGTGTCAGGGCCTGGCTGAGATTGCTTCACGAGGGAACTCCACGCTATGGAACCCCTGCTTGGTGTGAGTGACAGCCTAGTGGCAGGTGACAAGTTTGGATGCATATCAAAGAGACGAGGGGACACATGCTGAAGCGGCTGCAGTTGAGTTTGGGGTTGGGGGGGTGCATCTGAATTTAGCTTCTGCTGAGTTTCAGCTCCTTTCCTGCATAACAAAAGACTCTCTGCCACTCCCAGATATCTGTCCGGATAGCGAACCACTTCAGAAAACAACTGGGCATGCATTCCCCAGAACAACCTGTGGGATCCTGGTTCGCGACCTTTGGGAAGGAGTTACACAGGTCACCCATCCCAGAGTCCCGCTGAAGGTGCTGGCATTGTGGATTGTGGGAATCTGCCCAGCCCATTTCTCCAGGGCTGACCTAGCTGTGCTCTAGTCTTTGTTCTGTGCTCCAAGAGTACCACACTGCTAGGAGTTCCCACACATTTATAGCATGCTCTTTCCTGCCCCTGGGCCTTTGCACATGCTGTGCTCTCTGTCCAAACCTCTGTGTCCCTGCTTGTCCCCCTGCCTACCCCCTACTCCTCCATAACTTGGCTCAAACATCCTCTCTAAGACAACCTTTCTCTGGACCTCCCAGGTGAGATTGTACCCCTCATCTGTGCTCTCACAGCTCCCCACTGCGACCTCTGACCCTCAGCACCTCTTCTATGGAAGCAAACTGCTTGGAGGTCAGTCCCAGCACCAGCCGCGCTCACTGAGAGTGGCGATCCTGTCTTACCATCTCTGCACGGCAAGCGCTCGGCCACCGGAGGTGCTCAGTGAGTGCTTATGAAACGATGTGCAGAAATGAACTGACACCACAGACCAGATGCAGAGGAGCCGCTGTTAGAAATCTCTTCGTTCGTCTGTTCGCTCGGCAAATGTTTCGCATGCCTGAAGGGCTGGCACAGTGAGGAGAGCCCTGGGCCACGGTGGAGAGCAGAGCAGGCCCTGGAGGCAGGCGAGGGGGCCGGCGAGGGCATGGCGAGGGCATGCTCATTTCATTGGAGATGCGGTTGGCATCACACAGAACGGGGGGGGGGGGGCCGAGGTGCGTGAGGCACTTGCCCAGAATGCAAAATTTAAGGAGATGCCCCCAAAAGGAGACGTTTGGGCAATGTTTCTAAAATCAAAATCAATGCAGAAACATCCTTGCTGAACGAAACATCCAAAACTGAAGCAGGGACTTGTGTCCTGTCTAGTCCTGTTGGAGCCTACGGCAGAAGGAAAGTGTGTGCCCCGATAGGCATGTCTTTGCATATGTTAAGAGTTCATTTTCCCCCAGAACACATTAAAATAGTTAAAAAAATATAGATTGAACATTTTAAAGTAGGTGTATTGAATTCACATTATATTATGATTACATATTGGATTTATTCCAAAACAGGATTTAGGATCATATTATTTCATCCTACATTCATTGAAAAATCTTTTAAGATTGCCACTTGGTCACGAGAAGTTGACAAACATGGCAGTCCCCGCCAGTGGAAGCGAGATGAGTGGAGAGATAGGCACTGGGGATATCACGGACGGCCTGTCTGCAATGAAGCCAGTGCACGCATTTTCCCACTGGCCTCGGGCACCCACGTGGCCCAGCACAGCCCTTCTTTCAAATTTGCCATTTTCCTCACCAGGGGATGTTCTTTTGCATTAATTTTGATAGTTTAAAGTAGTACATTAGAATATTATTCGTCTTGATTACTGAGGGGCTTGGGGGTCACCCCCTTATACTTTGCACCCAAAAGGAGTGCCTCGTTCACCTTGCTCTAATCGCAGCCAAAGAATATTGGAGGAGCCAGTCCCGGGCTGGGGGGTCAGGGAAGGCTCCCCTGAAGATGTGACAGCGACTGAGACCTGGAGGGATGAGGCTGTAAGGTCTAGAAAGAGTCCTGCCTACAGGTAAGCCCTGGGCTGGGAAGGATCTTATCAAAGCGTGAAAATAATAATGGCAAACGTATACCATTGGCCTTTAGCATCTGCGAGAGATTTGTTCCAGGAGCCCCGTGGATTCCGAAATCCATGGAGGCTCAAGTTCCCCATACAAAATGGTGCAGAACAAGGCAGAAAGTCAGCTCTCGGCATCCGCGGATTCCCAGCTGGGTCCAACGTAGTTTTCTATCCGTGTTTAGTTGAATCTGCAGATGCAAAACCTACAGATACAGAGGGCCGGCTACGTAAGCCTAACATACAGAGGCACAGAGTTTCATGAAATAAACACTCATCTATTTCGTCCTCACCACAAACCCTAGGAGGGAGGTAATATAATCCCCACTTTCGAGATTAAAAACGAGGACACAACCTTTCCTCAGCTACTTGTTCAAAGTCACACAGCCATCGAGGGACAGAGCTAGAATGTCAACCTAGGCAATCTCATGCCCTCTGCGTTCCGGAAACCCCTCTGCTTCTCGCTCAGAAGGAAGTGCACCAGCTGGAGCCACTAGGAGGTCAGCGAATGTGGCCAGAAGTTTGAGCGTCGGGGACGTCCCGGGAGAGGTTTCAAGCCCGGGGGAGCAGTACAGGGTGCCATGAGAAGCTCCGTTTACTTCGCCCCTTTGCTCCCATCTCATCTTCACAGGTGTCCTGTACCTTCATCTTTGAAATTTGGGAACATTCTGCTCAAGTGGTCCCTGGAAAGAAGTAGAGGAAGGGCACTTCGTTATCACTTATTTTATCATTCAAATGAGGGATGTTTCCGCCAAGCCAGAGTGGATGCCATACTCTGGGGACATAAAGCTCCTACAGGCTTGGGGACAAGGGACCCGCCCCAAACAGGACCCTCAGCATCTTCAGTCACCGACAACATTCCGTGCACTCTGTCCACGTGTGGTGATGCAGGCGTGTGGTCAAGGGCCCGGCTTCCGGCATCAGATTGTGTTTTCACTCTTGACTTTGTGACCTTGGGTGAGTTACCAAAACCTCTAAACTTCCGTTTTCTCACCTTGAAAATGAGGTGTCATTGCAGAGCCTGGCTCAGCGGGTCACAGCCCACTTTCCTCTCCTCCCAGCACATGGCTGGATGACATGGCACGGCTTCCCTTGCAATTAGGGGTGGCCGTGACTGAGTCCTGGCCACGAGAATGTGGAGAGAAGCAGCGGGTACCACTCCCAGGCCTGACTCACCCACCCTCCTCCCCCATCCTCCTCTGTCTTTCTCTCTCCAGTTGCTGGCAGGATGTGGGGCCCCGGGGTGACTTGGAAGCCGTGTCGAACACAGAGCCTCTGAGTAACTGCATGCAAAGGGAGCTCCAGTCTCGGGCCAGGTTCCCTCGGAGCAGCGCCTGCGACAGGGGTTAGAGTGACTCCCCGAGGAAGGGTCGCAGGGGGAAGGGGTGGGAACGCAGGCAAGGACAGCGAATGGAGAAGCGAGGACGTGGTTTCAGCAGGGGACTGGCCTTGTTCCCACCATTCCACAGAGGCCAGCTCTCTGGAAAAGGGGGCCGCTGTGAGCCACTGGCGGCTGTGGAGGGGATGGGGACCAGCGGCGTCCATGACCACCCCGTCCATGACCACCCCTCCCCACGTTCCAGTCAGGAATTTCTCGTGGACTTCTGTGAGCAACCGATGACCTCCTGTGATTTCTGGGCTTCTGTGCGTCACCGTAACAAACATAACAACATCTACCTTATGAGGTGTGTGATCAGTAAACCAGATACTATTGAGCGTGGTGATGGTCTGACAGGTATACGCCTCTGTCCCCACTCACCAAACTCTGTGCATAATGTATGTGCGACTTTCTGGATATCAATTTTATTGCCCATAAGGCTGTTAAAAAAAATCTTTGGGATAGAAAATGATCAGAAAAAAATGATCACTCCTAAAAACTTCCATTAAAAAAAATTAAAACCACATATTGAAAGACACACCGCGTACCTGGGAAAATAGACCCAAAAGAGCCAAGATAGTAACATGTTCTAATAAATTTATTGTACTTTAGGAAAAAGCAAAAAAAAAAATTATGTGGGCACTGCCCCTAAAGAAATGAAATGCTGCCCGGCTGGTGTGACTCAGTGGTTGAGCGTCGACCCATGCACCAAGAGGTTGCCGGTTCGATTCCTGGTCAGGGCACGTGCCCAAGTTGTGGGCCTGATCCCCAGTGGGGGGCAGGCAGGAGGCGGCCAATCGATGTTCTCTCTCATCGATGTTTCTATCTCTCTCTCCCTCTCCCTTCCTCTCTCTCTAAAATCAATAAAGAAAAAATATTTTTTAAAAATCTGAATTCCTAGTTAAAAAAAAAAAAAGGAAGTGAAATGCTGCACTCACATCGCTTAGCTTATGGGATGTGCTCAGGGACTCAACCAGTTGCAGTGAGTGTGACTCTGTGGCAGGTACCAGAGGTGCAGAACTACCTCCCCGCTCTGCTCTGGAGGGCCTTGCGGCCCTGGGGCAGACCAGAGGGACTGGATCTCACAGAAACGTGGTAAGGGCCATGTGTGTGCAGGTGAATCTGCCTGGGGTGATAAGATGCCTCAAGGTGAAAGTGATGATGCTCCAATGGACCTCCAGGAGGAGCAGGTGAGGAGAGGGGAGGGGAGGTGCCTGGGCCTCTCTCTGGGCTCGGAGCTCCGGAGCTCCCTGGGGGGATTCACACAAGCACTGGCCTTCCCTGTTGGAGCAGACCTCCACAATTAGAAGTCCCCTCTGCCACTTGGCTGTGTGATCCAGGACGAGTCACGAAACCTCTGGAGCCTCAGGGTTGGCTGTGGTCACAGTGGATGGTGACACCCACCTGTCAGGCCTGGAGTGAGATTGGTTCCAGGACTGGGCAGTACAACACCTGGCCATGGTAAGTACCGGATCACTGTTAGCCCCGCCTCCTTTGCTTGTCCCCCTCACTCCATCCTGCCCCCAGAAACCCACCCCCTCCAGAGAGGACTGGCCTCAGGAGCCACTCAGTTGGGACTGAAAACTCCCACCTCCCCACCTTCTTAAAGTGCTTCTATTTTACCCAAACCAGAGCCTGAGCTACTTGCTGTGGGCCAGGCACTCCCCATCAGTACCCTCTTTGTTCCCCCACAGTCCCTGCTCACAGCCAAACCCCATCCCCTCGTCCCCCTCTCCCGCCCTCCCATCGGAAAGGAAGTTCGAGGAAGTATTTCTGTGTCAGATGCAGTGTGTTCCAGCCTCTGACGGCCTGGCCTGCTTTCAGCAGTCCTCGAGCCCCCGGCACCCTCTGCTGAGGTCCTCGGCTGCCAGGTCTGTCCAGCAGGGACGGGGATGTGCCTGGATGCACACGAGATCCGCACTCTCTGGACGGGGATGTGCCTGGATGCACACGAGATCCGCACTCTCTGGATGGGGATGTGCCTGGATGTACACGAGATCCGCACTCTCTGGACCGGGATGTGCCTGGGTGTACACGAGATCTGCACTCTCTGGACAGGGATGTACCTGGATACACACGAGATCCGCACTCTCTGGACGGGGATGTACCTGGATGCACACAAGATCCGCACTCTCTTCCACCACCGAACATTTCAGCTCCCAGCCAGGAGGACCAGTCCAGCTTCTCTCTGAACTTGTTTCTTCTTTGCTACTCCCCAGCCCCTGCTGTTGCTACTTTTGGCTCACTGCCAGGAACAATCATTTCCATTTCCCTGTAAGCCTGGCAAGGAGAAACTCCCCTCCCCAAGTGTGGAGACACTGGACCGGGAGGGGCTGCCAAACCATATTAGGCCATTCAGCTCAGCTAACCTCCTGCAGGACAAGTTAAAAATTGAGAGAGGAGAAAAAAAAAACCAACACACACACGAGAGGTTTAAGGCTTTAAAGATAAAAATTTTGCTGAGAACCTAGGGGTTGGATCTTACAAGTCGGCTCAGCCCTCGATCCCTAAAGTTTGATGGCCGTGGCTAAATGCAGGGGAGCTGACATCTGACCTCGTTAAACCCAAAACACAACAGCTGTGCCGCTCCCCACGGTGCACGGTGAAGTCAGCATAAGGCTGTGAGAACCCAGGCCCCGAGTGCACGCCAGACTTAGGTTCTAACCCCTTAGTCAAGTTACCCAGCCGCTCTCTCAGCCTCAATGTACCCATCTGCAAAATGGGACCACGGATGGTGCCTCCCTCAAAGGGTGCCTTGGGTCTCCAACGGGGTAGCTTATAAAGGCGCTCATCACGGAGCTCTGCCTCGCTCAGCAGCCTCAGGGTCGTGGAGATTAACGTAGGGGTGAATTCAGTTTCTAGGCTGCCACGACCAAGTACCACCAACCCAGTGGCAGAGAACAACAGAACTCTCTTACAATCTGGAGACCAGAAGTCTGAACTCCAGGTGCTGGTGGGGCCGTGCTCCTCCCAGAAGTGACAGCAGGGAACCCTTCCTTGTTCTCCAGTCTCGGTGGCTGTAGGAGCTCCTGCCCTGTGGCTGCGTCACTCCAGCCTGCCCTCATCTCCACATGGCCCCTCGTCTTCTCTCTCTGCTCCAGATGTCCTTGTGCCTGTCTCCTAGAAGCACACTTGTCTTTGGATTTATGACCCAGGTGGATAATCCGGGATGATCGCACCTTGCGATCCTTACCTTAATTATACCTGCAAAGACCCTTTTTCCAAATAAGGTCACATCCACAGGTTCTGGGAATGACACCTTGAACACATCGTTCATGGCACCTCCGTTGTACCCATTCTGGGACATAATCCGGGGGCAGTGCCTTTGGGCACTGAGAGTCAGACAGTGTCCGGTGGTTCACGATCATCGTCGTGGTCGTCGTGGTCATTGTGCTCGTGGTCATGGTTGTCCTCATTAGTATCACCCAGGTCGCATCGCAGTCTCTCTCTGGACAGGGGCACAGCATCCAGTTGAAACCTTCAACTCCCTGGGGTGCTTCTCAGGCCACCCCATTCCACCTCCGTCGTGAGGAAGCCGGCCTTCTCCTGGCGTCCCCATTCCCACGGGGGTTTCAGCTCTTCTCCCCCGTCACCGTCCACCATGTGAAGCCTCCCATTTCTGGGTCCCACCCACTCTGCCACTATTGACCTGGGGTCCTGGTCTGGTTTCATCCCTTGGACCCCATCCAAGCTTCTTCCAGTCAGCCTCCGGCTCTCACCCTGGGCCTGGTGGCAGCTGAGGGACCAGCCTGCCTCTTGTCCTTAACTAGGGAGCTCGCAGAAATCTCAGACCCGGGCTGCCGCCCCAAGACAGTCAAATACGCATTTCCTGGGAGTAGAACGCGGGCATTCTACTTTGGGCGTAAGCACTCAAGGATGGCTTTGCCCCGTCCCCAGGCACTTGCAGTTCCCGAGATCATCCGTGGGGCTCAGTGCCCTGCGCAGACATTATAAGGACAGAGCTGTGCTTGCTGGATAGTCCTGGGCCACAGCAAGATATGATGAGAAAAGCCTGGGTTTGGGAAACAGACTTGGGATCGAATCATGTCTCCGAACCTCTCTGAAGCTCTGGCCTCTTGTGTTGAAGAATGTACTTCCAGACACCAAAACTAACCCTTTCACCAGTGTCTCCTTGGCCCTGGAAGGGGTTAATTGTTTCGCTTAGATTCTTTAACACGTGTTTCCTAGATTAGGGGCAATTCCAGAAATCCACTCCTGATGATAAAAACAAGGTGGGGCCAACGGTGGGGCTGGTCTGGTCGTGGCTGGGAGCCACGTGACGGTCATCTGACCGGTCCACACAGGCGGCAGCACACAGAGCTTGGCCCGCGGCAGGCTGCCGAAGCCGGTGGCTGGGAGGCTCTGGGCAGCGCGCCCCGTGGCGAATCCTGTTTCCCCACCGAAGCAGGAAACCCAGAGGCTCTGGTTCCAAGTCGCCTGGTCTTCTCGAGGAGCCTCGGGGTCCTCACTGCTCCTGATTATCCGGGATTTTCTCTGTCGTCCCGATGAAGTGGGAGGCGCCAGAACCCACCAGGCTGGGAAGTGAAGTCGTCTGACTCTCCAAATGGTCCCAGCGCTGTCTCTCTGCGTCTTGCCTTCCCCCGAACATCCCACGGCACCCTGCTGCCCAACCGAAAGCCCTCTTCTTTGCATGTTCCGTCTCTTCATTCTTCTCTCCTTGCACTTTGCAGACAACCCCACAGCACTCCTCCGGTGAGAGAGGAAAAGCAGAGTCATCTTTCCTGTCTGTTTCCCCAGTGCCCAGGAGAACATCTGACAATTCGTCCGTTTGCTTATTCACAGATATTCATGCAACACCTGCTACGGCCAGACACCGTGTTTTACCCCTCTGTGCCTGCTCAGTGCCCGTCATACGGAAGACAATTCACAGTTGTTGGATTAAACTGAACTGATCTAGAACCCATCCCCGCTAACGAACTGGTGTGTAGATAATATGTTAGTGAAGTTCCTATGGGCCATGACGTGCTCATATGTCCTGTACCTGAAGGTACCTCAGTCAGGACCTGACCTCTTCACCATGAACGGAATCTTAGAGCTCACTTAGTCCACTGGGGCTCAGCTCAGGATCTCCAGCTGGTCCGACTTCTCACCCAAGGAAGCATGCCCCTGCTGCGTCCCATGTGCCCCGCCCTTTTTATAAAATACCCAACTGCCTTGCCATGGTCTACAGTGTCCTCCGCGATCCGGGCCCTGCCCGCCCTCATCTCCTCCTGCCCCATCCCTCTGTGTGCTACTCCAACACACAGCCGCTCTGCACCCCTGCGCTCAGCAGTCTGGGCCCTTGCCTTTGCTGGGCCTCCACTCACTCAGGACTTCCTTAGGGTTATCTCCTCAGAGACACCTTCTGCAACCACACAATATACAGTGCAACCCACTAAACACACGCAGGCACGCACATGCACACGCAGGCACACACATGCACACACAAGCACACACATGCATATGCAAACGCACAGTTGTTCTTGGACATCCCCTTCTATGATTGTGTTGCTCACAGCCATCCCTACCTATAACTGTCTTTCTAATAATTTGTTTCCTTCCTTCTATTTTTCTTAAATATGTTTCTATTGATTTTTTAGAGAGAGAGGAAGGGAGAGAGAGACAGAAACATCGATGTGAGAGAGAAACACCCATCAGCTGCCTCCTGCACACCCCCTACTTGGGATCGAGCCTGCAACCCCGGCATGTGCCCTCACCAGGAATTGAACCGGGACCTCTCAGTCCATGGGACGACGCCCAATCCACTGAGCTACACCACCCGGGCAGTTCGTTTCTTTCTTGACTGACTATCCACCACTAGCATGGAAACTTCATGAAAGCAAGGATCTTGTATGTCTTTTCCACCCCTGCATCCGTGTGCCTAGCACATAGAAGATGCTTCGTAAACACTAATTAAATGAAGGAATCTATCGGCAACTCCTCATTGCACAGGCGAAGGGGATCCTTGAGCCCCTACTGACACACTTCAGTGATGGCCGGAGGCTCTCTCTCCCACCCCAGGCCATCTCATCCCATCTGCGGCCGGAGGAGAAGTCAGACCATGGTTCTCAGTACCCAGCTGACACCTGCGTCGCTCACCGCCGGCCACAGGCCCTGCTTCCACTCCCGTGGCTCGTCCTTCTGCCGCACGACCCCCTCCCAGTCCGGGGAGACGCTCCGTTCCCCGACGCCCGCTCTGGGCCAGGTGGATGACTTCCGGGAGAGGTCGTCAAGAAACACTGCTGTGTTTGCTCTCGGTGGCTGCACCCATAAAACACCCGGCTTCCTGCGCCCGTGAGCGGCCTGTGTTGTTATTTTCCCCGAACAGCTGCGACTCACGGCCAGGGCGGGGCTGTGCTGGCACTCGCCCTCTCCGAGCTGTCATTGCTCGGGGCCCCGGTGTCCTGGTGAGAGGTCTGAGAAAGACGCTTCTGGCCATTCCCAATTTCTATGAGACGTTCTGGGAAAGAGAAAGGAAGGATGTTGGGGAAGAAGGTCCCTACAAGAGCCCCTGCCGTGGGGGTGTAATGAAAAGGCATAAAATTTCTCTTCCTTCCAATTCCAGCTTCATCTCCCCTTCCAGCCTCCCCCCATCATCCTTTCCCAGACAGTCCACGCCACCCCACGCCCCCGCCATTCACTACCCTTTCCGTCCAGGCTTCACTTCCTTACAGCACACGGCCCTGCTGAGCTACTGAGCTCTCGTTTCCCGTCTGTTCCCCAAACTAGAATGTAAGCTCTGTGCGGGAGCGACCTTCCTGTCTCGCGGAGCGTGGTATTTGTTACCAGCACGGACCTGGTGCCCGAGGCGTGCCCGGGTTAATAACCCAGGAGAGAATGAACGAGTGGTTGTGAGATCTCAGACCAGCGGAGGTCTCTGAGCCTCAGTGTCCTCTTCTGTAGAGTGGGGAGAGGGAACAATTACCCTGTCCTCACCAGGCTGTTGTCAGAACCCACTCAGGTGATGTCTACGGAAGGATGTCACCGGCTGTCACTCCATCAAGTGTGCGTGATGCCGTGCTCACACGTACACAGGGTGGTTGCTACAAGCAGAAAACCTCCCTGAGTGTGATTTGAAGGGCCCGGTGGCCCCAAAAGATCCTCCCTGATGGCTTTACTGTCTGAAAATCCCGCCATGAGACATTGCTTTCGGGTAAAGGCATCTGTTTCCATGGAAACAGAAATGCTCCCCTTGGGTTGAAGACGGGAAGAGAGATAACGGAGGAGAAGACAGCTTCTCCTTTCTCTTCGCCCCGGCTCCTTTCATTGCATCTCACTTTTACAACAGGTCAGATGCACGAACCTGGATTACTTTTACGGCCCGCTGTTTTTCAAGCGCAGGGATGGACCTCGCTATCGTCGACCTTCCTTTCGAGCCTGGCTCAGGACTTCAGAGGCATTTTCCATCTGGCTCTCAGGCCTGTCGCCACACACATTCCACAGGAGGGGAACCTCTGTCCCGCATTTCCTGTCTCGGGCTTGCCAAGGGAACACTGGACTCCAGCATCGCGACGCAGGCAAGGCGTCGGCTCGCACAGGCGGGTCTGGCAGGATTATCACCGTCTGGAAACAGAGGCAGGGCATCCCCTGTGTCTTTAGGAGTGCTGGGAAGAAGTAAAAACCAAGAAGCATTGTACCAGCTCCCCACGGTGCCGCCTGCACTCCGGCCCACCCGAGCGCCTGCCTGCCTGCCCTTCCCGGCGTGCTCCCCCCTCTCCCGCAGTGCGACCTGGGTGCTGTCCCTGCCTCAAAACCCAGCCACTTCATTTCACAAGCAGGGGTTCGGCTCTGCTCTGAGCTGGGAGCACAGGTGATCACTGTCCTGAAGACCTCAGAGCCCACTGGGAGGAAGAGAAGAAGCCAGCAGGCAGAATGCAGAGCGAACTGTCTATACCCGGGCACTGGGGTACTCAGAGGAGGGAATAGAGCGCCCTCACTCAATAAGGTCTTGGAAGGGCTGGAGCGCTGGTGAGAAAGGGGGGTAACAAGTCTCAAAGAACAAGTGTGAGTCAACGCAGACACTGCCACCCTGGGGAACAGAATATGCGAAGTGAGAGCAGGGCCCCAGCAGGGAAGCTGGCTCGGTAGGCGGGACCTTCTTCCACAGGACAGTCCGGTGAGTGTGAGGCGACAGCCAGGGAGGGCCTGGAAAAGCCAGTGGGTCAGATGATGACCCCTAGTGTGGTGTGCTGAGGGGTTTGGGCTCATGTCATAAGTGTCATGTCCCTTATACCCTGAAGAGGGCGCCACTGGAGGGGTTTAAAAGTGATCAAGGTCGCATTGAGAGCAATTACTGAAGCTGAAGTTTGGAGAACGGATTCTGGGGAAGGAGGTTTGATAGAAGAGTGGAGAACAAATAAGCTCTGGTAAAACCCACCTGAAGGATGGTGACACCTGGGATGAGGCAGTGGCGGCTGAGGGGAGGAGCTCAGTGAGGGGCATGCTGAGTCCCAGGGCTTTGGAGTCAGCTGGACCTGGCTCCTTATCTTGGCAGTGCTCAGCCTACTGGTGTGGCCCTGGGCAAGGCGACAACTCTCTACCCAGTCACTTTATCTGGAAAAAAGGAGATGCGAATACCCTCACTGGCCAGGTGAGGATTTGAGCTGCAGATATCAAGTGTCCAGTACAGAGTCAGGCACACAGTAGGTCTCAGCACATAGGAGCCTTTGTGTTTATCCCTAGGATTGAGGAAGACAGGACCAAGGTGCTGCATCTGCCCATCGTTGGCATCAGCAATGCCAAGTCCAGAGGCTATGGGCTACCCTATGTTGTGTAAGACCCAGAACATCATATCTCCTCCTCAAAAATTGCAGACAAGTTATAAATAATGTCATTGTCTTAATAAGGATAAATACCTGAACAACCATCAACCCACGGGCATTTGGTCAAAGCCTTCTGCATGCCCAGCCCCGCACTAGAAACCGTGGAGACCCAAAGAAGGATACAACGAAGTGCTGGGTGTAGCTCTTGACCTCAAGAAGTTCCCCATCGGGCTGGAGAAATTAATTACAAGCCATGAACCCACTGAAGAACAATACCTCCCTTCATTTCTTATCTTAGTAGAATCCTTTATAGCTTTTGTCCCTTGTAACCTTGCCTCCTTTCTGACTCACTTCTCCCTTGTTTCCAGAAACCACTCTCTGTGCTGATGGATTTTTTTTTTCATTCTCTTTTCCTGGTTCTTCGTCCATCTGCCTTTAACTGTTGGTGTTCCCCCAGAGTTCTTCCATGCTTTGTCTTGTCACCGTACAAGGCTCCTTGTCCACAGCACCAAGTCCATGACTTCAGCTAGCCAACCTCAAGGCAAAACTCCCAGGTGCCTCACATATGGCAGACTTAATATCTTCAAGGCTGAAGCCATTGTTTTTCCCTCAAACCTGTTTCTCCTTCGGGTCATACCCAACGCCGTGATTTTACAGTTGGCTGCCCAAGTTCCCTTAGTCAAGTGGTAGGTAGCATAGTGTTTAAAAGCACAAGTGTTAGGACAGGAGAATCTGGGTTCAGGTCCTAGTTCTCCTCATCTGCTCTGTGACCTGCCAGTCACTAAACATCTCTGTACCTCAATGTCCTCACCTGTGGAGTGGACACCTCAGCAGTACCAATGTGATAGAACTGTAGGGAGGATGAAATGAGTCAATATCGATGTCAGGTGCATCATTATTGTGAGTGACATAGAGGGTTTGCAATTATCATTTTCATCTTCGAGTCCTCCTGTTCCCATGAATGATTTGCTCTCAACTCCAGCAAATGTACCCTGTGAAGATTCTCCCTTCTCCTTTCCAGTTGCTCTGTGTCCAGGCTGTTATGATCTATGGCAGAGGTTCTTTCATTTATTTATTTTTTTAATCCTCACCTGCGGATACTTTCCCATTGATTTTCTGGTAGAGTGGGATGGGGAGAGAGAGAGAAACATTGATGTGAGAGAGACACATCTATTGGTTGCCTCCCACACGACCCCAACCAGTGCCGGGTATTGAACCACAACCGAGGTACATGCCCTTGATTGGAACTGAACCCTCGACTCTTTGGTCCACTCCAACGGCTGAGCCAACCGGCCACGGCTATGGCAGAGGTCCACACAGCGGCACCTGTTCCACAGCCATGCGGTGAAGGTCCCCAGGGGAGATGGTCATGAAGCTAATGTCAAGACCTTCTCACTCGCAGGTTCTCTGGTTCCAGAACCCTGCTGTCCAATGCAGGTCACCATGGATGAGTGTAGGGTCAGAAAAGGCTGCCCCCTCCGCACTCACCCCCCCCCCCCAAATTCCATTCCCCCATCTGCATCCTTTCTATGTGGAGTTCCTTCCTTTAGTCTTTCCTTATTTCAGTCTAAAGACAGGTGGGAAAAAGAAAGCAACCTGGCCTTTTGATTCCCACTCTCTCCCCTGGGATCCCCTCCTTCTGCATTGATAAGGGAGAGAACATTTAAGCCACAGATAAGACCTCAGCTCCGCAGCTCCTGTCCCTCCACTCCCTCTGGCTCAGCTTTGAAGTTTCCAGCACCCTGCCTCTGTACCCTGATTGTGTTATCTCCACAGCCAAGGTGCGAGAGGGTAGAATGACTTTATGGTTTCCCGTAAGCAGCCCTCTCCGAAGCCATGATTTCTTGTAACAGGGGAAAAGGAAGTGTGTGTGGGTGAGGTGATTTGGGAGGGAGACCGGTGGTTGGCCAGCATGGAGAGCAGTGTTCGGCACAGAGTAGGGACCCCATGTGGGTTTAAAGAACAGAAGGCGCATAGCAGGTGCTCTGCTGGCGTTGAGGCTGATCTGTTCCCCAGGGGTCACTCGGCAAAGTTTGGAGACAGCTCCAATTGTCAGAACTTGGAGCATTGGGTGCGATAGACATCAGACTCTCCTACACATCCTACTAGGCACGAGCAGCCCACCGCAAGGGTTAATCTGGCCCAAAATGCCAACAGTGCTGAGGTTCAGAAACCCCAGGTAGAGAATGGAGGGGAAAGGAGGGGTAGAAAGAACCTTTCTCAAGTAAAGGACAAGATGCCGTAGCAACCTTGCTCTGCGACTTTTTTTTTTTTTTTTTTGGTTAATCCTCACTTGAGGATATTTTTTCCATTGATGTTTAGAGAGAATGAAAAGGAGGGAGGGGGAGAGAGAGAGATCGATGTGAGAGAGATGCATCGATTGGTTGCCTCCCACACGTGCCCTGATGAGGGCCAGGGATCAAACCTGCAACCCAGATACATGCCCCTGGCCGGGCATCGAACACACGACCCTGCAGGGCATGGGCCGACACTCTAACCACGGAGCTGCATGGGCCAGGGCTGTTCTGCGACTTTTTCATCTTTAAGTACCTGTAGGTCTAACAGGCCTCCCGCTTGGATTCTAAAGAGGGTACCGGAAAAGTGAAATCCATGTGTCTCCTGCTTTCCAGGAGCTGACACCCTCGTATGGGAGAGGACGCATGCCCGTGGTTCCCAGACATGTCACTCTCTCCTGGCTCTGCCCTGATACCCGGCCCCATCTGGGCAAGTCGCCTCCGTTGGAAAAGGTAGGAGAGAACCTCCGGGCCCGAGGGGATGCTGACCTCTCCAGTTCCAGGGCAGAGCTGGGGGGCCTGGCGGGGCTCAGGCAGGTGGGCTGCAGAGTGTACAAGTCCTCAAGAAAAAGAGGCCCCTGAGTGGGACCCAGGGCAGGACAGGACAGGTGAGACTTGACAAATCAAGGAGGGACGGAGGGCTTTAACTGGAAAGAAGCTCGCGAGCAAGGGTGTGGAGTGAAGAAGTACGTGTCCGGCCCACGGCAGTGGCTCATAAATGCTGGCTCTTTCCCCCTGAGAAAGACAAGGTGAGCAGGTGAAGCTCATAGACAGGGACCCCCGTCAGGTCACCCGACAGTCGCTGTAATTACTGCTGTGTTATAGCCCTTCAGAAACACCTCAGGACAAGCAGCGGGGCAGGAGCTCCCGGCCCTCCACTCAGAGCTGCCAGCTTTCCGGGTCTGAAAACCCCTTTCAGCACCATCCTCCTAATTCCTCTCTTCCTTAGACTGCCAGTGTATTGGCTCATACCGGTAGAAAAATGTTCATTCTGTAAAGTGTAAAGGAATTTGTGTTTTTGTCATCGCAGTGACCACATCATTTTTTCTTTATTTCAATAGACTTGATCTTTTTGCTGGAGGTTAAGGTTCACAGCAGATTTGGGGGAAGATGCAGAGATTTTCTGTGTAGCCTCTGCCCCCACACACGCATAGCCTCCGCCAGAGCCATGCACCTGTTACAGTCGAAAAACCCGCATTGACACACGATGACCACTCCAAGTCCGTAACTCACAGTAAGGTTCACTCTTGGTGTTCATTCCATGGGTTTGGACAAATGCGTAATGACATGTATCTACCATGATGTATCACACAGAGTGGTTTCACTGCCCTAAAAATCCCCTGTGCTCTGTTTATTCACCCCTCCCTCCCCCAACCCTGCAGCTACTGATGTTTCTACTGTCCATCGTTTGCTCTTTCCAGAATGTTATACAGTTGGAATCACGCAGTCTGTTGCCTTTTCGGATCGGCTTCTTTCACTTAGCAATGTGCATTTACGCTTCCTCCGTGTCTTTTCATGGCCTGACAGTGCATTTCTGTCTTAGCACGGAATCATATTCCATTGTCTGGCTATGTCAGTTTCACTCACCTACTGAAGGGCATCTTGGTTGCTTCCGGTTTGGGCAATCCTGAATAAAGCTGCGATGAATATCTGAGCACAGGTTTTCGTGTGGACAGAAGTTTCCAACTGTGTGCTTTTGAGAAACGGCCATGTACGTGTGCGGTACCATTGCCATGGTCTCCGGGTACGTGCTCATCAGAGGAACAGCTGGCTGGGGCTTCTGGAGAGACCCTGCAGGCCCCATAGATTCTTGGCACATAGTAGCTTATTAAGAAATGGTAGCTAGGGAAAAAGTAGTCATGTTGCTCTTGATTGGTTTGGGATTGCTGTTAGCTGGCTTTATGTTTTCTGAGCATGAGAAGTATTTAAAGCTGACTTGTTTTCCTAAGGGATACTTTGGTGAAAACTTTGGAGACCCCTCTCCAATTGGTGGGGATCTCTGACCACAGCTGCCCTGATGCGGGGGATGCATGCTTCAGTTCCAACTAATAGTTTTCTCCTTCCATATCTCCTGGGAATGTGGCCAGAGCTCCAGCCAAGGTCTGAATCCAGCTGTAGGCTGCCCTGTGCAACAGAGTCCGTTACAGTCCCACCCAGCTCTATTGCATGTGTATCCATGTCTTGTCCATGGAAATAGTCATGCATCCTTAGCCCTGACAATCTCCAAGAAAACAGGCTGCCCAGTAGAGCTTTCTTCCCTTTGGATCATCCATCAGCAGCTGGCCAGCCCATCTCTCGCCCCTCAGATGTCCCAGAAGGAAGGCATACTTGGGTCCACAGCAACTTCCAACTTCCAGAGATACATTCTGTGCTCTGAGTGGTCCTACTGAAGCTCCTCTGTAGGTACTAAGGGTTCGGGACAAGCACCCCACTCCGGCCCCTTTAGAGTGTCATAGAGCCCAGCACACACACTTCCTTTGTCAAGAAGTCCCCTTCCCACCAAATCATCTCTCCTCCCAACACTTCCATAGCCTGACGTGGATGAGGGGCTTAAAAGGTAGCCAACTGGCTCTTGACCACATACTTCTCACAAATCTTTCTGGGTGGTCCATCTCATTCCACATTTTGGTGTGTGATAATCTGTTGCCTTAGGATCTCAGCCAAAACGTCCATGTTAACATCCTTTTATATAACTCGTTGCTGTTCTATAACTCCTCCATGAGCAAAGTCCTGATCTTTTCATCTTTGTAGCCCAGCCTCAGACACAGTGCTCAAGAGTCATTGGTTGAGGAAGCATTTAAGATCTTGCTCCCAGGCACATATTATCAGTTTGACTCAAATCAACTCTCATAAAAAATATTTTTAACGTCATGGGTTGAATGAATGAACAAATGAACTGATAGATGTTAGAGAAACATACAAAGTGTGCTCCTCAAACATTAAAACATCAACTTGGCTGGAGTAGAGTGTTTGTTTAGGAAAAGATTAGAAGCTAAGTTGGGAAAAAAGGCTCAGAAATATTTGGAGCCAAGAAACTATAGAGACTGAGGACCAGGGGTGGAAAAAGCATGGGTATCAGGAACAGATGGATCCAGGTGCACACTTAGCTCTGCCACTAAGACTTACTGTGGACCAGAGACAAGTTACTTAATCTCTCTGGCTCTTAGCATTCTCATTATAAAATAAATACCGTCACTCTTATCTAGTAAGATTGACATGAAGGTTATGACGACAATGCACATGAAGCCTCTAGTATGGGCTGATCACACAGTGGGTGATTGACATATGGTCATAATAATTTTAAAATCATCTTTGCGCCCTGGCCAGTTTGGCTCAGTGGTTAGAGCGTCGGCCTGTGGTCCAGGGAGACCCGGGTTCGGTTCCTGCTAGGGGCACGTACCTCGGTTGCAATTAGTCCCCGACCCTGGTTGGTCGTGCGGGAGGCAGCCACTCGATGTGTCCCTTTCACATCGATATTTCTCTCTCTCTCTTCCTCTCTCCCTCCCACTCTATCTGAACAAAAAATGGAAAAATGTCCTCAGGTGAGGATAAAAAAAAAAAGAAGAAAAAGAAAAGAAAAATAAAATAAAATCATCTCTGCATGCAGCCTATGGATCAGGAACGGTGTCCAATGCTTTACAGGCATTATTTTATTTAATGCTTATACAAAGCCCGTAAGACAGGAAGCAAGTTAGCCTGATTTTAGCACAAGGAATTGAAAGTAAGGGTCCTGTGCAAAGTCGCAGAGCTACTGAGAAGTAGACCCGGGATTTGGACCCACTTCTCTCTCTCTGCAGAGCCTGACGTGCTCATGCATCTTTGATGGAAAGTGGCTGCATGTCTCACATTAAGAGACTCCAGGAAACGAACGAGAAGCGGTGCCAGACCTCAAAGAGCAAACATGCTTCCATGCCATGCTCCAAGCACTCATGGATCCTCTTCTCTTCATGAAACACACGTAAGTGATGTTGGGACCAAAATCTTTTCTGGAATTTCTAAGGAAATGGGAGTATGGCTCTGTGGGGCCATCAAAGAGAGTTACCCTAGGTGACCTCCCAGTTTGCTTTCAGATCTGAGACTCCGTCACCCTTTGACATAGTGACGTGGGCAATTCCCAACAGGCAGCAACGATAAGTACTGGAATTTGCAAAACTCTTTGCAGCTGACACGTCTCTTTCAGCTACACTATCTGCAAGAACACTCCGCAAAGCCGCACTACTGCAAAGAGGAATTCTTTCATTGCTTCACTTATTTACCCAGTCGGCAGATTTCTTTTGCAAGCCTGCTATATTCCAGGCATGGTTCTAGCTGCAGAGGACCCAGTGTTCAAAAATAAAGCAATCCCTGACTCAGGGGGGTTATAATATAGTGGCTGGAGATAGGTAATAAATACTTGTATCAGGTGTGTTACCTTCTATTTAAAAATTAAAGCCATGGAATGACATGGAGGAAACGTAAATGCATATTACTAAGTGAAAGGAGTCAGTCTGAGAAGGCTACATGTTGTATGATTTCAGCTACATGACATTTTGGAAAAGGGGCAGACTATGGACACATTGAAAAGATGAGTGGTCGGGGCTGGGGGATGGGGTGAGTAGTTGGAGTGTAAAGGATTTTCAGGGCAGTGAAATTACTCCTTGTGAGACTATAATGGTGGATATATGTCATTACACATTTGTCCAAACTCAGAATGAACACTAAGTCTGAGCCTAATAAAACTATAGACTGGGTGATAATGATGTATCAGTGTAGTTCATCAGTTGTAACATATGTACCACTCGGGGGGGATGTGGGTAATGAGGGAGGCTGTGTATGGATGGGAAATCTCTGTAACTTCCTTTTAATTTTGCCATAAATATATACATACACACATACACACATGCATGCATGCATACATACATATATGCATACATACATACACACATGCATGAATGCATACATACATACACACACGTATACATGCATACATGCAGTAGGAAAAGGAGACAGACCATTGCAGAGACTAGAGGAAACTGTTTTCAGTGGTTGTTCATCGGAGGCCTCCCTGATAGTGACATTTGAACCCAGATTGAGTGAGTTAGAGATAAGCCACCCACACAGAGCCAAGGGGTGGGCATTCCAGGAAGAGGGAACAGTCAATGCCAGGGCCTGCAGAACAGCAAGGGGACCATGTTCTGGAGCAGAGTGAGTGCAGGGAAGGGCCACGAGTGATGAGGGCAGAGGTACAGCTGGGGTGCCCCTGGTAACGTCAATCTTACAAACCACTCTAAGAACTTTAAATTTTACTTTGAATGAGATGAGAAGCTAGTGGAGGCGTCTGAGCTGAGGAGTGACATCATCTACCATATACTTTTAAAATATCACTCAGAATGGGCCACAAAGGGACACGGATAGAAGCAGAGGGAAGAGTTAGGAGGCCACTGCAATAGATGAGGGGAGAGAGGTAACAACGCGGGTGGAGAGACCTGATTCTTCATGTATTTTTTTTTTTTATCCTCACCCGAGGACATTTTAGCATTTATCTTCAGATAAAGCGGGGGGGGGGGGGGGGAGAGAAACATCGACTGGTTGCCACCCACACAACCCTAACTGGGGCCGTGGACAAACTGCAACCAAGGTACGTGCCCCCAGCGGGAACCGAACCCGGGACTCTCTGGTCCACAGGCCGACACTCTAACCGCTGAGCCAAACCAGCCAGGGCTCTTCATATATTTTGAAGGTAAACCCACCAGAGTTTGTTAACAGAACTGATGTAAAGAGGAGAGAAGTCAGGGATGATTCTATATTTCCAGGCGAATCACTTGCAAGAAGGGGATAGTCTTTTACTGAGAGCAGTCTTGGGGAGAGACCAGGAGTTCAGTGGTGATCATGTCACATTCAAGATGCTGGTGAAACAGGTACTTCAATATAAGAATCTGAGTCCAGGTGCAAGATCCAGGATTGTGACAACTGTTTGGGAGTCATTAGCATACAGATGACGTTTAAAAAGTACAACGGCTTGGAAACGGGGAAAAACCGAGACAAGCATGGAGTTCGGCCAGGGCCCTCCGACATGCATAGATTTAGAAGGCCAGCAGAGCCTACCAAGCAAGATGGAGAGAAGGCAGGGAAGTGGGGGACTGAAGGAGAGGGAGGTTCTGGCCACCAAATGAAGAAATGATTCCCAGGAGAGGATGATCAACAATGTCAGTTGATGCGCAGACGGCCAAGTGAGACCACTTGAGGATGGAGGATGAGGATGCTGAACTGATGACTGGATTTGGCATCATGGAGGCCACTGATGATGTTCATAAAAGCTGGCTTTACTGGAGTGGTGTGAACCGAAGCCTACTTGGAGCAAGCTGAGAGAGAGTGGGAAGAGAGGAAATGGTGACCGCAAGTCTACGCAATTCTCTTGAGAATTTTTCTTTAAAGATTTGTAGAGAAATAGGGTGGTTGATGGTGGGTGTCCGAAGTCAAGGACAAACCAGTTTCTTTTCATTTTATTTTCCAAAGACAATAGTTGTAGAGAAGAAAGGTTAATTTCTGAAGGCTAGAAATGATCTATTGATTGATCCATGCTGACTATTTAATTATCTAGGGGTCTATATTAATGAGACACTTCCCTGGATATGACACACTGGACCACCAACAGCTACAAAGACCAAAGAGGCCAGTTGAAAGTGCCCCACACTGAGATGGGCACAACACCAATTATCTGCAATATTCTAAAAGAGAAATGCAGGGGTCCAATTGTTTTTAATGGAGCACATACATAGGACAGAAAAATATCGAGATTAAAACTCTGGCAATCTTATCAAATGATTATTTGTAAAGAAACATTTCGTCAGCAATCTCCACTTTTAAACTGGACAAAGGTTGGAATCACTAAATGTAAGAGCTTCATTTAAATTTAAATCCATTAGCTAATTTAAGCCATACAATAGCTTTGTTACTGTGTAACCAAAAACCCCAAATGTGTGGACAACAACTATTTTTTATCTTTTTCTTTTTTGGTTAATCTTCATCCAAGGATATTTTTCCATTGATTTTTAGATAGAGTGGAAGGGAGAGAGAGAGAGAGAGAGAGAGAGAGAGAGAGAGAGAGAGAGAGAGAGAGAAACATCTATGTGAGAGAGACACATTGATTGGTTGCCTCCCATACAGCCCCAACTGGGGCCTGGGATCAAACCTGCAACTCAGACATGTGCCCTTGACCGGGAATCAAACCCCAGACCCTTCAGTCCTGGGGCCAATGCTCTAATTACTGAGCCAAACCAGCCAGGGCGACAACAACTATTTCATTATGCAAACAGAATCTGTCAGGACACACAGGGCAGCGTGGGATGGCTCATCTCTGCTCCATGATGTCTGAGGCCTGTTGGGAAGACTCAAATGGCTAGGGCAACTCCAGGAGCTGGGGGCTAGAATCTTCTGCAGATTATTCACTCACATGTCTGGCTCCTGGGCTGGGATGACTTGAAAGCTGTTGACCAGAGGTCTCTCCAATGTGGGGTTCCCATGGTAGTGGGCCTCTTATCTGCATCTCAGAGCTTCGTGAACACATGTTCCAGCAACGGAGGCAGGGGCTGCATGGTCTTTATGACCCCACCTTCTAAGTACTGTCACTTCTATTGTACTATGTTGCTCAGAAGAGTCATACCCAATTCATCCAAACTCCATTCACCCAAGTCAGTTGAATTTCACCCAGTTCAAAGGAAGGGGACAGACATTTCTCAAAGAGCTTGCAGCCATGTTTTAAATCCACAACGCTCTATTTTGCAGAGGGAGGAAGGTGGTTAAGTTGCCCAAGGTCATATGGCTGGGTGGTCAAGGTTACTTGATCACTACACTCTGCTTCTTCCAGACTGCCCTATACAAATAACAATCCCATTGCCCTCCCCGCGGTCACACTGCTTTCTCTCTAATACTGACCATCCCTGCCAGGACCCATGAACCCTGGGACTCTGTCTCATTCACTCTTAACGTCTCTACCCCCGGGACAGTGCCTGGCATGTAATAGATGCTCAAAAAGTCAATAAAAAAAAAAAAAAAAAAAAAAACCTTGTTTATTTGACCAATGCTAAATATTTAAA
Source organism: Tadarida brasiliensis (assembly GCA_030848825.1). Taxonomy (NCBI): domain Eukaryota; kingdom Metazoa; phylum Chordata; class Mammalia; order Chiroptera; family Molossidae; genus Tadarida; species Tadarida brasiliensis. The sequence goes on from CM061272.1 coordinate 61,874,207, forward strand.
GAAACTCAAAAAATTCCCAAGAGATCAATCTTTAAAAATTAAAATCTGCTCAAGCAGCCCTTCAAACATATCCCTACAGATTCTTGAATTTGTCTCAAGGAGGTATGAGGTGGCTTTTGCTCTCACAACACCATTTGAGAGGATGCATATTTGGGGGGGGGTGTACATTTTTCTAATGATACAGAAAATATAAAAAACACCAAAAAAAAATACCTTCCCTACATCAACTTTAGCTACCCTTCATAAGAACCCACTCTTTTATCTCTACCTGCTTAGGTTATTTGTGAAACCCCCAATCCTTCATCCCTCCGTGCATCCAGCTTCTCCCTCTCCTCTTCCCTGCTCAGGCCCAAGGCACCAGCTGTCCCAAACTCCTTGCAGTCCCCCCTCCCCAATTATATCATGTTTCCTCTTTTTTTTTTTTTATCCTCACCCGAGGACATTTTTTCATTTTTTGTTCAGATAGAGTGGGAGGGAGAGAGAGGGAGAGAGAGAGAGAGAAACATCGACGTGAAAGGGACACATCGAGTGGCCGCCACCCGCACGACCAACCAGGGCCGGGGACAAACTGCAACCGAGGTACATGCCCTTAGCGGGAACCGAACCCGGGTCTCTCTGGACCGCAGTCCGACGCTCTAACCGCTGAGCCAAACCGGCCAGGGATATCATGTTTCCTTATGCCTCTGTTACTTTACTGCATTGTCTTTCTGCTACTCTTACTTGTTTTCCTGGTTCAAATTAAGCACAGCCTCCTGGGCAGAATGGGGCCCCAAAGATAGCTAACGGTTCCTGATCCCTGGAACCCGTGCATGTTACCTTGCAGATTATTGCTTTTGCAAACGTGATTTAGTTAAGGATCTGAAGGTGAAGAGATGACCCTGGGTTATCCACGTGGGCCCTAAATTCCATCACGCGTGCCCTCATAAGAGAGGCAGAGGGAGAACAGACACACAGAGAAGAGTCCAGGAGACCACAGGGGCAGATTGAAGTGATGAGGCCACAAGCCAAAAACGTTTTCAACGCAGGCAGCCACCAGAAGCTGGAAGAGGTAAGGAGTGTCCGCGCCCAGAGCCTCCGGCAGGAGCACAGCTCTGAGGACACCTTGATTTCAGCTCAGAGCAACTCACTTCCAACTTCTGGCCACCAGAACATTGAAAGGATACATTTCTGTGGTCTTAAGGCACCACAGAAAACTAACACACCTTTTCTAGGACGTTTGCCCCGTCCTCCAAGTCTCAGCTAAGTGGTCCAGGCTGCAGCGTGTGCTTCCTTCCCACAGCACTCCTCTGCTAGGGGACACACTCACTGTACCAGGGCACAGCAGGTAACATCCATGTGTGAAGTGGCTGGGTGGAGACATGTCCCTGCAACGCACCAAGAAAGGACAGGAACCACAATAGGAAGATGGGCAGCGAGTATGAAAGTTACCTTGCCCGGCTGGTGTGGTTCAGTGGTTGAGCGTCGACCCATGCACCAAGAGGTCGCCGGTTCGATTCCTGGTCAGGGCACATGCCCAGGTTGTGGGCCCGATCCCCAGTGAGTGGCATGCAGGGGGCAGCCAATCGATGTTCTCTCTCATCGATGTTTCTATCTCTCTCCCTCTCCCTTCCTCTCTCTCTCAAATCAATAAAGAAAAAAAAAATTTTTTTTTTTTTTAGAAAGAAAGTTACCTTACTCAAGAGGATGTGCAAAAGGTCACAAGGCCCAGGAAGAGCTGTTCAAACTCATTAGTAATCAGAAAAAAGTTAAAATAAAATGAGATGTCAATAAAGCTGGGAAACACCAAGAGTTGGTGGGACTAAGGATTCTGGAACGTCCACACCCCACTGGTGGGTGTGAAACGCTGCAGCTGTTCTGAGAGAAAAATCAGAGACATGTGCAACCAAGTGACTCAGCCCTCCCACTCCCGGATGTGTTTCCCCAAAGAATTCCTCCCACTGGTCCACCGGGGAAGGGGCATGGGTTGCTCTGATGATCACAGCAGGTAGGAGAGAATGGAAGCGTCCGTGTGGTCAGCATTGGAGCAGGGACGAGGGCTATGCAGTGGACCTTCACCCTGGAGGACCAAGTACCTGCAGCAGTTAGAAGCTACCTACCACACACACACACACACACACACACACACACACTCACACACACACACTCACACTCACAACAACAGCAACATGATGGATCTTAAAACCCCAGGCTGAGTCCAAAGCGCAGCACACAGAATGAGATTTCTGAATTAACACTGTTTATGAACATTAAACTGCACATACAAAGCCCCGTAGATCATGCCAGAACACCTACAGACAGAGAGATAAATGTCAAATACATCAGAAGGTTTCCTATGGGGAGAGGAGGATGGGCATGCCAAGGAAAAGGAAATAAATGGGTGAAAAGATGCAAACATACATGAGAAGGGCTATTAGAACAACAGTGTGCAATTAACTAAAGAATTTAGCTCAAGCATCTTCATCTGAGGATCAGGTTAAAGGAAACATAGCACACACTCTTGGGAGATTTGGGGGAAGCGAGGCAGGCTTCGAATTCTTTGACTCCTTCCATCCACGGAGCAGAAGTGAGGCTGCATGGCTTCAGAAACAAGGCCAGGGGGGAGTTTCCCCTCCCAGAGCCCTCCCTCTCAGAATCCAGCTGTCGTGCCATGAGCTTGGAAGTCAAGCCCCAGGGAGAGATGGCCTGGATGTGCTGGGTCAACAGTCTCCCAGCTGAGTCCACCTTTCAGTCATCCCAGCCCAAGAGCCAAACACATGAGTCAAGAAGCCACATTGGAAGTAGACCGTGAGCCACAGCTCCGCCAGCCCCCAGCTGCTGGAGTTACCACCAGCAGGTCTTCCCACCGCAGACCCACTCATCGTGGGGTAGACAAAGCATCCCCTCTGTGTCTCATTCAAATTCCTGGCCCATGAATCTGGGAGCCTAATGAAATGGTTGCTTAATGCCACTAAGTTGGAGGGTAATGTGACTCAGCTGTAGGCCACCAAACTCACCTTGTCTGCAGGAGCCACTGCTACTCAACTCCCAGGAAAAGAGGCACCTTCCTTAGCTAAATATTCGGATTTGTTTTTTCCAAAGAACTTGAAAAATTCAGATATTTTTTTCTGACTTTGACATTTTACTAACTATTTAAAGTTTTTTTCTAAAATACAGTGCAGGGTAACCAAATTCCTTCTGCACTTCTCAACTGGCCTGTGAGTCAGTGATTTCCACATCTACTTGGGATGATGAGCAAGTCCCAGAAGTGTATAGTGATGACTGTGTGACGTTGCAGATATATCGAAAGCCACTGACCTGTCCATTTAAAATAAAAAAATATATATTTAAAACCATCAAAACCAAGTCTGATCATTCTACTTCCAATTTATAGGAAAAACAGGAGACGGAGTAACATGTTGAATGACACCACAGGGATGCAGTTAGAAACTCACAGTTTAAGAAACTCAACAAACAGCAAGCAAACCTGGCTTCTTCAATAACAATTCAAGACACACTCACACACAAAAAGGGGAGATGAAGGGGAAACCTATAAATTAAAAGAGACTTAAAAGATGGATACATATTGAATCCTAAATTGCATAAAAGCAATCGCGGTGATTTGAACATTGGACATTTGATGATCTTAAGGAAATACCGATAATTTATTTTGGCATGATAATAATCTTGCAAGCTTATTTTTTATAAGAGTCTTTACCTTTTAGAGATACATACTGAAATGCAAGTGAACTAATAATGTCTAAGATTTGCTTAAAAACAATGGGGGAGGAAAAGATGCATAGGTAGTCATCACAAAACAGGGTTGCCCATGAGTTATAAGTAGTGAAGATCGTGTCGGTGACGGGTTCACGCGGGTTCATTATTAGTCTGTCTACTTTTCAGTAAGTTGGAATTCTTCCACAATAAAAAGTTGATGGACAATAGACTTTGTTGGGCTAAGACCAGTGAGAAAATATATTTTTAATGGGTATAAATATAAATCCTACGCTTGACTTTAGCATGGGGAAGAGAGACCACGTGTCAAGAATTTATATGCAAATGGTCTGGGGATTTAGTTTGTCCCAAGATCAACATGAGCCAGCAAAGTGAGGCATCCGCTATAAAAGTGAATCCCAACTTAGGCCAAGATCCAGCAGGACCCCCTGTGTCTTGGTCTGCTCAGGCATGTCTAGGGTAGAATGCTCAATTCTGGACTCCAGAATGTATGGGGACAGTGTCTAAGTGTAAGCTTATTTATTGCAAAGTTCAGCCTGCAGAGAAGAAAACTCAGTTGAGGACACATTGGTGGACATTCCCGGGAAGCACCTTTGGGCTAAATATGGGGATATTTCTCCACATCAGGAGGGAGCATGGACATCACAGTGTCGTTCTACATTTTCTACCTCGTTTTCTCTGAAAGTGAGGTAGGAGAGTACAGTTATTCCCGTGGTAGCAGCACAGCCTAGAAATGTCTTAGAAATGTGTCTGGTCTTTAAAATTCATGTGAGCCCTGGCCGGTTTGGCTCAGCAGTTGACTGTCAGCCTGCGGACCAATGAGTCACGGGTTCAATTCCGGTCAAGGGCATGTACCTCAGTTGCGGTTCATCCCTGGCCCTGGTCGGCGTCATGTGGGAGGCAACCAGTCAACGTGTCCCTCTCACGCTGATATCTTTCTCTCCCTTTCTCTCCCTTTCTCTCTCCCTCCTGCTCTGTCTGAAAATAAATAGAAAAATATCCTCAAGTGATTTATTTTTTATTTTAAAAATAATTTAAAAAATTAATTAATTAAAGTCATGTGAATTTTGCCTGGCCAGTGTGGCTCAGTGGACTGAGCATCGTCCCAGGGACTGAGAGGTCTTGGTTTGATTCCTGGTCAAGGCACACGCCTGGGGTTGAGGACCCCAGTAGGGGGGCGTGCAGGATGTAGTTGATTGATGTTTCTCTCTCACATCAATGTTTCTCTCTCACATCAATGTTTCTCTCTCTCTCTCCCTTTCTGTCTAAAAAGTCAATAAAAAATATTTTAAAAACAGAAAAAGTAAAATAATAATAAAAGTCATGTGAATTTCCACTCTATGCAATGATACCTGGAACTGGCAGAGACCATGATCTGGGCATGCACTCATGTTGTGGTTTGCGCTCCTACTAACACACCATCCCATATTGGATGTAAGAGGAGCCTTACCCCAGGGCGAAACTCACAGAGGTGGAGACAGAGCTCCTGGCCTTCTTAGCTCTGTGCCCTTGAGCAAATGATTTAACCTCTGTGGGTCTCAGTTTTACTCATCTGTAAAATGGGATTATTTATACTTCACTGGGTTTAACGCACGGATGAAAGATACTGCGCGTAACAATTACAACCATCATTTCTTGTGCCTTCGCCGTGAATCCTGTATAGCCAGTTCTGCTTTAACGATTATTTTGGAAACAGAAATTTGTTCCAGCACCATTGATATATTAGGGAATAATGTGAGCATAACGTGAATTCCATGTTTGCTTATGGGAGATTCCATCTACGAGAAACACGAGGTGCGCCGAGCGAACCCGAGCTTGCCGGAGAGCACCCAGAGCACTGCAAACACCCACCCGCCCCCTCGTGGGAAAGGAGGGCTGTGCGAGCCACACCCGAGCGCATCCGGTGTAACCACTTTCCACCGGATTCCAAATAGCCCTCCTCACGCTCTGCACAGCCATCACAAGCTACAGTCCTTCCGACACCCACTTACACAAGCAAGGTCTCTCTTAACAGAAAGTGCCATACGTATTGTAGTATTTAGGCAGTTCTTAACCATTTAATGTGCAAAACGGTGCTATCATTTCATTAGGTCCTTATTATATATATATATATCTCACTGCTGACGTTTTTGCGTGTTCCTCCCCTACCCCCATTTTTCCCCTAAGCCCTGTGGTGTCTAATGTGTGGTTTTGCATAGCACAGTGACTTTTAGGAGCACACAGGTTGCCTTAGAGCAGATCTGACTGTATTGAACAATTTACCTGCTTTCAATTTCCAATAACTCAGTGCGATGGATGCTATTATTGTCCCCACACGGTAGGTCCTCAGTCCATGCCAGCTGCTGCAGTTCCGATTGGTAGAAAGGCCCCTTGGCAGCTCCTGTGGCCTTCCTTTGATGGATGGTCAGGCAGTTGAATGAGCAATGGTGGGATTTGTTTGGATGGTATGGACCTTTCCATTGCTCACAGTCTCCAGTTCTGGAGTCCTTGGGCCAAGGAGACCCAATGAGAGACCTCAGTGAGCCAGCACCTGGCTGCCCGACGGGTCAGACAGGCACACGGCCTGGCAGTGTCCTCCTGTTCAGCCCTGGGAGAAGCCCTCTTCATCCACCCTGCCCTCTGTGACTCAGTCCCCTCACGAACAGATCAACTGATCGAATAGTCGGAGAAGCTTATTACAGTTCAAATCGTTTCCGAAAAATCTGCGTGATCGCTATGGCTCAGATGTCTGGAACATCTGTCACATCCTGTCCCGTGTCCTCTGAGAAACGAAGGCCCAGAATGAGCCATGGGGAGATGCCTGCCGCGGATAAGGGTTGGCCGCAGATGCCCTCGGAGGTCCCTGTCACTCTGCGTCTCTTTCTGCAGGCATCCCTCTGGATCGCTTCTTTTGGAATAAGTGACCCCTTGAAATCAAGAGCGAAGAAGTTCATTTCTCCTTGAGTCAACACATTTGATTGACAGCCTCCTAGGGGCTAGGTGCCGTGCGGGGTCTGAGCACAGAGCTGACGGCATGAACACAAGCAGCGCTCTGCGCCCACGTGGTGTGTACAGTCCAGAGAGGTCACAGAAGTGCTGTAACACAAGTCTGGAAGGGTTTGCATGTTACATTGCGAGGAAAATGCCCACAGTTCTTGTCTTCACTCAGATTTCCAGGGCAAGAAAAGGGGGGGGAGGGGTGCAAGTTAAAATCCCAGACTTGTCACTTTCTAGATGTATCACCTTGAATAACCTGGTTACCCTCCTTGGGCCTCTTTCTCATCTGTGCCCGGGGCCCGTGCCTGGACTGAGGGTGGAGATGCAGAAGGCAAAGGGCGTGGTATGGAGCATCCAGCACAGTGTCACATGACATTAACCACGTCTGTTGTCTCACCCTTTCCACTCAATCAGCTGCCAGCCTTCAGAGCAGCGAGCACCTAGCTGGGGCCTCCCAGCGGGATCTTCTGACTGCCCCCATCCAGGCGCACTCCGGTTAACCGGGGGCCTCCCTCCCCTTCAGGTCCCTGTGCACTGGGATGCAGAACACTGGGAAACCTTGGGCTGAGTCTAGAAGTGACGATTTCCCGAGAGGTCTGGTATCAGAGCCTCACACTCACAGCCCCTGGCATGGCCAGGGGAACCTGCAGAAACCACCCGGTCACTGGGACGGAAAGAGACGCAGCAGAGGCCACCGGCCCCTCCCCCCCACATCTGTATTTGCTCCTCTGAAACTGCGTTGGTTATATCCTTCTCAGGTGGTAGTTTTTAATCCATTAATCCACTTCTTCACTGTGTACCACAAACATTTCGTTGCTGGCTCATTTTTCGCCAGGGGCTAAGGAGGGAATGATTCTAATATCAATCAAATTCACAAAGGTGGTGTTTTTTTTTTCCCCATTATGAAAGTTAATAATACCTCACTTTCCCAGCATTGTCAGGAAATGAGGTGCAAGGAGCAAACTGTGTCACCCGAAAGCCATGACCTAGCTTTGAGACTGGGCAACTGACTATGCAAGAGAATTCCACATACGTGACTTTCCCGAGGACTTCACTGAACTGCATAAAACAGACTGAGTGTACTGCGTGCTACACACTTTCAGCACATTATCTCTGACCTCTCCACAACCCTTAGAAATATGACTTATCCTCAGCTTACACATAAGGAAACTGAGGCCCGGAGGTTGAGGCCGAAGAATGCATACGGGCCCCTTTCTCGGGTGGCCTCTTGGCTCTGCTGGGTCCCCACAGAATTTGTTCCAGAGCACTCAAATATGTTCGTGTAATTATACTCATCGAGATTGCATCCCACAATCCATTCCATTTTGTTGTTAAATTCTTATTTTCCCCCCAGTCAGTAACGGCTCTGCAGGTAGGGATGCTGTTTTCCTTGTTCATTCGGTCAGCAACCCGCGTGTCTCCGGGTGCCAAGCTCCAGTCAAGCCACTGGATGTTCAGGAGTGACCACGATGCATTAGAGCCTCGGGGACTTCGAGTCCAGCACACAATTCTGCATCGCCAGCGCCCAGCTCGGGGCCTGGCACACAACGGGCATGTCCCTGCTCCCAGGTCCTCCTGGGCTCATGCCTCTGCCTCTTCACGCGTCCTTCACAAGGTCCTTCAGGATCTGGCTACTTCCTCCTGTGTCGTTCTCACCATCTCAACTGCCCCCTTTACAACCCAGCCGTGCCAAACCAAACAAACCGCAATCACACAGAGCTCTCTGGCTCTCGCTGCCTTTGAACGCACCCTTTCCTCCACTTGGACTGCAAGCACCACCTGATTGCAAACTCCACCCGAAGCCACCCTCTCGGAAGCCTTCCCCAGCCTCCGTTGCAGAACAGGCTCCCTCCCCTGTGCCGTCAAGGAGCACCTGGCTTATCCCTCCAGCAGGGCACGCAGCACGCCGGGATGGTGTATCTCCCCGCTGCCTTTGCAAGTAGGCTGTGAGCTCTTTGGGAAGAGATTCCACGTGTAGCTCACGTTCACACTACTTTGTACCTGTTCAGAAGCTTCCAACTGCAAGGACGAGCCAATGCACCTAACTGGCTGGAATAATAAAGACACTCATTATCTTACGCAATAAGAAGCCTTTGGGTACAGAGACCCAGGACTGCTTAACTCAAAACTTAAATGGACCCTTCAGGGAACCAGCACTTTCCATAGTCCCCCTCTTTCCTCCCTGTTGGCGATACCTCTGCTTAGTGATGACAAGGTGGTGGCCACAGCCCTGTCAGCAAAGGGGAGTGTACAGAATGGACCATTCCCTCTCTGATGTCTCTTTTTAAGATTTTAAAAAAACCCGCCCTGGCTGCTTTGGCTCAGCAGTTAGAGCGTCAGCTTGCAGAGTAAAGAGTCACGGGTTCAATTCCGGTCAAGGGCACCTACCTGGGTGGCAGTTCGGTCCCCGGCCCTGGTTGGGGTTGTGCAGAAGACAACCAGTCGATGTGTCTCTCTCACATCGATGTTTCTCTCTCTCCCTCCCACTCTATCTGAAGATAAATGGAAAATTACCCTTGGGTGAGGATTTAAAAACAAAAAACAAACCCTTGTCAGTCATCCAGGCTGACTTCCCCTTCTGTCTTATGGGCCAGACGCATGGCACCTGTCCATACCTAAGCCAGTCCCGGGCAAGGAGAATGAGACCATATTGACAGTAGATACTATCTCTCCCTCTCCTGAGAGACACAGGGTTCTGTTAGCAGGGAAGAAAGGATTAAGTTGACACCCTGGTAAGCATCTGCCACACCCCTTGTGGCTTTTCACTACAGACTCACTATTCTCCCAAACAACACAGGTTCACTGTCTGCAATGGAACGGTGCTCATGTCACCCTGAGTCAACACTGGCTGCTTTACGGAAGGACGTTACCAGGTCACCTCTGGTTGGCTTTTCGCTATGCAGATCTAACTCCCTGCAGGCCCTGCCGCTCACTCCGGGTTGTGCTGTGAACTAATTCACTCACTCAGCAGAAACCTGTTGAATCGATCACATGACATATCATAGACCAGGTGCTGGGGACACAGCAAATAGGCCACAGACCCTGTTCTCAAATAGCTGCGTCTACTGCTCGGTCTCATTTGTGTTTGTTTTTCTCTCCAAAATTTGAGACCGATTGGGAAGATGGTTCCCTTGTACAGATTGGGAAATCCAAGAACAAATGAGCAATGGGCTGTCCTGCCAGCACCAAAGCTTTTCTCAGACAGAAATGATCAGAAATGCAGCCAGCCAGTTACAGGTCCAACGCCAACTCCAGCCAGCTTACAGACGGTGACCCTATCTGAGAACTACTCCAGGGGATAACATGGGGGTGGGGGTGGGGGGGCGTCTCATCCTATGAGATATTCCTGGGAAGAAAAGGGGTCCAGGGTCAAATAATTTTGTCAAATGCTGCATACGAACCCTGACTTCTCCTGAAGATTGACCGTTTACTCCAATGCACTGTGCGCTCCGAGAAGTCCTACAATAAATAAGCAAGTGTAGCTCAGCAGGTCAAAATCTTACTTCCTCACGGAGCTCTTTCTCATTGCTGCGCCCCTCCTGGCTCATTGATCCATTAGATCGTCACTGAGCATCTGCGATGTGACATGCACCACGTACTTTCGAGCAAAACAGATGTACCATCATGGACTTCATGGAGTAACCTTACAAAATCCCACATCCCCAAGAACAATGCTCACTGGGGTCATGCATATTAACAGGAACTGGAGGAAGATGACGTTAAGGTGGGGAAAAGTAGGGTAGGGAAACGCATGACTGAATTTCAGGAACATTGATAAGGTGATGTGCTACCTCATGGCTGGTTACGCCTCTGAAGGGTCTGGAAAAGAGGTTTTCTCCTGGCATTTCGAAGGTGTGTTCACTTAGGAGCAGAAGAGCAAGGGCCAGTGTTGGCTTAGGGCAAAGAGAAAGCTTTCAGAGGTCTGGAACAGACTACCCTGTCCAGTTAGGAACTGACCATCAGATCCTGCTATGGGGTGACTTTCGGTCACTGAACTTGTCAGAGTTACTCTGTGGCCCCTTTTCCATTCACACCCACTCCCTGGCTCCTCTGAAACACTCTCCGCACTGCCGCTGCTGGCCTTTCGAAATAAGCCAGACGTGCATCTCTGCGCTCCTGGGAACAGTCCGTCTCCTGCCTCGAAAAGGTGGGGGAGTTTGGACAGTATCTGGCTCCGTGTTTTTCAAACTTGTTTAATCACAAGAATCACCTTAGGGCACCTGTTTAAAATGCAAGTTCCTAGGCCCCACCCTCAACCTACTCACTAGGAATCTCCTAGGGAGGGGCCTGGGAATTTCTTATTAATGAATACCTCAGATGGTTCTTGCGGTTAGCGAGTTTAGGAAACACTGACGTAACCTACGAGTTAGAGTGGGGTCCGGCTGCGCTGGCTTCACGTAGACGGGTTTAACTAATAGAAACGCTCCATTGTCTCACACAGTGGGAAGTCTGAAGACAAGTCATTCAGGCTGGTTTTAGCAGCACAGCAACGTCAGGACATTGGGTTGGCATCTTTGCAAGTCCTTTGGCCTTTCCCTCCTAGTCACAGAATAGCTGCCACAGCTCCAAACATCACATCGTTACATAACAGTATCTCAGGCAGGCCAGAAGGGGCTGAGGGCCAAAAGAACCCTTCCTTTGGCCATCTTCTCCTTTTATGAGGGAGAGAGATTTTTTTCCCCAGAAGTCCATACGCAGGGAGTGTTCAGAGCTGAGTCCCATGTTCCCCTCTAGTCTGGCCCAACCACTGGCCAAGAGAAATGGAATCGCCGTGATTACATTAGAGTCATCGTGATTAGCCCCTACAGCTTGGCACGCTGCCCCCCTAATAAAGTCAGGGTTCCATTAGCAAGGAAGAAGGGGAAGTGTCTGTTGAGGGCCCTGGAAATCGTCAGTGCCGTTCACCAAACAGTTCTAGTTCTCCACCCCTTCCAGACGCTTGGGGGATTGCCCTTCCCGTGTCTGCCCAGTGAAATGTGGCGAGAGTCATCTGTATCACTTACAGGAAAAGCTTTATGAGCCAATGCGAGATTTACTACATTCCCTTTTCCTGCCTGGAAATTCACGGACCCAGATTCATGGGGCTTCTATCAGCTGGGTTCCTGAGTGACGACCTGAGCATCCCCTGCCAACCCCCAGTGGACAGGTACCATGAGTAAGAAATAAACCTTCATTGTGACAAACCACGAAGATTTGGGGGTTGTTTGACTGCGGCACAGATCCGCCTGCCCAAGTGGAAAGAGGACCTGTGGACCACTCAGGCTGGGACGTGCAGCCCAGAAACACCTGCTGGGGAGACTGCACAGAAGTACCTGCAGGGAAGTGTCATTTGCAGCAGCTGGCCTAACAAATGGCACCCACGGAAAAGATGTTGCCGTTTTCTTTCTCTCCCCTGCCAGTTCTCACAAAATCCAGAAGACAACCATTCCTGCGACAGAAACACTTTGCTGAGCGCTTATTAGGGGCTGCGGCCATGAGATTGCTGCTGTTATGATCACTCTCATTTTTCAATAAGGAAACTGAGGCTTAAAGAGTTTAAGTAACTTGCTCTAAATTGTATAGCTAGTGAATATCAAAGATGCAACATAAAGTCACTCTGTCTGACTCCAGTTCTGCTCCCTACGCCGCAAGGTGTGCATCCCGAGGCCCAGGAGGGTTCCAGCTGTGAAATCTGAGAAGTTGCTGCAAGCACCTCCCTTTCTCAAGGGCCAGGTAAGTCCGTGATCTGAACAGAGCACCTCAGGTCACCCAGTCTATCAGACATGCCCAAATCACCAGCAAATGGGACACACGGGAGAGAATCAGCCTCCTCCCAAGTCCTTCTCGTGCCCACGCTGTTCATCAGCTACTCCCAATGTCACCTTCATCCCTCATCAGCAGCTACGTGATGCTCCCATAATAACAAAAGCTTGTGTCAAGATCCTTTAGATGGGCCCCACCTGGGCTGCCCAACTCAGAAGGAATACAGGGGCTCAGATTCTGCAAAGGGTGAGAGGGGTGGAGCCTAGACAAACAAACACAGTGAGGCTCACAAGACAAAGGTAACCTCTTAGTCGCCGTTCACCATCCCTGCTCCTGTACCTTGTCACATGCTCTTTGGTCTGCGTGGGATCTTCTTCCCAGCACCACCTCCTCTTGTCTACACCCTTCATACATCTGTCTCCCGCCCTGGACAGAAAAAGTGTGAAGCACAGGGAGTATGTTTAATTCATCTTCACATCCCTTGAACCCAGCCCAGTGCCTAGTACCTGGTGCATGCTCTGTGAATACGTAACTGAATACCGTTGCCCAACTGGGGCCTGGATCATCCTGTTTCTACCGCACTTGACAGCCTACGACATGCTTTGACTTTTGCGCTTCTCAACAACGCTTGTGAGTCAAGCTGGGCAGATTTCATTCCCCGTTTTATGGAGAAACCAAGGCTCCAAGATTTCAAGTAACTTGGCCAAGATCACCAGTGAGCAAATGATGCAGACTGAGTTAAAAACACAGCAGGAGCCTGGCCGGTCTGGCTCAGTGATTGAGCATCGACCCATGCACCAAGAGGTCACCAGTTCGATTCCCAATCAGGGCACATGCCCAGGTTGTGGGCCCAATCCCCAGTCGGGGCATCAGGAGGCCACCAATCGATGTTCTCTCTCATCAATGTTTCTATCTTTCCTTCTCCCTTCCTCTCTCTCTGAAATCACTAAAGAAAGAAATTAAAAACAAAAACAAAAACACCACAGGAGCTCAATAAAGACTCATTGGGGAGGTAGAACGAGAAACAGAGAGGGAAGAAAGGTCATTCAGATCTAGCTCTAATTCAGTGGTCTGACCATCTGCCCATGATAACTTAACAAGACCCACGCTGAGGGGCTGTGTGTGTGTGTGTGTGTGTGTGTGTGTGTGTGTGTGTATCAATGATTGTTTTTATAACCAGAGATAAGTGAACATGTTTTCTCATTGAGGAATTATCAAACGGCAATTTTAGCGATGTCGTTAGAGTATAATAGAGATAGAATGCAATTTAGATATGCATATCCTCTTTCTAATCATTATTCGTCCATCAGCCTTGGAGGTCACGCTGAGTTTAATCTTCCTCAGTGGTCGCACTTTTGGTTTCAGTCTTCCTATACTCACTCTGTTTCCTGTAACTTCCATTCGGCACCTAATGGGAAAGGCAGGTGTCCGGAAGGGTGGGGTGATTCTTCTCTGTTCAAACAAGACGAGGAAGATTTGTTACCATGCGGGTTTTCCTCAGATAACCAGTCTTATTCACACCTCCACAAAGACACCCACTTGAATGTACTACTGTATATTTTAAGGAAATCCCAATGGTTCTACAGAGATGACTCTTTGCATGAAGGTTTTCAGAAGCCTTAGCAAGCATGATGTTTGAATCCTTGAAATCATCTATATTTTATGTGTACACAAAGTGGGAGGAAAAGAGATGGCATCCATACAATTTTAATGAACAAAATTCCCATCAGTCATCAGAAGAAAACAAAAGGTAGCTTAATGGGCACAAAGAAGCTATTTTCCTAGTGATTTTTCTGCTCAGCTCTCCTGGGAAGAGGAGTGGCTTTTAAATTAAAAAAAGAAAAAAAGATTATGCTCTGAGTGTATTTCTTTCCTGTCATTTCATCGTCTTTGATCTTGCATTTCCTAAGAAAGAAGCATTTAACCTCCAGTGTCAGATGAATGTTGGAAATGCATGCCTTATTTTAAGATTCTTTTTGAGAACATAAAAACTCTTATGAATCCGTCCAAATCTGTATCTTCACATATGAACTTAAAAAAGATTCAAACGATGGGTTACATTCAAGCACCCAACACGCGTCAAAACTGTCAGCTGGATCCAGGTATGTCGCTGATTTTCTTCATCAACCATTAATGAATTGTTTTTGCGAGAGCAACTATTTTCCAAAGAAAATGTACGTAACTGAATGGAACGAGTCATGATGTTTTAAATCCAGTTACTTGTGGGCACTAACCAAGTGGACCCTCCCTTCACCAAAATGGTGGAGGCTGCACGGATTTGTCCCGAAGGGCGGTGTAAGTCCCCTCTGGTGACATGAGCAGTCTGTCATGGGTCTGTCTGAATCCCCTTTTCAAGTGAGTGAAGTGTATTATGCTGCCAGAAGGATACTCCATCATCCATAATAAATATTCATCTGCATGTATCGTGCACTTGAGCTGCATGACTGATGAACTCCGGCTCCAGAAATGAATGGAAAACTCCCTGAGACAAATGTCACCTTTCAGTGCTGTTCTCACAGATAAATTGCAGTTCAAGTTAAACAAAGTCGGTGATTTCATGCTTTCCAACGGGTGCCCATGTGAGGGTGTTAATACCCAGTTTGATTTGTTGGGCTTTGGCAAGTTCTTCGGGGGAACAGTCAACAATGTGTGCTCAGTGGTCTTATTACTGAAATGCAATTATGCTGAATACACTTGCCCAGATTTTTATGCAAGGTGGCCAATTTAAAATTTGGGCAGCTTCGGTCATGCTTGGTAGGAGTACACAGAGGTGTGACTCTTTTGGAAAGCAAATTGCCACCGTGCCATAAAATTGCATTCACTCGTTGACTCACGAATCCCCCATCTGGGGTTTAATCCAAAATCTTTGTAAGGCGGATCATTTATTTCCCAGTCTTCTGGGTTCTTTGTACAGGGGAGAATTCCACAGCCTGGGAGAGGCAGAATCCTTCCTACACTCATGCTGCCCCAAGTGGGAGAGAAGGACGTAGCATGCAGGTGCACTTAGGAGGGGACGCCCAACAAGAGTCTCCACACATCTGTGGGACCCCCTTTCTCCATGGTGCCTTCCAGGAGGCGTGTTTTGTTCCACACTGAGCAGGAAGAGATGTGAAGCTCAATTCAGAGAGAAATATATATATGAGCAACTCTATATAGCCAGTGTCTTATTCTTCATCCTTCTCACCCTAGCACTGCTCTCTCGTTTGTACCAGATCTTGTAAGAGGAAGACAGAGGTTTCATCTGTTAGCCGTCACCCAGCATCAATAAGCTTTAGATTCAAAGATATCCACTGTGGAGATATTTATTATTCCATAATGGGAAATTTTTTGGAGTATAATTCACTCAATGTACCGTGCAATATTAGACAGCCACTACAAATAGTGTGAACACAATGTGTCCAGTTTACTTTAAAATAGTGAAGCCAAGCCCTGGCCCGTTTGGCTCAGCAGTTAGAGCGTCGGCCCGCAGACGAGAGAGTCCCCAGTTCGGTTCCCGCTAAGGGCACATACCTCGGTTGCAGTTTGTCCCTGGCCCTGGTGGGGTCGTGTGGGTGGCAACCAGTCGATGTGTCTCTCTCACATCGATGTTTCTCTATCTCTCTCTTCCTCCCTCTCTCCCTCCCGCTCTATCTGAAGATAAATGCAAAAATGTCCTCGGGTGAGGATAAAAAAAATAATGAAGCCAAAAAATATAGGGATAACTATAGTAACACTGGCAAAACATCCACAATTGTTGAATACAAGTGACAAAAATGTTGGTGTTCCTTAGACTGATTTCGCTCTAAAAGTAATCAGAAAGAAACAAGAGGTGGGTCACACCCATTGAACTTCTCTGACAACTATTTGGATATTTATTTTATATAATTTTTTATATATGATAATAAACGGTGCCCCTTTCTGCAGAGAAAGCTTTGTGACTTGCAGGACGGCAGAGTGGACAACGGTTACTGACGTGACCTAGTTCAAACTAGTGTGTACTGAAACGTGTAGCTCTGGAACGTGCTCACGGAAGGTACACGCCAGGATGTCTGCCTTGTTTCCTGTTTCCAGGAAGCGGAAATTGGTATGTTCACCCCTAGACACCCACCTTCTTTCCCTCATCGAAATGTTTCAGGTACAGGGATTCTTATATAAGTGTGTAGAGAACTCTTGAAAATGAAGGGGACCTTATTTTATCTAGACGTTTTTAAGTTTAAAAATATGGACGCAACAATTCTAACATACAATCCAGCAACTGTTCTCTCTGTGATTTACCCGAGAGAGTTGAAAACTTAATCCACACAGAAGACTGCACACAGGTATGGATAGCAGCATTGTTCGTGACTGACAGAGCTTGGAGCAACCACGATGTCCTTCCATCAGTGAAGGGATAAGTGGACTGTGGTACATCCAGACAGTGAAATATTATTCAGTGATGAAAATGAAGGAGCTAGGAAGCCATGAAAATATACGGAGGGAACAAATGCATACTAAGTGTAACCAGTCAGTCTGAAAAGGCTGCATACTATATGATTCCAATTATAGAACATCCTAGAAAAGACAGTAAAAGACCAGAGGGCTTGAGGGAAGGGAGGAAGGGATGATAAGGTGCAAAGGATTTCAAGGCAGTGGAGCTATTCCGTGTGAGACTCTAGCGGTGGCTACGTGTCATACATTGTACATGTGTCAAGACCACAGAATGTACACCACCGAGTGAACCCTAATGTAAACCATGGACGCCAGCTCATAGTAATGTATCGATATTTGTTCATCAGTTATAACAAATATATCATTTTAATGCAAGATGTTACTAATAGGAAAAGCAGTGGATGGGAGAGGGGAGGGATAAGGAACTCTCTACTTTCTGTTCCGTTGTTCTGTAGACCTAACACTGCTCTTAAAAATAAGGTCTATCATTTTTTATCAGATCATTATCCTAACCAGGTGGGTGACATGTTATGTCTGCGACCAAATACACAGAGGTGTCTGAAGTGGTAGAGAGGTCGGTGGAGTCGCCAGCCACATGGTCAGAGCGACACCTCCCTGCCATGTTCTCCTCGGGGCCAGGGCCAAGAGAAGTGCTCCGCGCAGTCCGAGACGCGCCTTCCTGCATTCCGCCTTCTCCCCAGGTCCTTTACTCTTGGGAAAACTTACACAGTTTGTAAGCATCCGATTGTAAAGCATCTGGTAGGATCTAAAAGCCAGACAGCTCATAAATTCAAACAACACCAATGATGCAAAGAGTATTTATTAAAACTGAGTAGCAAACTCAAAGGCTTATGTCGTGCAGAATTTACAAGGAGGCAAAATCCTGTGGGCATGAAACAATGATGAGATTGCCCTGCGTCTGATTATGTTTACTATATGATTCTGCGGCCCCTAAAAAATCATTATTTATCTAATTTGACTAAAATTACAGTTAAAACTGCACTGGAAAACCTCACGGGGGTGGGGGAGGAAACAGGAAGAAAAATTCTTAGAGTCAGAGTTGAGATGTTCAGATATGGGGTTACGTGTGATTTCAACATGCCTAGATGACCTTCATCATCTAAATGTATTTTTTTAACTGTGTCTTTGTTTTGAAAGTATTACAGATGCCCCCTCCTTCCCTCATTGACCTTCCACCCTGCTCCCGCCCCCCCCAGATGTATTTTGTTTTGGAAGTTTATCATCCATCAGCTGATTGTTGAACAACGATTCTATGTTCGTACCATGCCTTCTTAGGGAGTAAATCCTTGTGCGTGGCCGATATCTTTTATGTCTCAAGCGCAAATACAAAATAAGGAAATGAGGTCAGAAATTGGATGAAGCCCTATCATTAATAAAACCAGGACTGAAATACAAAGCTGAGGTTCTCATTCCCTTCTTGGGAAAACAGCTTTAACACTGAGTCTATTACCCCTTATTGAAATTCTTGTCTACAGGCCCCATTAGACTGAGCAATTGTCTTCTCATTCATTTCTATGTCACCAGGATTAACCCAGTGCCTGATACAGAGTAGTGTCCAATACACGAACAAGCGAGTCCTATTAAATGGTACCTTGTGTTGTCTTTGCATTGATCCCTCACCCAGAATGGCAATTCTTTGACAGCCTGGATGACCTCAGCTGATATTCTTTCAGCATCTTCCCCAAACACACAATACAGGGCTAAATAACCTACCCGTGAGTTGATTGATGTCGGAAGACAAAATGTAAAGCCGAAAAATTTACCAATCCATTTGGCCTCATTGTGGGTCATCGACCTTGAGCATTTTAAACTTTACAGAGTTATAATAATGCCTGGCTGTCATTGGACACTCACTGTGCACCAGACACTGCATTTTCTCAGCCATCACAACTGTACGCAGTAAGTACCACTCATGTCCCGATTCTCTAGCTGAGTAAACTGAGGCACAGAAGAGCTAAGTCCAAGATCCACAGCTACTTGGAGAAGCTGGACTTCAAGCCCAGCCAGGCAAGAGCTCAAGTTCATAGGCATCCTTTCATCAGGCCTATTCCCTAGTAGTTAACGCTTCCCCCCGGCAGAAATTGCAGGACAGGAGTAAGAATTTCATCCACAGAGGATCCTAGTATATTTTCGTTATTACCAAATAGCGTTATTGACATCACAGGGTCATTATTTCTGGCCAAGGTGCTGCCATACTGTGTGCCTGAACAGGGACACAGAAATGAGACGTCAGATCACGGAGGTGACGCTGTCACCATTTCCAAACAGACGTCCGGCAAGCCATCTATTTTTCGACTCCACACTCACTCCCACACCAAAAATGGAGCTGGCAGGGGAATGGCACACGCAAAATGTAAACATTGTCGGGGCTTTCAATAAATGATCGTTAATAAAACCTGAAAAGACGGTAGCTCAGGCACTTAACTTCCTGTTTTCCATTATTTAATAATTTATTATATGAAATCCATTGACCTTTCAGTAGGCTCTTTTTGTTTTTTAGAGGAAGCTGGAGCGTTAATTATGGGTTAGCTGCTTTATTGAACAGCATTAGCATACAAATAGGACATCAATAACCAATTACCATCTCCATGGTGGAAAAGCACATCTCCCAGAGCCTCTGTGAAGGCTAACTCAGCCACTTAAAGGTCTCAGCACTTAATGAGGGTGGCATTCAAGGCTCTTCTCAGTTGATCCCGAGGGGTCTCTGCAACCTGACATCCTCTCTCTGGTCAAACTGGTCCATCGGCTGCATCAAAGAAGAGCCGGTGCCCGCCCACCAGTGTGTCTTATCTCATGCTGATCCCTCCACCCAGTCTTTGGTCCTTTGATTTCTGGGTTCTACGCACTCACTTCCCCTTCTCCATTCATTCAGCAGATGCTCACTGGACCCTGACTAACCCAGTCACTGGGTGACTTCGGGGAACACCAGGAGCAAGGGAGACAGGACCCCTGCCCACAGAGGTGACAGGTTAGTGCAGAGCTCAGCACGCTTTCTCTCTAGAGGACTAGACAGTGAGTCTTTTCGTCTGTCACAACTACTCAGTTATGCTCTTGGAGTGGAAAGAGGCCATTGGCAATATGTAAACAAATGGACATGGCTGCGCACCAATAAAGCTTTATTTACAACAAACAGCAGGCTGGACTTGGCCCAAGGCACACAGTTTGCCAACCTCTGGCCTAGAGCCTGGACTCTCGAGTCAAAAAGAGCTGACCTAACACTGTGCGGCCTTCAGTAAGTCACACTGTTTCCCTGAACCTCAGCTTCCTCATCTGTAAAATGGGAATACGAAATGCACACCAGACTCTGTTGTTCCTGTGTTAGACCCTTCCAGTGGCTTCCCTTGAGCCAAATCCAGACTCTTCGCGGTGACCCATGGGGAAGGCTTTGAACAATGAGCCTCCCCGTATCTCTCTCAACCCCTTCCTTCCCAGTCTCCCACCCCTGACTCCCCTTTGTCATGCTGATCCCTCTCCCAGCCCAGGGCTATGGTGATGCAGCCCCCACCCTGGGACACTCTCTCTGCCTGTCACCTGCTCAGCTCCCAAGCTTCAGGGTCCAGTTTCAAAGGCAGTTCCTCCAAGCCTTCTGTGACCATCTCATCTAAAGGGACACCACACACAAAAGGAACAATGCTACCAGTCCTTCTCTGTCTCAGCCCCTTATTTGTTTATTGCTGGAGCTCTCATCTTAATGTTTTTTTTCTTGTTTTTTTTTTTATTAATTTATTTTTGTTACAGATGTTTCTCCTTCCCCCCCCCCCCCATTGACACCCTCCTCCCCCTCCCTCCTTGCCCCATCCCCAGTTTTTTTGTCCATGTCCATTGGTTATGAGTACATGCATACAAGTTCTGTGGTTCATCGCTCCCCTCCCCCACCTACTCTTCTGGCAATTGTCAGTCTGTACCCTACTTCCACGTCTCTGGGACTACCCTGTTCCTCAGACTGTTATGTTCATTATATTCCAGAAATAAGTGAGATCATATGATATTTGTCTTTCTCTGCTTGGCTTGTTTCACTTAGGATAATACTTTCCAGGTCCCTCCATGTCGTCTTTCTTTCTTACAGCTGCATAGTACTCCATTGTGTATATGTACCACAGCTTTTTTATCCATTCGTCTACTGATGGACACTTGGGCTGTTTCCAGATCTTAGCTATTGTAAATAGCGCTGCTATGAACATGGGGGTACATATATTCTTTCTGATTGGTGTTTCAGGCTTCTTAGGGTATATTCCTAGAAGTGGGATCACTGGGTCAAATGGTAATTCAATTTTTAATTTTTTGAGGTAACACCATAGTGTTTTCCACAGTGGCTGCACCAGTCTGTATTCCCACCAGCAGTGGACTAGAGTCCCCTTTTCTCCACACCCTCGCCAACACTTGTTGTTTGATGCTTTGTTGATGGCGGCCATTCTGACAGGTGTGAGGTGATACCTCATTGTTGTTTTAATTTGCATCTCTCTGATGATTAGTGATGTTGAGCATTTCTTCATATGTCTCGTGGCCATTTGTATGTCCTGTTTGAAGAGGTGTCTATTTAGTTCCTCTGCCCATTTTTTAATTGGGTTCTTTGTCTTCCTTTTGTTGATCTCATCCTAATTTGTACTTGTTTGTTTAATTCTGCATTTTATGTCCTAAAGTATCAGTTCTGTGTGTGCAGGGACTACACCACAGTCTCCAGCACCTAGCCCCGTGCCTGGCACACATGATCAGTCAATCAATCTTTGTGTCATTAATAAAATAAATCAATAAATGTTGGTAGGTGAATGCATCGTGGTCAGGGAAACAGCTTGGTGTTTTGCCTTTCCCATGTTTACATAAACAGGGTAGACCTGTGACTCCCCTTTTCTCAAAGACTCGATTTCCTCTAACATTAATTCTACCTTAAAGCGGGGTGCTATTTTGATTTCTGGAATGATTAAATCCTTGACTTGTAGCATTTTATTTGAATGTGTCCCAAATGTCCCACACTGAGCTTTCCCTAGGATCCCTAAGGCTATCTTCTTATTCTTGGTGAGATTCCTTTCCTTCTGTGGAAGAACCACTTTGGACCAAGAACCAGAAGGACCAAAGTATGAAAAGTTGACCGGCCTGAGTTCTGGTCCCAACTCCTTCAGTTTAAGCTGTGTGACCCTGGACAATTCAAGTAACCTCTCTGAACTTGGTTTCTTCAACTGCAAAGGAAGAATATGCAGTTTCAGCAATAACAATCGAACACTCTCTGACGCAACCTCCAGCTTTTGAGCCACTGGTGTGGGAAGATAAAAGTAAGAAAAATATTTGAACACACCTGCTTCCTAGAAACACACCACTTCAAAATAAATACTCTAGTGCTATTCAGTCTTGTAGAGCTCTGAGCCAGAATGGGCTTTCTGGGGCCAAGCCAGTGCCTGGAATGATTAATTATTGCAACAGCAGAAAGGTAGATGAAGAAGCGACAGATGGCCCATGTGAAATAGTCTAGAATCACCTGCTATGAAATTAATTTCACATCTTGGAGGCTTGGGGCTCAGAACACCGTGCAAAAAATGACTGTTGATAAATTGTGTGTGTTTGTATGTCAGCCTCTCCGCAAACACCTAAATAATATATGTCGTGTCATGTTTTCTTTCCTCCACCTCGTTTTAATACTTTATCATTTATAGAAAACTGCCGGGAAACATGGAACATCCATCAAGCCATTAATTCCCGAGATTATGCTAATGAGATGCCTGGAGCGTCTGTTTCCCAGAATAGCTGCTCCCCCAGGAGGATGCTCTGGACTCTTCCCAGCTCCGTCCTCCCTGCTTGATCAGGAGCCGACTCGCCAGCATGGTGTTCCTCTTAAAAGAGCACCCAGCTCGTCATCGCTGACCCGGGAGGATTGGCCCAGCCAGACAGCAAAAGCCAGCGGCTCCCCTGGGAAGCTGCAGATGAACCATGAACCTGTGAAACACGAAGGGGAGGGAGGCGTGAGGTCCCAGCTAATACGCTTAGAGGCCTCGGCTGCAGTGATCACTCCTGCTGGAGAGCCCAGTGGAGGAGGGAGACACAAAGATACAGAGAACCTTCCAACAAGATGCTCCGTCAGCTGGGATGGCGAGAGGGACCAGACAGCCGTGATTCTATTCACGGGGAAGAAAACCGTGCTAATGTGGTTGATGCCAAAGGAGAAACCTTGGATTATTGGAGCTCCCGCTCACCAGGCCCTCACCGGCCCCTCATCTGGAGCACTGCCTCGCCTTCCATCCGCAGGGCTCGACGGGGACAGGGGACTCAAGGTTGCCCAGAGCTGGCTGTGCCATGCCTAAAGCCCAGGTGTGCGTTCTGCTTTGTAGATTGCATACATAGGAAAACGCTGTGGAGTTAAACGCGCTCTTTTCAAGTCCTCCAGAGAGACAGAAAATGGTGTTGCACGGCAGTGTCTAAGATGCTGCAAAAGGGACATCACAGGCTGGAAATGAAGAGCGCGAGGAAGCCTGCGGTGGCGGGGTCGTTCTGTTTCCTGACTACGCGATAAAATTGTATGGAACCACACACACACGCACGCACACACACACATGCACGCACGCGCATGCACGCATGCACACGCACGCACACACACACACACATGCACGCATGCACACGCACGCACACACACACACACATGCACGCATGCACACGCACGCACACACACACACACATGCACGCATGCACATGCACGCATGCACACGCATGCATGCACACACACATACACAGAGGAGGGAAAGAAAATTGGTCAAATCTGAATAAAACTCTTCAGATCAAACCAGTGTCGACGTCCGACGTCAGATTTTGATATTGTACGATAGCTCTGCAAAATGTCGCCCCTGGGGAAACTGGGGGTGTTGGGGACATGGAACCTTCCTGTACATTTGTGATGGGCTGAATGTTTGTGTCACCCCCAAAAATTCATTTGTTGAAGCTCTAGGCCCCGATATGATGGTATTTGGAGGTGGCGCCTTTGGGAAGTAATTAGGATTAGATGAAGTCATGAGGGTAGGGCTGCTTGGGATGATAAAAAGAAAGAGATGCTAGAACTTTCTTTCTCCCTCTCTCTTTCTCTTTTCTCTCACTCTCCCAAAGATACCATGCACTAGAAAAAATTTTTGAATGCAAATAATGAACAGAATATATATAATCCAGGATATATGATCATATCCCCCCCCCACACACACACACACACATATATAAAGAACTCCTAGGAAAACAATATACAACCCAATTTTTAAAAATGAGGTAAGAGTCGGGCCGGTGTAGCTCAGTGGTTGAGCGTCAACCCATGCACCAAGAGGTCGCCGGTTTGAGTCCCAGTCAGAGCACATGCCCAGGTTGTGGGCCCGATCCCCAGTGAAGGCATGCAGAAGGTGGCCAATCGATGTTCTCTCTCATCGATGCTTCCATCTCTCTCTCCCTCTCCCTTCCTCTGTCTCTCTAATATATCAATAAAGAAAAAAAGTTTTTTTAAATGACCAAAGAATAGGAAAAGTCAGTGAAAATACAATTGGTCCATAAACACATATAAAGATGTTCACCCTTCTACATAGTCTGGGAAATACGAATTCAAACAATAATGCTCTGTCATTTCACATTACCAGATCTGCAGAAATTTAAAAGGCAGACAATACCAAGAGCGGATGAGTCATAAAGAAACAGCATTTTTATAGATTCGGATGGGTGTGTGGATTTTTGCAGCAAACCTTCGAACCGTTTGGCAGCAGCTAGTCAACCTGAAGGTGTGCACACGTATCCGCTGCACCCGGCGTGCGCGTGGAGCTTCGTTTGAAACAGTAAAACATCTGGGAACCAGCTCAGCACCTGTTCACAGGTGGCCCTGAATCCAGGCCGTCGATGCCAGTCTGAGTTCTTCAGATCCTAGCTGTCCTCTCCAGCGTCAGCTCAGCCTAGGGGCTTTGTGACAGCAATGGCACCCCCAGGGACAGTCTGGGAGCTGGAGCCAGACTGCCAGAGGTGACACTGAGGTTCTGGTCCTCTAATACCAGGTCCAGGGAATGCAAACACATCTGCGAACTATAAATACACTTCACGTTCTGAGGCAGTGGTTCTCACCCTTCCCAATGCCGCGACCCTTTAATACAGTTCCTCACATTGTGTGTGGGCGTATCTGCATGTGGGCAGACCTGCCTGGAGACGGATAGAGGAGCGGTGTCTCGGTTCCTAAGACCATCGGAAATATGTGTTTTCCAGTGGTCTTAGGCGACCCCTGTGAAAGGGTCGTTCAACTCCCAAAGGGGTCACAACCCACAGGTTGAGAACCGCTGTCTAAGGGCCACCATCAAGGTAGGGAGCTGAACTCAGAATTGGAAAACATGCCTTAAGACACACCTTAAAATGTAGGGAGTGAAGTCTTTTGAGAAACACCTGCAAAGGTGGCCAGTAATTTGGTTATCATGTCACAGTCGATTAATACAAGGACCTTGGACAGAACAATGCCGGTGACAAGAGTATTTTGCATTTGCCTAGTTCTAGCACACGTAATGCTTCATTTGACCTTAACCATAACACCAGTGAAGGTCATTAGTTGGCCCACTGTCTAGAAGGGGAACTAAGATGGCCAGAGTGACAAGACACTGAACCGTGAAGGGCAAGAGGCAGAGCATCACCCCAAGGCTGCTGACTCCAAATCATTCCTCCGGCCATAGTATAGCAACCTCATTTCCAAAAGCACCTTTCCTATCTGATCAATCATATCATCCATTTTTTTTAGCTTAAATGGCTAGTTCATTCATGAGTTTCAACTTCCACTTGAACCATAGCAATGACTTTTCCCCATCATGACGTTCGTGTTGGGCCTGGTCTACTGAGCAGACAAGATGCCTTTTCCTAGTCCAATAGAACAAACACCTCAGGTGGGAAGCAGACGCTCCGAAGTCCAGTGCGAGCCCTCCTAGTGACGTGTGGTCTGGCTCCCTTCTCTCTGCCTTAGTTTTATTGTCTCCAAAGGGAACTCCAGCCCTTAACCATCTCATCGGGTTGTTGTGAAGAGAAACTGAGATAACCTATATAAAAGCATTTCAAAAACGTTACAAGCACTGTACAAATTTAGGTGGCATTATCATACAGGCAATAAAAGGATTGATCACACTGATAAATGGAGAGTGCGTTTGCGCGCCTCCCTGGTTTCCAAGAACAGCAGTAATTGCACTTGGCAGAGAAATCCGCAGCAGTTAACCAAAGCCGAGTGTGTTGGGGAAAGGCACAACTTGGCCAAATCCAAATGATTTTAAAGCACTCTATAAAAATAAACAAGTATTCCAATATAATTAATTCCAGTTCCTTCAATCCTTCCTGCTACTTGGGGCAATGTAGCTTGTTATGTAGCAATTACCCTTTGAATCCTTCTAATCCCAGCTGATCATTTTCAGCTTTAATTGTCTTGCTGAGTTTGAATGTTGTTGTAGTTCAAATGCAGCCAATTAGCAAGGGCTTGGCCACCTCGGGAGGTTTCTCGTGCAAAGGACACTCCTTGGAACCCCGGTGGACTTTGTCCCACATTGTCCCAGTAGGCATAGTTTATATGCTCAGGTGCTGTTAGGGGGAGGAAGGGCCAGCAGAGGCTCGGAGAAAGCACCAGAAGCAATGGGCCACATTCACCAGGGAGGTTATGGAGAATACTCAGAAGGGCATTACACCCATGGGGGAAACATTAGCCTTATACTAAACACAGATCTAGTTCCACCAAACATGCCCTAAAAGCAAGACCTACAAGGGTCATACTGTTTCCAAGGAATCTAACTGCATCCCATAACCAAGCTCAAGAATATTTATAACAACACAAAAATATCCAGTACATCGCAAGGTTAAGAGTCGTGATATCTGGCACGGGATCAAATATCAACCAAAAAATTACCAGTCGTGCAAAGAAGCAGAAAAATATGACCCCTAATTCTTTAAAAGATGTTCTTTAGAAGATACGGGGACCACCCTGGCCAGTTTTGCTCAGTGGTTAGAGTGTTGGCCCATGGACCAAAGGTCATGGGCTCAATTCCCAGTCAAGGGCACGTACCTGGGTTGCAGATTCTATCCCTGGCCCCAGTTGGGGTTGTGTGGGAGGCAACCAATCCATGTGTCTCTCGTGTCTCTCTCACATCGATGTTTCTCTCTCTCTCTCTCCCCCTCCCTCTCTTCCACTCTAAAAATTAAAGGAAAAATATCCTCAGGTGAGGATTCACATAAAAGACACGGGGACAGACTGGAAGAAAGTCTTTGCAAATCACATATTGGATAAAGGACTTAAACTCACAACATATAAAGAACTCTCAAAACTCAGCAATAAGGAAACCAAAAAGAAAAAAGATTTAACAGATATGTCATTAAAGAAGGTATATAGGTGCCAAATAAGCACAAGAAAATGTGCTCATAGTCATTAATCATTAGGAAATGCAAATTAAAACCACAAAAAGATGCCACATATTAGAAAAGCTACAATTAAAGAGTCTGACCATATCAAGTGTAGGCAAGAATGTGGAGCAACTAACCTCATGTGCACTGCCAGTGGGGTTGTAAAATGATAAAATCTCTTTGGAAAACAATTTGGAAGTATCTTTAAAAGTTAAATATATACCATATACTACCACATCATCTACATACTCTTCTAGCTATTTAGCCAAGAAAAATGAATACATACAAAGACTTTTACATAAATGATTGAAGGTTTATTAGTTATATCCAAAAGCTAAATGTACCATATGTCCATCCATAATGAGTGGATAAATAAATGGTGGTATATCTGTACAATGGAATACTATGTAGCAATGAAAATGACTCAACCTACATCAACATGGATGAATCTCAGAATAATTATGCTAACTAAAAGAAGCTAGACCCACCCAAAAAAAGAGTACACACACACACTGTTTGATTTCATTTATGTAAAATTTTAGAAAGTATAAATTAATATCTGGAGGGATAGGGGAAAGGAGAGGAGAGATTACAAGGGGACACAGATGCTTTGGGGGATATGGATATGTTTATTATCTTGATCACGGCAATGTTTTCATGGATGTGTACATGTGTAAAAACTTAACAGATTGTACACTTTAAATAGGTCGATTTATTGTGTATAAATTACACCTCAATAAAGCAGATTTTAAAAGAAAATATGCCAGATACATTGAAAAAGTATCAGGTGAGAGAAGAAACAAGAGCAATGAGATAGAGGAGAGGGGTGTGAGGGAGACCTAAATCTCTGGTGCCCTTCTCAAGCAGAGATATGCTCCCCACTTTATTGGAAGAACTGGACTTTGACCTGAGTTCAGGCAGATGGAAAGCAGACTGAGAAAATGCTGAGAACAGACCAATACTGTAGCCTTGAGTAAAATGCAAAGTATTGGGGCTGAGCTGGTCTACCCAAAGGTGCATATGATTTAAAAATTTTGGTGACTTATTTAGAAAGGAACAAATACATACATGTGACCATGAGCCCCCCACCCACCCTCCCACACACACAGAAGCTTAAAAACAGTGCCAGTAACCAGTATGACAAGACGAGAATGCATTTAAAACCAACCAAATGTTTGGCTGGAAGCAATCATCTGAGCCTCTGATATTGCTAATGTGTCAGACAGTGGCAGCTGGAACAGTCGGACTGGGAGTTTCCAAATCAGAGGTGTTACTGAGGGGAAGGGCTGGCCCATAACGGTGGGGGAGGGGGAGACAGAGAGAGGGGTGCAGGGGGCAAGGCAGAGCCCACCTTTGGGTCCATGTCATTGCTCAGAGGCACTGCTGAAGTTACCAATGGACCAGCGTCAGCTTCTAGTGTTGGCTATTAGTTGATAAAATTAAGAGGGGCTAAAAGGATTCACTTGAGTATCGCTATCCTTTGGGGGGATGAAGAAGCTGGGGCCCTGAGGGGAGAACCAATTTTCTCCCCAAAGTCTAGCTCTCCATGACTGTCCGCCACTGTGACCTCCTCTTAACAAGAATCTGAACCAGCAGATGGTAGAGCCAGTCTGGCAGGCCTTATACCCTATCTCCTTCCACTTCCCAGGAGTTTGACATGTTATTAAACCTCTCAGTTTCCTCATCAGTAAAATGGAGCAAACTAATAATAACACCTCCCTGGGGTTGCATCAGTCAGGGTTCTCCAGAGAAACGGAACGAATAGAATGTGTATATGGGAAGAGATAGAGAAAAGTTGAAAGAGAAAATTTTCAAGGAATTGGCCCATGCAGTTGTGGGAACTGACAAGTCTAAACCCTATAGGCTGGAGACCCAGGGAAGAGTTGCAGGTCAAGTCCAAAGGCAGCCTTCTAGTGGAATGCCTTCTTCCTTCCAGGAGTTCAGCCTGTTTCTATCAAGGACTTGAACTGATTAGATGAGGCCCACCCACATAATGGAGGGCAATCTGCTTCACTCAAAGTCTGCTCCTTTAAATGTGAATCTCATCTAAAACATGCCTTCACAGAAACATCTAGAATAATCTTTGACTCAATATCTGGGTGTGATGGTCCAGCCAAGTTGACACATACAAGTAACCATCACAGGATAAAAATGGACCTCCCCTTCTCCCTTGCCATCACTTCTTCCTGCCAAATTTCAAAATAGTTTTTATGTGCAGACCTGGGTAAAGTTGCCTTGCCTATCTTCTCCCTCTTCTGTCCTTTCATAGTCCCTCTTTCAAAACCTCTCCCGGAGACACTGGCACCTTACCTGCCTTCCCCGCTTGTCTGCCCTGGGTCCCATCGCAGTTCTCCAAGCCAACCTGCCCTCTGATAATGCCTTGTGCTATAAACCAGTGGCTGTCAACTTCAGCTGCACATGAGAATCACCTGGGGAGCTTTTATATATCCCCAAAACTAGGCCATGCTATAGACAGATTAAATCATAATTTCTGCAGGCAGGTCCCAAGTATCAGAATTTTTTTAAAACTCCTTGAGTAATTCCAGTTTCCAATGTACATCTTTCCAAGGTCCCACATCATTCCAGGTGGCCAGATATCTCATCTGCTTCTACCTAGTGATGAATTCAATGTTTGCTTTCGTAAGATTCCTTTGTAAACGATGCCTTAATGGGCACGTATAGTCAGCACACAGGATGAGAATTCCAGACACACCAATGGGGGCAGGGAGTATGGGGAACTAGCCCTTTAACATTACAGCTCATCAAAGGCCACCTGCTGGGAGGGTCGGCCTCGTTCATGCCACAGTCCTGGGAGAGTGCATATTCATGAGACATGAGAGTCAATGGCGGCAAGAAAGAAGAGAAAATAAATACACTCAACCAGGCAGATCAACCCAGTCAAATGTGGAGGCCAATGAGACACAAGTTCAAATCCCACCAGTACAAACAGTAGTAATAAGAACCATCTTTGATTGGGTGCATTGCCAGACCAGTGCTGTAGAGTTCAGCTTTCATTACCCCAAATTCTCACTACTCTACGAAGCAGATCTTCTAATGCCCGTGTGAAAATGAGAAGACGGGCTCACATATCGTAAGCTCTGTAACCAAGACTGGGTGATGAAGAGACCAGAGTGTGATTTGCAAAGCATTTTCACATCCACTGTCTCATGTGACCTTCCAAACCTCTTAACATGCCTCATTTGTCTCACAAAACTGTACTTTTTGTCTATATTTTACTGAGGTGCATGTTTCACAGATAAGGAAACTGAGGCATCAAGAGTCTTTGAGGTGTCCTACCCCGGGTCACATGCTTGGTGAGCCACAGAACCAGGACCATGTCCCCTTGCCACCTTCCCCTTGCTTTCTGCTTTCATTTACTTATAGGGCTGTCTTTCCACCCAGACGCAGCCTTCTGAGAAACCTGAACTTCTGTTATCAGGCACGTTACTAAAGGTATCTAAATACTGGAGTAACTTGCTCAACTTAACCCCTCTACCATCCCCCCATCCAAATGATATGGGCCCCCCCCAAAACCATTTTTGTGCAATACGACACCCCATCCTGCCTCAGTGAATTGGACCAGCAATGGCTCTCTGGCTCTAGCTGAGCCAATCAGATTTTCCTCCGTAAGAATTTGGGATTATAATGAGCCGATGTCTCTTTCTCCGGTGAGGTCAATGCTGTAACATGTTGACTTGGAAGCTCAGGAGTAAGTAGTAATGATAATGTGGAAATCATTAGTGATGTTTGCCAAGCGTTTCCAGCTCCCTGCTCTCTGGCCACATGAGGACGGCACTTTCCAGGCCCCGTGTGATGGGGTGGGTCCGTGTGCCTGGGTCCAGCCAGTGAGCTGTGAGTGGACGTGTTGCGTGCACTTCCCGGCACAGTCACTTCATTGCTGTTCCAAGACCTTCAGAAGTTCTCTCTCCCTCTCCCTCAGGGACCAGAAACATTCGGCTGCTTTGTGAGCCTGGGTCTCCGTGTGAGGAAACACGAGTGTGCACCCGTTGGCAGTGTCCGTGCAGTGTGAGCATAAAACAGCCCTTGTTTTTATAAACCACTACTGTTCTGGAGTTGTTTGTGAACGCAGCATAACCTAGCCCATTCTGGTGGAGAATTACAGAAATCAGAGTAAACTCTACAAACCACTACGATGGTAACTACGGCATACCCTAGACCAAAGGTTGGCAAACTACTTGTTTAGAGACTCAGTCTTCTTTCTCATCCTGAGGCTCTGCCGTTCCCTAGGGCCACCCTCTCCCTCTCAGGCCCCTCAGCCTGCAGCCAGAGAAAGAGGAAAGATTATGTAAGAGCCAGATCTGGAAGTGGCATTCATCCATCCGCCCATATTCCATTGGCCAGAACTCAGTCACATGGCCCCACCTACCTGCAAAGGAGGCTGGGAAATGTAGTCTAGCTCTGTGCCCAGAAAGGAAAAGAAATGGGTTTGCGTGAAGACATGGCAGTCTGTACCACAGCCTTTGAAAACCTCCTGTAAGAGAGGTCAGTCCTTCTGCATCCAGAATAGTCATTGCTTATGTCCTCAATAATCTTTGTGCTGATTTAAGCAATGCAACTTCCATAAAGCAAGGCCCCTGCAGCTATGACCAGCCCTGTGTTATTTAGTAGCCCAAACATCCCCACTTATATCACCCAGTGGAGGAGGGACCATTGGCTATTTTATCCACATGGCAATGCTGGCCTAAACCTGTGCACAGACGAGGGATCGAACCTGTGTTCGTTGTCGTAACTCCAGAAACTATACTTGGCACACAGCAGGCACTATGTGTACAACATCTGAATTAACTTCTCCAGTGGCGGGTAAGTTTCATGAGGATAGAAACTTTCTTTCATTTGCTCCCAGGGCCTAGGGTAGGCTGCACATAGCAGGTGCTCAATACATATTTGTTGCTGGAAATTTTTAGCAAACACAACCCAGTGAATGGCTGAAGCCAGGCAGGGTGGTAGGCACCAGCGGCCGACCTCCTCCTCAATAATTCCAGTGCATGCTATTTTTCAGTGAATGTGAGCCGTAACCACGCAAGACCTACCTAGAACTTCACCGTCATGGTGCTGTGCATCGTCAAGGGAGGGAGCAGATGAATACAGGTGAGGGTTCCCTTGGAACATCTCCCAACACGAGGGCCCTATGAAGGAGGTCACGCAGTCAGCTATATGGTGGTTGTTGGGTTGTTTTCTACGTAATGTATATTTTGAATTTCAAAGAAAAAGGTGTTATGCAAAAACACCTTTTTGCGGTTTTATGGTTCTCCCCCACCATCCCAGAAGTACTATCTGACCCATCTTCAGAATCCTGGTGCTTTCTACCCCAAATCTCTTACTCTTTTCGCTTCTCACACTTTTTTTTTTTTTTTTTAAGAGAATCAAATGTGGTGATGCCTATTATGTGGCAGCGTGTTTATTCCTTACAATATCATTGTGGTGCACTAGGAACCTGAAATCTGGGGCAGACCGCTTGGGTCAATCCTTAGCCCCACCCCTTCCTAACTGTGTGGCTTTGGCCATGTAATTAACCACTGTGTGCCTCAGTCTCCTCATCTGTGAAATGGGAGAGGTATTAGTCACGCCCTCATAAAGTTACTGGGAGGACTGGATGAGCTCATTCAACTCCAACACCGGACACAATTCAATGACTGGCACTTAATAGGGAATCAGTAAATATTTATGGAATACATGGATGTTTATTATTCCCGTGCCTGATACTGACTTCTAGAAATTTCACTAGGGGGCATCTTCTACCTCACTCAAAAAGAAATACCATCTTCATCTTCTTCCCTGGCCAGATGAATACAGGTGAGGGATTCCCTTGGAACATCTCCCAACACGAGGGCCCTATGAAGGAGGTCACGCAGTCAGCTATATGGTGGTTGTTGGGTTGTTTTCTACGTAATGTATATTTTGAATTTCAAAGAAAAAGGTGTTATGCAAAAAGGGCCATTGTATCATGAATTTTCTCCAGTGTTACCTTATTTACTTTTAAATTGGATTTGTCTCTGGACTCTTAGTCACTCAAAACACAAACACACACTTTGTAAAGAAAGTTTGCCTCCAGGAAGATCCATAGGCAGAGACATTTGATCTTTCTCTCTTCCTTCCTTCCTTCCTTCCTTCCTTCCTTCCTTCCTTCCTTCCTTCCTTCCTTTCTTTCTCTCTCTTTCTTTCCTCCTCCTCCTCCTCCTCCTCCTCCTCCTCCTCCTCCTCCTTCTTCTTCTCTCTCTCTCTCTCTCTCTCTCTCTCTCTCTCTCTCTCTCTCTCTCTCTCTCTCTCTCTCTCTCTCTCTCTCTCCCCTTCTCTTTTAGATAAACTTCCCCCTTCTGTCACTCCTTAGCTCATCTTAGCTGCACCCACACTCCCTTTTGAAATGCTGTCTCTGTGAATCTCGTCTTGCTCAGCCTTTTAAGCTGCTCTCTTTCAAGAGGTATTTCAAGGGAAATACACCCTAAACAGCATCGTCAAGCCTCAGCAATGTCTTTTGATTGCACATTTGATCAATATGAACTCCATGTCTCTCCTCTGCCTTCCTCATCACAGCAACTACAGTTTCTCCCCGATAACATCAACACCCCGGCCAATAGGACCATAATGAGGAGCGCCTTTCAGTAGATTAGACCAAACACCTCTAATTGCTCTGAATCTCATTACAAGAAAGAGAGGAGAGAAGATAGGGGAGGAGGCAGAGAGCCCCCTGGCCTTCTCTGAACCCCAGTTTGGGGCCCCTCTAGGGGCTGAAGAGTGTGGGGTTGGTCCCAGAGCACAATCTCTGTTATTGTCATTTCTAACCTGCTTTGCTGTATATTAATTCTGAAAGATTAGTCAAGGACATTCTAAAATTTTATATTCTTCATAATCCACCATTTGGTACTCGTGATCCAACCAGAATAACTTTTTGCAAGGCTTCTGTTCTGGGTTGAATTGTGTCCCCTAAAAAGATACGTTGCTGTCCTAACCAAATAGGGTCTTTGCAGATGTAATCAAGTTAATACGAAGCCACATTGGAATAGGGTGGGTTCTAATCCAACATGATTGGCGGTCTTGCAAGAAGAGAAGAGACAGACAGACACACCGGAGAGCGCCATGTGGTGATGGAGGAGGACATGGGAGCCATGTATCCCCAAGCCAAGGAATGCAAAGATTGCTACCAGCACTAGCCGCTGAGAGGAGGGCATTGAATAGATTCTCCTTTAGAGCCTTCAGAGAGAGCATGGCCCTGGCAACACCTTGACTTTGGACTTCTAGCACCCAGAACTATCAGAAAAGTAATTTCTGATGTTTTAAGCTTCCCAGTCTGTGATACTTTTTTATGGCAGCCCTCGTAAACTCATACAATTTCCAACCTGCTCCATTCTGCCTCTTTTCCTCCCTATGGGACATTTCCTCTGCCTCCATGAGCTCATCCTCCCCTCCCAAGTCTGTCCCAGGTCCTGGGACGACGTCCTTCGTATCCTATGACTTCTGCTTCCCCAACCTAACACTTTCCAGACTGTATTCTGATGGTCTCTCTCTGCCCACAAGACTGTGCTTCAGCGATCACTGAAGGCTCTGCACAGAGCCCATTGCTTAGTAGATATGCAATAAACGTTGAAAGAGGAGGAAAGTAAGGGGAGCAGTCAGGTGGAAGAACTGGGTCACATCTAACGTCAAATGTGAGGAGGTTCAAACAAGGGATGTGACTTAAAAATTAGGGTACAAATGACTAAGGTTATCATTTAGTGAACCAAGTTTAAATGCAATGGAAGCAAAAACAAAACGGATTTTGGGGATCAGAGAAACAGTTAAGTGAAGGGAAAGTCCAATTCAAAATGCAAAAGCAGAGTTAGGGAGGACAGTGAAAGCTGGTGACCATGAGCCGTCAGCACGCATAGAGGGGCTCCTACGATGCCTTCAGTTGGGGCGAAGTCAACAGGACTACTCAAGGGGACTTTGAACCTTGCAGAGACATATATTGCTGGCCTGGGGCACTGACCTTCCAGATTCAGCTTTGGATCCATCTTAAAAGCAGTTAAGCATGAACAAGGATTAGTTTGACAACCCCAGCACACTCGAACTGGGGAACTGGTGCTTCATACAGGAAGCTTAGTGGGGGATCCCAAGAAACCTGATGCAACTGAAGCGGGCTTACAGGACTTTTACCCCACTGGGGTAATAATGGCAAACAGGTGAGGCATCGAGGGCCTACTATGGGCTTCTATACAATTATTTTATTTAGACTGCACATCCCCCAGGTGAGGGAGATGTCATTATCCCCATTTCATAAATAGGAAAACTGAGGCTCAGCGAGAGTAAGCGGCTGCCCTACGGCCATCTAGCTAGTGAGTGGTTTCCCCATTACCTCTTGCCCAGGCCGCCTAAGATGAATGATGTGTGGGCACATGCTTTGATATTTGCCGAATGCTTTGAAACAGAAGCAATTATTAATATTCAGAACTTGCTAATGGCCAGAAATGCTCAATAGTCAGAAAGTTATGTATTTTCCCATTGTCATAATGAAAGGTCATGACACAGAATAGTGTCTCTGTAGGTAGACCAGGGGTCCTCAAAAGCGCACCTTCCTCTCATGCTTGCTCCTGAGCAATCTGCCTCCGCCTGGTCACACACTGTCCCTTGTTGCTCTCCTCTTTGCCGAAACCCACTTCTTCATCCTCTCTCCTTACCCCATCCCTTTCCATCACTCTGCTGAAGTACATCCTGCCCCCTCACTCCACCTCACCTGGAGGAAACAGTAATTTTGAAAGAGAAACATCTGAAGAATTACATATAGCTCAACATCCTAACTTCATGCCCAGTATCGTCTTCCAACTCACTTGCTTACCAGATAGTCATTCATGCAAGACCTTCCAAATTTTTCACACTATGGGCCCCTTCATAACGGCAACATAGGTATTATTAAGAAAGGGACATTACTAAGGAGTCTGGGATAAACCCACTTGCCATTTATATGCAAAAACAGCACGACAAGAGGCCAACCCTGAGACTACCAAATGGACCACCGTGCGAGAACACTCATTCCTAGTTATGCTTCCAGACTCATCTAAGATGTTGCTTCTCTGGGAAGCCTTCCTTGATTCTCTGCCTTCTCCAGTGGGATGAAGTCCTCCTCACTGTGCCATCAGGGTATCACGCTGCACCGTCATTGCTGTGTGTTCCTTGTGTGTGAAGCCAGCAAGGACCACAAGCCAACTTTCCAAAGGCAGGACTGAGTGTCTGCCCTTGCCAAACCCCCAGGACGTATCACCCTGACCAGTACATACTGACGATGACTAGTGAGGGTCTGTTGAACCACACTGACATGAGCCTAGAAGACAAACCAATCCACAGGTTGTCAGGTCTCAGAAATAAACCACGTGAAAGCCTTAACCTGGGCATTAGCATAAGTAAATTATTCTTGAGATTTCACCCACCCTGAAAATCATAGGCCTACTGAAGGGATACAATGCCTTGCTGAACCACCAACCAATAGACAACCAGCTTTCACCGCTCCAAAGTCCCCCACCTGCCGAGAATTAAATTCTCCACTGAAAGCATGGAAAAATCAGCTGAGTCATCCTTGACCAAAAGGTGGCTTCCAGTTACCTAAACGTCTCCCACAAAGAGATGACCCATCCTATGTGCCGGTTCCTCGTTCTCTCGGGGGAGTTTCACAGACTGGCTATTGACCAGACAAGTCATCCAATTAACCATGCTGTTTGGCCTCTGCCCAGATCTCCAGCCTTCTCTTCTAGAGGCCTGATTCATGCCTGTGACACCTGCCAGCAGGGCCCCTGACCTGGTTCCCAGGGAAGGACAGGGCAGCCGAAGAGAGTAAGACAGGCAGGGCCCCAAGCCAGCGGGGAGGGAGGCTCCCCAGAAGAGACATGTAAGCTCCGCTCTGGGCACACACACGGCTGTTTACCTGGGAGCCTGGCACTCCGTGTTGTAAGAGTTCTTCACACACAGATTGGAGCCTGCAGATTACTCAGCAGCAGTGAGGGTGAGCCTAGGGAGAGCAGCAGCCTCCACAAGGAAACTGGCCCGCACCCAGGTTGCACCTTTTACCTGGGGAACTCGCCCCAGGCCAATTCCTATGCCCCCTGCCAAGAAAGCCTGGCTTGAATGCGAGAGGGAGGCGGAGTTGGCTGGGGCGCTGCAGTGGATCCTGGGACTTGCATCCCATCCTTTCTCCATTCTCCACTTGTCTGGATTTTCCTGCGTATTCTAGAGCCTTCTCCTGAGGGCCACGCAGAGCCAGCAGAGACAGGAATTGGGGGTGCGTCCCGAAGAAGACTTTGCTGAGCGAGGATCACAGGGGGAGACTGCAGGGGTCTTTCTGGCCTTCAGCTGCCTTTACATCATCCCTTCCCCCTTCCTCGAGCTCCAGAGTGGACTCTCCAGAGGGCGCATCACCCCTTCTCACTCGCCTTCAAGGGCTCCCTCTTTGCACTCGTCAGAACTCATTAGCAAGAGAGACGCAGTCCTTCCTGCCCTTTGTCTCCCCAGACGTGCCTCCAAGTCCAAAGGCGGTGCCAAGGAGTGAGTGGAAAGTGCGTGACCCCTATCACCTCCTCGGCGGCACCCCATTCTGTGATGTGCACTGTTGACTTTGCCCAATCTTATGCAGGGGGCTGTGCCAACACAGCTCCATGGTCCCCTCAATCACCTCCCCAGACTCTCTCCAGGGTAGAGAATTTGGAGACACCGTGCCACACCCTCATCACATTTTAAACACCAGAGAACATCCACCTTGCAGTTTCTCAGATGTTCCATGCAGTTTCTTATTCATCTAATAGCAATATTTCTGGGTACTGGCAGTACCACCAGGAACCGTAGTCAGGCCCCAGGTTCCCCCGCAGGGAAGACGGCACTGAACAAGCAAGGATGCCTTAGCACAGGCTGTTCCCTCCGCCAGGAACGCCCTTCCTCCCGTGTTTTCTGCCCAGCAGCAGGCTCCTGTTCCCTCTTCAAGACTCAACCCGAATGCCATCCCTGGCCTTTTCCTGGTGACGTGCCCTCTGGGTTCTCATATGCTGCTCTGATTTGCTGTGAGTCTCTCCCTGTGAGAACACAGCCTCCTTGGGGACAGGCACCCACGGCCTCTTGTCTGTAT
Source organism: Tadarida brasiliensis (assembly GCA_030848825.1). Classification (NCBI taxonomy): domain Eukaryota; kingdom Metazoa; phylum Chordata; class Mammalia; order Chiroptera; family Molossidae; genus Tadarida; species Tadarida brasiliensis. The sequence goes on from CM061272.1 coordinate 61,912,524, forward strand.
ACTCGTGTATGAGCACAGTTAACATGGGTGGGATGACGCAGCAGCATCTCATAGCCTTTCCGATCGCCTTCCAGATAGAGTCCCAATCTGCTCTGCTAACCCCTCCACCCCTCCTGCTCGCATCCCAGGTGCCCTGGACTCCACAGCCACCCCCTCATCATGTCCCTCATCTGGCCTTGCTCCCTGTCCTGTTCCCCAAGCCGAGGCCAGTGCGACCCCTCACGGCACACATCCAGTCACACTGCTGCCAGTTCAAAATCTTCACGCTTAGCATCGTGTCCCAAATCCATCTGACGGCCCAGATGGCCCGTGTGAATGGGCCCCAGGTCATTCGGGGACCTGCCCTCATCTTCCCCTCACTCCCTGCACCTCTGCCCACCACACTGACCTGCTCCGGAAACCTGCCAGATGTCCCCACCCGACTGCCTTCGCCCCTGCTGTTCTCTCTGCCCAGACCTGTCTCCCTGGACATTTCCCACCTCACTCCCCTCCCTCGGGCTCTGTTTCCTGGCCTCCCCTCTGAAACAGCGCCTCCATGGCTGCGTCCCCACCCCCTGCTTCATGACAGTGTCCACAGCACTTCTCAACGTCAGAGAGAATTGGCATCGCTGGATACGCCCACTTATTAGCGACTGCATTTGCCCACACTCTGTGCCCCCAGGGCCCTAGGCTTGTCCCAGGCCGTCTGTGCGGCAAGAATCTCTCGAGTCAGATGCACCCTGGAAACCCGTTTCCTACTTCTGGGGACAGATGCTGGGGGGTCCGGGTGAGGGCAGAGACCACCTGCCCTTCCTCCCAGTCCTGGGTGTGGGTGATGATCATGGCATTCCCGGGCATCAGCTGACAGGGCTCATTCTTGAGCCCTCTGTCACCCCACAGGACTGCTCATGAGGGTGGAGTGCACCGAGATACCATCACGCTTCGGGCTAAGTCAACTCCTCCATCCACTTCCCGGCAGAATGTGGGGCAACTCCAAAGGCGAGGACCGTACAGATTAACCCGTGTCTGCACTGCAGCCCCGGCCGTACCCAGAGTCCTCCTCGCTCGACATCCCTCAAGGACCCCCTTTGCTTCTTTTCTGGGTCTTTCCGGAGCCGACTTTCTGGACACTTTCCAGAGGTGGCTCCTGGTCTCTCCCCCTCCTGACTCTCCACACCCCTGACTCCCTCTTGCCACTCACTCTTCATACCTGCTGTCCCAGCCCCACAAACACTGAATGTGGCTCCCCCAGGAAGCCAGGCTCTCTCAAGCCTCCACCCTTCAGCTCATGTGGGTCCTTCTGCCTGGCCCACCCTTCCCTCTGTCCCCTGAATATGGTCCACTCATCTTTCAGGTCTCAGCTCAGGAGACACCACCTCTAGGAACTATTTCCTGACACCTCCTCAGTTTGCTCAATCCAGGCACACATGCTCTCCCTGACGCTCTTTGTCCCCGGGACACATTCCATTGCAGATTTCACTTCAGTTTCGTAAATGTTCGCAGGGCTTTCTCCCCGAGAGGCTACGAGCTCCTGGAGGGCTGACCCTTTATTCACCGTGGCTCACAGCAGAGAGAGAAACGATGCCAAACCGCAAGTCAGATCATGTCACACCCTTGCTCAAAAGCCACCTATGGCTCTCACCTCCCTCAGAGTCAAAGTCCAAGTCCTGATCTTGGTCCATGAGGCCCCGTGAAGTCTGCAGCGCCCGGACCACCCACAGCTCTCTGACCCTGCCTCCCGTGAACTGTCCCCTCATTGGCTCTCTCCAGCTCCATCAGCCTCCTTACTATTATTGCAACGTTTTGGACACATTTCCACCCCAGGGCCTTTGCTCCAGCTTCCTGCGTTTCAAACACTCTCTTTCCTCAGTTGTTTATACGGCTACTTCCCTCCTCTCCTCACATCTTTGTTCGAATGCTGCCACCTCCCCAGTGAGGCCTTCCCTGACCGGCTCACCCAAGGCGAAGCCCGCAGCCTGCACTCCGCGGTGCTCTCTGGGCTCTCTAACTCCCGTTCCTCCGCAGACTTATCCCCAGCCGACACACTCTGTGTTTTCTTTGTCTCCATCTGGTTGATTGTCCATCTTCCCCCACTGGAGTTCAGCCTCCCGAGGGCAGAGTCTTTGTGTTTTTGCTCTTCTCTGCACGCTCGGTGCTTTGAACAGAGCCTGCACATCGCAGGGACTCTGTGCTTTCTGAATGAGTAACAGTGAATGAAGGGATGGCGTCCCTGACACCCAGCACATTCCCTGGCGCATGGAAGACACCCAGCGGACATCTACTGAGTGAACGCACAGAAAGAAAGACAAAGAAGTAGAGAGACAGGTGGAGGAGAAGAGAAGAAAAGGAGGGGGAAGCAGAAGGGAGGGACATAGAGGAGGAGATATGTAAGAGGGGAGAGAAGCAAGAAGGAGGGAAAGGAGAGAGGGAGAAAGAAATAAAGAAAAAATCAGGCCAAGTTTGCCCAAACTCCTCAGACAAGTGTGTGAGTTGTCAGCTTGGGAGGAGAATTTTGCAGCTTAGAACCACTTGTCCGCCCTGGCCAGCTTGGCTCAGCGGTTAGAGCGTCGGCCCGGGACCAGAGAGTCCCGGGTTTGGTTCCTGCTAAGGGCACGTACCTCGGTTGCAGTTTGTCCCCGGCCCCGGTTGGGGTCGTGTGGGTGGCAACTACTCAATGTGTCTCTCTCACATCGATGTTTCTCTCTCTCTCTCTTCCTCCCTCTCTCCCTCCCGCTCTATCTGAAAATAGATGCAAAAATGTCCTCGGGTGAGGATAAAAAAAAAAAAAAGAACCACTTGTCCTGGATTCTCTGAGAAATTTGTCTGCATTTGGCTTCTTTTTGCCAGTTTAGACCTGACCAAAGAAGAAAACAAATGTTTTTTGTTTGTTTGGGTTTTTGGCAAAAAAGCTTTATTGTTTCCAGTTGGTGCTCAGCATGGGGGAGGGCTCCCGGGTGGTAAAAGGATGCCTAGCTTAGGGAAGACGCTCAGGCAGAAGCCGGACACCAGGGGGCTACAGAGGGGCCCCTCGAAGGCCTCTGGGCTCCCAAGGCTCTTAGTCGTGTTTGGGGGTGAGCCTTTCGAAGATACACTGGCCCAGCCCAGCCTGGGGGCGGCCGACCTGCGGCGGGGAGTCAGGTGGTCACCCGTCTCCTGATGAGGTTCACCTGCTCACCCAGGACGTGGTTCTCCAGGAAGCCACAGAGCTGAGGTCTGTGTGGGCAGAACCCAGGGCCTGCAGATCCACAGGTCCCGGTCAGGTTCGTCCCCAAGGCCATGGCGGCTTCCGTGGTGTCTTGAGTTCCACCCCACTCATCTTGGGGAGGCTCCCGCGTGCCCTGGATGAGAAGGCGGCCACCGCGCTGGCTTCGCGTCTTAAAGGGACACTGTCCTCGGCCAGCGCGGGGAAGAAGCGGCCCGCGGCCTCCAGAGCCACGCTGTCGCCATGGAAGCAGAAGCCCCGAGACAGGTGGGTGCAGGGGCTGCAGACGCAGGGGGACCAGACCATGGACGGGGCCTCCACCTCGGAGTAGCTCTGGTGAAGTCGGAGCTCTCGGCTGCTCGGCATCCAGAGTTAAGGTCAGAACACGGTGCCGGCTGGTCTCGGAGGCTGAGGATGGCTGAGGTCATTCTGAAGGTGGTGACTGGACAAGAGGTGGGAGGGTGGCTGGAGGCTGGAAGAAGGGGCGTCCCTGGGCCTGTTCTGTCCAAACGCTGTTGACGCCGGCGACAGATCCCGGCGCCGGCCGGCCGCACTGCGAGGGCAGCGTGACTGTTGTCCAAGGCTGCTTGGCCATCGCTTCGGGCCTCATCCTTGGCAAACGCCACGACAGACGGCCTACCTGTGCTATCCGCACACCTGCCTCATCTCAAGCTTTGGTCCAGAACCCCTCACTCAACATTTTGCAGAGATTTTGTTTGTTTGTTTTAAAAAGTGCATTTCTTTACCCTTATAAAAGCCATACATGCAATGACATAAAGAAGAAAACAACACAACCTGAATCCTTGTTTTCCCCTTGCCTTTCTTCTGTTCCTCGACATCATTTTTAAATTAAATTGGGATACATATGTCAGATCACAGCAGTCCCACTGGTGTCCGAGACGCGTCGGTGCCCCGGCCACGCTCCTTCTTCATCTACCTGCACAAGCCAAAGGCCACTGACCTGCACCTTCCGCCTCAGAGCCTTGTCCCCGGCTGGAGAGCTCGCAGAGCCAGGCACGGGGCGAGCAGAGCTGCTCGGGGGCTGATGCCCTGGGACGGGGCCCCCGAGCATCGACGGTGGGGGGCTGGTGGATCCCAGTGACGTGAAGGCAGGACTGAGCTCCAGGGGCGCACAGCGGCAACCAGTTTGATGATACCCCTTTTACTGTTTCCTTTTCTTTCCTGTCTCACTTCTCCATTTCTCTTCTGGTGTTTCCTGGAAATCACCTTCCCACATAAAACACTCAAATGCTTGTCCCAGGATACGCACCGAGGGCTTCCGCTTTGAGAGTCTGTGCCCACAAGGTCCCACACGCTGTGCCCTGCCACCCTCTCTCTGGCTCACTCCACTCCAGCCAGGCTGGCTTCCTGGCTACTCCTGGAATATTCTAGGCATGCTTCAACTCAGGGCCTGCTGTTCCTTTTCCTTTGCTTATATGTTTATGCCCACTACCTCCACCACCATCCCTCCAAGCAGAACAAAAACAGGGAGGGCAGTGACTCTCTGTTTTATTCTCTACCTCACCCCCAGTGATTAGAATAATACTGGATACATAGTAGAGGCTCGGTAGATATTTGCTAACTTGTTGAATTCATGATGACATCAGCGAAACCTGATTCTGTCCAGTGAAAATCCTTGCCAAACCCCTGGCAGGCCCCTCGCTGTTATTATTAGAACCTCTGCAAGGAACCTTTTACTTATTGTGAATAATCTAATCCTTTCCCTTCCTTGTCGATGAGGACCAGAGAGGGTGAGCCTATGGCCTCATATCACACAGCTCTCTCACAGCAGAGCCAAGAGCAAATTCCAGCTCCCCCTGGGTTGTGGAGGGAAGAGATCCAATCAGGCTAGGTATCACCCAAGGTGTACCACTTGTAAGCTTTGTGACTTCTCAATGACCAGAGCAATTTTCTTAATCTTTCTGAGTAGCTGTTTTCTCATCAGGAAATCAACAAATCTGATGCTAGCATAAAATAATGAGTATAAAAAAGCTTGGTAGTAGTAAGTATTCAATAGATGCTCATCACATCTAAGAAAGTGCTCAAAGATGCTCAGAGGAGAACAGACGATAACCACAGTGATGCCTTGTTGAGATGGACCATGTCTCCAGTGCGATGTCGGGAGATTCTACGGGCATTATTTCCTTTAATCCTTACAACACCCTCTGAGGTTGGTGCTCATTGTATCCCATTCTACAGCTGAGGAAACTGAGGCTCAGAGATGTTTCCCAACTTGCCCGAGATCACAAGATAAACTCCCGTAGGTCTGACCCCCGGACTCCGGGCTTGTGACCACGATGCTCTCGGTGCTGCTTGAAGAGGGGTGGCTGCTGCTTCCACGGAGATCCTTCTCATTTCAGAGACGCATGGGAAATACAGGACACCGTCTGCTCCCCAGGACCAGGCTAGCCTGTCCAGAGTCCGATAACAGCCCATCTGGCCCTCCGTCTGCAGAGGGAAGCCCTTTGGGCCTAATCATCGGGCACTCCAGGGCCTCGCAGTTCTCAGACCTAGAACCCAATCCAGGGTCATTCAAGCCCATCTTCACCCTCAGTGGGAAGCTTGCCTTTGGAAAGTGAAGTCAGTGTGTGTGTGTGTGTGTGTGTGTGTGTGCGCGCGCGCTTAATATCTCTCATCTCTATCTCTTTGTCTCTGGTCTCTATCTCTATTTCTTTCACACACACACTCACACACACGTACACACACACACCCTCACACAACCTCACCTTAATTCACTGACTTCTCTAGTCAGTGATACTCAAAGTTTGGCCCACGGACCCACAGTATCAGCATCGCCAGGGAGTCCCCTGCAAACGCAGAACCTCAGGCCCCAACCCAGACTAACAGAATCAGAACCTCTCGGGGTGGGGGGGCCCAGAGCCCTGTTTCAGGGAGCCCTCCCTGCGATCCTTATATACTCCTGCAAACGCAATCTCTTCCCACCCCCGCCTCCAAACTCAGCCTAAGAATAAATCACGGCTCTTCTTGGCCTTTAAATGTCAAGGATCCTGAGCTCAGAGAACAAGGGCCTTGGCCGGGAGAGCTGAGCTGGAGCCTTGGCTGGGGGGGGCTGAGCTGGAGCCTTGGCTGGGGGGGGCGCTGAGCTGGAGCCTTGGCTGGGGGGGGGCTGAGCTGGAGCCTTGGCGGGGGGGGTGCTGAGCTGGAGCCTTGGCTGGGAGAGCTGAGCTGGAGCCTTGGCTGGGGAGGGGGGCTGAGCTGGAGCCTTGGCCGGGAGAGCTGAGCTGGAGCCTTGGCTGGGGGGGGGCTGAGCTGGAGCCTTGGCTGGGGGGGGGCTGAGCTGGAGCCTTGGCTGGGGGGGGGGGCTGAGCTGGAGCCTTGGCTGGGAGAGCTGAGCTGGAGCCTTGGCTGGGGAGGGGGGCTGAGCTGGAGCCTTGGCTGGGAGAGCTGAGCTGGAGCCTTGGCTGGGGAGGGGGGCTGAGCTGGAGCCTTGGCTGGGGGGGGGCTGAGCTGGAGCCTTGGCTGGGGGGGGGCTGAGCTGGAGCCTTGGCTGGGGGGGGGGGCTGAGCTGGAGCCTTGGCTGGGGGGGGGCTGAGCTGGAGCCTTGGCGGGGGGGGGGGGGCTGAGCTGGAGCCTTGGCTGGGAGAGCTGAGCTGGAGCCTTGGCTGGGGGGCGCTGAGCTGGAGCCTTGGCTGGGGGGGGGGCTGAGCTGGAGCCTTGGCTGGGGGGGGGCGCTGAGCTGGAGCCTTGGCTGGGAGAGCTGAGCTGGAGCCTTGGCTGGGGGGGGCTGAGCTGGAGCCTTGGCTGGGAGAGCTGAGCTGGAGCCTTGGCTGGGAGAGCTGAGCTGGAGCCTTGGCTGGGGGGGGGGAGCTGAGCTGGAGGCTTGGCTGGGGGGGGGGGGCTGAGCTGGAGCCTTGGCTGGGAGAGCTGAGCTGGAGCCTTGGCTGGGGGGGGCGGGGGGCTGAGCTGGAGCCTTGGCCCCGGGCGAGCCTGAGCCCCAGCTTCGGCCAGGGTGGCATTTGCAGCCCACTCCAAAACCGCAGCTTCTCGGCAAGCCACCTCCCTGTCACTCAGAAGCACAGTAAAGTCCGCGTCGGAAGGACAGTATAAAAGGGAACCGGTGGGGACCAGCAGCCTCCAAATGGAGCAAGCCGGGTGGGGCGGGGAGGGCCGGAGTGAGGGACCCCTGGGGCCCCGCCGCCTTGCCAAAGTCGCCGCAGTAAACACTCCCTCCGCTCCGCCACCGAGATGGCCCCATTTGGCGCTGCTACCCACTCCGGTCATATAAAGAGCGATAAAGGAAGACAAGGGCGGAATAACCTCTAAATAAAAGATGAGGTAATTTTGAAGGCACATTAGGATTTTATGTGTATTATGGCTTGTGGTTTTTTTATTCAAACCCGGGGAGGGCCGGTCGCTCAACTGCACAGGGTGGTCACTCTCATACGCACCAAGGCTACTGACGCGAGCGGTTCCGGGCTGGGCTCGCCGTCTTGGGTGGCATGGGGAAGGCATGGCAGAGGGAGGAGAAGGCAGTTTGACCCCTTAGCCTGGGCCTTATTGCTCCGGGCCTGACTGCACACAAATCAATATAAAACACCTTGGCTTCTCTCTGCCCTACTCAGAGGCTTGCGTCTCCCAGAGGGGGAGGTCAGGAGAAACCTCCACAGAACAACAGAGACCAGTCCTGAAGGGACAGGCTGACTACCAGTGGCCGGTGCAGCCTCCAGATCCCCTGGAGGATGACGGGTAGAGATGCTTTACCATTCAGAGAACGCCGACTTTGCAGAGTCAATTGTCCCGACGCCCCAGAATCCTGGAGGAGGGCAAGCCGCCCCTTCCTAAGGGGCCACGAGGATTCAGGGTGGGACTGGGAGGGAGGTCAAGGTGGATGACCCCACGCAGGTTCTTTTACAATTCACTGACTTTTAGGCCGCTCAAGACAGTAAGGAGGTCTGGTTTTCCCAGAGGAGGACAGCCCCAAAGCGAACCACAGGCTGCCTGGCTGCCCGCTGCTCACGTCATTAATCAGAGCTGTGCTGCGCGCTCCCGGCACAGTCGTCACTGCCGTGGGCAACCTCAAGGCCACCGCAGTTCCTGGAGCACTTACCATGCTTCCGCCCTGAACGAAGGGCTTTGCTTGTGTATCTCCAGCACCCTACAGGGTAGAAACTTTGTCCCCACTTTACAGATGTAGAGATCAAGGTTTACAGAGGTGTCGTGCATCACCCAAGACCCAGGAGAGGTGCTCGGAGGGGACAGAAGCATGTGGCAATGTGGCCGCTGCCTTCACAGCAGCCCGCAGTCTGGAGAGGGAGACAGCCCCACACAGAAAGGGAATGACAAGGCCAGAGGAGACTTTGCGCCTGGGGCTTCTGCAAACCCGGGGCTTCTGTTAACAGTGGGGTCTCTGTAAGCCTGGCCCCCTAGGAGGTTTCACTGGACTTGTTCCCAGAGACACGTGCAGATGCCAGCAAGCTCCGGGAGTCCCCAGCATCAGTCACCCTGATTCCCTGAGTTAGCAACAGCACAGTACAGGTAATACCCGAATCCTTTCAAGGCCCAGGTAGCCCAGTGTTTTTCAAATGCAGGAAAGGGCATCCAGGTGTCCACCCCTGCCCCTGGGACATGACAACAGTGCTGTCTCCAGATTGTCTTGGCCATCTGTCGGTACCTCACCCCACCCTGAAGTCTCCTCACTCTAGCAGAAAGAGGCAGAAACAAAAACAAATAAACAAAGCCACAAGCCTAGAAAACAAGGCTATAGGATTACAGAATTGGGGAGACCTGGGATTCCCCTTACCCAGCACTTCCACTCCATAGCTCTATGACCTTAGGCATGTAGCTTAACCTCGCTGCACCTCTATTCAAATAAAGATATTAATTGTACTCCCTCCTAGTGTGGCTGTGAGGTGTAAACGGCTAACACGTGCACATGTCTTAGAAAAGCACCTAGAATTTGGGAGGCGCTCCATACACATTGCTCATTGATGTCAACAACTTACTGATTAAGGACCAGCTGGGGCTAGGATGGCTGGTGTCCACATGGTCCATACACAGCACCGTGCCAGACACATCGCACGGTGCCGCAGCCCCGGATCCTGGCAGGGGGAGGGTCCCAGATGAAAGGCACTCTCCGTGGGGCTTAGCTTGGGCTCTAGATCCAGACAGCCTAGGATCAAATCCTGGTTCCTCCCTCCCTTACTAGCTGTGAAACCTCAGATCCAGACAGCCTAGGATCAAATCCTGGTTCCTCCCTCCCTTACCAGCTGTGAAACCTCAGATCCAGACAGCCTAGGATCAAATCCTGGTTCCTCCCTCCCTTACTAGCTGTGAAACCTCAGATCCAGACAGCCTAGGATCAAATCCTGATTCCTCCCTCCCTTACTAGCTGTGAAACCTCAGATCCAGACAGCCTAGGATCAAATCCTGATTCCTCCCTCCCTTACTAGCTGTGAAACCTCAGATCCAGACAGCCAAGGATCAAATCCTGATTCCTCCCTCCCTTACTAGCTGTGAAACCTCAGATCCAGACAGCCTAGGATCAAATCCTGGTTCCTCCCTCCCTTACTAGCTGTGAAACCTCAGATCCAGACAGCCTAGGATCAAATCCTGATTCCTCCCTCCCTTACTAGCTGTGAAACCTCAGACAGCCTAGTTACCTGTTTGAAGCCTCGGTTTCTTCATCTGTAAAGGGAGGCAGGAGGATGGTGCCTACCTCCTAGGTTTTGTTGCAAAGAGATAACACATGAAAAGCACTAGTACAGGGCACAGAGCAAATGTTCAAAATTGGGCTATTATTATTCAGCAGCCCCCCCATCGGATGCCTGAAACCACAGAGAGTACCTAACCCTATATGCTATGGTTTTCTCCATACATACATAGCTACGATAAAGTTCAAACCACTCTTGCTCTGGGGCCATTATTAAGTAAAATGAGGTGACCTGGACACAAGCACTGCGACACCACAACAGTCGACCTGGTAGTCAAGACAGCTACTAAGTGACTAAAGGACGAGGAGTGTGTACAGTGTGGATACATAGGACGAAGGGATGAGTCACGCCCCAGGTGGGACTGCAGGACTGCCTGAGGTTTCATCACGCTCTCAGAGCAGTGCACAGTTTAAAACGCATGGACTGTTTATTTCTGAAACCTGACTGCAGGTAACAGAAACAGTAGAAAGCAAAACCGCAGATAAGGGGGGTCCACTGTGTATTATTATATGACCCATCTTTTCCAACCCAGATTAGATGACACCTCTTCCAGGCAGCCTTCAAAGCTCTCTCCTGCTACAGGTACTAACTCCTATTTCTTTCACCCTCTGTCTTGGGGAATTTTACTTTCTATTTGATTTAAATTTTTATTTATCTTCCAATTCGATCTGTCTCAATGGCCTGTAGGTTTCTTGCGAGTAAGGACTTTGCCTGTTTGTTACAAGAGGTTCTGACCTATTTCTGGCAAGTGCTAGGTACCCAGTAAGATTTGCTTTGCTGAACGAATGAGTTGAGTGAGTGAATGAATGAGGTGACCAGGCTATACCTCAAAGGAGAGGTAGGGGTGAGGCAGGTGGGAACAGGAAAAAGGTTAAAAGTAAGAGTGTACAAGAGCGCAGGTGTGAAGGGAGGCTTTTCTGTGTCACCTGTAGCTAGCACTTTGTGCCAAAATATTCTCCAAAGACTTGAAGTACATTAATCCCTCGCTGCTCACAAGAACCCTGGGAGGTGGTTACTATTATCACCGTCATTTTGTAGATGAAGAAACCCACCTTCTGGTCTGACAAGCATGAAACCAGCGCTCACAAATAATTAATGACTATGTGATGAGTATTTCAAGACATGAGAAACCAATGGAGAGTGAGGGGGGAGGCATTTGAGAGTGGGGGGCCGCAGGGAATCACTGGCTGAGCGCGGCTGTGTCCCGGGAGGGACTGGGCCCCCTCCTACTTGAAAGGCCCTGCCTGGGGGTGTTTGTGGACAGTTTTTTGAACATGCCCACATGACCCTCATGTTGTGGAAGTCACAGCAGACATGCCCTTTGTCCTCCAGGAACAGCGCCTGTGATTAACACACGTGAAGATGGCAAATGAAAGCTACAGAGGGTTCCTGTCCACGTACCCAGGGCAGTTGGTGCTTCTCCTGAGACAACGCCAGGATACTGGTCCCCGGCAGCCCAGAGCTGAGAACAGTTACCAATGACTGTCCAACAATTGAGTGAGTAAGTGATTCCGAAGTGAGGACAGAAGGAAGAATCTGAATCCAATTAGTGAAAAGGATGACTCACCGGTAGGGTGACCAGATGACCCAGTTTCCCAGGGACAGCCCTAGTGCATATTTGTCGTCTTAATGTCATTATGAATCACACCTCCCTTTCATTCTCAAAAGTGTCCCAAGTTACGTGATCCGTAGATGGTCCCCCGATTTAGGGCATTTCAAGTGCATTTTGTAAAGAAAGGCAGCTTCATTGTCCTTCAGAGAGTACCTGCAGCCCCAGATAAACACCGTCTGTCTCAGTGAGCTGGACAGAGAGACGGCCAGTGGCAGTTCATGTGGAGACACAGGTGCATCAGAATCTGACCTTCAGCTGGGAACTTCCAGAACCCCGGGAGGGTGGAGATTCTGGTAAAAACAACTCCTACGAAGCAAGTTCATAGTAGGTGGATGGAAACCCCAAGTCTGTCAATGTGTTAGCAACAACGGGCATTATAATTTATAGAAGTCAAATCATGCATTTAATTTACCTTTCCTGAGCTTCAAATTCGTTGTCTTTATTATTTTTTTTAATGTTTTTTAATATTTTTCCTTTATTGATTTTAGAGAGAGAGGAAAGGAGAGGGAGAGAGAGCTAGAAACACCGATGAGAGAGAACATCGATTGGCTGCCTCCTGCATGCCCCCCACTGGGGATCGGGCCCACAACCTGGGTATGTGTCCTGACCAGGAATCAAACCAGTAACCTCTTGGTGCATGGGTCGACGCTCAACCACTGAGCCACACCGGCTGGACTCAAATTCATTGTCTTTAAAATGTGGGTGCTTATACTTGTTCCACCTTCTTGCCCAGCTTTTATGACTACCCAACAAGTCAGTGGGTATGCCTTCCAAACTGTAAAGTGCTAACCCAATGCAAGGCACACTTAGTTTTCATTAGTTGGTTAGACCTCCTCATGAAGTCTTCACTGTTAAATTGTATCAGTGTCTGCACACAGCTCATGCCCCTCCCCCACTGTGCCTCTCTGCAGACATGAGAACGAGATCTCTCCCTTTTTGTCCGCTGCCAACATCTGAGCCTTTGTCTCCCCTCTACCACTGTGACCTCCTTCAGGACACGGACCTTGTCCTACTCCCTCCTTTAGCACAGGGCTACGCTTGCTACGTGATACCTTATAGACAATTAATAATTTTTGCTGCTAAATAAAAAAATCCCGGGTCCTGCGCCACCTCTGGGAAGCTGGCCTCATCGTCTGCAGGCAGATCCACTCAGCAGGGTCCCTGATCAATCCTCGCTCCTCCTCTGTCCACCGCCCCCCCCCCCCCCCAACCACCACCACCACCACCATGTTCTTTATCAAATGGGCTGCAGTGTGAGTACTGATTTCACATCACCTGAATCCTGCTTCTCCAGGGCTGGCTTCTCTCTCCTCCCAAGGGCCTGACATCTGTCCAACAGGCGCTCAGTACTGGCTGTTGAATGAATGTCCTGCCTCTCTTTAGTCCTCTTTCTGCACATGCTGTCCCCTCTTGTGGTACCCTCTTCCCTCTGTCCTTCACCCACTTACTTCCTATCACCCTTCAGATCCCAGCTGGAGCGTCACTTGCCCCAGTACCCTCCATGCCCTCACTGATTTGCAAGAACCCCTTTTTCAAACCCTCTCCGAGCACCATGGACCTCTTGTTCCTCGTGCTCACCTCAGCAGGACTATTATATCATGGGATTCTGTGGTAGATGTCTGGCTCCAGAACTAGACTGTAAGCCAGAATGCAACCAGAGAACAGAGCCCTTGTCTGCTTTGTGCACTGCTCTATTCCCAAAACCCAGCACGGTGCTTAAAGGACAATACAAAGTGGTCAAATCAATGAATCAAGGTGATGGGAGGACACTTAACTGGAAATGTCCAGGAAGCACAGACGATCAGGGTAGGCATTCCAATAGTTCCACCTTTTATCAAGTGCTTCCAATAGACCTGGCCCTGAGGTTAGTACTTTTATAAACACATTAGCTCACGTAATCCTCTCAGCAACACACGGAGGACAGATTCCTATCTTACAGGTGAGAAATATGAAGCGCACCTTTTCAATCTAAATTATGTGAGGGAAACACACCACTGAACAATTTTCCCAACCACAAGTCCAAGAAAACCATGGCAGACAGAGAGTGTGCTTTCAAGAAGGCATTGGAGGCTTTTAAAAGATTCTAAGGAAGGTAATTTTATGGAGATTTGACGTTTCTTGTCCTAATCCTGTCTCTTGCAGATGAGGGCGTAGGAGCAGGGAAAGCGAGGAGATCTCGTTCTGTTCCCTGCTTCCTCCTGCACCGCGTTTCGGGATGCTGGAACCAGGGTGGGAAGATCTCCCGTCTAGGCATTGCCCTGAGCAAATCACTTCTCTTTATGCCCGAGTTTCCTCATCTACAAAAGTGGGTAAATAATACCTGTCTAGGAGTTTAGGGAGTTAATTAACACTTGCAAAGCACTTTGAGATGGGAGATGAAAGGGTCTGTTAAGGGAACTATTAGAGTCAGCAACTAGGAGTGTTGGTCTCAGGGGAACTTAATTCGGGATGAGGAATTCAGTGCAGGCCATACTTGCCTCCACAAGAAGCCATAGTGACCTTTCCCTGTCCCCTAAACCTGACATTCTTGCCACAGGTCACTGTCCATGTCATTTCCCTGCCTAGAATTCCCTCCCATCTCTTCTCCACGTACTTGAACCATCCAGGAACATTTCAGGTCCCATTTGCTCTGCAGTCTTTTCTAACCAGGCACTTTCTCCCTTCCTTCCTTCCTTCCTTCTTTCCTTCCTTCCTTCCTCCCCCCCTCCCTCCCTCCCTCCCCCCCTCCCTCCCTCCCTCCCTCCCTCCCTCCCTCCCTCCCTCCCTCCCTCCCTCCCTCCCTTCCTTCCTTCCTTCCTTCCTTCCTTCCTTCCTTCCTTCCTTCCTTCCTTCAACAAGGCTTTGCTGAGTGCCAACTGTACCAGGCACTGGGGGCCCTGTAAGCTAAATATTCTTGTCCCCATGTGACAGAAGAGGAGACCACAGCTCAGACAGGCTATACAGTTCATCCAAGGTCACACATCAAGTTAGTGACTGCATCCAGATTGAAACCCCCATTTCTCGCAGTCTGAGACCCAAAGAGTTCCCTCTACTTTGTGTGATCTCCTGGCACAAATCAAGGTATGTGGTCCGATGAGAAAAGACTTCTGACTCACCTGATTATAATTCACAAGCTTAGTGAAAACGAGGTGACTAGCTATGACATATGGGTTGTCCTGGAAAGTCCTTTCATAACTAGGTCCCTGTCCGTAGGTGACTGAGGGGCTGACTTGGGGTGGGAGCAAGAGGAAGGGAAAGCACTTCATTCTAAAAAGAAAAAAAACTGTGCCCATTCTGCAAACACTACTTCCCAAGTCCTCTGGCCCACCCTCTGTCTAATCAGATCGCCATGGCCAAGTTCCTCTCAAATAAAACTCAGAGACCCCATGAGGGAGGAAAATGCAGGAGCATAAATAAGAATGTGGGCATAGGAGAGATCCCTGCCCTGTCTCTTACTGGCTGCAAGACTTTGGACAAGTCAGTAAACTTCCCTGTGACTCAGTTTCCTCATCTGTGAAATGGGCATGCTGATAGCACCATTCTCCTAGGGCTGCTATGAGGATTCAATGAGCTACCGTATTACAGCCTCCTGCCTGACATAGAATAAGGGCTGGATAAACTCACTGGCTTCTTTCTCTAAGACACAGACACTTCCACGGGGACATAGCAGTATCTCAGTGTCACACTAAGTAGCCAGCCCTTGAGTCTTGCTGTAGACATTGTCCTTCAGACATGCACACGGGGCTCACTGTCCATGGTCCTTAACTCCCGTAAGTTCTGAGATTTGGCTTTGACACCTTCGCCATAGGAGTATTGGGTTACAGGTGGCTTTGCCGTGGGGCTACGGGATCCTGCGAGTGGATTAGCACTGACTTCCTTTCTCTCGCGGGTGCTCAGTGGCATTCGGGTGTCAGTTACCACAGTTTAGAGATCAGTGAATCATGGCACCAGTCACATGGGACTCGGGCTAACCTGGGGGCAGAGGACAAAGGTATGTGGAAGCTACGTGTTCCCCACACTCATAAGGAGCTCTCGAATAACAGGCTGCACACAGGAGGCACGTGGCCACTGAGAGGGTTGGGTTGGCCACCTTTTGAAAATTAAATGTTATATTATAATGCCATGACGGGCTTCTTTTGACACACTGGACGATCTGGCATGCCGGGGCCTGTCTGTGTTCTGGTGTGGCAGCAGTCTGCTGGAGCCGAGGGACTTGGGTGTTCACTTCTCACTGCCGCACTGCTCATGCACAGATAGCACAAAGTAAACTATCTCCACTCACCACATTGCATGTCTAGGCCTGGCAGGCCCTTGAGTTTTCTGGCCCTAACTGAGCACTCTCCAGGGCTTCGCACACATTCTTCCTTCCACCTGGAGAGCTCACCACCTCAACACTCTCTCTGCATTGGCTCCTACTCAGGACTCCTCCTCATCCTTCAGGACAAACTGTTATCACCTCCTCTAGGAAGTCTTCCCAGATTGCCATTGTCATCCTTCCCAGACGGGGTCCCTGAGAATTACTGTTATCTACTGCTGCATAACCAATGACCTCAAAGCTTGAGTGACCTGAAACAACAATAAACTCTGGCTTGACTATTTCACAGTTCCCGGGGGCCAGGGGTCTGCCTCAGGGTCTCCCCTGAGAATGCAGTCATCTGAAGGCTCAGCGGGGACAAGAGCACCCCTTCCCAGAGGGCTCACTCACATGATAGGTGAATGGCACTGGCCACTGGCAGGAGGTGACAGTGCCTCCCCTCACGGAACGTTCCAGAGGGCTGCCTGCATGTCCTCTCGTGGCTCCTGCAGTGACCCACGAAAGGCGGGAGCCCCAGGGTCACACACCATCGTTTCTGCAGCATCCTTTTCGCTACGCAGGTCAGCGCTGTTCAGCGTGCAGGGGTCCGACTACATAGGGCATAGCGTGAGGAAGTGAGGCGCACTGGGGGGCCATGGCAGGGACTGGCCACCACACTGGGCTTCCATCGGGCCTTAGCTGCCAGGGCACTTTTCCTGCTGCGTTGAAGTCATTGCCTTACGTATCTCTCCCAGTAAAACTATGACTTGTTAAAGGTTTGTCCCGTCCATCTTGCTAACACCAGTGCCGGCGAATAGTAACCACTTGATAAGAGTCTGGAAAGTCACTCCCTTGGTCAGAACCCGCCAATGTCTCCCTGTTGCACAGGGTCAAAGCCCAAGTTCCTACCGTGGTCTGCGGCACTCCACAGCCAGACCCTATTATCCTTCTGACTCCCTCTTGTGTTCTCTCCCCTTCGCTCACTCCGCTCCAGGCACTGACACCTGCTACCCCAAACCTGCCGGGCCAGCTGCTCTCTTACACCCCTCGACTGGCTGCTCCCTTTCCTCGGAATACTTTTCCCCAGGTGTCCCCAAAATTCACTCCATCACCTGCTTCAAACACCACTCAAACGCATCCTAAAAGAAACACCCCCTCTAAGTTGACCCCACCCACAAGCATTTTTGACTCCCACAGTGTAACTCGCTTATTTATGTTTATTGCTTAGCACCTGTCTCCCCACTCCAGAGCGTAACCTCCTGGAGGGTAGGAGTCTGCTGGCTGATGAAGATCTAACTCCTAGAACACACTCAAGGCCCACAGAACAGTTGTTCATGAACCAACTAATTTATTGGCACCCCCTGAAATTAAGTGTCAGAAAAACTGCCGTGTCATTGTAAGTCGTAAGTTATAGTCAAGCTTTTCTTTTGGTTGATAGAGAAAGTTCTAGGAGATGCCCAGAGGCAGATCAACCCATGAACATGTGCTCAGAACACGAAATGAGATCCTGTCAGCCAAGGGCCTGGCCCTGTGCTTGTCACAGATCTGGAAGTGACTCTCCGTCACCCAGCTGCAGGCACGCCCGTCATTCGGTTCGGTGTGGTGATCCAGTGCATGGAGTCACAGAGGACAGCTCGGGGCCAATCCCCAACTTTCCTGCTCATGAGCAAAAGGGGCTTCAGCCAATCACAGAGCCTCCCTCTGCCTCAAGTTTCTCGTCTGTAAAATGGGAGCTGCCATAGATGCCTTTCCCCATCTTTGTGCTGAGGACTAAATGAGATTGTGTGTGTCACTTAGCGCCATGCCTGGCACAATTGGACGAAGCATTTCATAAATGCTAATGATTATCATTCTCAAGCACTTACACCGCAGGGCTGCCATAGAATATATTAAAAACGTCAAAAAGATAAATTTCGTAAACAGTGCTTTTAGTGTCCACATTAGTGTGGATTAGAGGATTAAATCTATTCTAATTCTTGCTGTCTGGGTAATATGCCATCCAGGAGACCTCGAATATAAAATCACTTCGTCTACCCTTCATGTAAGGAGGGGGGGAAAAAATCAATGCGGTTTTCTTCTCTTCTCCTTTGCTTATTTATATGCCCAAATAAGGTTACTGTATAAAACACAATTGTGAACTATAAATAATGAACAGTCAGCATCAGCACTAAACGGGTCTAAATAGGTTTCTTTTGCCCGAATCTTTTTCTGCCCGAGATCTGACCCTTAACATAAATGCAGGCGGCCTGGCCGGCATATAAAAAGCCCGATTGACCTGCTGACCCAGTTTGCAGAGACAGCAGCCTGCAGAACTCCGTCAGCAGCGGCTCTCGAGGAGCTTTGTGGCCACACAAGCCAAAAGCTGCTCACTCATTCACGGCAAGGAGTCCTCGGGCCCTGGACTCAGGGAGGCTGGTAGCTGCGCGGACACCACCTCCGTCTAGGGCTCGCTTGAGTCTTGTATCTGTCACGAGCAGAGTAACAAAGACCTTTCTGCTGTTCCTAGGAGACGTGGCCAATGGCAGGAAGATTCATGAGAAAGCCCGCCCGCGTCAACTACCTCTTCCAAGCGACAGGGCTGATCTTTCCACGTGGCAAACGTTCATCTCTTTTCCTTTCTGTTTCTTTCGTCTGCCATGTTATTCTCGCTGAGCAGGACAGAGAGGCAAAGTGATCCACTGGGCACGGGTATACCCACCAGGACAGGAGACTGAAACACGGTGGGGTGTGGGCTGCACCCTGGGATTCACCCTGAAAATAGCATTTCATGCCCATAACATCATCTTTTGGAAGTTGATGGTCAGGTCACCCGAGCTTCTGTCACCACTCTCATTGGGACTCAGAGACCAGAGGTCACTAAAAGAAATCACAGTTTTACGTCTAGCACTTTGCAGTTGACAAAGAGCTAGCCCATGTTATGTCACTTGATCACAGGACCACGCAAGCAAGTCCGTGTGGCAGCCCCATTTTACAGATGGGAACACTGAGTTGGTGTGAGGCCAAGTAGCTTGCCCAAGGCCAGGTGGTTAGTAAATAATGAATGCATGAGTTTCAACCATGTCTGTTCATTCTGGACCCTAGAGCTTGCCAGCCTGGGATCACATCTGAGCTGTGCCCTTCAGTTACCTAGTCTGTACAATGGGCATGATGCTGACAGTGCCTGTCTCAGAGGGGGCTGCGAAAGTTAAGAAAGGTCATTCATACACGTGACTGGCACATAGTAAGTGCTCATGAAGACTGTGACCGCCATTGAGGCAGGGATGACAACTTGACCACTTCCTCCAATAACAAAGCCCCAGTTTTCCAACCTCCTGGACCACAAGGCACAGATATAAACTAAGATTTGCTGAAAGGGATGTGAGTGAAAATGGCATAGCTTCCAGGACATGTTGTTATGGACAGGGGAGGCCCATCTCTCTGCCCCTGCTGTTGGCCCCCAGGCAGCCACCTGGGGTCCCGGAGGAGAAGTCTCATGGTGAGGACTCTGGAGGGCCATGACGAGCCCACTCCAGCCCTGGGTGGCTTCTCTTGGCTCTCTCACAGCAGAGAGAACAAAAGGAGCTTGATCAGCAAGCTGCCCCCGGACCAGAGCTCGTGTCCCCGCTCACCACTGCCCCTGGCACCCCCAATTTAGGACCAGCCTCTCTGCCCCGCCCTCAGATTGGCCCAGGCAGGCGGAGAGCACATGAATTGACCACATGCTGGGTGCCAGGCACAGGGGTTAGGAATGCACGTTCTCATAAAATGCTCATGACGACACTGCAAAGCAGATGCTGGGTCCATTCTGTAGGTGAAAAATGTGAGCCCAGGGAGAGGCCATCACAGTGCCAAAGAGGCCCAGGCCCAGGTCTAAAAGCAGGCTTCCCAGCCCCCACCCTGCCCTCATCCTGCACCCACAAGCAGAGCTCTTTACACCACGGCTCTCAGGCCTGGCGGTGTGCAGAGATGGAAGGCCAAGGAATGCCTTCCAGGATGGAGCCAAAAGCTAGACTTCCTGGGTTCGATTCCTAGCTTAACGACTGTGCAAACAGGGCCAAAGTACCTCTCACGTCTCTGACCTCCGGTTTCCTCATCTGCGAAATGGGGCAACAACCCACAGGGTTTTATAAGAATTAAGTAAGTGAACGCGTGCAAAACTCCTGGTATTCAGTTATTAGTAGCAGTACTCTTGTTGTTGCTGCTCTTGTTGTGCTTCGTCTTGAGCCTGAATCCCTAGAAAAATCGCCAAGATGGAGATGCTTGCACACATGATTTGTTGGGAAAATGCTTTGGAGAGAAACCTGGAGGTAGGAGGAAGGAGGGAGGAGGGACGGGGAGAGCTAAGTGAAGTGTGACTTCAGCTGAAACCTAATCTCAGCCTGAGCGCATGGAGAACCCTGGAGGGCAGAACTGCACCCCCTTGAGGCAAGGCACCCAGCAGCCATTCATAGGGGTGAGCCACCCATGGAGAGGGAGTGTGACCTCTCAGGCATTGCAAGGAGAGGGACTCTTTGGTAGAGGGTAATCTCCCAGAGAAGGGAGGAGCTGCTGGCCCGAAGAGCCAACCACCCCGCAGCTGGGCCCAGGAAAGGGGGGCGGGCTGAGGCACCACTGCATGGGCTACATTGTATCAAATCCAGTGCCGCTTCTCTCACAGTTCTTTGCGTCCTCCGACTGGAAGTCTTGTACTAACCCCATAGCACTTGGTCTTCACCATTGTTACAGAACTTAACTTTCTTTTCATTGTGGCCATTTAAGTACGATTGTTCATGCATAGTCTGCCCCACCCTATCTCCATCCCTACAAGAGTTCCAAGAAAGTTGGGGTGGGGCTGCCGGTGAGGCTTGGCCATCACGCCTGCGCTGCATCCCAGTAGCTGGCCCCAGCAGCTGGCGCAGTGCTTGGTGCAGGGTAGGCACTCAGCAGGTGGGAGCGTTACTTCCCACATGAGAATCCAACGTCAGCTCTTGGAAACCTGTGAATGAAAAACTTAATATATTGAAATGCAAAAGCCCAGATTCCAAGAAAAGCTCTCTTGTGCAATGAGTGGAGATGGAGAGTCCGACGTTTTCCAGAACTCAGTGGGTCCAACAGAAGTGCCCTGGGAGTGAGCGCCTCTTTAAATATTGTTTCTTATGCACCTCGCTCACCTCCCCCAAGTCCCAGCCCTGGTGCCAAATACCATACGATTGGCAGCCAGTATGTTCGCTGGGGGGCAGCATTAAATAATTTATTTACCAACTATTTTCCCTGGGCCAAGTACTAAGGTTGTGAATATGAAAATCACCAGTCATTTCCCCAAGGAGTTCCCCCATCTGAAGGATACAGACATAAATACAGCGATTTCACCACAAGACAGTAGGCCCTGGCATGGAAGGGGTTACAAGCGACAGCCCTGAACTCGGATGTAGGTGGAGGTGATCATGGCAGGCTTCACAGAGGAGGTGATACTTAAGCTACATCTGGGAGGTTGAGGAGGAATTTGACAATACAAACAATGGGCATAGAGGAGGAAGAAGGGGCAGTGTGCTGGAATGGACAGAGTGATTTGGAATAACTGAATCTCTGGGCAGGAAAAGGGGTCATCGCAGATTCCTGAAGGAAATGTTCCCTGAGGATCTTCTGAGTCGGTGAACACATCAAGGTGCTGGGAGGGCATGTGCCTGGAGAGGGCATGAAAGCCCTGTGACACACAGCCCCCCCCCCCCGGGGGGTCTCTTCCACTCAGCTGTTCCTGAGTTGCATCTTTATAATAAACCAGTAAATGTAAAAGATAGTGTAAAAGGACAAAGAAGAAAGAAACGATGTGGGGGAGTTCATTTACTAAATGAATGGAGGAAAGATAGAAGGAAGAAGGAGGGAGAGAGAGAAGAAAGCAAGGAAAATTGTTGCTGAGGTAATAGTAGCATTATAATACTATGATAATCATAATAATTTGTTGACATCAACCTCACTTCAGAACCTTTACATCCATTGATTATCTCATTTAATCTTTACTGTAATCCTGCAAGATAAGTATTAGAGCCCCCTATTTGGCAGGTGAGGACCCCCAAAGGTTCAGTGACAGCCCAGCATTCTCTAGCTACTTGAAAGTATTACCTGATTTCACACTCAGGTCTTTCTGACTCTTTGAAAACAGCAGCTACCCCTGGAATTGACCTGGCTGTTTGAAATCTGTACATCTGTACCTGAGAGGGTTCATAAAGGTTGGTTAAGTCCAATGAATTTCTAAACAGTCTTCTTCCCAGTCAATTGTTAATTCCTCAAATGTTTCCCGTACCTTAAAAAGATGACAGGTTCATTAAGCTATGAGACAGTACCCGCTCATTAATGCATGCTCAATTGCCATGCAATTTCTATAGAGTTAAATTACATATTCAATGAATAAGCAAATAATTCATCAAGACTAATGCTACTTCGATGCATGCCAAAGTAAGATTTGAGCCTTTTACTTATCACATGCTTGATTTTTAAAAACTCACAATGAAATAGTAAACAAATCATCAACTCAAAAGTTTGATTTGGTATTCTGGCTCCATCAGGAAAATATGCGTAGTACCAGGTACTTCCTCGGTTTCCAAACATGGTGGTACTCAGACAGAGGAGCCCATCCATTTTCATTCAGCTGGGTGATTACCTGTTAAGGCTCTAATGCTAAAGTACACACATGCACAAACTCCCTCAACACGCACCTGCACGCATGCACACAGCCGAGCAAGCACAGCATTTATGCAGATCTCATGCTCCACCCCAGACCTTTTGACTCAGAAACTCTGGGGGTGGGATGATTCCTCCAGGTGACTCTGACACAGCCAAAGTTTGAACCGCTGTTCTAGATGTATAAAATACCAAAAGAACTTGGGATTTTCCCTTCGATGGACCCAGCTTTGAATCAGCTGTATGAGCCTGGGCCAGTTATTTAACTTTTCTGAGCCTTACTTTTATCCTTTATTTCAAAACAATAAAAAGGTTATAAAATGAATGCTACCTTCTTCCTAAAATTGCTGGTGGGTTCACTGAGATGACAGGGGTAGTGATAGCGCATGGCCCAGTACCACTAGGAAGTGCCCTAATGACCC
This sequence comes from Tadarida brasiliensis, assembly GCA_030848825.1. Lineage (NCBI taxonomy): Eukaryota > Metazoa > Chordata > Mammalia > Chiroptera > Molossidae > Tadarida > Tadarida brasiliensis. The sequence continues at coordinate 61,935,319 of CM061272.1, forward strand.
CTCCCTCATACTGATGTTTCTGTTGTAGATTCAACATCAGCACACCCTCCCAAGTTCTCCTCTGCATTGCGCCAAAGAAGCAGGGCTCATTTCCCAGAATGCCCTTCCAGGCCTGGTTCCCAGTGAGAGACTGGGTGGCCAGTGAGAGACTTCCCAGTGAGAGCTGGTCAATGAGAGGACTTCCCAGTGAGAGATGGTCAATGAGAGACTGCCCAGTGAGAGACTGGGTGGCCAGTGAGAGACTTCCCAGGGAGAGCTGGCCAATGAGAATCTTCCCAGGGAGAGCTGGCCAATGAGAGTCTTCCCAGGGAGAGCTGGCCAATGAGAGTCTTCCCAGGGAGAGCTGGCCAATGAGAGACTGCCCAGGGAGAGACTGGGTGGCCAATGAGAGCCTTCGCAGGGAGAGCTGGCCAATGACAGGACTGGGCTAGATCTGGAAGGCACCGGGAAGGAGCGGCTGTTTGCTTTGGAGGTAGGAGAAGCCGGCCTGTGACTTTCACAGCAGCTTCCCAGGGGGTCCTGAGAACATCCACTTTTCTGCCCTAGTCTCCCTGTGGGTGGGAACTTCCCTGGCTCTTGAAAATTAGAGCTCATGAGAAGGTGTTTGGGCATTCAGCGGAGATCAGCCATGGTAGCAGTGTCCCTGATCTTTCCTCCTCCAGCCATCCCATAATCCCATATGCCCCTAATTCCTCTTAGTCAACCCTATTCCTGAAAGCTACAGGGTAGCTTTTGTTTTCCCAGCCAAACCCTGACTTACACATATCTGTGGACCTCCCTCGCCCAGGAAAATATTTTCCCCCTAATTAACAGAAGGACTTCACTTTCTTCGAATTGGGAGGACCTCCTGGTTATCTAAGGGCGCCCAATCTAAATATACAGCTCCCCACGCGTGGGCTTTTCTTCACTCTCATGTCACACTCCTATTTCTGGCCTATTCTTGGTATTTTAAATAACTGCTTAAAGATCTTCTACACTTCTGAGTGTGATTTTGCTTTGAATGGAAACCAATCATCACTCTTTATGCAAATTAATGGGGAAATATGATTCAATTAACAGAAACTTGCTTAACAGTCATCATGCATTGGCTTGTTTTTTATTTGACTTTTAATGTTTTTATAATGTCATATAAGCCATTTTTCTCCCCTCTTCCAGAAAACGATTCTAAATATAAAAGACAAGATAATAATGAAACTTCAGATAAGTGAAGTGTTTACAACACTTCAAAGCCCTGTAATATTTTCTCTCTGGTCAACAGATATTCTCAGACTCACACAGAGGAAGAGACTGAGCCTCAGAGAGGTCAGGCATGTTAAACTGAGTCACACAAATTGTCAGAGGAAAAACGATCACTAAAACTTTAGTTCCCCAAATACTCCAACAAATCCCAGGTTCTTGTTGGGTGAAAATAAGTCTGTGATTAGATGCTAAATAAGTGATCTGGTCCTTAGTAATACATTCTTTATTAGCAGAATTAAGTCAGAAATGCAAAAGCTATTCATTCTCTCTCTCTCTCTCTCTCTCTCTCTCTCTCTCTCTCTCTCTCTCTGAGAAGAGACTTTTTGGATTTTGGGGATTTTACCCATGCAGTTTCACTCAGGGATTTGAGTTCTTTGGCTAAGAGGTTTTTCCCAGAACATGGGCAAGCTTCCAGACCTCTGTTTTATAATGAATATTCCTACTGTTTTGGACTTCATGGTTTTCCAAGGCCATGGCTACCCAACCAGGCTGTGGTGGGGATGTTGTTACACTAAATCAATTAAGTTCTGCAATGCAGAATTTTTTCCCAAACCACAGAGATGGTATCAATGAGGATATGGAGGAGGGGAATGTCTTAACCAAGACATTGGTCCCATTGATTTTCAAGTTGGGTAAAGAAAATATAACTGGAGGTGAAAATGGAAGTTGAGATGTGTTCTAAAATGAGGTGTTTGGATGAGATGCAAAAGAAAATCAGGACAGGTGGCAAAGATCTATATATTAATTGTTTACATCTCTCACACAAAAATGGAGTGTATAAAAAGGATTGTTGCCACCCGGAAAACCACAGCTTCTCCCAAAATGATCTCATAAATAGTCTTTCTCCAAGCGATGACCACATCTGGTCCATAGGAAGCACAGAGATAGAGAGAGAATGCTTGAAAATACGTTTGAAGGAGGCTATTCCCCCATTGAAAAGGCGCTTGCCTTTCTATGACCGTATTAGTTACGCTTTGCTGCATAACATGTCATCCCAGAACTTAGTGGCTCGAAACAACAATAACAATTCGTGATTTCTCGTGCGTCTCTGCAGGAGGACTTCGGGAGCAGCCCAGCTGGCCAGCTCTGCCCTGAGCTCTCATGATGGTGCACTGAAGGACCCACTCCAAGGTGGCTGACTCATGTGACTGGCAAGTTGCTGCTGGCTTTTGGACAGTTCTCCTATATGTCATCTGCATAGGGCTATGTGAGGGTCCTGACTGCATGGCACCTGGCTTTCCCCAGAGAGAGCAAGTCCAGGGACCAAAGCTACAATCCCTTGTATGACCGACCCTTGGAAGTTACGCTGTCACTCCCATGGTGTTCTATTGATCACGCAGGCCATCCCTAAATCTGCCCAGGAAGGCATGAAAATCGAAAGGCTAGGATCAACGGGGGCCTCATGAAGGCTGGATGCCACCAACACGCAGCGCACGCATGTGACTGATGCTGAGACATCTGAAGAGGAAGAGACTGGCTGAAGCAGTGGAGTCAGCAAGTGTGACGCAAAGGACGGGGGTGTCCCATGGACCAGAGGTGTGCTGTCTGTGAAAAAGCCTGCTGCGGGGTCATCTGAGACTGCAGCGTGGTGTGTGTCACGGGGAGAAGGCTGGCTTCACGCATGCACACAGGGCCCTGTCTCAGAAGGGCCCCACACCTGGGTCTAAATGCTTGGCTAGTGTCATCCTGAAATTCCTAATACTTTTGAGCAAAAAATCTAATGTTTTCATTTTGCACTGGGCCCCAGGAACTATGCAGCCAGTCTGGACTAGAGGCTGAGGAAGAAGACAATCAGCCCCGGGAATAAAGATGCAGTCGCCCGGTCTGGGAGGGGGACGCGAGATCCTCAATGACGGGGTTCCCTGAAGAACCCACGAAAGCAACTGTGGGAGGGCTTGCTGGCAACTTCTGAGAAACCGGTAAAAACATCTAATGACTAGATTTCTGTTTTGGCCTGAGTTCCTCCAAAAAGCAGAACTTGAGACAAGGGCTTGCATGCAGGTAGTTTGTTTAGGGAAATGACCACTGGACAGAGGAGTGGGCATCCTGGAAGTGAACAGCAGGGAGGAGGAAAAGCTGACCCTCAGTTGTATTATTGAGCTCACTTCTCTGTGGGCAGCCACGAGGGACCCCCCTGGAGCTTTCTAGGACACTCCTCAGATCAACCTTCTGAGACATGTGAGAGGGGAGTGGTTCCCTCCGAGTGCCACCCCCACCGGTCAAGCGATGTCCCCGTGGAGTCACCATCCCCGGTGCACACATCAGAAAGGCACCCTGCGGAGCGACAGCAAAGACACCCAGGGGCACAAAACAAAGAATAAGCTTGTGTCTTCAAGTCACTCCTGCTGGCAGCTGGTTGCTTAAGAAGAGATGGAGTGAAAGTTGGGCTGAGAGGATGGAAGGGGCCCACGGAGCAGTGCCCCCCCCTTCCCTGAACTCCAGTGTTGGGGGCTCAGAGCTTTGAGCAGTGAGATGGGGACTGAGAGCCAGAGAAGGAGAGAAGAGGCCACACCACCCTTCCTTCACGGCTGGCTTCCTCCTGAGCTCAGGGAAAGCAACAGCCTCAACTTGAGTCCATTCCGAATGATGAGACCTTTTCATTCCTCCATCGAGATGCTAACTGATGATAAAATGATGAGGGACCGGAAACCTCCGGGGCCTGGGGATTCATAGGCCCCTGGAGTGGATTTGAAGGGAAAGGGTGGTGGCCAAATACAGCTCCTTCGTCTTTACCTCCCTCACGTCGTGGTTTCCAACCTAACAGAACACGTGAGAAATACCCAGGATGCACCTGGGCAGGACAAGAAGACAGTGTCCAGGGGAACAACACACACATTGTCACGCAATTCCCCTTCCGCCCACTGAGATGGGAGCCGGAACTGGGTCCACCGCACCCTCCACCATCCGCTTCGCCACCCACGTCGCCGGCCACCTCGGGGCTCTCCTCCTGAGAAGCTGAGGGCAGTCCTCACCGTGATTCCATTTGTTCTGCCCTGTGCCAGAAATATCCAAAGAAATTTAAAAATCAGAAAGCAAACCACAAACTCCAAGCACTGAGAAGGGAAGAGGCCAACGGTGAAGAGGACAGGAAATGCCAGCAGAACACGACTGCGTCTAGGGCTGCAGGCACACCTCGGAGACTGGCGGTGCGACAGGGAACACCCGTGGGCGCCGAGCTCGCCAGCCGCCGAGGCGAAAAGGGACATCTGATCTGTCCAGTCAAGGCCAAGACGAACCACGTCTCCAGAAAAGATAGTGATTCCTGGTCGGGAGGCCAGACAGACAATGCTCCCCGGGCTCTCGGCCGAGGACACACATGTCCACACACTGAAGTGTCCTCTCCGCACATCTTTTCACTGACGCCCTTTTACAGAGTCCCTCCGTCTGTGAAAAAGGCAGCGCCCCGAGGACGAATCACCGAGGCCCAGGGGCGTCGCCAACGCCGTCGGGCCAGCCGTGCTGTGTCCTAACCCCGTGGTGGTGTAATCGTTTCTACGGGGCTCTTTCTCCCTTTTACTTCGTGAGTGTCTTCAGGGCTAAAAGCCGTGCCTCGTCCATCCCTGTGCCTCCATTCCCAAACATCTCGTTCGGTCTGCACGCCGGGAGCACCTCCACGGCGTCTGCACCGGGGAGAATTACGGATCAGTGCTGTCGCGCTGCGTGAGGCAACGCACAGGAGACAGCCACGGGTGTCACTTAGTCCGGAGCTCTTGACAAATGCAAATCCTATAGCAATCAGATGGGCCTCTAAGGTGGAAGAACGAGGTCAGCTGGACTCCGAGCACAGGAATCGGAAAGCATACAGCACGCTTTGGAGATAGCGTGAGTTCGGTTCCAGATGGCTGCAGAAAAGCAATATCGCAATAAAGTGAGCCACGCACACTTTTTTGATTTCCCAGTGCCTAGGAGCTAAGCTCACACCATACTGTAGTCTAGTAAGTGTGCAGTAGCATTGTCTGAAAAAGTAATGTGTGTGCCTTAATTTAAAAATACTTTATTGCTAAAACATGCTAACCATCCTCTGACCCTTCAGTGAGTTGTCATCTTCTTTGCTGGTGGAAGGGTCTCACCTTCAATTTGTAAAAAAAAAAAAAAAGGCAAGATCTGCTAAGTGCAATAAAGCGAGGCCTGCCCTTAGTGCAGAGATCACAGCTGAAATGCCTCAAAGCTGCCCAGGTCCTTGCTGGTTACTTATGTCTCCTGGCCTTTTCCCCATAGGGCTGAGTGATAAAGTTCTTTCAAAATAAAATCATCCTTTGTGCTCATCTTGAAGCCATGGAGAAGGGAAAACTCTCCCGCCGTCCTCTTTATGTTGAGTGGTTCTGTCTACCGCAGCGTGTAGGGTACATGGTATGCATGAGGCAATGGGATGTGGTCCCCATTCTGTCAACGGTCATTAACTCAACCCTCCAAGGTTCAGAAGATGAAATGGTGACTAAGGCCCCATCTTTGTCCCCAAAGACCCCACTGTCTGTTTGACTCTCTAACATTGAGGTGGATCTCTTCAAAGTCCAGTTATTTCTTTTGCTTAAAGAAAAAAAAAAATAGGGGGAATAAATGGTGATGGAAAAATAACAATAATCATGATCATGAAAAAAGAAGACTATTTCCCACACACCTAAATCAAAACCCACACCAAGATCGATTCCATTGCTTTCTCCCCAGGGAGACCTGTCTGCGTGAAAAGCAGAGATGACATGAAAGCTCAGAGGAAGGGACAAGCCTCGCTCTGTCAGCCCTGGCCTCATGGTTCATGGTGCCCAGCTCACACCATGTAATGCCCAGCAACTCTGTGGGCTGAGCCTTCAGCGCCCCTCCTGGGAGATCATATTCGGGGGGGATTCCTGAGCTACGGAACGAGGAACAAGTTAGAAAAGCTTCTTCACACTGGAATTCAATGACAACAGATCCCTTGCTCTCCTCACTCAGAGGGGGCAGAATCCTCCTCCCGGATGCCACCGTGGTATTTCTTTACTCATCTGAGTCCGAAGGTGATAGGCATTTTTCAGAGGAAAATCTGGCACAAGCAACGTGCCCATCTCAACACAAATGTGTTCGTACGAAACACACACCGTGTAGAACCCAGACGCAAATCTAAATTGAAAAGAAAAATTGTTGGCTGGTTTAAAATATTCTGAGAACTGAAGCCACTCCTGCCTTCCAGAACACGGGAGAAAAGGCTGGTGGACAATGTCTCATTGCTCGCCCGGGGCTATCTGAGCAGCGTATCTTACCAGGAACAGAACTCGAGAAGAGGGCCTCCCTGCACAAGACCTGTTTTTGGTTTGCTCGAAAAAATATTCCTTTCAGCCTTAGATTTCTCCGCCTTGGTCTCCAGTCTGAGGACCATATCCTTTTCGAAGACTTCAGCGATTTCTGTGGAGCCGTGTTTATGCTGGGAGAGTGAAAAACTAACTCCCTTTCATAAAAGTGGCATTGTTTCGCAGTCAGGTAATTCCAAGTGGGCTCACTTCTTACTTTCCATGGGAATAGTCCTTGAGGAAGAAAGGGGCTTTGTTGAGTTTTGTTTTGTTTTAAGAACAGTCAATTGGTTCTTTCTACCCTGCTTCTGGGGCGCCAATCTCTCCGAGGAAAACCACAAAGTTCAAGCAGAAGTAATGAAAAAGGAAAGAAAAGAAAGAATCTGTGCATAAACCCAATTCGTCAGGATCTGGGGTTGTTTTGTGTCATTCTTGACCCCACCCCACCTGGCACACAGAACTCCCACTTTCAACTCTGTTTTGTAAATGCCCCGCTTCTGTGTAGAGGGGGCGCGGGGTGAAACCTTGTTATAAATGTCCTCTGTCTCAGAGAACCCTGCCCTCTGAGTTTCTGCTTAAATGACTTCTCACCTTCAGATTCCCCCGAGTTGTTCTTGTTTGGCAGCCAGTGAGTGGCTGAGATTTTAATTGTTCTCAATTAATGTGTTTATCAGTGGGATTGCTTCAGCTTTCTTGAGGACCCATGATTGGGTCCTTCCGTCTTTATCAGTGTATTTCAGTGTGTTCTTCAGGTGTGGACTCAACTTTGCCCTCCATTTCAGCAGCTGTAAATAGTTTTGTACACACACTTACTCCCAGTTATTATGGGAAGTTTATTCTTGACCCCGTGACACCAAACCAGCCACGAAGCGTCAAGGTTTTCTTTAAACAGAAACAATATTCTGTATCTGAGTATAGGTTGGGAAAAGAGAAAAGGGGGGAATGAATAAAGGAGAGAATGAAAGGCACACGAGGAGACTTGAATGGGTGAGAATAAACATACCAAGTGTCTAACTGGGTTAATCACAGGGCCAGGTTCTTCATATTTTCTAAGTGAAGTCTTAGGGTAATTTGAGAGGTAGGAGAAGTTACTATCTTTCGTCTATAGATGAGGACATTGAAGTTTAGAAGGATGAGTAACTTGCTGACTATTCTATAGGCGATCGTGGTGGAACCTCCTAATAAGCCCATTACTTTCAACTTCTTTCGTTGAAGTAACTGAGTTCAGAAACGTAAAGCAACATGCCCAAGACTAGCCAGTGAATCAGAGCTGGGATTCGAGCCAGGTCTGTTGCTTCAAAGTAATTGCAAAGCAAAGCCCCAAACCCCAGCATTGGAGGGTAGACGTATACAATGAAATCCTGTTTAAGTACATCTCCGCCAGCAACCGTCCCCGGAATCAACTGGAAGAGAAGTGCAGGCGTTCCTTAGTCAGGACGGGCTGAGCTATGCTGCAGGAATGAGTAAACCTTGACATCGCCACGGTTTCACATAATCTTTTGATTCTTACTCATGTTCACGGCAGGTCAAGCAATTCTTGGCAGCTGTGTTTTGTGACTCCAGGTAAAACCAGTGGTTGCCAGGTTTGTCCACTGTAAACTCACCCTTTCTGCAAGGCACTACATTTGGGGTGGCAGTTCTGCAGCAGGAGACAGCTGTCATAGACTATGTCCTCATCTCAGCCAGACTAGGCACCAGGCGTCAGGCTTAACATCCCTTTTCCTAAGACACCCAGTTAGGAGACAGCTACCATTTTTGCTGTAGGGAGAGCCAGGCACGGAGAGCTTGGAGTCACCAAGCTACGGAGTGAAAGGACAGGCATCCGAGCCAGGTCGTTGGACCCCAAGCCCGAGCTGGCAGCTAGAGTGTGCTGCCCCCCTCCTGGCTATGTCATTCCTCCCCACCCAGCCCCCACTTAATAACAAGCTCGATTTCCAACACGGCGCAGTGCTTCATGGAGACTCGGGTGCCCCAGGGACGAACTCTGAGCAGCATTCGGTCACTGGGGTTCTAAATTAAAAACTCCAAGTACCCTTCACCTTCCCTGGTGGAACTATTTCCAACATGGTATTCCAGCCCCCAAGAACTACAGTTGCTTAGGAGCAAAACATTAGGGAGTAAGATAATAAGGCTTTGAAATTACCAACATGATTCAACCCCAAGGCTTAAGTGGAAGCATTTCCAGCTTCCCACCCTCCCGCCGGATAGCCAGTGTCTCCAGTTCACCACGGAGGAGGCAGGAGAGGCATGAACACGCACAGCCCTACACTTCCCGGGCTGGGAAGGACTTCCACGCAGCCAGGTGTTGCCCAGGTGCGAAAAGTGAGACCCAGACAGTCGGAGAGAATTGTCCCCAGTGCTAACTGGAAACTTGAGAAATCCAAAGTGTTTTTCTGCCCAGGATTGCATTTGACAAGGACATTGGGAGGCCATAGAACGCATATCGTTATTGTCTAGAGGAGAGGTTGAGTTAGAAGGTCAAGGGCATCCCGAGTGTCTGGGCAAAGCTGGCAGCAGGATTGGCTTCTGACTCCTAGGGCATCATTTCGACAAGGACCCTGTCCTATCTGGTCTGACCCCAACTCTTACCTGTGTGTCTTCAGGTAAAGCATGACACTCTCAACCCCAGCTTTCTCTTCTGTAAAATGGGAATAAGGATGTTCATATCACAGAGCTGCTGAAAGAAGGAAAATGAAATCATGGTCATGGAGGTCCTTGCTATTTACCCCAAGGAGCAGAAATGTATGCCCACGTGGAGACCTGCGCCCAGACGTGTCTAGCAGCTCTATTCATAATTGCCCAAACTTGGAAGCAACCAAGATGTCCTGTGGTAGGTGAATAGATAAATCAGTTGTGGTACATTCAGGAAATTAAATATCATTCAGTGTTCAGAAGAAATGAGCCATGAAAAGACATGGAGGAACCTTTTTTTAAAAAGCCAATCTGAAAAGGCTACATAGTGTATGATTCCAACTATATGACATTATGGAGAGAGTAAAAATATCAGTGGTTGTGCCCTGGCCGGTTTGGCTCAGTGGTTAGAGCATTGGCCCAAAGATTCAAGAGTCAAGGGTTCGATTCCGAGTCAAGGGCATGTACCTCGGTTGCGGCTCAGTCCCGTCCCTGGTCAGGGTCGTGCGGAGGCAACTAGTCGATGTGTCCCTCTCACATCAATGTTTCTCTCTCTCTCTCCCTTCCTCCCCCCACTCTATCTGAAAATCAATGGAAAAAATACCCTCGGGTAAGGATTGAAAATATATATATATAATTTCTGTGGTCGTGGGGCGAGGCATGGGGGAAGATGAACAGGTACAACACAGAGAATTTTTAGGATAGTGACAATACTCTGGATGATAGCATAAATGATGGATAAGTGTCATTATGCATTTGTCCAAATTCATAGAAAGTGCAATCCCAAGAGGGAGCCCTGAGGTGGACTATGAACTCTGGGTGATTATACTATGTCAAGGCAGGTTCGTCCTGGGTAGACAGTGTACCATTCCGGTGAGCGATGTTGACAATGAGGGAGGCTGTGTATGTTTGGGGACAGGGAGTATACGGGAAATCTCTGTACCTTCCTCTAGATTATGCTGTAAACATAAAATTTCTTTGAACAAAGACAAAAACAAGTCTTTTAAAATAAGAAAATCTATGCCCTGGCCGGTTTGGCTCAGCGGTTGGAGCGTCGGCCTGCGGACCAGAGAGTCCCGGGTTCGGTTCCCGCTAGGGGCACATAACAAAAAAATAAATAAATAAAATAAGAAAATCTAATAAGAATGAAAAAGTGATGTATCAAGCTCTTGATGCAGAACTTAGCACATAGCACCTGCTACATGAATAACAGCTGGTTTTAGTTCCCAAGCCCAATTTTTAAAAATATTACTTATTAGAATGCCTTATTTGAAGTTTAAAAGGATCACGTTTGGCTCCCTGGCCTCCATTCAGCTCTGTCCCTTCCTTTTTAATTGCAGAAAATGTGTCACTGTGGAGACAGCTCTCCTGTTGGAGCTCTCATGGGATAGGTGATTTGCTCACAGTGGGTGGTCTGCTCATTCAGGCACCTTGCTTTACGGCCCACATTCTTCCAACTCATTCAACTCAGAGTTAGCCAATTTCCCTCAGACAAGGTCTAAACTTTGCTTTCTATGACAGAGACCCTGTTTTGACCCTAACCATCGGTGAAGCACTCATTTTTTTCATTCTGTTTTGCTGTGTTCATCACAGACAGCTAAAAGGAACGCAGTTCACAATTCATGGCAGGCAGCGCCTCTGGGTGCTCCTCAGTCTGTCTGTCCAGTGGTCCTCACACCCACTCCTTCCTCTTGATCTCTCCCTCCACTTTGATAAGTCATGCAATCCCATCTCTCAAAAATTCTTACCCATCGACGCATTTCATGGCAAAGGAGTTTTGTCGCTAAAACCTTTGGCTTCCAAATTTTATCTGTCTCTTTCCTGGGCCACCCAAAACATTTCCACTAATGCAATGGAGTACCGGTGAGGCCACGCAAACATTGGTTGAAAGAATGACTAAATATTAACAGTTAACCATTATTGAGCGCTTAGAATGTGCCAGACGTTAGAAGTACATTGTGTGCATGCTCTCACTTATTCCTCCCAAGAACCCTATGAGCTAGGTGCCATCATCCCCATGTTAAAGATGAGAAAACTGAGGCTCAGAGAGTCTGAGTAGTCCAGATTTATAGACTGCAGGGACAGCAGAATTCGAACGTGAGGGTCTCTGTTCTTTATTCACTACACTGCCCAGTTCATCAATTCTGAATATGAGAATGCACAAGTGAATGGGCCGTTAATAACTATGTCCATTAATTTCTTTAGATTCTGACCCTCAAATAACTGAGGATCTATTGACCTTCTATGAGAACCATACCTTGTGCCTGCTTCAGCTGCTTCATTTGATTGCTATCATTCAGGGACCCAAGACTGGCTAACTCTATCTTCAAAAAAAATTTAGTTTAAACAAAAATCAGGAGGTCTACCACAATGGACCACATTTTCCCAGTGACTATCCACTTAATCATAGCTTGCTCCCCTCAATTTGAAAGTCTCTATCTTGCACTCTTCAAAAGGTCTAGATTTGAGGCTGTGCTCCGCCATTCACTGTCTGATCCCAGGCAAATCATTTAACCTCCTCTGCAAGATGTAAATAAGAAGGGCGTCCATCTGATTGGGTTGCTTTGAGGACTAAATAATTAACACATGTAAGAGCTTGGAGGAAATTCAAAGGATGGAGTCTTTCCTCCATCATTTCAGCGTGTCTCTGGGATTGCGTTAGTCACCTCATCTGGAGACAAGAACCAACATCTCAAGGCCCCTCGTGAATGAGAGAGTGGACCAAATGGTCCTCCAGCCCAGCTCTGGTTCCATGTTGAGATTTCACACAGAAATAAGATATTCCACCAGTAAGTTAAACTAAAATAAAATGTTTGAAAACCCTTGACTTCCCAGTGTTCACTAAGGCTCTTCCAATCCCAACATTCTATATCTTACACTCTGTCACCCAAGCAGGGAACTGTCCCCAGCAGCTCTTACTGTCCACCTGCAAGGTACAGATCTTTTTATTGCATTGCCAGGTGTAGCTATCATTTACAGGGGAGCAGGCCTCTGTTCTGATAAGGCACAAAAAATGAACTACGGAGTTATAGTCCAGCCATATGTCCTTCTGCCTTATCTGCAAATACCATTATCAGCAGTTTTATTGAGACTGTTTGGGCTACTCCATTCTCTTATCCTCGTCAACAAATGTTCTCATTCGGTCTTTCTTGGGCTCCTTCGAGAAAATGCACCAGTAATAAGGTATCTATTCTTTTAATTGGCATGTCAATTAAGATGTGCTTCCACTGTTTGAGTAATTATTAGATTTGTCCCCACTGTTCATCAAAGAAATGCAGATTAAAGCAAAGATTCTCTTAGAATGATAAGCTTAGTGCTGACACGGTCATGTATATTTGGGTCAGCCTAACTCACAGCAACATCTTTCTGCTAGTGCTTTAGCAACATATGTCACGGGCCCCTGACCCAATAATTCCACTCTGGACACCACCCTCAGGAAATATTCCTAAATAGAGAAAGAAGCTTTATGGCCCAAGATGTTCATATCAGTGTTATTTACCATAACAAAGCAATGAAACAATTCAAACACTTTTCAAAAGGAATGGTCCAATGAGCTATTTTATAATCACTTAATAGAGTACTTTGTAGCCATTTAAAGTTACGCTTTCAATCATGCCAACAATTTTTGTACTGCAGTGTTAAGTGAACAGAAAAGGCAGAATACAAGGTTATATATGTGGCATAGTTACAAGTGTATAAAACAAAATCTTTTGTTTAAAAGAAAGATGAAAAGCTATAAAGGCACTAGGGAATGAATGCTATTATGATAAGTCTACAGTGCGGTGTCCAGATTTAGACTGGAGGGTCAGGGAAGCCTCTCAGAGAACCTAGAAGATGAATACAAGTTACCAGGGAAATACTGCGCGAGACAGAGGGGCCAGCACGTGCAAAGTTCCTGAATCGGAAAAGCATGATAAATAGAAATTACTGAGGCACTGGCTATTAAGTGCTAACTATGCATCAGACCATCTTTCTTTGAGATTTACACTCCTATCCAGGACCAGGAACTAACGTTTCCTTGTATATAATAAGGATTAATTTCATCCTCTGCAAAGAAATCTTGCAACAAAAGTCTGAACTTGGCATATAGTAGAGAAAGCTGTTAATATTAGTACTTATCTCACAAGGTTGTTGTGGAGCAAAGAGTTACTAACTTATGTACTTAAAACAGGGCTGGCAAATGGCCAAAACAAGCGCAGGAAAAGATGCTCAATATTATTAGCCACCAGGGAAATGCAAATCAAAACCACAATGAGATACCATGTCACAGATTACAACAAGTGTTGGTGAGAATGTGGAGAAATTGGAACCCTCAAGCATTGCCAGTAGGGATATAAAATGGTGCAGCCACTATGGAAAATAGTTTAGAAGTTCCTAAAATAGAGTTATCATACGATCCATTGTGTCTACTCGTATATTTATACATATGCCCCAAAGAAATAAAAACATATGTCCATGCAAAGATGTGTACAGGAATGTTCAAAGAAGTGTAATTCATAATAGCAAAGAGTGGAAACCAGCCCATGTCCGTACAATGGAATATTATTCAGCAATTTAAAAAAAGTAAGTAGTGTTACATGCTACAACATGCATGAATCTTGAAAAGTAGATGACACTAAGGACCACATACTGTATAATGCCATGGATATGAAATGGCCCGAATAAGCAAGTCCATAGGGACAGAAGGAGAGGAGCAGGTGCCTAGCGCTAGGGTATCGAGGGGACCTGCAGAGTAACTGCCGACAGGCACAGGGTGATGGACACGTCGAGGGTGGTGAAAACGTTCTAAGAGTAACTGTGGTGATGGTTGCATATCCCTGTGAATATACTAAAAACCACTGAACCATGTACTTTAAATAGTATGGTATGTGAACTGTATCTAAATAAAGCTGTGTGGTTTTTTTTAATGGTGCCAGGCACATGACAGTGTGTGCTTTATGGTAGCTAATATCATCATTTCTCAATAAATCCCTCCAGCCCTGGCTGGTTTGGCTCAGCGGTTAGAGCGTCGGCCTGCGGTCCAGAGAGGCCCGGGTTCGGTTCCCACTAGGGGCACGTACCTCGGTTGCAATTTGTCCCCCAGCCCTGGTTGGTCGTGCGGGAGGCAGCCACTCGATGTGTCCCTTTCACGGCGATGTTTCTCTCTCTCTCTCTCTCTCTTCCTCTCTCTCACTCCACACTCTATCTGAACAAAAAATGTTAAAATGTCCTCCAGTGAGGATAAAAATAAATAAATAAAATAAAAATAAATAAATAAATCCCTCCCTTCTGAGGATGAATTTTTCCTTATAATCAGAGCTGTGAACAGACCAGGACATTCTATAAATCAAAGATCATAAACTCAAAAGCCTACAGGGACCAGGCAGAAAGCCAGAAAAGGGCCATCAATAAGCTGAGTGGGCCAGCATAAGGGAGTGGTGGAGACTGGGGCAAACTCAACAGTTCGCCCCCCCCCCCCCCCATGCAGTGGCCTGCTCCTCAGCCTCCACCACTGGAACGCAAGCCAAAAAGTATTACAGCTGGTTTTTCAAGGGAAGACAGAAGGCCAGCTTTTCGTGTAAAAATCTCTTGATTTTTTAAGTGTCGGCACTATTTTTGAATGTTATAAACACTGAGAAGGTCAAAACCTGAATCTGAGCCAGCATATGGGCAAGTGGGTTTTGGTCCTCGGGCCAGTTTGGTGTCTGTGTTCTAAGTATTTTCCCATGATTCCAGAATGGCCCCCAAGCCTCTCACCCTCCTCCCTCAACCCAGGTTTACCCTTCACCCTCTCAGCCAGAATTCATCCAAGCTACAAAGAGAGAGAAGAATTCATGCATAAACAGAGAGTCCCCAAACATTCTCTTAGATGCCCAAGGAAGGGCAGGGTGGCATGGAGAAGGATTTGGGAACTACAGGTGTTCAGTCATAACCCAATTAGAGAAACCTATACAGTACCAGAGACTGTGCAGAGACCCAATTAATTTCCAATTGTGTATCTCCAGTGAAGTCCGTTTTTAATTTTCAGCACAACATTCAGATATACTGGCCAGAATTTCAATATGTTCTTATTTAGTGTTTCATCCTCTAATGCATTAAAATTAATTATTTCAGTCTTATGGCGAACTGTCTGCAGCCAGCCTCCAAGCTGTGCACCCAGGTCTCCCCTCCCACCCAGCCAGCTCGAGGGTGGAGGGGACGGGGGAAGGGTGTCAATATAATTATTTCAGGAGTTGAAAGGTAAAGGGCCAGGAATAGGAAGAGCCTTGAGCCTGCAATTACGCACTAATGCTTCACCAGGGAAGCAGATGGCATCCCTTGCATAAATTACTATTTATCCACGGAATTCCCCTCTGCCTATTACCAAACCAACCCTTCTAAAAGATTCTTTGTTGGGCCTGTGAAGTCCCCTGGCCAGGTCCCAGCATCCACCCCCTCTCACATCGCTCCCAATAGAGATGCAGTGAGGGTGAGAATTCCAAGGTGGCTCCCAGGCAGCAGGCAGGAGGTTCTGAGGGCAGGGATGTTCCGGCTCCGTTAGGACCGGGGGCCACAGAGAGGAGTCCATTTAACTTTGCAGACCGGTGGCTGGTTGCAGGGTTACACACGCAGAAAGACCGATCCTATACGGAAACCCAATAACAAGACCTATCCTGGACAGTCGTCCATCAAGATGCCAACGAAGGCACAGAGCTTGAAACCGACCATGCATTCTCTCCCGGAATCCTTCCTAAGCCTCCGACGGAGGCAATCGCACCAACCTGAAAAGAGACAAATCAGAAGCTGTGAGATAAAGAACATTGCCGACCCTAACAACAAAATGTGCATTGAGGGCACGCGTTCTCATTTAGTCCTCGTAACAACTCTGAGGCGCAGTTACGCTTGTGGCCGTTTTCTGCAGATGGGGACACGGAGGCTTGCTTCAGTGATGAAATCTCTTCAGGTCTCCACATCCATGCAAAGTCAGTGACAGAATTTGAACCCAGGCTTCCAGGGGCTCACAGGACTGCCAAGGCTCATGGGATTGCCAAGCCGTGTTCTCTCCCCTGTGCACACCACTGCCTCATCCTCTGCCCTCGTCCCCTCACCATCACAAAAGTCTTCACAAGCACAGATATCACTCACCTGCCTTATGAAATTTTCCAGCGGAGAGAGAGCGAGAGAGAGAGAGAGAGAACGTGTACTGTACCAAGCTCCTTGGAGGGCAAGGAACATTTATCGGTACCCATTGTTGTGATGCCCATGTTCTTTTACCTCTTGGCATTACACATCAGGAAAAGGGTAGCAGTAAGAAGTAGAGGTCTCCCCTGGACCCCTCCGGTACTTCCTGGCGGAAAATCGTCCTGGTCGGCCGCAGAGCAATAGCGAGGCCCTGGCGCTCAGGGTGGCTGAGGCTGTGGTAGAGCAGATTGAGCCCAGGCCATAGAATCAGAGAGATTTGGGTTCCAATCCCACCTCTACCCCTCGCAGTGGGAGTTTGAGCAAGTCCCTACAACACCCCAATTTCCCCATCTGTAAAATGAAATATTAATCTACACCTCGGAGGACGACTGTAGAGAGTTCATGAGATAACGCAGGGGTTTGCTGACATTTTTAACTCGCATTTAGAGATGCATTTCATGTCATGACCGATTCATACACGGGGGAGGGGGTATTCATAAAATAATGCTTACTCGGTAACATACTTGGGTAACTTTGATATTTTCTATTCTGTGAAAATGCTGATCATAAACTATTGTGCTGATTTCATGACCCAGGCACAGGTCATCACTTTCCACTTGAAAACTCTGACACTCTGAGCTTCTCCCTGGCCCAATTCCTATCCTCATGTTCCCTCCCCTCCCTTCCTCTCTTATATTCTGGTAGGGTTTCCTCTGGGCGGGATTATGAAATTGTGAAGAAAGGGACCTGCAGGGGGTGCTGTTTTAAACTGTTGTGAAGTTTGGTTCTGTTTTTATTTTATTGCATTTGTTGTTTGGTCCATGAGCCCCCTTCCACTGATCTGGGCTGGCTCCTGTCTTTATCCCCCTCACCGTATCCATCTCAGGGCCTGGCTTCTCATCCAAGACACAGGAACAAGGCCCTGCCTGTCAGTGGTCAGGGGGAACTTTCAAAGCTTCTCTCTCTCTTTTGATTAAAGCTGAGGACATAAGGAATCTAGTCAATAATATTGTAATAACCAGGCATGGGGCCAGGTGGGTTCTGGGAATATCGGGGCGGGGGGTGGGGCACTGTGTAAAGTGTATGGTTGTCTAACTACTACGCTGTGCACCTGAACTAACACAGAATGATATTGAATGTAAACTGTAATTGAAAAATAAAATAAAATGCAAAAAAACTAGTCTAGGTTGGGTGTGCCTTTCACTTGGAAGTTCCCTCTAATATCGTTCATTCAATAAGCATTTACCAGGCGCCTACCCTGTGCCAGGCACTGTGCTAGGACCGGGAGACCACACACTCCATCCACAGCACCCTGGACTCGTGCAGCATGAAGGCTCTGTGGGGTGGGCAGATGTGATTGTCGACTAAAAAAAGTCCAAACCTGTAAAGGTTTTTTTTTTTGGTTAATCCTCACCCGAGGATATTTTTCCATTCATTTTAGATAGAGTGGAAGGGAGGAAGGGAGAGAGAGAGAAACATTGATGTGATTGGCTGCCTCCTACACAACCCCAACCAGGGCTGGGGATCGAACCCAAAATCCAGCTATGTACCCTTGATCGGGAATCAAACCCGTGACCCTTTGGTCCACGGGCTGATGCTCTAACGCTGAGCCAAACCGGCCAGGGCGCCGTAAAGGATTTTTATATGAGTTAATTTGCGCCAAACTGACTGTCTATGCCAGGGAGCGAGATCTCCAATGCTCTAGAGAAGAACCGGGTTGCAGCTTCTTTGGTGCATTTGAAATTAAGGAGGGGACGCAGGAAGATGGGATAAAGCAAGGCAGGGACTGGATGATGGTTAAAAGGCATCATCTCCTGAGGGTTACCACCCCTTTGAGGAGGATTACTCCTGGTATTTCAAAGGTGTGTTAATCTGGTTGCGCAAGAACAAAGGGCTGGCTTAAAACCTTCACTAAAGGAGTTACAGGCCTGGGGGGAGACTGCCCACCACCACCAGCCCTGTTAGGAATTTCTGATCCCATCACCCTGTGAGGTGACTTTCCAAAGAACCCCTTTCTTCATGCACAGTGAGTAAGACACAATCCATCCTGACCCCGGAAGCTCCTGGTCCAGGAGTCAGACATGGAAACCCACAAAAGCAGTACACTCTTAGCCTTCCAATCACAAGCGAGTAAGTGAGTGGTTAAGACTCCAGGAGGGAAGTCCTCAGGAAAAGCCGGAAGAGCACTGAGCTGGGTTACGAAGACCAGAAGTGGGGATCTCGGGTGGGGAAGCCCAAGGGCCGACTCTATCCCACAGACACGTTTTGCTTCCACGTATAATTTTTTTAATCAGTTGCCAAGATTTTAAAGCCCTGGCTTTCTCGTTCCCTGAAACAGTGGAAGTGTGTCATCAATGGGCCTGTACTGAGGGTCAGTAATCAGCAGGTCCGAGCAGCTGCACAGGGACCAAGTTCCCTAGCTGGTCACAGTGCCCCCCACTCCCTATTAGGTTCCTCATGTACAGTCCCTGCTGGGCTCCTGGAAGCATCGGAGTGTGCAGACCTTGATCTAAACTGTGCAAGGGGAAATGTGGGTTAGAGGTTAGGGTTTCTAACCTAGGTGTGGGCCTGCGCTTGGAAGGGAAAGTTTTTCCCATGTCTAGGCCAGCTCACCAGGACAAGAAAACAACCGCGGACTCCGTGTCCAGCCGATGACTGAGGTATTCCCTTGGGCTCTGGGTCTTCCAGGGCCACACCCTGGTGGTCAGCCACTGGACAGCCTGTGAGTTCAGTCAGAGAAGGGGAAGTCTAACATGTCCCAGTTTTTACTAAAGAGGAACAATGCATAATTCTGCCTTCCAGAGCTTCCAGAATTTTGCTTTTTCTGGATGAACGGAAAATAGCATGGAAAATAGCATGTACTTGGAAGAGTAGGTCGGTCCTGCGGCCCTTGGAAACAGGAGAGGTGTGGGTTGGGACTCACTAGTCACCAAGCATTACATAACCTTTTCGGGATACCAGACCTCACTCGCTCACCTGTCCAATGACACGTGTTAGGTGTTAGTCCCCCACTTTTCATGTTTGGTGAAGTGATAGAGGACAGAGAGATCAGGGCATTCTATGTGAAACATCATGAAATACTGATACATTACACTTAAAATAGCTCAAAACATAGTGTCCTGCTAAAACGACTGCCAACATTTACTGAGTGCGGGCCAGCCACCGAGCTCCATGTCAAATGCGTCGTCTCATTTTACTTTTACGTCTTCAATAGGATAGATGCTGTAATCACGGGAGTCCCATTGTAGAGATGAGAAAAGTGAGGCTCCGAGAGCTCACGTGACTCACCTGATTTAGCAAGTGGTGGTGACAGAGCAGGCCCCAGGCAAGCTGATTCCCCCAGCTCTGCTCATACACGCGATTCTGAGAGAGTCGAAAAGTAACTGAGAAAGTCTACCCACTGACTTAATTCTCTTATCCAGCGGAGGGTGAACACGCACTCATTCTCCCTGAAAGGATTAACTGAGCGATTACTACGGGCCAGACTGGATTCCTGCCCTTGTGACGTTTATACTCTCACAGAGAAGCGGGAAAGCGAGTCCTCTGGCGGTTAAAAAAGGTCACAGTCAGTCCCTGTCAGCCAGGGATCCTCTCGGTCCCACTCCGAGAACCAACATTCATGTTTCAGAGCCGCTTAATGAGATGCTCTTGACAACTGCTCCAGGCTCCAACCTCCCACGATCCCGCGAGATGGCCAGGCCAGGGCAGCAAGGGGAGACGTCTCAGCGAGAATGTGGCTTTAGCCGAGTCTCGAAGGAAAGGTGGTTTTTAGATAAGTCCAGAAGAGGCAGTAAGACTGGAGGAACGGCCTGAACAGATATGCTGAGGTGGGGACTCCCGTGTCCCTCGGGGTGACCGTAAAGAGACCTGCTTCTCTGCAGGGCAGGGTTGGTGGGAAATGGGTACGAGAAGGCAGAGACCAGACGCAGCAGGGCGCGGAATGCTGAGCCCCCGAAGACTTGGAAAGGAAGAGGGAAGGTCATCAGTGTGCGGGGTCCAGGGATGGGAGAGGACGAGAGGAACTGTGAAGGGTGGAGGAGAATGGAGGGCCAGCAAGGGGAACCACAGAACGTGCTGGAAACGTGGGAATCACATCACAAGAACATAGGGTAACACCAGGACTCTCACCCTGACGGAGTGGACCCCACAGCTTGCTGATGTGGGGCTGTTTGGGGATATTAGCAGCATCCCTGGCCTCTACCCTCTAGGTGTCAGTAGTAAGCATCTCCCCTTTGAAACAAATGTCTCCAGACATTGCCCACTGTACCCCGGGACCCAAATCCCCTCCAGTTGAGGACCACTGGCTGATAAGATTCAAAGGAGCATCACGTCCAAAAGCCGTCAGTTTCCCTGATGGCAGCGAAGTCCAGAAGGGACATGGGAGACAGGCCACTGGCCTTGGGGATGGAAGGTCACTAGGTACCTCCAAGAAAGCTCCTTCTGTCATGTAGTCCACCTAAAAGGAGTTACGGGGGAGCTTCCAGTGGCGGGGTCTGGGGAGGGGGCACAGGCACCATGTCCGCGGCGAAAGTGGCAGGAAGCAGCCCAAGAGGCGGGCCAAGGAGATGGATGACACCAGGCGTTCAAGCAGAAGCAGAAAGAGGAGCAGAAGAAGCTTGAGGAGCGAAAAGCAAAAGCCTCGGGGAAGAGCCCCGGGGCCACAGGTGGGATTAAGAAATCCGGCAAAAAGTGAGCTGTCCCTTGTGCCCCGGGCAACGATGATCCTTAATTCCATTCCTGTTTTAACGTCTGGATTCCCTGCCCTAACATCTCCTGGTACCTATAGCTACAGTGAAGTGTTATCTCGGAGCCTGTTGTACATTTAAGAATAAATTTTTGTAAAAAATAATAATAATAGTAATAATAATAATGCAGCGGCTCATCTCCTCCCGTTCTTCTCTCTCTGCCACTTCAACCTGGGCTGCGAGGTCAGAGTCAGCCCAGCCAGAATCCCGCCCACGTGCGTCCTTCAGTCTTTGTTCTATTCGGAACTCTCTACCACCTGGAATTAAACAAACTCATTTGAAAAAAATAAAATAAATAAATAAAATAAAAGGAGTTGGGGGGGGAAACAGACAGTTTCCAAATGCGGACCATCAGAGGCGAGCTGCTGTCGGGAAGACAGAGGCCTGGGTCTGGGATTCTGCAAGCCCGTGAGAAGAACCGGCTCCTAGGCCCACTGGCTTCCAGGGGAAGGGCGAAGACTGGAAAGCAAGAGTGTCTCCTTCGCGGTCATCTCCATCTCCAACCCAGCCCAGGTCCATCCTGGGGACAGGTGTCCCCCAAAGGGACCACAGCAAAGACAAGCCAAGTGAGTGAAAGTGTGGAGACTTCTAAGATGGTCTTGGGTTTGGCACTTACAGAAAATAAACTGAGGCTTTGAAGAGCCTAAACAAAGGCACCGTTTGTCTACTCTAGAAGCTACAAAGTCAGGTCGATCACAGGGAAGGACTAAGGAAGCAAAGGAGGGTGCCAAGCTGGAGACGAGACGAGGGTCTACCGGGTCTGGCCTGGGACCCTCGGCCAGGATCTGAGCTCTGGAAGCCAGTGGGTAAGAAAAACACATTCAATGCGTCCAAGAAATGTAGGCTCTAGGGTTTTGTGTTTAAAAAAAACAAAAAAACACAGAAAAAAACTTACTATTTTTTTCCTTTTCATCTGCTTTAATTTATGCTGTATGCTATAAGCAAAGGGCAGGGGGCAGGTTGGTGGGGGGACAATGTTCTAAACAGATGCATTTTTTAAAACGCACTCAGATTATCTTCACCCCCTTTTCGTGATCGTTCCTACGAATTAGTGATGCCGAATTTTCTTTTCTTCTCTGTTGAAGAGCTTCCCTGGGTCCCTCACACTGGGACACATGGTTGGCATTAAAATGCTTGTGCGGACTTCCCGTCCTTTAACATTCCCTGGCTAGCTGGGTTTTTAATCTCACAGCCCTTCTTTCCAAATGATGTTTCCGCTGGAGATAGGTATTTATCATTCTTTTCCCGCGCCTGCCTGCCTCCCTCCTTCGCAGGCCCCACATGACTTGAAGGGGAGTCCAAACAACAGCCCAAACATCCTGAGGGGCGTTCTGCCTCACCCCCACCTTGGAGCTAGGTTTTTGATCACCGGGGTCCAGTTTCTTCCCATATTAGTCACTGCTGTTATCGGTTCAAGATCAGCTCGGTAGGGAACTTTCTGGGGGGTTGGGGGAAGATATTCAAAGTAGGTAGGGACGGGTGTTCTGTTGTACAAGTCACACAAGCTAAATCTCGCCTTTTGTGTCTCTGGAAAGAAAAGAGAGTGTGGTGAAATTGCTCATTCTTTCTGCATGTCTTTTTTCCTAAGTATGAAAGTGACACGACTGTCACTGGAGAAGATGGCATCGTGAGCATTAGTGATTCTTATTGACACCATCCTGGAGGCAACCTTCCACGAGGCAATCGTATACACCGTTTACTGGAGTCCCAGCACTGGGCGACACCAGGCTGCCCTGCCAAAGACCTGCCTCTTCTTATAAACCTAGCAGCGCCCAAAGAGGGAGGGACACCGCCTTAGCGCGTCCCTAGACCAGCAAACCAGGAATGTTCAGTCAGTACACACCTTCCAATGACTTCCATCAAGTAGAAAGACCAAGATTATCCTACAGAAAGTTCCCTTGAAAGATAAATCCCAACAGCTATCTCTGGGTGATCAAGATTAGAAACTCTTTTAGTTTTGTTGTTTTTTTTTAATTCCTTTATTCTTCCATTTGCAATTTTGTTTTTACAGGGACTATGGGTAACTTTGGTCATCTTGAAAATTATTAGTTTTAATCACCTCAGCCACTTCTTTACTCAGCAAATGTCTATTCTAGGTCAAATGGTTCTTTACAATTAAAAAAAAAAAGACAGTGAAGTCCCTTAACTTGAGTGAGATCTGACTTTCCTTTGTGAAATGAGGTGGCCGCTGCCTGGTTTGGGAACACAAAATACCCCAAGGTGTTACTTGAAAGTAACACCCCGGGGGGATGTCACCAGCCTGGTGGAGAATGAGGTTGAGTCCGGAATCCACAAGCAGTGAATCTCCTGGGGTCAAAGCCCTACACCAGGCTTACATAATTCAGTATTCAGACCTTAAGGAAGGGCATCATCTGCCATCGCTGGCGATTTTCAAAAACTTCTCTGTGAGGTCAAGCTAGACTGACCTTGGTGGTTGTTTAATGGGCTGGTTAGTTTGGGGGGTTCTTTTTGTTTTTTGCCCCTGTGGAGAGCAGTCCTCCTCAATGTGTCAGATTCCTGGGAAATCATCCTAAGAGGCCTCTTCCGGGCAGGGTCCCCTGCTGCCAAATTCCCTGAGGACATATCTAGGTGATCAGACCCTGCCAGGCTTCCTGCTCATCGTAAAAACTTACTTCAAATATTCACACCTATTAAGCATGCTATGTAAATGCCTTCCCCTTTACTTCTTCAACCTGTGTTGACCAATCTTTTAAGTAGAAAAACTTTTTTTATTAAAATGCTCCTTCACACTTTTTTCAGTGAAATCTCAAATGTGCCTCTTCCCATCACTATCAAAATGTCTAGCTATCCACCACTCACCAGCCCAATTGAAAAAAAAAATTAATAATAAGCAAAACCAAATACCCCTTACGTTCCTTCGTGCCTCCCCTTCCCCAATAAATCCAGTCTCCTGCTTTAAAACTTGGTCGTTAGAAGGTGATGGGTTTCTAAGCCTGGGCGAAAGTTTGCTTTGCTGCGTTAGAGGTCTGCCGGCAGTGTCCTTGTCCATTCTTTCGCGTTTCCCATAAGTAGCATCAGTTCTCCGTAGGGTGATGTGTAGTGCTGGGTTCATTTTTACCACATCTTAGGTGGTCTGAAAAGGTGTCTGGAAGCTGATTTTAAGGAGTTTTGGGATCCTTCGGCCCACGGTACCCCTTGAGCTCGGGATGCCCCTGCCCCCACCCTACCCCCAGCCCTGAGTTGGCAGTCCGACGCGGTGATCTCAGGAGCCAGTAGAGGGCACACTTACTTTACTTTCGCAAACCCGAGCGCTCGTGCAGCCCGGAGAGGGGGCGGGGGAAATACGCTTTGCAGCAAAACCGTGACCAGGGATTGGTCGCTCCCCGCGTTTGCGGCAAAGGCCTGGAGGCTGAAGCAATTTGCAATCCTTAAGGCTGAATTGTACTGAGCGCCTGATTTGGAGGAAGTTACTACTCATTTAACAATCGAACGCTGAGCTGCAAACTCAACGGCTAATAATTTACCTTCAGCACAAGCACACTACACACGAGATCTCCCTCCGAGTTTTTTTCTGTTTTGCAATGGGAGGGGGGTGAAAGGTGGAAAACTTTACTTAAAATGCTTTGGGGCTAAGGAACAGGGACGGGAAGATGTTCTTTGTTTTTAATGCCCTAGTATAATGCAAAATAGCAAATCTGGAGCGAATATGCATTAAATATTAAATATAGATTCATTCAGGCAGAGAAGAAATTATGTCGTTTTGGGCAATATTCTAGGTCGACGTGTACATGAAATGTATATAGATGTACGCGGGTTATACATATAAACTTTCACTATGGCATTCAGAACAAAAATTCAGGGTCACTGAACTAGGAAATTGGTGCCTGAAATTCGGCCAATTTTTAATTGGCTCAACCCCCCGCCCCCCCCCCCCCAAAAGGCACGTAAGTAATACTTGGCTCCTCTCCTTTTATCAGAATCGATGCATTTTTTCGTGCATGACCATGATTCCAATAATAAAGGGAAAAGAAGACTCGGAAAGGAAGTTAAACGTCCGGTTTGTCCAAGGAGGAAAGAGTTAACGGTTTTCTCCACCAGGGTCTCTTTTGATACCCCACGCAAGCTCGCCTCTTGCCCTCTTCTGGGGAGTCCGGTCCCGTGGCTCTCGCCACCCCTCTCCAATATTCTCCCGTCTAGCGCCTTTGATTCCCCCCAAACCTGGGAGCCCCGGACTGGTGTAAACCTGAGCCACGGGGGCAAATAGGATTTTTCTAAAACCTGGCTGAGGAATTTGAAATCTGAGAGGCTCGAGGATGCCATGGGGGTCCAGGGGTATTCATTCTGGTGGAAGGTACCCAATGGAGATAGCTATACACACATAAAGCATAACCCCCCTCCCCCCATGAGAGTGTTTATTCATAACGCTCTCTCCGAGTATACGTGGCAGAGCGTTGAGGAGTTATTTTAATAATTCCAGGCATCATTTTCCTTCCTCTACCTCTTATCACTTATCCCCATCTACACTAATACCCCACACACATACTCAGCACGCGTCCTTTCTTTCCTCCTCTCTTCATAGGACTTATTCCGAACGCTGCCCTTTCCCCAGCCTTAGGGAAGCGCCCGGCCGCCCGGGACGTGCATGCTGTGGCCGTGGGTACACGGTGTATTCTCAGTGTTGAGAGCTCAGCTGTTCCGCCTGCGATTATTTAAGCACGCAAGACGAGTAAGCGGTCTGTCAAACGGAGTGCCGCGCCAGAGGCACAGCAGAGAAAGGGACCGGGTTGGAGCTGGAGCAAAAGAAAATGGTAGGCGCGCTCGGTTAATTCATGCTACGATCTAACTATTTACATCCGATTGCTCGGCGCACCGGAGTGCCAGGCTCAAAGGCTGAGTCTCCTCCCCCCGCCCCTCCTCCGTACAATCGCCCCTCCCGGATTCCCAAACGGGAGGAGGGGGGGGAGAGAAAAAAGATCCTCTCTCGCGAATCCCCGCCCACCGGCCCTTTATAGGCAAGGGTCTGCGGCGCCGAGAAACCCCCCGGCTGCGCTTCTTGCGGCTGCAGCAACCACCGCGGCTCACGCGTCCCGGCTGCAGCCTTCCTCCCCCCGCAGCTTGCCTCGGGAAGGGCAGGGCTATTCTGAGGCTTGGCGGGAAAAAGGACAGAGGGGAGGGATCGAACCTTACCAATATAAAAGCCAGCTTATCGGACTCGCTGTAGTAATTCCAGCGAGAGGCAGAGGGAGCGAGCGGGCGGACTGAGTAAGCCAAACCAGCCGGACGAGCCGAGTCGCTCTCCGGGGCAAGGAGATCCGGAGTGAAAGGGGGGCTTTGCCTCTCCCGGCCCAGCCGCCTCCTTCCCACCCTTCCCGCCGACCCCTGCCCAAGATCCGCAACCCTCGCCGCATCCACGAAACTTTGCCCATTGCAGCGGGCGGGCACTTTCCCCTGGAACTTACAACACCCGAACGAGAACGCGACTCTCCCGAGGCGGAGAGGATCTTCTGCCTATTTGGGGAGCCACTTCTCTCCGCACTGCCTACGACCCGCTCCTCCGAAAGGCGATCCTTGCCCCTCTTTAGACGCTGGATTTCCTTCGGGTAGTGGGAAACCCGGTAAGCCCTCGGATCTATTTGTCTTTTAATTTATTTTTTTCTACCGCTTTATTGACAAGATGAGTCGAATACCCGAATCGGGGTGTCTTCTCTTCCATTCCTGTACTATTGACACTTCTCAGAGTAGTTGTGGTAGGTCTGGGTGGGGTGGGGACTGAAGCAGAACCGGATCGGGTTGTCAAGATGGGAGGATGGAAAGCAGAGGGAAAAGGGGGGTGCTTTTATTTATTTTTTTTAAACAAGCCTTTCTCGATTTTTGCCGATGGACATTGACGCAGAGCCCAGCGGGCTGGACATTCCTGCTTTATTGCATTAATTGCTTTGGGGGTTTTTTTTGGGGGGGGGACGACTATGCTTCGTGGTGAGCAGAAAGCCCTTTGCATCTTGAGCTCCTTGTAGTAAGGATTACATATCCTTATTATGTGATCGAGAGCTCCGCAGCCGCTGACTTTTCCTAGTCTCCGAAAGGGCATTTAAATTTCAGCTTTTTTTTTTTTTTTTTTTTTTACCGCATTTCTGACAGCCAGAGACACTGCGGCGCGTCCCGCCCGCCGATTCCCCCTAGCGTTTCCAATTCGTCCCCTACTCCGTTTCATAAGTTGGCATTTGGCTTCTAAAAAGAATAATAAAATTAAATATCTCGGTGTACCGAGGTGTTAGGACTTGGAGCTGGGGAGGCGCCGGGAGGCGGAGAAGGAAGGCTAGGGCAGAGATGTGTCCGATTTTCCTGGATTCATTGACTTAGAAAAAGAGGGCAAATCTCCGCACCTAGTTTGGCTCCCCCGCCGCCTCTGTGTCCCCGCGCCCCTGAGATTCGGAGAGACCGCCAGGAGTGGGGCTCCGGGCTTTTTCAGAACAGCTGCTACCCTCGGCGGGTGAAGGGAAGGGCGCCCCGGCTCCGGGCGCAGAATCGCAGCAGGGTCTCTGGCGCAGTTGCGTTGCCGTATTGGGCGTTGAAGGGAGGTGCCCCTGTTATTCTCTAATGCCCCCCTTTTATTTATGGGGGGGGTGTTAAGGCCCGCGGCTGGGCTCGTCGCACCAGCCGGCGAGGGAAAAGAAGAAAAGCCGGCAAAGAAGGGAGGGGGGCGCCCTGGGGGTGAGGATGGAGGAGGAGGAAAGGGAGGCTGGGAGGGGCGGAGGCGCCCGCGGGGGAAGGAGCGCCGCGAGGGCGCGAGTGGGAAGGGGAGCAGTCGCTCCCTCCTCGCGCCTCTCGCCTTCTCCTTCAGGTGGCGCAAAACTTTTCGGGTTTGGCAGATTGTATTCCCCGCCGCCGCCTCTCCAGGCCTCTTCCCGAGGCCAAAGCTGATTGCGATTGCTCTCTGGCTGTGGGGCCGAATCCCAGGCTTTGCGCTCCGGGCTCCCGGGGAACAAAAGTCCCGCTGGCGCTCTGCAGCTAGCTCGCCAAGTATGTGTCCAAGATAGGGAGTCAACCGGAGGGGGTGAAAGGGTGCCCTTTTTGCCCCCACCCCTCCAGCCACTGGCCCATTTTGAGAGTAGTGCTGGAAGGGGAGTGGTTCGTGATTGCGGCGTGCACTGCGCGCTGCGCGGGGATGAGATGAGGCACCAGCCTAGACCCCCTACACCCTTAACTCAAGATTGCCCCCCCTTGTGTGCCTCCTTTAGCAGGCTGCCACGATGCCCCTCAACGTCAGCTTCGCCAACAGGAACTATGACCTCGACTACGACTCAATGCAGCCCTATTTCTTCTGCGACGAGGAAGAGAACTTCTACCACCAACAGCAGCAGAGCGAGCTGCAGCCGCCGGCGCCCAGCGAAGATATCTGGAAGAAATTCGAGCTGCTGCCCACCCCGCCCCTATCGCCGAGCCGCCGCTCGGGACTTTGCTCGCCCTCCTACGTCGCGTTCGCGTCCTTCTCACCCAGGGACGTTGACGACGGCGGTGGCGGCAGCTTTTCCACCGCAGACCAGTTGGAGATGGTGACCGAGCTGCTGGGAGGAGACATGGTGAACCAGAGCTTCATCTGCGACCCGGACGATGAGACCTTCATCAAAAACATCATCATCCAGGACTGTATGTGGAGCGGCTTCTCGGCCGCCGCCAAGCTTGTCTCAGAGAAGCTGGCCTCCTACCAGGCGGCGCGCAAAGACGGCGGCGGCCGGAGCCCCGCCCGAGGGCAAGGCGCCTGCTCCACCTCCAGCCTGTACCTGCAGGACCTGAGCGCGGCAGTCTCCGAGTGCATCGACCCCTCCGTGGTCTTCCCCTACCCGCTCAACGACAGCAGTTCGCCCAAGCCCTGCGCCTCCCCCGACTCCACCGCCTTCTCCCCGTCCTCGGACTCTCTGCTCTCCTCGGCCGCCTCCTCCCCAAGGGCCAGCCCCGAGCCCCTGGCACTCCACGAGGAGACACCACCCACCACCAGCAGTGACTCCGGTAAGTTGCACCCCTGCATGCCAGACAAAGGGGACGGCAGGCTATCTTTCTCATTGGCCACTAATTCAACTGGCCACTTCACTTGACACTGTCTTTTCCCTTTTTTTTATATTTAGGAAAGAAATGGCAAATCTGAAAGGGTCTGGGCGCTCCATCATCCCAGAAACACTGGGCTTTACTGTTCCCTCCCATCCCTTCCCCTAAGACCGCCCTGGTGGCCAGCCCCTTCCTTTCCTTCCCGCCCCTGAAGAATTTCATTTGGATTTTAAATCTTTCTGGTTTATCTTGCAATTCAATCCACTCGCTTCTTACCTTTCTTAAGCATTTTAATTGCCCTAGGGGGAAAGGGGAAGTGTGAATGAGATTAGGAGGGGATTGATCTCTTTGAGAGTGAAAGAATTACCTCCCTCTTCCTTTCTGAGAAGCACTGGAATTTAATGGACTGCAGACCTATGAAGAGGGGCTGTGGACTGAGGCAGGCAGTCTCCCGCCTGGGGCTGCGAACTCGTGAAAGTGCCTAAGAGTGAACGAGCTGAGAAGTTGGGATCTTTTCAGCCTCTTTTGAACACTTAAGCAAATCCTTTCCAAAATTGGACTTTCTTCCTTCCCCCACCTCCTAGGACTATTGGCAAAGCTGCAAAGGTTTTTGTGTGTGTGTTTTTTTTTCTTTTCGCACTTCCAGTAAAATTGGGAGTCGCTAAAATCATATCAAGAGATTTGCAGCTCTCCTTTGCAACATGGGTTCTTGGTAAAGTCCCTTAAAATAGGAGGTGCTTGGGAATGTGCTTTGCTTTGGGTGTGTCCAAAGCCTCATTAAGTCTTAGGTAAGAATTGGCATCAATGTTGTATCCTGGTAAATTGTAATTGTCTTGCCTGTGCCATAAACCCAGCTGCCATTCTGCCTTCGTGGGGGGAGGAGCAGGGCTGATTATCTAGTTTGTTCTCTGGGGATAACTTTGTGCCAGGGTCCTTCTTCATATAATAATAATGCCTTATATTGACATAGCATTAATTTAATGTAGTCATTGATCACTTGAAGGAAATGTTCCTAACCAGGTGATTTCTATTTCCTTTCTTAAAGAGGAAGAACAGGAGGATGAGGAAGAAATTGATGTTGTTTCTGTGGAAAAGAGGCAGCCCCCTGCCAAAAGGTCAGAATCGGGGTCACCATCTGCCGGAAGTCACAGCAAACCTCCTCACAGCCCACTGGTCCTTAAGAGATGCCATGTGTCCACCCATCAGCACAATTACGCAGCACCCCCCTCCACTAGGAAGGACTATCCTCCCACCAAGAGGGCTAAGTTGGACAGTGGCCGAGTCCTGAAACAGATCAGCAACAACCGCAAGTGCGCCAGCCCCAGGTCCTCCGACTCAGAGGAGAATGACAAGAGGCGAACGCACAACGTCTTAGAGCGCCAGAGGAGAAACGAGCTGAAACGCAGCTTTTTTGCCCTGCGCGACCAGATCCCTGAGTTGGAAAACAATGAAAAGGCCCCCAAGGTAGTCATCCTTAAAAAAGCCACCGCGTACATCCTGGCCATCCAAGCGGAGGAGCAGAAGCTCATTTCAGAAAAGGACTTATTGCGAAAACGACGAGAACAGTTGAAACACAAACTTGAACAGCTACGGAACTCTTGTGCATAAAAGTTGACCTATTGGAGGGAGGAACTGGAATCACTCCTGACTTCTCACTTGTTACCAAGGGAAAGTAAGGGGAAAGGTTCCTTCTGACATAGCTGCAGAATTCATGGTCAAGTGCAACCGCACAACCATGGCTGAGTCTTAAGACTGAAAGGTTTAGCCATAATGTAAACTGCCTCAAATGGGACTTTGGGCATAAAAGAACGTTTTTTATGCTTGCCATCATTTTTTTTTTTTTCCTTTAACAAATGTGTATTTAAGAATTGTTTTTTAAGAAATCTTTTTGCTGTGTAAATATAGCCATTAAATGTAAATAACTTTAATAAAACGTTTATAGCAGTTATACAAAATTGCAAACCTTGTATGATAATCCATAATTTTTTTTATTTAAATACAATTTCCTTTTTAAAGTTGATTTTTTTTTTTATTGTTTTTAGAAAAAATAAAATTCCTGGCAAATATATAATAGAGCCAAATCTTAAGTTTGTGAGTGTTTTGTTTCTTCCTTCTCCTTTTCATCGATTACGAATGGACAGAATTTGGCCCTTCAGGGAGAGAGCTTACAAAGATGGGAAAATAAATTACTTAGGAAAGATCAAGGGTTTTGTTAAAATGGGTCTGGGGCTTTAAGGTGTTTAACATATGGGGTTATAAAATGCTTCCTGGAGACTGGTGATGAGGGCCAGAGATGACACTTGAGAGCATGCAAGGGCAGTAAGCTGGCCGGCCAGCCAGGGGGTCAGAGACAGGTGTGCCAGAGGCTGGAGATGACAGTTAATATACAAGGGGTGGGTGTAAGGACAGAGGTTGGGGAGGAAGATGAAGAAACCCTCTTACCTTTGATGAGCCCATGCCATCCCACTGTTCCATTCACGCCCAGGGGTTCTGCCCAGGAAAAGTGGAGGGGGAAGGAAGAGTAGGAAGCAGGTGCCAGGTCCTCGACATGGGTTATCTCATAAGTCCCAGAGGGACTCTGGGAGGCAAGTTATTAACCTTAATTTTACAAGCAAGGAAGTAATAGAAGCTCAGAGAGGTTATGTAACTTCTCTGTGGCCACACAGCGAATGAAAGGCAGCATCCAAGTCTCACCTTCGTTGAAAAACTCAACCATTCCCTGGCGCCTTAGCTCATCCGGAAGTGCTGAGATCAAAAAATGCTTTGGGTTGGTGGCCTGATGGACTAAGTACTAACCATACTTACTACTTGTGTGCCAGAAACTCTTAGCATTTTCCTTGTACAACTTCACTGCAACTCTGGAGGAGGTACTGCTTTTTCCCGTAGTAGAAGGGGACAGGCACAGAAAGATTTGTCCGTGAGGCCAAGTTTCACCCATAATGAAGAGTAGGGCCGGGATTCAAACCCAGGCAGTCCACTCTTAAACTGTGCCAGACCCGCCTCTCAAAGAGGCCAGAAGGATTCAAGAGGCCACTCGTGACCACAGGAGTCACCAATCTGGATTCTGTGTCTTCAATTTCAATGAGCAGGCCCTGTCGGACATCAGTCCCGCCCCCCCCCTTTTTTTAAATTTTGTTCATTGTTTAATGTTTCCTTTCTCGTTAAACAGTCCAGAACTCACATTCCCTCCGAACATTTGCTCAGGGAGATTCTCCAGTTGCTCCGGGGAAGCAGCCAGTTGAGAACTGCTACTGTCAGATCATAAAATAAAATATAATTACTCTTTGTCATGTGAGTCATTATTTTGAAAACAACAGACTCCCAACCTCTTTCACACACGGACAATCATGACACATGCTCATCACTGGAACATGAAAAGGCATTTTTGAATGCAGATATTATTAATTATAAGCCTCTGAATACCCACAGCCCAAACCAGAAACTTGAACGTTGATCACATAGGTAAATGGAAGCTACTATCGCTGTTCTAATGATCTCATTGTCTCCTCCTCAAAGGAGATGTTCAGATTCCTGTACTCTGGGATTTTAATCCACCACCACCACCCATTCATCAATAGGTAATTACTGTCTTTGGCTCTTACCCCTATAATAATTTAATCAAGCCCTAATGTCTTTTTCTTGATCTTTTTTTGGGGTGCTAAGTGCTTCCAGCTGTCACACCCTATATCCTAAATTCAAAGGGAGATAGAATCCACAGAAGGTGAGTAGTTCAAAGTGCCACAGTACTGTGGGGGCGCTCTTAAATGGTTCACTCTGCCCCTTTGTGGCTGGACTGCAGCCCTGGAGTGACTCACTTGGGAACCCCAGAAGGTGTTAGTTTGAATCACTAAATCTGGGCAAGCCCATGGAACACCAGAGAGTGTTCCTCCGTAGGAAAACAACTCTCCATTCCAAAGGATCAGGAAACCACTTTAGGGATGCAGAGCTTGGCTGTGGGGGCGGAAGGGGAACCGCTCCAAAAACCTCTCGGGCTCACATCTTAGGGTTAGGAAGCCAGGGAGCGGTCTTTCCATAAGGTCAGACTGATCTTGACCCCGACACAAATTGGTCCTCAGAGCCAATCTAGAGAGTCCCGGGGATCTGTGCCATTGTGCAATCTATTTTGTAAATAAAAAGTAGTCAAGAATTGGGAATGGAGGGGAGGAATACATCAGAGGAATACACCAGAAGGAATAAGCTAGTGCTGATTGGATTTCACCTAGGACACTGTGCAGGAATTAATGGCCACCCCACGGCAGTCCTGGGGTGGTTTTGTTTGGGGATGGAATGTGTACAGAGGAAGGAAGTGTTATTTTATGCTTCCATTTGGAAGCAACAAAGGAGATCCAGGTTATAAAAATAATCAAATTTGTAAATGAACAAAGTTTTCACAGTCCTGGCCTAGCACTTTGGCACCTCACAGCTGGGATATGTAAGTCGAGGTACATATCTCTGCTGGTTTTTAAGACAAACTCTGGCACAGAGCTGGGGGAAGAGGACCAGACGGTTGTGTCCAGGGGGTTTCTGTGGTTTGTTTGCAACAGCCTATGATTGGCTCGGTCAATAATAATTTTTTAGTATACACGCTAAGGACTCTTGAAGCATTTTTTCCCAAGGACAAATAACCCTTAGGCTAGAAAATGCTGATGGGTGTCCCCCAACACTATCTATACATGTATTGAAAGCTTTACGAAAGCCCCCTCCCCCCCCTTTCAGGTTATAGACCATTACAGGCCTATTTCAAGGGAGGGGGTAGAAACAAGCTAACAGGGAGCAATTAAAAAAAAGAAAACTAAAAAGACTACCACCCACCATGAAAGATGAAGCAATAATCTTTCTCTATTTTAGACCCTTTAGGGGAGAATTCAGACCAGTTGTAATTTAGAGGAACTATCCAAGAATCTGTGCTTTACCCAACTGGTCTGAGGTGACTCTCAACGACTCTGAGTTGATTTCACATTTTGTTTTTAATTTTATGTCTTTCAATGTTCGCCTGTGCTAATCTCTTTAGGAAGACCTAGTTGAAGGGAAAGAGTGTTGTTAATGGGATGTAGACCTTCTGAGGTTAAAAGGCATGTTCTTTGTTTCCCAACAATGCCTGGGAGCTCTGCAACAGTCCCCAACACTTAAGGGATAAACACTCCAGTACAGCCAGGGGTCTCTAGGGGTAGGGAAGGGGAGAGCTTGGGAAGAGACAATTAGCCTTTATTACACACCTACTGTCTGCCAGAACCTCACAAGAGCCCAGCGGGAGAGTGATGGGTGAATATGACAGTACTGAACTTGAGACAAGGTCAGGAGCTCTCCCAGAGTCACCCAGTTCCCACAAGAAAAACAACAATGAGAGCAGTTCATGTGTACTATGTGCTAAACACTCAGGGTGCATCACCTTAGTTCATTGTCAAAGCAACTCTTAGGAGGTCAGTTCTATTTCTAATCCCATCGTGCCCTTACAGAGATTGAAAGTTGGAGAGATGAAGTATTCTGGCTGCCTTCACAGAGCTGGCAAAATGGTGAGGGATTTGACCCATTCGTTCATAAATGTTTATTGAGCACCTACTGTGTGCCCACACTGCTGGGTGTGGGAAGAAGTGTTAGGATAAAGGTGATAGATGAGTTCCCGGCCCTGTGGACTGTTGGAGAACAGAGGTCAGCAGTTAGACTCTCGGTTATTTTACACACACTTTGAGTGTTTCCTGTGTAGCAGGACGGAGTTGCAGACTGGGAGCTGCTGAAGACGCCCACCTTCTCCCCAGAGGTCATGAATCGAGGCTGGAGCTCAGGGAATGCTGGAAGAGGAACAAAGGAAAAGACATCATCAGAGGGATGGAGGGATGGAGGGAAGCTAGGAGAGAGTGGTGTAACCAAAGGGAGGAAGCCTTTATATCAGAGGTCTTAGAGGCGTCAAAGGCAGCAAAAGGTGCGACAGGAAGTGTGGAGAATGAGGCATTGGACTAAGCAACATGGCAGTGTCTTCTTGGCCACCCCTCCTCCCCAGTGGGATGGCCGCCCCATCCATCCAGGACCATCCCTCTCCTTCATTCCCTTCCTTCCATCCATCACTTGACACAGCTGCCTAAGCAATCCCCCAACACTCTCCCTTCCTACAATACCTTCACTAGGAGGCCCCAAAGGGTGATTCCTGGACCATCAGCATTAGCATCACCTGTGAATCTGTTACAAATGCAAACACATCCAGCAGTCTGCAGTTTCAGTTTCCACGGTTGCAGTTACACACGGTCCACTGTGGTTCCAAAAGACTACATGAAAAATTCCAGAAATAAACAATTCATAAGTTTTACATTGTCCACCATTCTCAGTAGTGTGATAAAATCTCTCGCTGTCCCACAGGGGACATGACTCATCCCTTTTTCCAGCATATCCAAGCTGTATATGATCCCTATCCATTAGTCACTTAATAGCCAGCTGGGTTATCAGATTGACTGTCATTGTATCACAATGCTTGTGTTCAAGACACCCTTATTTTACTTAATAATGGCCCCAAAGAGCAAGAGTAGTGATGCTGGGAATTCAGATACACCAAAGAGAATCTGTTAAGTGCTTCCTTTAAGTGAAAAGGTAAAAGGTCAGCACTCTCCATGGTTTCAGACATCCACAGAAGGTCTTAGAACATTCCCTCTGCAGATGAGGGGGACTGCTGTGGTCCCTCTGAATTTGAATGTCAGGAGATAGGACCCAGGAAACTGTGTTTTAACAAGCCCTCTAGAGCTTGAGAAAGTTCAGGAGACACTGCTGTATCTGCGCATGCCACCCAGATCTTTCTGAATCACAAATGTGAGCACGCCCTTCCCCTGCTCCCCTTCAGATGAAGTCCAAAGCCATTTGCACCTCCAAGTCCCCCACACACTGGCTCCTGCTGACTCACAAGTCTTGTTTCTCCAGTGACATTGAAAAAGTGTTTACACAAGTAATTAACTAAATAAATGCCAGGACCCAAAGTAGTGGGGTGAGCAAGAACGAGTCTTTATGGGGTCATCTGGCAGCCTAAGGAAATCCCGGGAGGTGTTCAACCCAGACCTGGAGGGTGGGTGTGTGTTAGTCAAGCCAAGTAGCCCGAGAGGAAGAAGAGAGGAAGGCATGCTAGGGGAGCCCAGAGCAAACCAGAATGGAAGGAGTGGGTAGTAAGAGAACATCCTTGGGGTGGGCCCCCAGCCAGGTTACCCAGCGGCCTCAAGAAAGGGGTTTGGACTGTTTGTTTTCTAAGGACAGACTCTGCAGTGGAGAAGGTTATGTCACTCCTACCTGTTTGTCCGGATCCTCAGGCCACGGTGGCATCACCCCGGAAGCCTTGGGCTATGGTCAAGTCAGAAGTCTTGGTACTGAGTGCTAGGACACCAGATTCTCCTCAGGGCCATCATCTGTCCCCACTGTGTCCCATACCTTTGTCTGCTCCATGGCTCTGTAAGTCCAGACCAGGTAATTATAACATTACGTTCTTTCCAGCTGAGGGATACGAATAACAATAAAACGAATCAAAACAACATTCATGCCCTGGCTGGTGTGGCTCAGTTGGTTGGGCATCACCTCATGCATCAAAAGGTTGCCAGTTCGATTCCCAGTCACAACACACGCCCAGGTTGTAGGCTCAGTTCCTGGTGGGGGGCGTCCAGGATGCAGCTGATCTATTGATGTTTTGTGTTCACATTGATGTTTCTCTCTTTCTCTCCCTCTCCTTTCCTCTCTTTCTAAAAATCAATAAAAAATGTAAGAAAGCCCTGGCCGGTTTGGCTCAATGGTTAGAGCGTCGGCCCGCGGACCAGAGAGTCCCGGGTTCAGTTCCCGCTTAGGGCACATACCTCGGTTGCAGTTTGTCCCCGGCCCCGATTGGGGTTGTGTGGGTGGCAGCCACTCGATGTGTTTCTCTCATGTCGATGTTTCTCTCTCTCTCTTCCTCCCTCCCTCCCTCCCGCTCTGTCTGAGGATAAATGCAAAAATGTCCTCGGGTGAGGATAAAAAAAAAAAAATGTGAGAAAAAAACTAACATTTATCAAGCATTTTCCATGGGCCTACTACTGTGCAAAGTGTTTCATGTGTATTTTCACCTTGAATCTTCTGACAACCATCTGAATAGGTCACTAGGATTCTGCCCATCTTACGAATGACAGAAAAGAGTCAGAGACACATTGAATAAATCACCCAAGTTCCCCCAGCGAAGAAGTGGAAGAGATGGACTCCAAGTCCAGCGGATTCCTCGCCTGTCCTGTCAGACCACTGTGACCCTCCAGAGAGTTCTGAGGCCTCAAAAACTGTGACCTGTGCCAGCCTAACATTTTCACACAATGGAATACTCTGCAGCTGTAAGACAGAAAGATCTCTTATCCTTTGAGACGACATGGAGGGACCTGGAGAGTATTATGCTAAGTGAAATGAACCAATCAGAGAAAGACAAGTATCACATGATCTCACTTATTTGTGGAATATAATGAACAAAACAAACTGATGAACAGAATGGACCCAGAGACATGGATGTGGGGTACAGACTGACAAAGCTAACAAGAAGGGGATGGGGAGGAAAGAGATAAACCACAGAACTTATGTGCATGTATGCATAACCAATGGACATGGACAACAATGCTGGGGGTGGGGGGCGGGATCGGGAGGAGGGTGTCAATGGGGGGAAAAGGAGAAACATCTGTAACAAAGATTAATTAATAAAATAAATAAAAAGTTTGATTTTTTAAAAAAGGTCTTTTAAAAACAAATTTGACACGTAATCTTGTGCAAATGAAGGTGTACAGCCTGTTACTTTGACACTAACATTTTAAAGGCTGCTTCAGCTGCTTTGAACTTTGAACGAAGTTCCCTGTGTGACCCAGAAGGCTCCAGATGTCACCCTGCAGATGCATCCCGTGAGGCATGGAGCTCCCCAAGGCCCTTACCACCAAGCACAGAGATCCAGAGCTGGGCATGAGCCCCTCTGCACTCCGGCCCCAGGGACCATCACCAGAGTCACTCAGGCCTGACAGGCATCCTGAGGTTGGTCTCCAGACCCCCTCTCTCTTCTGAACAAACGCGCTGTCATTTCCCTCACCGATCTGCCTCCCAGGCATTGAGACAGCTGCCTTCTCCACAATACATTTGAAAAACTGTCATGAAGTACCTCCAGGGCTTGGCCCACGATTCACCAGCAGGCCTCTCACTGGCAATTTCTAGAAACTGGTTTTGGACTTGAAGAAATCAGCCACGTGCAACCATCCAGGTAGGAGGTTTAAACATGAGGAAATGGAAGGTCAGGGCAGTGGGAGCCACCAGGGATGAGAACATTCTGTACCGAGAGGCCCCTCGTATCACATGAGCGGAGCAGCTCATTTTGCAGATATGAAAGCTAAGGTCCAGGCAGGGTAAGGGCTGTGGACAGAGCATGCAGAAATTTAGGAGCAGGTTAGGATAGCCATTCAAGATTCTTAGGCCCACTTTTAAAGAATCCTTGAGGCATTGAGCTGCAGGCATCCTTTCCTCCTCTGTGGCTAACGCACCCTCATCTCCTTTTGGGATTCCTCTTAGCCACCGTGGGTGGTCTTGGTGGTCCAAGACAGTGTCCTGCCCTCTTTTAGCCATGAAGATGCCCAAGGGAGATGAAGCTGATTTTTCTCCCAGGACTTTGAGTCTTCACCAGTGTCCCAAGGACATAGAGGTGTGAGCACATTCCCATTCCTTTTTGGCACTGTCCCTGGAGAGACTGAGTTGTTGGCTCAATCTGACATGACCTGTGTCAAGCCTGTCTCACCCCTGGCTTCCCAGATCTCCAGCAGTTCTGGGAGCTCTCCAGTATTCTAGAAAATTCTGTCTAGGATTCAACTAGTCAGTAGGCATTTCTGTTTCTTACAACTAAAAAGCCCTGAATGATTGACCATTCTCAAGTTTGTCACAGTGCCTTGTTCTGGGGCAAGACAACAGCAACCTTCCTAAAAAAAAAAAAAAAAAAAAAAAAAAAAAAGGCAAAAGGGACAGGAAACTAAAAGCCAGAACAAGGTATAAATGCAATCAAATCCCTGGCAGTGACATCTGAGTCTCATCTCATGGTCTCATCAGCTGCATGTTTTGTTCCTTGATTATCTACAATTAGGGATCATTTGCATGGGGGCTCAGGCCTGCTGACCAGCTGAGAGCTGGCTGTCTGGATACTGCTGCGTCTCCACTCTCAGTGTTTAGAAATACTTCCTCCCAGCAAAGCCAAATAAACTCTGCACAGCTTACATGTAAAAAATAACAAACTCCATTTAAGAAATCATTATTTTGTGACAGGTGTTGTTCTAAGGGCATTACCATTTGACCATCTGTGGGTTATGCACTATTATTAGCTCCATGGCATTAAGTATAAAGCTGGCTCTCAGAGGGGGATGCGAGGATGTGGTAAATGAGTTGTCACGCTCACCTAGCTAATAGGTGGTGGCCTTAGGAATAAACCCAGTTTGGTCTGACTCCAGAGGCTTTGTTCTGAAACTCTAGTCTTAATTGTGCGGAGACACCCCATTCAGGTGCTTCTCAATCAGGGACCCTACCCCCGAGGTAGAAGAGGTGAGTATCAGAATCTTTAGGGAAATTGTTTGAAAAGTATATTTAATACATAGCTTTGTATTTGAAAAGTAGAAAATAAGCCCATCCCAATGTTTGTTTGTTTTAAAATACAAACCAGGACACCTTTGGGAGTGAAGGGGCTGCTGGGTCACTGTGAATGATGGGTCTGGGAGTCCCCAGGCACACGGGGGTGTATGATCACCACGTCACAGGTGAGGAACCTTAGCCTCAAGTAGAGTAAGATCTCAGAGCAAATAAATGGTGGAGTCAGAATCGGATCCCTGCAAGAAAGAATGAAGGCACCAACCTCTCCCCTTGTGCCTTTTCTGAGACGCCATGTGCTTCCAATCTTTCAAAATGGGAATCCACACTCGCTTGTGACGGGAAGTCTTCCCCGACTAACGGCAGTCTGTTCTGCAGCCTCAGAGTCTCCTCTTACTCACTTGGTACTTGATTCATTTCCTCAGGATGGTAAGCTGTTTGTGCTTTTCCAGAAGTGTGTGTGTGTGTGCGCGCGTGTGAGAGAGAGAGCGAGCAACCAGTCCTTGTTTTGCATGGTTCCAAGATAATTGAAACTAGACCTCAGTTTCCCAGATTGTGCAAAGTGAGGACATGATTCTGATATGCACAAGTTTCTGTTAACATGGTGCTTGCCAAGGAAGAGGGCCTGCCTTCTGTTTTTTTCTCTTACGATGTCTGTTAGTTGCCTAGGGCTGCCTTAGCAAATTACCCAAAACTGTGGCTTACACCACCAGAAATGTATTCTCACAGGTGTCGGCAGGGCCGCACGCCCTTGGAATGCTCCAGCGGAGGATCCTTCTTTACCTGCTCCCCGCTCCTGGCAGAGGCCCAGAGTCCTTGGCGTTCTTTGGCTTGTACATGCATCGCTTCAGTCCTGCCTTTGTCTTTACATGGCTCTCTTCCCTGTGTTTGAACGCACTCTGTGTCTCCTCTCATCATGAGGACACTAGTCATTGGGTGTAGGACTCACTCTAAACCAACATGACCTCATTCTAACTAATTCCATCTGCAAAAACCCTGTGTCCCAACAGGGTCACATGCTGAGGTTCCTGGTGGACATGAATTCTCGGGGACACTATTAGCCCGGTGCAGATGGGTAAGCATGTCCCGGGCTGGATCTGTGCACACACCCACTCCACCCTCAGCGCCTTAGCTGTGGAGTGCACACAGTAGGCCCTCGCTTATCCTGGTTGGACCCGCTCGCAGGGGCAGACCAGAGCGAGGGCGGCCATGAGCTCAGTTCTCTACTCCCAGCCTCCGCACAACAAACCACTCCCAAGTATCTTCCTCTTTTCACATGGCTTTCTCTTCCCACTCCGCCGCTCCCACCCTGGCCTCCTTTCCTCTCCTTTCTCCTCCAGGAATGGCTGGCCTGACAGGCACTGGGGAGGGGGGAGGGAGGTGTGCGTACATCCCATGCATTCTTGAGGTGAGGAACCCCCATCCGATTCAGCTGCCTCTGTTTTTCTTGCCCCTTCCAAGCATTTCTTTACTCTGTGCTTGTAGAGTCTAAGGCCATTAGCATCCTCCCGAAAGCCGAACTGAATTCTCAGCCCTTAGTCAAATATCCTCTCTTAGCCACACACACTTCCGATATTTTTCTGCAGAAGTTCCCAATGAAAAGTGGCCTCGTGGTAAGTGCTGCCGGCGTCTTCCTCTTTCTTTAGTTTCTGGATGTCGGTTCACGTTTTCTGATTAAAAATTAATAACATGTTGCCACTGAATGAGCTTTCACTTTGTGCCAGGCAGTGTGCCAAGCCCTTGGTACACACCATGTTACATCCTTTTTAAAAAAATTAATCCTCATCCAAAGATATGGTTTTCATTGATTTTAGAGAGCAGAAGGGAGAGGTGGAGCCAGAGGGAAAGAGAGGGAGGGAGGGGGGGAGAGAGAGAGAGAGAGAGAGAGAGAGAGAGAGAGAGGTCGATCGGTTGCCCTCTGCACGCACCTGGAATGGGGATCAAACCCACAACCTGGGTGTGTGCCCTGACCAGGTATCAAACCTGCCACCTTTTGGTGTACTGGTGTATAAGACAACACTGCAACCCACTGAGCCACACCAGCCAGGACCATGTCAC
Organism: Tadarida brasiliensis; assembly: GCA_030848825.1. Lineage (NCBI taxonomy): Eukaryota > Metazoa > Chordata > Mammalia > Chiroptera > Molossidae > Tadarida > Tadarida brasiliensis. The sequence goes on from CM061272.1 coordinate 61,976,978, forward strand.
TTATTCTTGACATGATTCCCACCAAACAGATGGGAACACTGAAGTCCTGAGCAACCGCGTAGTTTGCCAAGGTCATGCAGCGAGGTCAAGGTGAAATCAGAATTGGAGTCTGTGCATCAGATTCCACATCACTTTCTCTTCACTCGGGCTATGAAAGGGACCCTGGACCACTTAATCCATCACACAGCTTCCCGGCCAGGCTTCCGGAAAATCTATCAGACCATTAGTAACATCTGTCATTTTCTTTACGGAGTTCAGCAGACTCTTCCTCTTTCCCTATCTCCTCTGAAATTGTTGTGGGGTGGGGGGAGGGGGGAGGGCTGCAGACAAAGTGACAGCCTGCAGATCATTCTAAAACATTCTCTTGGAATCCGTTTTTCTCATAGCAACTGCTTTGGGCTTCTGGGTACAAGAGCTCCAGCCCTAAAATGCAAACTTCTCACAGGGCAAAAAAGCTGCTCGCTGGCAAGTTTCCACTGAACTTGACGCAGCATGCTCCACGGGCTGGGGACGGCAAGCCACAGTATCCTCAAATCACGGTCAGCCCATGCCCTCACCTACCAGACACCCCGATCCTGGTAAACTTCTTGCACTTTCCTGCGTGAGCCTGTTCTGCCCTGACTCTTTGCCCTGCTGTTTCCTCCGCAGAACACCTCCCTCTGAACCCAACTCTTTTCGGGTGTTTGTCCTTGCAGGCACCATAGCACCCCAGAAGGCATTTCCCCCCTGGACCCCACCCTGCAAGAGTGCTTATCTGAACCCTAAAGCAGCCCCCGATGGTTTGCTCTCAGGGTAGCAGGGGGGAGGGGCTTTAAAACCTGAGTCCCGCCCCAAATCCACTACGTCAGATCTGTGGGGCGGAGCCTAGGAAATGGGGCTCTGTAACAAGTTCTCCTCGCTCCTGGAGGATTTCCGAGGCCGAATTTCCCCAAACTGAGTCATTGCCTCATTTTCAACACGTTTGTTCCAGGCACTGTGTGCATTTCACACTGTCCACTCACATGAGGGTCGGAACCCCCCGAGCGAGGAAAACAGTTACTATTCCTATTTTCCAGACAAGGAGCCAGGCACAAAGAGGCGAAGAAACTGGTCTGAGTTTACCTATCAAATGAAAAGCAGGGTCGGCACATCTGGATTTCCTTCTTTAAATCATCTCATTTTGAAATTTAAATAACTTACTTGAGTTTAATGGAAATTCTACTAGAGCAGGGATTCTTCAGCTGTTCGTTCTTTTCTGGATACTCAGGGGCTAGAACAGTGCCAGGCAGGGAGTAATCACCATTACATATTTGTTGAATGAATGAATGAATGAGTGAGTGAATGAATAAAAATGGAAACAGTTATCATAAGATTGAGATGTTGGGTATGTGTTTTTTTTCCCATGCTCACTAAAAATACACTGACATAATTTATTACCATTAAAAATGTGTGTGTCACCCTGGCCGGTTTGGCTCAGTGGTTAGAGTGTCAGCCCGTGAGACCAGGGAGTCCCGGGTTCGATTCCAGCCAAGGACACGAACCTCGGTTTGGGTTCATCCCCAGCCCTGGTTGGGGTCGTGCAGGTGGCCACCAGTCGATGCATCTCTCTCACATTGATGTTTCTCTCTCTTTCCCTCCCACTCTCTGAAGATACATGTATAAATATCTTCCCGTGAGGATTTAAAAAAAAAAATGTGTGTACCACCTAAAATCATGTCCTATTTCTATACTAGTATCTCAACCCCAGTTTAGGAAGCTCTGGGCTCAAGCTGACCACCATCTCGCACTGGCCCCTATGTACCTGAACTCCACTTCCCTGGCTGTCAAATTCGGGGGTTGCTACCTGACCTCACCAGCTGGCATGAGTGCCCGCTCATTCAGAATATTGCTTTTCCTCAGGACAAGATGCCAACAAAGGTATCACAAGCTAATGGATGGGAAGCAGGCAGGCGGACAGGGAGGAAGTCACTGGTCATTAACCTTGGTGCACAGCAGCCAGGCCCAGCGCGCACAGGAGAGACAGGAGGGAGCTGCCCAGTGAAGAAAGCGTGAAGAAAACACAGAAACAACCGCTGAGGGTCCTCTCTTTGCAGGGAACGCCGAATTTCAGAGACTGTCCTGATGGATGGGGGAGACAGCCAGGCCAGCGGGAAAGAGGAAAAGGAGGCTGACGTCACAGATCGGATCGGTAGCTGGACCAGACGGTATGTCAAATCCTCTCCGACCCTGAGACTCTCCACAGAACGGTGAGCGCGTACAACAGCATTTATCCAACAGCTGGTCGATTCCTTTACATTAAAAGGGAGAGTCATCATTTTCTGATATATCCAATGACCTGCACAGGGTCAAGGGAAGGGAAAGGGAGAGAGGCCACAAACAGGAAACGGAAGCTTCTAGGGTGTTTCCTCCCAGCCAGGCCCATGGTGTCCGTAGGTGTGATGGAAGATGACATTATGTCCACCCAGCGGGGTGCATCCTGTGACAACTGCCCTCTCATGTACGAGGAGGCGTAGGCAGGTTGAACTGCATGCCCAAGGTCATCAATAAGTGGGTGGTGGAATTAGTGTTTGACAACAGTCTGACACCACGTCCCACTGTGGTAGGCACCGTGGTCCCCGATGATCCGGGGCCACTTGGTACCCACAACGTGCGCAATTCCTCTCCCCAGGTATGGGCTGGAATCACGGCTCATTTATAACAAACACAATGCAGCAAAATGATAGAATGCCACTTCTGAGGTCAGGTCATACAAAGACTGTGGCCCCATCTGGGCACTTGCTGGCACTCTCCCTTCGAAGCCCCACTCTGGGGGAAGCCAGCTGTCACAGCTTCAGGCTGCATCATGGAGAGGCCCACATGGCCAGGATCTGCTGTCTCCAGCCAACGGTCAGGGAACACCTGAGGCCTGTCCAAAGCCATGTGAGCGACCCTGGAAGGGAATTCTCCCCTAGGCCGGCCCGGAGATGACTACAGCTCTGAGCGTTAAGAATATCTCCCTTGAAACATTGTGCTGCAGACTCTACTGGGGAAAGTGGCTTGGCCCTTAATAAGTGCTCTTACCAAATTGTATTTCCTTCCTTCCACAACTCAAAACCCCTTGAGTTGCTATTTGCTCTTGAACTTGCTCAATCTTGTTCCTGGGTGACCTGGTGGGCTCAGAAAAGAACTGCTGCTGAGGAAATGGGTTTTAGCTGCGTCAGGAGAACCGTAGGTCAGAAGGAAGCTGGGGAGAAGGGGCTGGAGAACAGGAAGCCACCGCTGTCCAGGGCTTGCTGCGGAAGTCCACTTGCATGGCTCGCGTGGGAAAGAGAGGCTGGACATCCAGGGCTGGTGGGCCGCTGTGGGGCTGCCTCTGAGGGGTTCCTGAAGAGCAGGGTGTGAAAAGCAGGAGGGAGGTTGTACCAGTTGATATTTTACAGATATTACCCACAGCCCTGGCTGCTGTGGCTCAGTGGTTAGAGCATCAGCCTGGGCACCGAAGGGTGTCAGGTTCAATTTCTGGTCAAGGGCATGTACCTGGCTTGCAGTTTCAATCCCTGCCCCAGTCGGGGTGCCTGTGGGAGACAACCAATCCATGTGTCTCTCATATCGATGTTTCTCTCTCTCTCTCTCTCCCTCCCTCCTTCCCTTCCACTCTCTCTAAAAAAATCAATGGAAAAAATATCCTTGGGTGAGGATTAACAACAACAAAATGGCCTGGCCGGTGTGGCTCAGTGATTGAGTGTTGACCCATGCACCAAGAGGTCACCCGTTCGATTCCCGATTAGGGCACATGCCCAGGTTGTGGGCCAGAGCCCCAGTGGGGGGCATGCAGGAGGCGGCCAATTGATGTTCTCTCTCATCGATGTTTCTATCTCTCTCTCCCTCTCTCTTCCTCTCTCTCTAAAATCAATAAAGAAAAAACAAACAAACAACAACAAAATGTTACCCCAATATGTAATTTTGTATGAGCGGAGAGCACTGTTGACATCTGGATGGGATAATTCTCTGTCGTGGGGACTGGACTGTGTATTGTAGGATGTTTTGTAGTAAGCATCTCTGCTTTCTACCCAGCAGACGTTGGTAGCCACCCCTCCACCCCAGGTCATGACAATCCAAAATGCCTCCAGACATGGCCAAATGTCCCTTGAGGGGGCAAAATCCCCCCTTCCTTCCTCTGAGAAACACTGGTGTAGAGTAACAAAGCCTTTGACATCGTTTAGTGCCTGTTAAGTGCCTACAACGAGTTTGGGGAGACAAATGTGTTGAAGACATGGCCTCAGTCCTCAGGCAACTCGGAGCTCACGCTGCACGTGGGGAGATGGATGTGTGGGCATGCAATTGCTGCCAAGTGCGGCCGGATCAATAGCAGAGAAATGACCACGGAACGAGGCACAGCCTGGGCTCTCTGGGATACAGAGTCAGTGGGTGTTCAGGTGGGGCCTTGATCTGAAACCACTGACCACCCTCCCCAAAGTGGCCCCCGCCCCCTCCAGCCACTGTTGTGATTCTTTGTTCAGCACTCTGGTTGTTTCCTTCATAGCAATGGCTATAATTTGACACCGATTTTTTTTGTTTTGTTTGTTTCCTTGTTATTTTGTTTGTCTGCCTCCTTCACCAGGCTATCAACTCCATGAGAACAAGGACTGTTTCTGTCTTCTCTACGCGAGAAATTCTGTCCCTTGGCACAAGGCAGAGTCCAAAGCAGGGACTCACCAACTGTTAACAGAAAAAAAAACTAAAAAGAAGGAAAGGCAGGCCCTGGCCTGTGTGGCTCAGTGGTTAGAGCATTGGCTCGTGGACCAAAGAGTTGTGGGTTCGATTCTGGTCAAGGGTATGTCCCTCGGTTGCAGTTTGATCCCCAGCCCTGGCCCTGGTCGGGTTGCGCGGGAGGCAGCCAGTTGATGTGTCTGTCTCACATAGATGTTTCCCTCTCTCTCTCTCTGTCTCCCTCCCTCCCTCCCACTCTAAAATCAATGGGAAAATATCCATTGAGGATTAAAAAAAGAAAGAAAGAAAAGGCAGGAAGAAGGAGGGAAAGAAGGAGAGAAAAACGAGGGGTTCCCCAGGCAGGAGAGGTGGGAAAAGCATTCCAGGCAGGGAACAGTGTGTGCAAAACCACAGAAGGGTCAACCGGACTGGCTCCCTCCTTTGTAGTGCCCAGGGCGAAATGAGAATGCAGGCCTCGTTCCAATGTGATTAAGAATTTCAAGGCAGCTACCGCAGAAATGTAATGAGTGTGGCATTGCCGTGGGCAGGGCACCTCCTGGGAGAGAAACCCGGGCCATCAGCAGTCAGAGGAGCCTGTCCCACTCAGTCCTCACCTTGGTCCCATGAGGTGGTCGACGTGACCTCCAGAAGCCACACCACGATGTCTGACATCTGAAGCCGTGTTCCCAGAAGAGAACAGAGCCCGTCTAAGTGTGTTCTTCCAAAGCCGATGTTGATACGAAGAAAGGCTGCAGGACAGGGAGCTGGGCACAGGTTCCCCAGGTTCCACTGGGCATGGCGCGGAGGAAAGCTCTCAGCACCCTCCCCAGGCCCTGGACAAAGCTGCAGTGTGTGCAGCTCTGGACCAACGCTTGGCTGCCGGCAGGATGGCAGAGCTGCAGAATGCAACCGAGTTTCTGCTGGGCCAGGCTCCTTCCGGCTGGGCCGTCCTCCCCACTCTGCCTGCGAACAGGACAATTTGTCATCAGCCACAGCGCGATCAACGCTCCCTGATCCTGTCTTTGGGAAAACCTACAATTTGCAGGCTATCTTAGGGGATAACGTTAATTAGGACTTCCATGTTATGTTCGACTTCCAGTCTGACTACCTAAGACGGTTGCTCAGATTTGTCTAAAGGGCGCAGGCTGCTGACGGGGTGACGGCTGTGTGTGCTGCGAGGGGGTGTGAGTGTGTGAGGGGGTGTGAGTGCGTGTGAGTATGTGTGAGTGCATGTGAGTGTGTGCATGTGTGTGGGTGTACGTGTGTGTGTGAGTGTGTGTGCTCTGAGGGTGTGTGTGCATGTGTGTGAGTGTATGTGTTGTGAGGGGGTGTGAGTGCAGGTGACTGTGTATGAGTGCGTGTGAGTGTGAGTGTGTGTGTGTGAGTGTGTGTGTGCATACATGTGGGTGCGTGTGAGTGCGTGTGAGTGTGTGTGCTGTGAGGAGGTGTGTGTGCTGTGAGTGTGTGTGTGAGCGCGTGTGTGTATGTGTGTGTGCTGTGAGGGGTGTGAGTGTGTGTGTGTGAGTGTGTGTGCATACATGTGGGTGCGTGTGAGTGCGTGTGAGTGTGTGTGCTGTGAGGAGGTGTGTGTGCTGTGAGTGTGTGTGTGAGTGCGTGTGTGTGTGTGTGTGTGAGTGTGTGTGCTGTGAGGAGGTGTGTGTGCATACATGTGGGTGCGTGTGAGTGCATGTGTGTGTGTGTGTGTGCTGTGAGTGTGTGTGTGAGTGCGTGTGTGTGTGTGCTGTGAGGGGTGTGAGTGTGTGAGTGTGTGTGAGTGCGTGTGTGTGTGTGTGTGCTGTGAGGGGTGTGAGTGTGAGTGTGTGTGAATGCATGTGCTTTGTCTCCTTTAAACCCAGAAAAAGCTGGTAATCCAAGAACCTTTGGAATGACCCTTTCTAAGATGACAGAGACGATGGTTGGTTAATAAGACCTCCTCAGGAACAGAAAGGAGAAGAAAAGGCATATTTCCTAAGCACTTACCTCTCGTCGGTGAGGCTCTTTCACGGACAGGATTTCATGCCTCTTCACTGAGAGGTGGGTACTAATACACCCATTCCACAGATGAGAAAACTAAAACGCAGGCTTTGGGGATATCCCCAGCTCTGACACGACGTCGTGCTTATAATCCAGGACCCTACCTCTCACACCCAGGTTCCTGGCTCTAAAACAGGGTTCTTTTCATGAAACCACGCACCCTCATAGGAAGTAGAGGGGTGGAAGAGAAGTGGAGAGTTCATTTCCCTTCAGGATGAAAAGCACAGCGAATATTGCCCCATGATCAGGCAGTGGCCCAGGCTCATCCCCTCCCTCGCTGGCGCTGACCGTCCCTCCTCTCTACCTGTCTGACCCCCAAGTCAACAGGCTACCAGGCAGGCATCGTGGCTGACAGAACCCATCGTAAAGGAAAATCCAGAAGAATAACTAGGAGGATGCATCATTTCCGAACGCATCTCTCACTACACCTTGATGTTGAAATTCTGGTCATTTCCACCATTTCCAGCAAACTATTGATTCCACATGGTGCTCCAATTCTCAAGACGTGGGTAGCTCAGCCCCCTTCTGCTGTGTGATTTTCAGACTGCAAGAAGCAATGGCTGGCCCCGCCCTGCCTGCAGCTCAGGGCAGGGAGCAAGGACACAGGGGTCTGGCTTGAGAAAATGGAGAGTCATTGCTTTCTCTTTGTGGCTCTTCTTCTCACAGGCATCCTGCCTCTGCCTCTGAGACTTTTGCAGTGGCAGAGGAAGAGTGAGACTCAAGTCCCAAAACGTGGGTTGGAGCATCAGCTGTGCCGTGGACCAGCTGTAGGACTTGGGAGAAGTCACTTAACCTCTCCGGTCCTCAGTTTCCTGCCCTACAAAATGAAGATAATAATATCCAACCTCTATCGCGTACTGTTGTTGAGGGAATTTTAAAATGCATGTCATTTGGCTCAAGAATTCCACTTATCAAAACTGATCCAAAGGAAAGACTCAGACAAGTGCACAATGTGATATATGTTCCTGGAGACACTGTTTACAAAATTGAAAAATTTAAGCAATCTAATGTCTGGCCATATGGAATTTGTTGAGTCATTATAACATAGCCATATTTTGTAGTAAGTATAGGCATTTAAAATGATACAGATCTCACCCAGCTGGTGTGGCTCAGTGGTTGAGCATCAACCCATGCACCAAGAGGCCGCCGGTTTGATTACTAGTCAGGGCACATGCCCAGGTTGTGAGCCAAGTTCCAGTGGGGCGGTATGCCGGAGGCGGCCAATCAATGTTCTCTCTCATCGATATTTCTATCTCTCTCCTTCTCCCTTCCTCCTCTAAAATCAATAAAGAAAAAAATTAATAAAAAAATAAAAATAAAATGATACAGATCTATATTTGTTGAGATATCAATTTATTTTATAAGTGATATTATTATATATACAAAGAATACCCCTGGTAGACCGTCCAAGAGCCTGAATATAGTTTGACTCTAAAGAGGGGAAATGACGGTGGCTGGGGGTGTCTGTGTGAGAATATTATGTCACTAAATCTCTTTCTGTATTGTTTGAAGTTTTACCTTGTGTGTGTTCTGCCTGAGAATCAATGAAAATAAATAAAAATTGTAAACATGTGTTTTTCTGTGTATGAGAACTGGCAAGGACACCCATGTCGCCCAGAGTTGCCTCTGCATTGCGGATCACAGGGATTTCTTTTCCTTTGTTACACTTTTCTGAAATTCCCAGGGTGTCTGCAACAAGCAGGCATGAACTTATAATAATGAAACAGAACAGCACAGAATAATAAAGCGCTTTCTGTTTTAGAAAAGGACAAGAAACCTGTTCACACAAAACTCTTGCTTTTAGGAAGCTCCGAATAGTTATGAGATGATTGTGCTAGCTACCTGTGGACGTCTAACAGGTTACCTGCAGACGCAGTGGCTGGAAACAGCATTAAACATGTATTATCTCAAAAAGTGTGTGCGGGTCAAGATTTTAGGGACATCTTAGTGAGTGGCTTTGGCTCAGGGTCATTCAAGAAGTTGCAGCTGTGAGCCCCAGCTGCTAGTGAGTCTCAGGTCCTGGTCACATGGACCATGCCACAGGGATGCTTGACATGCCATCTGACTTCTCCCAGAACGAGTTCTCAAGAGGGAGAAAGGCACAAGCCATACTATCTTTTATGACTCAGCCTCATAAGTCACATGCATCCTTTGTGCTATAGCTATTGAGTCACAGAAGTCAACTCTATTTGGCATGGAGGGGACCACATAAAGGTACGCGTACGAGAAGACAGGGTCACTGGGACCATGCTGGAGGCTGGCTACCATAACTCTATACGTGAAGAGCCTTCCGCAAACTGTGAGTGCTCGCCAAATGCGACGGAGCCTGGCGTTTTGCCCTTTCTCTTCCCCAGGGTGCGTCCTGACAGTAACGTTTATGTGTACGCGTACTTGGCCACTCATTGTTTCAACCCTGTGTCTTCGGAGAGCTTTTTCTTTGGAGAATCCTAAGTCACGTAGGACAAAGCAGGGGGTAGAGCCCTAAGAACTTACTGTTCATCTCTTTGTTCGTGGACTCTCCGTTTTTCAAATGGCCTCAGAACATTGTCCACAATCACTAGTCTCCTTCACCCACCCACCTGTGCACCTGCCCGTAGATGTCCCTGGAAATAAAGAATTGAGCCTGTCTCAAGCTCAAGTAACCGGGAGTTCCTTTGGGCCAGTATCAGGGTTGTACCCATCTGTGTACCCCAAGGGTTTAGCATAGGGCTGGCTGAGCAGCTGCTAAGTCGTTGCTTGCTGGTCTTAATGAACACAAGGAAACCTTAACTGGAAAGGCAAGGCTGTTTGGGCTAAAAGAGCTCAATGCATCCAATGGCCAAAAGAATCACTTCACCTCATTGACTCTCATGTCTGCCGTTCTATCTGCTCTCATCTTCTCCGCCCCACCTCCAACCCTGCCTCCATCTGCTGCTTCTCTCCCCTAAAATTCCCCATCCTCACCTCCTTGGGTTGGATCCCTGTCCCAGCCACATATCAACTATATGATTCTGTGCAAATTACTTACAATTCTTGAGCCTCAGTTCCCTGATCTGGAAAACAAGGATAATAATACTTCTTCAAAGCGCTGTAGAAAGCTTAAATTAAAGAATAATACACACAGTGCCAGGAACTTTGGAAAAGTTAAATAAACATCATTTCCCTCTCTGTTCTTTATGTTGTCATGAGCTTAGTTCACATTTCATTTTGTGGTTTACTTTTGTCATTTAATATGATTTTGCAATCATTTTTACGAGTTGTCACCAGGTGTTCATAGTTATATCATTTTTATTAGCTACATAACATTTTATCAACCATTTCCAATTATGGGACATTTAAAGTCTTTCAAAACTTTTGTTGTGGGTACACATGACATGTCCTCCTGGATTTTTTTTTTCCTGAAGGGTATTTTCCCAGGATGGATACTATCTGTCTACAGGAAATTTGAGTTTGAATTCTTTAAAATTAATGTATAAAGTTTAGGTGTCATTTTCCCAGCTGGGGTTTATACCCCTTGAAACGGGGAGTATATTTCATTTTCATTGGGCAGAACTGTGTAGTGGTTAAGGGTACATGTTTTGGGCCCGGCCGGTGTGGCTCAGTGGTTGAGCACCAACCCATGCACCAAGAGGTTGCCAGTTCGATTCCCAGTCAAGGCACATGCCCAGGTTGTGGGCCCAATCCCCAGTGGGGGGCATGCAGGAGGCGGCCAATCGATGCTCTCTCTCATCGATGTTTCTATCTCTCTCTCCCTCTCCCTTCCTCTCTTTCTAAAATCAATAAAGAAAAAAAAAAAGGGTACACATTTTGGGACCAGACAGACCTAAATTTGAATTCTGGCTTTCCCGCTCTGAAATTCAGCATTCCCCATTGTGAAATAAGGTATCTGTAGCTACACCTTGGCATTACGACCAGGTCTATGTTTCTGTATTACAAACCCTCCTACATCCAGCTGCCTTAGGACAGCAGCGATCATTTATTTGGCTCACGTATCTGTAGTTAGGCAGCGCTCGGCAGACAGCCCACTTCTCCTCCAGGCAGTGTGTGCTGAAGTGGTTTGGGGAATCCACCTTCCAGATGGTGCCTCACATGACTGCTAAGTAGGTTGGTGCCATCTATCAGCTGGGAACTCAGCTGGGGTTGATGGTCTGGGATCTGGGGACACATGGATATTGTCATAGATTTCTTGTGTTCTTGTACGATACAGTGACTAAGTTCTAAGAGAGCATGTCCCAAGAACTCCAGGTAAGAGTATTGCCTTTTATGACCTAGCCCCAGAAGTCATAGAAGGTCACTTCCATTTTGGTCACAAGCCTATCTGGACTCAAGCAGAAGGAATACTGACTCTACCTGTTGAGGGAAGGACTGGCAGACGGCACTGTGTGAGCGGCTGATAGGATGGGAGATGTTGCTAAGGTTGTATTTGGAGAAGACATTTTGCCACAGAGTTGCAAGGAATTAAAAATTAAGTGAATAATATATGTTTCGATGCCCAGGAGAGTACTCGGCTCACAGTAGGAACTCAGGTGTCCGGCGGACAGGTGGCCATGGAACGGAGGAAGGTCAGGACCCCAGGGCAGACCAGCAGGTATTCAGGGCTGACGGCTTTTCCAATGATCTACACTGCAGTTACCTGATCCCTTTTTCTCACCTCGCAGGAATAACAAAGAGTGTGTCTGTCTTGGCATTTTGCTTTCCCAATCATTCTTCTCTTTTACAAGTTCATAACCCACTTATTTGGTCAATCGTGAAAAGTGCTAGAAACAGGCAACACTGTGTGGCATTGTTTAGCCACAGCCCATCGGTCTCGTGGTTGGGTCTTTCCAAACTGTCCTACATGGCTTGGCCCCAAAATAGTTTGTCTATAGTGTGTGAAAGAGGATGTAGCGATAAGACAGGATGTGAACCTGACCTACTGTCAATCACAGGAGGTTTTGGCTTATAATGTCCCTGAGCCACTCAGCTTCAGCTGCAGAGACTCTAGGGGTAGAGCAGAACTTGCCTCTGTCTGAGTAGGTTGGGTGGAGTTGAAAAGAACCAGGGACAATGACCCAGAGGCAGGATGGCATTTGCCCGAGGTCATACAGCAAGTTGATGTCAGAGTCATAGGTTACAGGAGGGTTTCTCAACTCCAACACAATTGGCATTTTGAACCAGACAATTATTTGTTGTGAGGGGCTGTCCTGTGCATTGTAGGTTGTTTAGAAGCAACCCTGATCTCTACCTACCAAATGCCAGGAACATCCTCCTAAAATGCCTCTAGACATTGCTAAATGTCTCTTTAGGAGTAACGTTTTCTCCAGTACAGAACCACTAGACTAGAACTCAGGTCTTCCAGTTGCCTGTGAATCTACTCAACTAAAACATCATTTTGACAGGTGCTAAGTTGATTTACAGAAAGTAAATTTAGGCTCTGGCCTGTTTTGCTCAGCAATTAGATCATCAGCCCACAGACTGAAGGGTCATGGGTTAGATTTCTGGTCAAGGGCATATACCTGGGTTGCAAGTTTGATCCCCTGCACTGGTTGGGGCTGGGCAGGAGGCAACCAATTGATGTGTTTCTCTCACATTGATGTTTCTCTCTCTCTCTCTCTCTCTCTCTCTCTCTCTCAAAAAATCAATGGAAAAAATATCCTTGGGTGAGGATTTTTTTAAAAAGTAAATTTAGGGTGTTTGTACTAGTCTTTGTAGACGAGTCTGGCTTTTGCTAGAGAAAGATCCCCCTGCCCCCCAAAAAATCTAGAATACAGGAAATTGTATAAAATAATTGCCTTGACCTCTTCAAAAAGCCAAAGTCATGAAAGAACGAAGGTGGGGATAACGGTAATCAATTAGAAGACTTATGACCTTGTTCTTGATTGGGTAACACACACACACACACACACACACGCACGCACACACACACACACACACACACACACAGAGCCATGAGAGATGTTTGAGGGACAACTGGAAAAATTTGAATATGCAGTTATTGTTTAATCTTTTAGGTGCAGGTATGATATTTAGTGAATAGAATGTCCTTGTTTGGGAGAGGTTCATGCTGAAACATTGAAGGGTTAAAGAAGAATTATATCTGTAACTTACTGCAAAATGGATCAGTGATAAAAAGTAAGAAAATATGTCAAAATATTGATAATTAATGAATCTACATGATAGATCTATATTACTGTTTTATTTTTCTTTACATTAGAACATTTTACTAATTAACATGATGGGGGAAATAAATGACTACCTCAGGGCCTTTGCACTTGCTCTTCCTCCTGCCTGAAATGTTCTTACCCCAGATATTCACATGACTCACTCCCTCACCTCCATTAAGACCTTAAGTAATGTTACCTTGTCTACGAAGTCTTCCTTGATCTCTCTATTTAAATTTGCTAGAGCTGCTGTAACAAAGTACCACACAGTGGGTGGCTTAAACAACAGAAGTTTGTCTCAGTTCTGGAGGCTGAAAATCCAAGAGCAAGGTGTCAGCAGGACAATGCTCTCTGGAGGTTCCAAAGGAGAAGACAAGCCATGCCTTCCTCTTCTGACGTCTGGTGACACCAGTAATCCTTGGTGTTCGTTCGAATGCAGATGCATCATGCTGATATCTGTGTTTGTGTTCACATGAACTTCTCCATGTGTGTGTGTGTGTGTGTGTGTGTGTGTGTGTGTGTGTGTATGGCCAAATGTCCCCGTTTTATAAGGACACCAGTCATATGGGATTAGGGCCCATCCTACTCCAGTACAACTTCCTCTCAGCTAAACTAATTACATCTGCAGTAACTGTATTTCCAAACAAGGTCACGATTTGAGGTATTGGGCATGAGGACTTCAACTCATGAAGTTGGGGAGGGGACACAATTCCACCCATACCAACCCCCTGCTCTGCTTTGTTGTCCTCTGTAGTATTCCTCCCCTCCTACCAACACATGGTAATACGTACTCATTCACGCTCTTTACTGCGGTCTGCCTCCCTCCACAGAGTGCAAGCTCTGTGAAGACAGGGATGGTGTTCTGTTGTCTTCTGCTGCATTCTCAGTGCTGAGAACCATGCTTGATCTGTATTTGCTAAATGAGTACAAAGAAAGAAAGAAAGAAAGAAAGAAAGAAAGAAAGAAAGAAAGAAAGAAAGAAAGAAAGAAAGAAAGAAAGAAGAAAGAAAGAAAGTCAATTGCTCACTTCTTTGTTTATAGCTTTGGACACCTTTCTGGGGCACGGTGCTAAATAAATCCGTAGACACACAGGCTATCAGGGCTTTAAAGCTCTCTAGAGATCACCCTGTGAAGTTGTCCCATTCCACTGATGACAAACTGAGACTGAGGTGTGGCAAGCGTCTAATCCAATGACACGAGAGGAGCGGAATCCGCATCCTCTTTCCTGGCACTTCTAACCAGCGTTGCTGTCTTGATGCTATGTAATTTTCCCAGTAGCCAGGAAATTCCACGAGGACAACTTAAAAGCAATCAGTTTCTTTGTGTTTGGACCAATGACAGATGGGCGCATGATTCTGTTTGCTCTAGATAAACCGAGCTGATCAAGACATCAAAGACTTTGTAGCGGATGGGCCGGTCCAACCAGCCTATGATATTTAGAGTTGATGTCAATCCATTTAAAAAGGTGATAAACCAACCCCATTAATCTTGGCCATTTATAAGGAAATGCTTTCTTTGAACAGAACCTGTGCTTCTGGTTCTGGACCAAGAATTGCTCAATCTGGACCTCAGAGTGCGGGCAAGAGCTCACAAGATCGTCCATTGTATGTGGATTACCTGGGAAACTGGAGGAAAGGGGACATCGATCTCCAGTTAGAGCTGCAAACACCTCGTATGATGCCTGGCTGGCCTTTCGCAGGTCCTCCAAAGATATCAGCTAACTCTAAATTAAAAAAACAAAACAAAACACTGAAATGTTCTAAAATGTTTTTGCCTCATTTTCCTTATAATCTAGTGGTTACAATTAAGGACTCTTGAACTAGCTGAGCAAGCTTGAATAAACCACTGAAGCCTTTGGTGCCTTGGTTTCCTCTTCTATAAAATGGGAATAATAACAGTGCTTACCTCACAGGTTGTTGTGAGACTTCAGTGTGGTCACCCGCAAACATCACTCAGCTCAGTGTCTCCCACATAATAAGCTCTATGTAAGCTTTGCTGTACTTTCTCCCTTAGTTCGCCCATGCATTTATTCAATCATGTGCTAACATGCATTGAGGGCTTCTTTGGGGTTCTAAGCTCTGTGCTAAGTGTAAGGGATGCAAAAGTACAAAGACGTGGTCCCTGTGCTCCTACAGCCCACAGCCCATGACAGTTATTCTTCATTGAGAATCCAGAGACCCATTAAATTGTGGGCACATGTTAGTACATGTGTGCTCAGGTATGTTTTCCCAAGGTGGGGGACTCATTATTCTCTCAAAGGGATGCATGACCGATCCCCTAAACAGATTTTAAAAAATGGTTAAGGTATATTATTGCAATAAATGAAAACAGAAAATTCCGTCGACACCTGAAAGCAGTGTGGTAGTTGCTGTACTGGAGGTCCGTATGAGGCACAAGGGAGCCCAGAGGACCAAAGCCTGTCTCCGGGTACCTGGTCTGGCTTCACATAGGAGGTGGTCGTCTTCATCCTATGATGGCATCTTGGTGAATTCGTGGAGAAACGGTGAACTCTACACCCACATGGACAAGGCAGGAGAAAGTGAGAATAAAATGACTCAGATATTTTTGCTTTGGTTTCTGGGAAAGAAAACAAACTCACCAGGAAACTGAGCAAGTCTTCTTGTGAATTGACTCTACTAAGACAGGGGTCAGGAAAAGGACATGGGCTTTAGAGTCAAACAGACCTGGGCTTGAGTCTTGGCTCTGTCACTTCCCAGCTGTAGAGAACTGGAACAAGCTTTAACTCCTCTGAAACCTATTTTTTCCCAATGCCAGCTTGGGATTCATGACATAATACAGGGTGGCAAAAGTTGGTATGGAAAATACTACAATAACTAATGAATACTAATACAAGAACAAACTCCATGTTTCACGTCCTCTTCGCTGTAAGCCTACTTTTGCCCCACCCCCTATTTGTCACGTTTCAAAGCAGCATCTGGCTATGACAGGTTGATAGACTGTATTGTCTGCTCACCATCATTCACTTTCTCCCCATTCCTGGCCTGCTTCCCCGTGGGGAGAATACATGTCTGTGCCCATTGCTCTGGGTTTAGCCATGTGCCTTACCTCCAGGGGTTGGCGGGGACAGCCAATTCTTTGGGCAGCCTTGAATTTTCTCAGGCAGGCACTTTAAGGGGGAACGAGGGTCATCCTAGGGATGTGGCCTTGAGCCGGTAAGAACTGTGTTAGTGTTTGTTCAAGTCTTTCAGGCCAAGGTTGGGCTGAGGAGAGGGCTGAGAGGAACCCGGCTAGAGCTTGGTCAAGTGGAGAAACTGTTATTCTCTCTCCTGGGTTTGTTCCATTCATTTATAAATGAAACCCAAGACATACTAACACAGATGGGTACCAGCCGAGGGTTGAAGTACTGATAGTTCTTAACAAATGTTTATTAAGAGCTTACTAGCTGCCGAACACTGTTCTACAACCGACACCCACAATGCCTCATTTAGGCCCCTGTATATATAACTGTAAAATGGACGGTACTGTTCCCTTTTAAATATATCTATTTATCTGTATATGTCTATCTATAGAGAGATATATATTAGCAAGTTGAGACTTCGTGTGGTGAATAACTTATTTTTGATCAGGTGTCTGGAGCAGCAGATTGGAACCAGATCATTTGGGCTCCGGATTCAGTGTCATGACCACATGACATCGATGGCTTTTTTTTTTTTTTTTTATCCTCACCTGAGGACATTTTTTCATTTTTTGTTCAGATAGAGTGGGAGGGGGAGAGAGGAAGAGAGAGAGAGAGAAACATGGACGTGAAAGGGACACATCAAGTGGCTGCCACCCACACGACCAACCAGGGCCGGGGACAAACTGCAACCAAGGCACATGCCCCTAGTGGGAACCGAACCCGGGTCTCTCTGGACCGCGGGCCGACGCTCTAACCGCTGAGCCAAACCGGCCAGGGCGACATCGATGTCTTGTATTCAGCAAATTAGAAAAGACAAGTAGGTGCCAGGTCACTTGCTTTGACTGAGACCCAGCTACAACGATGTAGAACATTGTGCGGAAAAGATTCTGCTTCTCCAGAAGTCCTTGGGCCTGAGAGACCGCTGAGTTCAGCTGTTTGGGTGGAAAGCATAGAGGAACCCAGAAGGACAGGAAGCCGGTGAGCCCAAGCATCAGGGCTGGGCACCTGGTGGGAAGTGACAGTCCTCCAAGGGGTTGGCTTATATTTCATCATGAATGAAGTCATGAGAGTCCCATGAGTCTATTCATCTAACTTCCCTTAGCAGTGTACGCTGTAGTGCCACCAATTTCCCCCAAACCGAGAAATTATATCTACATATTCAGATGGACAGACACTAGCCAGGGGTTCATCTAGAAAAATAAAGTACCTTGGAGACATGTATGATAGCGGAACGAGACAGTAGAGGTTACAAAGCTTATTTCTAGTCCTGCTTTGGCCTGCGCCTAGCTGTGTGAACTTGGGCAGGTCAGTTTCACCTCTCGGAGCCCACGCATGAACAGGGGGCTGGGTTGGAAATGTCTGCCACCTCTTTCAGCCATGACAGTCTGGTCATTGGCAGGCATTCGTCAAGGCAGGTTCCATGGAAACAGATCTCTCTGGTAGGTGTCCTCTTTCCTCTGGCCGGAAAAGGGACATAAACTGTGTGGTCTTTGTCATGTGTCAGGCTGTAACTCATTCAGGATCGCAAAGCTGCTTAGGGTTAATTTTTCACTGTGGTTCTCCCATAGCCTTCCTTTCACAGCTGTTGCCCAGACTTGGATCAGCAGTGCACCCCTGAATTGACCACTAGCAAGAGAGAGGGAATGAAATTCTAGGCTTAGACTGATTATTGGGTGGAGTGTGTAGTGAAGCACCAACTAAAAAGTTCCCTCCAGAAGCTAAATGTGATCTCGGGCTGAGGGATGGCACTTGAACATAGAGACGATAAGAATACATCACAAATTCCAGGACTAGTAAATATGAGCTTACTGAGATTAAAGCGTTTTTATAAAACAACCCTTTATAAACAAAAAGAAAAGGCAAATCAGAGATCAGGGAGAAATATTTGCAATTTATATGGTCAATGGAGTGTTAATATCCCATAAGTCACTTCTGGGAATTTACCCTAAGGAAATCGTTAAGGACATATGCAAAGATTTAGTCACAAGGATGTGTGTGGCAGTACTGTGTTTAATAATGAAAATTTGCAAGTGGGATGAATTGCCAGCAATAAGGTACTGGTTAAGTAAAATATGATAGAAACTCACAATGGAATGCTGCAGGACTATTAAAAAATAATGTTGCAGAAATATATGTATTGTCATGGAAAGATGCTTGTGATGTATTATTAATTGACATGAGTAGAATACAAATAATGTATAATGTTCAATTCTGTTTTCCTGATGAAAAATATACCTGTGTGTATGTGCATGCAAGTGTGTGTACGTATGTGTGTCTGTGTGTATGCGTGTGCATGCATGTGTGTGTGCATGTGTGCATATAAGTATCCAGAAAGATATGTAGCCCAGAGGTAACAATGGCTATTTCTGATGGGTGATATATTTTCTGATCTTTTTTTTTTCTTTTTATAGTGAGTTGCTTCTGAAGAAAGGAAAAAAAAAAAGGAAGAATGAAGGACAGAAGGAAGATAAGAAGAAAAGGAACTTAATTTTAGGAACAAATACCAAAGAGTAAAAGAACACCTCCACAGAAAAATGGGCAATGGGCCAGAGTGAAATATGTTCATTAAAAAAATGCAATGAGCCAATAAACACAGATGTGAGTAGCCATTGTTGGCAATAATTCAACATGCAATTAAAACAAAAATATGATTCCACTCTTCCTTTTTTCTCTTTCTTTCTTTCCTTCTTTCTTCTCTCTCTCTCTCTCTTTCCATCTCATTAAACTGAAATGCTTCTCTCCCAAGAGGAAGAGCACCTTGGTTGGGACAGCAAGGACATGTGCAAACTCATAGGTACAAGCTTTCCAGAGAACAACTGGTCGTTACACAGAGTTTCAAAAGTCCGCATTCTCATTGACTCCACAGGTCCACTTCAGGACACAGAACCTACGGAAGGCATTCGAGGTTCCCACCAAGACTCCTGTCCCAGGATTTCCGTGTCGGTGTTCTACATGATGAAGAATGACTGATTGAAAACAGTCTAAGTGTTCAAGGAGACAGGAATGGCTACATCTAATACGCTGCTTAGGCACCGGATACATTATTAAACAAGTATTTACAGGCATATGTGAGGAAAATGTTTAATACTGTAGGGAAGTGTTCAGGGTATGAAGATAAATGAAAGAAAAGCAGCTTATAGGCCCTGGCCAGGTAGCTCAGAGAGTCGTCCCTGTACACCAAGGTTGCAGGTTTGATCCCTGGTCAGGGCACATGCAAGAATCAACCAAGGAATGCACAAATGAGTGAAACAAAGCGATGTTTCTCTCTTTCTCTCTCTAAAATAAAAAAATTAAAAAAAGAAAAGTAGCTTATAAAGAAGCATATACTAATTTTGAAGAAATGAAACTAATTTGTATTTATATGCACAAGTTTAGCATCTAGTTAAGAAGGGCTGAAATAATGTAAGTCAAAATGTTTATAACCGGTATCTCAGGGAAGGGGATTATGGACATTTTTGATGTTCTTTGGATTTTCTGTACTTTCAAATATTTGTAATAAATATTCATTTGTGCATTACTAACCAGAAAACAATCTACACAC
The DNA here is from genome assembly GCA_030848825.1 of Tadarida brasiliensis. Classification (NCBI taxonomy): domain Eukaryota; kingdom Metazoa; phylum Chordata; class Mammalia; order Chiroptera; family Molossidae; genus Tadarida; species Tadarida brasiliensis. Next base: position 61,996,479 of record CM061272.1, read on the forward strand.
GCATTGTGACACTTGCTGAAATCAATGAACACTGATAATATCTTTTAGGTGCCTACAAAGTGCTATATATGTTTTATTTCATTCTCACAACCATTTTCTGATAAGTAACCTTATTGGACCCATTTTATAGATGAGAAAGTTGAGGCACAGACAGCTGAAAGGATGCAGAGCTCATAGATTCAAGCTCGGGTTCATCTGACTCCAAAGCCCATATTCTCAATTAACTCAAGAACACTACTACTCCAGAGGGAAAGTAATAAGTACATACTTCCTCTTTGCCTTTATTGATTAGCTATGATCTCAGAAACATAGACAAAGAGTCTTCTGGGGCTTGAGTGATTCAAATGTGATAGAAACAAATCCTCTGTGAAATTTAGGAAAGAGGAAGACGTTTTTTCAGTCACTTGTATTTTTTATTGAGATATAATCGACACATAACATTGTGTAAGTCTGAGGTGTTCAACGTGCGATTGCATACATTTATATATTGCGGAAGTGTCCGTTCATCGAGAGTCAGCTTTCTTTGTCTCTGCTGCTTCAAATGCAACCAGACCTGGCAGGTGAGCTGTAGGGCACCCAGGTACTGGATTGGTGTCAAGCCCTGGTCCTGCCACTTGCTGGTTGTCTCAGTCAAGACCAGCGAGCTGTCTGGGCTCACTTGCCTGTCTGACTTGTGGAATGAGGGCTATAACAAAGTCTCCACCTGAGGGCTGTTCCGAGGCTGAAGAGGAAGGCGAGGCCTACTCAGTAGCTACTGGAGGCTGCCAGGTGGGGCTGGTGCCACCGCGACTGTGACCTCTACAAGGAGAAGGGCATGCAGCCTAGAACATTCTGTGAACTGCTTGTGGAAGAGGAGAGACTGGGTCCCAGCCACAAAGGACAGAGCACAACTGAGCCCTAAAGAAGGACATGTTAGGAGAACAGAAACAGGGAGTGAGCTAGGACAGTTGGGTCCCAGGCTAGAGTGGAAAAAAGGAACTCATGCCTTCAGAAGGTAAACCCGGAGAGCTTGTCAGAGGTGATCAGAGGGACCAGTGAGGTCGTGGAATCCAGAAGGAAGGGATGGGAGCCCATTTCAAAGCGATGACTCTGAGCACGAAGGATGGGCGGGTGGATCTGCGAACCCTAATCACTGGGTAGACACTGGGAAGAGAACTCAGAGGCTTGGGGCCTCAGCAGATGGGGAGGCCTTTCTACCTGCTCTCAGGGCCTTTAAGGTCAGGCAGAAAGCTCAGGACTGCGTTTCACATTATAGATCTTCAGAGAACATTCTGAATAGAAGCAGCCTCTGCCTCTTTCTTCTCCATAAATATTCAGTCCACAGAGTTTGACCCCCGGTCACTTCAGTTGACTCCCTGTCTGGTGTCTGAGCGTCTGGATGAGCCCACTACGGCCCGATGCATCAACCAGCTTTGGTGACTGCTACACTGATAACTTCGGCTGAGACCCCTCCCACTGAGTGGGACCCCTAGAGCCATCTGCCTCCTGGACTTGGTGTGGAAGGCCCAAAGGTTTGCTTAACTCTGCCAGTCCCTGATTGTGCGCCCAGCTTCTCATCATATCTGCATCTTCTCCACCTGTTCCCCCCCCCCCCCCGAAATGAACGTACCAACATCCGACTGCTGGAACTAGAAACCTGGCCCTTACCCTTGATTCCTCCCTCCCTCTCCCCTAGACTTGTTATCTGGTGGGTTTGTTTTGTAAATGTTCTTTGCATTCACCTCTTTCTCTCCATCCCAAGGCAACGTCTGGGGTCCAGGCTCTTTGCTGGTCCTTCCCAGGATTTCTGCTGCCACCTCCTAACGGGTCTCTTGGCTCCTCGTCAGGTCCCCCTGAAATCCGTTCTGTGCATGAGAGCCAATGAGATCTTTCCACCAAGCAAGACAGCTTGTGATTTGGTCCTGCTCATAGGTCCTCAGAAGCTTCCTGCCTTCTTTAGGGCCAAGGCTATATCCCTCAGCGTGGAATTAAAGGCCTCTCAGAATCTGGTCCACCCTTCACCGCTTTCCAGCAGTGATGTATACTCTCTCCACACTGAACTGCTTATGGTTTGGCAAACTCCACAACATACATGTTGATCCCTTTGCTCAAACACCCCAATCTCCTCTCTGTCAAACTGGAGAACTCCAAACCATTTCCAAGCCTCAGCTCAGTTTCCACTTACCCTGGGGAGCCTTCTCAGCCTGTGGGAAATGGATGGCTCCCTTGGCTCTCCACTGCCCTGGCACCTCTCCTTCCTCCTTCTGCTATCACCAGATCCAGGATCCGTTCATTCATTCCCTCATTGCTTCTACATAATTCACTGAGCTGGTGCTGGGGATACAATGGCCCGCTGAAGACACGTGACTCCTGGACCCACTAGAAAATGATGACTGCCACTGTTTGCCTGTCTGGCTCGATAAGCCTTTGTGAAATGATTGATGATCTTGTTTTCATGGGCCTCCAAGCCTTTGCCCCTGATGTTCCCTTGGCCTGGAACTCTCTCTCCAGTCTGCATGGCTGGCTTCTTCTCGGTCAGATTATCTGGAGTCGGATCCCCTCCCGCCCCCTTGCTCTCCAGTTCTTCATCCAGATTTACCCTCTCAATAGTGTTTACCACTGTTGAAAGTGCCTTGCCAACTGGCATGTTTGTCTGCCTCTTCTTACTCAAATGTAACCTCCTCAGGAGCAGGGACCTTGGCTGCCCTATTGCCCACAGAGTCTGGGGGACTAGTATGTGCCTGGGTGCACTCGTGACAAACGAATGAGTGGATTTTGTAGATAAGGAAGCAGGTGTAGGGCAGGGAAGGACTGGTTGTGAGCATGAAATCATTGAAATTATAGACCCGTACCGAGGAAGCATGAGGATTTCAGATACAGAATGGAGGGTGGCAATTGAAAAATGATAACGCAACTAACACAGGATGTGACCTAGGGGAGCCCAGCGGGAAGAAATGTGCTAATGTCACGGCGGGGGGTGGCCTGCTCTTTAAGATGGAGAGATCTCCAAATAAAACACCATCGCTCACTCCCTTCCTGTTCATCTCGTCTCTGAACCTTTCCAGAATTATTTAGGAAAATGTGGTTAAAAAAAAGAGAAAAACTTAACTTTTAACAATTTTTAGCTTCATGTTGGCTTCCTTCTCTTTTATTAAAATAAAATGAAATACCTTGGATTTTAAAAGAGCACTATAAGGTGTTGATATTTTAAAATAGATTTATTTTTCCTATCTGTCAACCCTGCATTTATCCATATACATATATGGATAATATGTATGTCAACACATATTTCTATAATATATATGCCTAAAATGTATTATATTTATATAACATTCATTATCCATCTATATATATATGAATAAATATATATTTCTATGCCATATATATGCTTTAAACGATGTCTGGGATTTATGTAACATTCATGAGAGTTATTTCTGAATGATAAAATTTTGATTTTCTTTTATTTTCTGTATTTTCCTGCATAGTTTTAATTTTTTTTTTTACAATATACATATATTGTAGCAAGTGATTTTACAAAATAATTGGAAGCAGATATAATAAAATGTAACTGAGCATCAATTTTGGATGCTAGGAATATTAAAATATCTTCTTTGTATTTTTTTCTGAAAAATGTTCATTCTAAAGTGTAATTTTCTAAAAGGAAAAATGTGAATCAGAGTCAAAGTCAAGGGTGAGTGGGTCCTGGGTCAAGGTGTCTTTTCAGCCAGGAGAGGCCCTAGCACAGACAGCTAGCAGAAAGGATCCCGTAGCCAGGGCCAGGGACCCAGAGACCAGAGAAATGGTCATTAAAAGCTGGCCGCTCTGGCCTGCGGGCATGCCGCAGGAGTACATTAGCTTCCCCGGTGACAGCCCTCGGTTCCTGGGAGAACGTTTACGCAGCGAAAGGGCTCAGTTCTCACCGCTCCTGCAGCAGCCCGGATAGATGCAGAGGCTGGACAACCTCAGAGAACACCCGTCCAACCTCTGCGAGGGAAGCTGAGCAAAAAACAAGTTTCCAGAGGAGAAATGAATGTGTGTGGCAGGTGGTACAGGAGCATTAACTAAAGATTTTTTTTTTTTTCTCAAAAGAGGGAAACTAGTCAAGCGGGAAGAAGCCATAGGAATAGGAGACATTGACTATGACAGCAAACAGAGGGAGAGGGGCCAGAGACCTCTGGGTTGGATGGAGTGCTGTGGGATACATGCTAGTACTTATACCAGGGCACTGGGCAGCCTTCGCTTCCGTAACATTGAAATCGCCCACTCGCGTGTCCATCTTTTCACCCGACTGTGATCTCCTTCCATGGTTCTTGTCTAACTTGGCTTTCAGTCCCTGCTCCCCATCGCCTACCAGGGCGCCTGGCTCCCTGTAAGTGCTCACGATGAACTGAACCGAGGCTGCTCCTTGCATCCCTCCGGTCCCGGGACTTCGGTCGGGAAAGCAAGATAAGCACATTCTAGGCAGGAGGCGGGCGTTCTCGTGTTCCTTTGGGGAGACTATTGCGGACTGAAGGTTCTCCTTTAATACTCCGAGTGGAGGGAGCAGCAGCGCAGCCCGCCAGACCTCTGCACAGGTTTGCCAGCCTCCACAGCTGGGGATGTCCAAGGTGGGAAGGTGCGTGTGCCTCTCGCCGGGCCCGCGGACGCCGGGTGGTACCCAAGGAGGCACTGGGGTCACCAGGGATGGCTAAGCCAGGGCTCTCGTGCGCTCAGTGTTCCCCTCTCGGAGCATCTCGGTCCTTCTAAGTGAGCGAACTCGCCCTCCACATCTGGCAAGTGGGAAGGCTCCCTGCCTCCCGGACGCCGGGGGCGGGGAGGAGCGCAGAGAGCGGGCTGCGGCACGCGCGCAGCGCCGGCCACAGGGCATCCCCGCGGGTGGGCGCCGGCTCGCTCGGCCCCCGGGCCAGCCCTGCTGGGACCCCGTCCCGGCACGGAGCGCGTCCTCCCCCGCGCTCCCTGCGCCCGCGGCGGACCAGGCCCGCCCCGCCTGCACGCGGCCCTCGGCGACTCGGTGGCCCGCGTGGCCCGGGCAGCAGGCGGAGGGGCCAGCGGGGCGGGCGGCCGGAGCCGGGAGGGCCCAGCGCTGGTGCCCGGGACGCACGCGGCGGGCCGGGCGGCGCGCTTCCCCTCCCCCGCGGCCCGGAGCGCGAGCCGCCGTGACGTCACGGGCCGCCCGCCAGCCCCGCGCTCCACCGGGCAGAGCGCGTGCGGCCGCCGAGCACATGGGCCCTCGGGCCGGGCGGACTTGGGGCGGCCTGGGCCCGCGGGAGCAGCGAGGGGCCGCGGGCGGGGATGGGCCCTGGTACCCCTCGGAACCCCCCGATTGGATTTCCACGCGGAGAGGATGTTGGCGCCCCGGTGACACGGCTTGGATCCACCTTCCAGTAAGTTAGAATTTCGTCCTCTGCGTTTCTGGAAACTCGTCAGCCTCGGGGCCTTGCGGGTAGGGATGCTCAGTGAGCAGCTGGACGGAGGAAGGGGCTTCGGATTTGTGTGTGTGTGTTAACCGTGCACTTTCCTCATCACCAGACTAGACCGCGTTTGGGGAGAGGGGGAGGGGCGGAGGGGGACATCAAATGCCCCGTGCATAGAGATAATTCTAGATTTTTATGCACTTGATCGAGGGTTTATTACCTCATCTCTAAAAATAGACCATCTCCAATCAGTAACGTGGTGGGGTCGCAGATGTGGTTTGGAGGCCTCTGGTGAAACTGGAAGTCTGTGACCCGTGTGATGCTCCCTCCATCCTTTGACCGTCTTCTCCCCCTCCTCGCCCAACAAGGTGATTTCCCAAAACTCAGCAACTCTGTTCTTTGAAACTTATGCGTTGTATTTCCAGATTGGCTGGGTGCCCCCACAGCCTTATCATGGTAATTATTTCTGGATGGGCTGTTGATTTAATTAGGCTTACCCTCCCTCGATAAAGTGCTCTTGTTTATGCCAGTGTTTGTGGCCGGGTGTAGGCTTCCAGGAAGGGCAGCCATGAGGCTGCATGCGTCCTGTGCGTGGATACACCACCAATTTTCCTGATGGTTTACAGGCGTGGAATATTCTGTTTACTCGAGCCCCTGACTTCAGGCCCTTCTAGAAGATGAGAGAGTTTTTAGAGAAGAGGGTGAGGTTTTGGTGGTTCCTCCTGGTCTTATATTTTCCAAAGAGAGGCTGCAGCCCCCTCCAACCCACCTCACCATCAGTTCGTCCCAGCAACTGGAGCTGTTTCTTGTTGGAGGAAACCATGAGAAATGCCTGTTTGTGTGTGGTGGGTGGGCGGGGGCCCTGGGGACACAGGGACTGTATCAGCCTTGCTGTTTGTTATAGGATGATGCAGGCCTATTTTGCATACTGGCTGTGACAAGTTGAGGCTTGTTCATTTGACAAAGTCCTGTGGTCACAGCGAATCTTTCTAAGGCCCCCACCAGTGGAATAGGGGTTGTGTGGATCCTCTGAGCCCGGAGTGGAGCTACCTGGAAGATTTACTAGGAGAAAAACCTTCCTGGAAGCAGCAGGAGAAACAGAATCCCTGGCTGGGCAGAGCCCCGGGGCCGGTCTCCACTGTTTGAGAGGAGTTACATCTTGTTGGTGAGGACTGCCTCGTGGTCTAAGGCAAGAGGGCCCGGCTGGAATTCCACGTGAGTCTGGGGATGGAAAGGCTGGGTGTGCAGTGCCCACCCTGTGGCTGTACCCACTCACCCCAGAGGCCATTTGCTGTGTGGTCACATGGTTGTTTTGCCTGGTTAAGGGGTGACTTTCTGTTGTTATTGTTGGTTTACCTACTTCGAGTGCAGAATTTTGCATAAAGCAGGCCTCTCTTGAAAAGTAGAAGAAATCAGTTTCTTTTTCTCATTGATTTTCTTCCCTTTCCCCTCCCCCGCTCCCTCATGCCGTGTGGTGTGCTCTTCTGTTCCTGGCTGGAGCTTTTCTGGGCTGGAAAGAGGGAGTTTTTTTCTGGGTTCTGGAATATCTGACCCCCGATGGTTTGTGTGATTGCTGGTCTGAAGACCTGGTGAATATCACTGTCCACGGCCAGTCACTCCTTGGGCTTTTAGCTTTTATTCTCCTGAATGGCAGGAAGGCTGGCTGGCAGGGTTCGGGCGCCCATGATCACCATGCCCAGGGCCTCCTGCCCGCCTGGGGTGGACACTGTGCTCAGACGGCTCAGCTGAGGGGTCTCCTGGACGATAAGACACATTTCTTCCTTTTTGTGTGAGTGTCCCTGAATTCGGTCAGACCAAAGGCAGATCAACCCTTTCCTGGGGAAGTGAGGACCTTGGATAGTTGCCGGATCGGGTCCCTATTCCTTGGAGAAGTGGCGCCTGGCTTGTTTGCTTCTTAGTGTGTGTTTTTAATGGCAGATACCCTCCTGGACACTTGGGCTTTTATTTTGTATTTTCTTTCACAGCTGGGTGTAGACATGGCACGCTCCCTGTTTTTTTCTGCTGATGCTAGTTTGTGATCTTTTTAAGAGACCAAGACCCCGTCTTTATACACCCAGTGTCTGCAGGGCACTCTGACGCAAGATGGGAACAGAGCAATGATCTAGAATAATTCCGACTGTTGATGAGTCCCGGGGATGGTCACTTCTACACCTTCCCTGGAAAACCTCAGAAATCCCAGGCCTTACAGGACCCTGCTCAAGTGCATTCCGCGATGGGTACCTCCTCTGTCTCTTCTCTTTTTCTGGCCCCAAGTTACTAATAACAGTACTAGTAATTAATAACAATAAGAGTAGTTCCTGTAACAACATTGAAATCGTATATCATGCCAAGTATGTTCTGTGCATTGTGTGCTCCCTGCAGCCCCGTGAGGCGGATGTAATAAAATGTCCAGCAATGATGGAGTCCCTATTATGCCAGCCTCCATTCTGAATGCTTTAGCTATATTATCTTGTTTAATCTCCCAACAATCATGTAAGACAGGATTATTATTATTGTTATCTTACAGATGAGGAACCCAGAGCTCAGAGAGGTTAAGAATATTCCCCCAGGTCACACAGCTAGGTAGTGGCAGAGTCACCTAGATTTGGACCTGGGCCACCCAGCTCCCTGGGCCCACTCCCAGAAGGTAGACAGTGAAATTCAGAACAAAGGATGTCTCCCAGCCTGGAGCAGGAGGATTGAGTGTGTTCTCCAGTCTCCCCACCTCACCCAGGCACAGATGGAAATTGCAGCACCTTCCATGGAGACACCACTTACCCGCCTGTTTGGCCTTGGAGAGCAGGCTTCCAGCAGTGGGGCCAGCCTGGGGTGGGGGCTTTCGTGTGGGGAAAGCTTTGTGATGGGGTCTGGGAAAGGGGCCTCTAGGGCTCCAGCAGGAGCCCTGGGTAGCGGTCAGAAGCCTCAGTCTAGGTGCAGAATCCACACGAATTTGCAGAAGGCTGCATCCTGCTGGGATTTGCGACCAGCGTTTCATGACTTGAACCTTCACAGTGGATGGGAACCAGAATTCTTCTTGCAGATAATCAGGTCACCTCCCCCTGTCCCCTCCTGTTCTGAGTACCTGCCTCTATCCTGGGTGTGTTTAGGTCCAGTTGGGACCCTAACAATACAAAGATTGTGGTAACCTCTCTCTCAACCCTATCATTAAAACAAAAAACAGCCCCGGCCAGTGTGGCCCGGTTGAGCGTCATCCCATGCACTGAAAGGTCGGAGCTTCAATTCCTGGTCAGGGCACATGCCCAAGTTGCGGGTTCGGTACCCGGTCAGGGTGCATGCCGGAGGCAAGCAATCAATGTTTCTCTCTCTCACTCTCCCCGCCCCCTTTCTTTCTCTCTAAAACTAAATTAAAACAAACAAACAAACAAAAAAACAATGCTGGGTCACAGAACACAGTGGTCTTAGCCATTTTTTAATTGCAGAATTCTGAATGGGTTTTTTTTCTTTTCTTTTTTTGGGGCGGGAGGGAGTTATGGGGTATTGTTTGGCAGGTGCCTGGTGGGTAATCTGAGTGGCTGTATTCTTTCCCCCTCCTCAACCATGAACTTCTTGAGAGCAGCGGCCGCGGGGGGAGGGGTGGGGGTGGTCATCCTCACGGGTCTGGTGGGGAGCCGTGAGAACTGCTCTGTCTCCAGAGAAACAGGCGGTGCTCAGTCTACAGTCCTTGTCTTGTTAGGTGTGGAGCAAGCAGCCTGACATGGTGGGACGTGGAGGGTCTGTCCCCAGGGAAAGGACACTAAAGAAAGAGGAAGAAAGCAGCAGAAGGCATCTGGGACATGGAAGGGCCGAAGGGACCTGGGTTACTTTGGGGCCAGCTGCTTCACCTCCCTAAGCCTCGGTTTCCTCCACTGTGACGTGGGGAGGACAGACACCTGCCTCATAGGTTGCTGCGAGGAGGAAATAAGGGAAGAGCAGCGGGCGGTTAGCAGAGAGCCTGGGCTCCCGGGACACACTCAGTACCAGTTAGGTAATATTATTACTGTTATAATTATCGGGGTTTGTTACTTCCTGTGGCTGCTTGGAGTGGTGGTTTCTGAATACATTTTAATGTGTCAAAGTAACATTCCGGTCAAATAGATTATAGGCGGTAGTGCCTTCACGGGAGTTCTTTGCAAGCATCGGAAAGGAGTGGTGGCGAATATAAGTGAGAAGGAGATAAGGAGTCAGGACAGCGGCAGGAGCAGGCCTCGGGGCAGACGGACTCCCAGGGCCCGTCAGGTGGCTGGCCTTTGCAGGTTGCTTCAGCTCTGTGTGTATCCATTTCCTCCGCTGCTGCACAGGGAGAACAGCTTCTCCCTCCCAGGGATGGTGCAAAGCACTTGGCACAGAGGAAGTACGCTCTTGAGTAAGACATGAAAGCAATTGTTGTTATTTATTCTGCTTCAGGACTCCCTTTTCCTGGTAAGTGAGCCCCAGCCGGTATTTGCTATTCTGTTCAAGATTGATTCATTGATGGATCCATTCATTTACTTAGCAGTTGCTGTGTGCCAGACCTTCTAGACACTGGAGATGCAAAAGAGACAAAAGTCCCTGCCCTCCTGAGGCTCCCATCTAGTCCACTTCTCAGAATGGGGTCAGGGTGGTCCCTGGAAGGAGCAGGGACCAGACAGAGGCAGTGCAGGCAGAAACTACATTGGTTCCAGTGCAGAGTGGCCCTGAACCGCTGTGTTGACAGATGTAGGGTGCTTAGCCCAGGGCCTCGCCGTGATAATTGCTAAATACGTGGTAATTGCTACATTTGTTGTTATTATGATTATGATTTTCCTTTGGTGACTTCCTCATAAAACGGCAACCTCCCTTTCTCCCATTTGTCTTCCTGAGCTTAATTTTTTTCCATCATCCTTGTTACGGACTGAATATTTGTGTCCTTCAAAAATGCGTGTGTTGAAACTTAACTCCCAATGTGATGGCCTTTGGGAGGTGACTGGGGAGAGATGAAGTCATTAAGGTGGGGTCCTCATGAGAAGAGCATGAGAAGAGGCACCAGAGAGCTGTGAGGACAGAAAGTGGCTTCTTACTAGCCAGTAAGAGAGCTCTCACCAGAGATCTAATCGATCAGAACCGTGATCTTCGATTTCCTAGCTTCCAGAAGTATGAAATCATTTCTACTGGTTAAGCTGCCCTGTCTATGGTATTTGTTATGGCAGTCCAAGCAAACTAAGGCAGTATTTATTATTACTCGACATTCCATATATCTGTCTCCCCCCACTAAATTGTAAGCTCGAGAAAGCTGAGGGCTTATAGCAATTCATTTACTTATTTTCTCTTAAAAATTTTTTTTAGGGTTTATTTTATTTTTCCCCATCACCATTTATCCCTCTATTTCATTTATGTATTTGCGTCAATCAAACACATATTTATTGTGTGCCTACTCTGTGCCACACAGTGTTCTTGGCGTTGCGGATGCAGAAAGGAACATAAGATTCCTGTGCTAATGATGCTTAGGTTATAGCTGGGCTAGACAGATAAGGAACAGGAGACATAATGAACAAGGACAGAAAGAGTGTATTAGGGGGCCCTGGCTGGGGGGCGCAGTTGGTTGGAGCATTGTCCCTTATACCTAAAGGTTGCTGGTTCCATTCCCAGGCAGGGCACATAACCTAGGTTGCGGGTTCAACCCCCAGTTGGGGCGCATATGGGAGGCAACCTGGTGATGTTTCTCTCTCTCTCTCTCTCCCTTCCCTTCCTCTCTCCCTAAAAATCAATGAAAACATATCCTCAGGTGAGGATTAAAGAAAAAAGAATGTGTTGGGGTAAGGCACTCTGTGGAGATGAGTAGAGCAGGGTCAGGGTCTGCGGGGATGGGTGGGCTGCAGTGTGACGTGGGCCAGGCAGGACACGCTCCGCTGAGAAGCTGACATCATAGCCGTCTTGAAGGAGGCAAAGGAGTTGGTGTGCAGGCTGGCGTCTCAGGCCCTGGGCAGAGCCAGGATAGAGGCTGAACCCAGGAGTGGGCCTGTGGGATGGGGGAGCAGAAGGAAGGGCGGGATTGGAGTGTCCTGAGTGAGGCGGACAGAGGCAGAGGGGAAGCCAGGACCCCGTGCGGCGGGGCTTTCCATGACGTCTTTGGGCCTTTCTAAAGACATTGTGCTGTGCTTCGTGACGTGAGGAGCCATTGGAGGGTTTTCCACAGAAAGCCAGTTTGATCTGATGTAGCCTTTGAAAGGATCAGTCTGGCTGCTGTGTTGAGAAGAAACTGAATCGGAGTCAGAAGCATCAGGGGCAGACTTGCACTTAACGCAGTTACCTGTCCAGGCTGGTGGTGGGTGTGACCTCAAGTCATGGGCTTCTGGACCCTTCGCTGCTGTGTCCCCGGCCCCGAAAACGGCTCTATCTAGTGTGGTAGCCCCAGCCCTCTGTGGCCACTGAGCGCTTGCAGTGAGGCTCATCTGAACAGAGACACACTGTGCGTGTCAAATACACATTGGATTTCAATGACTGTACCTAAAAAAGAATGGGAAAGAATTCATTAACAGATTCTTTCATGTTGATTACATATCTTGAAATGAAATTTTGAGTCTATTAGGTGAAATACGATATGTCATTACATTTAATTTCACCTGTTTCTTTAAAAAATTTTTTTCCTTTATTGATTTTTAGAGAGCGAGGAAGGGAGAGGGAGAGAGAGATAGAAACATGGATGGGAGAGAACATCGATTGGCTGCCTCCTGCATGCCCCCCACTGGGGATTTGGCCCACAACCTGGGCATGCACCCTGACCGGGAACGAACCAGTGACTTCTCGGTGCATGGGTCGACGCTCAGCCACTGAGCCACACCAGCCGGGCTTCACCTGTTTCTTTTAACTTTTTAAAAACGTGGCTACTAGAAAGCCTAAAAGTACACGTGGCTCACATTTATTTCTCTTGGGCATTGTGGCTCTGGCGCAGTACCTGGGACATGGTAGGCATTCAGTGAATCCAGTGAGTGACTGAGTGCCAGGCACAGGGCATCCTGCAGGGAAGAAGAAACCATCCCTGTCTTCAAGAGGCTCCCAGTGTGGGCCAGAGGAAGACAGGTCCAAATGGGGCCCTAGGTAGCCCAGTGTGGTGTGGCTGAGAATCCCTGCCCAGGAGGGAAATGGGGGAGGGGTGTGTGATCTCAGCAGTGACCTTGCAGACAGGGAACCGCAGAGGTGAGGTCCCTGTACCTTGGGACTGTACCTAGGGTTAGGGTTAGGGTTGAGGTGGGAGAGGCAGGGCAGCCGGGTGGGCTGGAGGGTGGGAGACTCTCAGATCCTTAAAGAACAGGCAGAAGCCATTTATTTAAACTTCCTTGAACTCTGGGCACTTCCTAACCTCTGTAACCTAGGGGTGACTTCCCAGACTTTCATTTGGAAGATGACAACAGGGGGTGGCTTGGGTGGGAGGTACCCGTGTTGGGGATTCCAAGCTCTTGGACAGAGCTGTGACTAGGGAAATTCAAGCTACATTTCCTCAAATGAAAGAAACGCAAGCTCAGCTTTAAAATTCTCGGGGAAAAGTCTATAAAAAAAGGCAAGTATTATTTCTTGAGTTAAATACACCACTGTTTTATCTTTATTGTTGCTTTAAAAAAAAAAAAAAAACAGTTGTAATTCTGGCACCTGTGTTTGCATCCTGACTTTTCTTAGTTATCATTAAGCCGTAAGCATTTCGGAATGTCGTTACATATCCTGTGTCCCTGTCATTTTTATTGGTTAGATACTATTTTCTTATTCAGTGCTATGACCAATTTATTGTTTACTTAGTCATTTTTTTTTTTATTTGGATGCTGAGCTCATAATAGACTGTTTATATATGTCAAGTTTTCTATTTTTCAGTTCATTTTTTGTGACCCATTCCCAGGACTAGGATTAGTGTGTCAGAGCCTCTCAGTATCTTAGAAGTTTCAGGTAAATAATTGTGGCTCGAGAGACTTACCCTGAAGCTGTGTGTTTTGGTGAGAGGTGTAAGGTTTGTTGCTATCCTTGATAAACTGATATGTCATTAACATTTATGTATAGTGCAGACATATATGTGCTAGACGTATGTTTATATATGTCCTATGACCTGTGTGGCTTTTTTCTTTACTTTCATTTATTCCGCAGATATTTGTAAAATGCCTGTTGAGTGCCAAGGTCTGGGGTATTCAGTAGAGATCATAACAGATATGGTACTAGGTCTGAAGGAGCTTATGATTTAGTGGGGAGACAGAGACGCAAACATCCACAAAAAATAGCTTTATCGTAAAGAATATGAAAAAACATGAAATAGAATAGTGTGAGAGGGTCGTTTACGTGGAGTGAGGGCATTAACATTGAAATCCTACATTTGGGTGAGACATGAATACTTGGGAGAAGTTAACCGGAGAAGGAGAAAAGCATAAATAAAAAGATGAGATTGATAAATACGACTATATATTAAAGAAAAAAGAGCACCTCTAAGCAAAAAAAAAAAAAAAAAAAAGCTATAAAGAATAAAGAGTTCCCGAAAATCGATAACGAAAAGCCAAACAGCCTCAGAGCCAAGTGGGTAGGAAGCCAAATGCACAGGGCGTGTGAGAGGTTCTGAATCTCGCTAATGAAGTCGGGTTCATCGAGGTCCGTCTATGTGCAGAAGTCACCCTTTCTAGTGTGCAATGCTTGACATTTTGAGAAATGCATACAGCTGTGTAACCCAGTCATGTAATCATCACCATCACCCATCACCCCCAAAACTTCCCTCCTGCCCCTTTGTAGTCAATCCCCTCCCCTCTTCTAACAACCACTGATTTGTTCTCTGACCTTCCCTTTGCCTTTTCCGTATACAAAGATGGAGACAGTCACAAGGTGCAAGCGCCTTTCGCCTGCTCTGTCCCGGAGCATCTGTATGATGCTTTCGGGCTGTGGCAGGTGTCCGTAGTGTAGTCGTTGAGATCACAGAGGACAGTCTGTCCTGTGGGTATACCCCTGTTCCTTTACCCATCCTTCAGTAGAAGGGCATCTGGGTTGTTTCCAAGGGGTGCACTTTCATATTTTAAGAAGTGCCAAGAATAGGAAGTCTGATTCAAGTCTTGGCGAGGCTGGGTGACAGGATCCCCCACTCAGCCGGCGTGTGAGGTCGTGTGAGAGCGCAGCTGGCAGCGCGCAGTGAAATCGAAAACATCTGTGCGGCCCGCTCCTAGGTGAACTTGAGAATTCACAGCTCACGCTCCGTGTTGCTGAGGGATACTTCGAGGTGGATGCGAACCTGGAAGAATGGGCTGGAAGGATCTCGGTCAAACTCAGTGTCATCGTCAGGCTGGGAGGAGGAAATGCGGCTGGTGGTGGGGGTCAAAGGTCACTTTAACTTTCCCTCTAAGGCTTTTTAAAAGGACACCTGCAGACACATACATCACTTACACATTTTGAAAATATATGGGCAGGAAAAGGGACCGGTAGTGCATATGACATGTGCATGGTTCTAAATTCTAGGTTCTTAAAATTTCTTTTAAAAGCAGTTTGAGGGAAGGACCCCAGACAGGAAAGAGTTTGGGGAGTTCCTATTGTGGAGAGACTCCTGTGGGTGGAGTGGAGTGAACATCCAGGGCCCAGAGACACAGGGTGGGGGCCACGGTGGGCAGATGGCAGGTCCTGGAGGGCCTTGGGCACTATGCCCAGCCTTTAGGAACTGCCAAGTGGGCGGGGCCCGATGTGATTGACCGTCGTGTTGGGAAGACAGTGGATTTGGAAGTGGGAGGCCGTGTGGAGGCTGTATTGCTGAATTCTAGGACAGGGACCCTGGCTCTGGCACTGGAGACAGAGGGAAGAGGACAGATTCAGTATTGATTTTGCAGATACAAAGGACTTCTGCCTGGAGGGAGGGTTGAAAGGGTTCCAGGTGAGGCGGAAAAGGTAGCCAAGGGCCCTCTAAACCCAGCCGAGGTGCTTGCCCTTTACCCAGCAGGCAGAGGGAGCTATGGAAGGTTTGAACGGGGGCAGGGACGAGACGAGAGTCGCATTTTCAGACACCCTTGTTCACACGTGGTGTTGCTGACCAGGCCTGGAGTCTGAACATTCTAGTTAATGCAGCTGTGAGCACACTGGTTACCCTCTTTCTGGATGCTTCGCTTTCCCCACTTTTCAGAAGGACATAGGAAAAACTAGGGAAGAGCAGCTTTAGAAACAGAGGCCCCTTCCGGCCTTTGTTGTGACGGTTTATCCCACAGCCCTGAGTCACGATTCATCCGGTGGCCAGCCACAGCCTTGGGGTCCCTGTTCTCCCACCGAGAGGTCTCCAACTTTCCTGGTGCCTCCCTCACTCTTTACAACAGATGTTTGCATTTGGTCCAGGGAAAACCCAGGGGGCGGAGGCCAGAATGCCCTGGCCTGGCTTCTACTCAGGGCGCTGCCCCCGCCCCCCCTTCCTCTCGCAGGCTGTGCTGCCCAGGGTCCTCACATCCCTCCCCCCACGGCAGGGCTGCCTTTGCCTCAGGATGCCTGGGAGGAGACAGCTTCCCAGACAGGTGCTCTGGGAATAGAAAGGCTGTTTTTGCACCTGCAGAGTTCCTGTCTGGCCTGAGCCTCTTCTGGCCTCCAGGTACGTCATTTCTCTACACAGCCCAGACATGCTTTCTCAGTCAGAGGCGTTCCCCATGAAAAAGGAAAAGCAAAGTGTTCTGGTTTTTTAAGTTTATTTTTATGTTTTTATTGATGTTTTAGAGAGAGAGGAAGGGAGAGAGAGATAGAAACATCGATGTAAGAGAGAAACATGGATTGGCTTGCCTCCTGCATGCCCCCCACTGGGGATCAAGCCCACAACCTAGGCATGTGCCCTGACTGGGAATCAAACTGGGACCTCTCAGTCCACAGGAGGATGCTCAATCCACTGAGCCACGTGGGCTGGTTTTTTTTTTTTTTTTTTTTTTAAAGCAAGCGTTGCTGAAGTCCAGGGGAGATCACTGTTAGAGTAATTGTAACCTATGGAAATTGTCTTGGCAGTCACGACTTAGATAGCTCCTTTTATACTTGAAGGATTTCTGCCACCCTTGACTGTGATATGCAACTCTCTTATCTTTGGTCCCGCAGTAAAACCTGGCAACGCTGTGCCAGAACCCCCCTCCCCGGAGCACCGCCCTCCCCCTGGTAGGTCCTGACCAGGGGAGTGAGCATTTGAAGGGGAAAACTAGAACCTGAAATTCAAAGACTTAATAGCTTTTAATGGCTTCCCATTATTAGTTCAAGTACCTGCTGCATAGTGGGCCCTGGGGAGTGGTGATTGAGTTTCCGAGTGAACCTGAATGGTGAAGCTAAGTTCCCAGCCCTCACCACCCGGGAGGCTGAGTACTTAGCCCTTGGATGCGCCTGGCTTGGATCAGAAGGAGGGCTTGTCTGGCCAGAGGCAGCTGGCGAATGTGGGGCTTGAATACGAATGTGGGGCTTGAATACGTTGAAGGTTTGGATGGTTTGATTCTTCAAGGACTGGTGTCTGCGGATTCTTCATTTCTCACATTCATGCCCCCTCGGGGAGGGAAGCAGCCAGCCAGGGAAATGGACAGGTTTCATCTCTTTTCCCACTTGTTCTCCTAACTCACTCTTATTTATGCTATATGTCTCAGCTTCGGGTCACCTCTTCCAGGAAGCACTCCTTCTTCCTCCCTGGTCTAGTGTGACCCTCCCCTCCAAGCACCCTGCATCTCAGGTCTCAGTTATCACAGCTCACACCACATTGTATTGTGTTGCGCCCCGGGTTCCTGTCTGGCTGGCAAACTCCTCTGTTTAGGAGATGAGCCGATCATGTAAATGCACCAGGTGGGCCCAAGAGAGAGCAGTAGGAAGTGTTCAGGCTGACAAACAGCCTGTCCCCTCTCTAGAGGGGGCAGCTGCTCTGAGATCCCGCCCCACCCCCTCTCCCTTTTCCCCAGGCCAGAAGGTAGATTCTTTGTTGCTAAGGAGTCCCCTTTTTAAAGACAACCCAGATATCTGTTTTTTTTTTTTTTTAAATGTAACTCTCCTGATTTTCAAATGTTTCAATTCGGATTCTTAAAGAACACCCGCCGTCCAAACAAAACTTGTGTGGGCCATATGTGGCCCCTGGGGCCTGCAGTTTGCAATCCCTGCTTAATGGCTGTCTCCCATTGTGCAAACTCCTCTGGACAAGACAGGCTTTTCTGTGCCCCCAGCACCTAGCAGGGAGCTGGTCCATCGTGGATGCTCCCTCTCTGCCTAAATCTCGACTGATGTGAATACCTCACGTGAGCAGCAACCTTCCAGCATGCACAAGATTACCCCCCCCCCCGGACTGTTTGCACATAATGTTATTTTGAATTGCTTCTTCAGTCTCCTGCATGCTTTTGGGATGGGCCCCGTGTGCCTGGAAAAGTAATAATTTCTGAGATTCTAGACTGTTCTTTTCCGTTTCCCCTTCCTTCTTCGCTCCCCTCAACACATGTTGGCTTTTTTTTTTTTTTTTTTTTTTTGAGGAAGCTGGCCCGTTTGTCTCCTGCTGGGCTGGGAAGGTGTTGGTGGGCTATTTGCCAGCTCCCTGGCTTCTGCCTTCCAGTTGGTTAGCCATTGCTGATGGCGTGAGGGGGACAGGTAGGAGTTTGGACTTCTCGCCATTGATGGTGAGCTCTCACGGCAAAATTGCTTCAGGACGCAAACTGATCAGCTCCCATGGCTGAAAAGGCCCGCCCGTCTTGAGCAGGGTTTCCCGTTGTGTTCTCTTTGTGCGCACAGTAGAGGGAACAGTCAGTAGGGTATGGTGGTTGGGAACTGTAGGAGCGTAATATGTGCCCCGAACTGTACCAGGCTCTGGGGCGATGAGGGTGGATACAAAAGAACCATGGATTTTATGTTTTTTAGAATGTTTTTATTGATTTTTTAGAGAGAGAGATAGAAACATCAACATGAGAGAGAAATACCGATCGGCTGCCTCCTGCACACCCCCTACTGGGGATCGAGCCCGCAACCTGGGCATGTGTCCTGAGTGGGAATCAAACCGGGACCTCTCAATCCATGGGACAATGCTCAGTCCACTGAGCCACACCGGATGGGCAGAACCATGGATTTGATACTTTGGAAGATCCAATCCTTGCTTTTGAGAGATACAGAGTAAGAGCAAAAATGCACTGAGATGATAATGTAGCATTCGTGCAGTTAAAATGTAGCACCGTGCAATTTAGTGTTATCAGTGGCTATGATAAAATGGCATGCATGTGGTAATTCCGTGTTTAATTTAGGGAGGAAACTGCCAGACTGTTTCCCATGGCAGCTGCACCGCTTTACGTTCCCGCCAGCAATGCACAGGGGTTCCCATTTCTCCACGTTCTCGCCAACACTTGTTATATTCTCTCTGTGTGTTTTAAACAATAGCCATCTGAATAAGTATGCAGCGGTGTCTCACAGTAGTTTTGACTTGATTTCGCTAATCACTCATGATGTTGAACATCTTTCTAAGTGGCTTATTGGCTACTGCTATATCTTCTGTTTTTTGTTGTTGACTTGTAAGAGTTCTTGATATATTCTGGACATTCATCCCTATTCAGTGGATGATATGCAAGTATTTTGTCCCATTCTGTAAGTTTCTGTTCACTCTCTTGAAAGTGCCCTCTGACACACGGATGTTTTTGATTTTGTGGAAGTCTTGTGGCGCGGGAGAACCAAGAGACCACCAGAGCCAAATTAAAGCCAAAAGAGAGCAAAGCCGGCCGGCAACTGATCCCGAGTTCTCGGAGACCAGCCCTGATATGCTTTATTACATGCCTTTTATACCTTACAGAAAATAGGATCTTCTTGATATAATGCCCAGGGCTACAACAATGCTGCATAGAATTAGTTTGCCTTGCGGATAACAGGAACACCCAGGAGCACCCAGGAACACCCAGGTATTTCAAGGTACATTGGGTCACACTTAGCCCTGAGCTGCACGAACACAGTGCAAGCCTAATTCCTTGAGATTGTGGGGGAGGTCGAGTCTCTGACTCAAGACCTCCAGGCTCCGTGGACTCTGTGAGACACGTAGCCAGCTCCCAACAGTTTCTTGGTTCAGGGAGCTCTAAACAAGTCAGCGCAATAATTTACCAATCATCAATTATGGGGTTATAAACACGTCAGCACAGAAGTCCACCTGACCTAGTTTTGCTTTTGTTGCCTGTGCTTTTGGTATGAGGCTCAGACATCAGATGAATCTCAGCCGGGCTGTGCATCGAGAAGCGGTAGACCAGGGATCAAACTCAGCCGGGCTGTCCATCGAGAAGCGGAAGAGCGCTGGTCGCGACCAGTTGCCCAGCTGCCTGGAGTCCTCCTTTGGATTCCAGTGGCCATTGCTCACCCCGGGCTGATGTCTTCTGATGTCTCTGTGCAGCTCTTGTGTTATCTTGTTCATCCTCTCAGTGGCTCCATCAGCTGGATCCTCTTACCTCACTTCCCGGCAGTGGAGGGGAATACCCAGCGCTCTGGTCCCCTGCAGAGATTCAGCCAGGCCAGGTATGAACTCGAACTCGCCAGTGCTGTGGTCAACAGCATCGCAGGGGTCAGAGCACCTCCACCCTGGATATTCCCACCCATCACCTCACCTTCAAAGCCTTCTCCAGGAGTTTGCTTCTTGGAACAGCAATAACTAGCAAACATTTTTGGCGTGACGGAATTGGTGAGACAGAATTGGTGAGCAGATTTCATATAGCCTCAACAATCTGTTCATGATAGTCGACTGATATCTAAAAGAATAGATGTAATTTACAGGCTAATTGTGAGGCATAGTACTAAATAGACACCTGTCAGCCTTCCACCTTGCTGAGGTAGCAGAAAATGACCAGTTAATAGCAGAGCCAGAGCCCAGAGGTGAAGCCCACAGCCTGATTTGGGGATCTGTGTGTCTCAACTGGTATGCTCTCAGGTCTGCAGAGGTCTCTCTGCCCCAGGGCTCCAGGAAGTTGACCAGATGAGCAATGAGGAAGAGCTTGGGGCACTGGGGAGAGTTCCTTAATGGGAGCCCTGCCCAGCCCTCAGGAGCACAGAGCAGCAGGGGGAATTCCTCTAAGGTGAGCTGAAGTGGGATTGGAACTCAGGTGGCCCTTTGTCCACACGCTGAAGCTCACATTGGTCCCATCTGGCAGCTCTAAGAATGACCCACGTTCTCTCACCCCTGGAATGTCACTGGATTGAGAATGGGTCTCAGGGGAGGGCCCGGCTTGGGGTTGGGAACTCCGCACTTTTTAGTGATGGTTGTGGTGGGGTTGCATCGTGGGTTCTGTCCTGAGCCCCTAGTCCAGCTGGCTTGGGGATGAATCTCTGTTTAGACAAGAAACACAGGGTCACGTCCAGTCATTGCCCCTCCTGCAGACCCGATTGGCGACGGGGCAGGGCCCCCTCTGTGCCGGCTGGGACTTACTCAGGGAGAGTGGGTTAGCGGCAGACGCATCCCATCCACGCTAGCAGGTCACACGGGGCTCAGGGCAAACACCCCCTCCCAGCCAGGAAATGGCTAGCTGCAAAGCCATACCCTCCGCCTCCTTGACTGACAGTGTGGTTTTTGTTGTTGGAGTAATAAATTAGTCTTTTCAAGTGAGAATATCTCCCAGCTGTTGAGCGGTTTAAACTTCCAGATGTTCCCCTGCCCAGGAATGGGAGAAGGGTGCGGGTTAGATCTCTTTAGGAGTTGATGCACAGGAAGTTCATTAAATTCCAATGACCTGCCTGTGTCCCAGGGGAGGGGTGATAGTTCCCTCCAGGGAAGGAGGCGCCCCTTTGCTCGGGTGGGCTGAGCAAAGCACTTAGCAAGCAGCAAGTGAGTTCTGGTTCCTGCCGGCTGCGTGGCTCTGGGCGGGGCAGGTGACCTCTCTGAGCCTGGGAGAGGCATTTTTTAAGATCTAGAGAAAGTATTGTCCAGTATAACCTGAAAAGGGCTGTGCAGATGTTAGCTCTTACGATCCACCCTCACATTTAAAAAAAAAAGCTTTAACGTTAGAAAAAAATATTTACCCCATTACCTCTGCTTTGGCAACCATCAGCTTGTTCTCTGTACCTGTGAGTCTGTTTCTGTTTTGTTTACTCATTTGTTTTGTTTTCTTTTAATTCTGCATATAAGTGAAATCATGTCGTATTTGTCATTCTCTGTGGGATTTATTTCACTTAGCATAATACCCTCCAGGTCCAACCATGTTGTCACAAATGGCAAGATTTCATTCTTTTTGATGGCCGAGTAATATTCCGCTGTGTATGTGTACCACAGCTTCTTTGTCCATTTGTGTATCGATAGACGCCTAGGTTGCTTCGGTGTCTTGTTTGTTGTAAATGATGCTGCACAGTCCTCGCTTTTCTCGTAGCGCTAGCTATGGAGCCCAAGGAGCTGGGGTTTGCTCAGGCTGTGGCTGGACCTGCTGTCTAGTCTGGTAGCCGGGATGTGGCCGTTGAGCACTTGACATGTGGAAAAGTCAGATTGAAATGTGCCATGAGTATAAAATGGCCACTGGATTTCTAAGTCGTAGTACAAAGGAGAGAATGAAACTGTCTTCAATAATTGTTTATATTGATTTCATGCTGACATGATTCATTTGATAAGATTTGGATATAATAGATAAAATACGTTATTAAAGTACATTTTAACCTGTTTCTTTTCATTATTTTTAGTGAGGATACGTAGGAAATTGGAAATTATAGATGCGTCTTGCATTATGTTTCTATTGGACAGTGCGAAGCCAGACGGCTACACCAGTGGGGCTTCACGGTGTGTGGGGAACACACCTGCACGACCCTTCGCAGCCCCCCCCCCGGCGGACCGGGCTGCCTGGGCCTGAACCCGGCTGTGCCAGGAGTTCGCTGTGTGATCTCGGTTAAGCTGCTTCACTTCTCTGGGCATCAGTTCTCTCTGTAAAACGGATATTGTCATGGTACTTACGTCATGGGCTGGCTGGAGGGACGAAATGAAATCGTGTATATGAAGGGCTTAGAATACTGTCTGACCCATGCTAAGAACTCACTGAGTCCTGGTTGTTGTCCTCGTTATCATCGTGGTTGTTTTTTAGGACCTGGAGACACAAGGATGGAAGGCTAGTCTTTGAGGAGCCAGAAAGGGGAAGAAACAGAATATAAATGCAGTGATTATGAGAGGGTGTAAATCCATCCAGGCACATGACGGAGCGTTCCTATGGAGGCAGGACTCAGACTGAATCTTAGAAGCAGAAATGCGGACTTCGTTGGCCAGGCAGGAGGTGGAAGGGCATCGCGGGCGGGCGGAACGGCACCCACAGGCTCAGATGCACGGGAGCCTGGCTCCATCTGAGAACCGTGCGAGCTGTTTTCCTGAGCAAAGCAGTGGTGGGAAAGGAACCTGCGTGAAAAGAGGCTGGTAGCTAGGCGTGGAGTCCTCCCTGCATGCAGAGCTAAGGACGAGTTCTGAGCCAGAGAGTGACATGATTGGATTCGGGGGCCGGGGCATTCCTGCTTTGAGGAGGTTGTGTTGGAGAGGGGCAAGGAGCCTGTGTCGGGAAGACCGAGGAGAGGAAGAACACTGTTTCCAAAGCCCACGTACTATATTTTTTTCTGTTACAGTTAGGAGTCTTTACGTTCAAAGTGGCATGAATATGACCCATGCCTGGCATCCCTCCCCAGCTTATCTGTGTAAGCGAGACACTTGGCATGGCCCGCACCCAAACATCGCTGCAGCCTGGTGGGGGCTTGCATTTGTGCCAGGCGGTTGGGAAAGCGTGTTTCCCAACAGGCCACCAGCCCTTCCCACCGACAACCAACTTCGTTTGGACACAGCTTTTGAAACACAGTGAAGAGAGAGGGATGTGGGCTTTAAAGTAGAAAGCTCCTGCCTATAGCTTTGGAGTCCAACGCCTTTTTAAAAGAATTAAGCTTTTACTCAAAATAATATATGCACGTTTAAAATCAAATGGGAGCCCCGGCCGGTGGCTCAGTTGGTTGGGTGTCATCCCGTGCACCCAAAGGTTGCTGGTTTGATTCCTGGTCAGGGCGCATGCCCGAGTTGGAGGCTCAATCCCCGGTAGAGGGCATGCGGGAGGCAGCTGATGGATGTTCTGCTCTCACATCAATGTTTCGCTCCCTCTCCCTTCCTCTCTCTCTAAAAATCGATAAAAATTATTAAAAAATAAGTAAAATGGGAAAAAGCCTATGTGAAAGAGGCAGAAGTCCTGCCCCTTCCCGCCAGCCCTCACTCCTCTTCCCAGAGTGAAGAGGGGTAGTAGGTGGTGTAGGTCAGTATCTCTAAATTATAGGCTCTGCTGCCTTAGGCCTGGATTCTGGGTGCTGCCCAGTATCCTGTGACTCAGACTTGCTGCTGAGATATCAGCATTGCCAGTCCGCCCTCTTCACCGCCCTTCCTCTGGCATCTGTTTCACATTGGCCAGGCATGTGCCATTCCTGTTCTGTCCCCCATCCATCATTAGGACGTCTGCGCTTCATCTGTGGGGTCCATTGTAAGAGTGGAAGTCTCGCTGTGATTGTGCCTATCAGTGGCCTGCCCCACCCATCGGAGCCATAGACGGCGGTCAGGTTTCCTTTCTGGACACTCCTCTGTTCGCCCTGGGGTTCTGAATCATCGCTCCCCCCCACCTCAACTATTGAAAGGCTTTGTCCTGACAGTAGTTGCTTGTTGTATTCTCTGCTCCATCAGGGCCCCTCGCTCTTTTTCTCAGATCACACAGTTGGGGACCTCCCTGGGCTCCTGCTCCCCAGTGTTCTGGTCACTGGACCTGCCACAGTGTCGGAGGGTCCTGGGTCTTCCCTCCTCTGCTCTTCAGGGCTCTGCTGGCTTTGAGCCACTTTTTACTGGATTGTCCCATCAATCTCTCTCTGTGTTTGTTCCTTACTTTTCAGGGTCTTGTAATTTGTTAAGAGCATAATCTGAAAACTCAATACATTCTTCTCGGTCTTCTCTTCCACTGGTTACTCGTTTTATCCGGGAACATGGGTCATTTTTTCAAATAGAGCTTATTTTTTCAATGATATTTTTCATTTTGGAAAATGTGGGAAATGTTAAGAGTATAAGAAAGAAAATAACAACACATTTTGTCGAGTTTCCATTCTTTTTTCCTTTGCATATTTCTTTGAAAATTGAGGTGACCTAATGTCGATAACTTGATCGGATTTTTCTTTGAATGGAAGAGAAGTATTTCCATGTGGTGTTAAAAGCAGGCTGTTAAGTATCATTTTAAATGCAGCGTAGCGTTGTAATATCCCGTTACAATGATAGTTTGTCAGTTTCCCAATTTTGCCTGCAGTTTTGAGTATTAAGGATATTTCTTGTGTGTTTCTCTCATAACTAGAGCTAAGTGTCTGTGTGTGTGTGTGTGTGTGTGTGTGTGTGCGTGTGTGCACGTGTACAAATAAACCTGTTTCCATCTTTCCGATTTCTTAGGAGAGACTTTTAGAAGTGAAATAACCAAGTCAAAGGTGCTGAGCATCTTTGAGGCCCTCGATGCACACTGTTAAGTCGCTTTCCCATTTGATTTTGCCCACTTGTGGCCACAAGAAGATGGCAAACACCTTCCCCGTCTGAACGTGCCCTCGTCGGGTTGGGTTTCTGAAGCTGTGGGTGTCGCCGAGGAGGAGGCTGGCTCTGCAGTGTGGCACTGTTTCTCGCTATGGCTTTGGTTTTCACTTGGGCACTGTCCTCCACTGCTCGGAACATGGGGCAGCTTTGTGGGACCACGGCGCAGTTCCCGCCCTTCGCTCGGCGGTGACCGAGTGGAGGAGAGGATCCAGGCTCAGCCTGAGAACCAAGCCTGTCTCACCGAAGAGACTGTGGAAGGTCACTCAGCTTCCGTCAGCCTTGTTTTCCCAGCGGTCAGGGGTGGGTCAGGCCACCTCCTTTAGGCTTGCTGGAGGGTGAACCGAGCTCATGGAAACTTGAGGGTCGAAGAGGGTGCTTCCGTGTTCCGTAATGGGGATGCTTACGGGGAACCAAAGGCATGAGTCCTAGGTGCAGAACCGGAGGGTTGAGGTTCTGCCTCCAACCCATTTGGCTGCGTGTGTCCCTGCAGTCACTGAGGCCCACGGGTAGAGAGGCTGGCCGCTCCGTCCCTGCTCTGTGTCCATGAGAGGAAGACGTTTGCATCCTGGTACATGCCGCTTACCAGCACAGGGCCTTGGACAGGTGCTTTGTTCCTGGGCCTCCGCTGCTTTTCCTGTAAAATGGAATAATAACAATAATAATAATAATAATAATAATAATACCAGGCCTGACCCACGAAGGTGGTTGTGAAGGTTGAACGACATGATTCCCAGAACTTGCTTGGCCTCGCGCCCTGTCCTGGGGAGGGCTCCGCAGAGGTCACCAGTTGGCACTGTGTACTCTGGCCGATGCGACCGTCCCCCAGGGCTGAGTCAAAGCATCCTCTGGGTGAGCTTCTCCGGCTGGTTGCCAGGGCCTTCCTGGCAGGTAGGTTCATAGTGTGGACTCTTCCAGGTCAGGAGGGACCTATCGAAGCTGGTCAGTCCATGGATGACGAAGTCTGGTTCCAGATGCGGAGTTGTTAGTTCTTTTGGAATTTTCTCAGTCTACACACACACACACACACACACACACACACACACACACAAGCATGCACGCACGCACAAGATTTGGAAGGGCGCACAAGCGGAAATAGTGGTTTCTGCAAAGGGCCAACTGGAGACCTTCTGGGGGCAGGGGGGAGGCTCAGCATCGACTCTGTGACGCTTTTCATCCTGTTGGAAAATTTTATCACTGTGCGTGTTTTCCTCCGTCAGTAAGAAACAACTTCTAAAATCCACCAGGTGGTGAAAGGTCTGTGAGCGCCATCCTGCAGCCTCCCTCCTTCATGAACAAGAAGTCCTAGGAGTATTCAGAAATCTCTGTCTACGCATAGATGTCCATCTGAACCCACGCCCCGAGCCCCAGAGCAGAGGTCTGTCTCCCACTCGCACAGACCATCTCCCAGTCCCTTGCTGGCCTCCCTTTCTGCCTTCTGGAATCTGCCAACCCGAGTGCTGAATCCTAGACACTCACCCCTGGTCCCCAGGCGGCTGAGCACCCCTCTGTTCTGCCCTCTGGGGTGGCCTGTCTGGGGGAGCCCCGGGCCTGACTGAGCTGGAGGCCTTGGCTGCCTCCTCTGCAGCTCCTCCCAGCCCAGGCGCCTGCCGGTCAGAGGAAGGGCCTGTGCTGCCCGTCCCTGTCCTCTGAAGCACAGCCAGTTGCAGGAATGTCTGCGCTGCTCTGCTCCCATTGGAGCTGCGTGAAAATTCCTTTTCCTCTTTCTTCCTGGCACAGAGGGCGGATAGCCTGCCTCACCCCAGACCATGCACCCCAGGGGTCACTGGAGTTGAGTCCTGAAGGAGCATCTTGATCTGTGGCCCCAGTACCACAGTGGGGGCGGGACGCCTGAAAGGCCGAAGCCCCCTCCCTCGTTCCCCCCGCCCCACGGTCACAGCTGCTGAGCCAGGCTCTTAGCTCTGTTCCGCCGCAGCCGAGCACTTCAATGGGGAGCGGTTTCGTTTTTACCCTGGGGCCAATTCAGGAAACACAAAGTGTTTATAGGCCCACGTTTTGTTTTTCCGTTCAGAATGAAAATAGCCACGTTGATCCTATTTTGGGTGGTTGGGTAGGGGGTGGTGTATCTTCTCTGTTTTTGGATCGTAACTTTATTGGAGAGAAAGCCGTTATTAAGAAGGCCCAGTGCTTTCTGGCCATGCACACGTGGGCACATCTCAGCAGAGCAGAGCAGAGCTAGCTTTCTCTTCTCTTCATCCTCACACTCGATCTCAGGCCGAGGGCGCCTTCCAGTTTCTGTAGTTCCTTGTTGTACAGACGAGGGAAACCGAGGCCCAGAGCAGATGGGACATTCGAGAGACTCGTAAGGTTCTGGGTAGGGAAGCCTTATGGATAGTGACAACTACCCCCACCACCACAATAGTCATAGTGATAGAAGAATTTCCTGTAGCAGCCACGAAGTGGGAAGGTGAAGGCTGGTGGCTTCTCCCTTCTGCCCGGCAGCCCGTGTCCTATGGTGTCCGCACTTCTCCTTGGCCAAGGGTGTATTTGGAAATGTAGATGGCAAAGCAAACAAGCCCTGGTTTCATTGCCGCCTTAGAAAACCTCTGCAGAGTGGTTTTGGGAGCCTAGATGGGCCAAGTTTCCCTTTCAGCACGGGGAGAGGGACTTTCGGGACAGTCCCTCCACAGAGAGTGAATGACCGCATTCATCGGCACTGAGCTCAGGGAATTAGCGGAAGGATGATGCATGAGCTACCAGACTCACCCTTTTCTGTATGTGCTGGTGGCCAATTTGTCTTTGCCCCAGATGCAAAGCTGACAAGATGGGCTATTTTTTCCCTGTTAAAAATAATTACATGCCAGATGCCGTTCCAAGTTTCTGCGTCTCAACCGGTTAAAGATTTTTGGATCTTTTGCCCAGAATGCCTGTTCAGAAGGTAAGCTCGTTAGCAACGGAGCCAAGTTTAATAATGATGATTCAGGTCAGGGACTACAAAGGACTCTGTGATGAGTAAAAAATAATTATTGCAAATAATGAAACCATATATATATATATATATATATATATATATATATATATATATATATATATATATATATGAATGAATGAGATGGGGTGGTCCAGCAGAAAATAAAATTGTTACAACTGCAGAATTAAGCCTCCTGTGGCTTTAAGTTTGTTCTTAGAAGCTCTTGCTAGCCCTTCCTCTCCCTGGTAACCGGAGCTTCCCAGAATCCCTTTGTGCAGAAGAGCTGGCAGAGGCCTTTTAAGCAAGATTTTCAGGTGTTGTTTCTCGGGCCTCCTGTTTTTTTTTTAATTTTCTGCACCCCTTCTGTAAAAGAGGGTGACTGCTCAACCCACTGGAAAGAACCGTCTCCTGGTCAGACCAGGTTTGACTCCCAGCTCTGCCACTTACTAGCTGTGTGAACTTGGGCCAAGGTCATCTGTTTCCCAGCTGTGGAGTAGAGCAAGAATTCCACCTTTGCAGGGCTGGGCACAGACGAGAGAGCGTGTATAGGACGCTGGATTTGTTTCCAGGGCCGCCGTGACCAATTGGCTCAAACTGGGTGGCTGGCAGCCACAGACATTTATTCTCTACAGTTCTGGAGTCTAGACGTTCGAAGTCAAGGTGTCGTCGGGGCCGCGTCTCCCTGAGGCGCTAGGGAAGAAGCGGTCCTTGTCTCTTCCCGCTCCTGGCGGTTGCTGGGTGTTCTCGGCATTCCCTGGCTTGCAGTGGGTCATTTCAGTGTCAGCCTCCATCTCACCCGGCCTTCTCCCTGGGTGTCTCTGTCTCTCCTCTTACAAGGACACCAGTCACTGGATTTAGGGCCCGCCCTACCCAGTGTGACCTCATCCTAACAAATGAGTCTGCAAGGACTCTATTTCCAAATGAGCTCACATTCTGGGGTTCTGGGGACACAAGGATTGGGGGGGGAACATACATTATTCGCCCTAGTGGAGATGCCTACTATATTATAACAAATAACATCCCAGCAGATGACAGCAGTTAGTATTTTTATGATTGACATTTATCAGAGGTATGGATAGATATTTCTCAAATGACATGGGAACAAGCCTGCTTATTTGAGGAACAGAGGAGGGCCAGGAGGTGGAAGCTGAGTGGGGTGGGGGTGGGGGTTGGATTGGTGGTTGGACAGGTGGCAGGACCAAGCAGCTGGCTGTGCGGAGGGGTGACGGTACAGCTGGGAGACCACTTGCTTTATTACAGGGGACAGTGATGGGGGCCTGGGCGGGGGGTGGCCAAGCGAGTGGAGAGAAGGTGATCTAGATTCTGTGATTCCTTGTTTGTCCTCTTGGCCATTTTGGGCCCTGACCTCTGCTTTGCTGTGTCACATTGAATGATGAGTGTCACTTAGGTGGAGGGGATGGAGGAGAAAACCAGAATGCTCTATAGAGTCTGTGAGGCCAGTCTGACCGTGAGGCCAGTCTGACCCCGAGGCCTGTGAAGTGAATTGTTCTCTGTGGCCTCTGTGCAGGAGTCCCGGCTCGGTCGTTTGCTAGTTGTAGGTAATTCCCCGGGCCCTGCTGAGCCCAGGGAAATAAATGGGCTGGCACTACAAGGATTGCTCAAGGATTCGACAGACTCCGCAGGCCAACTGGTCAACAGCAGGCATCCCATAATCCCGTCTGCCACAGGCCCGTCCTGCCCCAGGACTCGGTGGGATGGCCTGCGTTTCTTCCCTGAATGGGTTGGAGAGGCCCTCCTCCCTCCTGCCTTGCCCAGCCCCTGGTGCTGACAGGCTGGCCACACCTCGGGTCATCCACCCCATGGACAAACTCTTCTCTAGAAACTGCCCTGTAGATCTCATCATCTTGACCACAGGGGTTTGGGTCCACCTGGCCCTAGAGGGATCTGAAGACAGTCCCCCGTGGACACGTGTTTATGTGAGTTAATATTATCAGTCATCTGCTCTATTGCTTCTCAAACTTCCATTGCTTCAGGAACACCTGGAAGGCTTGTTACAACCCAGATGGCTGGCCCTCCACCTAGAGCTTCAGGGCGAGGCATGAGAATTTTATCTCTAACAAGCTCACAGGTGACACCAGAGTTAAGGACCCAGGTCTTCTTTTGAGTTCCATCCTCTGCTCCATTCTCCCTCCAAAGGCCCCTCCTCTCCAGTGCCAACACCCCAATCTAGGCCACTACAGTCTTTCATTGCCCACATGTAGTGTCTGCTGACCTGGTCCCTCTGCTTCCATGGCAGCCCCCTGACGACCCATTCTAGGTACGTTATCCAGCAGAGACCTAGAACATCACTTCCTAAACCCTCCCCAGGCTTCCCACGGCAACTCCCCACTCGCAGGGAACCCTGAGCAGCCTGGCCCCTGCCTGGCTCATCTGGCTGCCCTCCCACCCAGGCCCCTGGTCTTTGGTTAGTTCCCTGATGGTCTACATGCCACAGGACCTTTGCTCTTGCTGGTCCCTCCTCCTGGAATACTTTTCCCCCAGCTTTTTGAAAGGCTGGTTCTTCCTCATTTCAACTTTAATCACCTCCTCAGACAATCCCACCTAATAGGCCCCTTCCCCTGCCCCCATGATTCTCAAGCACTGGATTCTGGTGATTTCCACTGTGGCACCAATCACAGTCTGTGAAAATATTAGGGCTTTATTTTGCTTCTTGTTTCTGGTATGGCTCCTCCGCTAGAGGGTAAAAGCTGTGACTGTGTCCTTCCTGTTTTTTGTGTTGCCTGACACTTAAGGGTGGTTGATCCATATTCTTGAATGGATGATTGAATGTTAGAATACAGATTGCAAAGGGTCAGGTCAAGGCTGGATCCCATAGTTCGAACTTTTGAGCGACTGCGAGTGACGTTTTATGATATAAGGATATATTTTTTCAAATACCGGGGATGAAGGAGAAGTTTAGAAACGTCATACTGGCTTTATGAACCATTGCTCTTGGAAAACGGACTTTTGAAAAATTCCCCCGGTCCATTGTCTTTAGGAGGCTGTGGGTAAATTTATTGTATATTATTCCTGTGCAATTTCCTGGGTTACCCACGTCAAATATTACAGTTTGTTTTAATAAAGAAAAAAGAGAACGAAGATCGATTGAGTCCCTTCTGTGTGTGAGCAAAATGGTTGTTCTTTCCACTTATGATCGAGGAATCCTGTGGGATGGGGACGAGTGTTCCTGCTTCACGGAAGGGAGAGGCTCAGCGCAGGGACTTGCTAAGGACAGGATCCAAACTCTACCCCCGCACGTACCAGCTTGGGGCGGCCAGACAGGGTGGGCCCCTATTGCTTCCTTGACTGGGCTTGTTTTGGGTGTTTTGTAGTATTAAATGTATTTCAAATTTAAATACATTTAAAAATGTACATATTTTTAAATATGTACAAATCTGAAAAAGTGCATATGTACGTATAATACAAACTTAATGATATCCAGCCTCACACTTTGCCTGAAGACGGAGTGAGGGTGGTTCTCTCCAAAGCTGTCGTCTTGGGAGGCTGCAGACAGATGCCCGTCAGGTGGCCCACGCTCTGAAAGTCTTGAGAACGTGTAGTTTGAAGGTTTGTCGTTTGGAGGACTGTGGGAGAATCAAAACAAGGGACTCCGCTCAAGCCGCACGGGGTCAAGGGGCAGTTGAAGAGGGTGAAGGGTATCAAACGTATGGCGCCAGAAGGAAACTACACTGTGGGTGGCGAGCACACGGCGCAGTAGACAGATGCCGTAGCGTAGAATTGTACACCTGAAACTTACATCATCTTCTTAGGTAATGTCACCCAGTGACATCATAAAAAACCAGGTGGGGTCAAAAGGAAGATCTGACTTCTACGATAGTCATGGTAATAGCTTGTGTGTGGGGGGGTTTGCCACCTGCCAGGCACTGTCCGAAGTGCTTTCCCTCAGGTAACGCATTTCGTCCCCTGTTCCACAGAGGAAGAGGCTGGGGCACAGACCGGTCCACTGGCTCTGCCCAAGGTCACCTAAAAGGCCGAGCTGGGATTTGAACCCAGGGAGTGAGGCTGCCCAGGCTGGGAGCTGAAATGCTTGGTTAACATACCAGGGCTGGGCCTGCTTTCCTCGCAGGGATCACAAACAGGCTGGAAGGGCAAAGACGGGTTTGGTCATTTACTCAAGGAATATCCCTGAGTGTCTTAAAGGTTTGTCAGACACTGTGCTAGGTGGGGTTAACAGAAATGAGAAGGTGTCCCTGTCTTAGGCCGCTCTCTTCCTGTGGGAGGGAACCTGTCCGTTTTCCCTGAAGCAAGGCCAGGTGCGTGAGGTGCTCCGGCCAGTGACATGTGAGCAGAGGCGCGACCCTTCCTGGTGGGAGCTCAGCTTGCGCGTGCCCGTGATGTTCCCTCAGCTGCACTGCAAGTGGAGGGTCCCAGGTGGCCGCTGCGCCTTCGCGATGAGGACCGGGCTGAGCAGAGCACCTGTGGACCCGCCATGGATGGACGCGCAACGCCAACGTGAATTAAACCCCGAGCGGGGCGCTCCATGAATGTTGTCATAGTGGGACCTTAACTGGGACAAATGCTTCACTTCCTGAAGGGATGGCATTTATTTAAAACCACACAGGTGTCCAGGCACAATGCTGCCACCTTCCTATCACACCGGGGTGCCTCCGATCTCAGTGCCCCCTGGGTACACAGATGGGTGACACCTCCCAGTGGAGAAAAGTTATCCTTTCCTTAAAAAGCAGCTTTCTCAAATTCATGAAATACATGCCCAGAGCATACCGAAACAGGTCCTCAGGACTGACAAAATGCTCCAGCCCACACATGTGTGCTATTAACAGTAATGGTTAGAAATTTAAATAAAGGGTTTTAAAGTTTCCTCTTTCCCACAGCACCACAGACCTTTGTAAATCACCATGTTCCAGGAGGAGAAAAGCTTGGTCCGTCTTCTGCATCCTGTACCCCCAACTTGTACCACAGAGAGGGCTTTTAACATGCCTTGAAATACGATATACTTGTTTACTTATCTAAGTGAAGGAGACAGCCACTCACTCCCCTATCTCTACAGCAGGGTCAGGGGTAGAATTAAGGATAAGGATAGGGCTAGACTAAAAAATATGTGTGTCTTTAAAAAAAAAGGTCATTAATAGGCTCTATAAGAGGAAATGATTGTTTTTAATTCTTTGTACTTAAATATTTAGGCAACTGGAAGGTTTGACTAAAAAACGAACGGTAATGCGTCTGAAACTCACCCCAGCATCTGCTCTCCAGAGACAGAAGGACAGCTTCCATTTTTCTCTCTCGTGCAGCTTTGCTGCTTGCAGGCCTTTCACGTGTGGAGTATCAAATCGTCTGGTAGCGCTGGAAAAGCTGCAGGCGATTCTTCCCGTTTTCCAGATGAGGAAACTGAGGCCTCAGAGAGGGCCGGTGCTTTGTGCAAGGCCGTGCAGCTGGTGAGTAGCTACGTGGGGGACGAAGCCGTCACACCCGAATCCGGACAGTCCTGTGGCCTCTGGCCGCCTTCAGAAGCCACTCGGGGTGCAGAGCGCCCACTCGCGATCACGTGACCACCCGTGTTTGTTTGTGGACGTCTGAAGTCAGCTGGCCAGTGGGGGCGCAGGGGGCCCGCCAGCAGCGGTGTGCCTGCAGACGCCAGGAGGTGTCAGGCAGGGGAGGGTGGCGAGGCCATCCACGGCAGCACTCAGCTTCGGCTGGGACACGCCGCCGAGGCAGGGTGGGCCCCAGGGGGCCCGAGTCGGGAGATGCGCTTTTGAATGGGGGCTGGTGTATCGTCGTGTGGGCCACTGTCCATTCCCAGCACGAGAGGAGAACCTGGCGTGCAGGGGGCACTCACTGAATGCTTGCGGGTCCTATGATGGCCATAGCTGCTGAGCTCAGTCTTAAGAACACCTGTTAACATATTTCTTCGACAAGTATGGAGCCCTCATATGGCCTCGCCCTAGGCACCGGGGACATCAGAGCAAAGGAAACCAAGCTTGTGCACTGAGGGAGGGGGAGGGGTCAGGCTGTGCCAGGAAGCAGTTGGTGCTGTGGAGGAAAATGAACCAGAGGGAGGTCGTGTAGGGGCAGGGGCTCAGAGACATGAGTGAAGGTGAGGAGTGAGCCTGGCTGGGGGAACAGAGCCAGGAAACACCCAGGTCAGCCATGAGGTGGTTGGATGAGTCAGGGCCCCGATGGCTCAGCTGAGGAGGGTATAATGAAGGGGCCATGGACAGAGGTGTGGGAGGGTTCGGGAACCAACATGGGGCATCATGCAGGCCTAGCCCTGGGTGGGGGTGGAGGAGGGCCACTTGGCAAGGCTGTAGTGTGGAGGTACCCTGCCCCTGCCGCGTGGCGAGAGTCCCACAGTTTCACCCCGAACTTTTCCTCCCTTTGTGCTCTGATCCTGCTGGTGCCCCCCTTGGCGGAGCTCAGCTGACAGCCAGTACTTCAGTGGCCACTGGGTAGCCACTGATGGAGCCCCTTGGTGTCTGTGCTGGGCAGAGTACAGTGGAGAGGGGCAGAGCCTGGATTGGAGTTGGGGACTAGGTAACAGGAGAACAGCCCAGAGGGTGAGAGGCTCCTGTGGTGGGCAGGAGTGGACGGGGAGGCAGGGCCGGTGGTGAGGTCTGAGCGGTGAGGGTCCAAGCACACAGGCCTTTCGGGCTTTATTTGGAGGGAGGTGGACAGCTAGTGGGGGCAGATGTATTTAATTATCGACACTGCTATCAAGATAATGGCTCTCTGTATGGTGGATATGTTCAGAGACCCCTTAGGATGAGTGCTAGGACCCCACAGCCAACCCCTGGGGATGAAAAGGTCCTTCCCCCCAGCCCCCTCTCCCCCATGAGGCATTTGCCCGCTCTGCGTGCCCTGTGCCTGCCAGCCCTAAATGACAGGAAAGAGAAAGGAGCAGTCGTCTCAAAGGAGGATATTCTGGAGCTCTTGATAATCAGATCCCATTGTAAAGTGGTGCTTTGAGTTACAGCACTGAAACACTTGTTCCAGTGGAAAACTTTCAGACTGTCCCTAGTGAGCCCTGAATCCTGTTTGGATCGCAGAAGGCCTTAAAATAGTGTGGGATGCTGAAAGACAGGATCCAGAGGGGCCAGGGTCGTGCGCTCCCTGTGCTGGCCACACCTTGGTGGGGTAGCCCCGGCCTCGGGGACTCCCGCCGCTCTCACGGCTGAGCCTGGCATAGCAGGGCACTCAGAGGCTTTCTCGTCCGGTTGGGTTCCCTGAGGCGGTGGTGGCAGACCGGTCCCACCCAGCCGGGGCACGAAAGGTTGCCTTCTCAGGCCAAACTCAGCCCCTCTCGGTGAGCTGGTTCTCACAGGATGCCCAGGGGCAGAGGGCACACGCGTGTGTCCCGGATCCCTTTGGAGCGGTGCAGCGAGTGAGGAGGGAGGGCTGGGGCTCAGACCACTCTGCTTCTGTCCCGTTCTACCACTGTGACCTAGGAGACCGCAAAGCTTTGGCAGCAGGAATTCTCTTTTCACCTTGGTGTCCCCCAGGCGCTCCGGGAATGGATGGTTTGGGGCCAGATGCCTCACGTCTTTCAGTCTGTCTCCACTCCTGTGAAATGGGAACGAGATCCATCAGAGAGCCGCTGGGAGCCAGGCGAGCTCCCTGGCTCAGGACGTGCTCAGTACATCCCCTTTCCGTCCAGAATCAGGTCTTATCCATCTCTTCGGCCACGAGGAAGGGGAGGCAGGTACTGCTGGCCTGAGGAGGAGTCAGAACTGAAGGCAGGAGGCTAATACCCTGCCTGAGGTGTGATCGTGGGGGAATCCAGATCTCCACACGAGACCCCGGGAGCTCCAGAGCAATGATTTACACCCCATCACCTGACCAAAGAGATACGCACTGCACTTATTATTATTCTTAGTGTTATTTTTAATCCTCATCCAGGGATATTTTTCCATTTATTTTCAGACGAAGTGGGAGGGAGAGATAGAGACAGAGAGAGAAACATCGACGTGAGAGAGACACATCGATTGGTTGCCTCCCGCATGATCCCGACTGGGGCCGGGGACCGAACTGCAACTGTGGTACGTGCCCTTGACCAGAATTGTACCCGTGACTCTTTGGTCTGCAGACAGACGCTCCAATAGCTGAGCCAAACCGGCCAGGGCTTACACTGCACTTTTATTTGCAAAGGCACATTAGTGCATTTTTGCGGTTTAAAAAAATTATTTAGTATCATTACTATATTATTTATTCACTTGTTTTTGTTTTGCTATTTTATTTTATATTCTTATGTTTTATTAAAACCATAAAACAAAAATAAATGAATAAATAATACAGTAATGATAATAAACAATTTTAATTGTATTTTGGCCCTTTAAACTTTTGTGGGCGTGGCTTACGTTTCCATCCTTGGCATTTTATGCCTTTGCTGCCCCCTTTTATTCATTCTGAGTGATGGAGACAAAAGCTGGGAAACTGCTTTGCCCTTTGACGGGACTCTGTGCTGAGCTGTTAATGCCCTGCTCCTGCAGCAGTTCTGGATGGAAAGACAGTGTCTCTGACCCCGTCCCCCCGAAGGTCACCTGTCCCCTCCTTCCCGAGAGGTCCCAGCGGGTCCTGCAGAAGCCAGTGTGCATGAGCCTCTCTCTTGCTTTAGGGAAGACCCGGTTCATCCTCCAGCTGATTCCTCAGTCTTAGGACACCAGTGTCTTGAGCCAACCAGCTCGGTCCCCAGCAAGCCACGGAAGCTTCCCTGGGTCCAGAGCGGAGCTGGACAAGGTGGCCTCTGGGGTCTGCCCAGTTCCAGCAAGTATCGCAGGGTGAGAGGGCCAGGCCAGCATCCTGTCTCTGGAACCTTCTGTGGTCTGCACGTCCCCAGGTGAGAAACCAGCTTCCTGGTCTGCGGAGGTGACAGGTGGGGCCCTGCCCACCACTCAGCATTGCTGTCGGGACAAACACAGATGATGTGGTTGGAAGGGCTTGTCACAGCCCAGGTGTTTATTCAATCACACAGTTTGTGAGTGACACCCCTTTTGTGTACAAGGTTGGGGCCCCTTGTCTTCCAGGCCTACCGGAGGTGCTCACATGGAACTTGGGGGCCCTTTGGTTCCAGAGCACCGCTCTCGGCCACCTCTTCTGAAGCTGCTACATGGGGGTGAGCGTGGGGGTCTTGATATTCTTCACGGGTCCTTTGGGGAGCCTCCTGGCCTCTGAATGGTTGATGCATGTCTACGTTATTAGAAGGCTCTACTTGCATTAGTCAGCTGAGTTTGGTGCCCCTGTGAGTAGGAGAGCTGCCCAGGGAAGACAGTCACGATTGCGGCCTCGTGCGGGGTCTGAAATAATAAGTGTGAAGTCATGGGAGAGCTGAGCACTGGCACCCGAGACCGCTCCTGGGAGCTCACGCGGCGCGCACAGCTTGTTTCCCTTTCTCCCTTGCCCACCAGGCCCCCGAGCTCAGCTCACCGCCGCCCATGCTTCTACAGGCCACGTGGCCCTTCTGCAACCTGTAATTCTCTTTAGTTCTTAAAGCTGCATCTCAGTTGTCGCCTCTCCCAGGAAGTCCTCCCTGACTTCCAGACTTAGGGCAGGCAGCTGGAGCCATTCTCATCCTTTGGCACCAGAATATCTGTCTCGTGCACTAGACGGAACTTCTTGGGCATGAACCTGTGTCCTAGGTGGAACTCGCTGCCTGGCACAGTGCTTGGAACCAGCAGGCACTCTGGTGCGTCAGTGTTGGCTGCAGTAGTGGGAACGGTTTCTTAAAGGAGGGGTGGAGTCCGAAGTGACGCGCGTGAGGGGGGTGGCACTGGGGGCCAAAGTGAAGGCGTTCCGGTAGATGCCGAGCGGGATGCTGTCCTCGGAGCCGAGCCAGCGTGAGGGCTGGTGAGACTGTGCTTGCCGGAGAGTGGAGAAGGCTGGCTTACTGAGACACCTGAGCGAGGAGTGTGGCCGAGTCTTCAGGGAAAAGGGGGACCTCAGGGCTTTTGAGCAGGCAGGCCTCCAGATAAGATGATCTCTGGGGGCTGGTTGGTTCGAAGCAGGAGGGTGAAGCAGGGCGGAGGGGGAGTTGGGAAGCATTTGAGAGCCTGACCCAGGTATCCATGCTGGCAGGAAGAGAAATGGAAGGACGAAGGTACTGTTTGAGTCTAGAGAGTTCAGAGCATAGCCCCTGACCCTAGGCATACATATAGCGACTCGGTATTGCCGTCTGTCATCGACCAGATGAGGATATGCAGGTGATACGACCCAGAGCGCTCTGGAAGCTGGCACAAGCATAGGTCATGCATCAGAGAGACAGACGCGCTGCCCAGGTCATCGCTGGTCTTGGGAAGAATTCTTCGTGTACCTGAGCTGTTTGCAGAACAGTGTGTTCCTGTGACTGTTCAGTAGCTGCCGATTTGCATTTCTTAATCCTTCCATCTTCTTCAGTCTCCCAACCCCCTAGGGTAGTTCCGATTCTTACCTGTGCGTTCGTACTGCGTGCTTCCGAGGCTGCTGGCTGCCTTTCCGCGACTCGAGCCCAGGTGTCCAGGTGGCA
The DNA here is from genome assembly GCA_030848825.1 of Tadarida brasiliensis. Classification (NCBI taxonomy): domain Eukaryota; kingdom Metazoa; phylum Chordata; class Mammalia; order Chiroptera; family Molossidae; genus Tadarida; species Tadarida brasiliensis. The sequence continues at coordinate 62,034,722 of CM061272.1, forward strand.
CCCACAGGGCCGAGCCCACAGCTAAGGGGGCAGCCAATATGTGTGCATCAAATAACTCTGCAGAGATGATGACACGTCACAGGAAAGGAGTCCCGAAGGGCACTGGCACCTAAGATGAGTACTCAGTCATGAAATGGGAAACATCAGCAGTGACCCTTTTCCCCGTTAAGGTCGTGTGGCGTGCATGTCAGGGATGTATGCTGTCGTTGCTGTTGTTGACAGAGCTGCGGAAAAACATGTTTTGAAAGGAATGCACGTTAGTTCAGAATTTTGGGAAGGCACCTGGCCTTCTCTGGCCACCCTGCAGACACAGCGCCCTTTGCCCCAGCTATCTCCCGCCGAGATGGTTCCCTCGCTGCAGGTATCTGTGTGAAACGGACAGTGCACGAGCTCAGTCTCGGTAGCCGTTCCATCGAAGCGGAAGATTTGGAGCAACCCGGACGTCCGTGAGTCGAAGGCTGGGCCCGTCGATGACGCCCGTCCTCGTCCAGTGAACTGGACGTGGAAAGAGGAAGGGATTGCCGTGTGCATGACCTGGGCAGGTCTTGGGATACATTTAATTTTTAAAAAGCATGACCTTTTGATGAGATTGTGGTCGTGGGTGTTTGGCAGGAAAAGGGCAGATCACATCATACCCACAGGACGTACTGTCAACACAACCTGTACACATCTTTCCCGAGGACATTTACAGAATACTAGGTCAGTCCTCAAGTCGGCAAGGTCACCACAGACAGGTGAGCCTGAGAAGCTGCCAGAGCCAAGAGGGGCCGAAGGAGACACGGCCACTCATGTACTGTGGGACCTGGAACAGAAAAAAGACAGAAGGAAAAGACTAAGAAAATCTGAATCAAGTCTAGCCTTTAGCTCATACTAATGGATCAGTAATGCTTTATTTGTAAGAAAGGTGCCAAACGAATATAAAATGCTAGTAGTAGAGGAAGTCGGGTGTGGATTGTATGGGAATTCGCTGTACGATATTCACAGTTTTCCTGTAAAATCTAAAACTATTCTAAAAAATTAAGTTTATTTAAATATAAGTAGAAAAAACTCCATGGCTGCGTTTGAGTCTCTCGGTAGCCTATGAGTTATTTCGGTCTTACGGATGAGAGGCTTGAGGTTCAGAGAGGGTACTGATGGGTCCACGTGCCCACAGCAGATACGTGGTGGTGGGAATCCGGGCGTGGCACAGCCCCACGGAGAAGGTGGCCGGAGGTGAGCGTGGAAGGGACCTCTGGGATGTTGCCGGGACCAGAGAGGGGAGTGAAGTCCTAGCCCAGAATGTGGGTGCGGGCCAGTGTTTAGGGAGTGGGGTTGGAGACACAGCTGGGGACCAGGTCCCAGGGGCCCCTGTGGGGCATGGCAGCTCGTCTGTTTCCTGGACCAGCCCTGACTGGTGGCTGCCCAGCAGCCCTGGTGCCTCAGGAGGCGTGTGACCACTTAGGAGGTTGCCGAGGACAAGGAAGGGGGCGTTGGTGAGCAAGCGGCAGAGGCTGCTGGGACCTGGGGACCCCGGGGAGGGTTTAGCCTGGCAAGGCTGGCCGGGCTGCAGCCGCACTGTTCTCTGTTCTCTTCCTCAGACCTCAGAAGACCTTTATGGTCTCGGTGTCTTTGCCGTGGGGTCGGGACAGTTTGGGGCTGCAGTGGGATAAGCCATGGGCGGAAAGGCCCCGGGACCCTCCTCGGCTTGGACCCTTGGACGGATGGAGGAGAAGGCAGAGCTTGCAGCTGGCCCAGTTTTCGGAACAAGGAGTTCCCGGGCGGTGGGAAGGCTGCCTTGCCATCAGATAAAGGTAGAATCCTACAAAAACAGGGCCCTGCCTTCCCCAAGAGGCATCTGTTATCACGCTCCCGGCTGTGCAGGCCAGGCAGGTGAAAGGGGGCGGAAGAAGGAACAGAGACACTTAAAAATAAGGAAAGAGAAGAACTGTGTGTTCTTGTGCGTGTGTGCCTGCGCGTGGGTGCACACACGTGTGCGTGTGGGCCGTCAGGTCACGGTGTGCCCCCCTCGGACAGAGCCTGATGCCCGGGCACCCGGTTTACAAAGCAGGGAACTGGGGAGTAGCGCTTGGGCTCTGCAAAGGAAACATTTCCTAAAAGACTTGTCATCTCTGTGGTTTCCCTGCTGCCTCACTGGAAGCTTGACTTGGAACTCAGGCCGTGTGTACCTGTGGGGACACATCTTTGTGTTCTAGGTGGTGATGTCCCCGCTCCCGGCTCAGGCACTCCAAGAAAGGTAACTAATAATAGAACCGACGGATGTTATGTAGGTTACAAAGCGCTGTGACTTGTCCCGTCACACGCAGCAGTGGGGTGCACCGGGGCAGAGCCGGCTTGGCGGATAGTCAGGTAGTCAGGGTAACCGGAGTGCCTGATCTCTGGGGAGCTCGAAGCACATGATTCGTGTCCACACATGGGATTGAGCAACGCAAGCTGGGTAGGTGAATTTTGTCCTTTGGTCTCTGGTGTAGACACACTGGTGGTCATAGTCCCTTTTTCTTAAATGAAGGAAATGCTGTGACAGAAAATTTGATAGTAAAACAAGAATGCAGAGGGAATCAAGACAATTCCAGAAACGAGGGGAGAAATCGCTCCTAAATTTTAAATATTAGACTTTCATTGGGGTGCAAAGTGACCAGGGAGGTCGTGAATAATTTACTGCCTTACTTGTCGCGGTCGCCTCCCCTGTCAGCGTTGGTCCAGGTGACACATCGGAGGGTGGGCACCTTCCTGGTGGTTTTTCCCTTTCTTTGGGACGCACTGTGGTTGTGTGGGAAGAGGGAGGGACACAGAACTGGATGATCCTGAGTTGCTCATCCAAACGGAGTCCCCAGCCCTGTGACCCAGTTACTGGACCCCATAAGACCGGGAGTTGGGGCCAGGTCAGGAGTCAGAGAGGAGACTCCATTCCTTCCGAGTCAGGTCGCCGGGTGCTCCAGACCGCGGGTGCTCCCTGCAGGAGTGCGGTCAGGACAAGGGGGTCTTCGCGGGCTCTTTGTGTCCTGTCCCCCGTGCTTCCGTGGACTGGCCGCATGGCAGGAACCACCGACTTCCTCCAGCCCGGATCTGGGCTGCGATGAGTCTCCTCTTACCCTCCCACGTGGGAAGTTCGCGTGTCAAGGCTCATCTTGATCCCCAAGCGCTACAGCTGTTCTCAGCCAGCGCTTTGCAAGGACCACCTGGGCCGGGTTCCTTGGCCGACCGTCTGGGCCTGGGGGTCACCCAGGCTCAGAAGCACTGGGGAAGCACTTGGTTTCTGGTTTTAGAGTTCTCGGGGCCGAGTCACGGCGGTGATCGCCGTGATGAGTGGTGTGCAGTGCCTCACTGCCGGCAGCTGGAGGGGAGCAGGTCTGCAGCTTCTCCAGGCGGAGCCGGGAGGCGCCACGGAGCCACATGGCACTGCCTGCCTCCCGTCGCGAGGGGCAGGGAGCCCAGCGGCCCGTGGGAGAGACCTTTGGGCATGAGTAAGCCTGGGTCCCTTGGACACCTAACATCTGAATCCGGCTCGGTACATCATCCCCCTGGCTGGACGCTTTGGGACATAGTCAGTGACGTTTAGGGGTAGTGAGTGGACCCTGCTGCCAGCCTGCCTAACTGAGTCCAGCTGTGTGCTCTTCAGTACGATACCGACTTCTCTGGTCCTCGGCGTTCTCATCTGTGAAACAGGGAATCATACCAGAACCTCTCTGAAGGGGTTGGGGTCTTAAATGCGTTCACGTGTGAAGTGAGCAGTGCTGTGCCCGACCCAGCAGGGCTGCCGTGAGGAGAAAGGGGGTGACGGAGTCTGGGGGGGCTCCTATTGTGGCACAGGCTGTCTGTAGGGATGTCGTGTGGTCCTGAGTGCTGGGCCAGTGGTGTGACTCAGCTGTCTAAAAATGAATGAGAGGGGAGAGGAGAGATGGCAGACAGATAGAGAGGAAACAGAGGAAGACCAGAGGGAGGAATCCAGGGAGGGCAAGATGTAAGTCAAGTCTCTGAATACCTGCGGAGTAGCTGACACCTCAGCTCCTACTGTCCCGGGGGCGTGCCCTTCTGTGTCCCTAGAGCAGTCCATGCTCTTTCTGGCTCTGGCTCTCCAGCCCCAGGAACCAGCCTGCTTGCATTCTGGCCATTTCCTGTCCCGAGGGCCGCCCACCCTCCTCTGACCCCAGGCCCCTGGGCAGGCGTGACTTCACCCTGCTCCTGCCTGTTTACCCTGGCCCAGTGACAGGTGGGTCACATGGCACTGCCAGGATGCCAGCTGTGTGAGTTGCCCGCAGTGGGCACAGGTGGGTGGGTGAGGGACATTCCTTGGGGCTGACTGTGTCCAGGCCTGCCTGGCACGGGACCCCCTCTTTCTGGAGGCAACTCAGGGGCGCTGGCCTGCCTGGCTCTGTGCTGGGGTGCTGAGTCATTGCCCTGAAGTGTGGCCTCTGAGTCACCGGGGCAGCCCTGTCTTTAATAGGGAGTTCTTTGTGTGACCCTTGTGGGCCCGAACTGACATTTGACCCTCTCTGCCACTGGCTCCTTTGAGATCTCTTGTACCCCGATTATTTTACAGTCCCGTCCCAACAGCCTTGTAGGGTCAGCTGTGTCCCTTAGAGATCCAGAATCCAGGAGTTTACCTCAAGTCGGGAGCTGACTTACAGGAAAGGAGCGTGGGCAGATTGAGCAAGCTGGGGCTGGAACAACCCGGCACGGTCCCTGGGAAGAGGGCTGGGCCTCATGTCCCGACAGGGCCGCGGGAGGAGCCCACACATCTCCCGTGTCTTTCGTATTTTGTGAGTCTCTTGAAATGACCTTGAAAACCCACCTGTGTTACTGCGAGGGAGCAGGTGCACAATAAAAGTAGCATCTATGTATGGGCACAGGGCACTGGCCTCGGACCCATTTCACGGCTGAAGAAACGGAGGGTTTAGTAGGAAAAGACACGTGCTCAGAGTCACAGCCAGAAAGGGGTACGTCTGGAATTTGACCCCAGATCTCAGTTCACCATATTGGGCTCTCTGATTCAGGTTTATTTGTTTGTTTCTTTCATTCTCTCTCTTCCTTTTCTTTGTTTCTTCTCCCCTGTGCCCTTGGCTGCTGGCGTCTTCCCTAAGGAGGGCAGGGAGCACTGTTTGGAGGAGGCCTGCTGTCGCTGGCTGCACCCCGAGGGCACACTGGGGTGCACGCAGAGGCCTGGGCAGTGAGGACCCCCAAGGGTTTGTGGCTGAGAGGCGGGGTGAGGAGGGGTCCTGGTGTGAGGAGACTGGGCAGCTGACTCCTTGGGAAGGTCTCCGTCCATTTCCCAGGCTCCCCCTCCCCCAGGCTCCCCCTGGAGGCCACAAGGCAGCTGCCTTTTACACTCCTACCTATCCTCTTTTTCTCCTAGAAAAGGGAGAAGTGAAGTATTTCTGAGTTTCACCTTCTTATCTAAAGTGGTGACGGAAACAAGGGCGATGTGTTTCCAGGAAGGGAGGAGTGGAGGTACCTCTCTTCTTGGACGTAAGAATTTCTTGCACCTGCCTTTAGGTTTGGCTGCAGAGCCACTACAGAGCCAGGAATGGGGAGGGCTGTGACGGAGAATGCGTGGGGCTTAGCTGGCGTGCCGAGTGACTCAGAAACACGGGCGGGTGTCCGTGGACTTACGGGCACTTCCAGTGTGCCAGCCGGAGCTGGAGTGTTTGTTCTTCAGCCAGCACCTCCTGGGGAGGTGGACGGTCAGAGTGCCTGCCCATTTCCCCGACGCAGGAATGAAGGCTCAGACACAGTCACCTGTTCAGGCGGGTGCAGCCAATAAGGGGCGGGCCAGCATTTGTGCCGAGAGTGCAGCCCAGGACGTGTGCTTCTGTCTGTGGGGAGAGGTGTCTAGCCCTCCAGTAGCCCACGAGCTCCTGCTGGGAAGTGCTGGGTACTGTCACGTCCTGGTGTATCCCATTCAGCAGATGCATTGACTGAGGCCGAAGACTACAGTTCTGATAGCGTCAGGCAGTGCCTGTCCTGTGCCTGCATTGTACTGGGCACTGAGATGCTGAGATGTGCACCACCCACTCTGGACTCTTTCTTTAAAAAATTTTTTTTCTTTATTGATTTTAGAGAGAGTGGAAGGGAGAGGGAGAGAGAGAGAGAAACATCGATGAGAGAGAACATCGACTGGCTGCCTCCTGCATGCCCCCCACTGGGGATCGGGCCCACAACCTGGGCATGTGCCCTGACCGGGAATCGAACCGGCGACCTCTGGGTGCATGGGTCGAGGCTCAACCGGCTGGGCTCGTTGTGAACTCCTGATGACATTGTCTAGAAGAGGAGGTGGTCGTTTTCCCTGGGGCCTCTCAGGGAGCTGGGGGCACACGGTGGAGGGGGGGGGCACTGTTTCTGACTCGAAGTTTGTTGCGTTTTCCCTTGTGTGTTCCCGCTGCTCCACCCCTCCTGTTGCCGGGCACACAGTCGGCGATACGTCATTACTTACCCAGTGACCGCATGGACGTTACATCGTGTGTGTCTCTTCTACAACCGAAAACTTCGGTGCTTTGGAAACGTCTTCAAGACGGAGAGGTCTGCATGGTGGCCCCGGCGGAGCAAGGCTCCCAGCTGAGAAAGCAGACAGGTGGGTCTGCACGGGAGACCCCAGGGTAACAGAGTTCACCGCCCAGGATCTCCCGCGGCTGTCAGCCTGCAGCCTGCTGGTTCTGAATCCAGCTATTCTCTAGCCTTTGTCAAGCCCCAGAGACTCAAGGCGGCACCAAGAAGGCGGCTGAGGGGTCTGTCTGGCCTGCGATGACCTCCTGCGGCAGGTGCCGGAGTCCGTGGGAGGCGTCGAAACGGACCCTTTTTGAGGAGGAGTACTGAATATCAGCAGAAAAGCCAGATGTCGAAGTGGGGTTTCTGGTTGGGGCCCAGGGTGTCAGGGCAGTGTTCTGCAGGGGTGACGGTTTCTGAGCTGTGGCTGGCCCGTGGCAGGAGCCAGCGTTGTTGTTTTGCATGAAATCTAACAGAGAGCGGTGCTGTGGGCTGGAGCGCTCGCCTTTTCCCCTCTGGTTACTACACCGGAGGTTTGTTGTTAATGGCGCTTTTCAGGGAGTGATTTCCCTCCCAGTGTTTATTGTGCTTGCTTCGAGGGAGTGGGCTGGCTCGCTTGGGACCATTTCAGTTGGTGGCTTGGCTGTCCGACTCCCTGACTGCATCTCTGGAACATAAGGAGGACTGTGTGGGTTCTTATCTTACTGAGAAGTGGAAGAAAGGACAAGACACTGTGTTTCTGAGAGCAGAACGAGGTGAGGCATCTCACCCCAGCCCCGCAGTGGCAAGGTCAGAACCTAAGCTCCGCTCTGCCTTCCGAGCTTCCCCCTTCCTCCTACCCTGGGCTGCTCCCAAGAACTGCACGGCCAGCCGAGTGCAGGCCCAGTAACGGGGCCGTGAGCTCGGCACCGCAGTGTCCACGGCCGGCCTGCGGACTGTCCACGCAGGTCCGACTCCCCGCCGCACCCTTTCGGCAGCTTGGTGCCTTGGCTCTGGGCGGAGCAGACACAAAGCTCTAGTGACCTGGACAAACCAGCGCCAGGTCCGATCTGGGCTGTACAGGCCCCTGGGGTTAACTGGGGCCTGCTAGCTGTTTAACCTGCCCTAGCCTCAGTTTCCTTATCTGTGAAATGGCCGCGATGCCATCTGGGTCAGAGGTTGCTGAAGAAGACTCCCATGTACGAAGTGCCTGGTAAGTGGGAGGCCTTCAGCAACCCTCCGTGTCCTTGTCCCTACAAGTAGAGAGGCGCTGAGTCACAGGTCCCAAGGGGAAATTGCTTTCTCTTCCCTCCTTAAATGTGTCATCTCCCCTCCCGAAGCTTGTGTTACGTGGGTGTGGTGAGCCCCAGGAATAATGGCGGGGTGCAAGCTGAGTGGTAGCACAGAACCCCGTGAAACTCCTCCCTCCGTGCAGGTCCCCGTGACTGGCTCCCGCTGCCAGCCTGCCGGGTGCCCGGGGCGCTGCGGGGACGGTGTGTGGGAATCTGGGCAGGGCGGCTTACTGGAATGGCCCTGCAGCTCTGGAGGGCCTTGGCTGCCAGCTGGAGAGAAGAGGAGCAGGTCTGGTGGGTGCTGGTGCGGCAGGAGCGGGCTCCTGGCAGATGGGTTCCCAGGTGTGGGCGCTGGGGTGCGGTGTGGGACTGCGCCCCAAAGGCACCTGCAGAGGGCTGGGAAAGCCAGATGGGAGCACTTAGGGAAAGGAGTCCCGGGATCTGAGGAGCTGGGTCAGTGCCCTGGGGAGACTCCCCCCGGTGGGCTGCGTGCTGACAGGTCCTCTGTAGAGGAGAGGAGTTGATGAAGTGCCAGCTCCCAGGCTCAGTCTCCTGTCTGTCACCTGACCGCATGGCTGTTTCTCTCCGTCCTGCTGCAGGACATCCTTGCAGAATACCCTTCCTGCGAAACATGTCAGAGTGGCTGTGGATGGTCCACGGCCTGTGAACTTCGGGGTGTCACTAGGGCGTGCCACACAGCCTTCCTTCTCGGGGAACCCTGGCCGCTGCTGTTGTGTTGCTTGGGAGCGTCTTCCCTCACCTCTTCCTCCTGACTGCGCCTCATTTTCCTTTCTCCCCTGCTTCCCTCTGTTCCTCCATCCCTATTTCTTTTCTATGCTTCCTTCTATTCTTCCACACATTTTCCTCCCAGCCGCCCTTCTGTGTTTCACTGCACCCGCACACCCTTCCACCTTGCATCTGGCCGTCCTCCCACCCGCCATCCAATGGTCGCTGCCTCCCTACTGTGCGCTGAGCGCTGTGCCTGGCCTGGAGCCGCACAGCTGGGTAAGAGCCAGCAAGGTCTCTCCTCTGAAGGACTGCACATTCCAGTGCCACGCCAAGATACCATGAGGTCACTTTAGCACAGTCCAATGGGCGCTGGGATAGAAGTATCAGCAGGGCACACTGGAGCGTGGAGGGGAGGAGGGTTCGTCTTCAGTGGCCTCGAGACTGTTTTCCTGGAGAACTACTTGAGTTGAGTCTTGGAGGATGAACTGGTTCTTGAGGCCGGTGTGAGTACGGAGATCCCGAGACCTTGAATACGCAGCACCGTAATGGATCGATGGTCTCAGGCCCGAGGCTCTGCTGCAGAAAGCGCGTTAAGTCTGGGTCGCCTCGTCATCCCGCACAGTGTGTTCTTGGTAACTGGGAGTTCGTTTCCTTTGCTGTCCTGTCCAGAGGCGAGTTCCTTCTGCATCCATGCTCTTGTCCACAGTTCTGGTCACGGGCCTGGTTAGGAGGCAGCTGCTATGCGAAGCACCTCCACGGTGGTGTGATATGGGTCGTGCCCTGGAAGAATGTTCCGGACTCCCCCTTTGGGTCCACCACCACACAGACCCCATCCCAGAATTGAGGGGAATTTAACAGGCAAACAAACCCCCCCCCCCCCACGCATGCTTATTTGTAGGAATGTTGGAAAATACAGGCAGAAAAGAAAATAAAAGCTAAAAATAAATAAATAAATAAATAAAAGCACAACAAAGCAGAAAATTCATGTCACCTTTAACCCCGACCTTTAGCGGCAGCTGCGTTTAACGGTGTGCTTCCTGTTTCCATATGGCTTCGTGTCTTGACTTCGTTCACTCAACATTATATCGCTAGCATGTTCCGGTGTCCTTCAGCGTTTTAAAAACTCATTTTGAGCAGCTTTCCCAGATGTACAAGGAAGGTACCCTGTAACTACTTTCTCCTTTACAGGCACTCGGTAAGTTGGTCCAGGGGTCTCCTCCCCAGGACAGCTCACGCTCAGTGCACGCGGCCTTAGCGGTGACTGTCCTCGCGGTCATTAGCCAAGTCAGCTCTGCTGGCCATTCAGAGTTCCTTCTGCTTTTGCCTGTTCTCACACAGCAGCCTCTTCACGCCCCTCGGCTGGTTTCCGTGGCACAGCTCCGCAGAAAGGTGTGAGGGGTTCATAGCATCGCTACATCATCTTTTGCGGAGTATCTCACCAGCGGCCACTGCACAGACAGTGCTAGGAGGGGGTTGCTGGGTGGGCTCCCTAACATTTCAGCGTTCTCATCCCTGCAGCAGACCCTCCAGTGTGTGGGAGCTGTGTGGTCGGGGAGCACCCCAAAGCAAAACAGTGTTCTGTTGCTTTTCTCTGCCTTCCCGTGTGATTGACCAGCTCCTGGAGTGTGTGGCCTGTTTGTGCTTTTGGTCATTTGGTCATTTCCTCTGGGTTGTTAGCAGGTTTTTTTCTTACGGATTTGTAAGATCTGTTTTGATTAACCTGTGAATGTTGCAGGTGGGAGGGAATGGGGAGCCCCATGGGCCTCTTTGTTAGGCATGCTCTTCCAGGCCTGGGCACCTCCATTTCCATGGGGGGACTTTGCTCTGCAAATCTGCATCTGAGTGTGGCGGCAGAATCCTACTTTGCAAGTAAATGGGGGACCTGGCTTAGGGATCTGGGCAGTGGCCCATTTTAAATGTCTCTACGTGAGTGGTGTTTGCTCAGGAACTTCTTTTTCTCTTCCTTTCTTTCTTCGTGAGCAAATAAACAATTCTGCTGATCTTCAGAGACCTCCTCCTGGAACCCCACAGTAACTGCTGGGTGGGGGCTGGTTGGACGGACTCTTTCTCCACAGCGTCAGCTGCAGTTTCTAACTTAGTGGACGCTCACGTGAACGTGTGTGTGTGTCAGTGGACTCGGGTCTTCGTGAGGGCAGGGGCCACGTCGCGTACGGCACCTTATCTTACCCCAGCCCCCAGTGCAGTGCTCGGGAATGCATGCCCATGACGCTGACTGGCTTGTCTGAGGCCACCTCGTTTGGACATGCCCGATCCAGGACTTGACCCAGGTGTGTCGCCCACCTTTGCCCTGGATCTCCCAGGACCCTCTGCACCTGTGCTCAGGGCTTGGCTTTGGTGTCTGGATGGGCAGAGCAAAGGTTGGCTGGTGTGGCAGGGCCCTGTGCCCTTGCCCCACAGGCATCCATCATTCTGGGTTATTTTGGCTCAGTGAGGACAGAGAGAGATCTAGGGGAAAGGTTGGGACGGGCTTCCAGGTGAGTGCCCAGTGACAGCTTGCTGCGCCCTCTGCTTGGCTACACCCACACCCTGCACCCAGTGTGGCTTCCCTGAGCCTGCCGTGGAGGGGAAGAAGCTTCCTTCGTTGCAGGCTGAGGTGTGGAACCCACCGAGAACTCTGGTTCCACCCCCGGGACCCATCCTCCTGCCAGGAGAAGCCGCAGGTGGGGTGTGGGTTGGCGCTGGGGGTGGGCAGGGAGAAAAGGTGTACAGGGGGGTCAGGTGGTCAGGTAACTTCCCTCTGGGTTGGACTGCTGGGTTCCAGGTGGGCAGGGCTGGGGGAGGCCTCGCGGTGGAGTGGAGAGAGCCTGCCAGCTCTGATCGGGGTGCTCTGTGGGTATGGGCGCGCTGCTGGTCTCTCGAAGCCCAGCCTCCTGGTGGCCTGCTCTCGGGGTTTGGGGGCAGTCAGTGACCGGCTGGCTATTCTGGCGCTTAGCAAGAACTCATTGGATGTTGATTTTCTTTCCTCCCTACCCGTTCTCATGATTGACAGATGTTGAATTTGGCAGAGAATTTCTAACATTGGGCAATTCTCCGCCACGTCGGTGAGAACTCAAGTTGGCGTTTCTCCCGCCCACCTGAGGCTGCCCTGTGCTGGCAGGGCCCCCGCCGGGGGGCTGAACACAAGTTCCGAACCTTCCCAGCCCTTGGGGTCCCTGCCGGTGGCAGAGAGTGTGCTGGTGTGAAGACCCGCGTTCCAGGCCCAGGCCCCCCACTTTGAGCTGTGGGGTACCCAGCGAGTCTCTTGCCACCATCTCACCTGTGAGGTGGGCGTGAAGGAGGGTCGCTGCACCCAAGGCTGGGGGAGGGTCCCTGGGGTGCGGAGGAGGTCAGAACTCTCCGGGAGCCGCTGGGATCAGGGCTGTTTCAGGAGGGTGATGATAGGAACCGATCTGGGGGGCTGCTTTTCTGGGGGTTTTGTGGGCACTGAGCCGCATTCTGTGGCCTGGCATAAATTTGGATGTAGTTGGCAGAAGAATGGCCCTCTCAAAGACGTTCACAGCCTGGTCCCTGGAACCTGTGTCTCACACGTCACGTGGCCCAGAGGTATTCAGGGTGTAGTGATTGAAGGCTGACCTTCGAATGGGGCGATTGCCCTGGATTTTCTCGTGGGCCCCATGTCATCGCAAGGGTCCGGAAAGGCGGAGGAGGGAGACGAAAGAGGAGGTCAGCCGACGCGATGTGCCCTTGCCAGCTTTGAATGTGGAGGGAGGGACCAGGAGCCAAGGGTTCTGAGCGGCCTCTAGAAGCTGGCCAGGCCAGGAATCAGGCATCCTCTCAGCTTCCAGAAAGGAGTGGGGCTCTGCTGGCCCTCCGCGGGACCTTCTGGACTCTTGCCCTCCAGCACGGGGAGACAGCCAGCTGTGGGCACTGAAGGCGCTGAGCTTGTGATTCGTCCCTGCGGCCGGGCAGCGAGTGCAGTCGATGCAGCATTTGATGGCCACATGCCGTGTCATGCTCCGTGGGGAGTGGGGGCTAGAACCCGGCCAGGGAAGTGTCCCCTTGGGTGTGACACGGCAGACAACCTCTTATTTGAGTGTGGTCCTTACTGACTAGGACCACCGAGGCCAGCCTGGTGACTTGGCAGGGATGGCTTAAGGAACCGGGTATTCTGAGATTCTGTGATTAAAGGTCCCGTGTATGTGCCAAGTGCCCATCACCTCTCCCTCTGACAGCCCGGAGTTTGGCTAGGGCAGCCTGGGAAGGTGGCATAATGGTGCATTAGGTGCTGGGACCCTCCCCCTCCCGCCCTGCTGTTTTAAGTTTTAATTGCTGGTCTGTCAGAGTTCGGTATTTCTGTAAGCATCTCGGGAGCACTTCGCAAGTACACACTTGCCTCCAGTGACGAGTTCGTCCAGCGTGCTGGCTGTGCCCCGGCTCCGGGCTCAGCGCTTGCTCTTCCCTGGACACCTGTCCTAGCTCCTGCTGACAGCGGCCCCCTGAGCTGCCTGTGCAGGGTGTGTGGCCCTGCCCCCACTCACTGTCCTCTGCTGCCCTGACCTGCAAGAATGGGCCATCAGGCAGCAATGGGGGATGGAGGCAGTGAGCCTGGCCCTGTCTGTTCCACTATTGGAGTAGGCGCTGGGCCTTCCTGGCCTTCCCTGTCTCCGCCTCCCACCCTCACCTCATTTAGCACCTGGTGGGGGCCTGCTGGGAGTCTAGAGATGAGCAGGGGCATGATGGAGGCTCCCGTGTGGAGGGGGCCCCAGGTCAGGCTGGGCGAGCCTGGGGTGGGGGCTCAGGCGAGGAGCAGTGTTAGAAGCTGCTGCTGAGACCTTCGCTCGTGTGGGAGGCTCGGTTCACTGCTGGTGAACACAGGCAGTTCTGGGGGAGACTGGTACTGCCGTGTTCTCTGTAGACAGACACCTGTGTTACTACAGACAAAGAAACTTAGGCCCAAAGAGGGAAGCACACCTTCCCTCCCATTCGCCACATCTCTACAGGTGCTGCCCACTGTGCTGGGGACATGTGCCACCGTGGCCTGGGCCGTGTTAGGAGAAGGCAGCTTGTGTCTGTGAGGGGCACTGCACTGATATGGTGCGTGTGTGTGTGTGTGTGTGTGTGTGTGTGTGTGTGGTTTGGATTCACGCTATAGGATGGCATTAAAGCCTCATTAAACCCATCCATTCATCCACCCCTCCATTTATCCGTCCACCTACCGAGTTCAGCAAACATTTGCTAAGGACCTGCTCCAGGCCAGGTTCCGCTCTGCTGACCAGGTGACGGAGCTAGCCAGTAGGTCAGAGGCAGATCCTGCGGTCCTGCCCTCAGGCGTTGGCAGCTGGGGAGGGGGCGGGGGGGGGAGGCCCCTGCAGCCCACCTACCTGCCCGACTCGGATTAAAACTAACAAGAATAGAGGCTTGGACAGGACAGACACGATGGGGTGGAGGGAGGGAGGGGTGTGCACAGAGAACGGGAAAGCAGAAGGCTTTGCGTCTCGTGGCATGGGAGGAAGCCAGGGTGGCGTGGGGATGCAAGGAGGCCATGCCGCCCCGCCTGGGAGGGGAGCGTGGACAGTGGATGATCTGAGATAACAGAGGAGGCACCGGGGAAAACACAGAGTCTCTGGCCCTGTGACCTGCTTGGCCCAGCCCTCAGCAAGTAAGAGGGATCTGAGGGTCAGGCTGGGGAGATGAGGCCCAGGCCGGGCTGTGGGGGCCTTAAAGTTTGGAGTGGGCAGTTCAGACTCGCTCCTGCGAGAGTGTCCTCTCGTGGTGTCTGAGCCCAGGGGTGTCCGTGCAGTTGACGTCCTGTTCTTAAGTGTTTCTAAACTGTTCTCTCTGCCTAGCCCAATTCTAGTACCTTCAGGGGGACTCTGTCCCCTCCATCCTTAATGTCGAGGACCCCAACATCTGCCACTGCTCACGTCTTGTTTTCTTGTGTGCTTGTTTTTGAACTTTGTGTGGGGCCACGTTACAAGGACCATATTTCATTTAAGAATTCAAAATATGCTTCCCCTGCCTCACCCCAAGTATGCTTATCTCGGAAGGTACAAACACTACCTTCCTGTTGTGTCTCCCTGTGCAGCCAATCAGAAACAAATCCATCCTGAACATTACTGTTTAAAAAGCCTCGTTAAACCCGGCCAGGACAGCACCCTGTTGCCATCCCTGGGGCCTGACGGGTACCTGAAGGCGAGGCCCTGCCCGGTGCGTTTTGCCCACGCCTCTCGCTGCCCTCAGAGGCCCTCCTCGCTGCTGCCTGTGGCTTTTTCGGGCTCAGCCACCCATTGTGCCAGGAATGGCTGGGGATGCTGCCCGGGCTTGTGTTTGGCCTCAATCAAGGTCAAGTTGTCAGGGAGGTGAAGGGGAAGGGCTCGCTGGCTGGGAAAGCTGCAGGCGGGGAGGAGGAGGACCCGGACTGGCCTGGCAGCCCTTTTATGTGCAAACCGACCCATCAGCTCCTCATCCACCAGGGACACCCCACGCCCTCTCTCGCCGGTTAGAGGGGTGGGAGGTGAGGAATGCGGCGGGGGGCATCTCTCTGATCCTGCCCAGCGCATTCCTCTGCGACATCCTGGGCCTGGACATTCTGGGCCTGGCGGCATGCGGACACCGGGGCCGGAATAACAATGGGCGGATGCTCTGCCCTGAGTGCCCGCCTCCTTCAGCTCCAAGAGGATGCTCCTTCGGGGACCCCATGCGGCCCGGCCACACTCAGGGCGCTGCGTTTGTGTCCTTCCTGACGGAAGCCTGGCCACGGGGAGGGGAGTGCCTTCTGGGCTGACCTTGGCTCCAGGTGAAAAAGGAACTCTGAGCCCAGCCTAGCCCGCGAGGTTGTGCGGTCTTATTTGTTATACAGGTGCGCTGGGGTGGGGGTGGGCGCCTGTGTGTGGGGGGGTGTCCTAAGACCTGAAACCAAGATGTGCTGAACTGTCACCCCTTATGGGGCACCCCTTTCGATGTCAATGTGTCAGAGGTCCTAGGTCACCCACCCTTTGCCCCCTAATAAAATTACTGTGTGCAGCTTCCTGGCGAATCCAAACTCTGCCTTCACTGTGTTAGGGGCGGGGATGGGGAAGTCTACTGGGACCATTATAAAGAAAAATAGAAGAAAAGGCAACTTCAAAGTCCCGGTGGCATTTATCTTGGGGCTTCTTTGGTCCTTTCTGTCCTTGTCCATCAGTAGTTCTCGTCTTGACTTTTTAAATAATTCGTATTTTTTCTTATCGTAAAAGAAATACTTATTTTGTAGAACGAAGAATGCTATTGCACTTCTCATGAACTCGGCAACTATTGCAAGTCCTTCGCAAATAGTAACTCATTTAATGTAACCCCACAGCAGTCCCTCGAGGCTGTGCTAATGTGACACAGAGGTGAGGTGACCGGATGAGGTCACAGGGCTGCTCCTTGGTGAAGAGCAGGCAGTACCACCGCGGGGTCTGTGCCCTCTCCACCCTGAAAAAGAGAACATTAGTAACGTTAGTTCCAAGAATAAACGCTCTGAGTATTTCCAGAACAGGGGGTGTAGCTACATGGCTATATAGAGAACATTACATTGTATAGATGTATCCGTTTATTTAACCAGTTTCCTGTCATTTCAATCAGTAACATTTTCTTGAATGGTCCTGCATATATACTTTTGCATTCTGGCTCTCTTTCCTTTGCACATATTTCTTTTTTCCTGCCATCTCTTTACTTTTGACAAGTGTACGGAACTTTAAGAATGAGTTACCCCCCTCCCCCCCCCACACACCCATGGGCACTGCTGGGACCTTGGTGCATACGTTGGGTTAGGGGGTTGCTTCTGGTGGATGAGGTTATAATAAGCAGCTTAGGACAGTGCTGATGCCAGAGACCACAGTGACCAGAGGCCTGGGGCTGGAATCCAGTGAATGACGCCTCACCAGGTTGGCGTAGTACACATTACGGTTAATTATTTGAGTGGTTATTAGTAAGTCATGGAGCTGGCATGATTATTCTTTATTATTAAATAACAGAATGATTCCGGTGCCGTCAAGTGTTAATTATTTAGGTCTCATTATTTAATATTAAGCTTTGTAGTGTTGGGATTCGCATCGAAAGTCCGAGGAACAGAGATGCTGGACAATGCCTACCATTTTCTTTTCTTCTTTTAAATGTTACTCGTCTGTCTTTATTTTATCTATGCCAGCGGAAGCTAGAATTCACAGTTGAGGCAAAATCATAAAATTTACCTTCCATTTGGTGACAGCATAGAGAAAAAGTTTCATACACATGATAAGAACCAATAATTGTTTCATTTAAAAAAATATTTTTTCTTTATTGATATTAGAGAGAGAGGGAGAGAGAGGTAGAAACATCAATGAGAGAGAACATCGACTGGCCGCCTCCTGCATGCCCCCCACTGGGGATCGGGCCCACAACCTGGGCATGTGCCCTGACTGGGAATTGAACTGGCGACCTCTTGGTGCATGGGTCGATGCTCAACCACTGAGCTACACTTGCTGGGCAATTGTTTCATTTTCTAAAAGAAAAGTGAGCAGTGGGTTGTGATACAATAAGAAAGACACACTGGGTCCCAGCTTGCTGGCACACTGCCCTAAGTCTCCCGCAGATCCAACCATTTCCCTTGAGGATCTTCCCCCCTTGTGACCCTCAGAGCTTGAGAACCTGTTTGCTTGTACAGTTCCCTGCAGCTCCATGCCCTGGAGGAGGAAGGAGGTTTGTCAAATTTGATTGTCCAATAGTGGATCACAATAGACAACCGTACTGGGTGGAATATGCCCCGTTCCCCATCCCAAATTCAAGTGCCGGAACCTCAGAACGTGGCAGTATGCGGACTTTGCAGATGAGGCGTGCTGGATTACGGTGGGCCCTAACTCCAAGGCTGGTGTCCTTGGAGAAGAGGACAGACACAGAGACACAAGGAAAGACCATCTGACAGTGGAGGCAGGGGCGTGACGCAGCTGCCGGCCAGGGACGCCGAGCACCCTGCCGGGGCCGGGAAGAGGCCAGGAGGGATTCCCAGCTCCCTTCGAGGGGAGAAGGCAGAGGCGAGAGCACGCTCCACTCCCTCCGTCCAGTGCAGGCACTGAGTACATATTTGCTGAATGGAGGAAAGATGAACCGCACTGTGAAACTGTGACCACATCCCCCATTCCTGGCGGAAGCTCCGGGCGCCCTAGAAATGCCTGTACAAACATCCTTTTCAGCCGGAGGAACCTCCTGCCTCCACTGACTGGCTGTAGGACTGGAGACAGCAGCTTAGTCCTGGACCTCGGTGGCTTGAAGAGTGCGAGCCTATCCTGGGTCACGGTGATGATAAAATGTGCTGTCACCTGCAGAGCCCCAGCGCACAGTTGGTGGCCCAAGTGTGTTAGCGTTTAGTATGATTGTTTGCCAAAGATGGAAGCAGGGTGGGTGTATATGTGCCAGTTGCTATTCATCCTGTAACTGCCACAGACAGATCTCCCGCCCCCTCCCCCCAGTCCTCCTCCTCCTCCCTCCAGGGACTGGGGAGGGCAGGATGCCCACAGGGTGAATGCTGAGTCGATTCCTGTCCTCTGAGATTGTCTTCCAGATCACCCTGTGCGTGGATAGAGTACCCACGTGCTGTCTCCTCCACGAGGAAACATTAAAGACAGAGCAAAGCAGAAATAGGAAATGCAGAGGGATGGGCATTGCTAGGTAGGGGCCCCTCCAGGGCACACCAGGAGTGGGGTGTTGGAAGTTGACATGCTATAGCAGACGATACCCATCCACATTTTGGTCTGGTGTTAGCACAGGCAAACTGTTCGTCTGCTGACTGGATACCCACGAGCGTTCCCAGGGATGGCAAAGCTCAGGATAAATGGGGGTTTACTCATTGGTGGGGGGACAGTGGATGTGTAAACTTACATAATCAAATCAACATTAAGACAGAGAGGGAGATTTCACTGCCTCCCACACACCCACCCAGCTACTGTCTCATTGCCCCGTGGATGGTCAAATGATCACTGGGGTGGAAGGGTTTGGGGGAAGCACAGAATTTTTGTTCTGCCATCTGCACAGTCCTGTTTCACACCTGGGGGAATTTGGTCTCAGAGAGCTTCTCTGGATTCCGTGGCCCGTTCTCAGAGCCGGGGAACAGCCTGCATTCTCTCTTGTCCCCGAGTCCTGTTCCTTCCCAACTTTGGCCCATGGGTTTCATGGGGTTGGTGGTCCAGGCAGGTTCAGGGGAGTTCTGCCCCACTGTCTGTTGCTTCACACCCTGGTCTGTGGATGTCTGCGAAGCCGTTTGGGTCTCTGTTGGCAAGTCCTGCTGCCAGGGCTGGCTCTGCAGGATTCCTGGTGCCCAAGGTCCCTGTCCCTTATCTGTCCCCAATCAGGAGTCTGTTAGAATCCGGTACAGTGTGGACTGCCCCTCAGCATGGGGTTGACTAGGGTGTCTCTCTTTGGTACTTTTGTGCCTACAGCCAGGAACGGTTCCGGCCCCGGAGAAGAATATCTGCACATTTAGGAGACGGACGCTGATTCAGAAACCAAACCGAGCAAAGCATCTGTACTTTTTCTTGCTTGTATTAGAAATATATGCTTGTTGAAAAATAACCCCAGCTACTACAGACATGTCAAAAGTCAGAAGTGACCTTTACGTACGTATCATGTTATCCCTGCCCTTTGGCAGGAAATGTTCATGGAAGGAGCCAGAAAACCCTGGCTGGGAATCTTAGCTCGACCATTTCCATTTCTCCGAGTCTCACAGAGCGAAGGTTGGATCGCTCTGGGTGGTTCTTTGGCGTGCTGAGGTGTGAGGCCCACGGGCCCGAGAGCCTTCTGGGAGCCTAGGACGGGAGCCGCGCACCGTGAAGGCCTTGGTAACTACGGAGGGACCACAGACACATGCCCTGAATGGCTGTGTGTGTGTGTGTGAGAGAGAGAGACACACACACACACACATCACCAAGTTCCCATGGAGCTCTGGAGACTGCAGTTCCCCAAGGCACGGCTCCTCTCTCAACTGCTGCCCTGACGTTTCTAATGAGTTAGGATTTCTGCTGCTTATTTTTACTCTTTCTCCCTTTTTCTCCTTTCTTTCCCTAAATCATGTTTGTGTTGCCCACAGTCTTTCCCTGTCCCGACCCCTGGCATGCTGGCTGGGTGGGACAGTTCCTCCTGAGCGGAAGGCGGAGAGGAGGGCGGAGAGGGTGAGCCCCTGGGCCTCTCCACATCCCTCTGCAGCCCTGGGGGGCCAGCCCAGCTCTGCTTTGCTTCCAGTTTGCTGGGTTTTGTTCCCTCGCCTCTTCCTCCTGTCCCGCCCCCTCCACTTTGGACTTGCCCAGGGTCCTGTGGGCAAGGTTGATTGCTGCCAGAGTTTACTTAGTGCAAGGTGCCTGTGGGACTTGAAGCAAAGACCTGTTTCCGTGAAAGTCAGAAGTGCATTCCGGAGGCAGGAGCGTGACCTCCCGGAAGCCCGGCTCATGCAGACTTTAGAGAGCTGGAACAAAGGCGGCGATTGTGGGGGGCACGGAGCTGCGGGAGTGGGAAGGGCAGGGGCGGCAGGGCGCTTGGTGGGAGCTGGGGTGTTGGAACATGGCCCGGGTCCCTAAGCCAGGCAGGCGCTGGGGCCATGAAGGAGCCAGAGGAGCCTTGAGGTCTGGCGGGCCTGGGTTCAAGGCGACCCCTTGCCACCTGCGTGACCTCGGGCAAGGTGCCTCCTTTCCCACGCTGCTGTTTCTGTCTTTTGGGAGGAGAAACCCGACTCTAGGGTGCGAGCAGTAGTGGGTATGAAATGGGGGAGTTAAAAGGGGCCTTTTCTGTGTTGGACGATTAATAAATGCTGTATCTCGTCTTCCTCCTTATTTTGAGCATCACCTGCTTCTGCTCTGAGCATCCTTTTCCTTCTTCCCGCGTGCATACCTGTCAGGGCCACCTGAGCTGTCCGTGGAAATCGCTGTAACCTGTGTGGAGCTCCCCGAGGTCCCGGAGCCCCCCCCACGGCTTGTCGGCTTGGTCCTGACGGACTATGTCTCAGGGCCCCGTTTCTTCATGAGACTTGAAGCTCTCTGCAGGCAGGGCCCCGTGTGAGATCTTGAGTGTCCTTCACAGCCACTTTCCTGGAGACCAGGCGTGGCCTAGACCTTCCCTGCGTCTTCAAGGCTAGGTCCTGCTCCAGAGAGCTGCCTCCTCGAGTCGCTGTTTGATGGCTCAGTTCCCTGGCACTTCCCCCAGGGTCACGGGGATTTGGTTGACATTGGGAGCTTTGCTGACCTTTCCTTGAAGGATTCTGTGGGCAAAGGTAAACAAAAGGAACTTAAAAGATAACACACACACACACACACACCAAACTTTGAGATTTGTCGTTTGTAGAAGGACATCGCTCGTGACTTTCTCAGCTCATTTCAGTGTCTTCGTCACGTTCAGGCTGAGAAGGAGGTGGGGAGAGCTGAGCAGAGGGGAGAGTGTCTGCGTGGAGGATCTGCTGTGCCAGGGGCTGCTGCAGGTCCCCCGAAGCTCCCCGTCTGGGCAGGGCGGACCCCGCTTTGCAGACGTGGGTGTGGGTTCAGAGGACTGAGGGTCAGGGTTTCACCGCCGTTCAGTCAGTGTTGAAGCTGAAATTCTCACTCTGGGGTGGGTGTCTCTAAGCTCTGGTGGTCACTCCCTCGCCTCCATCCTGTCTGTCTGTCTGGCAGCCTCCTTCTCTCTCGTAAACTTGCCTTCCCTGTTCTTCTCGGGCCAGGTCTAGTGATGGGAAAGAAGGCTCTGTGAGTTCATTCCCGGGACCCGTCCTGAGGACTGCTGGGCTCCTGTAACCGTCAGGGCCGCGGTCCCGGTGGGTCTGCAGGACAGGTTGTGAGACGTGCCCTCCTCCTGCCTGGACGCTGCTGCCAGGTTGTCCAGAAGCATCTGTCGTCTCGCCTGCAGGTGGGGAGAGGCAGTGGGGTCCGTCCGAGGAGACGGATGCACCCCCGCTCCTGTCCCTGAGCCTGGGGGAAGTGATGTCAGGGCCCCAGGCCGGAGCTGAGCACCCTTCCACTCTGGCCAGAAGCGAGCTGAAGAAGGGTGTCATGGCGACACGAAGGACTCAGTGCCGGGAAGAGAGCGCGGCTTGGGGCCCCCTGACAGCCACTGGGTTGGTCCGTGTGTGGCAGCGGATGGTCTTGGGAGTCTCAGTCTATTGCCTTTTCCAGCAACGGAACTACTGCCCTCCCATCTCTGGCTTCCAGAACCTTCTTATCTTATCATGCTGCCCCCTAGTCTCTCTCGCCGCCCTGTCCTTCTAGGGCACGGCAGCCTAGTGGCTAGGCAAGAAGGCTCTGGCAGCCGAGTGCCTGGCCTGTGTATCAGCCCCGTCTGCCTGCCCGCATACAGCGCGCCGGGCGCCCCCGTGTTCCCATTAGAGTGAGTCCCGACGGCACCCTGTGGAGGTCACGTGACCCAATGCAACCGGGGCCCTTGGAGCGAGCACGTCGGGGCTGCACCTTGGTCTGTGGCCTCCTGCTGACAGCGCCCCCCTCCTGTCACATTAAGGGGCAGCTCCTCTCCCAGGCGTTCTGCCCCTCGTCCACGCTCACGCAGGGTTGCTTCTCTTCCTGCATCCCGCAGGTCTTAGCGGGGCGACCTTGGGCGAGTCACTTCACCTCTCTGGCCTCCTTCCTCATCTCCAGGGATGAAATGGAACTGGATTGTGTCTGAGGTTCCTTGTGCTCCGACGCGCTGGGTCTCTCACACCTCGTGTGGCCCAGCCTCCCCTCCTCCGCCCCCCCCCCCCAACCCCACCTCGGGACCCTGCACCTCCCAATGCACCTGACTGAGCACAGGCACCGTCCGCATGTTGGGCTCCGGTTCTCTCTGTGTAGCCTGAGAGCGCCCTGCAGGCAGGTGTCCTGTCTTTCTGGATTCGTGTGATTTTGATTTCCAGCTCCCAGCGCCACCCCTGACACCACGCGCGCTCGCTACGTCGCTGCGATCATTCAGTCCCCGTGTAGCCCACGTCACCTGAGCATCGCCGAGCTCTCCAGTGCTGTGCGGGGTTTCTGGAGCCTGGCCCAAGAGTGGCTGTGGTCAGTGTCCCTGGCAGGGCTGTCCGCAGGACCCCATTCCACAGTGCGGGGGAAGGTCCTGGCCGCAGGCGGGCTCGCCGTCTGGACCCCCCTCGCCTCCGGGCGCCCACAGTGCAGAGCATCCTCCAGCTCACGAACGCCGAGCAGACTGGGCTCGTGTGCCCTTCCCCAGCCTAACTGCCGGTGCAGAGCGCAGCCACGCCAGCTGGGCAGGGCTGCTGTCCAGGTCGATGCTGACGCTCTGTGTGAACTGGGAGCCCACCACGGGCAGTTCTGTGTGTCCAGCATTTTCTGTACAGTTTCCCATCCACAATGCACCCCAAAGCACATGGATTTCAATTGCTGGTTCTTATTCAACAGACGAGGAAATGCTTTTAGAGAACATGGGATGTGCCCTTAGCCAGCAACTGACCACCGCACTGGAATTCACCCCGGTGTGTGGGGTCCCACCTCACCCCCAATCCCCTCGGGAATTCCAAAGCAGCTGATCTGTGCAATCCCAGGACCTGCTGGGTAGAAACTGAAGTGAAGCACGAACAGAGCCTGCAGGGGCACAGCGCCACTTCCTCGGGGAACAGATCTCCTTGATTTACCCTCCCAGGCGAGGCAGGCCCCAGCCCTCGGAGCATCCCAGAGGAATAATGTGAACACGGTCAGAGAAATCACCGCCTCGCCCTCCCTCAGAAAAAGAGGACGTCGATACCTCTCGAGCGGCATCGATGTTGGCAACACGGTGACTTCACAAACCCGAGGGAAAGAGAAAGTGGGCGAGC
This sequence comes from Tadarida brasiliensis, assembly GCA_030848825.1. Taxonomy (NCBI): domain Eukaryota; kingdom Metazoa; phylum Chordata; class Mammalia; order Chiroptera; family Molossidae; genus Tadarida; species Tadarida brasiliensis. The sequence continues at coordinate 62,057,951 of CM061272.1, forward strand.
TGGGGGCGGGCGCGCATTCCCGGCTGGACTCTGCCTCGGAGAAACGCTTCATCATCCCTGCGGCCAGCGCGGCCCCTTGGCTCGCTCTCGGGTGTGATGAGCAAGCCGCTGATCTTGCTCGTACTAACGTCAACAACATAACTGGTGCTGTGGCAAGAGAGGGGAAGAAAGAGAAAACACACACAGAGGCCAGGAGACCTGGAAGCGGAGGGAGGGGAAGGCACACGTCACACACGCCCTTGGAGAAGTGCGGGGGGCTTCCTGACCGGGCTCTGTCTCTGTGCTTGGTGCCCACGCACCAGGCTGTGCCAACCCAGCGTACCGCAGTCTTTGATTACCAGAGCCCTCCCTTCTGTCCCATGTTTAGGGGATGGTGGTGTACAAAGATGCTCTCTTGGAGCTGGGCAGGAAACAGAGGTCAAGAAGGAAATGACATGTGTGGTCTTGACAGCCCAGTAGGCAGAGGAGAGAGAGAGAGGGACGGAGAATGAGCAAGAGAATGGGGCTGAGGGCCGTATTTTCCTGTGGGGCCACTCTGTGTCCCTGAGCCGCAGCGTTTTATTTGCAGAGTGTCCTCCTCAGTGCTTTTGGGGGGCAGGGGCAGCCGGAAGGCAGTGGGGTACAAGGTTCGGCACCTGGAAGTGCTGATTCCCAAGCCTGGAGGGCTGTTGGTTGCAGAGTCTGCAAAATTCCAGCAACATGCTTTCACAGGAGAAATGATAAAAAAATGTTAAGCAACATTTTATTGAGGTGACATGCATAAAAATGGCACACATATCACAGCCTGAACATCTGTGCGTGGCTGCCACCTGGATAAATAGGGTATTAGAAGCATCTCGGGAGCCCCTCCCGCCCCTTCCAGTCCCTCCCTGTCCTCCCTGCTCACCGAGGATAACCTTGTCCTGACCTCTAACCACGCAGATCTCTCTGACCCCTGTACGAATTGAGTGTAAAGAACATCGTGCGCCCTCCCTCGTGCCCGGCTTCTCTCGCTCACGTTGCGTTGGTGAGCCGCGTCCTGTGTTGTGTGACGCTGTCGGCTGTTCTCGTTCTCTGTAGTACAGCCCATTGTACTGTAGCTCCCGGTGTCTGGCTGCCCTGATGTGGACGTACCAAGACATGTCTTTTGGCGAACACACGTGCACATTTCCGGGCGTGCATACCTAGGAGCAGACCTGCTCGGCCGTAGCAGGTGCGCACAGAGCTTTCGGCTTCAGTGGGACGTGCAGAACAGTCTCCCAGAGTGGTGGTTTGTCTTTCTCCAGAGTGTCTGTCCACCCACCTGTACGAGAGTTCCAGTTCCGCATCGACACCCGTCCTTGGTATGGTCTATCTTTTTAATGTTGGCCAGTCCAGTACAGAAAGCACAAATGACCTGAACGGAGTCATGGACCGCAGAAAAGGAAAATGCTCCCCGACAGTGTAGCCTTTGGTGATACTGGAAATGGGGTGCCTCGCCCTGCGTCTTGCATCCTGGCAGGGGGAGCCCATGGCGGCCGCCACCTGGCTGAGCCTCGGTGTTGCCCCGCCCTGGGCAGGGACCAGGGCCTGGCTGCAGTCATACCCACAGAGAGTGTAATAATTCTTCTCCAGGGGACGGAGCTTTAGTGTCCTCAACCCCAACCAAACAGGCTGGGCTTCAGACTCGCTTGGGGGCCTCAGTGAATGTTTACCAGGCTGTGTCCCCCAGCCCCTCGGCTGCCGTCAGCGGGGCCAGTGCCTGAGTCGCTGCTGCCTTCCGGCTGTAAGCAGCCCCTCCGCCCACCCGGCCCGGGCCTGGCGGTCCCCGCGGTCCCCAGCCGTGCGCGCTGGCCTGGGGCTCTGGGTGCTTGCTGCTGCAGCTCTCAGTGTGCCCGCGGCATGCCCAGGGTGTTCTGTGGCTTACTTCACGGCCCACACAGCAGTTTCAGGAAGGAAGTCGGTGAGATTTGCCCCCATTTTATGGGTGATGGAGCTAAGGGTTAAGCCTGTCTCCCCGAGCAGCATGGCTTCTGAATGTGGTGGTTCGTCTTCAAATGCTAATGTGTTAACCCCTCTCCCTGCTTTTCTGTTAGGGCTGATCTGCAGACACTCATCTTTCTCTTGGGTCTAAAAGCTGTGTCAGGGGGTGCAGGTGGGGTAAGGGGAGCCCACCCTGGGGCCCCTGGTCACTGGTGAATGATTGAAACGGAGGGTGGTTAGAGCGTTGGCCCTCAGACCAAGGAGTCCCGGGTTCGATTCTGGTCAAGGGCACGTACCTCGGTTGTGGTTCGTCCCCGGCCCTGGTCGGGGTCGTGCGGGAGGCAGCCAGTTGATGTGTCCCTCTCACATCGATGTTTTTCTCTCTCTCTCCCTCCTCCCTCCCACTCTATCTGAAGATAGATGGAAAAATGTCCTCGGTTGAGGATTTAAAAACAACACAAAACAAAACAAAAAAACAAAGGGTGGATGCCATCGGGTTCCCGTGAGCAGTGGGCCCCCAGAGATGTCATGTCCTCGTTCCCAGGCCCTACAAACATGTCATCTCACGTGTCAGAAGGACTTTGCAGACATGATGAAGGTCCATGACCTTGAGATGGAGAGAGTGTCTTGGATCGTCTGGGTGGGCCCCAGTCGTCACAGGGGTCCTTACAGGTGGAAGAAGGAAGCAGAAGGGCCAGTCACAGAAGGGGAAGCGACTTCAGAGGCGGGGCCAGAGAGAGGCCGTGTCGCGTGTGTGAGGGTGGAGGAAGGAGCCCACAGGGTGGCTGACAGCGGCCGCTGGAAGCTGGAAAAGAAGGAAACGCATTCTCTTAGAGCCTCCAGAGGGACAGTCCCCCCAACACCTCCCTCTTAGCTTGGTGACACCGTGTCGGCTCCGACCTCAGGAGCGGGAAGCGCCTACATTGGCATTTTTTTATACCACTGAGTGTGCGAGAACTTGCTGTCGCAGTGGGGCCCTGACAGCAGTTGGAACGATGCTCGCGGGCTTTGGAGCTGGACTGCCGAGTTCCAGCTCCGCCTGTGACTCTCTAGCTGTGTGATCTTGGGCACCTTGCTTAGCGTGTCTGGTCTCGTGTTCCTCCTCCCTGACAGCGGGGTAAGGGTAGTGTCGAATACACAGGGCCGTGGTGCGGGTGGGGCGAGGATGCCGGAGAGGTACGGATTCCGGCCAGGCGTCCCTCACTAGCAACGAAGGGGCGGCCCCGGGCGCAGACCTGGGGGTCAGACTGGCCGCAGATTTGGGCTCCACTCTTACTGGTTTGGGGCAGGGGAGCAGTCTGTGCCCCCGTATCCGATCTGGAATATTGAGGCCGGGGTTCCGGTGTGGTTAGGGGTTTGTATCAGATGGTGGCCAGCGCTTTCAGCGGGGTGAGGCACTCTGTGGAGGGCAGTTACTGTAATCAGTGGGTGGCTGGGGCTGCTGGGCCTCTGGCCCTGGGCATGGTGGATCCCTTTGGTCTTCAGTTATCTCTGTAGTAACTGAGTACACTGGGTTGAGAGACGGAAGCTGGAACAGTACTGGGACCTCACAGGCGCTCAGTCATTGCTGAATGAATGACAGAAAAGGGAACAGGCCCCCGGCCTGGCCCGAAGAACCTCTCAGTACAGGCAGGGCCTGGAGCCACGCCAGGGCTTTGTGGCTGTCTTTAAAAAGAAACAAAACAAGGAGCGACTTCCTACCAGCTGACCCCAAACCCCTCAGCTCACTGCCAGGACCTCTGGGCCCTGCAGGGGAGCCCAGGGCTGTGGGGCAGGCCTGGCCCAACTGCCAACTCCCTCAGTCAGCCCCCTGACCTTCCTGGAACCTTCTCTCATCTTTATCACGGACGCCCCTGCGCCCCTCTGCCCTCCCGGGGTAGTTCTGGGGAGCGCTGTGCGGTAGAAAGGCCCCCTCTGGGAGCCTGGTGTCGGTGGGAGGCGACACTCCCCTGAAGGCCCCTGGTCTCCTGCCTCACCTCCGTGTGCGCACCAGAGCCGTGCGGCATGCTCTTTAGAGAGTTCCCCTCTGAAGTATGTCAGGGCCACACGTAAAGAAAGAATAACAGTACGGCTCTGAGTTCCTCATTGTAACAGGATGGGTCTTTCTTCTTCTTGTCCCCAGGCCCGATCTCTGGACCAGAAAGGAGTGAAACAGATACCTGTCGGCCACACTGCCCGCTGCATGGAGCTTCCTTCGAGGATTTTCTGAGCCGTGTGGATTTACAGTAGATGCAGCTGCCTGGGAGCACGCCCGCGGAGGCCTTGCCTGGAATTACACGTCCCGGATGCTCAGGGTGGTGGCGAGCCTCGTGGAGTCCTGCCGCCCGGGTGCCCAAGCACCACAGCTCTTGTCTGGACAGGAACGTTGGGTTGGGTCTCTCCAGCTCCCTGTGGGGCTCCCTAGAAACGTAAGTCTCGCTTCATGTCGCACGCATGTCTGTCCAGTGCTCACCTGGGCTCCAGGTGACCCCAGCCGGGCTGGCGGTAGGCAGCGAGGTCCCTCGATGTGGCCAGCAGCTCTCAAGAGGAGCTAGCATCCGGCGGGCTCGCGCTGCGTGTCTGGCTTGGTGCTGGTGCACGGGGGAGACAGATGGACAGAACGGTGCTTCCTGGGAGCCACCCGTTTCCTTCGATGCCATGTGTCACCGTGTCTGTCCCCCTCACCGATTTTCCTAGTGTCTGTGGCTGTCTTCCTCTAGCAGGCTGCAGGGGCCTGGAAGGCCAGGCCTCTTCTGCGTGGCGCTGCCTCTGAGACATAGCGCAGTGCCTGGCGCACGCGTCCCCTGCTGCAGGGAGGGTGAATGAAGCCGTGCCCACGGGTGAAGTAAGGCGTGGGAGCGTGATAGGGAAGGTGGCATGAGGGCCGATTTGGGGGCTCTGTGCTTTGAGCTGCAAACAGAGCTGGATGACAGCAGGGTGCCTGGGGAGCCCAGGGACCCGCTCTGAGTCTCACCTGTGCCTGCTGTGTGACTCCAGGCAGGTGACGGCTGGGTCCCTCGCCCTTCTCTGTCAGTAGGGGTGATGTCACGGCACATGTCACGAGATGTGTGGAGGACTGCAGCGCCGAGGCTGACATGCTGGCGGCCAGCGCCGTGCCCGACGCAGCAGACAGACCCGGAGCACGGGCGAGGGCCGCTGCCTCTGGGAAGGCTGCTGGGCGGGAGAGGTGTCGCCTGGGCCTTTAAGTCTTTCCTAGCAGAGCCAGGTGGGCTGTGCTGGACTTTGAACTGGGCACTGCTGGTTGGCATGGACAGCTGATCAAAGGTTACAGTCCTGGGAGCCCGTGGGAAGGCTGAGTGGCAGGTCAGCACAGGTGAGGAGGCAACAGCTGGACACGGACTTGGCAGCAGAGGCCTGTGGAGCTCCTGCCGCTGACAAGCAGGACTGACCGGGCAGCTGGGAGGCTGGCGGCGCCCAGGGAGGTTGCTTCAGTGTCGGGCTGCCCGCAGGAGAGTGGCAGCTCAGACAGCCAGTGTCCTGAGTGCTCGGGACACCTAGGGCCACCTGGCACTTGGCTGCCCAGACTGCACTTGGGGCGGGGACTGGGGTTGGGTATTGATTGGATTCCCAGTTCTGCCCATGCCCAGTGGCAGCTGTCAGGCCTTCCCCGACCTCCTCACGGAAATAACGCCCTCTGGTTACTCCACGCCGCTCGGCTCCCAGCTCCTGGGTGTGTTGTGATAGGAGAGTCGCTGGTGCGAGGAATTTGACTTCTTGTCTTTCTCCCACACTAGAAAGTCATACCTCTGAGGCCAGGAAACGCGATTATCTCGCTCGCAGGCTAAACACACAGTAAGCACCTTATTGATTGCGTCACAGTTAATCAGAGCAGGTGGTTCAGTGCATCATCGTTAATCAGGTCAGCGTCCCTGAGAAGGACAGACAAAAGGGAAGCGCTGTCCTTGTGAGCGTCCCCATAACTGCATCAGCCTCACAGTCCCACTAGGTGGGCAGTGCTGTGCCCATTTCACAGGTGAGAACGTCGAGGCTTTGAGAGGCCGTATAACTTTCCCAAGGTTATTTACCCAAGAGAAGGCAGAGCAGGGAGCCAAGAAGGGTGTGTGTGTGTGTGTGTGTGTGTGTGTGTGTGTGTGTGTCTGTGTGCGCTGAGCACTGCCAGCTGTGGGGTGCTCTTGGGTCTTGGAACTGGGTGCCCTCCTTGTTGTCCCAGAGGGACAGACTTTTCCTCAGACCTCCGCCCCCCACTGTGTGAGGGAGGCAGGCACCGTGTTGGACCCTGAGATGCAGTGGGGTGGGAATCACAGTCCATCGCTGGGGGTTCCTGGCCCTCAGGGAGCCTGCGCCCTTGGGTGGGCGGTGGTCTGCAGCCCAGCACGATGGGCGCTGTGCTCCCTGTGCTGTGGCCCAGCAGGGCAGGGAGAGGGGTGCTCCCAGGAGCACTCTGCGGGGGCGTGGAAGGCTGGGAGGGTCAGCTGGGCTTGCAGTGGCGGGCAGCTCTGTCCTGGGGCGGGAGGGGCTCCGCTAGAAAAGTGCTTGGGGGCCCGAGGCCCAGCGCTGCCCCTTTTGCTTCTGCTTCGCAGGTTCTGCCACCTCTTCTTGCCATGTCCCCCGCCCTCCCTCCGCGGCTGCTGCTCCTCACTTATCACATGGCCCGCAGCCCTGGATTTCTCTCCCCTTATCGGTTACTCCCTAGAACAACCCATTGTGATGGTCCTGGTTATCTCCTGTTCCTCCCGGGAGCTTGGGCTTGGGCACCAGAAGACAGAATGGTCACAGCGAGAAATGAGACTCCCGCCTCCCCTGCTTTCCGGCTGCTCGGAGCACCTGCCCCGAGTCTGCAAGGAGGGTGTCCCCTGTGGACAGTGTGAGGGATCGTCACCATGTATTCAGCCGATCTCTGGGCCGGGCATATGGCAGACATTCTTCCATTTCGAGCCCAGCACAGACCGGTGGGGTAGACACTATGATGATGGTCTTTTTCAGTGTTGAAGTCACTAGAGCACAGAGAGGCAAAGCAGGTCTCCCCAGGGCACACAGGCCGTTCTGACAACAGTTCTTTCTGATTCCGAAGTCCCTGGGCCACACTACCCGACGCCGAGAGATGCACCTTCTCCTGCCTTCTCGGCCTCAGGGCTGGGTGACCTCGGGCAGGTCACTGCCTTCTCTGGACCTTTCTACCCTCATTGGTAGGGAGACTGTCTACTTTCTCTTCTAAGCTGGGACACTTGAGACCCTTCTTTTAGGAGCACTAGGACCCCACTCTGGGGTCACTGGAAGAGTGGGGTCTTTGGGGCAGAACCTTCCTGCACCGTCTGAGTACCGCTGGCTGAGCAGCAGAGGGAATGATGAGGGCTGACAGATTGGAGCGCACCAGCCCCTCTGCTCTCTCCAGAGATAAGCCTGGCAGTTTTCTGGGTCCCTCTGAACCTATTTCTTCGTATATAAAAGGGGGGGCACGCCCACCTTGCCAGGCTGGAAGGTTACCCAGGCACATTCCGGGCGCTCATAAACACCAGTCATTAAGCAAACAATGCCTGTCGTTGAGAGTCCCTGCTCTCCAGACTTGGCCCGGCGAACCAGTCGCAGCATTTCTCTCCTGGTGACCCTGCGCAGAGCCCAGGGGGCCAGGTGCCCTGTGGGAGCCAAACACAATGCAGTTTTGAAGTTTTGCTGTTGCATAGCTGTGTGACCTTGCTTTAGTTCCTAAACCTCTCTGAGCTACACTTTCTTCTTCTACGAAGTCCAGACCCTAACATGGCTGAATCTCTAGTTCTTACCTCAGTGTGGCCAGCTACTATTTGCTCTCTAAATGTTAGATTCTCCCCATGGGGGCCCTGTGGCTGCTGGCCTCATCCCTCCCTCCTCCCGGGAAGCTGTGTCCTGGCTTTTACATCTGGAGCCTGTGGGTGTGAGGATCGCAGCCCCCCCCCCCCCCCCCCCCCCCCCGGGTGAGCGCTGAGTGTCAAGGCTTGAGAAAACACTGGCCTGTGGAATTCCGAAGTTAATGAAGGGAGCAGATTCCAGGAGGGTCTCTGCTTGACCTCCCACCCTTTCCAAGCCCCTTTTATCCCTGAGTGAGTTTGGAGGCAGCTGAAGCTTCATAGCAACTGCACGTGGGACTCTCTCGGTAGTGGGGTCGGACAGTGACCTTGGCCACTGGGAGCCTGGGCCGGGGTGGGTGAGTTGGAGCCTCTTCCCTAAGGTGCCTGGTTAACCAGAGAAAGTCACCGGGAGCAGCCCAGGCTGGCAGGGCGGCCGGCGTGGGAGAAGGGAGCGTGTAAGAACCACTTGGGGGTGATTCTCAGCCCCCCAAAGAGGGGCAGAGTAAGGAGGTTTGAAAGGAGACCCAGTTGCCTTAAACAAACAAACAAAAAGGAAACCTTTTTATTATTATTCTGAACTTAGGACCCGAGAGGCTATTCACTTAAGGCTCGTGGGGTCGGGTAAACAGAACAGGCTTTCGGGACTGAGATGGTTTCAAGATGCTCTCTGTGTGGGGCTCGTAGACCCTCATGGAAAAGGCCCGGGTGAGTGTGGGTTTCCGTCTGCCCTGGTTGCTCTCTCTCCTGTCCCCTCCCTGGGGGAGCGGATTCTTTCCCATGATGGGGGTGGGCAGCCTTTGACCCCTTTCTTTGTCTTGTCAAAGTCGTGTTCTGCAGGGCAGTTGCTGGGGGTAGGGGTCTTTCTGTCCCATCTATCTGCCACCATCTCTGCCTCCCATCATACGGGGGTGGTGTTCTGGGGACAGGGGCTCAGCTCCACTGATTACCAGGAACTGCCCCGACCCTCCCCCGTGGAGGCTTATCTGGCTCCAGCCGAAGAGCAGCTGCTGGTGGTGAGGTTTCTGAGTCACCGAGAAGGTTCGGACCGGGGGGGTTTAGCGGGAGGCGATGACATAAACAAATAAACATTGGCCAGGACCAGCTCCCAGCTGGCAGCTCACCGGGGGCCCTGGAAACTCATGCATCCTCTTAGTCAAAAAGGATTTTCCTGATGGAGAAATAAATGGTCCAGAGAGGTTGTCGGGGCATGCTAGAAAATTCAGGGCCTGGCTGTGTGACCTTAGGTGGGCTTCTTGGCTTCTCTGGGCCTTTCCGGACTCTTCTGGGAAGCCAGGTTATTGTGAAAATCAGATGCTCTGAGATGTGGAGCCGGGCCCACTGTGAGTCCCTGCCTCTGGACTTGACACATGGTGAACCCTGAATCTAAGTCAGAACTGCGAGTCATTGTTTGGGCCTGTCTTGTTTTCCAGCCATTGAGTCAGCTCCGGCCACTCTTGGGACTCTCTGAGGCTCCGGCTCCTCTTTCAATGAGGTGGCGAAGCCTTGTGCCCCTCACGTGCTTGCTGAGTCACAGTCACCTCGGGAAAGTGCCGGCCTCACAGGCTGGTTCCTCGGCAGGGGAGCGTGGTGGTGACGGAGGGGACGGAGTCTGGCACATTCCTCCGCGAAGGCCAGGCCGTGCTGCAGTGTGTTCCAGATGCAGGCCGCCTGCCTCCCTTTGGGGGGCGGAGCCTGGGCCACCGAGCGTGCCCAGCTCTGCCTTCCTCTGCCCTCCAGACGGACTTGCTGGACTCCAGAATCTGCGGTCCAGGTCTGGGGTCATTTCTTCGCGTCATGCACATTGTCCAGATGTGAAATCGAAAGCGAGAAGCCACAAAGGTCCTTTAGCCCTTATTCCCACCCCCAGAATGAACAAATGTTAATGGATGTGGAATGCTGGCTTTGCATCTGAAGATATTAAAAAAAAAAAAAAAGGCTACGTGAAGTCCACAGGTCCTCTTCTCCCGTCCCATTTCCTTCCTTTCACAGATGTGGTGCTCTCCTAAACTCGGGCTGCCACAGGTCATGTTCTTACACTCTTGTTACAGATCTATTAGGGGGCCACTTGGAACACTGTTTTGTGTGTTTTCAGTTCTGGAGGAGACAGACTGCAGGTGGTGGTGACTGCAGGTCGCTCTGTATTAAGTTGGGGTGATGCCCCTGCTCTGTGTGTTCCTCCAAGCCCCTTGTGGTGGGTTTGGGGTTGTTTCCAGATTTTGTTGCTGTAAACAGTGCTGGGTGGGCTCCTTGCACACGTGTCCAGGTGCATGTGTGGTTGCCCGAGGGTCACGGTACACAGGCCGTGCACACTGGCAGCCGTGGCAGAGGTGGCCACACTGCCATCGATGGGAATGGTCTACTTACTGGGGCGTCTCCCTGTGAGCCTGTGAGCTTGGAGGCAGCGGTGCGGTGCTGGCTGGTGCATCCTGAGGCTGGGTGGGCAGTGCTGGGCACCACTGCCAGCTCATCGCGTGCCTGCACGGGGTGAGTTCTGGGAGGAGGTGAGTTGCGCGCCAGGGCAGGACCAGAGTCGGGTGCGGGCAGCACGCCACGTGGCCCCTGCCGGAGCAGCACATGGTTGGCAGGGAGAGAACGCCACGGGCTGGGGGGTGGGGGGGGTTGGCGAAGTCGGTGCCGAGAGGGTAACTGTGATGGCGTCAACAGAAGTGTCTCGGCCTGGACGGGTGGATGTCACTAGGCTGGACATGCAGGCCCAGGAACCATTGCTGGGGCAGTGTGGAGAGCTGAGGAGCCCATGGCGGGGTGGGGTGGGGCTGCATTGAGAGCTTGCCCCACCCTTACTCACTGAGGACATCCGCTACTCCAGTGTCCCCATCGTCCCATTGTGGGGGGCGGAGAATCACCATGACCACTGTCGGAGCCAGTCTCAGCCAGGAATGGGGGTTTCCGGCAAAGCCTGCCTTTCAGGAGCCCGAAAGCAGAGGGTGGGCAGCAGACCGTCTGCAGAGGAACTTGCTGGAAGAAAGGTCCGAGCTGTGGAAAAGCTGAGAGAAGCCAGAGAACGAGAGAGGGTGAAACAAACACACATTGGAGAATTGTTTCTATCTCTTAAAAAGAAATAGGATCAGAAACGGAAAATTTGGATTTGGTAATGGGAAAGGAATTGTGTTTATACGAGGACATGACCTCTTTCTCTTCTTAAGCGTTTTCCCTGATGATAAAATGAATAGGAGGTCTTTGTAGAAAATGTAGGATGTATAGAAATGTATAGAGTGTTGGAAAATGCCCCATAGCCCTCCACTGAGGAGCAGCCCCTGGTAACTTTGTAACGATACCAGCACCTGTGAGCAGGACGGCTGGCTGGCTCCTGGGCAGACCTCGGTGGAACCACCTCACACGTGAGATCAGTCCCACCACGAGGGTCAAGCGTCCGGGCAGCCCATAAAGCACTCCAGCTGTGTGCAGGGCATGTGTGAGGCCACAGGCCGTGAGGCGACTCCAGGGATGCCCTGTTTTCTGTCCTGGCGGCGTTGACAGCTCATCTTGGGCAGAAGGGGTGTTGCCAGTACCACCTCTCATGGCTGCAGGGTGGGGACTGGAGGATTTCTTCCCCTGGTGGGTGATCTGGTTTTGCAGATGGGGAGACCTGGAGAGTCCAGGAGAGACCTTGTCCAAATGCTGTGTTTGACAGTAACCCCCCCACCCCAGGACAACACTGGGACCCCCAAGTGATACGACTCCTTCTGTGGCCAGCTCACTGTGTCAGGGTGCTGCGTGTGATGTCAGCAACCCCCCTTCTGAGGTTGTGTTACTGGACCCCCAAACCACCCGTGGCACGGCCAGTCCCTGAAATGATACCCACTTTCCTGGCAGCAAGCGGAGGCCCTCGGGGTCAGGAGGAAGGCAGCTCATGCTTGTCAGATGCCGAGCGCGTGTCGCAGGCCAGCATTGGCAGCTCGGAGGCGGGGCTTCTGCCCCCATTTTCCCTCCAGGAGACTGAGGCCGGCAGGGGAGGCGTTGGGTCCTGCCAGCGCCATGGTACACAGGAGCCGCTACATAAAACCTGGGGCTCAGTGCACAGTGAAATGCAGCCTCCCCGGTCAGTGTGGATGAAGAATTTCCAGTGTTGATAGCACAGCGTTAAGTCAGGCCCGGGCCCTTCTGAGCCTGGGTCCCTGTGCTTATGATGCGGGCTGGGGCAGCAAGAGGCTGGGACTTTGTACGTATCCCCCGGCCCACGCCGAGTGAGGCCACGCCGAGTGAGGCCACGCTGTGTGAGGCCACACTGTGTGGGGCCACGCCAAGTGAGGCCACGCTGTGTGAGGCCATGCCGAGTGAGGCCACACTGTGTGAGGCCACGCCGAGTGAGGCCACGCTGTGCTGCACGTGTCTGCGCAGCCGTGGCCTAGCGGAGTCCTTTGGGCACTGGCTTCCTTGGGGATCAGTTACCCTGTCTGTTCCCCAGGCCACGTGCACAGGCACTCAGTGAGGAATCTGACCCGCTTCTGTCTGGAGCGTGATCACGTCCTGCTGTTCCAGGGGCACCTGCTGGGAGTGAGACTTGACTGTGCTCCCTCTCCAGCCCTGTCACGGGGGCCCGGACCCTCCCACCTGCTCTCCGGTGCACTGTCTGTGCTGGGCCCGGATTGGTTTCAGAGGTGCTCTGCGGATGATGGCCAGGGGGAGCCTCACCTGGGGGAGAGATTTCCTGCAGGACGTGCCTTTCGTGAGTTCCTGGAGGGCTGGCATTCTCATTTGCAGCGTCGCTTAACCTTCGGCACCGCGGAAGGTTTTTACGTTCGTTGGTTGTGTCTCTATTCAACTCCTGTTTGTGGGGCACCTGCGCAGGTGGGCACCGTGCTGGGAAACTGAGGCCCGTGGGCTGCTGAGCAAGCGTGTGCTCTGCTGGGGTTTCTCGTGGCTTCACCACGTGAAATCGCTGTGGCAACCCGGTGAGGTCGTCGCTATTATGCTCTTCCCAGGGGTTCACCAGCATCACCGGCTCAGTCTCCTCTGTCACTTCGCATGCAGCGCGGAGCAGCGCCCTCAGAGGGCCTGGGTCCAGTCCTGCCTCTGGGCCTCAGTTTCCCCATCTGTGAAATGGGGTCCTAATAGTCCTTCTGTCGCAGTGAAAAGTTTGTGTCTTCCCCAAATTCATGGGTTGAAGCTCTAACCCTGAATGCAGTGCTTTTTGGAGGTGGGGCCTTTGGGAGGTAATTAGGGTACATGAGGTCATGAGAGGGGGCCCCTGGGATGGGATTAGTGACCTTGTAAAGTGGAAGACAGATCTTTTCTGCGGGCCCACCAGGGAAGGTCCGCGAGCACACAGTAAGAAGGCAGCTGTCCACAAGCCAGGAGCAGGCCCCCAGCAGGAGCCGGCCCCAGCCTGCAGACCCTCGAGGGCTCCGTGGCGTTGGAAGCCGCTGTCTCGGGTCTCCGGCAGCAGCCTCCACAGACCGAGACCACCTCCATGCAGTCGGCATGCCCCAGTGCACACCAGGCAGTGGATGAAGCCTGGCCATCGTTCTGGCCACCACTTTATAAGTGACCTCCCAGTGGATCAGAGGAGGTCAGGAACTTGCTGCCGGTCACACAGTCACTTGGTTGCAGATCTCAGGACGGGCTGGACTCTTCCTCCAAATGCCTTTCCCGCCTGCCTTTGTGGACCGACCTAATGACCGTTCCTGCAGAAGGCTTGAGAGTGAGACAAGGCAAAATGCCTGGCTGCTACTTGCAGGGTTAATTAAGCCATTCCTGGGGTTTCATTTGCTCTCTCGTTAGCACCAAAATAAATGCCTCCAAATGGCTTTGAGGTTTCCAGTTAACATTACGTTTTGAATTCAGACAGCAGTGACATTTCTCATCTTCCCGAGAAGGAGAAGTAGGTAGATAGCAGCAAAGATTCTGGGGAAAGGGAAACAGGGAGGAATTCAGGCTGGGCCGAGCAGAGCCTTTGGTGTGACCGAGGGTGAGAAGTGGCTTGGGGTCACATCTGGTGTCCTGTGCTCTCAGGAGCTGGGCCGAGAGGGGTCTCCATGCTGCCTGGAGAGGCCTGTGCTTTCCTGATGCTTCTGAGCTCGGTTGGAGTCTTGTTCCCATCCGTTCTGTCAGATGGTACAGTCTTGGGCATACTGTCACAGAGGGCATTGATGTGCAGGCATTGATGGTGTGGTGCTTGTGTATTTGTTCTTCTTTTTTGAATGCCAACCATATGCCAACATTTAAATAGTCCTCCCAGCTACCCCCAGAGCTAAATGCTATTTGACCCTCACCTGTAGGTGTGGATGTGGAGGCTCAGCTCGTTAGGTTTGGTGAGGATTCCAGGCTTCCCCCACACTCTGACCATGTTCCCTGGGCTGCCAGCTCTCTACCCCAGAAATGTCAAAACCCATCGTGCTTAATGCCAGGACTCTGTCCTGGACGGACAGAGGGGGGCCTGCGGGACTGGACCTTTGAGCCTGATGGAAGTGACACTAGCCTGCTATATTTACAGTCCCGTTCCCCTGTGGTGTCTCCGGAAGTCATAACCGATGGCCAGCGCAGTGGGGGATGGCAGGAAGTCATACCCAGCTCTGTTAGCTTGCTGGGTGCATGTTGGTCCGGGGGCCATAGAGGAGGGGCAGGGCTGGTGGGAAGGAAAAGCCAACCACAGACAGTTCAGACCATACTATATTGTGACAAATTCCTGGGTTATTACACGGTGACCTGGGTTGTTACACGGTGACCAGATTTGGGTCTGGAAGCCTGGGCTGCAGGAAGATTATGTGGAATCTTTGTATTTTTTCCACGAAGTCTTCACCATTTTAAGAGACTCTGTTTTCTAAGTCATCACCCTGGTGATTGTGGGTTTTGGATTTTCCAAGCCCTGGACTGAGAGGGATCATGAGGAGGGGTGGGGGCAGAGGGTGGTAGCGGAGGCAGCGGAAGGCAGGGCAGGAGTGTACACTCAGCTCCTTCCTGATTGAGTTCTTCTCCCCACAGCAAACAAGGGCCGATTCACGTGGCTCACGTGGCTCACGTGGCCTCCGTCTCCTGGAGTTGGTTCCAGTGCCTTCCTGGGACTGAGGAGGAAATGCCATCTTCCTTATACCGTGGCACTGCAGCCCTCATGCCATTCTCCGCCTGGACTTTGTGGCTGCGTCATCTTTTTGGAATTTGCCTCCCTGCTTTCTTTTTCTAGCTACTGCGTCGAGGCCACATGTGGTGCGACTCCGTGGAATGCAACCAGGTCTGCCTTCCACGCGTGGTCGTTTCGGGAGGCCTGGGCTTCCTGTTGTAAGATGGTGGGTGGCCTGGAGCGCTGGTCCTCGTCACCTGTGCACACACCGGCCTCCGTCCATCCCCAGGCTCCGTGCTGTTTCTAACTCGTCGTGGGACCTCCGGTGACAAACTCCCATTGTCTGGACCCTTGAGGTGGATCTCAGGACTGCTGGCTTCCTGGCTTGCTCGTCTGATGAGAAATGCCTTGGATGGTAGGTGGGGGGCCGTCAGGCCACTGTCACCAGGAGGAGAAGCACCCCCGCATCCCCAGTGGTGAAAGGGGCTGGGAGAGGGAGACGGCGCAGGAAGGAGGACGGCTGGGTCATGCTGTTTGCGGCAGCCCTGCCCACACCACTGCAGGGGAAGAGGATTCTGGGAAGTGATGGGATGTGAGCTTCACTCCAGCCCCCCACAGTTCCCCAGCCTCAGGCCTGTGCTCAGAGAGCCCGGAGCAGGCTAGACCCGGACACCCGTCTCTGAGCCACGCAGAGCCACACAGGAGGCCGGACAGCCAGGACTCTGGAGTTGGGTGACCTCTCCTTTTGTTTCCAGCCTCTGCCCAGCCCCCCTTGGTAACTGCTCCCTCTTGGCGACAGCCATGTTCCTTTGTTTGGACGTGGTGCGTCTGTGTTGGGAGCCCTCTGGGAAGGCTGTAGCCGGAGTCCTCC
Source organism: Tadarida brasiliensis (assembly GCA_030848825.1). Taxonomy (NCBI): domain Eukaryota; kingdom Metazoa; phylum Chordata; class Mammalia; order Chiroptera; family Molossidae; genus Tadarida; species Tadarida brasiliensis. The sequence goes on from CM061272.1 coordinate 62,073,564, forward strand.
TGAGCGTGGTTTTTTCCACCTGCACAATGGAGCCAAGTGGCCACTGATCTCATTCCCAGCACTTCACCTGCTGGCCTTGCTGAGTGACACAGGGTGGTCACCCCAGCCGCCATGCTGTGCAGGTGTCCCCGGAGGGTGCCACGGCCACCAGGAACAGGCTGCCACGCGCCAGGTTCCTATCCACTGCACCCGCTGTGCATTCCCCATTGTACAGAGGAGGGCACCGAGGCCCAGGGAGGTTGGGGACCTGGAGCTCAGCCCCCGCTGCGTCTGGGGCAGGCTGTCCCGCTCAGGGAAGCGGAGCCTCTGTGCTGTGACTGGGGTCAGTGCTGCGGGCGACGTCCTGGCTCCTCGCAGACCTCAGACTCCTCTTATCTTAGGCGGAGACAGAAAGGGCAGCTTTCCTTCCCATTAACTGTTCTAACTGAACTCACCGCAGGTTTTCGGGCGGTGCTGGTTTCTCGATGGATAAAGAAGGGGCGCGGCTCAGTGTGGGGAAGGTGGCGGGTGGGGAGGGGCAGGGCAGAACTGGCGTTAGGAGGAGACCTGGATTTGAGCACCCCTAGTTAGGGGAGCCTACGGGCTGTCTCCACTTCCTGGAGAGGACCCTCCGTTTTGGGATTCGGTGACCTCTAGTTAGCGCACTCGGGGCGTGGGCTGTGTAGGGCAGGGACTGCTTGTTGTGCTGAGGGTGACAGTCGTAACTGCCAGCTTACATTTGTGAGCCCTTCCTGGGCGTCTTCTCAGTGGGTTACATGTGCTAACTCATGTAATGCTCACCGCTCCCCTCCATGCGAGGTACTGTTGTCACCGCTCCCATTTCACAGACGAGGAGACTGAGGCTCGGGGGAGTTAAGACAGCTGCCAGCGTGCTTTGAGAATGGAAAAGCACCATAGAGACCAGACACAAGTGATGGGGCTGATCATTCGTTGAACTGAGCTCAAGATTTCCGCGTGGTCAGCAGAGAACAGACCCAAACTCCAAAAGCCAGCCGAGGGGCAGGAGGCCGGTGCTCAGCGGTGATCGAACAAGGGAATCAATGGGCAGTGGGCAGTCAATACCTGAAATTTGGGCTCGGTCCAGGATTTAGACTTCTCACTGTCCTCTGTACGCACTCAGCCCAGGACTGACTGCACAGTAGACCATCAGAAAAGACTGTGGATTGATTTGTCTGTATTCTTCGTAACCGAGTTGGAGATGGGCGATGCCCTTCCGGTCTCTGGATTTGGGCTGCTTTTTCTTAGTGATAATTCACAGCAGGAAGTATTGAAGGGAGGTGCGATAAAGGAAGACCGAACGCAGTCAGGAGGCCTGGGATTTTCAGAGGAAGCAGGAGAATTGGTCTTCGTGGTGGACATCCGTTGGGCTGTCACCTCAAGCTTGCCGTGGAACAGTGGGAGACCTGCATTCCTTCCTCCCTGTCCCCCTCTTCGTCTGGATTCCATCACATTTTTGGAGCACTCGGCTGAAACAGTGGCTCTGTGTCCACATGTCTGGGGAGGACCAGGGTCATTTTGGTTCTGACAGCCGGTGGTCACCATTTTTTCTTTCCTATTGAGGCTGCCAAAAGCGCTGGCTGTCACCGTGGAGTCTCTCACCCTCAGTCACGTGACTTCGGGCAAGGCCGCCCCAGTCGGAGTCTTCTTCGTCTTCACATCTGCAAAAGGAGTGGAGGGGGAGTTCCCTGGCTCTGGCAGCTGCAGGGGGCGTGTGTGATGATCCCTAACTGCAACCTCCTAGGTTTCCCCGCCCCTTGTCCTGCCTGGACTTCTGGCCATCTGTGCACTGACCCACCTTCCGTCTGTCCACTCGTCCATTCCTGCACCTGCCCATTCATCCACCTACCCACCCACGTTTACTAAGCAGCCCCCTGGACCAGGTGTTCGGCCAAGTCCCGAGGACACACAGAAGATTAAAGTAGGGTCCCTGGTCTTAAGAGCTTACAGTCATGAGTGGGACATAGATTCTGGACTACAAGGGGCAGAGCCAGTGTGAGCAGGGCAGGGATACCAAAGGCCACAGGCTTTCCTGGCAGCGATCAGGACCCAGCCTCTGTCTCTCCTCCAGAGCCCTTGAACGAGGATGATGGCCTGCCTTCTGTGACAACTTCAGGCAGCTCGTCTGGATGTGGGGAACAGTGTCGATGACCTCGAGGTCCCTTTAACCGCAGGAATCTGTGATGTGGAGTTCTCCCTTGCCAACGTTGCCAGAGAAAGAGCGAGAGAAAGAAAGGAGGGAGAAATGGAGGGCGGGTGAGCCCTGCTGCGCATTTACGCTTGCGGTCCCAGACCTCCGCTTCCTGGGCTGCAGGCTGTGTGTGGGAGGCGCGCAGCCGTGGCTTGGCTGGCCCGGCGCTCCTGCAGCCAGCTCCGGGGACCGCCGTCTGTTGGCAGCGCCCTGCTATGCAGTGGTGACGGCTGGCCTGGACAGACCTCCTCTCTGTCCGGTTAGTCAGCATCCTGTGGCCAGGGGCAGAGTGGAGCCTGTGTTTCCGATGGCCCAGCCGCTCTTCAGTGTAGGCTGTGCAGTGATTCTGAGGGTGAGGCTGGCATTCGCCCTCCGCCCACACCCCTGCCCCATCCCCCACGAGGGAGGCTGTGGACAAGGCTGCTTTTCTAATAAGCAGCCTCTGCTTGCCCTGTAGGAGATGAAAGACTGTGTGTAAAAGTGGGTGATTTGGGGTTTTCCTGATGAAAGCAGTCGCGTTTGTTCGGGCCTCACGCGCACTGCATGGCCTTTCATCTCCCCTCTCAGAGCCTGGCCCGTCTGCAGCCTGCGTTCCGGGCGGGCAGTGCCACCGGGATTGACCTGGGCCGAGGGAGACATGCCAGGGAAATGGTGGAGGGACCCTTGAAGGCTGTGGGCGGAGGCGTGGGGGCAGCGGGCGAGTTCTGACGTTCCTGGGGGAGGGGCTCCCCTTAGCATCAGGTTTCATATGGCTGCACCCCTGTGTCATGGAGAGAGTGTGCCCTGTGGAGTTGGGTCGAGCTGGCTGAATCTGAATGCTGGCTTCTCCACGGACTGAGCGAAGATTTCCCATCTGTGTCCTCGTTTGTCGGGGGGAATGTTGCCACCAGTGGTTGTTTGGAGCCCGGTAGTCCCCCAGGAATGTTCACAGACTTCTAATCTAATGGATGAACTTGACCTGTTGTGCTTTAGGCTCTAGGGGACTGGAACTGGGGACTTGCATTGTTTATTCGTGTTCTCCGTAGAGTATCCAGCACATACTAGGTCCTTAATGCAAATGCTTCGGACTTGATTCATTCACAGAATCCCTGCTGCAGGCCTATCTAACCACCCATGAGAAAAGTTGAATCCCCATTTATAGCAACCTGGCCACCTGTCTGTCCAATCAGCCCTTGATTGACTCCGCTGATGGGGCACTTACTACCATTGAAAGATGGTGATGATGGTTCTCATGTTCTTTCTTCTGCTGATTCCTGGGGGCTTTCTCCCAGCTCTGTGGGTTCTGATCCTCAGAGGGGCCCTCTGAGGAAACAATCCCCTCACGGACGATGACAGCTTTCAAGTTGATGGAGGCAGATGCCAGGTCCCCTCTGAGTCTCCTGCATTGGGTTATCCACTTCCCTGGCTCCTGAGCACTGTCGAAGGATGAGGTTAAGTGAAACAATATACGTGTGGCACACAGGATGTGCTGAGTGCACCCTGGCATCCCCTCCCCGTGATGTGGTCACATGTGGAGGACAGGCAGGTGACCAGCTCTCCACTGTTAAACGGGGAGCAGGGAAGCCTACGGTGGCGTTTGTGGGTGCATGTGGCCCGTAAAGCCACCTGCTGCGCACCTCGCAGTCCCTGGGCCGCTGGAGCGCGTGCACTGCTGGCGCTGCGCCTTCGGCAAGTCGGGGGCTGGACGTTCCTCCTTGATGCCGATTATTTCAGGAAATAGGGAGATGACGTCTTCGTCATGGGAGGGATTGGGGTGGGAGAGCCGTTTCCTCTTCCTCAGTCTCTCTTCTGGAAGGTCTGGAAAGGTGTTTATTTAGTGCCACGGTGTCAGTTTGTCTGGGTTCGAGCCTTTGGAGGCTGAGAGCCTCTCCCTCATTTTGTGAGAATGGGGGTGTGCCCCCTCCCGAGCAGCCCCTTCGCGGACACTGTTGCCGACTGTGGCGCAGGGTAGTAGAAAGGACACTACAGCGAGAGCCTGGCGATCGGACACCTTCTCTCTGCTCTGCCTGCAGGAGAGTCCGGCCTCTGTTCAGGGCCTCCACCCCTCCTGGGCCTCACCTGTCACAGGTGTGGGTCGGCCTTTCCAGGCCTAGCAGTGTGGGCATGCTGGGGGTGTCTCGGAAGGCCAGTGGAAGGAAAGCCCCCAAGCCTCGCCTGTGAGCCCGCCGTCCCATGTTTAGGTGTCTCTCCCTGTCGGTTGCACGGACTGCCAAGCGTGCGATTTGCTCTGCGTGCCGTCTGCCAGGAGCAGAAGTCGCTCACTGGACACGAGAGAATCTATACACAGGGTTGAATCCAGGCCTCTTGAGCCAACACCTCTGCCCGAACTCTGAGCCCAGCCTCATTTCTTACCCCCCCGCCCCAGCAGGTCATGCTGCAGCCACACGGAAGTTTAGGTGCCTCCATATCTCTGCTCCCGCCATCAGATTGCACAGGGCAGCAAAAGTCATCATAACATGAAAAGATGTGCTAATAAACTCATTGCTAACGGGCCCAGCCCACCCACATCCGACAATCATCAGTCATTTACTGATTGCCAGATGTTGTAAACATCTGTCCGTCTAGGGCGAGAACTGCAGAAACTCCTACCTGACCTCCGTGCTGGATTAATGGATGATGCCCATTCTCTGTGCAGCAAACTGAGGAGTCCCCAGGCTCACTCTGTGCTGATGGGCTACTCCTAAGCCCAGTTTTTAAGATTCAAAGGTTTGTTCTGCCCCCGACTAGCTGTGTGACCTTGGGCAAGGTAACTAACCTCTCTGTGCCTGTATGCTTTATATGTAACTTCAGACTAATACTAATGCCTACCTTCCGGGGTGATTATGAGCATTAAATGAGTTAGTACATGTAAGGGCTCAGAAGAGTGTTTCTGGCATGTGGTAAACACTCATTATATGTTGGGTTTTTTTTAGATTGGTGTGCCCACAAGGCTTTTACCACTTGTTGATTTGTTTGCTGGCCAAATGTTAGTTGTATTTGTAATTAAACATTACATAAACTGATGAAACTTGGGTATAAAAAGAGGATTGTTGCATGAAAACTAAGTCTAATACTTTGGAAAGAACACATCATACTGATTTGCGAAAAAGTTGTCACTAAATTACTGAGGGACAAAACAGCTGTAAGAAAATAGAGGAAAAAATTGTAAAACTGCGAGGAGTCTGTATCCCAGATGCTGTGCAGATGACTAACTTCCACGCTATAGTTGACCCTTGAACAACACGGGTTTACAGCGTGGGTCCACGTTTGCGTGGATTTTTTCAATAACTAGCTATTCTGTTTCCGATCTACAGTTTGGAATCGCAGATGCGGTGGGCTGACTGTGGGCATTGATCTGTGCCATTTTACACAGCGGTCGTGAGCACCCACAGATTTTAGTGTCTGCCGGGGCTCCTGGAACCAAGGCCTCATGGATACCAGGGACAACTCAGTTTTGGGGGAGTCAAAGTTACATATGGTTTCGGCTGGGGGTGCTCAGCGCCCCTAACCCCCGGGTTGTTCAAGGGTCAGCTGTACTTTAGAGAAATGCAAATCAGAAATTGTAGATGTTGAACTGTGAGCGTGTATTTTGCAAGAAAGACAATCTGCATCTCCAGTCAGTGGGCCGAAGAGAGACTCGGCCTTTGGATCGGCCAATCAATGTGCGACTGTGATAAAATATTTAAGTGTCTCCTGTCTCCTGTTCATGGCTGTGGGACCGTGGGGGAGCTGGGTCACAGGCTGTTCTCTCCACGGCAGATCAAACACCAGAATTTGCACGTCTGGCCCAGACTGAGGGGTCTCCTGACGCAGGGGAAGGTGCTGTGGGGGGCTGCTGGGATCACAGGCACGTACCAGTGCCTCCGGGGTGCAGGTACTGACGGGTGCCCAGGACACTTGGGGCGTGAAGCACAGAGTGGACACAAATCTCTGCCCTCGTGGGACCCCACGTTCCAGTGGAGGAAATCCGCGCTGAACGGAAGGAGACGGTCAGTGCAGGTACTCACTGTGCCGTGTGCTCCAGGGCAGAGAGCAGCTGGAAGGGCCCTGAGCACCGCTGTGGGGCGGGCTGGGGCGACTCCGGCAGAATCAGACCGCTTCAGGTAGAGAAGGGGAAGAAAAGAGATGACCCTCTCAGCAAATCAAAAGAAAGGGATTAAAAAAAAAAAGGAGACCGTGAAGAGGGGCCTTGGGAAAATCAGCACAGCCCTGGACGGTCTTTTGCACAATGACCCTTTGAATGATGAGGAGTCAGGGAGTTTGTCTTCTGTGAGCCAGTGTGCGTGAAGACAAGCCCCGGGCGTTAGAGTCGTTCTCTGTGTGACCCAACACCCGGAGCCTGGTTTACAAGGACAGCCTCAAGTGGAAGCACGAGACAGACAACCCTCATTTGATGTTTACAGTTATTTATAATTTCGATATTGTGCATGTATAACCTGTAACTGGTAAATTATTAATTTGTGAAATTAAAATATTTCATATTTATAATTCTTGGTTTCTTTTTTCGAGATAACGTCCCCCCTCCAGGAGGGTTAAGACAGGCGATGTGTGTGAGTGGCCCAGGATCATAGATGAGGGGCAGAGCCGGGGATCAGGAGCAACGGGGCAGCCTCATGCCCCACTCACTGCAAAGATCCGTACCTTATTTTAAGTGGCTTCAAGTGGCTTTTCTCTGGGTTCTCTTCTCCGCACAGGTCCACGTCCCTGTCCTGCTCCTGCTGGGCTCCCTTCTGCACTGTATCTCACTTCTCTGAGCTCCCTCCTTTTCTCTGTCTGCAGTCATCAGAGACTCCTCTGTGGGTTCAGCTCACCTTGCAAAGAGAAGCCGCAGAAAGGGGACCTGGCCTGCGTGGCTGTGTCTCCCTGGCTCCACGGGAAGAAGGGCGACGCCAGCAAGCTCCGCCAGGGTCCTGGCCTCACTTCCTTGGGCCTCCCTCCCTCGGCCTTTCCTGACGGACCCCCCTGGTGAAAATGACTAGGTGGGAATTCCTAAATGAATGCGTTCACCAGCGGCACTGATAGCCCCTGACGTGTGTTTTGGCAGTGTTTTGTAGTTTACCAAAAACATGCCTCGTTTATTCTCATTTGCTGATAAGGCCGGGCTGGGACAAGCGGCCGGAACTGCCGTGGTCACGGCTGAATCAGAGTGCAGCCGGGAATCCAGGCCCCGGAAGCAGGGGACGTGACGTGGTGCCAGGTGCCCCACAGTGCCACCTCGTCAGTACAAGCGACTCTGAAGCAGGCGGACCTTTGGATCGTCTTTAGCAGTGGGGGAAACTGAGTCAGTGTTCAGGTGGGGGCCCGGCACTGATGAGCGGCACAGGCGTGAGCAGGAGGATTTGGGGGAGGCTTCAGAGTGCTCCTCGTCCACTGTGTGCCCCTCCCTGCCCCAGTGTGAGGGCTCCCCTTTCTGTGCAGTGGGGACTCTAAGGAAGACCTCTCCCCACAGCACCCCACTGTCTCAGGAACCCTGAAAAAACGTTGAGGTAGGAGACCTGTGGCTTTTGGTGAAGAGGGATATTTTATCTTATTCAGTGGGTGTGGGGACACGGAGACTAAACACTGGAGGCCCCTCTCAACCAGAGGACACCAGGAGAAAAAGAAGAGGGGGAGGGGGAGGGGAAGAAAGAGGGGGAGGGGAGAGGAAGAGGGTGGAGGAGGGGAAGGGGGAGAGGGAGAGGGAGGGAGAGGAAGGGGGAGGGGAGGAGGAGAGGGAGAGGGAGGAGGAGGGGATGGGGGAGGGGATGGGGGAGGGGAGAGGGAGAGGGGGAGAGAGAGGGAGGGGGAGGGGGAGGGGGAGAGGGAGGAGGAGGAAGCAGGGCTGCGAGCACCAGGGGGACGCGGAGGCCAGCTTGCTGGGACGGCCAGGCCCTTGCGAGTGTCCCTGTGTTGTATAACCCGGGTCCCTCCCGCATTCCCCTGCATCAGGCTTCGCAAGTACAGATCGAACATTAAACAGACAGTGACAGCTCTGTAAATATTTAACTCCCACTGTTTAGGAATCGCTCGGGGCAGGAGACAAAAGAAGAGTTTCTGGCTGTCCGCTGCGTGGCCCCTCTGGGGAGGTGCGGGGCCAGCGGCGATCCTGAGAGCTTTCAGTGTGTCTTCCTCTCCTCAGGCTGTGTCTGGGGACACAGGTCCGTGTGTCCATGGCGTGGGTCAGAGGGAGCACACTGTATTCTAGACGCTACCAGCGAACATTTCTGTGCAGTGGCGGGGATCCTCTGTGGGCTGAGCTACTGTCCTCTGTCGTGTGACAGAACTCTTTCAGGGACAGCTTTATTGAGGTAGATGCACATACCCTAGGAGCCACCCATGTCCAGTACATCAGTTCATCTCTACGATCCATCTTAGAACACTTTTATCACCCCTCCAAAAGAAACCCTGTCTCCATTAGCAATCACCCCTCACTCCCCTTAACTCCCTCAGCCCAGGAAACCACCCACCTGCTCCTTTCCGTGTCTGGGGGTCTGTCTGGTCCGGACGATTCCCAGGAGCGGACGCACACTGTACGGACCTGGTCTTTCCTGTCTGCCTCATTGCACTTAGCGTGACACGCCCGGGTTCCAGCCACGAAACTCGTGGCGTGTATCAATACTTAACGCCTTCTTGTGGCTGAATAATAAATACGCCGTCGAACGATGGACCTCGTTTTGTTTATCCATTCGTGTGTTGATGGACGCGTGGAAACAGCGAAACCCGTTAGTTGATGAACCAAGGTGGGGCTGACCCAGTATCATGTGATGAAGGCAGAACCCACTGACAGATGAGTCTCCAGGGTTCTGGGAAACAGCCGGGAGGTTCACTGGAAGTGCTGGTGGACGTTACAATGTGTGCACCAAGCCACTCGGCTTTCATTGAGCGCCACGCGTGGGCCAGGCACTGTCGTTGGCCCATCTGGTAACGCGTTGAAAATGTCTGATGGTGTACAATCTCTTGGACAGATCTCCACACTTCTCCTCGGGCTTTCTGCTAGAAAAGCCCTGGCGGGGGCGGGAGGATGGGAGACGAAGGGTGTGTTTTCGGCCCCTTGTTTGGGACGTCACACGTGGAGTCTCTTCAGGAGAGAGGGGCAGAGACTAGATAAGACTCTCCAAAGGGTCCTTGTCTCACCTCCCCCCAGACGTGAGTCTCTGTCCGGCTCACTTGTCCCAAGGTGGTGTTTTGCCTATATTCTGTGTCCCTCACGGTCCCAGATGTTGACAACACTCATCTGAGAGGCTGACTCAGGCCCAGCTCCGTCTCTGGCAGCCCGACTGCAGGAAATGTGGAAAAGAATCAGGGCTGTTCCCATTCCTGGTCACCCCCCAGTCACTCGTTATGAGTAATCGGAGTGGACACTACCCCTGTCCTGCCCGAGGTCCCTGTTACGGGTCCAGCACACTCACCCCCAGCTGTTAGAGTTTATGGCAGCCCCTCTCTGGGGGTTTGCTGCCTCATCCAGGAAGTTGCTCACCCCCTGTCCCCAGCCTCTACTGACTCGGGTACAAAAGGCCAGCCCCCTTGCTTCCAAGTGGGGTGAACTCTGATGCCATCCACATGCCAGAGGCCTGGTGGGACAGGGCTGCGGCTGCTGTCCAGCCGAGCCCCTCCCCTGCCCGTCCTGTGCCCCTCACTTCCTTCTCCTGAAAAGACTCCCCCGTAATGAAGCCAGCAAGAATTCCCATCTCAGGATCTGTGTGGGGAACGCAGCCTAAGACACTCTCTGGTTACCAAGTCCCTTTCCTGGGTCCCCTCTGGTGACATTTCGTCTTGCGGAGATTCTCTGCTGCGGCGTCCTGGCTCGGCCCGCTGCGTGCTTTTGTTTTGTTGGTTTTGGTCTCAGAGTCGTTTCGGGCTAATCGGACACCCGGGAAGGTCTGCACTGAATCACAGTCCTGGCAGGGCTCGCCTCCTTCCTCCCTTCCCTCCCTCCCTTCATTCCCCGGAGCACGCTTTCCTGCGTCTACAGAGCCCTTAGCAGAAGGAGGAGCCTTGGTACCAGATGGCCCTGTGGTCCAGTCCAGGCCCTGCCACTTAGTCACCAGGTAACCAGCGGCAGTGACTTACCTGGTCACCTGTCGCTCTGCACTGCGTGGAGGGTCAGGATCGCTCGGGTGGCTCGTGGAGCTCAGTGCCTGTGGTCCAGTCGAAGCTCAGTGCGCAGAGGCCGGGAGCGTGTCCGGAGGACCCCTGGACTCTCGCCCACGGGGGCTTCAGCCTTGACAGCCAGTCATGATCATCTATCCAGGCCCTTCTGGGGTCTCATTGCTTGGGGTCCCATTGTATTTTCTTCCTAGGTTGCTCTTCCTTTTCTCTCTGAGCCCCATTGAAGGCAGTGTTCAAATGCCACCTCCTCCTGGAAGCCCTCTTAGGTGCCTGGCGGGCGGGATCAGTCCCTTCCAGCAGAGGACGACTTGCCAGATAGCACAGGGTCTGTAGGATTTATGTCCTTCCCTACATCACTGACTTCATGACATGGGGTGTGTGTGTGGACGTGTCCATGTGGTCAGACGAGTGAGCATTGGACTTCTGGCCCTGTCCCCCACTGACTAGGTGACTTTGGGGTGGGAAGCTGTGCCCCATGCACATTAGGGGTGCTGTCAGCCTGTCTTCTCGGTACCCAGCACCTCTGAATCGGCCGCAGTCGGAAGAGTAAGCGAATACAGAATAAACGTGTGCATTTGCATAGACGCACAGCTCTGAGTTACCGTCAAGCTAAGGATTGCACACGTTCAAAAGGTTTTGTATGTAGTTGATGGGCGAGGTGGGCTATTGCCCCTCTGGTCACCTTATAAAGGGGTGTGGGGCCATCTCCTGCCACCTGTCCTTCATCTGCGTCTCCAGAGGTCGGACCCAGAGAGCCAAGTTGAAGGGAGACAAAGGACCATCGCGTCCCAGAAAGTGGAGACCGAGACTTGATTCTGAGATGTGAGGCGCTCCTTCTGTTAACCACCAGCACCCGCTGCGGACCCCCTGAATGGGCGCCGTGGGCGAGGGGGAGGCGGACGGCACGTCCAGTCTGCCATCTCTCACTGGCCTCCCTCTGGTGCTCCCTCTCCTCGCTTTGAAGGGACACTGCTGCTCACAGCCTGGCCCTCTGCGGTGGCCGTGGACAGGGCCGAGAATAAGCTTGTGTCCATGGCAGCCCTCCAGACACAGCAGGGCTGGGCTGACCTTTAAATAGACGGGCTCCGGGCCACTCAGTTCCTGGAAGTTTGAAGAAAGTCGGCCTTTCAAGCGCTGCGCCTTCCAACCTCAGGAAAGATCCCTGTGTTTGTCGAAGCCCTAATTGCTGCTTGTGCGCCACGGTCCATGTGGCCGTGCGGCCGGTGGGAGCCGGCGTGCCGGGCTTAGGAGGGGAAAATCCTCAAGCATTTTAATATCCCCCTTCTCAGAAGCAAGATAAACATACGTATTGTACTTTGCGACAGAGGCAGGGGGGAGGGGGGTAGGGAGAGGCCTGGCACTGCATGAAAGGTCTTTTTAAGCTGAACTCTTGAGGTTTTTCTTTTTCAAAAAATGTTTTTTTATTTGTAAGCAAAGCTGGCATGAGCGGATGATGCCGGCATCTATGTGTCGCTGTGTAGGAGCCGGAGTCCCTCCCTGGACCCAGGCTGCCCGGTCCCTCCCTCAGGCATCCACGAGACCTGATGAGAAATGACGGGGCGAAGGTCGTCATCACGGATGAGTTAGATGTCGTGCTTTTGTCCAGGAGACTTTTCTGCCAGCTCTTGCTTTGCAGTTAGCCCCCCTGCCCAGAAGTGACTGGAGATGCATGGCGTGAATCTAATCATGAGAAAATATCAGAGGGACCCAAATGGAGGGATGTGGTTCAAAATCATCACCCGATCATCTTCGGAGGCGTCGAGGTCTTGAGGGTTAAGGGACGACCGAGGACCGGTTACGGGTGGAAGGAGAGTGCAGAGGTGACAGCGGCCTTGGCTAGGGACAGTTGGAGAAACTCGAATGGAGGGAAGAACGAGGTGTTAGTGACGTGTCTGTGCCAGTTCCCTGATTGTGCTGCTGGGCTGTTCTGGCTTCAGGGCCGGTGGGGCCTCGGCCTGCCGCTCGCTCCCACACAGTGTGGGGAAAGGATTTGCACTGTGCCTGCAATGTTTCTTTGGGTGTGTGACTGTTTTACAAAATCAGAGTTACATCATTCCACATTTTAACACATTGTATGTATGCGTGCTGGCGGATGATAACTAGACTTATTGTGGTGATAATTTCATAATAGATACATGTATCAAATCATTGCTGTTGTACACCTGAAACTAACATAATGTTATATGTCAGTTATATCTCAATGAGGAAGGAACTCTAAACATAATAACAATTAATAATAATTCAACTAACCAACCCATGAAGAGGGAAATCCCTGTAGTGGAGAGTGAAACAGGTTTGAATTCGGACCCTGTAAAGGTACGTTAGCCAGGGAACATGACCCTTGAGTGCCTCGGTTTTCTCCCCTTGCACGTAGAGTGTGTGTGGGCGCACTCCTGTGTGCGTGCGTGTGTACACGTGGCAGTGTCTCTCTTAGGTGGCTGTGGTGAGCAGGACGTGACAGTGGCCGTGGGGGCCCCAGCAGGCCCCCGAGGTACCGGTGTTCGGTGACCGCAGGCTTCTCCATCCCCTAGCAACAAGGGCCGCACCCGGCAGAGCCGCAGGTGCACCCAGACTCCGCAGAGGACTGCCTCCCTCGGGCACCTTCTCTCTGCCTCATCACGGCACCGCGGGCCGTGGCTGTGTCCCTGGGATGGGAATGCATTTTAAGATTTTGTTAAACTCTGCTAGTGTCTTCTTACATCTGCAATAGAAACTTAGCCCTCCTTATTTCCCAAACCTCCCTCTTCTGCTGGCTGCTTCCAGGAGGTCCCTGCCCACTTTCTTTCCTACAGTGCCAGGGGAGGTGGCCACTCTGCCCCTCCTCCGGGTAGCCACCAGACCGTGTTGAGACTCGGCCGCAGGCCCAGGACCCTGTAGTTTACTTGTTATTTTGAGACCTGCCCGGAGAGCTGGGAGCAGTACGGTGTTTCCCCCCCGCTGCTCCTGAGCCTGGGCTTAACCACTGAGCCGCACCGCCACTCCCTAGCTGGGAGCTGACGAGAACTGAGCGTTTCCCAGACTCTGAGTCGATTTCACTCTCAGCACTGAGCCAACTAGGACTCCGGTCCAGACCTCTCTCTACCACCCTAATAAAGCCAGTGTTTACGCAGAGGAGAGGTGCTCATCAGATGTTTTTGCCAATCCCCAAATACGGCCATGGCCAGAATGCGAGGGGGGGTGCCTGTTATGTAAGGCCCTCGGCCGGTCCCCAGACAATGCCACTTCCTCGCTGGGCGATGTGTAACTGCCTAACAACGGGTTACTCATTTCCTCTGGAAAACTTGGCAGGGCCGCTCCGCCCCATTTCCTCCCCCTCCACGGCCCTTTTCCTCTGGTGAGTGTTCTCCGCATTCCTGGGTACGCACATGGAGGGCTGTTGCTGGGAAGAGGTGTCAGGAGCAAGGCCGCAGCATTGCTGGATTCCAGCACCCTGGCCAGTGGGGGTGCAGCCACAGGTGTGAGGGTGCAGGTGGGCAGCTCAGGCCTTATTTCACCCCTGCCCCATTCCTAACAGGTGTGCACAGCACCTCGTATCTGATCCGGGTACCTCCCTCCTCTGGGCCCCAGCTGGCGTCGGGCACGTCACTGCCCATCACACGGGCTCTGGTGCGGTGTGCAGGTGCGCTGTCTGCCGCCAGTTCACCTGACGAGTGTCAGGCTACGGCTTCACCACTTGCACCTGAGTCCCTTCTCCCCTTGTCAGTTAGAAAACAACCATGTGCACACACTTCTATCTCTGTAAGGACACACATGCACACACACACTCACAGACACACCAGGCACGCACGTCCACGCACACGAGTATATGTATTTACGCCCCTGTGCCCGTGGGGTATTGTGCTAAGTTATCCACATGTTCATTTTTCTCTTTGTGTTGATCAACTGTAAAGGCTGTCAGGGACCCGCCGTCTATTCATGACAGTGTGGACCCCAGTGGGGCTGATGTTGTCCATCCGTTTTGTAGATGGGACTTGATCAGTTGTGTAATTCTGTGTCGCTGGTATTTATTAAATGCCTCCCGTGTGCTGGGCACTACTGGGTCCTGGGTTTAGAAGAAGATAGCCCTGCTCCCCACTTGCCCATGGAGACCCTGTGTGTGCAAGGGGGGTCTGGAGACAGGGAGCCCAGCGAGGGGCTGGTGCCGTCATGCCAGGTGGGGCAGAGAACTCTTCCTGGGTTCCGTGGGGGCAGATCCTAGAGACCTTTGCCCGGCGCGTGGTCACCCCAAGACGGAGGGCTTCTGTTCTGATTTGCTTGCTGCTTTCTGTGGGCCTGGGCCTGGCTGTGCTTCCAGTGGAGCCTAAGATCTTGGACTCGGGAGACGGGCAGAGCTGAGTGCGAATCCTGCCTCCATTACTTTCTAGATGAGTGACCTCAACCACGTTTGCTTAGTTTCTCAAAGTCCTGGGCTCCATCCGTGAAATGGGAATAATTATCTGTGTCTCACATGGTAAGAGGACCCCGTGAGACAGGCATGTGCGGGCCTTAGCCAGGGGCCAGGCCACAGCGAGCTCTCGGCCTGGTGTGGGTGTTGCGGAGCCTCGTGCTCCCACAGGTCACCCCTTCAGCCACCAGACTGTGACTCGGCGACAGGGACAGCACTGCGCCTGTTTGTCTGCATTTCGTGCGTCTCCTCTGCTCGTCTTGGCATCCGCTGACCCTGATGGCCACGGGGCAGGGAAGCTCCCGTCTCATGGGGCATTTCGCTGCGTGGCAGTGACAACGTGGGCTTCTTTCTGGAGGGGCAGGAGCTTGTCATGCAGTCATCTGACAGAATTCACTGAACACCTGCTCGGCCCCAGGGGCCTGCCTTTGCAGAGGGTGCAAACAAGACAGCCCGTCTTCCTCCTCATAAAGCCCCCCGCCTGAGGGGTGTGGGTGGCACCCACAAAGGGGCTGGGCCACTTGAACCCTTCCCTCCCTGCCTCCTCCTCCCCAGGAGTCTGGGCTCTGGGTGCTTCCAGCACAGTGTCCTTTGACTCAGACTCATTGTTCAAGTTTCCTTTGCAGCCGTTCTCAACCTGTGGGTCGCGACCCCTTTCGGGGTCGCCTAAGACATAACAGTAGCAAAATTATAGTTATGAAGTAGCAACGAAAATAATTTTATGGTTGAGGGTCGCCCCAGCATGAACTGTATTAAAGGGCCGCGGCATTAGGAAGGTTGAGAACCACTGGACTAGAGCTTTCCGCAGGACGGTGGCAGCTTCGTTCTCTGAGGTCCGGGTGCACCTTGAGGTGACGGGGAGGTTCTGAGCTTCCACACCACAGGAAGGCAAGATGCGCATGGCCCAGAGGCACAGAGCACGGGTTTCTGGTGGAGGTTATTTACATTTGCTGACCTCAGTTTTCTTACCTGTAAAATGGGATGATAGTAGTACTTACTCCAAAGGGTCACTGTGAACATGATAAAGTCAGGTTGTCCTCGGGGAGGACTAGGCAGTGTGCATTGTGCTCTGATGACCTTGGCCCGATGGTCATCATGCTGGTGGATTTGACAAAAGCTGGGCTGACCAATTGGAAGCTGACTGATTCTGAGGTGTCGGTGGGCACAGTGGCCCAGGAAGGAGTGTCTTGTCTGTGAGGGGCAGCAGGGCAGCTGAGTGGGGCTCCGAGGAAGCAGTGGTCTGGGCGTTGAATGTTGGGCAGAGTGCTTTTTAAAGCTGGACCGAAGCGGGCCGTGCCCAGCCTGGACTCTGCCTGTGATGGGGAGCTCCCCGCCCCGCCAGCCACCTTTGCTCTGCTGCGGGGGTCCAGCCTTGGCAGGTCCAGGGGTTCCCAAAGATGTGGACGGAGTCAGCGAGAGAGAGAGAGAGAGAGAGAGAGAGAGAGAGAGAGAGAGAGGGAGAGAGACAGATGTGTGAGCCAGAAGGTGCTTGATCTTTCTTCTTCTGCTTAATCTTAATGCTTCTGCTTAAGACTAGCAGAATCTTTTATTATTTATATAGATCTGCAGGTTACATTGTTTCCCCTAAACCTTTTAGGCAAATAAGTACAGACATTCTTTTGGTTGTTTACCTAACTCTTAGGTGTATTACATGTTAATTACCAACTATTTTTATCCTTCACCCAGACATCCTCTTAAACTCCTGACCTTTCCTCCTATCTAAGATCCTTCTGAGCTTCCACATTCCTATCCTAAATCTTTATTACTTTCTTGCCTTCTCTTCCTGCAATCTTTTCTACCCTCTGCATCATTAATCATCTACATGTTACTTCTATAATGATTCCTAACAGACAGCTAACAGACAGAGAAAGCAAAGATTAGTCTCCTTCAGTTGCCATCCTGCATTTTTATTTTCCCATTATTCTATATCTTCAGTCACTGTTCTTCGTGATTCCTGCCACACAGTGAATTCACTTCTCCAGGGACTATGTCAAACCATGGAGGTCTTCATATCTCCAGGGACTGTGTCAAACCGTGGTGGTCGCTGTTCCAGTGACACCGCTCCCCACACTCTGCTTTGATGGTCTTTCTCAGAAATGAGGAAGGCTGTGCTGGGTGTGGCCTCTGACTTCCTTCGGTGCCCCAGCACTGTCGTGCTGTGAGCCTGGCTCGCTGTCAGATCTGCATCTCATTCCTGCCTCTGGCACAGGCCAGACCCCCATGCCCTGGCTCTGGAGACATTGCTCCCCTCCCCTAAGAACGGCCATTCTCAGAGGCTGCAGGAGAGGCAGTGAGCACCGCTGAGCACCTGCAGGTGCAGGGCCGGCTGCTTCCCCCCTCCTTCCTGGCGAGGGGGCAGCTCCTGTCACCTTGGAGCAGAGCCTCACCCCGCACGAAGCCTGAGCAGGGCTTTGCTCCACAGCCCTGCCTGGGGACACAGCCTTCTTTGTGACCTGGCTCAGCTCCCGCCTCTGCAGGCCGCCTGCCCCACAGAGTAGCCGGTTCCTTCTGGACACCTTGCCTGCCTTTGCTTCGAGTTTCTAGATGAGAGGGGCCAGCTGCAGTAGGACTGTGTTGCATGCACACCCACGCCCGGGGAGGGTTTTGCACAGAAAAGAACTTGCCGGTCGGGGAAATGACCGCTGTTACCTGACTCCTGTCCCCGATTTAAGTCCAGATCGAGGCCCCGGCCCACGAGGGTGGGCAGTCTGCATCATTCGCTTGGTGATAACCTTTGGTTTTCTTGTCCAGCCACTTAGTGATGGGCACCCACTTGGCCTCTACACGTAAACTGGAAGCTCGGTGACAGCCGGGACAGGGGAGGTGACAAGTCTGGAGAGCACATCTTGAGGTGCTTCTCTGCGTTATCCCCTGTAATCTCTGCGCGGATCGCGCAAGTTCATGGTTATTTATGTTTCTGTCCTGGCGCTGAGGGAGATAAGGCATTTTAGTGTCACTCACTGAGAAAGCCCCAGAACCGGAGTGCGACCCTGGGAAGCTCTGTCACTCCGGATCGTGACCTTCATTTATCACATGCTCTGTCCAGTGTGAAGCCTGTTTGGATCAAATGCCAATCTCCCAGCTCTTCCCCTCCTGGCTCCTGTCCTGGCCTTTCCAGACCAGCCTCTTCACGCCAGGTGGAAGCCCCTGGCAGTCCCTGGCTTTGCAGCCTCCTCCAGTGACCTCCCTGGGGAGTTCCGAGGAGCAGGCCCGTCCGGAGAATGGTCGTGTCTTTGCATGGGTGCGGGTGGGGGTGGGCTTCAGTGTTCTCGTCGGCCCCCTCCCATCATTCCAGAACTGGTGTCGCCCTTGGTCTGCCAGCTGAGAGGAGAGGACAGTGATCAAATGTGAGTGAAGTTAAAAATCTCCGTGCTTTCCAGGCAGAGGACTGGACTGGGCGAGGCTCGGGCGCCCGAGGAGGGCCCATCCCGGGGAGGAGAGGCCCGAGTCCCGTCCGTTCCTCTTGGCCCAACATGAGGCTCATTCATCTCAAGGCTGCATCCACTCCGCACTCTCGGGCAGCGTTAGAAGATGCACGAGACATGCCCCAGAGTGTGGGGGGGCTGGTGACACGAGCCACAGTCAGCCTGACCCTGTGGTTATCTCCTGTAGCTCCAAAAAATAGATGGATGTTTATTAGAATGTTCCCGGCAACACAAGAGTACACCGAGAGATGGCAGATAAGATTCCTTTGCAGTTCTGATTTTTTTTTTCTTAAAGTATTTCCCCCCCCAAATCACACCTTTAAAAAGCAAGGCCTTTTGTTCCCCAAAATGCAAAACTGGGAAAGGTTTAAGCTTCCCTGGAAAGGAACGAAAATCTCAGGCTGTTTCACGAATGTGCAGTCTTGAGTGTACTGCACTTTCGTTATTTCCCTCTGGGGTCCCAGGCGGTGGGTGTTAGGTTGTGATGTCACCACGGAACACACCTTCTAGCGCACAGAGGATGTTTCCGTCGCGTACCTGCCTTGAGCAGTCCGTCTCCCTGGTGAGGTAGACAGGGCGGGCATCGTGCCCATTTGATAGATGAGGAAACTGAGGCTGGATGGGATTCTGTGGCCAGGGCCATGTGTTGCATTTCTCTATCCTTGAGGTTAGATAGGCTGTGGGGGTGTTCCAGGGGGCCTTCTTGCTTCATTTTCGTCTCTGCCAAGGCTTCGTGGCTACTGAGGAGGGAAGAGCTGGGTCTCTCTCAGCTCCTCGGTGATTCTTCCCTCACCTTCCTTCTCATTTAGCCAACAGTGTGCCCTTCCCACCCCTCCATGGCTCTGCACCCTGATCTGGGAGGGGAAGGTGCACCAGCGAAAGGTGTCCATGCTTCATGGATGAGGGAGAGCGAAGAAAAGCCAGAGGCGGACGGGGGTGCCCGGCAGGGTGAGCTGGCTGGAGGGAGACCACTTTTAAAAGCATCAGGCTGAGCCACGTTGGGGGGGGGGGTCTCTTGAAGCCCCTGAGACCCTTGGAATGCTGTGCTCTGCAAAGCACTCGTGGTCGTAGCTGAGCCTTGTCCAGAGGTGCCGGGGTGTCCTTGCTCCTTGGCACACAGCAGGCATCACGATGGCTGTTTTTAAGTGGGGGCTGAATTCGTGGGTTCTGCCCTTTGAGCTGCATGGCAGGTGGCCCTCGTGTTTCCTTATTAGTTCGAGGGACCCTGGGATTTTGAGGCTTAAAGGGCTTGCCCAAGGCCACGTGCTAATAAAAAATGGTAGTGGCCCGGTCTGTGTGGCTCAGTGGTTGAGCGTCGACCCATGCACCAAGAGGTCGCTGGTTTGATTCCCGATCAGGACACATGCCCAGGTTGTGGGCCCGATCCCCAGTGGGGGGCATGCAGGAGGCGGCCAGTTGGTGTTCTCTCTCATCGATGTTTCTATCTCTCTCTCCTTCTCCCTTCCTCTCTCTCTAACATCAATAAAGAAAAAAGAAAGAAATGGTAGTGACAGGCCCAGGGCCACGTCCAAGTGGCTGAGCATTTCCCACACACTTCCCAGATCTGAGGCCCTAGGAAGGAAAATTTTTCCTTTTTTTTAAAGGGAAGTCCAAGGTCACCTACTGCTGGAACTACTGTTTTTCACCTTTTCTCGATCTCCCTGGGGTGATATTCAAAATATTTAGGCTTGAGTAACTGGATGTATGGCGCCAGGGTCTGGGAGCCTCCCGGCTGTGCGCCCTGACCCGCGTTTGGGGAGGTCTGGGTGGCGCTGGGGGATGTGGCCCCAGGGACAGGCCCAGATAGTGGGATAAGAGTTGTCCTCTTGGGGAAGCAGCCCCTTATCAACTGTGGTGAAAACATTTTCATCTCCCCAGGCTCATATTTTTCCTGCCATCATTCAGGTCTGGGCAGGACAGACCTTTTATCTGTGTTCCTGGACAAGATGCAGTTGTACTCTTTTATAGTTTTATTCCTTTTATCAATTTCAATCACTTAAAATAACTGTATTAAAAAAAAAATCAAACTCCAGGTAGAGTAAGTCCACATCCCGCCTCTGTGTTGCCACCTGGGAACTTGATTCAGAACTGTCTTCCGTTTATTGGTTCGGGGATGGCAGCCATTCTGGCAGGTGTGAGGTGATACCTCATTGTTGTTTTAATTTGCATCTCTCTGACGATTAGCGACTTTGAGCATTCTTTCATACGTCTTCGGAGAAGTGTCTTTTCAGGTCCTCTGCCCGTGTTTTATATTTTGGAAATGAACCCCGTATCAGATGTATCGTGGGCAAATATGTTCTCCCATACAGTGGGCTCCCTTTCCATTTTGATGCTGGTTTCTTTTGCTGTGCAGATGTAGTCCCGTTTGTTGGTTTTTTTCCTTTGTTTCTGTTGCCCTAGGTGGTGTATGGGTGAAAATTCTCTTCCAGGAGACAGCAGAGCAGAGTGTTGGTGGGGCCAGAGGCCCCTGGGGCCCCCCTGCTGCCCTCAGGTCCCGGTTCTGCCCCTGGCCGCTGTTGCCTGGGGCACTGTGATTCATCTCATCTAACCCCTAAGTGTGCCTATGAATGCTTTTTACCCAGTGGATTTGTTTTCTGTGGCTGCCGTAGCAAGTCACCACAGACTTGTGCGTGCACGACAGATTTATTGTTGGGCAGGTCTACAGGTCAGAAGTCCGCGGTCTCCCTGGGCTAAGATCAAGGTGTCTGCAGGCTGTGTCCCTTTCTGCACACTCTAGGGGAGAGTTTCCTTGCTCATGCCAGTTGTTGGCAGAATTAGGTCCTTGTGGTTGCAGGACTGAGGTCCCCCTCTTCTTGCTGGCTGTCGGCTGAGAGCTGTATCCAGTTTCTAGGAGCTGCCCACACCCCTTGGCTGGCAGCTTCCTCCCTCCGTGGTCAAGCCCAGCAATGGCAGGTCTCATCCCTTTCACGCTTCCAATCTCTTCTGCTGCTTCTTTCTTCTTCTCTCTCTGACCCCAGCCCGGAACGGTGTTCCGATGTTCGGGGCTAGTGTGAGTAGATTAGGTGTGCCCTGATCATCTAGAATAATCCCCACCTTGAGGTCCTTCCCTGCCTCACATCTGCAAACTCCCCTTTGTCAGGAGACAACCTAGTAACAGGTCCCGGGAATTAGGATGTGGCTCTCTGTCCCTCTTTTTGGAGGGAAGGCTAGTCCTGCCCACCATCCTTCGAGGATCAGGTTAGCGGACACATGGGAGGTGCTTCAGGTAGGAGGTGGAACCCGATGAACTTGGCGGCACTCGGCTGTGAAGCCGTGGAAGGTCGACCTCATGGTACCTGGTGTGCAGTGAACCCTCGCTCACAGCCAGTCACTCTCTGGGGGTGGAAACACCACGCTTCACTGCGCTGGTTCACTGCTGTCCCCGTTTCCTATTGCTGAGCCCTGGTTCTGAAACGTTGCTGCGGTTATTATTTTGGTGTTTATGAGAGCACCCCGATACACCTCTTGGTCATCATGTCTTTGCTAACGGTGGTCCCCTGATTTGGGGGGAATGTGTGTTTCTTCTTTGCTCGCTGCTGACTTTCCTCCTCCAGGCTCAGTCGCAGCTCTGGCCCCAGCCTCTGGCCGGCCCGGAACTGCCCCCTTCCATTGCCAGGCCCCCACCCCCGTGGACTCTGTCTGCCTTTGGAGTGTGGTTCTCTGTCCCCGACTCTGTAACTCCCTGAGTGTGGTTCCTAACAGACTCACGCGAAGCATGTAGGTTGGACAGTGTCACCCATCCGCTCCTGCCAGCCGTGCGGTCTGATCTGTTTCTGGATGTGGGCGGGAGCTCTGAGAATTCGTGTGACCACCTTACAGTGATGGAGCTGGCACCCCAACCCAGGTTTGTCTGCCGGTCACCAGAGGTTCCCTTGTACCCGTAACCACTTCTCATTACGACTTCTCCTCCTGTATGTGACTTCTCAGCAAGTGGAGAGAAAGTGCCTGTTTGCAGCTTTGTGCATCAAAGCTGAGGTCACTCACCTTGTCCCCTAAGACTCAGTAAGTGCCCCCTTGGTGCATGACCCATTGTACAGGTAGTGAAACGGAGGCCCAGGGCCTACAGGGCTTTCTGGAGGTCACACGTACTAGCGACCAGAACCAGTAGCAGTGACCCATGGCGAGTTTGGGGCAGAGCCGCGCTCCAGGCCTGGCTCGTGTTCCCTGGAGGTGCTTATGGGGCAGAGTGCTTCCCGGGTCAGAGCCTGCAGCTTTGTCCTCTTTCCCCGGGGAAGCGCTGTTGGGGTTGACTCCTGCTGTGACGTTGGACATCGGCCCCCCTCCTCCGCTGCTGTGTAGGAGCTCCTGTCCCGGGGTGGCCCTCCAGGAGATATGAATCCAGGAGTGAGATTCTGTGAGCTGACATCGCACCCATGGTTACTGTTCTCGGGAAAGGGCCTGCGTTGGGGCCTCCTCTCCAGCTCCGTGCTGTCTCCCAGCTCTCCTGTTACTCTGTCTGCAGTCCCCTCCCGAGGTTCTGAAGGGAGAGGAAGTGGGACTTTGGGGCTGGGGTCTGGGCATGTCCCTGGACCAGCCCTGGGCCATGTCCATGTTCCCAGCCCATCCAGTGGCTCCGCGACACGCCGTGTCCCCTGAGGAGAAGGCACTTGGGTCCTGCACAGCACCGAGTGTTCAGCATGGGGTCTGACCCAAGAGCGACTTCCTCAGGCAGTCTTCGCCTCATCATTTCCTGCGCTGACTCTCAGCCCAGGGCTCATTTCTGGCCAACTCTGGGAGGGTTCAGGAGGTACGCTAGCCTCAAGAGGGGTCCGGTTTCAGTTTTCATACAGATCGATAAGCATCATCTTATTGCACCGAGTCATCGAGAAGTTCTTCCTGTAGGAATCCAAGTCCATGAAGAAGCGGAAGAGACGTGTGAAGGGTCTGGGACAGGGTTCCTCGGCCTTGGCGCTGTTGCTCTTTCGGACCAGAGTGTTCGCTCTGGGGTGTCCTGTGCATTGTAGGGACGCACCCCTACAATTTTGGCAGCACCCCTGGCCTTTGCCCACTCGCTGCCAGTAGCACGGACCCCCAGCCTACTTCCGAGTCGTGACAACCAAAATGTTTCCAGGCATCGCGAAATGTTCCCTTGGTGGGAGGCAAAAGCTTCCTTTGCCGAGATCCCCGGGTCCAGAGGGGGATCTCCTGTGTCTCCCCAGCTGGTCCAGTTGACGTCGTCTCTTCCGCAGAGTCTGAGCACAGCAAGGGTGACGGGTTTGGGGACCAGGATACTGGGTGCAGTGTTTAAAGTGAATGCTGTGTGAATGCACGCAGGATGGCCCTGCTCCTGTGTCCTGGCGGTGTGGCCTTGAGCGTACTGCTCCGCATTTCAGAGCCCCTTCCCTCCGTAAGAGAGAGAGAATGGCCCCGTGTCCTGCAGGACGTCTCTGTGATTACAGGCACGCCGGTCCAGCACCTCGTCCCGTGGGCTCTCCGTCGGACGTAGGGTCGGTAACAAAAAGCATCTTAAAGGAAGCGTATTTGGCGCCTGTGTGGGTTCCCTGGGTCGGTTTTATGCGAATTATGGAGAATGAATGTGAGTCCTCGATCGCAGTGACCAAGCCCGTGTGTCTCAGAGGCTGAGCAGGGATCACGGTGTGAAGAGGGCCCGGGTTCGATTTCTGCTTCGGCCACGTGCTAGCTGTGAACACGCTCAGGTTTCCTAACCTCGGTGTGTCTGTCTGTGAACTGGGGACAGCAAGAGTGTGGACTTCACGGCGTCTTGTGAAGCTTCAGTGAAGGCATGACAGACACGGCTCGCCGTGGTCTCGTTCACAGGCGACCCTCAAGGCTCTGTTGTCCCGGTCTCTGGGGGATGCTGGACTCTGACCTTCAGCAGCCCCAGCTGGCTTATTGCGGAAAGTTTTCTGGGAATTGGGGGCAGTTGAGTGGGGGACTTTCTTCTTCCTCCTTTGGCTTCCCAGGTCCCCCAGCTGCTTGAGCCACCCCTACGGAACGGCTCTCCCCTGTCGCTGCCTTCCCCGGACCTCTCTGCCGAAACTGTCCCCCGTATGCTCCGGTGACTTGAGTTTCATTCTGGGGGATCAGGCCTTCGGGGGAAGGAGGGACCCCACATGCAGACAAAGGCACCTTGCTCGACCCCCATGCTGACGCTGGAGGAGATGGTGGCAGCAGGAGATGCGGCCAGATGGCCGGCAGGGTGCCGAGTTGGGCACAGGCGGCCTGGCCCCTTTGAAGCCGGTTTAAGACCAATTTGGTAACCTGATTTGGAAAGTGGTATCGATGACTCTGAGGGCACAGGCTGCTCATTAGCTGTCTCTGGGCACGGCAAATTGGGTTAAGTGGGATGAAATCAGCTTCTCCCCTCCCCGGGCTCATGGCTGCGTTCCAGGCCCCATTGTAACAGGAACCTCTCCTGGGCAAAGGACATCAAGAGGCTTTCCGGGGAGTCTGGCGCTCTGTTTTCATGGGTGAATTCCATTTTCCCCTGGAGGGCAGAGAGGCCGGCTGATAAAACGCAAAAGTGAACCTGGAGTGGGCCAGTGAGTGCCTGGCGGGAGGCAGGGTCAGAAGAGAGGGAACAATGAACAGTCAGAGAGCATTTCTCAGGGGCCGCGATCCTCCTTCCCCCGGTGATAAATACTGAGCCTGATCCCTTTTCTTTCCCTTCCTCCCTTCCCACATTCATTCCTTCCTTCCTTCCTCCCTCCCTCCCTCCCTCCCTCCCTCCCTCCCTCCCTTCCTTCCTTCCTTCCTTCCTTCCTTCCTTTTCTTTCTTCCTCCCTCCTCCCTCCCTCCCTCCTCCCTCCCTCCCTCCCTCTGCTTTCATTTTCCTCCTGTGATACAGACAGTGCTGCTGAGACATCCTCGGCCCCTCTAGGGTTTATACCCGCAGTCACATCGCTGCCCGCGGGGCAGGTGAACATTCTCCGTTTTATAGATGCTGTCTAATCACTTTCCAGAAGACCATGTCGGTTTATCCTCCCACGTGCTGTCCAGAAGAGCCCTGTTTGCCCACCTTCTCACCCGCCTCAGTACATCCGGTTCTCACCTTCTGCCGGTCCGATGGGAGGGATGCCGTTTCTGGTAGTTTCCCTGACGGCTGCGAGGCCGAGCTTCCTGTCCATGGGCCCATACCTGCCCCTGAGGGAGGACCCCGAAGGCAGCCCGCACCCTCACACCCTCCACCTGACTCTACCCCGGCTCAGCCGCTGTTCTCTGAAATGATCCTCCTCCCCAGCTCACTGGGGTCGGCAAGGAGTGTCCATTTCGGACCTACCGCTAAGTAGTTTCTCTACCACTTAGCCCGAGAGAGTTCTGAATTCTTTAGGAAACTATCCCACCATTGTTCCTATTTGTTCATTTTTTCCCCCTTTAACTAACCGACAACCACTGGGCATTTTATTCAGTGCCGGATGTAGAAGCAGAAGGCCTGGGTTCCAGGTGGTCCTCCCGGGCTCCTGCTGCCCTCTGTCCGCTCTGAGGCCCACGGAGAGACCGTGAGCTCCTGGGCCTCATGTGTTTCTCTGCACGAAAGGCCTAAAGCTCCCAATCCTCGCAGTCGATTGCAAAGGACAAAGAGTTTGCAACGCACACGCGTGTGTACGAAGGAGTTGAGAGTCGAGCACAGCATGGCCTGGAGGCAGCTGGCCGGGATGCCGGGCAGAGCCCTGCGGACGCCTGCAGGCCCAATTGCCGCTGGTCTGCCAGGCGCAGGCCCATCCTTTGTCGAGTTTGGAGGCCAGATGGCATGGAGGAGACCTGGTGACTGCCCTCGCTGCGCATAGGTGCTCACCCACCTGTCGAGCAGTTACCAGGCCCCACTTATTCCATCAATTTTATCGAGTCCCTAACGTAAGTAGACACTGCCCTATGTGCTGAGGATATCACGACAAGCAAACAGACAAGCTCTCTGTCCTCCGGGACCTCTGGTTGAGGGGGAGGAAGCAGCAAAGGGTCAAGGATTTGTGGGAAGTTGAACTCAATGCTAAGGAAGCATCTTCAGGTCCCCGGATGTGTCCAGGTAACCTGTCAATCCCGGTAGAAAGGAAGCGTGGTAATCTTTATTGTTTCAGGAACTGCCATTTATCTCTGAGAAAGTGCTGGTTCCTAAGAAGAGAAAAGAAAAGAGACCTTGGTAGGACGGTGGCAATAATATTAAATAGGAATTGAAAACAAACAAAAACCGCAGCTCACAGTTACTGAGCATGACCATCTTGCTAAGTGCTTTCTACAAACACAGCAGGGAATATTGTCATCTCCATTGTTTCAGACAAGAACACTTGATACTGAGCGGCAGTCTGTCCACAGAGCCCGTGCGCAGGGGTCAGAGTTTGGCGATGGTCCCTTTCTTTTATCTGACAATGTCTCTGGCTGGTGCCATGTTGCTGGAATTTGGAGAATCCCAGAAAAGCAAGTCCCGGCTCCCTCCTAATAGTACTCAGCAGCCTGTATGTGACCCAAGGTCATGACTCGCTCCCTCTGACCTTTTCACCTTGTTCTCGAATTCTTCTTTCCTCCGTTTCCTCCAAGCAGCAAGCGCCAGTGAGGGTTCCGACCACTTCTGCAATGCACATGGGTTAGGATGTTTTCCCTGAGGCTTTGCTAGTCAGACCTGCGGTCACTTTTCCATGCTGTGCCCCTTGCGTACGACCAGGAGGGGTCTGTCCTTGAAGGGCTGTCGCGTGGTAGGCATCCAGTCTTTCCTCACCTTTCGGCAGCTCGCTGGGTCTTTCCCGCAGTTTGCACGCGAGGAAACGGAGGCTCAGAGAGGTTAGGGAGCGCGCGCAAAGTCACACAGCTGGGTTGCATGGATTCCAAACCAGGAATGTGTGTCTTTCCATATCTGCACTTGTGTGCCCTTATTGGGCAGGTGATGGCACGTGAAGTTGGTCGAAGCAAATAAATAATTACAGGTCCCCAAAGGCCGATTGATATGGAAACAATCTGGGCAGAAATACCACCCTGAACAAGCCCTTCGAAAGCCCTCTTGTCCGGAACCCTATAGGCTGTGCTTGCTGATCGCTCTGTGTGTGCGTTTTCTCAGCAAGCCGGGCTGGCCGAGCATAGACCCTCGGATTTGGTCTCGGGAGCTCACACACCCCATCACTCTATTGTTCCCACTGCTGTTAAACTGAGACCACATATGTACATGTATGTGCCTGTGAGACATGTTGGAGGTGGACCCCCTGTGACCGGAACTTACGTTTCTACATTGAGTTTGGGCTGCGTGGACCCCAGGAGCTGGGCATGTGTTCATGTGTGTGTGTCTGTCTGACTGTCTGTCTGTCTCTCTTTGCTCCTCCACGTTTGGGTCCCAGCCCCTCCTTCACTGTTGTCCCGGCAGCCTCCTCTCGCTATTTATCCCCTCCCCCTCCATCCCTGATCTGAATGGACTTTAGCTCCTGTCCCAGAACTCAGCCTGGCACGCTCAGCCAGACCTGCCGTGCTATCGTGACACCTTAGATGCTAAGCTCACAGAGGGTGTGTTTTCTTCAGTGACACGCGCCGTGAACCTGTCCTTCCTTCTGGCTCTGTCTGTCTGTCTCACCGTTTGCAGTTCCTGGGGCTCTGGAGTGCCGGCCTCTTCACGAAGCATCTCTCATTGCTGAGCGGTGAGTGTCAGGCCCCAGGGACCGCGCTGGCTCTGCAGTTACCCAGGCCTCAAGGTAAAAGCGCATCACCCTGAATGTGGGCCAGCCAAGGCCTCGTCCCAACCCCGCCCTGCCGGAGCAGCTGGGTGCTGCCCGGCTCCAGGGGCCAGGGACGCTCCTTGTTCAGGGCGAGGCCCGCCCTCCCCTCCCACAGCCCGCGTTCCTGGAAAAGCCTATGCGTGGACTTTCCGACTTAAATCCTTAGAGATCTCACATGCTAAACACTTCCAGGGCATCTTTTCATTTAATCCTCTTAATAAACTTCTGGGGCACGTGACCTCTAACCCCCTCTCCTGACGAGGGCACCAGCTCAGCTGGGCGAATACTGACAGCAGAAAGCGGCTCCCCTTGGTCGGTGCTGCTGTGCCAGGCACCTGCTTAGCCCTGTCTCCCTGCAGCGGTGCTGTTCTCGTGATGCCTGTTGCCCTGATACAGGGCTGCAGAGCCTGGCGGTTCTGGGTCCCCTGGCTCACGTGTGTGTTCTGCTGTGGAGCCCTTGGCCACTTAGCCGTACAAAACGTGAGCCGGCCCGACTGGCCCAGCCGGAGCCCCGACTGTCCCCACTGCTGTACGCTGCCTCCTGGGGAGGGACCGGGGCTGGCGGGCTTTCCCGCGTTCTCAGTGGGCGCCAGGGAAAGGGCTGGGAGGTTGTCAGCACCGACTGCGAATTTACTCAAGGGACTCTTGGGAGAAGAGCTGGCTGGAGGGTGGGAGGAGGTGGCTGGGAGTCCCTTAGGGGGCAAGGTGGTCTCAGAACTGAAGGTTGACCTGGCGGGACTGGCCTTTACCCCAAAGGATGTGGGCCTGTTTCTCCTGTTCCCGTCACACACAGCCAGGGTTCAGGATGCAGCCTTGGGACCAGGCCCTGTCAGCAGTGCTCTGCTGCCCAGAGCCCCCCAGAGCCCCCGCTCCCTGTCCTTCATGGTGACCAAGAGGAGCACCTCCCCTCCAGGAGGGGGGAGAGCGAGGATGGCTATCACTTGCTCAGCACTTCCCCAGTTTCTGAAACATTTCATAGACGTGATCTCATTCTAGTGAGCAGTCACATGGGGATATCAGCCCCGTTAGCCTGACGGGGTCCCTGAGGCGTGCACAGAGAGGGCACGTGTTTCCCTGGGAGCTGGCCCGGCCCTTCCTACGCCACACGCTGTCTGAGCCCAGCAATCCTCAGGCAGGCGCTCCCGCACAGAGACGTCGAAGGTCGAGGTAGTCCTTGCACCTGAGCCCCAGCGGTGGCCCTGGAGGCAGGTGGGAGCCCAGGCAAGGCCAGGGGGTGGAGTTCCAGTGGGCCTCAGAAGAATCAAAAGGGACGTGGTGTCAAAGGGTGAGGCTGACATCGCAGGGACCTCAGAGGTCACAGAAGGAAGCTGTGGACTGGAGCTGAGGAAGGACTGCTAGAAGAAGAGGACAGGTGTGCAGCGTGTCATGATAGCAACGGCGACCACCCGGTGATCAGGACCCACGCCCCTCACTGTGCGGGACAGCTGTCCCCTTCACGGACGGGGAGACACCTTGGGACTCTGAGCCCAACCTCCCGCGTCCCTCCCTGCTCTGCACCTTGGAAAAACAAGAACAGCATTTCTTTAATGTTGCTCTAGGAAATTTATCTTTGAAAAATTAATTTCCTTTCGAGGTGCCTGGTTCGTGACAGATCGTAGATCAAGAAACAGATCTTGGGTCTTGGCCGCCCTGCCTCCGGGGGCCAGGGCCGGCTGGGAGAGCACGCAGCTTCACTGTCTCAGCAGAGACGCAGGAGCCTGTTAACCTGCCTTAGAAGCTAATAAAAGAAATCCCCGTGAGATCATGTCTGTTAAAGCCCTTTGAGCTCCCTGAGCGCCGAGCCCGGGGAGAGTGCTGTCGTTATTGCTGACTCAGCGGAAATGTCCCCAGGCGGCAAAGCCCATCCCCTCCTTCCAGCCCCCTGGCTTCCTTACGCTTTTGATTTGATGCTTCCTTTGCATCTGCAAGCCCTGCCGATTTTTTGTTCACCTGCTCTCCTAGAAGGAACTGGCATATTTGGGGGAGCTCATTGGCTCTGAGCCCTTGTTATCCATTGACCTTACAGCCGCCCCGTGAAGCAAGGTGCACCTGTGTCCCCGTTTTCAGGGGAGACACTCAGGTGAGGCACGGAGGCTCAGGTTGGAGAGGTCGGTGAGGGCACGTGGCGGAGAGTGGCAAGCAGGGTCTGCTCCCAAGGTGTGTTTTCGCCTGCTCATGCCTCTTGGTGATTGCACCTGCATTTTCTCGATCGTTCTCTTCAGCGAGCGGATGCGGCTCTGACCTTCCTTAGCTGGAGCAAGGGAGAGGTCCAGCTGGAACTCGGCCCTGAGATGCTGGTGATGGTATGTTACTCATTTTTGCTGTGAAGGCAGGGCTGGGTCGTCTCTGATTGTTTGAGTGGTTCTGGAGAATCTACGCCCCGATCTCCTGGGAGTTCTCCCGGCTGGAGCCACTCTGCACAGGGATGTCTTTGCCTGACTCTTCCCCTGAGCTGGAGGGACAGGTGGGCCTTGAGGTTGGAGACTCCAGGTGGTGGTTCACCGGAGACCCTGGCCCAGCCCCAGCTCTGCTGTCTCCATCCGCAAAACCCAGGCTCCTTGGAATACCTTCATCAGAGGGCTGCTGTGGATAGTGGGAAAACAGCTAATTACATTTTGAGCACTTTTCTGGAAATGTCTATTGATTGGTCTGGCAGAAGAGGCTGCCCACTCCCCTCCTCAGCTCACCATGAGATACGTCGAGCCGGTAGCTGGCTCCCGTTTTACAGATAAGGAAGCTGAGGCTAACGTTCAGAGTTACAGAAACGGGCTGACACCCAGATCTCCATTAGAAGTGACACACACCCCTCCCCCCATTAGAAAACAACAGCCCTGTTGTGAGGCATTTCTGTGTGGATTTCTTAGATGACTGGCTCTTTAAAAACATTTTGACTGCAGCCCAGATAGGTGGGTCAGAGCTGCCTGGCACACCTTCCCAGCTGCAGAGGATGTCTCCATAAGGGCAGAGGTTGGCCAGAGGGGTGGGGTAGCTGCAGGACTTAGCAGAAACACCCACCAGACTTCCAGTATTAATCATCTCGAATAACTTAGCTGGTCACTAGAAAACAGACATGCAGGAGTGAAAACAAAACATGGGCTTTTGTCAGTCCTTTGCAAGGACCCGAGAGAAGGCTTGCCTCCGGAGGTCGGGCTGAGCCTCTGCCGCTCTCAG
Source organism: Tadarida brasiliensis (assembly GCA_030848825.1). NCBI lineage: Eukaryota > Metazoa > Chordata > Mammalia > Chiroptera > Molossidae > Tadarida > Tadarida brasiliensis. The sequence goes on from CM061272.1 coordinate 62,104,452, forward strand.
CCCGCCTGTGGCCGCGTGGTGTTCTCTGAGAGTCGTTCTGTGTGGTATCCCGTGCAGGCGTCTTTCCGTGAACGAGTCTCTGGTCGCGGTCGTGCGTCTGCCGTGCCTGAGATCGGCGTGCCGCTTCTTCTCCTTGTGTGGTGTCCTCTGCCCCACAGAGCCCCTCCCAGCGGGGAGAGTCACGTGGTGGCCTTTCTGTGTGCTGACCCATTTGGTCCTCGGCATGACCCCATTGAGACAATTGCCCAGGTCCTCCATCCCTTATCCGAAACACGTGGGGTGAGTTTCCGTGTTTCTGGACCCGTGACATTTTGAGATTTTCGAAAGGCAACATTGCGCATATACTGTGTTATGGCTGAGCTACACCCCGCCCACTCCGTCCGTGGGTTGGAGCCCTAAGCCCCAGTACCTGTATTTGGAGGTAGGCCCTTAAAGATCTGATTAAGTTAAAATGAGGCCATTAGCGTGGCCCTGGTCCAATCTGACTGGTGTCCTTATGAGGAAATCTTGGTACACAAAGACACACCAGGGATGCGTGCATGCAGAGGAAAGACCGTGTGAGGACGCAGAGAAGGCGGCCCTCCGCGAGCCAAGGAGAGAGGCCGTAGGAGAGACTTCACCTGCTGACACCTGGATCTTCCAGCCTCCGGAGGAAGAACATTTCCAGTGTTCAAGCCACTCAGTCTGTGGCATTTCGTTAGGGCAGCCCGAGCAGACTCATACACTGTGTGTTTGGGCCAATGCCATCAACCCAGCCCTACGAGTTTTACAGAGAAATGTATTAATTTCATACTAAGTGGGGTAAATAAAATCACTACATAGCCTCATGCTGGTTCAGGTCATGGTGCCAAAGTACCTCGAGATGCTGATCTTGAGAGTTCCTTAGATTTTGGAATCGTGCGCAAGGGTTTGTATTATCAGAATTTCTGTTTTGCAGATGAAAATCCAAGCTCAAAGAGGCTTAGTAACGTGCCCAGGGTACCCAGTTCGTTGTACAAGGGCCAGATGTGAACCTGGGTAGTTGGGCTCCAGAGCTGTGAATTTACCCACGGCACCGTCCTACCTCTTCCTGGAGATGGCCCTGGACAGTGTCCCCAAGGAGCTGCAGGTGTAGAAAAATTACAGTGTGTAAAATGGTATAGGAGAGGGATGTCTGGAACCCATGTCCAAGTGGGGAGAGCCCTGGGTTTGGCCCCAGCACCCAGCTGCTCCAGGGTGTCTTTTGCCAGGAAGGACAGTGCTGAACCCAGCTGGTGGGGCCGGGGCCATGGCTGTGGCCAGGAGTGGCCGCCCCTCCTCCATCCAGTGCTGTCAGAGGCCCTCAAGGCTGGCGAGGCTGGAGCAGCCGGTCACTGCGGGTACTCTGGATAGAGCCTGGTCATTCCAGACGGCAGGGACAGGCAGGGTGCTGTGGCCGAGGCAAGAACGCTGCCCCTTTCCCATCTTTCCTTGCAAAGGAGAGACACGGCCCTTCAGTCTAGTTTTTTCATGAAGTCCCACATTTCTCTGCCAAGGAGAAAAACAGGGTCTACTTGGAACTCGAGCTGGAACCCACCTTCTTGCAGACGCTTGTTCTTGTTTATTCAGTGGGCTTTGTAAAAGAACTCTCCTTGCACGGGCCTCACGCTCACGGTAGGCACTATCGTCACCGTCACCAACATGGCTACTTTTTATTCCTCTCTGTAGAAGCTAACCAGCATCATTAGCACTTGCACGGTGTTTTAAAACTTTTCAAAGAGCTTTTCTAACCACCGTTTACCTTGATTTTAACTGTTATAATCACCTGTATTTTGCAAATGTGGAAGCTCACGGTTCAGAGACGTCAAGTAAGTTGCCCAAGGTTGCACAGTTTGGGGGTGGCAGAATCCACACTCGGCTCCCAAACACGGGGAGAGCGTATAGTGACAGTCAGTGACGTGAAGCCTCCTTGGATTCAGGCTTCAGGGGTGGTTTGAAATGTACCTCTCTGCAGGTCAAGAGGGTCACCAGCTCCACTTTGCAGGGAGAGGACTGAGGCTCAGGAGCAGTGACTCGCTGAGGGTCACGCAGCCTGTTGCTTCCAAGGCTCCCCTCCCCCATTATAGGAGGGAGTGTCTTGGACTCACAGGGGCCGAACCCCGATATTCTTTGTGCTTCAGACAAGTTGTTCAGCCTTTCTGATCCTCATCTGTGAAACGGGCACGAATATGCTGCCGTGTTTCTAAAATGGGGTCATGTGGGAGCGGTGCCCAGTGACGCCTTGTGACTCTGCCTTCTCTCCCCCAGCCCCCTGCCCTTCCCACTGCTCTTCCTGGGAACACGCATGCCCGGGCATACCTGCTCTTTCTCTGCCACTTTTACCGCCTTTTCCATGGGCACCTTCTCAGGGCTCTCATGCCCATCTAGGTGGGACTGTGTTCGCCGATGCAGCCACAGAGCTGCCGCCAGCACTGTCCGGAAATGGACTCCTTTTCATAAGACCCCTCAGGGGCAGGTGCCATTTCTTTCTTTTTATAAATTTTTTTCTTTTTTTTCTTTATTGATTTTAGAGGGTCCGTGTGAGAGAGAGAGAAACATCGATGAGAGAGAACATCGATTGGCTGCCTCCTGCGTGCCCCCCACTGGGGATTGGGCCCACAACCTGGGCATGTGCCCTGACCGGGAATCAAACCAGAGACCTCTTGGTGCATGGGTCGACGCTCAACCACTGAGCCACACCGGCCGGGCAGCAGGTGCCATTTCAAAGCCTCCTTTACAGCTAAGTAAATGGGGGCCAGAGAGGTTCACACATTTGTCCAAGGTCACACAGCTTTTATGTGACAGACTGACTTCGTTGCCCGTAGTCTGGTATGCAGTTAAGCCAGTGCTTGTTTAGTTCCGAGGGTGGCAGCAGGCATGGTGCAGCTGAGGCCACCATGGTCCCCAAAGGTGTACACAGGCAAGCAGTGTCCCAGGCAGTACGGGGGTGGTGGGGTGCAGGGTGTAGTTTCCAGGGTACCTGCTGCCCCTTGTCCCATCAGGCAGGATCACAGGGCGGGGGCAGCCGTGCCATCGTGGGTGCACGCGTTCTTAGACCTTGGCCACCATTTCTGATTCTCTGGCACCAGAGGCCCAGCTGGGTGATCCAAGCTGAGTGCACCTAATGGCGTGGGGGTGCCCGGAGGTGAGGTGACAGGCACAGGCCAGGGATAAAACAGGAACATACAGAGTGACCAGTTGGCCAATTTATCTAAGTGTGGGGGACCTTGTAATTCATTCATGTAAATAAATATAATCATGCCCGGCCGGTGTGGCTCAGTGGTTGAGCGTCGACCCATGCACCAAGAGGTCACCAGTTTGATTCCCGGTCAGGGCACATGCCCAGGTTGTGGACTCGATCCCCAGTATGGGGTATGCAGGAGGCAGCCAGTTGATGTTCTCTCTCATCGATGTTTCTATTTCTCTCTCCCTCTCCCTTCCTCTCTCTCTCTCAAATCAATAAAGAAAAAAATATATATAATTACTTAGCACCTACAGCCCCACCTTAGCAAGCTTTGTGCTTTTCGTGTGATTTTGACCCTGTGCTCTGGGGGAGACAGAGCAGGGTTTAGAGCTCTGTTCTCCAGACGAGGAGCTGGATGCCTGGCCAGGGAAGTCACGTGCCGCAGGCCCCGTGGGGGAGAGCCAGGATTTGACTGAGAATTTAGGATGCTGAATCCAGAGTTCAAGTGTGTCTTGACCCCCATGATCTAGAACCAAGGGTGCGTGCCTCCCGTGGCTCAGGGACCCCAGAACTGGGCTGTGCGCCTCTCACAACAGCACCATGCTGCTGCAGGCCCAGTTCTGAGCACACTGTGTGCGGTAACTTGGCGGTCACGTGACTCCCTGTGAGGGCAGTAGGGTCGCCACAGGGACACGGAGGGCTCAGCAGGTTGTCCCTGCTCACACGGCGTGTGCTGGAGCCCGGCAGTGGCCTGGGTCCTGCACTTCCTCTCAAGGCTGGGTATTCTGTGGAGTGGGGTGGGCGGGCACCTCTGAGGCTCCGAGGGAGGAAAGGCAGGTGGGACGCGGAGGTCCCCTGAGTGATCAGCACTGGAGTGCATTTTACATCCGTCCTCGGGTGCCTTCCTGCCTGTGTTTTCATCTTATTCGTGCATTTACGGAGCATCTGTTACGTGACTGCTGACTCTCGAGCGTGGCTGGGACCTGGAGATGCAGCAGTGAACGGACGGACGCAGCGGCACTCAGAGCTCTGCCCAGCGCACTCCTCAAGGAAGGGCGGCGGGACGCGGGCGGCGCGCTCCGAGCCAGGCGCTGCTGTGGGCTCAGACTTCTCTGCTCAGCCTGCAGTTCACGGAGGCCGAGAGCCAGCCAGCCGGGTGGTCAAGGCTGCAGCCCGGGGTCGGCACAGCGGAGAGGCCCCTCCAGGATTCCTGTGGGCTGTGCTCCGTTTCCAGGGGTGGGGGATTGGCACACACTCAGCCGTCCCTAACACTTGCCTTTGTGGGGTGGGTCTGCCCCCCTCCTGGTTTTCCCCACGTTCAGTAAGCAGTTCTCAGAAGGGATTTCCTGGATTTGGCGGTTTTGTCCTCTGCAGCAAACCCAGGGTAACGGAGTTCCTGGAAACATCCCTTATTCCTCTCTGCTTGACAGTTGCCCTCTTTTGTAGAAGGGATCAACATAGGCAGTAATGATACCAATTTGGCTTGTCCAACCCAGCCCCTGAAACAATAATAATAATAATAATGATGATGATGTTAATGATAATATCATTATAATAATGATGTTTATTATTATTATTACTGCAGTTTCCAAGCTGGAGGGCTCTTGAGCCCATCCCCTGCCTTGGACAGAGGGGAAAGCAGGGGACACTGAGCCCCTGAGAGATGGGCTGCTTGGTCCCAGGTCACACGGCTGGAGGGAGGCAGGCGGCAGCAGGAACCAGGATCAGGGCTGGTCGTGCTCCCTTCCATCGGCCTCCTGGAGGTCTGTAGATAGGAGACACCCTTCCTGGAAAGACAACAGCTTAGGGACCTTGCAGATAAGGCTGGCTGGGTGGGTGTGCCTGGCAGCCCAGAATAAAAGGATTACCAAGAGAAGTTGGGAATCAACCTTCCTTGAGGTGGGTGCTGCCGATAAGGATGCTTCTAAAGTTCAGTTGGTGGGAGATAGGATCTTCGTGCCTTGTGGATGGATGCACCCTGATAGGGAAATCCACAAGCCGGAGATAGAGAAAGAACAGTTATCACCGGAGGCCTCTGCAGGGCTGAGGTACTTCCTTCCTGTCCACCCTGGTGCTGGAGCCCGTCTCCACTTTGCAGATGCGAAAACTGAGGCACAGATAACCACTTCCTGTTCTGTTTTAATCCTAAGCTATCATTGTTTCGACTTCCGAGGGCACTTCAAGGTGCAGGACGCCTCTCCTCCTCCAGCAGTTTAAGTGAGCATATACTGTGGGCAAGGCACCGCACGGCCTCGTGGGAGCTCAGAAATCGGCGGGACACTCTTTTCTCTCGGGGAGCGTTTGGTCTCCTGGGAGGGGAGATGTAGATGAGAATCAGGTGATCCCAGCGGAGGGCCCGAGGGCTGCGTTGGGGATGCAGGTTGGCAGAAGCTCGCAGGAGGTTCCACAGGGTGGACTTGGGATGGTTAGGGGAGGATGGGGCCAGCCTGGACAAGAGGCAGCAGGTGCTCTGGGTCAGAGGCAGGAGGGAGTGGGGAGCAGGTGACCTGTCTCTTCAGCTGTGCGGTCCATGCGGGCGGCCACCAGCTTTGCCATCTCTGGGTCCCTTGTGCCTTGCTCGGTGTCCGGACCTACTGAGACTTGGTGTTTGGTGAGGGAATGAATGCTGTTCTTTGCAGGATGCTTGTTATTGGAAGGCATTTAATTCCTGTTCCTCTTACCCCTTCCTGCCGTCTCGGAGGAGAAGCGGGGCAGAGAAGTTCACCGGAGAACAGACCCAGAGGGAATCAGTGCCCTTAGGTAAATTGGTACTTTCCAACTCAGAAGGCAACCCCTTTCCGGGCGGAATTTACAATATTACAAACCACTTGGAATACCCTTCCTCTGAATTCTGGGCTCATTTGACGAATGTTCATTCAATAAATAGGGACTATGCACTGACTGTGTGCCACACAGTTCTGGGCTCTGGGACTTGTGGGGAAGATCTGTGTGGGGAGCTGATCATCAGGAAGTCCACGTCGGGCTGGACGCAGAGGGCTTTGGGCTGGGTGCCTTGGGCCCCGTCCCGGCAGGTCGCTCTGCTTCTCTGACCCTCAGTTTGCATGTATGTGGAGTGAGCGTCTGTGTTAAAAATATCTTCGGGGTCTCTCTCTTTCTGGTTCTGAGATTATTTATTCTTCCGGCAACTCTTGTGGAGGGCTGAGTGACCAGCCGGGAGTTCAGGGCCGATGTGGGGGACACCCAGACAGAGTCCTGGGAGGAGCAGGTGTGAGGAACAGCGTAGGGAGCATGAGCCTGGGGCCTGGGGGCCGGGCGGGGCTGAGCTGAGCAGGGGCCCCATGCCAGGGCCTAGGGGAGCAGCACCTCTGGGCGCCTTTTGCTCCCAGCTACCCTTCCCAGACGTGGGTGCCTTTTCTCACACGGCGGGCCTGCTCCTTGATGTCAGAGTACGAGGCTGCTGGTTGGTTTGTTCAGGAATATTTACTTGTTATGCCTTTCATGCGCCAGTCTCGTTCCCAGCTCGCGGGGGACAGCAGCTGACAGCCCGAGGCACCACTGGGACCGGCACTGGGTGGCTCTCGGCCTCGCTGGGCTCAGACCTCACCTTCCGCTGGGCACCTGGCTTCTTTCTCAGCTGCAGGCCCGGGTCCTGGATTGGTTTTCTGTGGCTGCCATAACAGTGCCTGTAACCCAGGGGGCTCACGACCACAGAAAGGGTCCTGTCCCAGTTCTGGGGGCCAGGGAATGAAATCCAGTGTTGGCACAGCTGTGCGCCCTCTGAAGGCGGTGGGGGGGTGGGGGGAGGGGGTCTCTGCTCGCTGTCGTCACCTCCCGGCGCCCCACGCAGATCTCTGCCTGTCTCCTGGTGGCTTTCTGGGTGTCTGCCCCTCTCCTCTGTGAGCAACACCTGTTCCCGGATTTAGAGCCCCCCCTAATCCAGGACGATCCCATTTCAGGGTCCTTAACTATCTGCAGAGACCCTTTTTCCAACGGAGGCCATCTTCAGAGGTTCAAGGGGATATATAGCTTTTTGGGGGGGGCGCCACCACTGAGACCCCGGAAGCGGAGCCCTGCTGCAGAGCGCTGGGTGCAGTGAGCACGTTTCTCACCAGGGCAGATGGCATCTTCCTGGCAAAGCCGGGGGCGGCTGCCGAAGACGGAGTCCACTCACCCCGCTGGTGGCCGTGCTGGGGGGGGTCCTGTCTGTCCCCTCCGCTGCCTCAGGCGCCGTGCTCATTCAGTTCGGGTCATTCACAGAAGGCGGTTCCCCTTCGGCCTTTGCCCCTTTGGAGTGGAGTTTGCCCGCCTCTGCCCCGGCCCCAGGACCTGGCAGTTACCTTTCCTGTGTCTACTTTGGCGCTGCTCATTTTACTGGAGAGCCCCAGGGAGAGCTCCCCTCCCCCCCCCACTGCCAGGCCCTGAGCCAGGCAAGGGGCCCCGAGGACCCCCTGGTACGACAGCCGGTGACATCGGGAGCTCGCCTAGAGGGCTCACCAAGGAGGGTGGGGTTGGGCTCCCAGGATGTGAAGGGGGAGCACTTCCCAAATGTGTGATACCTGCTGTGGGTTTGAGCCCTAACTGGATGGTGCTGCTCAGGTGGGAAAGGCAGGGAGGGGCCGCAGAGCTGAAGGCGAGTGCCTGGGCCAGGGAGGTCTGCAGGGCTGGGGCTGGCACTGCGCGGGCGCCAGCAGGCTGCCAGGTCGCCCAGGTATCTGTGCTCGAGGCTCCGAAGAGCTTGCGTTGCGTCTTCTCGGAGAGGCCTCCTGCGGGGAGGAGGGAGGCAGCGAAGTTATTGGATTTGCATTTTGGAAGGATCACCCTGATGTTACTGCAGAGTCAGGGCTGGAAAACCAGCCAAAGAGAATGTCACAATAAACAGGCTAATTGCAATTCCAGTTCTAGGGGTTTTTGCAGGCGTGCCGAGAGGGTAGCTTGCTCGGTTTGTATTAAATTAAATTTCATTACTGAGAGGATCGTTAAATCCTGGTGGCTCGGTAGCGCTGGTGCTTTCCTAATGAGAAAAGCAGGATAATAATAGCATCCCGGAGAAGGCAAACGTGCACCGTGGTTTTGTCTTTGATGTCACCACTTACTTCACGGTGTTGGCTTTTCTTAGGTTTTAGTCACTCGCTACTGGTCCTTCGAGACATCTCCTGTGGAAGGGACGGCTGACCTGCTCAGTCCTCTTGCCTTAAAGATGGAGAGGAAAAGTGTGCCGAATACTCAAGACTCCGTTTAATCGTTTAATCGCCGGTGTATCCATCTAGGTGAGGAAATGCCCTCCCTGCCAGGGGCTCTGTAACTTGCCCAAGGTCACCCAGCAAGCAGGCCACGGAGGAATATCGGAGCGCACACATGGGCCTCACGCGGCCTGGACAAGTCTGTCGGGTCCGTTTGCCACGACACACACTTGTCGACGCCCGTGCTGTGCTCGGGTGCTCCCTTGCGAGGGCCCTGTGGGGCTGTGACTTTGCAGAGCCTGGCCCGTTTCTGTGCCATCCTTTCTTGTTCAAGGTCGTGCCCAGACAGCTGTTGTGCCCAGGGGAGGGGAGCTAGGGAAATGTTTCTGGAGGGGCTGCCTGGCTGCTTGGACAGACAGGTTGTGCAGGGTTGTCTAAGTGGCAGCTGGGGACAAGTTCTGGCTCGGTCAGAACCACGTGGAAGGTCCTGCAGACACCCAGGGTTGAATCGTGTACGCCTCAAAGGTAGGTTCAAGTCCCTACTCCCATACTTGTGAACGTGACCTTGTTTTGAAATCGGGTCTTTGCCGATGTCATCAGGTGAAGATTTGATCACATGGGAGTAGGGCGGGCTCAAAGTCCAATGAATAGCGTTTTTTGTTTTTTTTTTAATTTTTTTTTTTTATCCTCACCCGAGGACATTTTTTTGCATTTATCTTCAGATAGAATGGGAGGGAGAGAGGAAGGAAGAGAGAGAGAGAAACATAGATGTGAGAGAGACACATCGAGTGGCTGCCACCCACACAGCCCCAACGGAGGGTGGGGATGAACTGCAACCGAGGTATGTGCCCTTAGCGGGAACTGAACCCCGGACTCTCTGGTCTGCGGGCTGACGCTCTAAGCGCTGAGCCAAACCGGCCAGGGCTGAATAGTGTTTTCATAAGAGAAAGGAGACACAGACGGACACACACACACACACACACACACACACACACACACACACACGTGTGCATGGACAAAGTGAACATCAAGAATTGCCAATGAACCAGGAGCTAGGAGAGAGGCGAGCAAGGCTTCTTCCCTACAGCCTTCCGAGAGAGGGGCCCTGCTGGCACCGTGGCTTTGGACCCCCAGCCTCCAGAACCGTGAGCAGATAGATTTCATTTGCGTTCAGCCACTAGCTCATGGTAGTTTGTAACGGCAGCCCTAGGAGAGTAGCAGAGAAGGGAGTTCCATGCTGTCCCCAGGTGTGGGTTTTCCCAGACTCTCTTTAGAGCCTAGAATTGTAAGTTCATAAAGTCGGCCAGGTCTGGAAGCACGCGTGCAAAGGAGGGAAGGGTTCCTGTTTGGCCCAGGAAGGGTGGTCCCCCTTGTCTCCCTTCAGCGGATCTTCGTGCCAAGCACAGCACCTGCCATGCTGGTTGAGAGCCTTTTTTGGGGGTGGAGGCACGGGGAGGGGCGGCAGGCACTGGACCCATGGCATCTCAGGCCAGCAGCCCTGCCGGGGAGGTGGTACCCATTTCACAGAGGAGGGTCTGCAGGTGCTCTGGCCGCCAGGTGTGATTCTCTATACTTCATAGGTGGAAAGGAGGTTGGGGCTGGGCAGGGACAGCCCCAGGGACTTGTGTTCACCCCTGGCATGTCAGTGTTGCTGCTCAGGGTGGCCAGGTGCTTCCCGGTGGCTGCTGGGGAGATCACTCCATCTGGCTTCACTGCTTTGCAGGAAATCAGCGGGCCGCACAGGAGGGCAGCCAGTGGGGGAAGCCCGCTCCCTCTGCCAGTCACTCGGAGCACTTGACTTCCAAGAAGAGCTGTTCAGCTATGGCCTGAATACATAAAGAAGGACTGCCGCCCTGTCGGGCCGGGGGGTTCGGAGGAGAAGTGACTGGTTCTCTTGTCTGGGTTAGATATGCCCCAGGCAGTGGCGCGGGGAACCACCCCCAGAGACTCTGATCAGATGGTGCTGGGAGGGACCTGGCGTCCCCGCTTGTGCTTCTTGGAACAACCAGGTGCTCCCGTTGGGACCCGGGACTGAGCTGCATGAAGAAAGACCCAGGAGACACACCAGCCAGACAAGGAGAGACTGGGAATGAGAGTCACAGCGTGAGGCCCCCCGCAGGGAGCGCCCACAGCAGCCGGGCACAGTGATGAGCGTATGCATGTCTCTTAATCCTCACCATACCCCTACGAGGACAGTCCGTTACTGTCCCCATCTTATGAATGCAAACACTGAGGCCACAGGGGTGAACTGGCATGCCCAAAGCAACAGGGCTGGGAGAGCTGGAGTCGGGACTGGACTTAGGTCACGTGTGATTCCAGGTGTTGGCCCCTGACCTGACTGCCCCTCCCTGGGCTGTCCGTGGGGACAGCCGTGTGTTGGGATTTCTGTCCACGCTGGAAAGCCCATCTGGGTCCCCCCTACAGAAAACGAAAGTTGCGTGTGACCCCGAGCGCCACGTGGAGAAACGGACCAAGACGCCTGTGGAAAAAGACTTTGTTTAGGAAATTCAGTATTTAAATGACTTCTAGGCCTCTCAGCAGAGTTCTGTGTTTTACAGGGGTGGGCATTTAAATAGACCCAGCTCTGGGTTTTTCTGTTCCTGTTTAAGCACTGTGGGTGTGGCGGGGAGGGGGAAGGCTGAGTCTCACTCACAGCGGAGATCAGACACCCCCGGGTGCGCTGTGGGCCTGGCAGGCTGACGTCGCTAATACATGACCCCACAGGCGACTGCATTTTCCACTCGGAGGAGAGATCATGTTTCTTTGCCTTGATCTTCATATGCCTCCAGAGTTTTTGATCACTTCCGGTGGCCCAGAGTGCTGCCCATTTTTTTTTCTATATGCTGTTGAAGTTTCACCAATAAAAAATCGCCATCGTCGTCGTCATTACCCAGTTTGTTGTCATTTATTGCACACACGGAATGGAAATGGATGTGAAAATGAAATCAGTCATCTTCCTCGACCAATCAGACTGTGTTCTGATATCTGATGTTCTGCCCGTACATGAACTTAGGACTACATGTAAGCAGAGGTGTAGGGGACATTTTGCTGTCTTTTATCTGACATTCTATCCCAAGCATTTTTCCATTTTGTGAAAACACCTTATTAAGAGCGTGTAATGGTTCATCAGATCAATAAATCATATTCTAAGCCAGTTATCTGTCACTGAAAATTAAGTTTCCTGGTAGCTTGCTGTAATACTCAGGGGTACTAGGAACGTCTTGGTGCATTGTACGCTTCTCTTCTTGGGAAACCCTTGGGGCACATTCTCAGCAGACGGATTATTGAGTCAAGAGGCACAGACTCTTGACCTATATTGCCAAATTATTGTCAAGCACGGTTGTTTATCTGCCACCACCCACGTGTGGGTTTGCCAGCGCAACACAGCCTCCTCGGCGCTGTGTACGATTAGCTGGAAAAAATTATCATTCAACAGATGCAAATGGTCTCTTGCTAAATTTATATTTTCGATCCTTGATGAGGACAGATTTTCTTTTTTTTTTTACCCTCACCCGAGGACATTTTTGCATTTATCTTCAGATAGAGCAGGAGGGAGAGACGGGGGAAGAGAGAGAGAAACATCGATGTGAGAGAGACACATCGACTGGTTGCCACCCACACGACTCCCACCGAGGCCGGTGACAAACCGCAACCGAGGTACGTGCCCTTAGCGGGAACCGAACCCGGGACTCTGGTCCGCGGGCCGATGCTCTAACCGCTGAGCAAAACTGGCCAGGGCTAGATTTTATTTTTCATCTGCTTGTTTGCCGACTGTCTTGGGGAATGCTGGTGTTGGCTCCGGCCAGGCTCCTTGCTTCCCATGTGGCCCCTTCAGGGGGAGCCGGCCTTACTTATGAGTGAGCTTCAACATCGAGCCTGTGAGCGAAATGCTCCGAGCACACCAGCTCTCCGTGAAGGTGGGGCCGAGACACCTGCCCCCGTGACATCATCACGTGGCGCCTGAGTTGCCCCGTGTACTCGTTTTCATGACATCATCCCGTGGCCCCTGAGCTGCCCCGTGTACTCGTTTTCATGACATCATCACGTGGCCCCTGAGCTGCCCCGCGTACTCGTTTTCATGACATCATCCCGTGGCCCCTGAGCTGCCCCGCGTACTCGTTTTCATGACATCATCACGTGGCCCCTGAGCTGCCCCGCGTACTCGTTTTCATGACATCATCCCGTGGCCCCTGAGCTGCCCCGCGTACTCGTTTTCATGACATCATCCCGTGGCGCCTGAGCTGCCCCGTGTACTCGTTTTCATGACATCATCACGTGGCTGCCCCGTGTACTCGTTTTCATGACATCATCACGTGGCCCCTGAGCTGCCCTGTGTACTCATTTTCATGACATCATCCCGTGGCCCCTGAGCTGCCCCGTGTACTTGTTTTCATGACTTCAGCCTTAACGACACCTGCCCCCCTAGATCTGTCTTCCGAACAAGGCAGCCTCTTTCTTCAGAAAGCTTTGAGACGTAACTCTTTCAACTATTTTTGGGCTTCCTAGTTATAACACAAAAAAGAAAAGAAGAAAAGTCCCTGTAGGTTCCTGTTACGTGTCTTTGCTTTTCTCGACAGCTTTCTCTGCTTTTCTGACGGCTTCGTCTCACCGCATCCTGAGCTCACTGCCTCCTGTGACCTGTGCCTCCAGCCTGCCACCTGGCACCCGGGCTGGCCCTGGAGGTCACGTTTGGGTCGGCACCCCTGCCTGCCACCTCGAGGGCCCCAGCCTGCGGCCTTCTAGAGGCTCCCTGTTCAGGGGCCAGTGGTCATGGCCAAAGGTACCTGTGTTTTCTAGGCTGCTTAACAAACAGTGTCTGTGACGTCATTTGTGTTCTGATTTTTCCGGGTAAACTTGACCCCTTTCCCACTGTCCCCGTCACTTACTCTTGTGCGTTTGCACAGACAGCGGGCTCCTGTTTGCTGCCCTTCCGCTCAGCACTCCCGTGTCCCTGGGCGTCACCCTCAGAAACGAGGACACTGGTGGGTGGGGCAGGCGCCGTCGTGAGGATGGCTCCCAGGGTATGTACCTTCCGTAGGGGACTGAGGCCGGGGTCTGAGGGTCCTCCAGGGTCGATTCTGCCCCGAGGCTGCCTTCTGAGGACGGAGCTCTGGGCGCGGCTCCAGGTCCCCACCCTGCTTCGGGAACGCAGCAGACGAGGGGTTCGGAGTGGTTGCTGAAACCTAAGGGATGGGGGACTCAGGAAGTCGTCTTACATTGGTTCTGAAGCTTCGGTCACCGGCTGTCACCTACACCTCCGTCCCCTGACCCTGACGGCCTCCTATCGGTGCAGTCAGGTCCCCAGACTGCAGGACTGGGTCATGGCCACTGTCACGGCGTCGGGGGTTATGGCTAAGACGTGCCCCCGCCCCCTCACACTCCGGGCTGTCTTGGACGAGGGGTTATTCACTCCCTACCTGACGAGCGCCGTCCGGACTCAGTTTGCGAATGCGGCTGTCCTGTGTCTCTCGTTTCACGTGCCTCCTGCACTCTCTGGCTCCGTCCCCGCCGCTGCCACAGGTCCCCTTCCCTGGGACGCTCTCCAGGAGCCGCTCAGCCGTCGTCTTCATTGTCCGTGTTTCTTGAGAACCGTGGTGAACGCTTTACCTGAGTCATAGCATTCTACCTGTACCCGGTCGTCGTTACCTGCCATTTACTGCCTGGCTGCTTCGGCGTGACTTCTTCTTACGTGCGTCCGTCCATCCCTCCAGCACCGGACCATTCAGAAGACGTTCTGTTAAGCGGCTTTTCTGCAGGAGGTGCTGGGGGAACAAAAATGAGGGAGATGAGTCTTGTCTGAAGGATCTTGGACTGACCCACACAGAGAACAGCTGCAGGTGGTTGCTGTTTCCAGCTCTTACTGACCGTAGCCTCGAACCCAGGCTTCAGCCCCAAGGCAGCAGGGCCTGGGAGGAAGCAGTTCCCATTTAGAAACGGTCTGTTTGCCACCCAGGTCCTAGGGTCTTCGTGCTGGTGGCACCGGCCTGAGCATCACTCCCGGGAGCCTTCTTGAGGAGGTGGAGTCCCCTGGGACGCAGATGCTGAGATGGGGCTTAGTGCAGGGTGTTTATTAACGGGTGCCTTTGGGATCCACAGCTGTGAAGCTGAGGGGGAAGCACTCAGGATTGGGCAGAGGGAGGAGTCGAGTCGAGCTGTGACAATGTCCCAACACAGGCCTCCGCCAGCCCCATGGGAGCCCTGAGCTGGAATGGCCTTCAGAGCTGTCTACAACGGAGGTGAGGGTTGGTGCATCATTGACGTGGGCTCCCCTGGAAGGATACATGACCTCGAGCAAGGTAGCTGTCTTGCAGGTCATCAGCTGCTGCTCTGGGTGCTGGCTGGCTGGATGCGTCTGCTTTGATCACCATTTTATCCCTAGCACCTGGCATACAATAGGCACCCCGTATTTTGGGTGGATGGAAGCAGCACGACTCATTTATTCAGCAAATATTTCCTATCTTAGCAATGCTTTATTATTATTATTCTTTGAGCTTCTATCATCTAGGGGCTTCGGGGTGGGTGGTGGTTCAACACTGGCTTCCTGGAAGAGGTGACTTTCATTCTGGGGGTGTGACTTCCTGGACGGTTGGCCCCGAGCCAGCGTGGGGCACAGCGTTTCCTTGGCTCCCGAGAAGCTGACTGACTGAGATGGAGAGTGAATGGGTAAGGGATGTTTTTCTCGGGGAGGGGACTCTCCATCCAGCCCACCTCTCCATGCACCTGTCTGCCACGGGGAAGTCCCTCCTTCACTGGTGTTCACTGACGTTTGAACTCCCAGTAGCCTGGAACTTCCCCAGGGGTCCCACTGGCCCAGTGATACCATTTGAGTAACTAGAGAATGGAGACGCCACTCTTTTGAGCTGAGCGAAAAATACACATTTTCTCCTCTCTGAGTCACCCAAAAACTACAGCCCGGGGTCTGAGCAACAACCTCATGGCCTTTTTTCCCCCTGCATGTAAATGAGCTGTCATTGTAGTTCAGGAAGTAGAGACTCTGAGCAGAGGAGATGGAACCGGAGATTTCTAGATCAGAGAGAGACCTAGCCATTGCCGGTCCCACCCCCTTCCTTTGCAGGAGGCCCCGAGTGGGGCAGCGACTGGACTTGGAGAGCAGGGCCGGCGTGGGACTCTGCAAAGGGTCTGCCCGTGTAGTTGACAGTTTCACTGGGCTCCCTCACCTCCCCCTGGGGTCCCCAGGACGATGCCGCGCAGACTGGCCTGCGGCAAGTTGTTTTCCGATCCGAGAGGCAGGAAGGGAGGTTTGTGGGGTTGATTTAATAATGTAACACCCCTGGTGGGAGGGGAGGTGGGAGGATGTTTGTGAGGGAAAGTTAAATGTAAGTGTCGGTACAGAAAGGAAAGTTTGAGGTGGAGGCGAAAGGCGTCCAGGCTTCAGGGAGGGCCGCCTGGCGAGGTGGACTCCTTCCTCCCGCAGAGGCCACCGCGCTGTGCTGTCATGGACCAGTTCACGACGTATCACAGTTCACAGAGCCTTTCGTACGTGTCAGCTCCGTCCGTCTGCACACTGGTGGTACTGCTGCACGCTGTCTCACCCCCCGTGTGGCTCTTCGGGGGGCTTGGCCAGGAGCCCGGGCACCTGACTCCCGGTCCTTTCTTCATGGGACAGCGGCGGGTCCTCACTCACCCTCCTGGGGGACGTGTAGGGTTTAGGAGCCCCGTTTCCGGAGCTGGGATTCTGCCTTCTGCGGAGAGCCGGGGCACTTTCCCAATAAGCATCTCGTGCCCTGTTCCCTGAGCTGTGCAGTGGGGGTGTGAGTCCCCACCCGCCTCCTGGGTTGTCATGGGGATGAGAGCGTGCAGTTCCCGCGCACACCCGAGTGGGAGAACTGTGTCAGCGAGGACTGCAGGCGCGTCTTGCAGGCACTGCCCGTTGAACTGAGCAGAGCAAGCATCACAGCCAAGCGGGTCCCACGGATGTGTTTTTCCCCGTGCACGGGGAAGTTTCGTCCACACTCTGCTGTAGTTGATGAAGTGTGCGGTAGCATTGCCCCTTAAAGAGCGGTGTGCATGCCTCAATTAAAGAATGCTTTATTGCGAGAATATGTTACCGTCCTCTGAGCCTTCCGTGAGCCGTCACCTTTCTGTGGGTGGGGGGCCTTGTCCTGAGTTTGGAGAAACGCGGCGTATGAGGCGCGGCCGAAGGAGGCGCCGTGGCAGCTGCTCTGGCGTCTCGGGGACCCCCTGGTCCTGTGTGATCGCATCTGACACCCTCCAGTGTGACGGGGGATGCTGCCTCCGGGTGATGCATCATCCTCGTCCCCACCTTGGGGAGTGGGAGGCCGCAGAGCGACGGATGGAAGCAGGCGCTCGGCCCTGCGCAGCGTGGACTGGCTCATGCTCTGTGCAGAGCGGCCCGCTCCGTGACTGGGCCCACTTCTCTTTTCTCCTTCGTATTAAAAAACAAACAGACAGTAAACGTTTTGAATAGGCAAGACATTCATAAGACAAACCCCAGAAGGGATAAAGTAGTTTTCAGTGAAGACTTCTACCCCGCCCTGTCCCCAGGCCCCCGTTTCTCCACCCCAGAGACAACGCTGTCCTTCACCTGTTGGGTCTCCTGGTCTGTGCGTGGCTGGACTCCCTGGAAAAGGAGATGTGTGTCTGAGAGTGCATTGGTAAACGGGTGTGGGGGGGCTTCTGTGTTCACTGCTGGGGGGACACAGGCCGGGGTGCTGGGGTCTCAGCACACCCCGCTTCCTGCTTGTGCAGACCTCAGCACCAGGGGACAGGCCGGTCTGGGCTGGCTGCTTCCTGGGCCCAAAGTCCTGCCTCCCTTCCGCCTGTGGAAACCCCTGTGCTCAGCTCCCAGATCGCCCCCTGCTAGAGGAAAAGCTGGGAGCCTCCCTGCAGCCTGGCTCCCTGCACCCTGCAATGGGAACCACAGCATTTGCTCTGAGGGTTCTGGAGACGATCAGAGCACTGGAGACACAGCCGCTCTCCTAGCGCTGCCTGGCGCATCCTGGAAGCCCGCCGGAGCTGCCTTCACCATGCCGCCGCTGCCCTCCTCCACGCCCCTGCCCTGGGTGCTGCTTGACGGCTGGCAAGGGCGAGGGCCCTCCACGCCTGGCCCTGGGGTGCAGGAATCGAGGGGGCATCCATTTGTCTTTCTGTTTCTTGGCAGGAGGGGTGGTGGTTCAAATTAAATTTTAGTTTTATCCTTTGTAGCTTTCTGTGCTATAAATCATCACATTTCTACAGCTGGTGGCGTGGCTTTTGTGAGAAAGGCTTGTGCTTCTGGCTCGCGTGGATGGTGGATACTCAGCTTCTCGGTCTGGCACCCTCGTCCCGCTCCTCAGCTCTGAGTCATCTCGTATCTGGACGGGATTCCACACTGGATGATACAAAGCTGCTGTGCACCCAGACTCACCCGTTAACTCACTGTCCACCAGACCCCCTTTACACACACACACACGTACACACATGCACACGTGTGCACACGCATGCACACTCATAAATACACGTGTGCGTACACACACTTGCACACACCATTTTTGGGCAACCATTTGAGAGTAAGTGGCAGACATGCCCTTTTATCCCCAAATATTCTCAGACAGGATACTGAGCATTGCTACAACTGTGCTATGTAATCCACCGGCCACATGCAATTCCACCACAGCCCCTTGGGTGTTCCCGAGTCCAGATCACCACGGCACTGAGTGGCCATGTCTCCCTACGCTGGAACGGCTCCTCAGCTGCTCTTGACCTTGACATTGTGAAGGGTCCAGGCCAGTTGCTTTGCAGAGTGGGTTGGGTTCTTCATGGGGAAAGTGCAGGCCGGGCCACCTGTTTCACTGGGTCCTGCAGCCCTGGGTGGTCCGTACAGCTGCTGGCCACACCCACATCTTGTCCGTGAGCCGACGGAGGACGGAGGCATAGTGGGTCAAGCAGTTGGTCTGTGGTCGCATTCCCGGGAAACGGCAGAGCTGGGGTTCAAACCCAGGATTATCTAATCTGCCTGACCTGCGATGGCAATGATGACGGCGGCGAGACCCCGAGAAGAACAAGGTTAGTCCGGCACTTTCCGTGAGCCAGGCGCCGTGCTCAGCATTCTGCAGGCACTGCGGGCGCCCTCGCCCCGTTCCTGGAGGTGACTGTCTGACTAGCCCTGATTCACACACGAGGATCAGAGAGGTTAAGTAGGCTGCTGACTGACGGGCCCAGCCCTGCCCCGGGCAGCTCGTGAGCTGAGTTGGCACGAGTCGCCTGTGTACCTAGGCCTGCTGGATCTCACAGTCGGGCGAACCTGAGAGCCAGGCTTTGCTGGTCCTCCAGGGTTCATGTCCTCTTCCAGGGCCCTCTCTAGGGGAGCGAACACATCCCAAGGCCGGGGCTGTTTCAGGGTCTTCCTCGGGGCAGGGAGGGGGACCAGCCTGCCCTCTGCTCCTGTAGGGACCTCTGCCCACCTCCGTGGTCCGTTTGCAGCAAACAGATGGCATTTTGATGATTTCCAGGTCAAGAATCCCTGTCTAGTCATTCATTCAGTGTCTGGCTGAGTCTCTTCTGCCGAGCAGCCCCAGGCCCCTGCCTGTGGGTAGGTGGTCCTGGCTGCTGGCAGTGCCATTGGCCCCACTGCCTAGGCGGCATTTAGGTGGCATTCAAGGCCGCTGCCCCAAGGATGAGGCGGCTTTGCTCGCGCTGGTGATGGGGGTTCATTACTCAGCCTATATACACATCACAGTCTGCCCTCCCCTTCTCGTTGGAGAAAAGAGGGCATCACCACCCTACCTTTTGGGTCGTGGAGAGGAGACGAGCAAGGGAGATTCCTGAACATAATGGCCAAGGGACCCCTATCTGGGCCCCCAAATGCCTCTTCCTTCCTGGGACCTTAGGGGTCCTGGGTCTGCCTGTCACAGGCACTCAGGCTGCTCATTCATGAAAACACGGCATTGGAAGTATCGTCAGCATCCCGAGAAAGCCTGTGGGCCCTTGGTTCAGTGCAGGGGCAGGGTGTGTCCATCAGCCACAGAGCAGGTGACTGTGCTGTCCTGGGGGCAGTGTGTCAGGCAGGAGCCTGGAGCAGCAGCCACCTGGCCTTCAGACTCAGGCCGGACACCGGCTGAGTGTCTGCCCCGCCCTGCTCCCTCTCCTGCTGGGCTGGCGGGATCCCGAGGGCGAGTGACCCCGCTAGTCTTGTTGCTCTGTGCCAGGCCAGCCCCCTTTTCCTGGCTCGTTGCCGTGGGTGGAAGTTACTGTCCTGCCTGCCAGGCTTTGTGCATTGAGGCAAGGCTGCGACTTTCCTCTCTGACCACCCCGGCCGGCCAGGACCACTTCCCCCAGCTCGGGCAGCGAGCCTCTGGCTGGGCCCATTCCCGGGCAGAACTTAGAAATTTTAGTTCCCTAATTACCACGGAACATTGCTCCATGGTTTAAAACATTAATTAAGAACATTAATCAGTTTGGCTGCCTTGGATGGAGGTTCTTTTTCAGCAACAGCTGACTTTCCGGGTTGTTGCTGGCCCCCTTACGAAGAGGAGGGGGTGAGCTCGCCAACAGCGATTCAGCCACGTATGTGTGTGGTGTCGGGCAGCCTGCTCAGCCCCTCTGAGCTTCAGTTTCCACATCTGTAAAATGGGCGTGAGGGTCATCCTCTGGCCTGACCTCCTGGGGTCATCGTGGGTGCTCAGTGAGGTACGGGAGGTCATTCCCCAGCAAAGTCCTGCGCAGGGTCCTTGTCAGTGGCATCAGTAGGGTTCAAAAAGTCTATCTAGTGCCTCGCAGTTTCTACAGCACACCTTGTGTGCATGATCCCGTGGGCACGCCTGGGAGACGGCAGGGGTGGCAGTCTGCTCCACCTTGCAGATGAGCGAACTGAGAAGTGAGGGTCACGTCAGGCCTGGAGTTGAGGACCCTGGACTCACACCCCAAGCCTTAGTTCCATTCTCATCAGTTTCACTTGCGCCCTGCTCCCCGTGGGCTGAGCCCCTACGCTGACTCAGTCATTGGGAGGCAGGAAGAGGGGAGATCTTTTCCCTCCTCATCGGGAGATGAGGGCGTTAAGGCCCCCCCTTCCGCTTAAATGGTGTGCACGATCGCGGACACGTCTAAGTGTTGGTCCTACGCCAGGCCACGCGCCCAGCTCTGCACAGGCTCTTGCATGAGATCCCACCTTTAGAATGAGAAACTGAGGCTCGGAGAGTAGCTTGCCCAGGCTCCTCCAAAGACACTTCCAGGAGAACAGGGATGCCCACCCAGGCAGCCGGACAGAGAGCCCACTGTCCTTCCTGGGGGAGCCGGGCTGCTACCCTTTGGCGTAAAGGAGCCAATGCATTTTGACAATAAGAAAATGTGCCTTTTCTTACGGGGCAAAATGCCTGAGGAGTATGGGAGTCTGCCCACGTGGGAGCGTGGATGTGCACACTGTCAGCCCAGGGGACTGCTCCGAGGGTGGGGAATCTACCCTCTCCCGCTGGGAACTGGTGCTCTGAGCAATGACAGATGGATCCAGCCAGCGCATGGAGGGGGGAGCTGTTGTGAGTCCCCCTGGGACACTAACACATCCAGGGGAGGAATGTGACAACCAGAGGGCCTCAGAGAAGCAGATTATGGCCAACTTTTCCTGGAGGAGGAGAGGGAATTGATGGTGGGGAATTCAAGCCACCTGGCCTCTGTCCTTGGGGCAAGGACATTTCTCTGGCTGTTTCTGGAACTGAGGGCAAATTCCCCCTCATAACTGGTCCGTCTTCTTTATTCAGGGTCTGTGCTCGCTGAGTTCCGTCTTCTCGGTGACTTGGCATCCAAGGTGCTGTGGAGTTTGGGGGGTGGGGCAGGACTGAGGTCTGGATGGAGCCCTCCATTGTGTTGTAAGTGTGGTTTTCTGGGGGCGCCACACCAGCCCTTGAAGGAGAGGTCGCCAGTGTCTGAGCTCACCCGCTGAGCATTTGGGGCTGCTTTGGCGTATCGTAGGTGTCCTCCCAGAGCTAGTGAGACCAGGGGTGGCCTCCTTGCTCCATCCCCCACACCGCCTCACCCCTTTTGGCCACCTCATGTAGCCGTCTTGGTGATCAGTTAGGATAAGAAGCCCTGGTGAGGCTACACAGTTCTTTGTTCCCTGAGTAATTCACGATGTCCACCGATCGCATGTTACCAGATGACAGGGCGGAGCCCAGATAAAAGTTACACCAAAGTTAATCCGATACAGCCTCCCTGGTTTAAATAATCCCTACCGGCTGTGGAATGCCAGGGGCATCAGGGACAGGCCATTCTCAGAATGCAGTGATTAGATATGTTTCTGAGTCCCCTCTGGCCAGAATTCCTGGA
The DNA here is from genome assembly GCA_030848825.1 of Tadarida brasiliensis. Classification (NCBI taxonomy): domain Eukaryota; kingdom Metazoa; phylum Chordata; class Mammalia; order Chiroptera; family Molossidae; genus Tadarida; species Tadarida brasiliensis. Next base: position 62,126,052 of record CM061272.1, read on the forward strand.
ATCAGATGAATGCAAGCTTTGGTGGGGAAGGGGAACGGGATGGATGGGTGAGGGCGTGGGAGGCAGGAGGCCTGACCGTCAGTGCTGGCCTAGCCGCTCATGCGATTTCTGAAATATGAGCTATCGAAATTGGTCTCAATGGCTTTATGTATTCAAATATCTATCACAGTACTGGACACATCACAGTTGCTCAATAAATACTGGACCGTCCACTGCTTCTCATTTACGTAATGAAGTATCTCATGTGGACATGGGCACTAATTCTTCTCTGTGCTTTTCTTATAGATTTGCAGAATCCTGTCACACCTGGAATTGCAGTGCCTTTGATCTGGAAAGAACACGAATCCGTTCCACTCCCAGGGGCCTTGAGGGCTGGCCTTCCCTGTACGGCAGCTATAATACTTCGAGATTTGGAGAACTGAGGTAAGGGAATTTCTCCCCTTGAGCCTTATGGGCCCGAAAACAGCTTTTGGAATTGGTGATGTCTTGTAACACAACTTGGATTGTGGTTTTTGACTTGTAGCTGGCTTCCTGTGCTGCTCCACAGTGCTTGGGAAGGTGGTTTTCTGTCCCTCATCCTGACTCACAGGTCTGCCCTTTGGTTGCCTGGACCTTGTGCCTCGGGAGCTCTCTCTCCTTCTGGACCTAGCCGCGGAAGGAGCCCACCGCCTCCCAGCTGGTGCCCCCACTCCTTTCCTCCTGGCGGAGAAGGGTGCTCTGGCTTCCTGCTAAGACATGTGGGGACTCAACCAGGGAGAGGACAGGAAGGTGCGGTTGGGGTTGGTGATTAGGTCAAAATGTCTTTGGGAGCATCTGGATGCCTCCCTCCCCTCCCCACCTCCTTGACGTGCCTGCTCCGGGCACACCAGGTCTGAGCTGGGCTCCAGGCAGACCCCGCTTCCCTGGTTTTGCTCCTTGCCTCCCCTTGGGCAGATCACTCAGCTTCTCCAAGCCCCTGTTTCCTCATTTGTAAAATAGAGATCATATTAGCGCCTGTCTCAGGAGGATGTTGTGGAGACAGTGGAGATAAAGAGCTTAGCATGCTGCCTAGCAGGGAGGAGGAAATGCTCCAAAATGAGAGTTTTTTTTTAATTCACTAATTATACCATTTAGAGGTCCTTCCACGCAGCAGGCTGTTTTGAAGCCCTGGTCTGCTCTTTTTTTTTTTTTTATGGTTAAAATGTTGAATTTTTAAAATCTTTACTGTTGAAAGTATTACAGATATTCCCCCTTCCCCCCAAGCCTGACCCCCTCCTCCCTGCTCCCAGCCCCCTCTAGCCTTCCCCGCACTATTGTCTGTGTCCATTGGTTATGCACATGTGCATGTCAGTTCTTTGGTCTCCTCTTCTCTCTGCCTTTCACCTGCCACCAAACCTGCTTCAGGAAAGCTCGTGAGTCACCTGGCAGGTTGTGAGCAGACCCTCCCAGAGCAGAGTTGACAGCCCCCTCCTCTGGGCTGCAGCCAGCGATTCCGGGCCTGCCTCCGTATGCCAAGTGGTTTCTCTCCTCTGCCTGCTGCACCCTCACTGCTGGTGGGCTCCTTCCGCCGGGACTGTCTCACAGGTCCTGGCACCCAGGCTTGGGCCTCCCACCGTGCGTGTTGTAAGACAGATGAATGAGGCATTGAAAAGCAGGCAGTGAGATGGGAGGAGAGTGCGCCACAGAGGGAACCAGAAGAATGTTTTTCAAGCTTTAGAGTGATGAATGAGGTCAGTTGCAGTTTTTTTTTTTTAAAGGAGACGTTGAAGAGAATAAATAAGGTGATGAACAAAAGAGAACGATTCTTACCACCGATTTGAAAACTCTGCGGGGAGGGACAGGTGGATCAGAAAGGTGGACTGGTGTGGAGGTCGGGGAAGGCAGGACTGAAGGTGGCAGAGAGCTGTGCCAATGTGGTGTGTGTGTGTCCTCTTTTCTCTTGTGCCTGAAATTCCTCAGAGCGCCTTGTGTTCCGCAGTCAGGACACACGGGGATGGAGAGCACGCGGCCGCGCCCTTCAGTCAAGGTGGGGGGACCGGTGCACACGCAGGACACCCCAAATCCACCAGGTGTGTGGGAGGCCTGGAGAGGGGCCCCTGTGCCGCGAGGAGGCTTCCTGGACAAGGTGCTGCCTCTTCAGACCCTTGGAGGATGCGTGTGAACAGGACCTCCGAGGAGCTGGGCGGATTTGCCATCGAGAAGCTGCTCTAGCCCGTGGCACTCTGTGCACCTGTTCCCTGTCCGTGTGCATTGCATTATCTAGTCCCCACTTCTGGGCTGCACTCACCGCAGTGAGTGCGGCTGACAGGACTTCCGTGCACGGGCTGCGTGCCATGTTTGGCCACCTGGCACTCGGCCGGTCCCAGAGCGTGTTCTGGGAGCCCGCGCTCCGATCCAGGCCGGCGGCTTCGGGAGCAGGAGTGGATGCCGCCTTGCAGCAGCCCTTTCTGTGATTACCACTCCCTGCGGCGCCCGGAGGGCTGCGAAAAGCTCTTCCCCTGAGGGTAAGGGCAGATGGGACTCCAGTCACTGGGCGGAGCATCTGGGAGCTGGAAGAATTGTCTCTCGATGGCTGCCAGAGTGGCCTGCATTCGCAACCAAGGAGAGGCTTGGCAGGTCTGTGGGGGTGACGGGAGAGGAATTCCCCTAGAATTCAGCTGCTGGGAGCAGGCAGAGCAGGGCTGGGTGCCAGGAGGCGGAGGTGCCCAGTCCTGAACGCATCTGGGCAGGGCTGGTCTGTGATGGGGGCTCTGACCAGGCATCTGTGCTTGTGCCTACGGTTCTCCTTGTCCTAAGGGCCCTGCTGTCCCACTGGGTGCCTGTCTGCCTGCATCCCTGCCTAGAAAACAGCTCATCTGGGCCTCATGCCAATAGGAGGACACCTGTACCTTTCCCACGCAGGAACCTGGGCCATTTGACTCTTCCTGCCGTAGTAACCTGGATTCCACCCTGGCCCCACCTCCCACTCCCCCATGACCCTGGGCAAGTCCTTTATTGCTTTCCAAGCTCCTCTTTTGCAGCTGCAACGTGGACCTGTCTGCACGCTTCTACCTGCTTCCGTCTCTGGATCCCGACCTTCTCAATGGTACTCTCTCATCCAGGCCCCTCCTTAGGCCCACACACAGGGTTGGCTTCTCCCCTTTGACCCCCACCTTGCTCTTTCGACCCCTCTTCTGGAAGCAGCTCTTGGCTGCTGTCTGATATCCCCAACTGACCCCGTCTGGCCCTTGGTCAAAGGGCATCTGCCAGCTCCTGCTGGCTGTGGACAGGGGTCAGCCCTGGCCTTGTACTCGGTGACCATCTTACAGAAAAAGCCCATCCCATTCCGATCTCTACACTTGAAATGGAAACGTCTTTTTAATACACCTCTGGTATTGGATCATTTTGTTATTATTGTTTCTTGTGGTTTCATATTGAGGTTTTTGGCTCATTGCGTTTGCCCCCGAGTTTATTTTTAGTAGCAAAGGCAGCCCAATTGATGTCTAAACAGGAGAGCAAATGCAGAAGGGGGATATGTAAGTCTAGGGGAAGCTATACCTAATTTTGTTTCTTCTGATAAAATCTGTCACACCAGAGGACACCGAGCTTCCTCAGCGGTGCCGCCGTGGACTTCTGCAGAAGCAGAGAGCGGTGGCTGGGCCACCCCCGGAAATGAAAGCATTTCTGGGTTTCCTTCTGTCCCACTTGTCCAGCACACTGAACGAGCAGCACAGTTATTATGGGTGATGGTTCTTATAACTGATGTTGGAGCAAAGGCTGGACTTGGGAACCGTCAGCTCCTGTTGCCCCCCTGGGGGGTGTCATTCTGTCTCAGAAGCAGCATCCGACTTCTCCCTGGACCGGAAATATCTCGAGGGAAGGCTCTGGTCTTCACTCGCTCTCGCCCCAGCCTTCGGCATCATGACGGGCACCCAGGACGTGCTTGGGGAAGGCTTTCTGGGATGGACTGGACTTTAGGACCCTGGGTTTGGACTAGCAAGGCCGAAACAATTCAGAAAGAACATCAAGGGCTCCTGAGTCTGCTCTGGGCAAAAAGTAAGCACTGCTGTCTGCTCAGGACTTGGCAGTTTATAAAGTTCTTTCTCCTCCTTTCTCCTTCCTCTGATCCCATGACTGTTTCCTGAGACCCTGCAGTGTGCTGGGAAGGAAGTCCCGAGACAAATCGGCTCTGTGGCTCCCTGTCCGTATGCATGTGTGTGTCCCCTGCAAATTCACATGCTGAAACCCTCATCCTCAGGGTGATGGTGTTAGCAGGTGGGGCCTCTGGGAGGTGACGGGGTCCAGCTCATGAGGCTCCAGCCCCCATGATGGGATTGAGGCCCTTATAAGAAGGGACACCAGAGAGCAGCTTCTCTCTCTGATCTCCACACTGTGAGGGCACGCCCGGAGACAGCTCTCTGCAAACCCGGGACTGAATCTGCCGCCACCTCAATCTCGAACGTCCGGCCTGCAGAACTGTGAGAAAGAAATGACTTGTTTAAGCTGCGCAGTCTCTGGTATCTTGTTACAGCAGCCTGAGCTGAGACGCCATGCTACACAGATGGAAGGGTTAGAGACTCAGAGAGGTGGCATTAATGAGCTTTCCCTGCTAGCTGGTGATGGAGCTCATGTTCCAGCAGGCATCTTCTGAATCCAGGCACCCATACCTGCACCCCACCCACCCTCATCACAGGCGTGTCTGGGCTCTCCTTGCTGCTCCTCACTGCTCCATCTACCCCCCCACTCCCTCTCCTCTCTTCCCTGCCACCTCCCTTTCCCCCTCTCCCAGTTCTGTTTTTTCTAAAAATGAGGATCTTTTTGTCTCCACCGCCTCCTGGGGAAGGAGGTCGGATGATGACGGGCTGTGCTCCCCGTCTGAGGCGGTGGTCTGTCTCACCCCGCCCACCTCCCCAGCACTCCCCAGGTTCCAGGAATCCGTTCAACCCTGTTCATGTCTTCGCACGTTTACCCTGTCGCCAGTCTACCCATTTGCCTCCTGGAGTAGCTAAGCACTGGGATTCTGGCAGCTCCTGTCGGGCACCACTGATGAGGTGTGGTCCTCCGGCACTGGTGGTGGGGGACTGGCATGATGATGGAAACACCACGGCTGATGCCACCAAGAGTAGTGACATACATCGCGATTGCTCACAGGCCTTATTCACGGTGTTTCCAGCACCCTCCGTATCGTCTCTCGTGTTCTCTTCAGAGCAGATGGGATGAGATTGGCTAAGGTGCCCACGATGGCAAAGGAAGGAGTGTCCTCTGGAACGTACATGATGTGAGGTACATACCAGTGCAGTGTGCTCCTACCTTTCTTCTTTTTTTTTAAACCCGAGGCTAACATTGAGAAGCTTTCACTAATGGGAGGACCATTTGCAGTACGTGCTCCGTGTCCCAGGTGGCTCCGTCCTGGCCTGTGCTGTGACTCTGAGCACCTCTGACCGTCCTGTCATTCCGACAGCCCTCCTCCTCCCTCCGGGTGCCCTCCCAGCTCTGGCTCCAGGTTCTGTCCAGTGGAATGAAATGCAGGACAGGGCCCCACGTGCCATACAGGGGGGCTCCTTCCAGGGTGTGGTGGCTCCGAGAAGCCCCGTTTGGCCAAGGCGCCGGTCCCGCTGTTGCTCGGAGTGATGCCCAGTCTGCTGGAACTCACGTTCTTCTGCTGCGAGCCGTGTTCTCATTCTGTCAGAGCTGGTGGCAGTGGGTGCCTTTGCGAAGAACACACCCATTGGTGGGGGGCAAGGCATCCTGAGGATTTTTTTCCCCCTCCAAAGATAAAATCCTAAATCTAGGAAATGGATCTGTCCCGGCATGGTACACTGTTGGGCCTCAAAGACTCCTGTGGGCATTTTCCCGCTGTTGCAGAGCAGAAGTACCTGGCTTCATGCCCGGGAGAGATCAGACGGGAGACCTTTAGACATGTTGGGTTAAGGGAAAGTTTCATGAAATTAGAAATAAGGGGGGGGGAACACCTAGAAAACCCAAAGTAAGTGCCATCTTTCCTGAGTTTGCTTCTTCCCCGAGTGTCAGCCCTGCCCCTTCGGGAACTGAGAAAGTGATTGGCCCTGGGAGAGGTGGGGTGGGGGCGGGGTGCTGCAAGGGGCACCTGGAGAGAGACCTCACCCAGGTCTCTGCTTTTGCCACCTGCCAGCCCTGCCCTGGGAAGAAGGCTGTTGGCACGTCTGAGCCTCAGACCTCTCCTCTGCAGAGGGCCAAATGGCATTATTGTCTGTGAATCCTCGAAGACGCACACCTGAGGTGCTCCATCAGTGGGCGTTGGGCTGACCCATTTGTTAGCCGTTTGCTTCGGGTCTTTGAGCCGGATTTTCCCCAGCTATCATTGAGAGCAGGAGACGGGATGGCTGCCACGGTCCCTCCCAGACCACACGTGTCACCTTGATGCCCATTTCTTTCCGGGCTGCTGGAATGTTTGAGTTGATTGGGAACAGTATGAGACAGTCACCACGAGGACCGGACACTGCAGAAAGGGTTCCAGATGTCATCATTCTTCACCTGTACCTCCTCCACACACCCCTCCCACATTTTAAACACAAACTTCACTTTTAGAACAGTTTTAGAGTTGACCGAAAAATTGTGAACCAGTTTAGAAGGGTCTCATAGCCCTCATGTCTAGTTTTCCCTACTGCTAACATCTTAAACCAGTGTGGCTCCTTACAATGAATGACCGACATTGATACATTATTGATGACACTTTATACTTTGTAAAGAATTTCCTTCATTGTTACTGATGCCTTTTTCTGTTCCCGGTTCCCATCCAGTACACTGCACACCTTCTGCTGTTAGGTCTTCTTAGGTTCCTCTTGGCTGTGACAGTGTCTCAGCCGTCCCCTTGTTTTTGATGACCTGGACATCTCGAGGGGTACTGAGCTGGTATTTTGGGGAACCCCTATGAGCATGTGTCTGATGTGTTCCCATCACTTTCCGACACGATCGGATGCTCTAGGCTCATCTTGAGTATTACCTGCCCCGGACGTCGAATGGGCCCTTTCCTCCAGGGAGCTCTGGTTTGTTTCACTGGGGAGTGGTGTCGGACACCAAGCTGTTGGTGCTACAAGCACTCATTGCTATGGGGTGTCACTGTCCTAGGCCTTCTCAGCCGACAGAGCACTGAAACATACGTGTGCACACTAACCGTGTGTGTATACACATATGTATACATATTCCCGTAGGTATTCTTCTGTAGCTACATCAACCCTAATCCACTGCCACACTCCACACACTGTGAGCAGACCTGTCCTTCTCGCCCACACTGGTTGGCAGGAGGAGGTGATGAACGGCGATGTTGGCAAGTCCGCCTGGGCTGAGAGCAGCGGGCTGAGAACACTGGACTGTGCCCTGTGGGCAGTGTGGTCTCAGGAGCAGAAGTGAAGGTGAGTAGGATGCAGTCGGACAGGTGCACAGAAATGCGCACTGCCCAGAAATGGTCACAGGTTGGGACGCCGTCATTGTCCCCGGCCTGGAGTGCCCTTCCTGACCTCTTAGCCTTCCCGTCCTCCCGTGGGAAGCCCTTCCTATTGCCCCTCCCCTCCCAAGTCCCTCCTGCTGCGTACCCTCTCTGCCACCCCACCCCGGGGCTTACCCCATCAGAGATGCACCCACCTTTAAAAATGTCTGTTTCTCTGTCGCTCCCACGTAGGCATCACCTGGGCAGTGTGGCACATGGCCCCCTCAAACCAAGGACGAGGTTCATCCATCAGGTTCGGAGCCTGTGTGGGAAATGCAGTGGACGCATGCCTTCTGAGACCCCGAGGTGCACTGCGTGCAGTTGAAGGGGTTCACACACAGTGCAGAACCCCCTAGTTTCCCTTTTGGCGTGGATCTCAAACTCAGTCATTGGCAGGAGCCACGCAAATATTAATAAGTGGCGTGGGCCTGATGGGCAGACCACAGGGGCGAGTGGGTGCTGGCAGGCAGGCACCGGGTGTCCTGTCTGCTGTGCCTGGCTCCTTGTTTGTAAATGTGCCGATTGCCCCTGTGCATGCCTGGTACAAAGGGTGCCATGGCCAGTCTGTGGTCACTAACTGTGGTCCTGAAGGACCGCTGGCCCAGGGTGGCCAGATCTGATTGTTCCGAGGGAGATAGGGAGCTGGGGCGGGGGGCTTGCCCCTTCCGATTGGCCTCCTGATCCTGACATTGTCACCATAGCAACCCTTCTTCCCCTGGCAGCAGCCCTTGGCCCCCAAAGCAACAGTTGTTTCCGGTGTGCAGGTTTTTTTTTTTTTTTTTTTTTTGGTCCCACATTCTGGGAACTAGCGTCATTGGCTGCTCTCAGAGGTGACGCCCCCAGCTGGGTCTCTGCAGGGTCCCCCAGGCTTCTCACTTCTGATCACCTCACTGCACACCCTGTCCCTAACGGGGCGTGCCCGCTCTGTGCAGCCCACTGCTTCTCGGATACCTGGAGTCCCCCTTCTGCTTTTTCAATAAATGGTTCATTCTTTATCTGAAATCCTGCCCGTTAAAACAAGCGGTGCGTTTCCTGTTCCCGTGTCGCATCCTGCTTCACGCAGGGTGCGTGTCGGTGTTTCCTAGCCTCTGTCCTTGGCCCAGGGGAGCCCGAGCAGGTTTCCCAGCTTGCTGCTCCCCGGAGGCCCTGCCCGGAAGCCTGCTTCTCACTCACTGTGCCCACAGCCTGGGGACCCCGGGGCTCGCCAGCAGCCCGTTCCCCAGCCGGCTGCTCCTGGAGGTGATGCTTCGGGTTTTCCACGATGAACACTGGTCCCCAGGGAGGCTGGGCTCCTCCGTGTCTGTGTGGCTGTGCACCCATGCGGGGTGGAAACAGTCTTGTCAAAATACACGCGGGCCGTGCTGACGGGGAAGTGAGGCCGACAGGGCAGAGCGCGTGGGCTGGGTGCTTCTTGGGGGCTTTCCTTGGCACCGGTGCACTGCTGAAGGCGGCCCTGGGCGCACGGCCTGCCATACTCCGTGCCCACCCACGGCTGCCCACTGAAGAGTGTGTCTACGAAACAAAAACAGCTCTGCTGCCATGATTTCGCCCTTCGCCCCCGACCACCAGATCGTTGTCTGAACTCACCTTCCTGGCCAGGCAGGTCCCCAGTCCTGTGGCCATCTCAAGGCTGAAGCTTGACATTTCTCAGGCATTTTCCATGGTCACCATCCCTGTGATGACCCCCTGTATCAACGCCGGGCCTTTGGGTGTGCCTTGGGTTTTCCGCACACTGCCTTCAGCTTTCATCAGAGCGTCCCCCAGGGGGTTGTGCAGATGTGTTGGGGTCTGTATTTGTTTGTGAGGCTGCTGTCACAAAGCACCCCCAGTTACCTGGCTACAGACAACAGAAATGTACCCTTTCACAGTCGTGCAGGCTAGAAACCCGACACCCAGGTGTCATCGAGGCCGGATCCCTCTGAAATCCTAGGGAAGATTCCTTCCCTCCCTCTCTCCGAGCTTCTGGTGGTGGCTGGCAGTCCTCGCCTTCCTCAGCCTGTACTTGGGTCACTCCAGTCTCTGCTCCCATCCTCACATGCCATTGTTTCTTGTGTGTCTGTCCCAGCCTCCCTTTTCTTACGAGGATGAGGTCCTTCCTACTACTGTATGCCTTCATCTTCACTTGGTGACGCCTGCAAAGACCCTGTTTCCAAATAAGGTTCATTCATAAGTATTGGGCCAGCGCGTCAACATACCTTTGTCAGGGGGCACAGTTTAACCCACAACAGGTGTAAGAAATGTTACAACTTCTATTTCTGTTTATTTCTCTTATATAAAATGTCGTCGACCTTACATGTTTTGTAATAAGACAGGCATATAATAATATAATATGTGTATTATATTAATACTAATTTCCTGATACAATTCGATAGTTGTATTGTGATTATGTAAGATGTCAATATCGAGAAACTGTAAGGCCATGGGAATTCATTGCGTTTTTTAACTCTTTTTTTGGAGTGTGAAATTATTTCTGAAAGTAAGAAATTCTAAATACGCACAACAAGATACATTTATGTGTCTGTTTGTCTGGAAAGGTGTGCAGGGTCGGTCCATTGAGGAAGAGCAGGGGCATGTTTGCACAGAACCGGCCCACGTTTGTGAACCTGAGGCAGCACCACAGGGCCGATGCACAGCGCTCTCCCTGTGGGGCACATTCTGAGAAAGCACACGCTTCTGTGAGCAGACATTTCTGGGAAATGTGGTTGGAAGATGTGAGAAAGCAGGAGCTTTTACTTGCTCACTTTTTTTTTAAAGAACGTGCTTTAATACCATAGTGGGAAAGTACTAAGTGTGTGGTTGGTGTGTGAGCATGTGCTTTCCTGCACACGTGTGTTGTGTTGATGCCCTCGTCCAGCTCAGTTTCTGCTGTGTTGTCCTGGACAGGCGGTGCCGTGAGAACTCCTTACCCTGGAAACGCACCACTTGCCCTCCACTGTCTGCTTCCCCACCTCTGACCCTCAGGTCTGTAAGCTGCAGACACAAAGGTGTCCTGCGGTCCTGCGGGTTGACAAGTACTCTGGATGACTCCTCCTCCCTTTACCTAAGGAAGCGGACCATGGTTCACCCTTGAACACTTCAGGGAGAACTTTATGCCTAAGCCTGTAGCCTGAGGTCCCCCAGAGGGGTGTACGTTAGAAATGTGCCATGTGACAGTCCCCATGTCGGCTCCTCTCAGGAGCAGTCCCTCCTTACGGGGTTCTCGACGGAGTGAAACCCCACAAATGAGTGAGGGGTCATCGCTTCCTCCCAGGAACTTTAAATGATCACTGGGCTTTTGTAGTTCATGTAAAATTTTGTTTAGGTGAATTTATTTTTATGTTAGGGGTTTGTTTTCCCATTTCAGAGCAGATAACTCCCTTGATCCAAGGAGGGAAAAGCAAGAACAAATGTAACATCTCTTTTTAAAAATACGTTCTTATTGATTTTAGACAGAGAGGAAGGGAGAGGGAGAGACAAGAGAGAGAAACATTGATGTGTGAGAGAGAAATATCTATCCGTTGCCTCCTGCTTGCACCCCAACCGGGGATCAAACCTGCAACCTGACCAGGAATCGAACTGGCGACCTTTAGGTGCATGGGACGATGCTCAGCCAGCTGCGCCATGCCGGCCAGACCTTGGCTTGGAGGAGGCTGGAGGCGAGTTGGGAGGCGGAGGTGGACACTCAGGATGGTGGAGCGTGGGACAGACGGTCCTAACTCACGCCTCGTCACTGCGAGGAGACGGTCCTACCAGAACTGACGGCTTCTCCTGCACTGTTTCTTTGCTTTACACATCTGATGTCCGGCACTTACCGTAATTACTTACCTCTTCACCCTAACATTCACCTGCAATCATTGCCTTGGGCTTGGGACATGCGCTTTGTTAATTTTTGTATTCCTGTTCCTCCCACCTTTCCTCCCCCCCTCCCTCCCTCCCTTTGGCTCAATTCTGTTCAAGCAACGCATCCCGAGAATCTGTGTTAAGTGGGTCACACAAGTGAAAAGACCTTTACAGAAACCTCACAATCTTCCGTGACAGACGGCCATATACGTACACATCGGTTTGCGCCATCCCGACCGCTGGGACCGCGTCGGTCCTCTGAGGAATGGGAACCCGAAGGCTCGTGGGCCTTGAAAATGCGTGGACCTGACATAAACGTGCCTGGGGCTTTCATCAGACCTAGTTTTTCAAGGTGACACAAGGCAGATCCGCACGGAAGGCGCGCAGAGTAGCTGGGCAGGCCCTCTTTCCTCTGGGAGCTTGTCCTGGTCTCTGAACCGAAGGGTAGCGAGTGTTCGAAGCTGTCAGTCACATTCTAGAGTCCTGTGATGAGTGCTGGCTCCCTGGAGCTGCCCAGGAAGGTCCCTGCTGTGCGGCGTCCTCAGATTCTCACCGTTGTCAGAAGCTGACTGATGACGAGCAGGGAAGTGAGGGCATGGAAAGGCCCCTGTCTGCACATCTGGCCTCACTGCCAAGCCCAGGACTCATTTCGGATGCTTCTTTGGCTTCTGTGGAGCAGCCTGGCCATGCCTGGAGGTGGGTGGTGCTCAGAAGAAATGGAACAGAAAGCAGACAGCAGTAGGGTGGGGCGGGAGGCAGCTGGAGACCCCGGGGTTGGAGAAAATGTTTTTAAGTTCATTTCAACGTAATGAGAAGGCGTTGCGAGCAGTTAGTGCTGTCTGCTACTGTATTTGCTGTCTCTGTCCCTGTGAAAAGTAAAATGCAGAGTGGACTAAACCTGGCGAAGAAGAGGGACAGTGAACAGGACACTGCTGATCAGTGCACCGTGGTTATTTCTAGAGTGCTTCGTGCTTTCAGAGGATTTCCCCCGAACCCTTCTTTGCCTGGACTCTCAGAGCATTTGCAGGGCACTGAGCAGGGCAGCTGGGCATTATGGAAAGATCACGGCCTCGAAACCCTACCCAAGGGGTCAGTGGGGAGCAGCCCCTCGTGGGTAATGCACTTCAGTTTACCGCCTGGCACCTCGGTTTCCTTATCCCACACCGACGGTAGCACCGTGGGATGTTTCATCCGAGTAGCTCAGATGTCAGAACAAATACATCTGAGGATTTAGGAGCTCCGCCTGAAAGATGTCTGTTTCTTACTCACGTCGTAGCCCGCGGGGGATGGTCCTGGTGAGCGGGTGGCGTTTCTTCAGGCGTCCGGAGACTCGGGTCTCTTCGTGGAGTTGGTCTGCCGCCTTCCAAGGACCCTGAAATCCCTGCAGCTGGCAGAGGGGGAAGGGGGCAGAGAAGGCAAACCCACATATAGTCACTTCACTGGATCCTGTGGGGAGTCCTGGGCACATCATCCACGCAGGAGACGCAACGCAGCTACCTTGGCCAGACGGCGGTGGTTTCCAGAAACGGAGCCCCAGCGCGGTGGGGTCTGAAGTACACGGTCCAGGTGGGAACAGGCACCTGCCTTCCCTGCTGTCTGCCTGGGTTTCAGAGCCTCAGAGACCATCAGAAAGGGGACTGCAGACATCATTTGGTTATTATCCCACCCACCTACTGATGGGTAAACAGAGGCTCAGAGAGGGTGAAAGCCTTATGGAGTGGCCTCAGATCCAGGGTCCCTGTCCTGGGTTAGAAGGCCTCTTGACCCTCGACCAGGCTCCCAGACGGCTGCTTTTCCAAACTTCACGTGCGGCGCTGTCCTGGGCCACGTCACAGGGACCGTCTCTGAGTGTTCTGGGCAGTGGCGGTGGTAAGAGAGGTGATGGGTAGTTAGTGAGACCCCAGCATTCCTGCTTTCTGGTTCTTGATGCAGTGAGTGATGGGAGCTGCCCCCTCCTTCACTTCCCAGCCGGAGGCGATGCACCTGGACACCAGCTCCCTCCTTCCTGTCGACGCCGTCCTCAGCCTGTCGCCAGTCAGACAGGAGCTGGGTCTCGGGTCTTCTCACTTCCCCATGTCAGGGATGATGCCGCCTGTGAGCCAAACACAGGCATTCTGGGAGTTTGTAACAACTGAAAACAGGGAGACCTGTTTCAGTGTTACTTTTCAGAATTCTGCTCTGCTCAGGCACATCGATGTTGGCTGAAGTGGTCTTTGTAACAATGGACAATCAGAAATAGCTTCAATGTCGCAGAGGATGGAGTGGTTGAAGGAACTGTAGCGTGTGCAGACAGTTTATTATGAGCCATTTGAACATCGCAGGGGCGGTTAAGAAGGGCTGCCTTATGGGACAGAAGGACAGAAGGCAAGTCATTGACATGGCTTGATGATGTCATACGGAGACAAAGGTGCCGTAAGGTTCAGATCATTGAAATGGCCCACAGATCAGCCGTCCGCCGAGGCTCTCTCAAGGAGCTGGGCAGCTGTCTGTCTGCGCCTCTGTCCCCACCCTCAGACTCCTAGAAGCTGCGGACGGTGTGGCTCTGAGCTGATCCCCTGGAGAAATGCCAGGGGGAAGACGCTGAAATGCTCTAGATGGAGACATCTTTTCTCCGGGTGGAAACACAGTAAAAGCAGGTTCAATCAGGGGGTATGTGTTTGGGGAAGCCTCAGCTTGTCTACAACCAGGTCTCCATCTGTTCAGATCTGTGCTGTGTGGGCCGTGATGCGTGTGTTACCCAGGGCATTACAAATCAGAAAGCCTCCCATTGGTCGGGCGGGTAGTTGGTGTTGCTGTCTGCAGTTCAGGGGCCCCTCCCACCCCTTGAAATTCTCTGCATCTAAGAGCACAAGGGCACGAGCTGGCCGGGGAGCAGAGCCTGCGGGTCCCGGAGAGGCGCTCCTGTTCCTTCACAACCCGTGTATGATTCATAATGATCGTAGCAGATGAGGCATGAGGTCTGCGTCTCCGTTCGCAGCTGATGAGAATCTTTTCCCAAAGCAGGCGTGCCCAGCCTCCCAGGAGGACCTCAGCCTTCTGGCTGGCCCGCGCAGCCCGGTTCCCAGCAGTGCAGTCAGTGACCAGCAGCCTATCGCGGGGCGGAGGTTCCCGTCCGCCTGTGAGCGTCAGAGCCCACGGCGGCTGGACCAGCTGGAGGCAGGCCCCACACAGGATGCCGGTATCCCTCTCGGGCAGAGAGCCTTGGGCACGGGGTTACAGCAGGCCGGCGTGTGTCTTCTGGTCAGTATTTTCATATCCGGGAAATAATGAAAAAAAAAAAATTAAAAATCACTATCATTGCACCAATTTAAAAAATTAACCATATAAGGAAGGGAACCGACCACACCACTGTGCAATCCAGTCCACTCTTCCTCCTGAGATAAGTCCCTGTCACTTGGAAATGCATGCAACCTGGCTCTGTACTGTTCAGCCTCAGGAAGGGAAAAAGCCCTGAGCTGTAGGTTTATTGATTTCTGTGGTGCAATTCCCCCACGGCTGATTTCAGGCTACCGAAGGTTTAAAAACCCGGTTTGCAAAATTCTTGGATATGTAACAACTGGCTTTGGAAGCCGTGTAGACTCCCAGGCGATGGCTCTTGCTTCTGGGAAGTTAGCAACCTGCTGCGCTGTCAGTCTGCGTGTCCTTTTCGTTTCCGGTCCCAGACCCCGTGCAGACCAGCGTGTGCGGAGTCTCTTGGCTCCTTTCCCTGGCGGGATGGGGGTTCCGTGAGGGTGCTCGGGAGGTTCCGTGGTGTTTCCGGAAGGTTCCTGGGAGGGCACAGTCACCCTGCCAGGATGACGGCAGCTGTCGGCGTGTGGCATGGCTGGCTCCTGCAGCTCGGCCCGCGTCGCGGACCCGGCGTCTGTGCTTCCTTGGAGTTTCGTCTAGTGTCTGCCCTCGTCTCGACAGACTATTCTGACCGCGCTGTTGGCTGACCAGCTCTGGGGTGACACTTGCTTTCCTTCAATTCCTGTTCACCTTTTGATTCTACTACATCATCTCATTTTTCTTTGGGGAAACCTTTCCTGATACCTCCCTATGCCCCTTGCTCTCTCCCCAGGGCACAAAGTCCTGGAGTCCTTGGAACACGGGACTGCTGTCCACGGTGGCACTCACCGTGCTTTCATAGTTACTGTGTGATGCCCACCAGTGTCCAGTGGAGAAGCAGAGAGGCTCTGGTAGGCAGAATGGCCCCCCAAATGTCCGCACCCAAATCTCTGGGATTCTGCCTGTGAAAGTGTTACCTTCTAGGGCAAAGAGACGTTGCGGGTGTAATTAAGGGTTATGCAGAGAACTCGCTCTGGGATCAGAGCGCTGCCCCCAGGGGAGTCAGAGAGATTCCAGGTAGGAGGAGGGGTCGGGCTGCTGGTTCTGGCTCCGAAATGGAGGGGCCCGCCTGCAAGACTGGAGGGAGGACTCTGGCTGCTAAGGGTGGCCCCCAGCAGAGAAATGAGCCTCAGTCCCACAGGGAACTTCATCTGGCCAAGGGCACGAGTGAGTGAGTTTGTGGGTCCTTCCCACAGCCTCCTGACACCTTGCATCCAGCTTGTCCCCTTGCGGGCGGGAACCCAGCTGAGCCACGCCTCGCTTCTGACCTGCAGAACTGGAACACAACCAGTGTGTGTGCTGTTGTAAACCCTGAATTTGCGGTGCTTTGTTACGGCAGCTGTAGAAGCTAATAGAGTCGTGGTGTTCGGTAACACAGGTTCCGGGCTCCTCTCTTCCGACCTCAGAATGCAGGAGTCTCCCCTCCTCCACGGGGACACGGTGTAAGACCCCCAGTAGATGCCTGCAGCTGTGGATAGCACTGAACCCCATATGTATATTATGTTTTTTCCTATATGTACATACCTATGATAAAGTTTAATTTATAAACTAGACACAGGAAGAACAACAATAACTAATAAGAAAATAGAATAACTGTAACAATCCACTGTAATAAAAGTTACGTGAATGTGGTTTCTCTCTCTCAAAATCTCTTACTGGATGGTACCCACCCTTCTGAGGGGAGATGATGAAATGCCTCTGAAGTGGAGAACTCGCACCCTGTCACTTCAAGGAAGCGCTTACTGCCTTCTCTTGGTGTCTGGTCTGCCGGCCTCGCTACTCTCATGCGTTGGGGCCATTAGGAAGTAAAATATGGGTCACTTGAACCAGCACCGCGATCCCATGACGGTTGATCTGATAACCGAGTGACTAAGTGACTAACGGGCAGGTAGAGCACCCAGCGCAGAGCACAGGACAGAGGGATGACTCACGTCCCTGGGCAGGAAGGAGAGGGACCGGAGAGATCTCAGTACTCAGAATGGCACACCATTTAAAACATATGGATTGTTTATTTCTGGGATCTTCCATGTAACGATTTTGGACCACGGTGAGCCAAGGGTAACTGGAACCATGGATGGGGGGAACAGCTCCTCCCCGGCAGACCCTCAAGTCCCCAGTGTCTCTCTTCTGCCACCTCCCAGCCCAGCTTCTCCTGGCTCTTCTAAACGAAGGGACTTCACCACCTTCCAAACAGTCACTCTCTCTCGCCGTCTATAGTCATCACTCAGAGGATTTTACCATCGCGATGTGGGGTTCAGCTCCTGATGCTGTGGCCACTTCCTAAGGGGTCTCCCACCTCCAGGCCTGCCCCCTTCCCACCGCCCTCCACGCTGCTGCCGGGGCACCTTCCTGAAGCCCCCTTTGCCTGCATCGCTTGCTCCTCAGGCACAAGCATCCCGTGGTCCCCTGATCCTGCCGAATCCAGTGCAAATCCTCCAGCTAAGAGTTCAATGTCCTCAGCTGGGACAGGAGCATGCCTCTGCAGCCGGGTTCTCAGGGCTCCCTCTGGGCATCTGCCTCTGCTCCCGTCCCCTTGCACGCCCAGCTCTCCAGGCCTCGTGGCGCACAGCTCCACCATTCCTGCAGGGCTTGCTCGCCAGCTGGCTCGTCTCTGCAGCTTCGCAGTCCCCGGAGGTACTGTGTTCATGTGTGTGATGCCCAAGTTCCCATCAGACCACGTGCTCTGTAGGGCTTCGCGCCCCCCCCCCCCAGTGCCTCGTGCACAGTGACCCCAGCCACCCATGTGCACACCCTAGTCCCAGGATGTCAGGACGAAGGAGAGAAGCAGAGGAACGCGAGGGGCCTTGCGCCATAGTCGGCACGTCGCCTGCAGTGGCTCATGAGTATTCGGTGCATTTGTTCTGCGCTGTTTTAAAGTCGATCCTCGGGGATCTCGGGACATATCAGAAGCAGTTGCAGTGCTGCCTTTCCGCGGGGGCGTGTCCGTTTGTGGGAGCTGCAGGCATTGGCTGCGAAGATGGCCCAGACGTCGATGGATGGCATCTTACTGTTTATCGCATAGTATGATGTCACCAACTTGAGTCGCTAACCCATGTTGATCACAGATCAGTTAGTCCTCACAACAGTGCTCTGAAGTTGGGACTATTAGCAGCTACAGGTGATGAATGAGGAAACTGGGGCACAGAGAGGCTAAGTAATTAACCCGAGGTCACACAGCTAGTTAGTAGTGGAGCCCAGTTTCCCGCCCAGGGAGTTTGGCTCCAGAGCCTTGGGCGTTGTGCCTCCTAAGCGGTTCCACGTCCCCTGCAGTTACCATGTGTCCCCCCAGCAGAGGGACAGCAAGCCCCTGTCCCCGGGGGAAGGCCATCAGCATCATTGCTGTTCCTGTTTTTAGATCTTCACTTGTGCACAGGGCTTGACAGTTTCAAAGGCGGTCCCCTCGCAGAAATGTGACTGGCGGAGGTTGTAAGGATGACTCCCGTGTTACAGGAGCGCTCTGAGTGAAATGAAAAGTCCAACGTCACAGTCCCACTGAAGCCCCTTGGGCGCGGAGGACTCGGGGTCCCGGGACTCCTTGTTCCAGGTGGTGTTCCTTCCACTACCAGCGGGACCCCTGAGCGGGCCCCACTGTGCCCCACTCCGGGTGCTTCAGTTCCCACATGGGACAGACGACGATCGAGTCCCCATGAGCATCCTGCACGGGCCCGAGTCGGAAACGGTGCTGCTTGCCTTAGAATTTCAGCTTGGTCTGCGGATTTTCCATGTGCGAGTTCTCATCCTCTGCCGGGTTAGGAAGGCCCGTGTTCTTTTTCTTTCATTTTTTCCTTCTTTTTTTTCCTAAGCTGGGGAAACGTGGGGTGGGGACGGGAAAAAATCTTTCCATATTCCATCCTCGGGAAGTTTGCCAAAGTGTCTGTCCTGCTGGCAGGAGGCTGGTCTCCGGCCTGAGCGAGTGCTCCACAGAGTCGGCCCCGGTGCCCGGCTCACGGTGCCCTCACGCTGCTGGCTGTGGACAGGCCACCCGCCCTGGGATGTGCCTCGGAGCACCAGCACCTCCGTGGCTCTGGAACACCCCTCTGCCGGGAAGCTGCATATTTCCTGCTCCCTGCCTCGCCCCCGCCCCGCGACTACTTTCATAGCTGCACAGGAAGTTCCGCTCCCTCCCGCCAGGACGGTCATCGCATTTCTCAGCCTGGGTGTTGACATTTTCTTCGAATCCCCAAGAGCCCTGACACAGGCGCATGAATCACATTTAGAAGAGGCGAGAGCTTGGGCTCTAGAGTAGGCAGGACTAAAGTTCAAGTATGGGGCTGGGCCTTGGACTGGCTCCGTGGCTGTGGGTGAGCGCTCACCCTCTCGGAAGGCTCCTTCAGGGCTTTGTGTGCAGAAGGGGAGGGCATGGCCCAGCAGGGCTGTGCGAGGATGGCTCCGTGCCCAGTGTGCATAGCGGACCCGGGGAGGCCGCCTCCTCACTGCCCGTCCTGCCCCGCCCTGCCTCGGACAGTAGCTTGACAGAGGATGGTGGAAGCTGGCTTGAGAAGGGGGCAGGAAAAAAAAAAGAAGGAATAGAACTAAGCCATTCCCCATTCCCCACTGGGAAAAGGCTTCTGCGAAAGTGTTAATGGCCTCAGCATTTTTGCTGTAAGGGGCTGGGGCCACGAGGCAAGTCCAGCGAGTTTCCTGGGTTGTTTACGAGGCCCAGCGGGCGAGGCAGAGCTGCTGGCGTGGGGAGCTCCTGCAGGCACAGGACCCGGGCCCCGGGGTCAGACTGTCCGTGTCTGCGCCTGGACTTCACAGCTTACGAGCTCGGGAACTCTGGACACTTTAAATCCTCTGTGTCTGATTTTCCTCATCCGAAAGATGGCAATAAAAATGTCCCCTGCCTCATGGAACGTCTGTGAGACTCCGACGCGATCATGTGTGCACGGGCTGAAAGGAGCGCTTGCCCCAGGCTACTGTGACTGCAGACCCTCCCGTGTGCATGCGTGAGTGTGCACCTGGGCGTGCGTGAGCATTTATGTGCGTCCGCTTCCCACCGGAATGTGTGTGTGTGCACAGCTCTGAGCACACGTGACGTCCGTACGGCACGGAGTGATGGGCAGCTGTGTTCCTCATCCACCTTGGGGAGAAGGGGCTCAGGGTGTGATCAGAGAAGACTTGTCTTAGAGTCGTCTGGGGGCGTTTGTTAAAAATACTGGCTCCGGGGCCCCAGCCCAGAACCACTGAATCGGATGCTGGGCATCAGTGTGGATCCCTGTTCGGCCTTTACTTCCTCGACTCAGGCAGGACTAAAGTTCAAGTATGGGGCTGGGCCTTGGACTGGCTCCGTGGCTGTGGGTGAGCAGGGACAGTAGGCCTGCATACCCTGGGCAGGGGTTCACTGCACACTCTCGCTCTCCTGTGCCCAGCGACACGAGGTACTTGGAGGTGGGGGAGGGAGGAGGGAGACCCGCTAACTTGGAGACTTCGCTGGACTTCCAGGATTTATGAAGCTTGGAAACACAGGGAGGATTGCATTCCTTTCTGTGGAACTGCTTAGTTCATACCCACTCTCCCAGGCAGGGCTGCGGGTTGATTCCAGCCACTTCTCATTGCTGTTTCGTCTCATTCCGTACGGGGAAAAGGACAGCATTTGGTGGCCGGACCCTGTGTTGGTTCCCAGCCTGCAAGCCCTGCCGAGGTGGCCGTTTCCCTGCGCTCACGGAGGCCCTCCGGGTCCACGGTGCACCCAGCCACTCCCTGGCAGGGCCCACGTCTGGCACCAGGTTCCCTGTGTTGGTGTCGCAGGTGACGGCTGCCTCTCCTGCACCCCTTGCGGTGGTGGCAGCGGCACCGGGCTCAGCACAGTCTGCAGAGCCCGAGTTCAAATCCTGCCCGGGGCACTTAGCTCAGCAGCTTTCTGTAAGTCACAGCATTACAGGTGCCGTCCCCTGCCCTCGGCACAGTTGTGTGGTGAACGTGCACGGCCCCACCTCCACCCACTTCCTGCACCTCTGATGCTGGACTGGATTATGTGGCGTGTTCTGTCCACGGGGGTGTTAGCACACACACTGCACACAGAGCTTTCAAAAAGCATTTCCATTTGCACTGCTGGGCCTCTGCCATCACCAAGAGGACATTCTGAGCTAGCCTTCTGGAGACACACAGCAGACCCAGGTGCTCGCCTCCTCCTGGTGGAGACCAGCCTGGGCCAGCTGACGGCCAGCACCCCTCCAGACCCCTGAGCGAGCCCAGCCAGGATCATCAGACCTGACCCCCCAGATGCTCGGACACTCAGAGCTTATGCTGCTGAGGTTTTGTGGTTCGGCAGCATTTTTGATAGATACAGTGGGGATTCAATAGTAACAATTTGGTGACTGGAACTCTGTAAGGGCAGGGGCTGCCGCGCACCGAGCACGTTGCCCGACGTATCGGGTCCCTGTGGAGTGACCGAATGGCCTGAGAAAGGTCAGCCAGGGTGCCCTCTGAATGCATGCAGCACCTTGCCTTGCAGGCTTGTCTTCTCAACCTCATCTCTCTGGCGGGACCTCTGCTGTTCCTCCTTCACGTGGTTTTTGGCCGGAGCAGAGGTGCCGTTTCCTGGGCCTGGACAGAGGGAGCGAGGCCGTGAGTGAGAGAGAGAGAAGGGGCGTGTGTGTGTTCAGGAGAGGTGTAGCCGAAGTCCTGGTTTTGTGTGAGAAGCTGACCAGTAAGGATGTTTCTGTTGAGCCACTGAATACTTGGGGCCCCACCTCCAGGGCGAGCCTGTCATAGTCCTCGGGGGGCGGGAACGATTTGGCACAGATTCCAGGTTAAGAGCTGACCAGGGGTGAGCGCGACGAACATCAGTCCCGTATTGTGGGCACGTGCTCTCCAAGCGGCACTGTTTGGCCCTTCTCGTTCTCGCTGCACGGCAGACATTGTCCTCTCTCCCTTCAGGATGGGGGAGCTCACCGCAGAGGCCTCAGGTGCGTCCCAGGGTGCAGCTGAGGAGGAAGGAGCAGGAGTGAGCACGGGCAGCCGCCTGCCAGCGAGGACAGCTTCTTTCACGCACACCAGCGTTGCAGGGACCTCAGCTGGCTCCCGGGCAGAGTTCCCCCAGGAGAAGGGAGGTGGCTTGCCCACGGTTACCCGTGGTGACCGGGGCACCTGCCGCTCCTTGCTGGTCTGGGTGAGATCTCCTGGATCAGTGGGCATCACTGAGATGCCTTGGTAAGTTGCCTGAACCTCTGGATCAGGAGCACTGGACAGCACCAGAGCCTCCGGAGCCTGCCGTGGAGGGGCGCTCCATTTCGGGTACCGGCTTGCCCGCCCCCCACCTGCCGCCCGGACAGTGAGAGCAGGGCCAGGCCAGGCCGTGCACGGGGCCTCGGCTCAGGCTAGCGCTGGCCAGGCAGGAGGCAGAGGGAGGGCGGGCAGAGCCCTGCTTGGCCAGCTGCCCCGGGCACCTGCCATCCTCTTGTGTTTGCTCAGCGGGTCGGGAGAGGAAGCAGGATGCTTTCTCTTGGGCCCTGGGCGTTCCCGGCCTCAGGGGACAGCTGCCAGGGCTGGCAACTGCTCCGAGAGGCTGTCTCTTGCCCTCTCTGTACCTCCCTCTCTCAGCTACCTGACAGGCAGGTAATACTGTCCCCAGCACCTAAGGTAACCGGGTGAAGGCAGGTGTGCACGGAACAAACACTGGCAGGGTGCCCAGGAGCTCCGTGTCGGGCAGCTTCAGCCCTGGAAGAGGAGAGGCCCCCTGGGTGGCACCCCAGGCGCCTCCAAATGTCCTGCCTCGCACCCTTCCCCACTTCGTCTTGCCAGGTCAGGAAGTGTTTGCTGGCGTCCTGGCCAGGACCTCCGGGGACACACCTTCTGCCTTTGATGCGACACGAGGACTGTTGAAATCCGTCCAGAGATTCAGGGCAGCTCCCTTCCTGTTCGAGCCACGCGAGACTGGTTCCGGGGCCGCGGTAGCACAGGGCACCGCAGCGACCCGCGTGTGAGGGCTTCGTGGTTTGCAGAGCACTTTCACGGACACTGGCGCACCCTCGGGTGTCCCACACGCTGTGCGTGGAGCGTTCATGGCCCCATTGCCGGGGAGAGCGTGAGGGACGCGCCCCGCCCCGGGCAGGTGGAAGAGGCTTCAGAGCAGAGCCTGGAAGCCAGGTCCTCCCTCCAAAACGCCAGGCCTTGCTGTTCATTCTTTGGTAGTTGTGGACATGCAAGGACATTGCGATTCTGCCTGGGATTTGTGCTCAAAGAAGGTCAGAGCGGCGAGAGAGTAGTGACCATTTCCATGAGCTGCTTTGGTCTGGGCTCAGCCGTGTGTGGGGTTCATCTCCAGGGCAGGTCTTACTCGCCCCAGTTTTACACCGTGGGCCCCCAGGGGTGAAGGGGCTTTCCCCTCCTTCCACGTTAAACGGGGCGGAAGGTGGCCTCCAGGGCCTCGGCCTTCCTCTCCTCATGCCACATGGCCTCCCGCTGAGACCAGGTGTGCCAGGGCGGCCGGTGGGGGCGGAAGCTGGCACACCTCCAGGGAGGGCTGGGGCGCCACCCGGAGCTGCGGGTGCTCTGCTTGTCCAGAGGGGAGAGCTCTGCCCTCAGCCTTCGCACTGCCGCCCAGCTACCCTCCCCCCGGAACCACAGACCTCGGTGGGAAGGAGGGAGCTGGCGGGTCCCATGCTCCTGTGCCCCCACTCACCAACTGGGAAGTCGGTCGAGGGGATGTGCCTGGCCCTGGCCCACGGAAGGGATGGCAGAGCTTGGAGGGGGTCCGGGCCCCCTGACCCAGGCACCCTGGCCCTCTCCTCCTGCCGCCTCCTGGCCCCTCACCCCGAGCTCTCCTCTTTGTCACTGGGCACGCGCTGTGTGCTGGGCACCAGGCTCAGTGTGAGTCACACGCCCGAGGCCGTGGTGGGTGACAGAGCCAGGAGGAGAGCACAGGCGTTCTGTCTGTGGGCCTTACCTGGGGCACCTAACACCTGTGCCATGTGACGCGGCTCGGTCCTGTCTTCCTCGAGGGGAGACTTGGGGATCGCACCTAGCGGCCCGGGGAGGGCTGTCTGGCAAGCTCGCTGCCGCCCCTGCGGTTCTGGCTCCTGGCCGGTCCCCTGCGCCTCCGAGTCCGCGATGGGGAGTGGAGAATGAAGGCCCGAGCGCTCTGCCGTGCACAGACGCCCACCTGACTCCTTGGGGTTTCTAGCACACAAAGGGGCTGCCCTGTGCTGACCAGTGCCACCTGCCCAGGCATGGCCTTCCCCTGGCCTCAGAGGCCACACCTGGGACCTCCTGCTGGCTGCCCAGGGCTGCCCGCACCGTGTCCTGCTCCCTGACACCCTCCCCCAGAGGCCTCCCCTTCCCGCCCTGTATCCCCCAGCGGCCTCCTTCTGTCCTCTCAGCTCAGTCTCAGGCAGACCAGTCCAGCCCTGTCCTCCCGCTTGCTTCGCACACCCCTTTGAAGCCTTGCCAGGCGGCCAGGGGCGCTGGCCGAGTGCACGGGGGCTGGGGCCGGTGCCAGGCCCTGGCAGCCACTTCCCGCCAGGGCACACATGCACATAGGGGCAGAAGTGCCCGGGTTTTCGCTTCGCTGGCATGGACATTCATCCCGCACCGAGTCCTTTCTCACGCGTCCCCCGGGGTGAAGCCCTCCGCGAAGCCCACCGCCTTGGGTCGTAGAGGAGAACTGTGGCCGGAAGGGCCGGGCTGGGTTCTGAGCTCTCTGACGAGCGGCAGGAGGGGCCAGGGGACAGGTGCACAGCCCTTGGCTCCAGACATGCGTCGAGCAACTCCGTCTGCCATCTCTAGCTGTGGGACTTACCTACTTTGTGCCTCAGTTTCCCCTTCCGTACGCTGGGAGGACAGATGGCCTGGTTCAGGGGCGTCAGGGAGGAGGAACGGAATGCTGTAGGCTAGCACACTGAGCAGCCGAGGAAGAGCTGCTGGAGCTCGTTGTCAGTGCAGGGTCACCACTGGCGTTGAGGGCGCCCGCGCGCCAGGACGAGCCGGACAGCCACACCATGGGGCTGTCCACCGCTGTTACTCCGGATCAAAACCCACGTGACGGGGAGGGACCTTCTGTTCTTACTTTGTAGTTTTAAAGTACATGCCACCGCTCCGTTCCGGAACTTCAGACGACCACCAGGAGAAACTGAAAACCTTGTCATCTACACTCAGATCCCTGTAGCCGGGAGCGCACACAGCGATGGACTGAGTGGCCCTGCACCTTCACAGGTTCAAGCCCTAACCCATAGATGGTCTTTGCAGCGGGGCTTTTGGGTGTGATTGGGGTTAGCTGGCGTGATGAGGATGGAGCCCTCGTGCTGAGAGCAGTGGCCGTGTGAGAGAGAGAGCGACCGAGCCCTCCCTCCACAAGAGCGGAGAGCAGAGGCTGTCTGCAGGCCAGGGAGCAGGTGCTCAGAAATCGGCTTGGCCGGCACCTGGATCTTGGACCCCCGGCCTCTAGGATTGTGAGAAACAGATTCTGTTGTTTCAGCGGCTCAGTCTCTGGTGCCCTGTTAAAGGGTCCCAAGCAGACTCGGGCACATAGACGCTGGAAAAGTCAGTTTATAAGCTACTGTTCATTTTTATTCTTATTTTTTTAATCCTCACCTGAGGATATGTTTTAATTAATTAATTAATTTATTTATTTATTTTGAGAGAGAGAGAGAAACATCTGTGTGAGAGTGAAACATCAATTGGTTGCCTCCCATACACGCCCCAACCAGGGATCTAACCCACAACTTAGGTATAGGCCTTGATCGGGAATTGAACCTGCAACCTTTTGGTGTATGGGTCAATGCTCCAACCAGCTGAGCCACCCAGCCAGGCCAACTACTGTAAACAATTCACACACATGCACACACACACACACACACACATGCATGCACACACACATGCACATACGCACACACATACACACATATACACACATGCACACACACATGCACATACGCACACACATACACACATATACACACACACATGCACACACACATATGCATGCACACACATACACACATATACACACACATACACACACACATTCTTGCATATGCATATATTTGAAAAAGTAAAGTATTTGTTACCAGCTTTTGCCGTTTAGCATAAGGTGAACTTTTTTCCTGTTAGGACATTTATCTACATATAAAGGCCCATTGGTCTGTCATAACACAAGCGTGCTGTACCCATTTCACAGATGAGGAAGTTGACCCACTTCCAGATAAGTCCCCGAGATCACCCAGCTGCATGAAGGTCACCTTCTCCATGAAGGTCTTTGTGGTTCCCCGGGTCCGAGTTCGCAGGAATCAGAGTTCGGTGAGAACAGGGGCTGTGCCTTGTTCAGTCACCGCCATCTCCCTGGCCCCTGCCATGCGTGGGCGCTCTTCATAGTTACTGAGTGAATGAACTTCCCTTTCGATCCCATTTCTGCTTGCGCAGACGTCATCGCAGCACTCAACCCGTCTTCCCACGCGGCCCCCTCCCCAGCTTGCGTGCCCCTCGGGTCAGGACCGTGCCGGGCCCACTTAGAGCGGCACTGTGCCAGTGAGAGCTGAACTGTGCAGGCGGGTCGCTCTGGGCGGATTCCGGGCAGCGCCTCCCCACAGAGCTCCTCGGAGCTTCCTTCACAGGCAGAGGCTGAGTTCCCTGGATCCCCCCGGCTGCGAGCAGTCCGCCTGCCACCATTGGTCCAGAAACAACTTGGACATTGGCCCCTGCCTGTCACACCTGGGGTTGGCACACCTGGGCTGTTGCGGAGCAGACCTCACGACTGAGGGTTAAGTTACACTTGAGCAGTTAGGAGGCCAGGGACCCTTTCCTGTGAGTCTCCCTGGCTGCCGGGCGGGTGGCTGGTAGCTGGCGGGGGAGGGGCCCTGGGCACTGTTGCTCCCTGGTGCCTGCTGCCTTTGATGCCCACAGGGCCGCCTGCCCAGCCGCCGTATTGTGGAAGACGAAGCTGCAGAAATAAAATGAAAACGACCCGGGAACTGCAGGGAGCTCGTCACCCTGTGTCCTGGCTGTCCGGCG
This sequence comes from Tadarida brasiliensis, assembly GCA_030848825.1. Lineage (NCBI taxonomy): Eukaryota > Metazoa > Chordata > Mammalia > Chiroptera > Molossidae > Tadarida > Tadarida brasiliensis. Next base: position 62,152,567 of record CM061272.1, read on the forward strand.
GGTGTGGGAAGGCGTCAGGGAGCGTTCTGGGCCGCACATTTCGTCAGCCCCGGTGCCACGGACACAGCGTTAACCGCAAAGCCAGGCCGCCCTTCACCCCAAGCCACAGCTTTCTCATGTATCAAACGGGTTTCACGAGACCAAGCTCTTAGCGCGCTCGTGAGAATCAGATGAATTGAGATTCTTCAAGAGCCTACTGTGTGGTCTTCTAATCACAGTAACAGCAGCATCCCAACAGCGCCAGCTGGTACCCCCGGAACATTTATTATGTGCAAACACCGCTGTCTTTTTGTTTTGTTTTTTTAATCCTCACCCGAGGATGTTTTTCTATTTATCTTCAGATAGAGTGGGAGTTAGGGAGAGAGAGGGGGAGAGAGAGAGAAACATCGACGTGAGAGGGACACATCAACTGGCTGCCTCCCTCACAACCCCGACCAGGGCTGGGGACAAACCGCACCCGAGGTACGAGCCCTTGACTCTGTGGTCTGCGGGCTGACACTCTAATTGCTGAACCAAACAGGCCAAAGCTATTACGTGCAAACACCGTTTTAATTGCTTTGCATGTATTAACTCATTTCATCTTCAGAATGACACTCTGAGGTAGGTAGTATTTTCATCGCCAAGATCAGAAAACTGAAGCTCAGAGAGGTTAAGTGACTTCCCCAAGGCCACACAGCTCAGAAGCCAATCCGAAATTCCCACCCGGCACTCTGGTTGTGGAGCACCCGTGGCAGCCACCTTGCTGCACATTTCTCTCCCTGCTCGTGAGCGTTGCTGTCCCCGTGATGGTGCTGACGGCCATGGTGGTGTGGCTGGTGGTGATGATGGAGGGGGCCATGTGCCTTCACTCGGTACAGTGACCTCCAAGTTGCTGGAGTTTCATACTCGTTTTCACGTCTGATCCTGAGCAAGCCTGAGACCTGAGGACACAGCCACGAGGGATGGCTGCAGCCATGTGCCTGAGGATGGGAGGAGCAGAGGGGGAGGGACTGTCCTGGCCAGGCCTGTGGCTCGGGACCCTGCTGGGGTGGGCATGGGCTGCTGCAGCCTCTGCTTCACCACCGTGAGGGGCCCGCGAGGAGGCAGATCTGAGGCTATGGTGGGCGAGGGTATGAGGTCACCCCCAGCCCTGCTGCCTCCTCGGGTGTTGGCCGGCTCTCTCGCTCTGTGGTCCGAAGCCCTGGGGTCCATCCAGTGGCGACCTGAGACCCTCCACTGAGGACGGTGGGATCCTAGCTCCCGTTGGTTGAATGCGGACACTTGCTTATCTCGTTTAATCTCCACAGTGGCCCTAGGGGCTCCCCACTGTTACCTCGGTCACCATACAGGTCGTATCCCGGCTTTGTTGCCTCAGTCATGCCAAGCGACAAGCCACAGGAGGGTCTTGGTGGCCTTCGGTAATAAGCACTTACTGTTCGTGGATCTGGGGTCGTGGGCCCAGCGGCTCTGCTGATCTTGGCTGTACTCCTGCCATGTCTGGGGCTTGGTGGCCGTTGGCTGGTCTGGTTTATCTGGGGTGGCTCTGCGCTGCTCTGTGTGCCTTTCATCTCTTGGGACCAGCAGACTAGCCGGGGAATGTCCTTCTCATGGGGAGGTCAGAGGGCAGGAGCACGACCATGCCCACTGAGTCGGGCCTTTCGGGCTCGTGCCTGCCTCTCATCTGCCAGCATCCCGTTGGTGAAAGCAAGCGACCCGGCCGATCCCAGTGTCCGAGTGGGGGGAGACTGGGCAGAGCGTGAGGACACAGCTGGGGGGTGGAGAATGGGACCCTTTCGCAAGTGGTCACAGATGATGTCATCCCAGGGGCCCCTCAGACGTCTCTGAGTTTTGCTGTCATCCTTCCTTAAAAGTAATCACGATGTGAGAAAGGAAGGTGACTGACAGGCAGCGAGCGTTGATGGGATGCAGGCCCTTCCCGTAGCGGGTCCCGAGCTCCGTGGGCCCTGGGCACCTTCCCGAGGCTGCCCCGCCGAGAAGAGGCTCGGCCGCGTCGGACGGAGACCGCCTGCCTATTCCCCTGTGCGTGTGTGTGGGAGAAGGAGCCCGGACCTGCACCGGGTTCCGCTTCGGAGAAACTTGCAGCTGGCTCTCCCACGCGGCGTTTCGTGGGGGCCGGGCTGGAGGGAAGACAGAAGACAGTGACCTCTTCCTCCAGGGGGAGGGCAGGGCCGTTTGTTTCCCACAGGCTTCCTCTGGGTGGTCATCCCAGAGGCCCGGAGATAGCGGAGGACTGCTCTGTAGCCCTGGGAGCCTTCGGGAAAGGGGCTTTTGAAATGTCAGTGTCGTGGCGAGTGAGGCCCTTCAGCCATAAATTAGCCTCAGTGCCCCGGCGGGGGCCTTGTCCGTGAAGAGAACCCTCCAGCCTTGAGGAGAAACACTCGGTCAGGGCTCTGACTTTGGAAGCGGCCTCAAAGTCAGGAATTCCTCCTTGCGTGGCTGGAGCTGTTTCTCTCCCTGCCTTGCCCCTGTTCACCCATGGCAGAGCCCCAAGGAGTACGAGTGCCAAGTTCAGTCTCTGACCTCGATCTCAGAGGCTGCTCCCCGAGGGGCCCTGTCTCCGCGCGCTTGCCTTGGGCCCCTCTCCACGCTGTTCTGAGCTTTCCCAGGCCCGGAGGACACGTCGAGGGTGACTGCTGGGTGGCCCGATTTGGAAGGCTGGGCCCCCAACTGCTTGGTCGGCCCACCTCCCCATCCCTGCTGAGCTGTGAGCTTAAATGTGGTATCATTTGTACCTCTTTTCCCCCTGACCTTGGCCTGACAAAAGCAAAGTGCAGAGCCTTGGAGTGGGGAGACAGAAATAAGACATCCCTTTTCTCCTCCTCCTAATCCTCCTCTCCTCCTCTCCGCATTCATTCTGTGCCAAACATCAACCCAGCTATTTATTTACTTTTATTCCCAGTGAACTGAAGCTTTATAAAGAGGCTTCCCTTCTCTCTGCAAGAACCAGCGTTCTCTTCCTCCTGGAAAACTCCTATTCATCCTTCTGAACCTGGCTAGAGAGCCCCTTCCCAGGAGCCTCTCCTCGCCCCCCAGCTGGCATTGCCGCCTCTGTTTGGGACCACGCGCCTCCAGGGCTGTGTTCGGGCCCAGGTTGTGGCTGCTCTCCCTTCAAACGCAGCGACAGGGCTCCTCCGTTTCTCTGTGTCCCCGGCGCCTACCACGGCGCTGAGCGTGCAGAAGCAGACCTGTGTGTGCAGAGTGCACGTGTGAGCATTTGAACGGGATACTGTCCGTTCGGCAGAGGCCGTGGGCTTCAGCGCTCGGTCTGGAAGCTGGACGCCTGCCTGTCACACCCAGCACCGTCCACAGACAAAGCCTGCGGCTCCGGGCACGCAGCTTGACCCTCGTGCTTGGCAAATGTGTGTCCCATGTAAAGAGTCCGTCTTAGAGCGTCATAGACTCAGATCTGAGTCCTGGCTTCGCCTTTTCCCAGCTGGCGACTTTGCGTGAGGTACTGCTGCCCCGCCTCCGTGTCCCCACCTGTGAAATGCACATAGAAACGTTTACTTTGCCCAAGTCGTAGGAAAGGAGAGAGGGTGTTTGCGAAGCCCTGGTGTGAGCAGCAGCGATGACGGGGATGACCTTCTCTCTGACAGAGGAGTCGTGCGCACCGTCCCTCGGGGCTGCGGCGATGAAGGCGTTGGTGGCAAGGACAGTTGTCTGGATGTTCCTCTGGTTCTGTGTACCCTCTTGCGGGGAAAATGCCTTCATCATGCACAGCAGTGAACCTGCAGCTACTCCAGCCCCAGGCCCCAGGAAATCCACGGGAGGGAACCACGCGGCTTACAGCGGTGTCTGGGAACACACAGGGCCGGACCATGACACAGGACACCTGGGGACTTCCCTCCCCCAGCCAGGACGCTGCCGACACCTTGCGGTGGGTGTGTTCCCAGTCGACGCCTGTGTGCTCCGTGAGCCTTCTCCGCTCTCGTACTTGTTTGGGGCTCTAGGGTGACGTAGGACCTTTAGGATTGTGTTCCCACCTTGGGCTCCTCCTTGCCTTCTCTCCTGCACTGGCTGGGCCCTCGCCATGTCGTGGGCTCCATGGGAGGTGCTGGGGTACGGTGATGGGTGCAGCCGACAGGACAGCCTGTGACGATGGTGTGGTAACAGCCCCCCACAACCTAACCCTGGGACCGGTCCCTGTCAGCCTCCATGGCAAAGGGGACTTTGCAGGTGTGATTAAGTCAACTTTGCAGGTGTGATTAAGTCAAGGGTCTTGGGAGGGGGAGACTCCCCTGGATTCTCGGGGTGGACCCGGGGTTGTCACAGGGTCTTTATAAGGGGTGCAGAAGGGGAGCGTTGAGGGCGCACGAGGAGACGCGAGCAGAGGCCGTGATGCGCCAGGAGCCAGGAAGGCCCGCAGCTCTAGGGGCGGGAGAGACAGGAACGCTTCTCCCTGAACCTCAGAGGAGCCAGCCCCGCTCACACCTCGAATCTTAAGACTTCGCTTGGACTTCCGACGGCAGCACTATGGGAGAGTAAGTGTGTGTTCTCTTTAGACAGGAAGTTCGTTATCGTTTGTTACGGCAGCGGCAGGAAACCAGTACGTGGTACTGTTGTCGTATCGCGGGATGAGTGCCAACACCGTCCTTCCGTGGTGACCTGGACTGGACCTTCCGTCCACCAGCTCCGTGGATACTGCAGTAGTCTTGTTGTGCCTTTCTTCAGGCATTCAAAAATGCTCCTTGGGTCCCCCCTCGGAGCCCAGGCCTGTGCCGGCTCCGGGCTACAGTGCTGTAGAAGGCCCCTGGGTCTCTTGCCCTCAGGGATTGGAAAGTCTTTACAGCTAAGTGGCTGGACCATGCAGACAAGCACAGCTCCTGATCAGACACGGGGACGCTGGGGAGAGAGCGCTCAGCTCAGCTTCTCGCCAGAGGTGGCATTGCACGGGACTTCCAGAGTGGCAAGGGGCAAGGGGGGCAGCTTCTCTCTGCAGCGGGACGGGAGCCTGGCAGAGGCCTGGCAGAGGGCAGGAGCCTGGCACTGCCCGGGAGCAGGGGACAGGCAGGTGGGGTGCGGGGAGAAGGGAAGGCAGGGTCCGCAGGCGGGTTCCGAGAGTCAGGCAGGGCCAGGTCGTGGCGGGAGTTCATGGTGCACCACGGGGACTGCCAGATGTGAACAGAGGCTACAGGTGGCTCAGGAACCGAGCCCCTTCTGTGTCCGTTGGCTTCAGGTTCCGTCCGCAGCCGCGGGACTATTGACCTTCGTGGCTGATGGTTCTGAGTTGTGGGGGGCCGTCTGAGTTGTGGGGGGCCGTCTGAGTTGTGGGGGGCCGTCTGCACTTTGTAGGACGTTCAGCAGCGTCGTTGGCCTCTACACACTGGGTGCCAGTAGCAGTGCCTTCCCAGTCGTGACTGTCAAAGTACCCCCAGACATGACAACTGTCCCCTGGGGGGTGGGGGCAGAATCACCCTCCATTGAGAATCACGTGGGTTTAGACCACGGCTCCCAATATTTGGAACTCCAGAAACCCCTTTTGTGGGTTCTCCCTCCTTGCGAGGGCCTTTCGACTGAACAGACTTTATTTACGTGTTCGTTTCTCCACTTTCTCAAAGATACCTGCCAGTCGGGGGTTCTGACCTGTGTCAGCAGGTGGAGTTGATACCCTCCGGCCATTTCCAAGCAGATTTTAGAGGCCACCTGTGGCCCTGTGAAGCGGAAGGTGCTGTTTCTGGTAGGCTTTTGACTGGTTGAAAAACAGCCCGGAGACCCCCCCAGTGAGGAGTCCCGAGACCCAGCTGGAACCACTGGTAGAAGCTTCCATCTGGCTCTCTGAAGTCAGGGTTTGGATCGAACGTCCTTCGATCCAGGGTTTGGATCGAAGGTTCCCGGAGCTCCTGGTTGCTCCAGTGGCCTCCATCCCACCTTCTCCCCAGGCAGCCCTGAGCAATGTCATTATTCAGCACCACAGATCCATTCAGCACCTGCCACACGCCTGTCGCTCCCCTGGGCGCCGCCACCGCACGGACGGGGACCACGGGGGCACGCAGACGACAGCGGAGGCGCAGGGAGAAGCCGCGGGTTTCCGGCCGTGCTGAGTGCTGAGACAGGTGGCCATTCGTGGGTGTCGGTCTCTGGAATCACAGGACCAGTCAGTGTCAGGTCACCCTCTGGCCAGCCCTGCTGTCTGCTCAGCATCACCCCCTGTGTTCACGGACAGGGCCCAGCTCCCCTAAGGTGGGGACAGAATCCTTTATTGCTTGGAAGAACATGGAGCAGGCTGTGTCCTGCTAACTGAGAGGCGTTTCTGAGCTGTGGTGAGGGCTGGTCTCACGAGGCACAGGGAGAGGGGGCCCTGCAGGGACCTTGAGCCTGGCCTGGCTGAGGAGTCAAGCCCCCTGTGACTTAGTGTTCTGTGGGAGGAAAGACGGCGGTTCCTCTCTCCCTCCCCCAAAGCCTGCAGCCTCCAGCATGGAGGGGCCCTCGCAGTGAGCCTGAGCCTCGGTGCTCGGGCCCTGTGGGAGGGAGGAGAGGGACAAGGGAGAGTGGGCAGCAGGAATCAGCTCCCCTTTGCCAGGCTCTCAGCCTGGCAGGGTGTGTGTGCCCCTCCTCCTGGCCACCAGGGGCCTTCTTCCACCTGCCAGTCACACGGTGGCTTCGTGCTGTCTTTGTTCCCGGGATCCCACCAGCCGTGGGTGTGTGAAATGTTGGCCACTTACGGAATACCCTTCAGTGCCCCCCCCCCCCCCCGGGCTCCACTGTGCTCAGGTTGATGTCCTCATGTCTTCATGGTCCTTGCCTGACTTATAAGGCCCTGGTGGGTGCTGGTGGGCTTTAGGAATTGCCCCATCTGGGCACTAGGAGATGGCCAGGCATCCCCCTGGGGAAGGTGGTCCAGGACAGACTCAGGGAGGAGAGGGCTTGGAGCGTGCGCTGGTGTGTGGCACTGGCATCCGAGCAGATCAGACGTGCCTTGTGATCGCATCACTCAGCTGCTGTGCTGGGTGTGAGCCCGCAGTGGCAGAGAAGGCAGCGGACGGACAGTTAGGAAGGTGCTGCGGTACACAGGGACTGCAGGGCTCCAGGGAGGGGTGGTGGCCCGGCTGGAGATGGCGAGGAGTGATCGGATAGGACTGTATCGTGAAGGTAGAATTTGCTGTGGGTGGACACAGGGTGTAGGAGAAAGGCCGGTCCCAAGGCTTTCCCTCGAGCGAGTAGAGATGTCGTTTTCATTTATTCACATGGGTGCTGGGCGAGGGGAGCCGGGGTGTTTGTTTTGCGGGTAGGGGTAGAATTAGGACGTTTGAGAGGTCCGTCAGACATCCAAGGGGTGACATTCAGGAAGCAAGTGGGTGTGTACATCTGGGGTGCGAAGGTTGATTTTTCGAGTCGGTTTGGCTAGGCCACGGCATCCAGACGTTTGGTCCAACACCAGGTTAGAGATCACTGTGAGAGTATTTTTCTGAATGAGACTCATTTGCATAGTAGACTTGAGCGAGGCAGATTACCCTCCATGTGCAGGTGGGCCTCGTCCAATCAGTTGAAGGCCTCAAGAGGAAGAGACTGCGGTGCCCCGAGGAGGTGAGAATTCTGCCAGCAGACTGCTTTCAGGCTCGAGCCGCAGCATCCTCCCTCCCCTGGACCTTGACCCTGCCGGCCCACCCGGCAGATTTTGAGGGAAAGGATAAATATTTGGTACATGTTTGTGAGTCATGCTATCTAAACCTTGAGACTGGGTGGGATCACCAGAAGAGCAAGTGTGGACAGAGCGGAGCAGCCCATTGGGCTCTTCAAACACAAGTCAAGAGATTCCGAGACTGTGTGTGTGTGTGTGTGTGTGTGTGTGTGTGTGTGTGTGTGTCGTTTACTGAGCACTTACTACGTGCCAGGCATCCTTTGCCTAGATGCCGCCTCTTCTTAAAGCCATAGCCATCCATCTATCTCCTTATTTGCGCTGGAAGTTTGGGAAGTGATCCCAATGGAGCCACCTATTTATTTGACTGATGTTTTCAATTCCCGTGTCTGAGCCCCTCCCATGTCTGGGCAGCAGGATGGCACCCAGGCATTCCATCTCCCATGTCAGACATTGATCATCCCAGCACCTTCCTTTCAGACCATTTCAGTTCCCCGAACCTCCAGCGTCTTGAAGCCATTCAGTGTCTTTTGATACCGAGTAATCCTATTTATTGAAACAGGTGGATTCTCCGTGCTGGCCCATGTTGGTAAAAATAGTCCTGCAGCCCCAAGGGACAGGGTCACTGATCTTGATGACGTGACGAACGCTGGGTGTGAATAATGAAAAGTGCAGGATCTCGGTGATGAATTTCCCTCACCCTTTCTTCCTTGTTTTCTCTGTGAGGCAGAAGGTTGAACCCATATTTGCCAGGAACTGTGTAGGCGGGTTGCTAGGGCCCATTGATTTTTAGGGAAGCATTGTTTCTCTGGATGTGGAAATCACGAAGCAGAGAATGGACCTGGGCTAACGAGGGAGCCCTGTGTGTGGGCCTCTGCGCTGTAGGAGGCGTGACCTCCGCCGAGATGGAGTTTGCTCTGGTCCCAGGGTGACCCTAGCAGCCGTGGTCTAGTCAGAGGTCTCATGATCGTCTGCTTCCTCAGGCTGTGATTTGTTCTGAATGAGAAGAGGTGCAGCCTGGCAGGTGGGCGGGATGCAGGTCTTTGTGTGAGGAATGCTGAGCAAGGTTCCCCCCTGTCCCTGGCTTTCTGTGTGACCTTGGGCAAGGGCTCCGTGGTCTCTGAGGGGCGAGCCTGGCCAGTGGGAGGGTGCCCGCCCCCAGCAAAGGGCCAGCCCCTCCTCAGCCTCCTGCCAGCGGTGGTGTTAGACCGGTGCTGCCCAATTAATGTTCGGCCTTTGTAATGGAATGCCATTTCCTGCATTTTAGAGGTGGGCACCAAATTCAGAAATGTTTGCCACATCCCGTGGGTGCCGCCTGGAGCCAGAGAGAGCCCCTTAGGTCTTTAGCTTCCAATCCGTGGGGCTGCATTGTTCTTCATGGGTACACACACACACACACACACACACACACACACACACACACATGGGTTAGCCTGAGGGGGGCCAGGAGGTGAGGGAAGCTTGTTTGTTTTATTTTGTCTTGAAATCGGTACAAGTATTTTCTTTTGTCTAATTAATTAGTTTCTTTGAAAATTTGTATTGAATGTATTGGGGGTGACATTGGTTAATAAAATTAGGGTTTCAGGTGTACACTTCTGTAATACATCATCTGTATATTGTATTGTGTGTTCGCCACCCCAGGTCAAGTCTCCTTCCGTCACCTTGACCCTCTTCTGCCTCCTCCTACCCCCTTTCCCTCTGGTGATCACCAGACTATTGTCTGTGTCTGTGAGTTTTTTATTTTTCTTTGCTTAATCCCTTCACCTTTTTCACCCAGCCCCCCAAACCTCCCTCCCCTCTGACAGCTGTCAGTCTGTTCTCTGTATCTATAAGTCTATTTCTATTTTATTTGTTAGTTTATTTTGTTCAGTAGATTCCACATGTCAGTGAAATCCTGTGGTACTTGTCTGTCTCTGACTGGCTTATTTCACTCAGTATAAGGCTCTCCAGGTCCATCCATCTGTCGCAACAGGTAAAGATGTCCTTCTTTTCCGTGGTCGAGCAGTATAGATGAAAAAGCCGTGGTACATGTACAGTTCAGGTGTTTTCAGGGCATTGGGGCAACAAAGCCAACTGGAAGCCAGGTCACAAGGTGGCTGTTGCTTGGAGACTTAGAGGTAAGACAGAGCCTTCCTGTCCTGGTGGGTGGAAGTGTCAGCCTGAGGCCATGGGCTGGGTCAGCTCCTCCCCTGCAGACCGGCCCCCAGGCCCCGCCACCCGGCTCCAGGGACTGTGGCATCCAGAGCTAGAGGGAATCACGTATTTCAACATTCTCATTTTCTACTCAACAGTGTATCTTGCAGACCTTGTGTGTGTGTGTGTGTGTGTGTGTGTGTTTGTGTACATACACGCTATTTTTAAACTGCTGTGTCGTATTCTGTTTTTTCCAACTATTCCATATTAGTGGACGTTTTGCTTTTAACCATTTCCCCCTTTCTTTCTGTTTCTCCTGATGTCACAGAATTTCTGTTTCCACCCACGCTACCCTCCCCAGCTCCCTCCTCCCTCCCTGTCTCCGTCTCCCTCTACTCCTTCCCTGGTGCAATCTGACTCTGGGTCCGTCCATCCCACACGGTGTTCCTGCCGATGCTGGGTGGACGGGGCCGACTCCGAGGCCTCTGGGAGGTCCCATCCAGCGGGCCGGAGGAGAAGCCCGTATGGCACTCCTGGAGGCAGGTTCTACCGTTACCTTTTTTTTGTTTTTTTAATCCTTACCCCAAGATGTTTGTATTGATTTTGAGAGAGAGAGAGAAACATCAATGTGAGAGAGAAACATCAATCAGTTGCCTCCCGGAAATGCTCGAACCGTGGATCAAACCCGCAACCTAGGCCTGCGCCCTGCCTGGGAATCAAACCCACAGCCTTTCTGGTCTACGGGCCGATGCTCTAACTCAGTGAGCCACCCAGCCAGAGCTACTGCGGTCTTTTTAAAGGAGCGCTGGCCTTTTGAAGGGCGAGCATCCCTGAGGCAGAAGCCAGTCTTTCAAAGGAGTGGTCAGTCTTTGGAGCAGTACTGTCCCGTCTGCTTGCTGGACCTTCCTGGACCTTCGTGGCTGCACACCCTCCCCTGTCCCCCTGCTGGGGGCTGTGGTGTGCACAGAAAGACACAGGCTGGCTGTGGAATGATGGCCACGAGAAGGGGGGTGTGCTGTCGTGGGCCTGGGAGGGATGGCGTTTTCCCTGGGGACGGGAGAGAGCAGACCCATGAAAACAGTTGCAGATCAGAAGTCAGTCGGAAATGGTACAGAACCCCGGTCTTCTTCCTTCGAGGAAATGAAGTCAAGCTGGGTGAAATGGGGGCGAGGCCCTGTCATAGCAGAGCCAGACCCGGAGGGAGCAGGGCATGCGCTTGGGGCCTGGAGCTGTGCCTGGGCCCCCTCCCCTGTCGCCCTCCGTGCCCTTTGCGCCTGTCCTTGGGGCTGTCTGGACAGTGATCACAGCTGGGCCTACAGAGCACCCCTCCCCAGCACATGGGTTGTAGGAACAAGAGCTGGGGAGCGGCTCTGAGCTGCGGCTCCAGTGGGACAGTGTACCCTGTTCTTAACACCTCAGTCCCCAAACAAGCCCTGGTTTTACCCTGAGTAAAACGGGGGGGGGGTATGCTGTCTTCCTTCTGGGATGTCAGAGAGGGGGAACGAGCTTTCCATGCGGAACACCTAACCTGACCCTAGAATGGTGCCTGGCACATAGTAAGTGCTCGGTAAATCTCACACACACACATGCACACGCAAAAGCACACGCACATTCACCCCCACCCCCATCTCCTTACCCTGAGGCCTTTCCTGGCCATTCTGTGCCAGCAGTACCCACCTCAGGCCCCGTCTCCCTCCCAGTTCTCTCTTTATTGATCTCTGCGGCACTTGTCACCGTGTGACCCACTCTGTTTGTGTGTTGACGCTCTGCCCCCTGACCCCTCCTGAGCTCCACACACGCAGAGATTTCTGCGAGTTTTGTTTAATGTTTTATTCCCTAGAACCTGGGTACGTGCCTAGTCAATATTTGTTGAATGGACGAGTCTCCAGGCACAGACAGGTAGAGTAACTTGCTCAAGGTCACCCAGCGACCGGCAGGCAGGCAGTGGGCCAGTCTGCACCCAGAGCCCGTTTTCTAGCTGAAGCCGGCAGCGCCTCCCCGCCGGCCGAGCAGAACCACCACCCTGAGCACCGGGCCCGTGCACAGCGAGCACCCGGTAAGCATTCACCGACAGTACTGGTGACAATCATGCCTTCCACTGAGGTCCCTGCCCCAGGACGCCCCCGCTGGGCCGTACCCCAGCTTTTCTGAGCAATCAATACTCATGGATCCACGAGGACTAGCTCTCCAAGGGAAGGTGCCATCCTGAGGGGGTTCAGTGGGGTGGTACTCAGGCCTGGGGGCGCTGGCATGCCGGATTACAATGGGTCTCACCCCTCCCCGCAGGGCTCCCGGGTGGAGGGCACCGGGGTTCCTTGTGTGCGCCTGTTTGCACACTCCCGGGAGCTTCTGGAACACCCCTGTCCCTCCCCTGGCTGTCCTGTCTTTGGCTTTCTGTTTCTTCTCAAGCCCCAGGTAGGCGGCTGCAGGGATCACGAAGACAGAGATGGTCTCTGCTCTCTGGGCCTCGTCCTTGTTGTCCTCTGGTGGGTTTTGCTGTCCCCGTGGTTTGGATGAGGACCTGAAGCTTAGGGAGGTGTAAATGCTGGGCTGAGGTTGCAGCCGGGCCTGTGAGGACCAGGCGTTCAGCCCGCCCGCTCCCTGGCGCTGTGTTCGGGTACCGGGCAGTAACCACGGGCCGGTGCCGGGCCGACTGTGTTTCTTGTTTGCTTGTTATGGTTTTCAGACTTTTCTCCAAAGGAGAGGACTGTGCCTGGTGGTTCTGGATTGCAGCCGCGAGCTGTGGGGGAGGGGCCGGGCGTGGAGCAGCCCTGCCTGGGGCTCAGACAGAAGCTCCGCCTCTCAGCTGCTGTGTGAGCTGTGTCTGGTAATCAGCCTCTCTGGGCCTCGGTTTCCATGTCTGTGAAAGGGAGCGAGTCCCCTTACTTGGAGGGGACCCTGAGGATTGGGGGTGTTAAATATAAAATGTGAGGCATGCTACCTGGCGCCTTCTTGGCCATCCACGCGTGGTGGCTTTTATTGTATTGTATTCTACCACACGTGACTTCCTGTCCCTCCCGGGGTGCAGACCAAGCCTCATGCATCTCGGGCAGCCCCACCCTCTAACCCAGCTCTTGGCAGGTGATGGAGGCACACCGTGTAGGCCACAGGAATGAATGGGTGCGTGAACAAGGCCAGGGTTTTGTTGGGGCCACTCTGGCCAGTTGCCGGGGGATGTTTCCTGGAGTCTTATCCCCTGTGGTCAGATTCAAGCCAGGACAACAGTAAGGTCGCTGCATTGTTCCCAGATAAGGTTTCCTATCTCAACGTCTCAACGTCTCCACGGGGCAGCCTCTGCCACACCCGTCCTCAGTCCCAGCACCCACCCCCACTGGGCGCTGCTGGGAAGCCTCCATGCGGCCACACCGCGGCTGGCCTCCTCCCTGCCCTCGGCCTGCGGAAGGGGACAGTTCTGTCTGGAAGTCTCCACGTTCCAGTGCGAGCCTAGAACACGGTAAATAAAAACGTGTTACTGGAGCCGGACTCTTCATCGTGTGACCTCCTGCTGCCGCCGCTCCGTCACCTGTCTGATGGACGCGTCAGTCCCGTCCCGAGTCCACCGTGGACGACACGGAGGGATGAGATGCTGGGGACGGAGCGGGTTAGTGAGCACCAGGGGCCGTCCCCAGCTCTGCACCTCGGCTCTGCTTTTCTGCCCCTTCCTATTCCGGAGGAGGCTGGGGGGGGAGGGGGTGTCACAGGTGTCATGATTCAGGCCTGTACCCGTCTGTCAGCTCCAGGTGACGTCCCCGCTGCCCTGGATGCCGCCGGACATCTAGGCCTTGTCACACCCACCCCGTCGGTGACACACGTGGCCTGGAGAACCCAAGTGGCTTCTGGAGGTGACACAGCCCGGGGTGGTGACGCTTTCCCGTCTGCCGTGTGTCCCTTTCCTCTTGGATCGGACCCTCCTGTCAGTGGTTCTCATTTGGGTTTAACATTGAACTCGCCGGAGGAATTTAAAAATCTTGGCTGCCGGGACCTGACCCCCAAAGACTCTGACTGAAGTAGTCAGGGGTGGGGTCTGGGGCTGGGCTTAGGACGTCTCCCCAGGCGGTTCTGTAGCAGCGTTGAGCACCCTCGCAGGGGTGTTGGGAAGGCTAGCAAGAAGCCAGCAACCCCCAAACTCTCTCCTAGACCTCCGTTCCAGCCCCCCGAAAGCAGATTCCGGCGTGACCCTGCTCCCCTTGCTTAGATCCCCGGCAGCTAAGGTTTCAGGAGTGGACAGTGTTGATGCAGAAGCGTAGACCCAGCCTGTCCCCGTGTGCTGCTGCTGGGCCTGTGACCCCCACGGCCTCTGTACGCGACAGGCAGGCTCCCCCGGACACCCTTTCCAGGCGGGCTGTTCTCCACAGTCCCTGATACACGTGCTGTTAGTCCTGCCTGGAGTCCCCTCCCCTTTCTCTGCCTGGTGAACCCCTGGCTCCGATACCCTCGTCTCTCACTGACGCAGGAAGGATCCGTGTTCCCAGAGCTCCTGGTCTCTGCGTCCCTGATCACATGCTCACAGCCTTTCTCCCGTGAGTTCTGGGAGCGGGGGGTCTGCCTTGCTCATGTGTGCTGTCCACTCAGCGCCCATCAGGTTGTCTCTGGGGGACGGCCAGCCTCTCCCGTGGAGGATGACCTCCTCACCTTAGGCTCCACTCAGTTTCAGCCACAGAGACACGTTCTCCTTATCGTCCGACGATCAGCAGGTTTTCTGTTTGTGCTGAATGCGCTCCCTCAAGGTCCCTCGGGCGGCCAGTTGCACAATTGGCATTTATTGTGTTTTCCTAGATGTTAGATTTCCTAAAATCCCGGGCTGTGATTTTAGAGGAATTTCTGAGCTCCCTGGAAATTTGCCTATTTCCAGCCGGGGGCTCTCTGCATTCCTGAACATCTCGGGGCCCAGAAGAAAAGAGGGAAGCCGACCAGTTCTGGGAACGGCCGGGGTGAAGCGAGGGTGGTGTCTTGGGAGTGTTCAGCTTGATTCCTGCCCTTACCCACCACGGCCGAGAAGGCGGGGGGGCAGGAATGGCTGCTTGGAGACCAGGAGTGAGATGTGTCTGTGTCCTCGTGTGCTTCTGTGGGGACACTGGCAGTTGCTCAGCAGGGAGTGGTAAGACCCCTTTAGGAGGAGAGAGTCCCCCCCCCTCCCCCCGACTCTGAAGTGGGTGGGCATTTGCAGCCTGTAGCCTGTCTGGGCGCAGTGGTAAGACGTCACTGTCGCTACAGCGCAGAGGACAGAAAAGTCAGCTTTAATAGACGCTGGGTGAATTCTTAGTTTCTTCTACAGAAACACGTGCGCCCGAGGAGATGACCTGAGTTTGATCTTCATCTCAGCATTGCTTGAAATAACAAATGATGAGATGAACCGTGACATAAAATGCCTGGTTTTTAATCAGATCACTGGATGTGTTAAAAAAAAAAAAAGGAAAGTTTGACCCAAACTCAGGGGGAAAAAGATAGTCAACAGAACACAAAGTAGAATTGGGATTCCAGAGCTAAACGCACACTTGTGTGATCAATTGATTTTTTTATTTTTATTACATAGTATTTTTTTAGAGTGGATTAGGTCAACAGAAAAACTGAGTGGGACGCAGAGAGAGTTCCCCCATTCCCCGGTCCTTACAGACGCAGTCTTCCTTACTGTCAGCATCCCCACCAGAGGGGCACATCTGTTCCACCTGACACACCTACGTCGACCATCGTGATCACCCCCAGTGCACGCGTGACGTCAGGGTTCACACTCGGTGTGCACTCGGTGGCAGGTGTATCATGACACGTCCCCACCCCTGCAGTCGCACGCGGAATCGTTTCACGGCCCGAACAGCTCCCTGTTCACTGTCCCTTCCTCCCGGCAAGACAGTTTAAATGCTGCTCTGTCGGGGATTGGTTGACTACGTTGTGATACATCCGTAAAGTGGAATACTGTACAGCTGTTTAAGAGAAGGAGGGGCTTTCTGAAGTCTGTGAAACAACCTTGAAGCTCTACGAACTGTCAAAAAGCGACGTCAGCCTCACCAATGTTGATGGACAGGAAGGAGCGCGTAGAACGGAGTGGGGAGGGTGCCGGCAGCACCTGGCCCTGGCCGGCACTGACCTGGAAGTCCAGGAGACAGCCTGCGCTTGGAGGGCACCACTGTGTGTCCGTTTGCAGGGAGCTGGCCAAGCCGAGGCTGAGCCCAGGGCCAGGCACGTCAGTAGCTGAGTGCATGAATCAGTCAACAGATAAGGGATTTTTCTATTCATAATTTCCTTCTAGCTGCTACTCCACAAACACATGAGGCTGGAGTGGAAGCCTCAGAAGCCCTTGCTCCCTCTCCTGGGTACTGTCCCCGACCTCCCCTCCCCTGCCTTGAGTGTCTGTGTTCTTCAAGGCTCCTCCTCATTCCCCAGGTTACAGAGATTCATGTCGATGGGGGCAATGGCTTGAAATGGACCTTTGAGATGATAATATATAGCTGATCTTGTCAGTTAAGACAGGAAGATCTGCTCTCATTGATGAATTTCGTTGTACACACCAAGAGACCCTGCTGCTGGAAACCTCGCTCAGACAGTGCCCGGGTGCGTCAGACCTGACGAGGTTTGAGACCACGCTCTGGTGTGGCTGCCTGTGTGACCTTGGCCACGTCACTTCACCTTGCTGAATCTCAATTTCCTGATCTGTAGAAGGAGGCCCACAGTGCTTCTCTTGAGGTTGTCATGACGATCAAATGTGATGCCATCAGTGAGAGTGCCCTTTGAGGAAGGAAAGTGCTGTGTTGGGAGAAAGGGAGGGGGGCCGCCTGTTGTTCTCGGGCACCCCATCCTTCCCCGGGAGAACCCCCAGCTCCAGTCAGATAGGTTATAATTCGGCTCTTACGTTTTCATTCGGTGTCCTTCTCTTGGCTGCCCAGGGATCTGAGCTTAAGCAAATAAATTATCCTGCTCCGCCCAGCTCTGTGTTCTGTAGCCAGCCATATGTTTGAGCCTGATAGAGATTCTTATCGGCCGGGAAATATTACCCAGCAAGGGATGACATTTCTTATCAGAGGCCCTGCGGAATCGGAGATAGCAGCCCTTTCTTCTAATGCAGCCAGGCCGCCACGCGCAGGGCCGGTGGGAGGGCGAGGGGGTGGTCCGGGACCAGCAGTGGGCAGCCTGGGCTGCCATGGGCATCAGCTGACCCTCCTCTCTTAAGACAGCCATTCCCGGGAGCCTGCTTTGGCTTGTCAGAAGTAGGCCATTCTGAGATTTTTGCATAAGACAGAGGCAGGGCAGGGCCCGGCCTGTGAATGAGGAAGGAAGGCAGGAGCTGATGAGGCTGGACCAGCTCGGGGTGGAGGCACAGCTTGCGTGGGTGAGGCCTTGAGCTTGTACAGAGAAGCAGGTGGTTTCCTTGCTGCCAAGTCCTGGGGCATCCGCCCTGTGGCTCTACAGAGTGGAGGCAGCTGAGGCCAGGTCCCCGCCAGTCTAGTTGTGGGAGTGGCGAGGTGCCAGGTCCCCTCTGTGCTCCTTCCAGATCCCCCCTGTCTTTTCCTGCCCTGCTCTGTGCCCAGGAAGCCAACTTGCATGGATGCAGCGGGATGGATGCCACCCCGGGCTCCTGTGCCCCTTGGCGTCTGTGGGAGGCGCTGGCAGGATGGGAGCAAGGTCAGGACAGTCATTCTCTGCTTCCTCCCTGCTGGGTCCCTGGTCGACACAGGCAAGGTCTACACTGGAGGCCCTGTGTCTGAATCCTGCTTTTGGCTCACACTCTGTATGATATTAGGCAAGTTGTTGAACCTCTCTGTGCCTCGGTTTCTCCACCTATAATATGAGGATGATACCACTTTTTCTTGCCATCTCTCTCCACCGCCTTTGGGTCTCGCCAGTCTCTGCCTCTCCTTTGCCGCACGATACTGGAGGGGCACTGCTGGGTGTACCCGGGCCCATGTGAGGCCACAGCGCACTGCGATGAAGCTTGTGGCAGAGGAGGCTGAGTGACCACATGACTTGGGTTCTGCAGCTCCTGTGGGGGACACATGCTCAGGCCTCTCCCCTTCCTGATTTTCGGGAGGCCTTGCCCTGCCCAGCCCTGCTCTCAAGTTAATCTTGCTGTCATTGGAGAGGCAAGGAGAAGTGCTTTCCCCTCTCCCTGGACCCCTTCCAGCCCCGGGCCCTGCCCCTGCTTCCTTCCTCATGACTCCACTTCCTATTCCCCTCCACCCCCTCCTGTCCAGTCCGATCCTCATGCTGGGTGTGCTGAGTTTTCCTGTCTCTCAGCCCTCCTCCTGACGGTCAGGTCCAAATTCTGAGAGCTCACTTTGACCTTGTCCCTGTCCACTCAAAGATAGTCTGACCTTTCAACATGGCATTTAAGGCCCCCCCCCCCACGGCGCCCCACCCCTGTGTCGCCCCGCCCCGTGAGTCCATCCTGGTCACCTGGACGTCTCGTGGGGGTCCTGGTAAGCATGTCTTGTCCCTGTCTTTGAACTTACCACTCTTTTCTTTCTTTGACTTTTGATCTTGTCTTCTCTCCTTCAGGTGCTGAGGGTAGCTTCGGTAGCTTGGCTTTATTGCGCTTCACAGGCGTTGCGTTATTTACAAGTTGAAGGCAAGGTCCTCTACCAGCAAAAAGAGTGTGACTCACTTTATGACGATGCTCACTCTATTGTAGTGGTCTGCACCCGGACCTCAGTGTCTCAGAGGCACGCCTGTGCGCACAGTGGTCTCTGCACATGGACCTCGGTGTCTCGGAGGCACGCCTGCGCGCACAGTGGTCTGCACCCGGACCTCAGTGTCTCGGAGGCACGCCTGTGTGCACTGTGGTCTCTGCACCCGGACCTCAGTGTCTCGGAGGCACGCCTGCGCGCACAGTGATCTGCACCCGGACCTCAGTGTCTCGGAGGCACGCCTGCGCGCACAGTGGTCTGCACCCGGACCTCGGTGTCTCGGAGGCACGCCTGTGCGCACAATGGTCTGCACCCGGACCTCGGTGTCTCGGAGGCACGCCTGTGCACACAGTGGTCTCTGCATCTGGACCTCAGTGTCTCGGAGGCACGCCTGCATGCACAGTGGTCTCTGCACATGGACCTCGGTGTCTCGGAGGCACGCCTGTGCACACAGTGGTCTCTGCACATGGACCTCGGTGTCTCGGAGGCACGCCTGTGCGCACAGTGGTCTCTGCACATGGACCTCGGTGTCTCAGAGGCACGCCTGCGCGCACAGTGGTCTGCACCCGGACCTCAGTGTCTCGGAGGCACGCCTGTGTGCACTGTGGTCTCTGCACCCGGACCTCAGTGTCTCGGAGGCACGCCTGCGTGCACAGTGATCTGCACCCGGACCTCAGTGTCTCGGAGGCACGCCTGCGCGCACAGTGGTCTGCACCCGGACCTCGGTGTCTCGGAGGCACGCCTGTGCGCACAATGGTCTGCACCCGGACCTCGGTGTCTCGGAGGCACGCCTGTGCACACAGTGGTCTCTGCATCTGGACCTCAGTGTCTCGGAGGCACGCCTGCATGCACAGTGGTCTCTGCACATGGACCTCGGTGTCTCGGAGGCACGCCTGTGCGCACAGTGGTCTCTGCACATGGACCTCGGTGTCTCGGAGGCACGCCTGTGCGCACAGTGGTCTCTGCACATGGACCTCGGTGTCTCGGAGGCACGCCTGTGCGCACAGTGGTCTCTGCACATGGACCTCGGTGTCTCGGAGGCACGCCTGTGCGCACAGTGGTCTCTGCACATGGACCTCGGTGTCTCGGAGGCACGCCTGTGCGCACAGTGGTCTCTGCACATGGACCTCGGTGTCTCGGAGGCACGCCTGTGCGCACAGTGGTCTCTGCACATGGACCTCAGTGTCTCGGAGGCACGCCTGTGCGCACAGTGATCTGCACCCGGACCTCAGTGTCTTGGAGGCACGCCTGCATGCACAGTGGTCTCTGCACCCGGACCTCAGTGTCTTAGAGGCATGCCTGCGCGCACAGTGGTCTCTGCACCCGGACCTCAGTGTCTTAGAGGCACGCCTGCGCGCACAGTGGTCTGCACCTGGACCTCAGTGTCTCGGAGGCACGCCTGTGCGCACAGTGGTCTGCACCCAGACCTCAGTGTCTCGGAGGCACGCCTGTGCGCACAGTGGTCTCTGCACCCGGACCTCAGTGTCTCGGAGGCACGCCTGCGCGCACAGTGGCATCATCTTCAGTCTCGGCTTTCTTACCTTAAGACATCTGACATCCACACGGGCTCCCCAGAAGGGGTTTGTTTTTTTGACCATATTTTATCCCTTGGTCCTAGATGGAGAGGAGATAGTGGCTTATAAGACAGGAAGGAGGTGAGATCAGTTTCCCAGCTGGCTTTGGAGCAGAGCAGAGGTTCTTTAGGGTGATGATAATGCTCCTGATTAAGGATCACAAGTCCTCTGTTGTCCTCACTGTCAGTCAGTATAACCCCAGGACAGGGGATTGACCGGAGGGCTGAGGCAAGGCCAGGCCAGGGCTGCCAGCCCGTATCTCCACGTGCCCAGCTGGTTCCGTCCTTGCCTTTGACAGGTCCCTCTGCTCTTCCCGTGTACAATGGATCGCAGGGAAAAAGAAACTTCCTGGCCTGATTGATACCAATTTGAAGGAAGCAGCTGGCTTTGATGGGGGCAAGGAAACAAAATCCAGGGAGAGTGATAACCTCTTGCCAGTCTGAGTCTCTCGTTAACTGGGGGGCTGCTGGGTGGCTGCAGATTACATTCAGAGGTGGTGGGAGTGTGTGACTTCCTGCAAAGGTGATTCAGAATCCAGTGTGGAAACAGAGTGGCATTGACCAGCAGGAGAAGAGCCCAGGTTTGAGGGTCACAGGTTTGGAGGTTCCATTGTTGACTGACTGTGTGGCCGCAAAGTGAGGGATGCCCTCCGTTTCCTAGTTTCTTTAGAGTGGCGACATGGAGGTGGCTGGACTTTCTCCCCCCAGTCAAAAGTAGATGCTGTGGCCGTGACCTGTGCTTGAAGTGAAGCTAGAGAGAATCATAGAAAGAACTTGACGGTTCTTAGGAGATTACCAAGCTTCCATGAGGACTAAGGCCCAGAGAGGTGAAGTACGGTCCAAGGTCACGCAGCCAGGTCCTGGAACCAGCCGTGGTCTCCTCCCTCCTTTCCCAGTGGCCGTTCATGCCACCGTCCTTGTCCCTCTCACCTGTTGATGGAGACACGTGTGGTCGGTTTTAGCCATGCTGGTTGACTGCCCTCTGGGTTTATTCCTGAGTGACATCGATGTGGCCGGGAGCCTCTTGCCCCCTGCTTCGGGCAGCCCACGGTTTAACCGACAGCCTCTGACTGCAGGTCGCGCTTACTTGGCTACCTGTGTGACCCGTAATGAGAATCATAACTGTGGGTGGGGACAGTGGGGTGCGGGTTGCAGGCTGAGCAGCACCGGCTGGAAGAAATGCAGTGTGATGGTTCCTGGCAGGTGTCCGCTCGGCTAGACCTCGCCCTAGACTGTGGTTCTGTTGCTCTGGAGAAACCTGGTAAATACATGCAGACCTTAGAATGAGGCAGATTGAGGTCCACATCGAAGAACTGCCCCCACTTAAGTTCTTTACTTCCTTCACTGTCGGGACAGTGGGAATACTGTGAATACCTGCCACGCGGGTGGCAGGGGAGACGAAACAGGACAATACACGCAAAACGCTTCGTATACTGCCTGGCACAGTGCACTCGAACGGATACTGGTTATTGTATAACGTAGCTCGTCTGCAAGCCGCGTAGGCTTGTGGATCAGTTACTCCCATTTTCTGCACCACAGACCACCCCAAATCTTAGCGCTTCAAACAAGGACTGTTTATTTGCTCACAGTCGTTGGGTGGCTGAGTCCTGCCAGGTGGTTCTTCTGCTCCACTGGGCCTCACCGGGAGGCTGTTGTGGCCGTGTTCATGAGCAGTTCTGCTCGGCCATGTGGCCACGTCTGGGGCCTCAGTGGGGTGACTGCAGTGGCCGGGGCCTCTCTTTCATCAGCGGTCTACCCCACCTTCTTTTCAGGAGGGCGGCCGCATCTCAAGTGGGTCCCGTGAAGGCTGCCCAGCCCCCAGCACGCATGCCTTCCATCCCGTCCTCTGGTCAGGGAGCCACAGGCCAGCCCAGACTCAGTGGCAGGAGAAGCCAACCCCACTTGCAGCCGGAGAAGCGGCATGCGTGCTCGGACCGCGTGCGAGGAATGCTTGGCGAACAGCACTGACTCAGTCCCCTCGGGGCCCAAACACTTTCCACGTTTATGACTCCCCGTCTCCACCCTCCGGACCCCGTGGGTTATCTGTTGTGAAGCAGTGAGTAGGTCAGGAATGCTGGAGCCAGCCTGTCTTGTTTCAGATCCTGCCTCTGCCCCTGACTAGCTGGTGACCTCAGGCAGGGCTCCTGTCCTCTCCAGGCCTTGGGCTCTTCAGCAGGAGAATGGGGGTCATACTTAGTACCAAAGTGGAGCGTGTGTGAAGTTTCACTGAAATACATGGGTGTGTGTGCATATGCATGTCTGTATGTGTATGTGTACATATACACGTGTACACACATATATGTGAATATGTATGTCTGCCCAGGTACCTACACGGACATGAGTGTGTCTGTATTTGTGTGTATACATGTGTGTGTACACACACACACACACACATACATAGTGTGTCCCAAAAATTGTGTACATAGCTTTGAATAATTGTAAAGCCGGTGTTTATTAAAATACATTTCATTTTCAAAATGCAATAGAATCTACAGACACCCTGTAGGCATTGTTTTGGGACACCCTGTATGTGTATACACACAAATGTGTTTGTATGTACATATATCCACATATATAAATTTTGTGCATAGCTCGTACAGATATTTCCCTTTTACATATGTTTGTAGCCTGCCGGGAAGCCCCAGCTTGCTGTGCCTTGGGCCTGGTCCCAGTGTTTTCCAGATAATTTTAACGTTGGACCCGAGAGCCGGCGCCCAGCTGGGTCTTGAACCGAGGCCTCCCATGGCCAGCGCCTGGTGCCTTCTCCATCACAGGAGGGTTCCCACGCCTGCCCTGGGGGAGTGTCAGAAGTGTCAGCGGGTCCTGGTGAAGTACAGAGTCTCCCGGGCCCTGGCCTGGCTGCTGAACCTGCGGGAGGGCCCGTGTGGGTCGGGAGCTGGGTGCCCCGGGGGTGTTCCCACGGAAAGCCCCTCTGCGCCGCCTGCTCCTGCCTGTCCCCAGGCAGCCCGTGCGCCTCCAGTGGTTCCATCTTCACTGGTTGAGATGTGTTCTGTCCTCCCCGGGGACACCTAGCGCATTCCACTCACGCAGACCGGGACTCGGGGTGCTTGGCACTGGGAGGTTTCGTGCTCGGATTTTCAGTCTGTTCGGCTTTCCCACATCACTGAGAAGGACACGGTGTCCTCGCCTCACCTCCACCGGGCTGAGCTGAGGTCAGGTTTGGCTCTGGCCACCCTGGGCCTCCCTCCCTTTCACCCTGAGCTGATTTCCTCCCGAGGTACCGCTTCTGGGCGACGCCACCCCATGGCTTTGTTAGTTCCCTCCGTCGTCCCACGAAGAAAAAGCAACGGCCTTTTATTGAGTATCCATGCTGTGTATAAATAGGGTGTCCCCCAAAATGCATATATAACTTTGAATAATGAGAAAGCCAGTGTTTATTAAAATACATTTCATTTTCAAAATGTCATAGAATGTACAGACACCCTGGGGGCATTTTTGGGGGACACCCAGTATATTGCTCTCATTATTACCTGTGGGAAATCTATTGTCCTCAAAATCGGAGGTGATCAATAATTCACAAAGGGGCACAGAGCAGCATTCAGACCCTCCTCTACCTCACTGCAATGCCTTTCCCTTCCTGACGTGTCCGAGGTGAGATAAACACGATTCCTCTTCAGGGCCGGAGGACCTAAATGCTTCCCTTTCACGGAGGTGAAGAAATCTTGCAGAGAAGACATTTTTTCCCCTTTTGGAGTGTACAGACTGTCCTTGGGGTTATAAACATGTTCTGGAAAGCCAGGAGCTGCCCTGTGCTGGCCGAGCGGGAAGGCCCAGCGGGCGGGAGTCCGGCCGGGGCGTGGTGGCTTGGAACCAGGCTGCCCACTGCCTCTCTCTGTCCAGCCCTTCAGCTGTAAACATGTTTTCCTGCCCACACGTTGGCTTCTGCCATGATTGAAAATCCCAGGTTGCCAGTCCTTGTAGAAAGGGGTTCGGGTCCTGGCATTCAGTCACCCCGGTTGTGTCAGCGGGGCTGTGGGTCCTCCCAGCCCCCCGCAGAGGGTACCCCCTTTGCAGAAGGAGGGGAACAAAGGTTTACGTGTACAGTGATCAGCCTGGCTTTAAGCCCAAAGCCCAGTCCCATCACGGCGACCAGGAGTCCTTCTGATTAAGAGATTGTGAGCCGAGTGTGAGGGAAGTGTAGGTACAGGAAGAGATGACTCCCTTGTTAATGAGCCGAGGGTCCCCTTGCCACACCGTGGACGAGCTGACCACTGGGTACACGGAGGTGGGTGCCTGGCCACCGCCCCGCGGAACCAACGGGGCTCCCTCTGCCTCGTCCGCCTCCGTCTTCAGTGCGTCACCCAGAGTACAGGCTATGGCGGGCTCTTCCTAAGGCTGCCTCGCTTTAACGGATAAAGAGCGATTCCACGCTGCCAGCCAGACCAGGGGGAGCACGGAACTTGGGCACCGGGTGTACTTCATTTCTCATAGCAAAGCACTAACGACCGCTTCCAGAAACGTCCCCGAGTCCAGACAAACAGAAGGAAGAAGCTAAAAACACTTCTGTGACCACGCAGAGGGGACCAGTTAAACGGAAGGGTGCACACAGGTACCCTCGTCATCACACTCGTCACTGTCGGGCCGTATGCACATCAGCCCGTGGGCACTGCCTTCCCGCGGCACCATCCGCGCACCCCGGCTGCATCGCTCTGACACAGCTTCGCGTGGTTCAGACGGAAGTGGCTGGGCTCCTCCCGTTTTCCTTAAGCGTGAATTCAGCTCTTGCTCTTGCAATCAGTGCTTCAGTGAATATTCTCCTGGTTAAATCTCTGCACTCACATTCTCCTGTTTTATTAGGATAGAATCCCATAAAATAGAACGGCTGGAGCAGGGGCGCGGAGGCAGTTCAGTGTGCCACAGTCCCCTTCGAGGTGCAGACCAGTCACCGTCATCCCATCGCCTGAGCCCTCCGGGCCCGGGAGCCTGCAGGAATACGCCCCTTCCAGCCTCTTCCCTTTGGCGGGTGTGACAGAAACAGACACACACTGTTCTCAGCCCCCGTGTCCCCCTCACCGTGGACTGAGAGATGCCCCGTGTTCCCTTCCAGCCCTTGGTTTCTGGAACACACGTCTCCAATTAATCAAAGCACGGTTTGTCGTGTCTGGAGCAGAGCCTGAGTGGGTCTGGTTCACTGTTGTGTCCTGGCGGCCAGCACGGTCCCTTATAATGTTCAGAAGCAAGGGCTCCTGGGAGACCGGGATCTGTGGCTCAGCCACTTCGCTGGCCTGAGTCTTTCCTTGTCCGGCTTATCCTCTCCCGGTACCCACCTGGCACAGGGATGGTGCGGCTGAAAGATGCAGTGGGGGAGGGGCGCGGCAGCAGGTTGGCGCACAGCCTAGGGTGTGCTTAGTGGGTGCTTGTGAGCCCGTCCTCTGTGCCCGGCACTGCTCTGAGTGCTTTACTTCAAAGGAAGAATCCTATTTTGTGATACTTGAAAATGACATGAAATGGACTTTGTTGGAACACGGCATGCCCTTTCTATACACACGGTTTGTGGTGGCTTTTATGGTACAGTGGCGGAGATGGGTAACTGGGGCAGAGATGGTGTGGCCCGCGACACCCACAATATTCACCGTCTGGTCCCTGCAGACCGAGGTTGCTGACTCGGGTTCCAGTAGGAGCTCGTCCTGTGTTGCATAGCGCCGATATCCCTACCATCCCCACTGTACACGTGAGGAAGTGAGGGACAGAGAGGTTAAGGACTGAGCCTGAAGTCATACACGGCTTGGAAGCGATGAAGGTGCAGCTTGGCTCCCAGAGCTGGGGCTCTGCATGGTTTCGCCCTCGGGCCGGCTGTCGGTCTCTGCAGGTGAGGGAGGTCAAGTCGTGCATTTGTGAGTGGTAGAATCAGGATTTAGGACCAGTCCAGGGACCTGGTTCTTGGCCTTTCTGTCCTAATGGGCTCTGTCCACTCGTCCAGGGTCCCAGTATCACCTGCTCACCACAGGACCAAACGCACAGAGACATTCACTGTGTCCATAAAAATGCAGGCGCCCGAGAGCTGGGAGAGGGGACGCCGAGACTAGACATGGTTGTGTGCTTTCTCCTAAATACCAGCGTCCTCAGTGTTTGTGGAAGGAATGAAGGTAACCAGTGAATAGCTCCTGGACTCTCACGAGTTTAGGCTCAGGAGAGAGGACAGGGGCCTCTGGGAAAAGCAGCAAACCCCGGGACCTTGTCAGGGGAAGGAGACCTTCCTGGACACCAGTTGTGGTCCTCAGGTGTTGTGGGGTCTTGTACCAAAATGCCAAGCACTCTTCAGTTAAAATTCCACTGCAGGAAACGGCTTTCCGTGCATCACAGCTGGCTTTACTTTTGTTGATTCCAAACGTTTGGCTTCTTTAAATAGCTTTGCTGAGATTTAATTCACATATCACATGATTTACCAATCTGAGAACATTTTCACCACTTCAGAAAAAGGTCTGTACATTTTTTGGTCATTGTGAATAATGCTGCTCTGAGAGTTTATGCGCGAGCTTTTGTGTGGATGTGTGTAGACCTAGGAGTGGGATTGCTGAGTCAGGTGGGAGCTCAGCGTGTCACTTTCTGAGGATCCGCCCCACGGTTTCCCATGCTGCCCACGCTGTTTTTCATTCCCTCCAGGAACTACCTGTTCTTGCTCATTATTTATACTTCTCTTTAAACACAACATGATTCCATTCATAGGAAGTTTTAGAGAATGCCAAGTGAATCAGTGGTGCTAGGTCTCCTCTGGGAGGAGAGCAGAGACAGGGCACTTTCCAGGTGAGGGAAATGATTTTTGTCTTGGTGGTTCAGTGTTTTTCATGTAGACATTTGTCCCAACTCATCAAACTGTTCATTTAAGATCTGGACATTCCATTATGTGTTGATTATGCCTACATTAAAGAAAAAACATACAAATAAGAAATAAATAGGCGGAGGGGGGAAAAAGAAAAAAGCATCAATCGGCTCATGACATGACATCTTACCCACCTTTCCCTGGACAGAGAGCTGTGCCCGGCAAGGCCAGGTATAGTCTTTTAATTGATGTGATTAACTACATCTCAACAGGGAGCCTCGTTAACGCCAAGGGGACAGGAAGAGGAGGTTATTTTTTCACTTTCCCAACTAGGGGATGTCTGGAAGGGGGTCATGGGGGGGCACTTGGAGGGCTGGTCCCTGCAGTGGGGGAGGGGGTTGTGGGAGGGCTGGTCCCAGGCTCTTCTGCAAAGTAGAGCTCATTTCCCTTTGGCACTAAGATACATTTATAAAAAAATCATTTTCTCAATTGCTACAAAACTTAGTTCCCATTTACTTATTTTTTACCTAAGGGGAGGAGGAAGCCAGCCCAGGTTTTGTTTTGGTTTTGTTTTTGTTTTTTTGCAAGCCTGTCTCATCCACCAGAATGCTCTTTAACCTTTAACCTTCCCTAAATACTTTAGTGGCTGATGAACAGACAACAGGAAACAAACAAAAAAGAAGTGAAAGGTGTGTGGTCTCTCCCCTTTAGAATCTGCAAACAAGTTTCATGGTTTGACATAAATTTATGGAAGATTAGGATGGAGCAAACATCACTAATTACCCACATACATACCTCAAATATTATAACATTTTTGATACATTGCAAAAATTGCATCATTTTATTTGTAGGTCAGGAAAAACATGGATTTGTCTAGAAAAAAAGCCTAGAAGTGTACACAGCACAATTATTTAGGGGAAGAAGTGATTCCATGTATTGTTTTTTTCCTTATTGTTCATCTGTGATTTATTATTTCTGATGACCATTTATTGCTTGTGAGTATATTGCTTGTTAAGAAGTCATTTTGGTTCTCTCGCTGGTTGGAGAGATCAGTTTCTGTAGGCTTCCCTCTCTCCAGAGCATCTCCGTTCCCCTGCCACGTGCACGGCTCATGAACTTTAAGGCAGCTTTGCATAAAGCATTGACCTTGAACTGTGGGGTTAGCTAGGTCAGGGTTTGATCCCAGGATCTTGAGGAAGTCACAGATTTTGTGTGTGTCTTGGTTTCCTCATCAGGATAGCACTGCTGATACTCTGGGGGTGAACTGATTTGAGACACACACTGGAACACTCCAGCACAGTCCTTGGGCCGCCTCCTTCGCCATGCCAGGAGCTTCAGTACACCTGCACGCAGTGTTTGGTGTGCATGTCCTTGCACATGCACTCAAGGCGTGTGCCACGCTTTTGTGTGTGTGGCCTGCCATGAAACAAAACATCCCTGCCATGGGTGAGCTGAGACAGCTTGCTGCTGGAACCAGTCCTCTGTCACAGACCAAAGGCAGGACGAATGGCAGCAAACATCTGGGTGACAGCACTCTTTATCTTCCTCCCCGTAGTTTGGTCCCTGGCTGCGGTGGCTTCTGTCTTCAAGCAGTGTGCCCAGTACGTTGGAAACGCTCTCTTCCTGCAAATCAGAGTAACTGAATGCCATCCCGGACTGACTGTGAGTAGCCTTGTTTTTTTTTTGATTGTTTGTTTCCCAGGTCTGGGGGAGGGGCCAGCAGAGGGTGAGTCAGGGTTTTGCAGTTTGTTTAAGCTGGTGGAGCTACTGGGCAGGAGAGATTTGCAGGCATGCAAAATAGGAGCCCCTTGTTGGGACCTCTGTTTCACCCTCTTCCTTCAGCGTTGCCTCCCCCAGCCCCTGTTCTCAGCTTCTTTTTATGGCAGTGGTTTTCACAGGTCAGTTTGCAAATGATCACCTGGGAAGCTTGCTGAAATGCTGATTCCTGAGCTCCCCCACCTGCTGTTCTAACGCATTGGCTTTGGGTGGGGCCTGGAAAGTGGCATTTTTTTTTTTTTTGCCAAACAGCTCAGATAGGTCCATTACACTGGAAAGTACTAGAAGCAAGAGTGCCTGGGACTTGTCAGGATTTCACAAACAAGCCTGAGAACAGATACAATTGTTAGTTTCAGAAGATGAAAACAAAGCTGAAAAATTGAAATAGTGATACTTTGTGTAACTTTATAGCAGCTTGCAGGCACAGCTCAACCTTTGTGGTCAAACAGGAATTATTTTAATGTAGCATCTGGATAGGTTGACATACTTGATATGCTACAGACCAGGTCTATGAAAGCCTGGAACTAGCTCTGAGAAATAAAGCCCTAGATGATTTCTTTTTTTAAATGTGTTTTGTTGATTTTAGAGAGAAAGGAAGGGAGAGAGAGAGAGAGAGAGAAACATCGATCTGAGAGAGAAACATCAATCAGTTGCCTCCTGCATGCACCCGGACTGGGGATTGAACCTGCAACCTGGGCGGATGCCCTGACCTGGAATCGAACCGGCCACCTTTCGGTGCACAGGATGACGCTCAATCGACTGAGCCACACCGGCCAGGGCATAGCTGATTTCTTGTTTTTAGCATTTCGATCTGAAAGTGCCCTTAGAAATGTTCTTCTTCAGTACCCAGGTTTGCCATCAGGGAAACTGAGGCCTAGAGGGAGAATGACGTGCTCAAGGTCAAACAGCAGGTTTCTGGAAGAGTCCAGACCGGCACACAGCGTCCACAGCCCCTGTGCTTGGCACTGGTGTTCAGGGGCTTGTTCCGTCCCCCCCAGTGGTGTGTCCCCCATCTCTTTCCCTTCAGCTTCTCTTCCTTTGGTCCCTGTGTCCTCAAGCTCGTCTCGAACACTGAGGGGAGAGGAGAAAGGTTGTGGGGGTCTCAGGGTGGACACTGCTAAGCAGTAGGCATTGCAAGTGACAAAGCCTGTCTTGGGCTTCATCCCCTGCGGAGGAAGAAGGGCTGAGTGACTCACTTGAAACGGAGGCATGAAAAGTGGGCAGACTTCTCAGCACCCACTGAACACCTACTATGTGCTGGGCGTTGTGCACATGCAGCGAGGGACAGCAGGGAGTAAAGCCCCTGCCCTCAGGGTACGCGCAGGTGTTCATTCACCCATTCCTGCAGATACCCGCTGAGCGCCCTCCATGTGCCCGGCGCCCCGAACTAGGCAAATACGGAGTTTAGGTCCCAGCGGGGGAGACAGGCGGCGAGCAACATGACAGACCCATACAGAGAAAGATGTTCCAGGCAGTGCCAAATATAGAAAGAAAGTAAAAGAAGATAATGGGAAGGGGTGGCTGGCTGCAGGCGAGCCCGGGCCAGGGCTAGATGCCTCTGTCCCCACAGTGCAGCGCTCAGCAGCCCGCCCGGCCTGGGCTGAGCGGCATCCTCACCGGGAGGAGCTGGTGTGAGTGTTGGAGCTGGTGTCTGTTCACCTGCCTTTTCTCCCTTGGGCATCGCAGCCTTGCGGTGAAGTCGGTGGCACTATGAGCGTCACTGCAGTTTACAGATGAGGAAACCGAGGCTCAGCAAGGCAGCGTGCTCAGGGTCACAGGGCAAAGGAGTACGGAGCCAGGGGGTGCACCAGGCAGCTTGCCTCCAGATTCCCCGCGCTTACCCGCCGAGCCCCAAGGCTTCTAGAGTTCTACCTCCTTCTCCTGGCGGCTGCGAGCCAGGCACTGTGACCTTGGGAGGGCAGCATGTGCCACACCGTCAGGTCCGTGCTTTACTATCCGGACACCTCCCCCTCCCCAAATTTCTCATTGGCGCAAGGGGACTAAGGATACCTGCCTCACAGGGTTGTGAAAGGTGCCAAAGGAAATGCTAATATTTAAGGCTGCTTGGCGCTCAGTAAAAGTACTCAGGCATTTTAAAATAAATTCTTGCCAGTTGAATGAATGAACGATAAGTTCCACATGCCCGGGAAGGCACTTAAGCTTTTATCTTTTTCCAAAGCTGCGCCTTCTGGCGAGTAGGATTGTGCTTCCTCGCCCACTGTGACCAGTTCTGGCCAACGGGCAGTGAGCGGAAGTGACGTGCCATCCCTGCCCTTCACGCGGCAATGCCAGCGAGCGACCCTCCGGAGGCCTCACTGTGCCTGGCAGTGCCCCTGCCAGCCTGGTCTGGATGGTGCCAGCACTGGGTGGCTGACTGACGCACATACAGCTTGAACGAGCAATTCCTTTTCGCTGTTGGAAGCCACTGAAACTGGAGAATACGTGTTAGTGCAGCATGGTGTTGCTGCTTCTGATGGACACAGCCTGCAGGGCAGGGGTTTGAACTGTCACCCCGGACTGATTGGGAAGGCCTGCCTGGAGTCCCAAGCGGCCAGACATGCTGAGGTCCCACCAGGGCCCGAAGGATCGGCGATGCCTGTCACGCACGCAGGCACCTCTGCCCCGCTGCGGGCCGTAGCTTTTAGGGAGTTCCTCGCTGGGTTCCTTCTCTGGTGCCTCCTGAGGGCGGCCCAGAAGGACTCCCGTGAGCGCTCTCACGGTGGCTCTGCTTTGTGTGTCTCCCCTCCTCCGCCAGCATGCAAGGGCCTCCCAGTTCTGCACCGAACACACGCTCCCAGGACCCCCGGGTGTGTGCTTTCTGTTCTCGTGCCAAAGGCTCCGTGCAGCCCGACCGCTGTGGCTCAGTGGTTGAGCGTCGTCCCATGCACCAAGGGGTCGCCGGTTCGAATCCTGGTCAGGGCACATGCCCAGGTTGTGGGCCCGATCCCCAGTGGGGGACATGCAGGAGACGGCCAATCGATGTTCTCTCATCGATGTTTCTCTCTCTCTCTCCCTCTCCCTTCCTCTCTCTCTAAAATCAATAAAGGAAAAAAATTTGTTTTTAAAAAGGGCTCCTTGCTGGACAGCAAACAAGTGCCCTCTCCCCACTGCAGGCTTTGATCACCGTCACCCTGTCCTTCTGAAAGGTGCCCACCCACCTGCCGTCCACCTGCACGGCCAGTTTTCAAACTGACCTCTCCCAGGACTGCCCTTTGCAGCCCACAGTGCCCTTTGCCTGCACCCAGACCAGCCCTGCCCACACTCAAGCCATCTCGGGGGGCTTCACTTCGTTCCTCCGTGGCTCTCACAGTCTTCACGTCGAAATCTTGACTCCCTGACTGGATCTCCCCTTGAGGAACGGCCTCGGCATTGCAGTTCTTCGCTGTGGTCTCTGGGTGAGGACAGCCACTTGGGGAGAAGTTGGTAGAGAATCGGTTGGCCGGGTGATGCAGGGCTGGGGAACCGAAGGGGAAAACCAAAGCAAAGTCCCCTCCGGACCTCACCCTGTCTACCTTGTCCAGTCCGTCCTAGAGTTCGGAACTTCTGAGCACGGAAGCCTGGCACGGACCCCAGTGCGGTGGTGGCACGAGCTGGTCTTCTGGGAAAACGACTTGTCAGGAGCCATCCAGGCATCCCTTTGCCCTTGGATCCCTCCTGGAGGAATGTATTTCACAGACAGGATCCAGGAGAGAAGGCGGGGGTGCGTGTGCAGGGTGGGGTTTTTGAAGCTGAGTGCGTTTCGGGGCAAATCTGAAACAAAGTGCCAGCCGGGGGCCCGTGGCGCTTCTGCGCCCCCGAAACTTTCCCAGACACCGAGGGCTCGTGATGGAGAGGATCAGCCTCCTGAAGGAGAGCACGACAGGTGGTGCTGTAACGGCCGCGCGGTGCTGGGTCTCTCCTGGGGTGATGGAAAGTGAGAGAGAGAGCTGTTCGTTGTTGGACAGATGAAGGTTGTGTTGCCTACTTGGGGTCCCGGAAGTATGACAGGGGCCTTTTCTCGTCTGTCTTCACCTCTCTTCTTTTTGGAAACCGGCCTCATCCAGTTATAAAAGTATGATTTCATTGCAGCAGATGGAAAGAAAAATAAATGTATGGATGGATTTGTAGGGCCCCCGTGGGTCCCCGAGAGTGGCAGCCTGAAATCCCTACCACTCCTCAGACTGAGCACAGGCCGTGCCAGGCGCTCTGGGTGAGGGGTGGGTGCTGCCCCGGTATGTCGGCACCGTGTGCTTCCCCCACCGAGATGAGCCGCGGAGCCCCCAGCACAGCGCTGGGTCCGAGCACGGGCTCCGTGAACGACGTGCCCTTTTTCTCCGTGGCTGTCAAGTGCCATCATTGAGCTTTTTGTCCTTCCCATGTCCTGTCTCATTGAAAACTCATCACGATGGTCCCAGAGGGACCACTGTCACGTAAAAATCCCCATTTTACTGACGAGAAAGCTGAGTCCTTGGTTGCCATCCGGAAGCCTTGGCGGGGTCCCAAACTCGGTCTCTCAGTGTGAGTCTCCTTGGGTGCTCACAGGATAACTTAGGGTGTTTCTTCCTGTTTGCTTACCACCACGAAACTGGGGCTCTGTCAGCTTATTTCCCGAAGGACCCCCGGTCCGAAAGAGCCACGGGAACATTGATTCCTGGGTTTTCTGAATCCCAGTCTGGTTGAGTTTTTTCTCTTGAATTGTGTGGCGAATGCCGCCTCTAAGGGGTGTTCTCATGGGTCTCTGCAAGATCCCGCGCTCTCTGCTTTTCCTTCCTGCCTCCTGCCCATCCCCTGTGCCCATCCCCTGTGCCCATCCCCTCTGCTCCTCGCGGGCACTCACCCTGGTGTTTTCTCTGTGTGCCCCACGTGGTCCCTTCACTCCTCTGTTGCTCTGACTGGGTGTCTTTGTTTAACTTGGACACATGGGATTCTGGTCCAGATCTCTCGCCGGTGTTTCTTTCTACTCAGTACAGCCCTCCTTTGGTACCCACAGGGGATTGGTTCCAGGACCCGCTGGGGATCCCCAAATCCACAGATGCCCAAACCCCTTGTATAAAATGGCATGGTACTCGCATATAACCCATGCACCCCCCACCGTGTACTTGAAGTAATCTTTGGATTACTTATAATTCGTAACACAACATAAGCACTGTGTGAATAGTTGTTACACTGTATTGTTTAGGGAAAAAGGCAAGAAAAAAAGTGTGTGTACATGTTCAGTACAGACACAACCGTCTCAGTACACAGTACACGTCAGCAGAAACAGCGTTTCGTTTTCAAATCCCTTTGATCCGCGGTTGGTTGAATCCTCGGATGCGGCGCCTGTGATTTCGGAGGGCTGGCTGTTCCGCCTCTCCAGATCGCCCCTGGTCCTCTGTGCACACCTAGCTCGTGCGAGGGGCGGCCCCCCGCGGACGGACAGGAGGGTCACCCGGCCCACCCGGCCGTGTCCTGGGACCAGCGGCGCGCACCTGTGCTCTCCTGTACGTGGGAGAGTTAGAGAAGCTGACTGAGATGGGTGAGTCATTGTGCACAGTCACAGTTCGAGTCACAGATGCGGCCAGATTGTTTTCCAGAATGACTGTGCCCACGTGCATGGCTACCGACCGGTGCGCTCCGACTTCCTGTCCCCCGCCCTCCCCAGCACCTGTGTGATCAGACGTGGCAGAAGGGACGCGTCTGGTAGCGCGAGCACGGCAGGCCCTGGGTTAGCATCTCCGCGGGGCTGCTGCTTACTGCCCGCCCGACTGTCACGACAACACTGTGAGCAGGAAGGATCCTGCGAGGGGGAGTAGGGCATCTTCCTGCAGCTCTGTCTCTATCAGGAAGGAGTTTCCCAGAAACCCCTAGCAGACTTCCCGTAGGTCTTACTGGCCGGATGGGACGGCGCGTCCTCCCTGAGCCCGTCCCTGAGCGGGAGAGCTGTCTACTTTCCTCTCCCACGCGCGAGGCTGCCTGCCCGGGACCTGAACCGAACCGGGAGTGTCTGCATCAGGATGAACACGCAGTGGCTGAGCTCTGACTGAGAGATAGAGTGTTCTGCACCAGATCTCTCATTTTTCACGGCTTTTTTTTTTTTTGGTACGTGCCCCTAGCAGGAACCGAACCCGGGACTCTCTGGTCCGCAGGCCGATGCTCCAACCGCTGAGCCAAACAGGCCAGGGCTTTCAGGTTTTTTTTTTTAAAGTACATCTTGCCTCTTCTGTTCAAGGACCATGCCCCTCCAAATCTGTGTTTAACTAGTTGCAGGGTTTCTGATTGAGTCGATCAGCGCACGAGCATGTCCTTGGGGCCAGATCTGCCCAGCTCACTCTGGAATTCGCTGTTCTTGTCAGCGGGACGTCAGACCTCTTCCCGCCCCAGCGGCCCCAACTTAGGTTTCCGTGTGGGCTTCCATGGGAGAGGTCGAGGTGCTTCAGGGTGCTGAGTGCCAGCGCTCCTGCCTGGGGGTGACTCCGCGGCAGAGTGCCGTCCGAGGAAAGGTGGGAAGACACCTGTCGGGGCACAGCACTGCTGCAGGAAGCAGCTCCCCGCAGCCTCGAGCAAAGTGGGGTGACCCTTGTGTTTCTGCCTAAGCAAAGCAGTCAAGTTCTCAGTGGTCCCTAGTAGTTACAGTTTATTGAGCACGACGCTGTGCCAGGCGGCCCAGTCACGGTCTCGTCATATCACTGCCTTGTGAGAGCATTTCCGTGTGTCGGTGAAGGCGTAGGCCAGTCATGCCGCCCCTAGAATCCCAGGTCGGACGTGTATTGGCTGTGTGTCTTTGGGCAAATGACTGCACCTTTCTGTGCCTTCGCTTTCTCATTGGTTCGTGGAGAATAATGATAGCATGTTACAAATCCTCGAGCTAATAAACAGTAAGTGCTGAGAGTAACGCTGGCTCAGAGTACGCTCCTAGTTCACTTCTGACAAATATCAGCCGTTGTTGCCATTTTTAAAAATGAAGAAACCAGAGGCTGAGAGAGATCAACTTACCAAATGTCAGGCAGCTGGGAGTAGCCGGGACGCAGCTTGACCGCAAGCGTTTCTGACCCGAAAGCTGGCCTCTTGTCCACCCAACTGTACATCACCAGTCTCTGTGTGGCCCGAGGACTGTCATGACTCTCCTCAGTAGAATAGCTTTTTCAGCTGAAGACGCAGTGATACTTCTTTTTTTTTTATAAATTTTTTTTAACTTTTTTTTTTCATCCTCACCTGAGGGCATTTTTGCATTTATCTTCAGATAGAGCGGGAGGGAGAGGGGGGGGAAGAGAGAGAGAGAGAGAAACATCGATGCGAGAGAGACATATTGACTGGTTGCCACCCACACGACCCCAGCTGGGGCCGGGGACAAGCTGCAACCGAGGTACGTGCCCTTAGCGGGAACTGAACCCGGGACTCTCTGGTCTGCAGGCCGACGCTCTAACCGCTGAACCAAACCGGCCAGGGCTCAGTGATACTTTTTGTAAATAAATGGTCTCCGGCCACCAACCGTAAGGACACGGCGTAAGACTTCCAGCACCCAGTGGGGGTGGTTTCTGGAAGGTGGCTGGGGACACGGGGACATGACAGGAAGGCGAGTCCGGGACAGCAGAGGCACAACCTTTCATTCCTGATTCTTCCACTGGACTTTGTGCGGCCTCAGCCCCTGTCTTTGAAGTCGATTTCTGGTCTGTCCCCCGAAGGAAGGGCCCGGGGAGTGCTTTCTCATCTGGACCCGGCCAGCGCTGTGGATTCCAGAATCAGGGTTGCACACGTGACTGAGTATCTTCTCTCTTCTCTCAGCCAGCACTTACAGCGTGCATGCGATGTCTGGGTGTCCTGTGACAGCAGGCTGTTACAGTGTCTCTGGGTTTGGGGGCAAGCAGACAGGACAGCTCTCTGCCACACTGGACATTGCTCATGGGATTTCACCACCGGAGCCTTTCAAGACACACGTGGGTGTGAGGGACAGGCGCTTGGTCCCAGTGCATTGAGCAGAAAAGACGATGGCTTCAGGCCCTGAGGTTCCTGGGAGGACTTTACACCCAGCCCTGCTTAGCACGGGATGCAGCTGTCTTTGATTTTTTACATATTTTTAAAATTTAAATGTCCCGCCCTGGCCGGTTTGGCTCAGCGGTTAGAGCGTCGGTCCGCGGACCAGAGAGTCCCGGGTTCGGTTCCTGCTAAGGGCACATACCTCCGTTGCAGTTCGTCCCCAGCCCCAGTTGGGGTCGTGTGGGTGGCAACCAGTCCATGTGTCTCTCTCACATCGATGTTTCTCTCTCTCTCTCCCCCCCTTCTTCCCGCTCTATCTGAAGATAAATGCAAAAATGTCCTTAGATGAGGATATAAAAAAATAATAATAAAATTTAAATGTCCCTCCCTCCCTCTGTTTATTTCTTTTCTTCTCTTTTTCCTTCCTTCCTTCCTACTTTCCTCTCTCCACCCTCCATCCCTCCATCCGTCCAAGGAAAACATTCACACTATTGGAACCCCAATGGTCCAGAAAGATACGCAGTGAAGACGAAATGTCCCCCTCAAGCTCCAGTTCCTCAGCCACCAGCAGGTCTTCCTTCCGGGAGGCAGCCCACGTCAGAAGCCTTGTCTGTCATTCTGGAGATGGTCTGTGCACGTACAAGGACGTCGTGTGTGTAGATGATGTCTCCTTTGGCACTGGAGGAGGTGGTTGTGTTTTCTGGCGTTTAAGCTCTGTGGGTTAGTCCGTGTTCGGGGAAGCGGGGTGACCTGTCACTTCCCTCGTCTCTGGGGTTCCTAGGCCTCCATTCCCAGGGGCTTCTTCTTCACGAGCTGTTGTCCTTGTTCTCTCCGCATTCAGGACCCATTCCCAGGCATGTGCGATGACATGGGGTTGTCTCTGATGACATGGCTGTGGACCCTGGAGGGGTCCCACCCAGCTGTGCAGAATCTCTTCGTTTCAGGAGGCCCTGGGCTCTGCCTTGATTCTCCCCCCTGCAGGCAGGAAGGGGGAAGGCTGGACAGTGTCCAGGGTGGTCTCCAGGAAAGTTCCCACCGCAGGTGGCCCTCTAGGAAACTGCTTCTCCCCAAGGGCAGCTTTTAGATCACTCTCTTGACTTGAGCCCCCTGGTGCAGAACCACACCCCTGAGAGATGGGCGAGGCCTTTGTTTCTCAAATTGAGCCGCACACCCACCTCCAGGAGCCCCTGTGAAGTGCGGATTCTCAGTCACTTCATGGGAGCAGCGCTGAGATTCTGCAGGAATCGTGAGCTCCCAGGGGGTGCTGATGCCCCGGTGCCCATCCTGAGCAGCTGGGACAATTCTCCTCCCTTCCTGCCCTGCTCACGCCACGTGCAGCACGGACAGTGGGTGTTCCGGCTCTGTCAATGCTCATCGTCATAGTTCACCTTCCTGACCCTCCAGGGAGGCATGGGGACATCGTCTCTCTTATTTAAGGTGAGAGAATTGCTACTCAGAGGACATGGCCATGGTTCCCTGTGTAGGAGAGCACCACCCTCCTTCCCACTCTGTTCTCCCGGGCACACAGGAGTCTTCTCTTAATGTCGCTGTCATAGAAGAGCTGGTCTGGGAACGTTATTTGCAATGAAACTTCTTTGTGGAACTGCCTTGGTTTTGAAAGGATTCCATTAGGATAGCTCCTTGTATAGCAGTTGCTGCAAGGAGATATTTGCACTCAATTCCAGCTCTTAGGTGATTCCAACCCAGCGTTCTCTCTTTCCTCCCCGGAGCTGTGAGAGACCATCCCTTTCTCACATCACGGGTTTCTCATGAGTTATTTTTAGAAATCTAAATCAAAACAGCGGTTTTGGCCGAGGCCATTCTAGCCCCACACAGTAAACTGTACGTACTGATGAAAAGAGCCAGAATCAGCAACAAAACCCTCGCCCTCTGTTTGTGGCGGTTAAATTCCGGGGAACTGGAGACTGTCCTCTGTACTGTCCTTTGTGAACTGTAGCTGAAGTCAGATAACTGAGCTTCCTATGAAATTGCCAAGGGTTTGTTCATTTGCCAGTTGTTGTCATGGTCGTGTTTTTCCAAGATGACAGCAGACCGCAGCAGAATTCACTGGGGGCTCTGTTCTGGCCCCTGGATCTCCGATGACACTCGGAAATCTCTTTATTTTCCCACCCGGCACTGTTTCCTTCTCTCACCAGAGCACAAGCGACACCGGTCCACACCGAGCTGGCTGACCCCGTCACCCCACGGCGCGGACCTGCTTGCGGCGGTAGCTGTGTGTTTCATCTTCTTCCCCGTCTGGCATGTACTAGGTGCCCAGAAAGGTGAATGGGTGGATAGGTGAATGGATGGATAGGTGAATGGATAAAACCCCATTTCTATTATTCTGTTTTTAAATAATCATCTATTATGTAAATAGCAAATGAATGTTTTCACCTTGGGGGGAAAATACACCTCTCCAAATAAGACTTCTTTTTTTTTTTTTTAAATCACCACCTCCGTCCTTGCTTCCTCTTCTTCTCTGCTTAGGTTTCCACCACTTTGGAGCACATCCTTGCAGACCTTTCCAATGCATTTATGTACACACACACACACACACACACACACACACACACACACACAGGAAGAGTGTCTGCTAGCCTGTGAACTGCCTTATACTTTTAACTGCTATATTGTACATAGTACATCGTGTGCATATGCTACCTTTTATTTGGACCAAATACATTCTCTTTTTTTAAATATGTTTTTATTAAAATTTTAGAGAGAGATAGAAACATCGATATGAGAGAGCAACATCGATCGGCCGCCTCCTGCACGCTCCCTACTAGGGATCAAGCTGGAAACCTGGGCGTGTGCCCTGGCTGGGCATCGAACCGGGTCTTCTCAGTCCATGGGACGACGCTCAATCCACTGAGCCACACAGGCTGGGTGAACCAAATGCAGTCCTGATCTGCCTTTATGCTCATTAGAGCGCAGGCTCCCTTCTCACGGATGTGTTGACAAACTAACCACACCCACCGCTATCTTTTGGTAACTACATC
Organism: Tadarida brasiliensis; assembly: GCA_030848825.1. NCBI lineage: Eukaryota > Metazoa > Chordata > Mammalia > Chiroptera > Molossidae > Tadarida > Tadarida brasiliensis. Next base: position 62,191,952 of record CM061272.1, read on the forward strand.
ATCAAAGTCAGCCAACAGCTTCGGAGGTTATGCCAGTCCAGTAGACAGACTCATGGGAAATGCTACGGGTTGCCAGAGGGACCTGAACTCTGTCTGCAGAGGGTAGGGAAGCGCACCAGGCACTTGGATCCCTCTCAGTGCCAAGTGACGCTGGAGCCAGTCAGCCCTGCCCACAGAAGGCTGGGTTTCCTTGGTCGTTTCCTCTCCCTGGGCCTTCTTTTCCTCATCTGTACAATGGGCTCGGTGAGCCTCTTTCTTCTCTCAGACTCTGACGAGTCTGGCTCGCACCGTGCCGCTGGGATCAGAACTCGGCATGCAGCCCTCGCTTGCGTCCACGGCGTGTTAGGGCAGGAAGGGGGCCGTTTAAAATGCGCTTTAAATCTCCTTTCTAAAAATTAATTAAATATATGTCATTGTATTTTAATTAAACTATATTTTGAAATTTGAACATAGAGGTTTGGCCCAGAGCTCTTAGTTGAGTCATTGTCACAAGGAGTCCGTGGTGGGCCAGGACATTTCTTCCCGTTGGATCTTTCTTATTACCTTATTATCCGATTACAATGTGTATGTTTCCTTTGCTTTGCGTGTTTTTTTGTTCCCAGCAAGGCAGTATGGTGTTGGGGAAAGAGTAGGACCCCTGAGAGGTACTTCTCGGTTCATCTAGTTCCAGCTGTGTGTTCTCAGACAAGTCACTCACCGTCTCTGGGTTTCATCCAGTAGTCATATGATTCCAAATGAGCCAAGTGTTCACTGAATGAAAAGTTAAAAACCACACTCACTTGTGAGTGCCTCGTCTGGCGTTTCTGAGCCTCGTCATCTGCAGAGGGGTCGTTTTGTGAATTGATGAGGCACCCTGGGAGACCACCCAAATCCACAAGGTCTTCCTGTTTCACACAGGAAGCGTGCAGCTGCCTCTTCCCTGGGGACACCACTGAACCCTTCAGGGGGAAGGTTCTCGCTGCCATGATTCATAGGTAGAGTTTCCCTCTGAGCCCCAAGGCCGTGCTGACCCAGTATTCCCCTGATTTGAGATGCAGGACCACAAGGGTCACAAGTTCTGATTCACACGCTGCCGGCGGGTTTCCCTGGTGGTCCCGGGGAGGCTTTCCCACGTGGAGCGAGAGCACTGGCCCCTCGCCTGGGTGTGACACTTCAGTCTGGAGACAGTGTGGTTGTGCAGGTGAAAGGTCAAGGTGAATGGGTGTGAAAGCTGCGTGGGAGTTGCAGCCCCACAAGGTCTCAGGGGGTTTCGCGCCCCTTCTGTGAGCTGCTGATTCTGAGCACTCCCCTGGGCTTTGCGTTCCCTGGTCGAGCAGGGCTGTCCGTGCAGGGTGAGGCCATCTGTGGCGCTCTTCCTCTCCCAGCTCCTGGGGCGGGTGACTTCACCTCTCCCAGCCTCCGCTCCCTGCCCTGCTGGCTCTTTATGATGCAATGAGACTCTGCAGTAGGTGTTCCCCCAGGTTGCCTGCCTTCTGCCTTCTCTTTCTTACACGGCAGGGCAGCTCTGCAGGCTCTGTACAGGAACTTCCAAAAGCCTCCCAGAAACAGTCTCCACATTCACCAAAATCCAGCACAGGGCGGCTCAGCGGACGGAGAGCGTCGTGCGCACGGCACCTGTCTTAGATGTTGTTACTACGTTCTTCTAAAGGGCGCGGGTCGTCAGAGACGTGGAAGTAGGGTACAGACTGACACCCCTCAGAAGAGGGGGTGGGGGGAGGGAAGAGATAAACCACAGAACTTATACGCCTGTATGCATAACTGATGGACATGGACAACAAAGCTGGGGACGGGGTGGGGGGATGGGGAGGAGGGTGTCAATGGGGAAAAAAGGAGAAACATCTGTAACAAAAATAAATTAATAAAAATAAATAAAAATAAAGGGCGCGGGTCGTTTCCACCTGGCCAGCCTCCCTCACGGCGGAGTTCTCCGCAGCTGCCTCTCCCCCAGGACGGACAGCTCTGGTGTACATGATTGCAGGTAAATGCCAGGCAGGTCGCGCTGGTGCTCCCTGAATTCGGTCCTCTTCCAAGTCATCAGTACTCTTTGTATTCACAACCTGTAAAGTTAGAAGTGAGTCAGCCTGACCTATGATTCACAGATAATCAGAAACGTTTGGTGTTGTGGGGGGTGGTGGGAGGGGGAGTCAGAAATACATTCCCTCACCCCTTGAGTGAAGTAGCATGGGTGTGAGGTGCGTGTGGCAAATGTCAGCTCGTGGGTCGTGGGGAGGGTCCCTGTCCTCCGGAGCCTGCTGTGGAGGGGGCCTTTGAGTGACCACACACCCAGGGTGGCTGCAAGGGCTCCAGTACATGCCTGCTCTTCCAGTCTTTTATACATTGAGCGTGTGCCTTTCTGCTGTCGGAGGGTCACTGTTTGGATATGGAGGGTTCTGCGACACTAGATTGGGAGATCTTAAAGAAGATGTTGTTAACAGAATCATAAAGCTGGGAAAATGCATTTGCAGTACTATACCATTCACTGGAAAAGTCCGGGTGTGAGTGGGCTGCGTCGTTCACATGTGTGTGTCTGCTGTGTGACTCCACTCCCCCACCGCCGCCCTCTTGAGGGGCCATCCCTCGCCACCGTGTAGAGAGAAGCTCGAGACGTAGGGAGGCTGAGTAACTTGCCCGATGCTCTGCAGCTACTGGGGTGAAGTCACTGTAGGTCTATCGTTTAGAGTCACGAGATGTAGGATTGCAGGGACCTGGGTTAGTTCTGGGCTGCTGTTTTGCCAGCCTTGTGATCTTGACTTTGTGACTTCTAGCTGCAGTGTGCCCATCTGTGAAATGGGGAGAGCGATGCTCCCCGTGGCGGACGCTGTCCGCTCCACTGCGTGGCGGTAGGGTGGGGCCCCCAGCTCTCAGGGAAGTCAGGCCCCGATCCCAGTCTCATGAGATGAATCAAGACTGGTTTAAACCAGATATGCCGATGCTGGCTATGATTATGGAAGATGTTTTCTTGGTTTGTTGGGGGAAGCGTGCTAGGGAGGGGTTCTCTTCCCAAATGAAAAGACAAAGCCACCGTTCGGGGAAGCTCATTTTGTCTGTCTTTCCTGCCTGGATCTTTCTTGGGCGGGATACCTGGGGGTGCTGCGGCCAGCTTGCAAACACGAGGTGGTAAGCAACAGACTGAATGGGTGGAAATGTTCCTGAAAGACAGGAAGGCTGGCTCCGGACGTTTTGTCATGGAAACGGTTCCCACTTGTTCTGTCCCCATAAGCTGAGTTGTTTTTATGTGCAGCTGGAAGCATTTCTAATAGCTATACAGATTTCCACCAACGCACGGAGCTTAGCGTGGTGTGAAGAGCCGAGTCCCAGAGCCGGAGTCTCTGGGTCCCAATCTCAGCTCCGTCACTAACCAACTGTGTGATCCGGACAAGTCACTCAGCGTCTCTGACTCACTGCCCTTGTCTGTAAAGCGCTCAATGCACGCGCATTGAGTACCGGGTGAAGGATGATGGGACTACTTGCCGCATAGGATGGTTGTGAGTGTTAAAAGGACGACGTATTTTATAAAATGATTGGAACATTGCCAGACACATAGCAAGTGGCTGTGTACATGTTTGTAAAACAAAACGGACGATGAAACGACGTCACGGTTACAGGCTTGGGTTTGCTCCTTGCTCTCTCTGGTCATCGGGCCACTTGTACCATTTAAGAGAACCTTGACCCCTTCACTCCCGAGACTCCTGGAGCATGAAATTCCCTCTAAAGCTGTCTCAGAGCAGTAACACTGCTGGTTTCTTTTTGACAGAAAAGACTACTAAGTCTCGTCAAGCAGTGAATGACCAAAATACCCATCTGGCCCATGCAAATGGCTGTGGGTCTCCCCCAGCAGCCCCTTTAGAAGGTTCTAGACATTTTTGAACTGCTTTCTGAAAGGGTCTTTCCAGCCAGTGGCTTATTCTTTCGAAACTCTTCACACCTTTCTTGCTGGGAGGTGGGGGTGTGTGGGGGGAGGAGGCTGGGGAGGAGGGGGCAGTGCCTGTGTTCCAGGCTCTTCTGTGCCACAAGGGACAAGACCCCTGGCCAGTGTGTGCAGGAGCTGGTTTGACCCGGGTCTCTCTCACTTTCTACCACCCACGTGGCCTCCCTCTGTAGAGATCAGGTTTGAATCTGGGCAACAATTAAGCCTTTTGGGGAAATATATTTTGTTTGCAAGGTTAAAGGATTAACTGGCAAATGTGTCCATTAACAAATCCTGTGAATATTCCTTCAAAATGAATGTCCATCCCCCTCCAGATTCTAACCCTCTTCACCAGTGACAGTCTAGACCAAGCTACCTCTGCCTGTGTTACTGCCTCCTAAATGGCCTTCCAGAGTCTACCCTACCCTTCTTTCTCTTCAAGCAGCCAGGGTGATCCTTTAAAAATGTGAACCAAATCATTGGCCTCCCCTGACAAAAACCCTCCAGTGGAGTCTTCCCTCTTAGAATAAAATCCGAACTTCTTATTGTGCTCTTCAAGGCCCTCCCTGCTCACCCCGCTCTCCCAACTGGCCTTCTTGCTGTAGGCCAAACATACCGGCACAGGCTGGCCTCAGGGCCTTTGCACGGAATGTGACCCTTGTGTGGAACACTCTTTCCCCTGCATACCTGCCTCATTTCCTCACTTCTTTTAGATCTTTGCTCAGATGTCAGCTATCTCAGAGGCCTCCTCTGACCACCCCCTCTGACACACATTCCCCCACCCCTCATTTTCTGTCATTACCCATGGTCCTCAGGACTTGCCGATATCATTCCAGATAACGTTTGCCTCCCCCATCAGAAGATAAGTTAGGCCCTGTGAGGAAAGAGGCCTTGTTTCTTCATCAGAGTATCCGCAGAACCCAGAGCATTTTGTAGTCGCCGTGCTCAGTAAATATTAAACTAGATAGAGCCTTTTTTTTTTTTTAGATTAGAAATAAGGTATATCTGACAAAGTTTGAGCCTGAGGTCGCTTGTGAACCTGATACATTTGCCCCAAATCCACTTCCCGGAAAGCACCAGACCAAGGTTTTCTAAGTAAATACTTTGAAAATGAATCTGCCGGTGAGTGGATGACTTCTCCATCATTGGCTTGAAAGTGTTCTCTGTAACACTTAGTTCTTAGTTCCCTTTTGCTCCTGGGCACTAGACAAGCGATCCCAAATGTGGGGTCTGCACCAGTCAGACCGGGGCTCTCACCTGTGATGGTTTAGGGACAAAGTGGTCCTACTTCTTGACATTCTCACTGAAAGACAGGGTCCAGGCCCTTTCCTTGAATCCTGCGGCTGCGTCAAGAAGCAGAGCCACAAAAGGTCAGAGAGCTCCCACCTGGCTGCTGGGGCCACGCGTTGTTGGGACCGAGACTGCCATGCTGAAGAGGTCACGCGTGGGTGCTGTGGTCCGTGGTCTCGGCTGAGCTCGCAGCCAGCGCCCGGGTTGGCTGACGGCCGTGCGAACTGCCATCTTGGAAGTTCAGACCATTTGTGCTTTCAAGTGACCACAGCCCAGTCGACATTTGACTGCAAGGTCATGGGAAACCCGAAGTGAGAACTACCCAGCCAAGCCCTTCCCAAATCCCTGACCAGAAACATACGAGTAGACATAACACGACTGTTACTGTACAATGCGAGTTTTGCAGTAATTTGTGCTCAGCAGGAGTGACCAGAACACCCCAGCTCTTCCTCCTCCGCACCAGGGTCGCGAGCAAATTTGTCTTCCACACTCGGGGCGTCAGATTTCTCATATTTATGTGGTGCTTGTTTAGTTCAAAAGAGTAAGTTTTGTTTCCAACCTAGCAAGGTTTCTAGCACATACGGTAGTTTCTCAAATCTAAGATGCCATCAGTGATAAAATTCACCATTAATGGAGGTGCCACTAAGAAAAAAATGCTTCCAATTAAACTCCTGATGCCCCGGTTATGGGACACGGACCTATTTAGGAGATGACGAGATTTAAAGAGATGCATACCTTGGGATCTTTGATTGAAAGTGTGATTAACACAGACACCTCGTGAAGCTCAGGCATGGAACCAGACCTCCAAGATTTGAGTGTGTGAGAAACAGGAAGTGAGCTTAACACCAGTGCGGCTTTGTAGGAAAGTCTCCAACCTCTCGTCCCATTTTACACGACACAACACAAAGGTCAGGAGAGAGAACCTCGTGATCCAGGCAGAAAGTGCCTTCCTCGGGCAGCTGGGAAGTGGTGACAGTTCGGATCGCGTCACGTCACAGCTGTTGAGCAGAACTGTATTTTGCCAGAGGGATGACGTTCGGTCCCCAAATCTGGCTGTTCTTCTGAGTGGAAACTCATCTCGAGTACTGGTCTAGACCAAGCCCCATTTCTCTGTGGTTTCTGAGTCTTCTCTTTTTTAGGACAGTGACTAATAGTTCCTTGGGAGATGGCAGCCGGCGAGCAGAAGGCGTCTGGGCGGCGAGCAGGACGGCAGAAGTGACCCGGGCCACATCTCGAGCAGAAACATAAAGACGCATCGGACAGGCTTGAGGCTCCGTGTTTACGTGGAGGCCCATGTGGTCAGCACCGCCTCGCAGTGTTGGGTGCGCCCCCTCAGGACCAGGGCGGGTAACTTCCTCGCTCAAGGCCACACCACTTTGTTATGCCAACTCCGTGCATCCGCTGCAGGCCTGTGCTCTTCCCAGAGTGCTGTGCTGATCCGGATTTTTGCAAGGACATGGACATAAGTTCATAGGACACTCCAACAAGCCCATTTCTGAGCACAGCTGTCCCCCCAGCCTTCCTAAACGGGGAGTCCTTCCAGTACCTCTGTCCCAGTGTGAGTTTTCCATCAATAGGACTCTTAGGTCTTCTCTTCCTGATGAAACCCAAAACATCTTTCAAGGCCCAGCTCAAAAGGCACACCTTAACTCTTGTGCCCACAGGATGATTCCTGGCCGCTCTCGGCTCCAGGGAATTGCCCCTGGGGCACTGGGCTGGCCCTCCTGGTGGTGGTCGTCACTGCTGTCCATCTCTCCTGAGACTCTGGAGGGAGACTGTTGGAATGCCACCTCTGACTTACAGCTTGTGTCCTTGGGCAAGTTCCTTACCTTTCCTGGGCTTTCATGTTCTTATCTGCCAATGGAAATAACCCTCCTGTCTGCTTCCCAGGACTGTCTCCCACTTAAGTGTGTTTGCCCAGACCTCCCAGGACAGGTTGCCTGTTGCTTGTGGTTCTGTGAGAGGCACTTGCTGAGTCCTTCGTGCCGCATCTCGCTTGGGTCCCACAGCCGCCCTCCGAGCGGCCTCTTCTCCGTCACCCCGGTGTGCGGACGGGGAAACCGGAGTGGAGCCGCGGGTCTGCGCCACAGACTGGCCCTCGTCTTACTTTCCAAACTCCCTTCTCTTGATGGGATCCCGGTGGAAGCCTTCCACGGACTGAAACCTTGCCCGCGCCGACCTGTTCAGGCACGCTTTAATTAAGGTCCTGATTTTCCACTCATTCCTGTGTGGGTGGTCTTTACCCTGATGTGGAGGAAAATGGTGCTACCGTCAGTTTTGTCTCAGGAAAACATTCTTGTTTACACCTGGCCTCTGTGGCTCAGTGGATTGAGCGTCATTCTATGGACTGAGAGGTCCCGGTTCGATTCCCGGTCAGGGCACATGTCCCGGTTCTGGGCTCAATCCCCAGTAGGGGGTGTGCAGGAGGCAGCCGATGGATGTTTCTCTCCCACATCGATGTTTCCCTCTCTCTCTCCCTTCCTCTCTCTCTAAAAAAAAAAAAAAAAAAAAAAAAATCAATAAAGATATATTTAAAATAATTAACTAATGAAAACATTCTTGTTTACACAATGCACAATTCTGCCACTAACGGATTCCTCCACCCCCTGGCTTTCACGGCTGGTGGGTTTCCAGCACCCAAATTGCCCATTTATATAGTGAACCCAAAACATGGGTCAGAGTGTCAGCCTTGAAATGCTCAAGCAAACCCTTCAGTCAACTGTAGATCCCAGGTCACTTCCCAGTCCAAGGGACGCCAGGGCCACGGTCATCGTCGTCCTGGGGTGACGTAGCTGGCTGAGGTTCTTTCTGGTTTACTCTGTCACTGATCTCCTGGGGACCCTCTGAAACGGCAGGTGAAGGAAAGCTCCACCTTTGTTTTCTCCTGAAGGTGTTGACGTAAGAAACAGCCAAACCCATAGGGAATTTTTATGAGTTTATTTGAGCCAAACTGAGACATTGCCAGGAAGCAAGATCTTTAATGCCCTGGGGAGTGAGAGTTGTGCAGTTTCTGTTATGCATTTGGAATGAAGGGGGAAATGCAAGGAAGATCAAATGAAGGGGGAAAAGCGAGGTGCTCCTTGGAGGGTGGTTACACTTCCGAGGGGTCTGAAAAACAGGCGTGTTCACCCGAATGCACAGAAACAATGGATGGGGCTTCCTTAAGGCAATGAGACACCTTTCAGTGAGGCGTGATGAGCCTGGGATGTGACTACCCTCGATGACCTGCCCAGGTAGGAACTGATGATCAGATCACCCTGTGAGGTCACTTTCTCTCACTGGACTTACCAGATTTTCATAGAGCCCCTTTTTCATCTACAGTGGGTGTCAGGTAAACTTCTTAAACAAAATGAGTTGGATTCTCTTTGCTGGAGAACATTCTGAGTAAATAGAGCAATGGCCGTGCCCAAGTCGAGCTCTTGCCCCTCGAGAACGTTGGGCTGTCAGAGTAGAGCAGCACCCCATTGGGGCAGTGTAGCAGAGTTCTTCCTGTCTGAGCATGGGTCTGGGGACAGGTGAGAGGTGCAGGGGGCTCCGAGGTCGACTAGTTGTCCCAGCTCCCTGTGCAGACTGGGCTGTGGAAGCCACCAGGGCGGCCACCGGCTTTCCCTTTAGCAGCAGCATAGGGATTCTGACTGACGGAGAAAGATGCCAAGGCGGGGGCTGGAAGAAGGGCCCACAGTTACTGAGGGCCTCGTCTGTGTCAAGCACTGAGCGAGGTTCTCCAAATATCTGGGGATTTTCTATGTATCACTCTTGCTAACTTCTCATTTCCATTGTCCTCAGCACAGATGTTCTGTGTGTTTCAGTCCTTTGAAATGCATCGAGACCTCTTCTCTAGCTCAGCCTGTGGTCTCTGTTGGGGAATGCTGCATGCACTCTGCAGGTTTGGGGTGGTGTGGTCCGTAGATGCCTACTATGAAAAGCGCAGTACTCTTCATAGACTTCACTCTGCAACGCACCCAGAGCAGGGGAAAAGGGGAAAGTCCTGTGGTGAGAAGGTAGCCAGCCCCTGACCCCAGGAGGCAGACATGATGCCAACTTGTCCTGTATATGGCCCAAATGAGAAGAAAAGGTGAAGAACTCTAAACAGGCATCTGAGGCCCAGAGAAAACGTCCGGGGATTTGCTCGAGGAAGGGAACCTTACCCGTGGAGATGAGGAGAAGCCACACGCAGTTACTTTCTGTCCCTCATGCATTCAGCAGACATTCATCAGACTTACTCAGCCCGGTTGCTGTTCTGGATGTTGCGATATGAGGATTCGTCACTGCCCCTGCCTTTCCAGACTTTGCAGGCCATGCGGGCGAGCTGGTCATTGAACAGGCAGTTATGCCTGGAAGGGTAGAAGTCATAATGGGAAAGTATGCATATGTCAGAATACAGTCGTTCTTGGTTCGTTTCTCCCTTTCCTTGTGCTACACAGGTCTGCAGATAAAACAGGATTTCCACGGGGAAGCTGAGAGGTGGAGACAGTACAGTGCCCTCTATCAACCTATTAGGAACCTTGAGCAGCCTGGCCGGTGTGGCTCAGTGGTTGAGCATCGACCCATGCACCAAGAGGTCACCGGTTCGATTCCCAGTCAGAGTACTTGCCCAGGTTATGGGCCAAATCCCCAGTGGGAGGCATGCAGGAGGCGGCCAGTCGATGTTCTCTCTCATCGATGTTTCTATCACTCTCTCCCTCTCCCTTGCTCTCTCTCTAAAATCAATAAAGAAAAAAAAAAAGAAACCTTGAGCAAATACTTTCATGAAGGCTGAGGGAATCGTGAGCTCCTAGGGTCTGGCACGCCAGCCCGATAGAGCTTTGGGACCTTTTTTGTTTGCTTGCTTTTTTGGTGCAATGGACCGTTTTGACAAGCTGTGAAGCTATGGAGGCCTTTTCAGAAGAATGGATAACGATTTGAAACCACATGTGATGAAACACTGTGGGTTACAAAGGAAACCGATCGCCCTGGAATCGGCAGTGCTGTGCCTGGACTCCCAGCCCTCTCCCCGCGAGAAGGAGCCCTCCAGTTCGTGGAGTGGAAGAGAGGGACTTTGCACACCAGGAGGAAGCTTTCCTGAGGTCATTCGATGTCTGTGAACTCGGTTGCCTCCAGGGAGGGCCCGACGGGAGGTTGTACTTTCGAATAGATTGGGGCACTGCCTTGGCTTGCCCATGGTGAACTTGTGGTGTCTGTTTCCTTTCTCAGCGGACTATATTCTAGAGAATGGCCGCCTTGACTTGGCCACATTTCCCACATCTTAAATCCCTCTTGTTGTTTCCTGGGTGGGAGAAGCATCACAAACGGCAGGGGGCTGGGGAGGCCGGGTGAGGAGAAGCTGAAGGCTGACTTTGAAGGGAGGGAGGGAGGCCTGGGGCTGGGTGGTCCTGGTGGGTGCTCCACAGCCTTTGTTAGGTTTGGGAGCCCGAGCTGGGAGCTCACCAAGCAGAGAGTGCCGCCCAGCGCGGTGGAGTGACTCTGTGGGAGCTGAAGAGAAGCCTGAGGTTCAGGGAGGACCCATGCTGTCCTTTCTGAGGTGATAGAGGCTGTGAGTCCAGACCCCAGTTGTGGGGGAGTACTGCAGCCGCTTTTCCCGGCTCTCCATCCTCAGTACCGCCCTAGGACCTGGGAATCCCCATTCTACCAGCGAGTTAGGGGACACTCGGCATAGTTAATCCGCTGCACCCCGCTCCAGCCAGAAGTGGTGGAGCTCAGTCTGACCCCAGGAAATCCCAGGCTCTTTGTGCCCATTGCCCGGCTGCCTCCCTACAGCGTGGAGAGCCTGGGTGTAGCTCCCGGAATCAGTCTGCCACGGAGCACATCTCAGTGCCACTCCAGGCAGCACGCTGATCCGAGGCGAGTTCCTCACCCGCAGGTTCCTCGTCTGTGAAACGGGAGGATTTTATCACCTGACTCAAGGACTGTCCTTGACGCACTGCTGAGACAGTGTGGTGCGTGTAGCGTGAGCACACACGCCTGGCATGCAGACGCTCCTTAGATGGCAGTTACCGTGCTTATTGTTAGCCGGCAGGACCGGGAGGAATTAGGGGGGTCCCTGGTGTGCGATCACTTGTCTGTTTACTTCTCCAGCTGGCAAGCGGCCACGAGTTTGTTTTTCTGGTACGAAGGTTGCCCTGGTGTTCGGGAGTGACCGGCAGGGCTGAGGTTATTATACAACCCTGCACGCCCGGCCAAGTTCAGCGCTCGCCCTGGCGGCCGGCTCACCCTTCAGCCCGCTCTCTCCTCTGGGAAAGCCTGCTGTTGGTCCCCCTCCGTCCCCCAGCAGCCCAGTGTCTCCAAGACAGCTGCTGTCCTTCCTCTCTTTCTCTGGCCTGCTCACGTCCTGCCCCTGCTGGTGCTTGTCAGGTGCTAGGGACGCAGAAAGGACTTGCAGGTGTTGAAGGACGGGGCTGAGCATCGAACAGCCAGGACTCGATCCTGGCCCAGCGCTCAACGCAGCACAGACAACTAACTTCTCCGCGTGAGGTCCTCACCGGTGTAACACGTGATGTTACGTGTATACACACCTATAGTCTCTACGATGACTTTTCTCCAGGCTGTGAGGATTAAATGGTTCGACAGGCTCCCCATGGAAACAGGTTGCAAGCACTCAGTGCTAATCATTGTCAACCTGTCTGTCTCTGTTAGTCATGGGAAAGCTCGGTGTACCCTCAGTCTAAGTGCTGTGCCCCCGCGTCTCAGTTCCCCCGTGGACAGCTGTGGAGTTTGTGAGAATCGAGATGGAAGAGGGGTGGGGAGGCTGGGGGTCTCTCCTCTCTGCTCAGCCTGTACCTGCGCTTTAGGCCTGGGGGGGAGGGCGTCTACCTTCCCCACATCTCACCTGTGGGGGTTGGAAATTGTCTTTTTCTGCACTGAAGCCCGATGCCTGGTGAAAGGAGATAAAATATGGGAGTGCGTGCCACACAGTTGATTCTCATTCAATAGGTGTATTGCGCTGTCTGTTCTAAACCGAGAATCGGCAAGCCAGCGCCAGCGTGCCAATTCTGGCCCACCGCCTGGTTTTGTAAATAAAGTTTTATTGGAACACAGCTATGCCCATTCGTTTACATATTGTCCAAGGCTGCTTTCCTGCTGCTACAGTGGAGTTGGGTACTTGTGAGAGAAATGGAAGACCTTCAATGCCTAAAACATACGCTCTCTGGCTTTTTACCGTACATCTCTGCGGCTTCTGCTCTGAATGTCAAGTTGGCCCTGTCTGTAACTGACCAAAGATTTCATTTTCCCCTGATCGCAGGTGTGTGGGCAGCTACAAGTTGAAAACAAGTTTTCTTGATGCCCCCTTTGAGGTATCTAGTTCTCTTTTGATGCTGTAATTCCGCTACACTCTCCGAGCATGGTCAGAAGCGACTTCTGTGCCCCCCGCCTTCCAGCTCTCGTATGTAAGGGGGTGTTACTTTCATTTCTTTGTAAAGAGAAACTCAAGCCACCTGCCAGTGTTGGCTGGCGCATTCATTAGGAACTGGCCATGTGTCCTGCAACAACTCCAGACCAGGGCACCTCAGGGGTGAAGAGGCAAGAGAAAAAAGGAGGACCGCAAGGGTACAGCTCACCGAACGGCATCGATGGATGGGATGCTGGTGAAGCAGGGGGGCGTCACTGTATCTGCGGCGCTAAGCAGAGGCTTCTCATTCACTCTCCCAGCGTTATGAACGGAATGACCTCAGACACTGCAGTGAGCCGCACTTGACCTCAATTTTCCAACCTGTAAAATGGCAACAATGATACCACGTTGAGTTGTTGCGAGGACTAAATAGTATCAGGCGCCCAAAACATAGTAACTAGTCAGCTGCTTTTATAATAAAATAAATGTTTTATTTCTGTTTGGGAGAGAGAGATTCAAAGATCCCTGCTTCATGCGGACGCTTCTTTGATGGTGAGGGCCCACAGTGAGGAGCCTCGTGGGACCTTGGTTTGGCGATGTGGTGGGTGGGATCTTCCTGGATGGAGCAGCGTTATCAGAACTCTGAGGTCTTCCCCGAAGGGCTCCCAGTCCACCGCGCCAACTGAGCGGTACAGGCCGGGCTGTTGTTCTGAGACCACTTCGTAGTCAGCAGATCTTTTTCTTCTTTCCCCTCCAGAAAGACCAAATAACGGGCTCCCTGAGTCCTAAGCCCCAAGGGGAGGACCGCCCAGGAACCACTGAAGGCTGAGTGCACCAAGGTGAGTGCCTCCTTGTGACCGGGACAGGAGCCCAGCTCTGGACTGGCAAAGGTGCAAGCAGCCAGCTAGGACCTGCAGGTGGAGAGCCTGGTCCCTCTGTCTGTTCCCGGCTTAGAACGAGACCTGGAACATAGTGCTTCCCAGATGTTTGCTGGCAAGATGGACGGTCGCCCCCTGTGAATGACACACTGCTTGCTGACCTCAAAGGCTCCAGCCTCATGTGTCTCTTAGACTGGGGTGCCCATGATGCCACCAGGTGAGCCCCGGGCTCAGAGCAGGACCACATGGCAGCCCTGCCGACCTCTTGCCCCAGGTCCCCAGTCGTCACCTGTCCTGGTCCTCGTCATCAAGTCCACTAGTCCCCCGTGCCCAGGGCTCTTCCCACGGTAGTCCCTGGCCCGGCCCCTTGAGGTGCAGGAAGCCAGCCCACAGCCTCACGTAGATCTCCAGGGATCGTTCAACTATGGCCCCTTGGCCAGGTCAGCAGCGTGGTCTGTTTCGTAAGGACCTTGAGCTACGAACTGCTTTTATATTTCCAAAGGGTTAAAAAAAAAAAAGAATATGCCACAGACCACATGGCTAGCAAAGCCTAAAACAGCGACCCTCTGGCCTTTGTAGAAAAGGTTTGCCAACCGCTGGTGCAGGTCATCCTCCAGAATGACATCCCGGGGAGCCCGCGTGGTGCACCAGGCACCATCGAAGGCCGCAGGCACACAGGCTCCTTTCCTTTCTTACCCACACTGAGGCACGATATCCTGTCCCTTGTAGAGATGGGGAAACCGAGGCACACGGACGCAGCCTGGCCTCAGAGTCCATGCTTTTTAACCAGGTGCCATTTTGCCTCTGGTTGTGGCCATGCCCCAGCTTTAGGGCTGATCCGTGCTCCGTTCCATTCCAAGGCTCTCATCAGGGGGATGAGCTTCAGAAAAGACTGCCCATTCCTGTCCCCCATTAGTCACTGCCCTCCTCTGACCCACAGCCGGAGCCAGTGACCAGGTGTTTTGCTCCTCATAGGACATGAGGATCTGCTTAGAGACAGGAAAAGAGAGAGAGAGAGATTGATCAGTCCTTCCATACACACCCCCACTAGGGATCAAACCCACAACCAAGGTATGTGCCCTGACTGGGAATCAAAACCAAAACCTTTCGGTGCACAGGACGATGCTCAACCAACTGAACCTCTCCGGCCGGGCTCTTTGAAGAGTTCTTAAGGCAAGGGAAGGAGGGAGTGGCAGCCCTTCCTGTTCCTGCTAGCTGGGATGTAGGAGTGAAGAGCTGGTGCTTCTGCAGCCATTCTGAACCACGAGGTAGAACGTGGAGCCACAGGATGGAAGGATTCAGGAAACCAGGGGTACCCACTGCTCCTGAGCTGCCTCCGTGTAGACTGCACTTGTGTGAGAGAAAGACATCTCTGTCTTGTTCGCAGCCAAACCTAATGTTTTATTTTTATTTTTATGATCATATGTTGAGAATGTGTTTAGTTTTTTGCCAAACCCAATCTTAAGGAATACGCTGCCCACACCACTTGTGTCGGAAGCCAGAAGCCCTTTCATTCAGTGATTGTTTGCTTTTGGGGGGCCATGATGTGTTCTAGGTCCCAGAGATGCAAAGATAAAAATAATTAAAAAAATTTTTTTTTTCAGTTGGATTAGTTTGCTAGGGCCGCCATTACAAAACAGCACAGACTGGGTGCCTTAAAAAGATGTATGTTGTCTCAGTCTGGAGCCGAGACGGCCGAGATGGCGTGGGCAGCTTTGGTCTCCCCTGGAGCCCTCCCTTTGGCTCGCGGGTGGCCTCCCGTTCACATGGCTTTTTCCACGTGTGGATAAATCCCGGTGTCTCTCTCGTTCTGGATTCGGGCCCCACCCTAATGACCTCATTTTAACTCAACCACCTCTTTGAAGAGGTCACCTCTAAATACGGTCACATTCTGATGTCTGAGAGAACACAGCTGAACCTGTAACACCCGCGAAAGGGTGCCTAGTGGGAAGGACGGACAAGAACTAAAATTAGGTTCACGTTTGAGATGACCAGGTAGTTCTTGTGCCTGGTGCACGAGGTAAGAACAGAAAATCCACGAGTGTCAGGAGACGCCCTTGTCCTCATTTTCAAAACGTAAGTGCCTTCTCCAGTGGTTGTTTAGAGGTGGTTTGTTTTGGACTTGACCTTGAACTGCCTTTGACCCAGTTACAGATCCTCCTTGAAACATGTCCCCCGTTTGGCTTCCAGGACCCACCAGCCGGCATCACCTCCTCTCGCCCTGGCCACTCCTCTCAGGCCACGCGGCCTGTCTTCCCTCTCCCTGACCCTGCATTTTAGAGAGTCACAGCATTTGCGTGGAGGCCTCCATTCTAAGTTCTCTTCTCTTTTCCATTGGCACACCGGTCCTTGGAGAGCTCCTGTGGTCTTTGGGATGGCCACGTCCCCTTCATAGGACATCTCCCAAATGTTCCCTCCCCCAGGCCTCTAGACTGGCCCTCCAGCCGCCTTCACCTCACCTGCACCTGGCTGGCTAACCATTACCCAGACCTCTGATCTCCCTCAATCTCCCCTTTGTTGTCTCTCCACCTTCGTCCGTGGGAACCCCGTCTTTGCAGTCGCTCAGGCTGCACCCTTGGACTCCCCTCATTCACCTGTCACATTCTGTCCACCAGCAAAGCATCCCCAGACTGTCACCTCCTCTCATCACCCACTGCCCTGACCTCGGCCCACGCCACCGGCACTTCTTCCTGGCATCACTGCGGCAGCCTAGACTGGTCTCCCTGCGCCTTTGTCCCTCTACAGCCGGCTCTCCAAACCACAGCCAGGGTGGCCCGTTGACGTGGAAGCCAGAGCACAGAACAGCTCTGCTTCGAAGCCCCCACAGGTTTCTCATCCCGTTCAGAGGAAAGCCACAGGCCTTGTGGTGGTCTGTGAGGCCCCTGTGGTCCAGCCCTGTCACCCCGACCATGTGCGTGGTCTCCCCGTCTCAGTCTCCGCACCCGCATGCTGTCCGGCACCTCTCGGACCCTCCAGTGGCTCTGCCTTGGGGCTTTGCCTCTGCTGGGCTCTCTCTTTTACACCAAGTATTTTATTTGTATGCTGCTGCCAGTGTATAGAAAATAACCATCCTTGCGGAATAGAAATCCAGGAACATTCAGAGGTAGAGGTTAAGGACGGACAGAAGTATGGCACATGTTATATAGGGTAAGCTTTTTGTACAGGCTTCAAATTTAGCACTTTTTGAATATTCACCAGTTCAGGAAAAGTGGTTTAGAACACCTTCAAAGATCCATTTCACTACAAAAAGGGACAGACATTCTGGGATCTGAAGGGATTTGCACTTGAAGAGACTCCAGTCTGCGGGGGGTCCTGTTGAGCATTCTGCAGACAGAATTGCTACAAATCGGCCGCCGCCTGGGAAACCTTCACGGGCTTGAGCCCGGCTTCCAGGGAGTCGTGGACCACTTCCTTCACGGTGGTGACGCTGGAGGAACCAGACGTGGTGCACGTGAGAGCCGGGCCGGTTTGGCGGTAGTGGGTCCATCACACCTGGGTCCTTGGGGCCAGACCGCGGGGCAGCGAAGCGAGGGGCCACTCTCTCTTTTTAAAAAATATGTTTTATTGATTTGAGAGAGAGAGGAGGGGAGAGAGAGAGAAACATCAATGTGAGAGCAGACCCTCCATCAGCTGCCTCCTGCACGCTCGCTGGGTTGCAAACCCGCAACCCAGGCAGGTGCCCTGATCAGGAATGGAAGCAGCGCCCTCTTGGCGCATGGGCCGATGCTCAGTCCTCCGAGCCACAGGGGCTGGCCTGCTGGGCTCTCTCTGTCCCCACTGCCCAGTCCCCCGAGTCCTGCTCAGCATCACCATCCCAGCGAGGCCTTCCCTGGCCACCACCTTAACATTCTGACTCCCCCACACTCTGCGGCTCCCCTTCTCTCTCCCGTGTTTATTTTCCCCTTGTTCTGGGCACCTTTTAATGTTCCTTACCGTCGTTTGAGTTGATCCATTAGCTCCCCCAATCCCACTAGCAAGTCAGCTCCCGGAGGGCAGGAATTTTTGTCTTAGGCTCCAACAGCGCCTGGCATGCCGTAAATATTTGTGGAATGAATGAATGAATGAATGGATAGCCTCATACCAAAGACAGTCTGCCCCGAAAATAAACCTTTATTTCAAACATGACACTTTGGGTCTTTGACATGTATGTATATACCATATATGTGTGTGTGTTTATGTGTGTATCTATACTTATATTGTGATAAGATATATTTTAAGTCTTCAAGCGTATATATATCACGCTATTTAAAGCCTGTGTGTGGCATCTCTCTCTCAAAGACCACAGTGCATTTTGCATACGAAGCCGAAGTGCCATCGCTTTGCGAAGGAGGACGCTTTCTGGTCTCCCCGCCGCCTGTCCCGAAGCACCCAGGCAGCAACGCTGGTAAATCGCACACTTTTAGCATCTGGATTTCCAGAGCAGAGAGCACGTCATTGCCAGGAAATTTCCGCCTCACTTCTGGTTCCGCAGAGGGGCAGGCCAGTCCCAGATGTGCATCCGACTGAGAAAGCCCATGGCCGCAACTCCCTGCCGGGGCGTCAGCCTCGGGGGCCCATTCCAGCCGGAGTTCCCCAGCAGCTCCTCCCTGGCTCCTGGGTCCATGCGACCTGGCTCAGACCCACTTCCCCTGCCCTCAGCCTACCTCTCAACATGCTGGCTTCTTTGCGTCCCCAAAGGCACCACCTCCTGCCCAGCCAGCTCCATCTCCAGCCTAGGGCTTTGCTGGCTGCCTGACTACCTGTGTTGCCCCCTGTAGCGAGAACTGGGTCCCTGTGATCCCTGTGAATACAACCTTATTTGGAAATAGGGCCTTTGCTGATGGAGTCTGGTTCAGAGGAGGTCGAATTGAATTGAGGTAGCCTCTAATCCAATGACTGGTGTCCTTGTAAGAAAGACACAGACACACAGGGCAGAAGGTCTGTGAAGTTGGAGGCAGAGATTGGCATGGTGCTTTTAGAGGCTATGGAATGCCCAAGGTTGCTGGCAACCCATCAAAGGCTAGCGGAGGCAAGGGATGGTCTTATCCTGCAGGTTCCAGAACTGATGTTTTAACCCACCCAGTGTATGGTACTTGACTATAGCACCCCGGGAAACTCATACACCCCCCTTCCATCCTCAAATTCTCACCCTCAATGGCACCTCCTGGAAGGGCTTCCTGGACTCCCTGACCTAATGAGGTCCCCTGGTTACACAATGCAGCTCCTTTTGCCATCTCTCTACCCAGAGCTTGTCACCATGTACGACTCTCTTTGGAACCTTCCCTGAGGGAGTGCAAGCTGCCGTCCCTGCCCAGGGTGTTCGTGACGTGTCCTCGGTTGGGAAGGAGCACCCACAGTGGGTGAGCAATCGGTGTTTGTCGGATGAATGCATGGCAGTCCAGGGAGAACCTTCTGGGCTCACAGATTCTCTTTATTTAAATCTGCCTGTGTCATAAGTTCCCCAGTCAGAAAGAAGGTTGCCCTGGGTGCTTCCCCTGGAAATCCTCAAAGTGCCATTATTCAAATCAAGTGCTCAACTCTGTTACCCTCGGTTACAGTTCCTACAAGAGAGACAGGAGGGTCCGTGAGGACTTTCCAAGTTAGGTTGATTCTTACTGTGTAGCCTGCATGTGTGTCCCTGCTAAGAACATGAACCAGAAATGAGTTTTACCGAGTGGTGAGCAAGACCTTAAATAGAAAGAAAAAAAAAAAAAAACTCCAAACATGTAAGTTCTTTCACACATACCTTCCTCCCCAGACTTTCCCTCCCTTTCTCTCGACACCAGGCCCTCCGGTCTTGTCCCCTGGGCCATGGTGCCTGGTGGTCTCATTTCAGACCTCTCCGAATTCTGCTGTATTTTCCCTCCTTGGGTTTTCGTTGGAGACGTCTGGTAGGTGCTTTAAGGTGATTCTGGAACTGACATCTCCCCTGAGACTCATCTGTCGCATAGTATGTGGGTTTTGCCCCTGATGGATTTAGAACAGCCTTTATTGAGCACCTACTGTGTGCCAGCTCTTCCACGAGGCAGTTTTAGACCCCACAGTTTCCTTTTCATTTAACCTGTGCTAGGAATCTCGTTCACTGTGAAGTGCTCTCACTTCAGAGCCAATTGCCTGGCGAAGAAACAGAAACTCAGAGAGGTTAGGTCCTTGTCTAAGGTCACACAGCACTTCTCAAATCTAGTCTGCCTGACTTCAGAGACAGTGTTCTTTTCCCCTAAATTTTACAACTGAACAAAACAACCCTAACTAGAAATTGCCTTTTTAGCAAGGGGTTTTATTTTAGAAGGATCCGGCTGTGCCCGGGACTGCCAAGTCAGTGGTTATCCAGAGGTTGTGGGAGAGGCTTCAGCTCCTGACTTATGGACCCAGCATCCTTGGTGTGTGCCCTGGACACTCCACAGACCTGGCAGGACTTTGGCCAGGGTATCATCTGCCCTTGGGACTGTGCCTTGTGACTCTGGGACATCAGGCTAGCCACTTCTCTCCTCCAGCCTCAGTGTCTCCAACTATACAATGAAGACTCAGATCCGATGAGCTCCATGCTGCCGTCCTGCCCTGATAATCTAGGATTTTAGCATTCTGGGATGACGACTGCCACTTTTTCCCAATCTCTCGAACTCAAGCCTTTCAATTATATCTAGAGCTCATGGGCTGCATGGGAGATATCCATGCCCATCCCTTCTGCCAGACACCCCATTTCAACGTCTCGCCTCATCCCCTGGGCCCACTTCCTCTCCTCCCTTGCAGTCAGTCCTTCTGGGGCCCCTGGGCAAGTTTCTTAACCTCTCTGAGCTCCCACGTTCTCCCCTCTGGAATGAGCTCAAATGAGTGTACAACCCATCTCTTTGGCTCTTTGGGAGGATTGCAAAAGGAAACAATAACCACTGTTTGCTTTCTCCGGGTCTGGGCGGCGCAGTCCTGGCCCAGCAGCACAGGCTCTGGGGACAGGCGAACGTGTTCCGCGTCTGACTGCACCGCCCACCCACCTACCTGCTGTGTGGGTTTGGGCAAGTTGCTTTACTTCTCTGTGCCTTCCGTCAAGTGGGAACAGTACCAGCCTGCCTACCAGCTTGTTATGAGGGCTAAATGAGTTTCTATTTATAAAGCACGTAAGAGAGTGCGGGGCGTGTAGCAAGTCCTGCGGAAAGAGTCAGCAATTATTATTAGGTCATCTAATTCTCACACCAGCCTTCCGTCGGGAGTGCTGTTACAGTCCTCCGGAAGCTTACGAACTTGGCCAAGGCCCTGCACCCATGGTGGCTGGCAGGGTTTAAATAACCCTCAGCTGTGCTGACGGGCAGGAATGATGAGCGGGGGTGGGGGTGGGGAGGAGGTGGTCCAGGCTTGGGGTTTCATGGTCTGCCATTGCCATTTTGAAATTTGCAATACTTTTATCATTGAACATGTGCTTTGTAATAAAGTCCCACCTCCGGTCACCTTCTTGCTTCCCTCCGTGGATTCTTGGTGGCCTCTCCCCTGCTTTTGCCACACTTCCCCTCTGCCTTCTGCTTCCGGTGGGCACCTGGGCACAGGCATGGGAGAGGCAGGGTCCTGGGGTCAGACCATGGGTTTCTGGGGGGGCTCTTCTCACCTGCAAGCATCTCTGGGCCCGAGAGAACATGGCATGAAATAGCCAATCAAAACCCCGCAACAGGTCAAGTGGGGGTTGTGGAAGAACAGAAGAAGCTGCTCTGTCTCCTCTTTGACCCAGTCTTTCGATGACAGCCAGAAAGGTGGCCCCCTGCCACTTCCACAGAGATGGCCTCCCCCAGCCTCCCAGGGCCTTCGCAGGACTTTATGCAGCCAGTAGCCCTCTGAGGTAACGGATGATCGGGAAACCTCATTTGTTTCCTTCTTCTGTTCCATAACCGTCAGGAGCAGAGTGTTTTGTTTAAAAGACACGGTGGGCACCCTGGCCAGTATGGCTCAGCGGTTAGAGCATTGGCCTGGAGACCAAGGAATTCTGGGTTCGATTCCGATCAAGGGCACGTACCTGGGTTGTGGGTTCGATCCCTGGTTACGGTTGTACGGAAGGCAACCAATTGATGTGTCTTTCTCACATTGATGTTTCTCTCCGCCACACACACACACACACACACACACACACACACACACACACCCGCCCTCTATCTAAAAAAAAACAATCAATGGAAAAATATCCTCAGGTGAAGATTAAAAAAATAAAATATAAAAGACCCTGCAGGCAATTACGTTATGCAAATGCAGGCATCTCTGTCTCTTCAAGGCTAAAGCCAGGCCGTGGAGGTCTGCAAGGTGGACCATGCAGGCTGGGCAGGGACCACCCGGGAGGCCCTGCTGGCCGGTCTCCGCACCTCTCTGTAGCTGCTCTCAAGGCTTCTGGGAGGACTCAGGCCCTAGCCTGACGGGCGGGAGGATGACAGCCACACAGGGCGGAACCTCAGGGCCGGGGGTGGGAGCTCCGGTCCAGTCTCCCTGGTAACAGGTGAGGCTCTTTGAGGACAGAGCCATTAACCAATCCAGGCTGATCCCAGGGCCACTGCAGTCCACTGAGAGGCCCAGAAAGGGGCGCAGCCAGGGTGCTCTGCTGGGAGCAGTGTCTCCTTGCTTCTGCGTGGGCCCAGCGCATCAGGCAGGTGGAACATTCCAGAACCAGTGAGGGATGCAGAAGGAGCCCTCTAGGGGAGGCCAGGCAGGAAAAGGTGGCCCGGAAAGGATGGGGGTTTGGGGGTCAGTGGGGCCTCAGCCAGTTTTCTTATCGTACAAACTGGCCTGTCTTCAAGAACCCGCCCTGACCGCCGGGCCAGTGTCCTGTCCATGGCTGCGCCGGGCATCTCTGATAGCAGTTTGGGCTTGGGACCCTCCATGTATCTTTGTTGTTTAGTGAGCCTGTGCTCACCACTCCCCAAAGTTACTCTGTCCTAGGACCGGCATCTCCATCCGCTAAACAGGCCGTTTCTGTCTGTCTGTCTGTCTGCAGGAGAAAGGGGAGGCGGGCTGGGGCAGGGTGCAGAGGCTCGGCTCAGGCTGGTTCCCTTGGTGGGGTTTTGCCCCGTCTTGAGAGGTTCAGGGTCCACATTAGCTCTTTGAACTCCCGACACAGAGTTGGGTGATTTATATGCTTTTGACTTCTTTTACCATTTTCTGACAGCAGTTGATTTTTACGGACTTCTTCCGCCTGTAGGTTGGACCCCCGGGCTGAGCGCTCCATGTACACGGTCCCTGTGCGATCTTTTCGTGGAGATACGGTTCCCATGGAGCCAGTCGCAGCGATCCTCGGCACAGAGCTCGGTGAGTGGTGACAACTGCAGCACTCGTGTCCCCATCACCCTAACACAGGAATGGAGGACGTTTTTATCACCCCGGAAGCTCCCCATGCCTCCCCCCTTCGTCCTTCTACCCAACACTCGCAGGGAGGCGGCCGCTGCTCTCATTTCTGCTGCCCAGGGTTCCTTTCTCCGTTCCGGAACTTACGAATGGAAACCTTGCTTTGTAGCATCTGGCTTCGTTCACTGTGCGTAGGTTTGTGGCGTTCTCCCAGGGGCACCAGTAGCTGTTCCTCTGGATTGCTGGTACTCCCTGTCTGGATGGACGGAGCTCTGTCCATCCTTTCATCTACTGCCGGCCATTTGGACTGTTGTCCACATTGGTGATTAGGAATGAGCCCGCTTTGCGCTTTCTCGTACACCCCTTTTTTATGTCTTGGGGAAATCCCTAGGAGTGGAATTGTCGGCTCATAGGCTTTGTGTGTTTTTAACTTTATTAAATCTACGACCACACTGTTTTTCCACGTGGTTATTTTGTTTGACTCCTACCATGAGTGTGAGTTCCAGGGGCTCCACCCGCTCACTAACACTTGGCATTTAAGTCTTTTTATTTGGGCCACTTTTCACTTTTGTGATGGGGAATTGGTGTCTCGTTGTTATAATTTGCATTTCCCTGATGAGTAATGGCATTGAGCACCTTTTCTTTTACTTACTGTCTGTATCTTCTTTTGTGAAGTGTCTTAAGTTGAAGTCTGTTCTGCATTGGGCAGGGGGGGTCTGTTGGTCTTATTATTGAGTTGCAAGAGTTCTTAGCATATTCCAGATACAAGTTGCTAGTCAGTTACAGGCTGCAACTATCATCTTCCAGCCTGTGCCTACACTGTCCCTTTTAGAACCCTCCGAACCCTCCGAAGTGATGTTACTGTATCTGCTTTGTTTTAGAGAGGCAGGAACGGAAGCGCAGAGAAGTTAAGTGAAATGCCCAGAGTCACACAGCGACTCAGTGGAAATGCAGAACCACTCGTGTGTGACGCAGAGCATCGACTTCCAGAAAATCCCAGAGAGAATCTCTTTACACACCAAGCCTTGAGGGGCGTGGTTCTCAGGGCCCAGGCGGGGTAATTTCAGTCCACATTCGCTGCTCTGCCTCGCACATACCAGACCATCCTGGGAAGTCGCCGCTCCCAGAACGCAGTTGGGCGTACTATCTTCTCAGAGGATGCCACGGGGCTTTGAGCTGCTCCGATGAAAGACAAACTGCGGGTATTTTTATGGGCCTCCGAGGATGTTGGCAGGATTACCTCGTGCCAGGAATAACAATGAGGGGCCTCGCTGAGCTCGCTGCCAGCCCTGCTCTGGGACGCATCTCTGGAGTAGGAAAGCCAGGTGGTGGGGAAGGAAGGGGTCTGCGGTGGGAGGGTAGACTTGGGATGTTTGTCCACGGCTGTCTCAAAGAAGGGCTTCTGGGGGCCCAGGGACTTGGAGCGGGGGAAGGGCCCCTGTGGCAGTCAGAGCAAAAGGCTGGGAGGTTTTGTGAGAGTGGGAAGCACAGTGACTCCCGTCATCAACGTGCTAGTCAGAAGGGCAAGCCCTGTCTGCCAGGCACTGTGTCTGCGCTGGGCATGCTGATCAGTGCCAGACATGGTCAGGTGCTCTGCACTTACTGCTCATGGTCACCCCCATGAGACAGGTATTATTAAAGTGCTCACAGGAGGAAACTGAGGTTCAGAGAGGCTAAGCAATTTGCCTAACGTCACACCATTTGAAAGTGGCTGAGGTATGAATAGAGGTTTAGCTCATCCTAAAGCCAGTCACCTACACCCTATGCTTGGCTGCCTTTCTGGTTAACAGGCTGGTATCAAATTTGGACTGTGTGAAAAACGACCGTAGGTGCCATGGTCAGGGGAATTCAGCGTTGAACAACACCTGTCCCCGTCTCTGGGTAGTGTGGTGGGTTGAATGGTTCCTGTCCCCACTACAGAGACATAGCCTCATCTCGGAACCTGTGAATGTGAGCTCCTTTGGGAAAAAAGTGTTTCTGCAGATGTAATTACATTAAGGATCTTGAGATGAGATCATCCTGGATTACCTGGGTGGACCTAAATCCCATGACAAGTGTCCTTACAAGAGACAGAAGAGGAGGACAGAGAGGGGGAGAAGGCCGTGTGAAGACAGAGGCTGGAGTGATGCAGCCATAAGCCAAGGGATGCCCAGGGCCACCAGAAGCTGTGAGAGGCAAGGACTTCTCCCCTTGAGCCTTGAAGGGAGCGTGGCTCTGGCACGTCCTCGTCATTAGCTGGCAGTCACCAGGTCCAGCCCACACACTGGAGGGGATTGCACAAGGGCTTGAATACTGAGCGGGGCAGGATCCTGGGGACCATCTTAGAGATGGCCTCTCATAGAAGGCAGGGGTCCCACCTTCCATTTCTCCGTCTCTCCCAAGGCACCTGGCTCCAGCTTGCACATTGACTACGTGTAGGCCACTGAGCTAGATTCTTTATACACAGCACATGAGGTATTATCACTTCGCCCGCGCAGGAACCCAGCAGTGGGGGATGTTCACCCTCTTTGACAGAGTGGGTCACCGAAGCTCAAAAGACGAAGGCCACGCTGTAGCATATTAAGAGTAATCCAGTGGTTTGCAAATTTAACTGCATTAGAATTACCTGAAGTCAGTTTCTGGGCCCTGTGCACAATGTCTCTGGTTCATGGGTCCCCGGTGGGCTGGAGAATTTGCACTTCAAACAAGATCTGTGGTGAAGCTGATGCTGCAGGTCTGTGGACCACATGCCATTAGAACCCCTGAAGCACCGCTGAGACAACAGGAACCCTGACGTGTTAGTGGATTCACAAATCCATGGTCTTTCTTGCTCAGGTCACAGTTCTGTTGGGGTTAGATGGTTCTCCATCCATGCACCACTGGGAGCACGTGGACATCCAGTCACTGTGGGAGGGAAGGAGGGCAGAGGGTCCCATCGGGGTTAGATGGTTCTCCATCCATGCACCATTGAGAGCATGTGCACATCCAGTCACTGTGGGAGGGAAGGAGGGCAGAGGGTCCCATCGGGGTTGGATGGTTCTCCATCCATGCACCATTGAGAGCATGTGCACATCCAGTCACTGTGGGAGGGAAGGAGGGCAGAGGGTCCCATCGGGGTTAGATGGTTCTCCATCCATGCACCATTGAGAGCATGTGCACATCCAGTCACTGTGGGAGGGAAGGAGGGCACAGAGTCACATCGGAGTTAGATGGTTCTCCATCCATGCACCATTAAGTGCATGTGGACATCCAGTCACTGTGGGAGGGAAAGGGCAGAGGGTCACGTGGGATGTTTTAAGGGCTAGACCTGGAAGTGGCTTTCCCTTGCTCACACCCCATTGCCCAAAACTCAGTCACATGGACCCAAACTGACTGCAAGGGAGACTGGGAAATGTAGTCCTCACCAGGAGGAGCAGATGGCATGATGAGCGCACAGCTGGTCAGGGACAGTCTAGGATGTGGTTTCAGGTGCTTCCCCATTTCATCTCTTTCCTTTCTCTGGCTCAGGTGCTTTTAGTGGGCTTTCTCACATTAGCTATTTCTCCTTTTCCCTTTAAAAACTGAAAAGAGAGTAGAGGAAAAGCACATTGCTTGTGTCCATCAGCCCCTTCTTTTTCCAGCACCCCTCACCCTTTTAGAGGCCCAGGTGCTCAGCTTAACAGCTGTCAAGCACTTCGAAAACTCCCAGAGTGTCTCTAGTGGTTTCTCGCGTGTTAATTTCCATCTTTAGCAATGCAGGGCCTCCCTCTCCAGCATTCGAGCACCCCTCTGGCTGCTGCTCCTGCAAGCCCAAACCCTGGGCTTGGGGCCACAGACAAGCTCCACGTGGAAAGGATGCTTTTCCTGCTGCCTGGACCCACTGCCCCGGACTGCTCCAATGCAGCTGCCTCGAACATCTGCAGTTTCCAGCTTTCGTGCCTTTCTATACGGTGCCATCTGCCTGAACTCCCTCTCTTCCCTCCAGACTCAGCTCAGATGACACCAGCTCCACGAAGCCTTCGTCCGTCTGTCATTGTTGGGTTTGCCCTCCTTCTGGGGCCGAGAGGCATAGGCATGCCTCTTTGAGCCTATGGCCCAGCCCTTGGCAAGGCCTGTGTCGACTCCGAGGCCTCTGCCCACGCCTGCCTCTCCTTGTGGAGTGTGAGAAGTTCAAGAGCAAAGACCGTGCAGCATCTTTTACCGGCTTCTTCTTTAGCAGCAAGATTGAATCCAGAAGCTGTCCTGCGAAGAGCCAAGCCCTCTCCAAGATCCAGAGCTGAAGAGTCAAGACTCTGGTGGTGGTTTGAATCCCGCTCTGCCACTTGTGGGCTGGGTGACACTGGGAAAATTCTTAGCTTCTCTATGCCTCGGTTTCCCCATCTGTACAGTGGGGCAAATAATGGTGTACCTTTTTTTTATGAACTAATGCACCTGAAGTCCTTTTAACAGTGCAAAGTGCATGGAAAATACTCAAGAAACACCAACCATCTTTCTGTCATCATTACTGTGGTCATTACCTCACTACTTTTGCACACACCGGATATACCAAATTACTTACTTGTTGACAATTTTGTTGGTCTTGCTTGTGCCTTTGCTTTTCCACTTGAGGTTCCTTCTGCCTGGACATTCCTGTCCCTCACTTACTCATTCATACCTAGTCATTCATTTATTTAACAGCGTGTTTGCTGACCTCGTCAGTATTCATCCTGTACGTTCATCGCAATCAGCCCTTGGTGGCCGTTCCCACTGGATCGACCGCTTCTGTTTCAAAGGTCCATGTTCTCTTCTGTCTCTCTGTGAACTCGACACTGGCTTTGCTGCTTTGACCCCAGTTCCTCATATCATGGCTGGAGTTCAGTAGGAGCTTAATAAATGTTGTTGAATGAATACATGAATGTTGTCCATTTCGGAATCTGCCCCCAGTGCCTAGTGCATTGTAGGTGCTCGCTCAGAACTGTTTCTCTTGCAAGAAGCCCTATCATTCTGAATTCACATCCCTGAAAGGTCCGGCTAGGGGAGGGCCACTTTGAATCAGCCTATCTGGATTTTGCCTCTTTCGGAACCAGAAGGCTTCCCCTGGTCCTGCTTGATGAAGTTCAAAATGACAAGTGGGGCTCTTCTCTGAAACCGCAGCTGTGTTCCTTGGACCATGCCTCGCGTCATCAGGAACTGCTCAGCCGCCATGTTTGATGACGCACCTCAGAGTGTGTCTCAGGGTCTGCGGGAACCCCATGCCTAAAGCAGTGCCTGGAGATGAAGGAGGGAGGAAGAGGAAGGGAGGAAGAGGCCCTTCTCCACTGGCCAGTATCTGAGAGATGAAGATTCAGAGTCAAATGATTACCCCACTGATCTCATGGGGTGGATGGCAACCTGTGGCCCAAAGAGTCCCTTAGGCCCCTCTTTCATGTGTTTGACTTGTTTGGCTGCTGAGTTCTGGTCTTGCGTGGCAAGGTAGCCCTGGAACTTAATCGGCCCCCTTTCTACCTCACCTTCTGCAATTGCTTGGTGTGTTGGCCCCTTGGGGGTCTCAGGATGGGAAGTTTGCTCTCCCCAGGGCAGGCCAGGATAGAACTTTCTGTGCTGGTGGTGGGCTCACAGCAGAAGGTGGTGCAGAGATTGAGGTTTGGAAGGTCAAGTCTGGCTCCCATCCCACCCGACCTCCTTAAAGGGACACACACGGGCTGTTGTCTACTTATGTGAAGGAACTGCATATTGTTTTACAGGTATTTTTCTTTTGTTTCTAGCACTCTTTATCCATCATTGTTCCGATGTCACCCTAGTCGTTCCTTCTTATCAATTGCTGTGCCTAAAACCACACATAATTTTTGAGTATACAATATTCTTCCCCCGTGAATCAAAAATCATATTAATTGAGATTTGAGTCTGTGGCACAGGCTTTGCTTGGTATTTTCATACCTATTGTCTCATTTCTTCTTCACAATGAGGTAGATATTATTAGTTCCACATTACAAGTGACGGAATTGTGGCTCATAGATTTTAATTACATGTAGCGAGTGTCATTTCATTGCATGTATAATCTGCCTGTCCCTTTAATGGTCCTTTTGCAGGTTCTTTTTCAGGCTATTTCGGCATTTGGCTTCTTCTGCATCATGCATTACACGTCTAGACTGCTGTGCTTGCATTTCATGGTCTCCTGTAATAAAGGCTTCTGAACGTGGGCTTGAACACTAATTTGTTTGTAGTTATTATTTCCCAAAAGGACAAAAAAAAAGTCCACTTATGTTTCTCTCTTTTTTTTTTAATCTTTCCAGACCCTGAGGGGCTGATTCTCTGTGGCTCTTTTGGGGGCAGATGTAACCGAGAAATCAATACAGTTAGATTAATCCATGGCAACCATAATGTCACTGCATCTCCCGGCCCGTGATGTTGACAGGGATGTCAGAGCCAGGAGGAGGGAGGTACTTAAAGGGACGGACGGGGGCCTCTGAAGTGAAGGGGAGAATTAAAACCCCACGGTGCCTCACTTAGTGGAGGAGAAATTGCAGGTGGCTGCCTCTGGCATAATCAGGTCTTTCTTCAGAGAAGGCAGTGGCTTGAGTCAGGCATGGCAGGGGGGTGTGCAACACTCTGGTTCTTCAGCCCCTTCAGGAAGATGAAATCAGCAGCGGGTGCAGCAGCCTGAGCTGGAATCTCTCTCCTTTAGATGCCAGGTTCTCAGCACCTCCAGAGGTGGGGTGGTGCGTGGGCAGATGTCATGCAATTTCCTTCTTCCAGTGGATCTAGCCTTTCTTCTTCTTCATCATCATCATTATTAATATTTCCTGAAACAAGGAGAGAGCATCCTTTCTAAGCACAGTGTTCACTTCATGGAAAGCACTCAAGGTATGCTTGAACGGTGACTATTGGTCCAGTCTACAGGGCACATGCAGTTAGTTGACAACTGTGTACAGTATTGAGTGCCTTCTGGATGTCAGGTGCTGTTCTGGGCGTGGGGGAGGGGGCAGGGGTAGGAGTTCTGCAATAAACAAAATATACAAGACCTGTGCCTTCAGGGAGTTCACATTCTAGTGGAGACTAGGAATTGAGCTAGACTGTTAGCTTGAATTTTCTCTCTTACAGAGGTGGCTAGCTGCCACCAGAATCTTCTCTCTCCCTTTGTAGAGCAGTGATTCTCAACAAGAGACAGTTTGGCTCCAGAATATATTTGGCAATGCCTAGAGACATTTTTGGTTGTCAGGACCTGTGTGTGTGTGTGTGTGTGTGTGTGTGTGTGTGTGTGCGCGCACATGTGTTACTAGCATCTAGTATATA
The DNA here is from genome assembly GCA_030848825.1 of Tadarida brasiliensis. Taxonomy (NCBI): domain Eukaryota; kingdom Metazoa; phylum Chordata; class Mammalia; order Chiroptera; family Molossidae; genus Tadarida; species Tadarida brasiliensis. The sequence continues at coordinate 62,221,872 of CM061272.1, forward strand.
GAGGCCAGGGGAAATATCAAACATCATACTGTGCATAGGACAGTCCCCAAAACAAGGATGTATTCAGCCTGCAATGCCAACAGGGACAAAGTTGAGAAAGCCTGGTGGACAGAGAAATGGCTGCTCAGCCAGTGACTGAATTTCCCAGCTACACAGGGCCATGTGGCTAGTTCTTACCAGTGGAGTGTGAACAGGAGTCCTGTGCCAACACCCTGGCACACGCCTTTTAAAGAGTGCGTGTGCCTCTTTTCCCTTCCTGAGGCTGGATGAAGAGAGCAACGAGGCCCCACATCATTGGGGCCCTATGCCATTATGTGGGAGAGCTGTCTGCTAATCAGAGACACTCATCTTAGAATGTCATGGGTTTGAGAAATAAAATTCTATTGTGTTTCAACCATTTTGCATTTTGGGATCTTTCAGTTATAGCAATTTAATCTACCCTAACTACTGTAGTCACTAAGTCTTATCAATAGTTTTCCAATGATAAGAATAGCTAATATTTATTGAGCACACATGGAGTCAGACATGAAGCTTTTTAAACTTAAGATCTTTTTTTTTTTTCTCTTCTTGCCAACCCTATGAAATGGGTACAGTTATTATCTTTGATTTTCAGATTAAGGAACAAATGCTCAAGAGGTCAGTACAGCTGTAACTGAAAAACGCGGGTTCAGCTGCCTGCCGCAACAAAAGCCATGCTCATGAGACAGATGCTGGTGCAAAAGGAAAGAGGTTTATTCAGGTGCCACACAACCTGGGAGAATGGTGGACTCCCGTCTCAAAGACCATCTTCCCTTCCTGCTCAAGCCTATGGTTCTTAAAGGGATAGAGAGGGGGAGGGCTTTTTTCTATGCAATCATCTCTCTAGCTGTTGGCGTGCTTGGGCCCTGTCTATTCATCTTTCTAGGTTTTGGCGGCTTAGTGTAAGAACCTCCCCCTGTGCCATCTTGACCAATCAGGCTTCCCTGGCACTCCAACTGATCATCTGTGGTAACATGACAAGTAAGTACCATGTGACAGTCTTTTCTTCATCAAATGTATTGAGGTAACATTGGTTAATAACATTATATAAATTTCAGGTGCATAACATTGTAATTCAATTATCTGTATACTTTATTGTGTTCTCACCACCAAAAGTCTAGTTTCCTTCCATTACCATTTTGACCCCCTTTCCCCAATTCACACTCCCCTCACCCCCTCCCTCTCTGCTAACCCTCATTTTGTTGTCTTTTATCTATGAGTTTGCTTTGTTGTGTACTGTTAGTGCACTTGTTTTTCCTTCTATGTTCCACATATGAGCGAAATCATATGGTTTTTGTCCTTTTCTATCTGGCCTATTTCACTTAGAATAATACTCTCAAGATCCATCCATGTTTTCAGATGGCAGTATTCTATCTTCTTATGGCTAAATAGTATTTCATCATATACATACATGCACCACATCTTTATCCAGTCATCTGTCGGTGGTCATGTGGCTTTTTTAAATTTTATTTATTTATTTATTGCTGACACTATTACAGATGTCCACCATTCTCTCCTCTTAATCCACCTCCACACAGCACCCCGCCCCCGCCCTTGGCAATCACCACACTCTTGTCTGTGTCCATGGGCTATTGCATATATGTTCTTTGGCTGATCTCTTCACCTGCCAGATTCCAGTCTCAACCACTGGATTTCCTTTTTCCCTCAATATATCTTCACTTGGGCATCACCATCTCCATTCAGGGTCACTGTAACTATTTCCTCTTAGGCCCTTCTGCCTCCATTTTGGACCCTGTAGGTAGAATGACTTTTTAAAAACCAAATCTGAACTTGCTTCTTTCCTGCCCACTTTCTTTGGTGACTCCCTACTGCCTTCAGGGTAAAGCAGAGAATGGTCCCTCTGTGATCTACCCCAACCTACTCTACCACCTTCATCATCACTTGTTCCTTCTTCTTTGGCCACACACCCTGGGCAGCTGCCTTGCAAAAGGAAAGGATTATTTTTCCAAAAGTATTCTTGCTCTGAAGAGGGAATCACAGTTAAAGCAACAAGTTTCCCATGTGTATTTTCGAGAGTTCAAGCAAAGATTGTTTGACCATCTCCTGGGAACTCTGTTGAAAGGGTTCTTATATTGGGTGGGAGGTTCATTTCAACCATTTGCTACGGTTCTTCAAAAACATAGCTAATTGCATAAGGTAAAGTGAATCCAGTTTTTCAACTTTGTTAAGCTCTCAAATTCTATTTGTTCTATTAAAGACCATATTGACTTTAGAGAGTAATTTGGCAGGATGACGAGATAGCAACTTTACTCCTAATTATACTCCCTAGAGAACGCTCATGTGCAAAGGCGAAATGTAGTATTTGTGATAGCACCAAACTGCTAAGCTAAATGTCCATCCACTGGAGACAAAATAAACTTATACAAAGAGTATTCTGTGGGAGTGAAAATAAATGAACTAGAGCTACATGGGATAAATATAGATGGATCTCAAAAACATAATGTTAAGCATAAAAAGCAGTCTGAAGAACAGGTATAATATGATGTCATAAAAATGTTATACATTGTGCCAGTCAGAGCCCCAGTAATAAACAGTACGCACACTGGGAATTCTTAAGGAAGGGAAGGGACCATGTACAGTGGTGGCAGGTGTGGGAGATGGTTTTATGTCTGTAAAAGCCTCCCATCCCACTATGTCATGCCCCTTTGCTGCCCTTCCATCCAGAGGTGGAATCTAGTTTTCCATCCCAGTTCATCTGGGCTGGCTTGGTGGCCCGTTTTGACCAACAGACTGTGACCCAGGTGGCCCAGAGTGAGCTGCAGAGGCCTTGTAGTTTCTGCCTTCAGTCTTTTGGAACGCTTCTGACACGTGAAGAAGCCTGCGCTAGCCTCCTGGAGGCTCCATGGAGAGCCAGACCCGAACGCCAGCTAGCACCAACCACCAGCTCCTTGAGTGAGGCCATCCGGGACCAGCCAGTCCCCAGCTGACCACCAGCTGGCTACAAATGTATGAGTCCATCCAGACAATACCACTTTGAGTAGAAAAGCTCCCTAGCAGCTTTGTGGGGAGGCCCATGTGTGAAAGGTACCCCGAGAAGCACCCCACAAGTTCCTGACCCCCACACACTGGGAGATGATAAATGTTGCTGTTCTAAGCCACTGCATCTCAAGGTAATTATCATCCAACAGTGGCACCAGAAGGGCAGAAGGAAGGAATAGAGTTTCAAGCAGGCTTACCAGGCACCCAACCCTCTGCCAAGTCCTTTCAGAGAAGCCATATATAAGTTAAGTCTTTGCAAGCACCCCAGGAGGCCTGGGCGTAAAGTACCTCTCAGGCCCAGGTAAGAGGGCCAAAGGCTGAGTAGCTTGCCCAGGTCCCCTTGCTTGGCACAAGGGCTGTTGAGATTCAGATTAAAATTGCCCCACCCTTGCACCTTTGCCTGGATGCACGACCCTTCCTGGCACCAAGGCAGGTGCCACTTTTGCCCACATCCCTCTGTGTCTTCATCCCTCCCTCCTTTTCACCCTTTTTTTCTCTGAAGTTGGGAACAGAGGAAGAGATAAAATGATCCCTGAATATTATTTGGCTAAAAGAAATGCTTAAGATACAATAGGGCATAGGAAGCCTGCCTTTTAAAAAAATAACCCCCACAGCACCTGGCCTAGGTGGGAGCCACAGGAGCCAGGGTGATTGATGGGAGTGTTTTTGAATTCAGCTGGCAAAGCCCGGGCAATCATCCCTGCCTCCCGGGTGGAATGTGATTTACAATTTTCCTCTTTGGTGGCATCTTAAGCCAAACAGGCACTTTTGTTTCCATGGAGAACCCATTCTTTCTTCCTCCTAGGTAGATTGCCCACTTGCCCTTCCTCCCTCCCTCCTAGCTCTCTCTTTCTATTGCCCCCTTTCCTTTCTTTCTCCTTCATCCACGTCTCAGTGTCTCCTGCCTGGTCCTCCTTCCATGGAGCTTTGGGTCAGCAGCAGGCAAACTGAGGCCTTGGCTCTCACCTTGGGAAGGGCAGTGCTTGCCCCTGCGGAGAGGGTCTCAGAGCCCTCTGGGCCTGAAACGTCTAACCCTAGATCTGTGGACGTATTCTAAGAGCTTGTTTTGCAAAGGGCTCAGAGCAGGGGAGCAAGCCTGGGCCGGGACCAGCAGCTGTGGCACAGCCTCGGTTCCGGTTCCACGGACACGTATTTGTGTGGCCAACGTGGCTGCGTGGCCTCAGGGGGCTCACCTCATCTCTCGGCTTCTTCCCCTGCACAGTGAGAGCAACGCCCCCAAGAGTGACTGAGAAAATGCTGGGGAGCCGTCCTGGACCCGGGGCTGCAGGGGCGGTTTCGGCGCTGAGATACCCAAGGCAAAGAAAGCACGCAGAGCCCACACCGGGAGGGACGCAGCAGCACAGCGGCTTTTATGGACTCAGCAACGGGATTATTTCGCGGGCTGGTGCGTGGCACATGCGTCCTAGGCTTTGGCTGTGTCGTGCTTACCTAAGAAAGCAGGGTCTGCGCCTGCGTGGCCAGTTCCGGGGCCGTGTCCTGAACCCCGGCCTCTCTCCACAACAGGCCAGGTTCCCAGGCCCTGACACTCCACCCCCTAGAGGCTGCGGTGTCGGGACTTCACCCATAAAGCACCTCCCTGTGCCAGAGCCCACAGCAGCTGCACGGAACCACGCGACCTCCCGTGAGGGCTGCCAGGGCGTGTGCCCGACACGTGGGGGATCACGCTCCTCCTTCAGGCCCCTCCCCACAGGTCCTGCTACGTGTCGTTCCCCCACGGGGGTCGGTGGCCTATCAGCCCCTTCTGGGCTGCCCAGCGGGGCAGCCAGAGAGTCAGACCCCTGTACACCGCCCAGCCATCGGAGCACACACGCACACTATCCACATGGCCCTTAATTCAGCCCCTTGACTCGAGCGTCCGGCCCCTGTATTGTCCCCAAAGGTGTCCGTAGCCGGTTGCAGGCGTCGCAGCCCACGTCGGCGGTCGGCCTCGGCAAGAACCATCAGTACACCAAGCATCTGCCGGAGGGGAGGCTTTCCCTCCTCAAAGGACTGGGGCTTTCCTCCACCCCCGCGGAGGGCTCCTCCCGCTCTGCCCTGCACTGCCTAGGTCCCAGCACGGACTGCAGCTCCTGCGTCCAGGCGCTGGTAGAGAACCGGGCCCTCTGTTCCAAGTAAGCTCCCCTTTGTCAAAGTGGGGGTCTGGGCCACCCCGTGCGTGGTCGGGTAGCCCACGACGGTAGCCAGCCCTCTCCTGGGTAGGTGGTTGCACGGTGACAGGACAAGGACCCGTGACACTTCCACTAGCCGACAAGGCTGCGTACAGGGCCAGCTGCTTCTCAGCGAGGGAGTGACGACTCAGCTCCCTTCCACAACTGGGTCCAAAACCCAATAGGGCTCTTCCGAGCCCCTTGTTTCTGCCAGGGACCCCAGTCAGACGCCGAGTTGGACACCTGTACGGTCAGGAGGAACGGCAAAGCCGGATCCACGACTCGCAGCCTCTGTGTCTGGGCCACCGCCCGCTTCGTGGCCAGAAACGCTTGCTCCACCTCAGGAGACCAGTTCCAGCCCCCCCTTCTGGGCCATGCGGTGGAGGGGTTTCATCAGCATGGCTAAGTGGGGTATGAAGGTTCGCCAGAACCCTAGCAATCCCGAGTATGTCTGCAACTGTTTCACTGTTTCTGGCTGGGGATAGGCCTGTGTCTTATCTATAATCGCCTCTGGCACGACCTACGTCTTACCGACCCAACAGCACCCAAGAACTTGACAGAGTATCCAGGCCCTTGGACTTTGTCCTCGTTGACGGCCCACCCCCAGCCCGCAGGGCTTCCCGAAGGCTGTGTGCTCCGGCTTCCACTCTGCAGGAGAATCGGGTCGACGTTGTAGCAACGTGACGGAACACGTGTGCCTGCGGAGGTTTGCTCCGGGACGCTAAGTCCGGGGCCACCAAACCACGACGGTGTTGGGCTGTTCAGTTCCTGTAGTCCACAGCCATCTCCAGGAGCCACCAGGCTTTCCCACTGGCCACACTGGGGTCGCTGAAGGAGGGCTCGCCCCCTCGCCGTCCTCAGCCATTCCGCCCGCCCTGACCGACCGGGCGTCCACCGCCGCAGCGTCCGGGCCTGCTCCCCCAGGGCCTTGTCCATGGCCGGGGCGGGGGGAACGGGCCAGGGGTCCCAACGGCCGCCTCCTCCCTGTTGGCCGCGGGCTTGGCGGGGGATCTAGGTCCTGGCCCGGCCTCCGCCTCCCGGTTCTCGCTGTCGGCCGCCTCCTGAGCGCTGAGCCCCCGGATGGGCAGCGGGATGCTGCTGTCCCAGCTCGCCCGCTCCTTGGCCACCTCGGGGGCTGCTACGTTCTCCGCACCCTGCATGGGCTCGCTCTTCTGTCGCACCAAAGCCTTCCGCACCCTTCAAGCCGAGGACGTACAGCGTCCCAACCTTCCAGTGGTGTCCAGGCCTTCAGGTGCGCCACTACCTGGTGCTCGGGGCCACACCCCATCCACGCGGTGCTGCTCCTCGCCAAGGGCTGTTGGGGTGCTCCCGTCATCCTGCCGGCTACAGCAAGTATCATCGACCGGGGTTGCCGGGGAGGTTTCCACGGGGAGATACCTAAGGTAAAGAAGGCACACGGAGCCCGGGCCGGTGTGGTTCAGCGGTTAGAGCGTCGGCACGCGGACCAATGAGCCTCGGATTCGATTCCAGTCAAGGGCACGTACCTCGGTTGCAGTTTGTCCCTGGCCCTGGTCGGGGTCGCGTGGGAGGCAACCCGTCCATGTGTCCCTCTCACGTCGCTATTTCTCTCTCTCTTCCTCCCACTCTATCTGAAGATAAACAGAAAAATATCCTTGGGTAAGGATTAAAACAAAAAAGAAAGCACATAGAGCTAACCTCAGAAGGGAAGCTCGCGGCCGTAGTAGCTCCGCAGTAGTGGCCCGTAGCTGCCCATAGTAGCCTAGCGGCCCCGTAGCAGTCCGTAGCGACCCGTAGTGGTCCGTAGCGGCCCATAGTAGCCTAGCAGCCCGTAGTGGTCCGTAGTGGTCCGTAGCGGCCCATAGTAGCCTAGCAGCCCGTAGCGGCCCGTAGTTGCCTAGTGGCCCGTAGCGACCCGTAGCGGCCCGTAGTAGCCTAGCGGCCCGTAGCGACCCGTAGCGGCCCGTAGTAGCCTAGCGGCCTATAGCGACCCGTAGCGGCCCATAGTAGCCTAGCAGCCCGTAGCGGCCCGTAGGGGTCCGTAGCGACCCATAGTAGCCTAGCAGCCCGTAGCGACCCGTAGTGACCCGTAGTGGTCCGTAGCGGCCCATAGTAGCCTAGCAGCCCGTAGCGGCCCGTAGCTGCCCATAGTAGCCTAGCGGCCCGTAGCGGCCCGTAGTAGCCTAGCGGCCTGTAGCGACCCGTAGCGGCCCGTAGTAGCCTAGCGGCCTATAGCGACCCGTAGCGGCCCATAGTAGCCTAGCAGCCCGTAGCGACCCGTAGTGACACGTAGTGGTCCGAAGCGGCCCATAGTAGCCTAGCAGCCCGTAGCGGCCCGTAGCTGCCCATAGTAGCCTAGCGGCCCGTAGCGACCCGTAGCGGCCCGTAGCGACCCGTAGCTGCCCATAGTAGCCTAGCAGCCCGTAGTGACCCGTAGTGGTCCGAAGCGGCCCATAGTAGCCTAGCAGCCCGTAGCGGCCCGTAGCTGCCCATAGTAGCCTAGCGGCCCGTAGCGACCCGTAGCGGCCCGTAGCGACCCGTAGCTGCCCATAGTAGCCTAGCAGCCCGTAGTGACCCGTAGTGGTCCGAAGCGGCCCATAGTAGCCTAGCAGCCCGTAGCGGCCCGTAGCGGCCCGTAGTAGCCTAGCGGCCTATAGCGACCCGTAGCGGCCCATAGTAGCCTAGCAGCCCGTAGCGGCCCGTAGTAGCCTAGCAGCCCGTAGTGGCCCGTAGCGGCCTATAGCGACCCGTAGTGGCCCACAGTAGCCTAGCAGCCCGTAGCGGCCCGTAGTAGCCTAGCGGCCCGTAGTGGCCCGTAGCAGCCCGTAGTAGCCTAGTGGCCCGTAGCGGCCCGTAGTGACCCGTAGCTGCCCATAGTAGCCTAGCGGCCCGTAGCGACCCGTAGCTGCCCGTAGTAGCCTAGCGGCCTGTAGCGGCCCGTAGTAGCCTAGCGGCCCGTAGTGGCCCGTAGCGGCCTATAGCGACCCGTAGTGGCCCATAGTAATCTAGCAGCCCATAGCGGCCCGTAGTGACCCGTAGCGGCCCGTAGTAGCCTAGCGACCCGTAGCGGCCCGTAGTGGCCTAGCGGCCCGTAGGGACCCGTAGTGACCCGTAGTGGTCCATAGCAGCCCATAGTAGCCTAGCAGCCCCGTAGCGGCCCGTAGCGACCTGTAGTGGTCTGTAGCGGCCCATAGTAGCCTAGCAGCCCGTAGCGGCCCGTAGAGACCCGTAGCAGCAGCAGCTCTTATAGACTCGTGCAATGGCATGATCTACACGGGGCGGGGCGTGCAATGGCATGATCTACGCGGGGCGGGGCGTGCAATGGCATGATCTACGTGGGGCGGGGCGTGGCGCTGCGTCCTAGGCTTTGGCTGTGCCGTGCTTATATAAGAAAGCAGGTCTGTGCCTGTGCAGCCAGTTCCGGGGTCCTGTCCTGAACCAGGCCCCTCTCCACAGCAGGCCCGGTTCCCAGGCCTATCAGGAGCCGCCCGGAGAAACTGGATTCCTGTCCCCAGGTTCCGCAGGTCACTCAGCTGCCGCCTCTGCCGCCTGGCCCTGAAGTTCATTTGCTACCAGCCGCTGCAGGGGGACGGAGGCTCCTCAGAGGGAGTGGAGCCCTCAGAGGCTGGACAGAGCCAGGCCCCGCCGTGCATTCTGGGCTGCCTTTGTATTTCCACCTGCGGACTCCTGGAACCACCACCTTTCCTCAAGTGCAGTGTCTGGGCCTTTGGAACCGAAGAGGATGATGCCGCCAATCTCGGAGTTGCCTGTGAGTAGTTTTAAGTGTCTGCCTCGAAGTGTGTGTGTTTGTGTAGCGTGCAGGTAGGTCTGTGTGCACACTGAGTGTGCCTACCTGTGCACGTACATTTTCTCCACCAAAATGGATATTAACTTGCTGAATCACATACCTAAATCATCAGAGATGGCTACAACTATTTTGGTTGCTTACAACAATTAAAGTAACTATTAAGTAATGAAGATAACAGTGGGTTGCTATTAGGAAATGCGGGGGTCAATTTGCAGTTGTTTTTTTTTTTTATCCTCACCTGAGGACATTTTTCCATTTTTTGTTCAGATAGAGTGGGAGGGAGAGAGAGGAAGAGAGAGAGAGAGAGAAACATCGACGTGAAAGGGACACATCGAGTGGCTGCCTCCCGCACGACCAACCAGGGCCGGGGACAAACTGCAACCGAGGTACGCGCCCTTAGTGGGAACCGAACCCGGCTCTCTCTGGACCGCAGGCCGGCGCTCTAACCGCTGAGCCAAACCGGCTAGGGCTGCAGTTGTTTCTTATAAGTGATGTTGTTATTACTATTATTATTTTAATCCTCACCCTAGGACATTTTTGCATTTATCTTCAGATAGAGTGGGAGGGAGAGAGAGAAACATTGACGTGAGAGGGACACATTGACTGGTTGCCTCCCGCACGACCCGACCAGGGCCAGGGACAAACTGCAACCTCGGTATGTGCCCTTAGTGGAAACCGAACCCGGGACTCTCTGGTCCGCGGGCCAACGCTCTACCGCTGAGCCACACCGTCCAGGGCGTAAGTGATATTATTATTTGACCTTGGGCTAGTTCTTTATTCGTCTGCACACTGCCTGTTTCAGACCACGTGGGATCCTTCTACCCCCGAAAGTGTGCGCAAAACGTTGTGTGTGTGTGTGTGTATTTTTTCTGGACAGATTCATAACTTCAGGCCCTGGAAGAGGTCTGTGACCCCCCCTGCACCCCCCAAAAGGACCTCTAATTCTCATATTTGAGTATGATTTCCTCTTTCCCCCAGAAGAAGTGGGAGTGGAAGCCAGGAGAATTTATTCTGACTGAATCTCAGTTGAGTGGTGTAAGATGAGCATCCGATCTATCAGGGAATCGCTGGGAGGCAAGCTGCATCCTCTCTTTTAGAGTAATCGTTAAAAAATGTTTCTGACTCCCATTCCTGTGGCTTCTTGCCGCTTACTTTGCACAGAAGCTGTTCTTTTGTCTCCCTGGCCAGATACTGACTGTGTCATTAGTTGTGGCTATTGGTCATTTCCTGTCTCACTCTGCCAAATAATCATGTTGTTTTGACTGGGATTAGAGTGAGTCCAGAGCTATGAACTTAGTCTCACAGTAACGGGCAAATGCATTTCCTTGAATGTGGAAGGAGAGGATAGCAGGGCAGGGAAATAGCATTCATTGAGCTTCTGCAGGGTCCCAGGCTGTCTGCCTGCAATCCATTCATTTATTTAGTGACGCATGTCTGTTTCCAACCAGTATTCATTGTACACCTGTCATACTTTGGCCATTGTTCTCGGTGCTGGGGATATAATAGTGAGCAATCAGACAAAAAAAAAAAAGTCCCCACATTTCTGGAATTTCTGTTCTGGTTGGAAAGATAAAATATATTAGTAAAAAAAAAAAATTAGTAAAATATATATGCTTCACGTGCTACTTCAGGACAGGTTGGCAAGATGTTCTGCATATTATAACTTCCATATTACAGACGAGGAATCAGAGGATAAGAGACTTGAAGTAACTCAACCAGTGTCACATAGTAGGTAAAAGGCTGACCTAAGCTCCGCCAGTGTGGCTCAGTGGATTGAGCATTGTCCCATGTACTGAGAGGTCCTGGTTTGATTCCCGGTCAGGGCATATGCCCAGGTTGAAGGCTTGATCCCCAGTGGGGGACGTGCAGGAGGTAGCTGATGGATATTTCTCTCTCACATCGATGTTTCTATCTCTCTCTCTCTAAAAAACCAACAAAAACTTTTTTAAAAAAAGGCTGACCTAAACTTTCAAAGTTAGGTCTTTCTGACTCCCAAGTTCATACTGTCTTCCCCTCAGAAAGCAGCAGCCACTACCTAAAAGCCCATCCTTCAGCTGTGAGCCATTGGGTCAAATGTTTCTGAGGCTAATTCTCAGCCCAGTGGAGATCTCAGTTCATGTGGAGAAGGCTGACTCCCTTACCCTCCTTACAACCCTACCATTAGTGAGTCATGCTCAACAACTAACAAACAGTTGTCCTTGACCACATCCGCAGCTCTTCCAGAAACACTGCTGTGAGAGGGGGAAAGGAGATAATGATAAGGAAACTTATGTAAATCAGGTCTATGCCAATGAATCCACCAATTCAACTGAATCGGAGAAAGTAAGAGGGTATAAAATGTGTGGAGTCACTGTAAAAGAAAAAGAAGGCTTGTCCTCAGCTTCTGGACATCACTCACAGGATACGGCAGTGTTTTGGAAAGTGAATCTGTGGCAGTAAAGGGACACCAAGAAGAAATGTCTTTATTTTACCTTCATTTTTGAAGAAGAGTGAAAGTGTACACAACTCTTGATTGATAGTTTTTTTCTTCTAGTTGCACTTTGGAATCTATTATTCCAGTATCTACTGGCATCCATAGTTTCTGATGAGATGTAAGTCATTTATTTTGTTAGTTACCAAGGGAATGTGTTGTTTCCTCTGGCTATGTCCATGTTGTTTGAATTGGATAGTGTCTATTGATCTATTTTTGTATTACATATTCATTGATTGTTTCCTTCATTCCTCATTTGATCATTCATTGCTACCATATTTTGAGACTTGTATCTGATAATGATAATATTCTTTCCCATGCAATGTCATTTTCTATTGTCCGACTTTTTTTTTCTATGAATTCCTCTTTTTCTTTGCATATGTAGTAATTTTTGGTTGAAAACTGGACATTATAGATAACACACTATAGTAATTTTGTATTATGTTGTGTTCATCTAAGGATTACTGGGTTTTTGTTATAGTAAGCCATTAACCTGCCTGGATTCAAAAGTATGTAGTACCTGGTATTTTCACTCTCATTTTATGGCTTTCCACTGCTCCTTTTTTAGTCTGGCTCCCTGGGGGTCTCTCACTTGCCTGTAACTTGGTTATTTGCCAAGAATTTGGGTAGCGATGGGGCTTACACTTTCAGTAGTTTTCTTTTTCTTCTTCTGGGGTTTCCCCACTAATTTCTAGTTTGTCTGCCAACCTCAGGTTCTGTTTCCTGACATTTCAAGCTCACAGAACTTTGGTTTTCTGCTACCCAAGCTGTACAAAAGTATGAATGCACTCAGTTTAAAAACAAAAAAACAAAACAAGACTCACAGAGCTCACCCATTTTAGCTCTCTCTTGAAGGAGCAGACTTCCTTCTGGTCCCTACATACTTCCTGCTGCCCGTCTGCATCGCTCCTGTACACACAGAGGTGAGCAGTCAGCCAGGGATTTGAAAAGAGTTTATACTTAGTGTTTGCATCTCACCACTGCTGTGCTTCTCTGACTCCCAGGAATTCCTCTTTCAGTTTTCACTTGCGCCACACCCCTGCAGTCTGATCTCTGGCACCTTGGGCCACAAAGGCACTGGGTTTTTAAATCTGAGCCATGGGTCGAGACGCCACAAATTCCCAATTCTTCTTCCTCAGAGTTGTTTTTATTTTTCAAGTTTAAACTCTCCTGTAGCTTTTGCTTTTGGATGCTTTTCAAAGTCTTTACATTTTTTTTTTAAATCCAGTTTTTATAATGGTCATCTGCAGGAGTATTCATGTGACCACTTCATTGCTGTTTCATTGCTCCTAACTAGATTTGACTGTGGGAACATAATCAATTTAAGACATACAGAGTGGGGTGAGGTGTTGTCTACTTCAGACAGCCCGCTAAGCTGAGTCCGTTCTTGGGACTGTGGTGTCCTTTCAGCCCTCTGAGTCCCGTATGGAAGTCACAGAGGCCATGTCTTCAAATACATGGAAGCTCTTGAGGTGAGGACTGTTTGTACAGTAGAGTTGGAGTAGACCAAGAGGCAATAGTGATCATAAGTATGCCTGCAAGGAGACGTCAGTTCTACTGCGGTGACATGAGGGTGAACCCATGCTGAGTCAAGTGCTTCTGACCATTGTGCTCCAGGAGGACAGATCCCATATGCTTTGCAAAACACTGGTTTAGGCATGTGAGGCTCAGTGTAATGAAAAGCACCTGAGGGCCTTCTTTTGAAAACTCAACTTTATTCAACCCTGTCACGTTCTTCTTTTGAATCTAAGATTGGCAATATATTGTTTCTGCCGGCCCACACCTTGATTTCAGACTTCTGGCCTCCAGACTATGATAGAACGAATTTCTGTGTTAAACCACTCCATTTGTGGTAATTTGTTATGACGGTCCTAAGAAATTAATGCAATGACCTAACTCCTGCTGAGCTTTCCAGCCTCATTGTAGAGGCAACAAGCGTGCGTGCAGACCCTGAAACTGGCTTTCCTGATTCAAAGTTCGGCTTTTTCACATGTACCTTCCTGAGTGTTGTCTAATGGAGCTAATGATAGTAATAACTCACTGCAGCTTGTCATGAGAATAAAATGGGTCTGTGTTTTAAGGCATTTAGAGCAGTTTTTGGCACAAAGGAAACACTCAGTAAAGGATAGCTATTGTTATTATTATTGTTGCTATGATGTGTGTTCTTCATCACCACCATTGTCTCCCGCTGTATCCCCACAAGTACTGCCTGCTCCAACTAGAGAAAACTGTTTGCAGCTCCTCAAATGCAACTTAGGCTGAGAGAGTTTGAGGAACTTCTTGTCCAGGTCCCACCAGCTCCCGTGTGTTAGATCTGGACTTCAAATCCTGCTTTGCCTGCGCTCATATCAGGCACCTTCCATCATCCCAGAGCAAAAGCAGAGAGTGCCATAGAAGGACCCTCTTTATTTCCCTCTCTTTTTCTTTTTCCGGAGCCCTCTTTTCCAGCTCTGTGAAGCCTCTAATACTATTCAGTCATCAAACTGAGGTCTTGGGGGAGGGTGTGCACCCTGGAAAGGGGTTGTGACTTTTCCCGAGGCCGGCTAGAATTTTCTCTTCTAGGATAATAGACCCCTCTTGCTGTCTCCAAAATCATGAAATAGCTTTGCTTTTCGGTGTGTGTAAGTTGTGGGGTGGGGCTTAAAAATCCCACCACTTCCATTTGTGATCTTTGCAAGTCAGTCAGACATCCCCTAAAAGCACTTTTATAAGCTCAGAAAGAGACAGACGGGGAAGGAAGTCTCATAAACCTGTAGGGGAAATTTCTGATAAAAGCATGCAGGAAACCTGTTCTTATTTAACTGAACCTTGTGCAAACTCGGCTATCGAAACCCTGTATTGATGTTGTCTTGGTCTCTGTCAACACAGTTACCCCTTGGGTGAGTACATCCTGATTATCTATCTCGGAACAGTCTGGAATGAAGAAACGACTTTCAGACATTTCCACCCGAGAAGTTTTCTTTGTGTTGAGGACATTTTAACACTCGGTCAAAAACCCAGAGAGGGCCACCAGCATAGAAATAAATAAATAAATAAACAAACAAGTAAATAAATAAGTAAATCACGCACACATCCACATGTGTATATACACACAAGCATATATACAAATGTATTTTATATATAAATTTAAATGTCCCATTCCTCCCATGGTGTTTTTCTTGATTCCTCCCTCCTGCCTGTCTCCTCTGTGTCTCCGTGTCTCTTCACCTGTCTCAGTTTTCAGTTTACCCATTTCTCCCACCTGCATTTCTTCATTTCTATCTCGGTCCCTTTATCTCACAATAAAACTGCCCTTGGCTGTCCGTCAAGAGAAAGTCATTTTCCCCCGGAGCCGAGGAAAAGGGCGCATCCCATGAGCTCTCCTTCGCTCCGAAGTCCTTACGTGTGCATTAAGGAGTTGTTTTTATTTTTTTCTCTCCTCCTGCAGAGTTGCCATCCTGTGACATCAAGTTCTATTCCGGAAGGCTCTAGAGCAGGGCAGCAGGCTTTTCCTGTGGAGGACCAGATAATATTTATTTTAGACTTTGCCAGTCCTAGGGTCGCTGTCGCAATTACGTAGCCTTGCCATCATGTGCAAGACTGTGTAAACGGATGGTGTGTCCGTGTTCCAGTAAAATTTTATTGATGCAGATAAAGTAGTTTACCAACCCCTGAACACTCTCCTGGCGTATTTCTGAGTTTCTTCCTTGGTCACACCCCTTTGGCATGGTTTCCCTAGATCACGTAGCAGAAGGGGAGCTGAGCTTTGGATCAGGACTATCCCAGCTCATGTTTATTCCTACTTCATCACACTTTGTGAGAATACAGTTATGATCTGCGGAGGCAGATGAAGTCACCCTCCCTGTCCAAAAACCTTTAAGGACTCTCCATTGCCCACCTGAGGTGTTGTCCCCTTAGCCTCACATCCAAGTCCACAAAGTAGGAGCCTCACTCTTCAGGTTTCTGGTCCATGGGGCTTTACCTGAAGCTTCTGCCATGTCCATCCATGTTTGCTCACCCTTTCTCCTCCAGACATCTCAGGTGCATTCCCGTTGCTGCTCTCAGATCTGCAGAGCTTTCCTGCCTGGAACCCCCTCTTCTTTTCCTATTCACTTTCTCTACTTTCTATCTTTCTTGACTTTCAAGTCAAGTCAAACTCCACTGAATGGAATCTGGATCAGGTCATCTCCTAGGTATTTTTTTGTTTGGGACTCCTCTACCTGAAACTGTCTAATGCCTTTCCATTGCAGTTACCGTGTGCTCTGTCCACTGACTGCTATGAAGTCCTCCCCCGCTCGTCGCTCCCACCTCTATACGTCTACTTTTGGGTGTCCTAAGGCTGTGTCAAGCACTCCCCCACCTTGGTGATTTCCGTTTGCTCTTTTTGTCCAGAGGGCTGTGTAATTTACTTCCTCCTACCATGCAGGTCTCTACTTATAAGAGCCCTTCCCTGGCCACCTAATCTAACACAGTGTGCCCCAAAGTCATCATGAGACCCTGTTTCATTTTTTTCATAATAGCTTGCATTCAAAACCTACCAATGTATTATATATATTTTTTTTTTTTTTTTTTCCTTTTTTCACAGCTAAATGAGAAGCTCCTTAGGGCTCTTGGTGCTTCACTCGTCAACTTGATCAAATGCTTAATCAACATTTGTTGACCGAATGTCACCACCAGCAGAATGAAACTTATTATGGGGAAACCAGAAAAAACAATACAAGCATCCGATGAGCAGTTGGACCAAATCCCTTTATAGTTTCTTCTAACTCTTAAGATTCAGGGATTTGGGGTGATACCATCTTTCTCTGAATATCAGCTCATTCTCCTGACTATTGCATTTCTACTATTGATGGCCCCACCATTCCTTCAGCCGTCCAAGTTCAAACACTCAGCCATCTGTTACAGCATATTCTCAGGCCCTCTCTCCATCCTTCAGCTTGGCTTCCCCTGTGTGCTGGCTGCATGCCACAAGCAGGCTGTCTCTGTGGGGCAGAGAAGGTGGCCACAGATATTTCTAATCCATGTCCTCTTAGTTTAGCAACATCAGCTGAAAAGGGATCTCTCTTTCCCAACGTCTGTGTCTCAGTGCAGGAAAGGATTCTGAATGGCCCTCCTTGGTTCCTGTGCCCACCCTTGGGCCAGTCATTATTGCAGGGCGCTCGGTTTTTATGGTGGGGCTCTTTGTATCTGAGACGGGATTAGGTAGGGGGGACTACCCTGACTGAAGTCCTACTAGGACCATTTGGAACAGAGGAGGGGGAGTTTCTCTAAGGAAGCAGAGGTATTGAGCAGACAAAAGCAGCATGTGTCCACTGCATAGGTGCCTTCGATGTTCTCCAGATGGAGCTTTGACTGTGTCACTTCCCTGCTGAACACAACGAAGGGATCAATGTCTCAGCTTCAGGATCAAGGCCTGGGGTCATGAGGCTCAAAGGGCTGTGTAGGAGGTTCCTAGAAGAGTCGGCGGGTCACTTAGTACTGAGGCCAGGCTCTTTCTACTCCTGAGCACTGTCTTTAGATGATGGTTGAACTAGACTTTCCAAGAAAGCAACACCCATGTCCCATCTTTCTTCCTATTTGCTTCTGATTTTCTCTCCCTGGAATGATTCCCCCCACACGTATTCCATCTCAACCCACATGAGGGAAGTGCTTTTCTCCAAATGCCATCTGAACACCTTCTAACATTTGTCCTGGTGCCCCTCCCCTTGAACCTCCATGGCCTCTGATTTCTCCAGACCTTCGTGTTGTGCACTTCCATTCTGTCCTCTAGCCTAACATGTTGAGCACCAGAGCTTCCTTTTCCTGATTTATTGTTGCATCCTCTCTTGTTCGGAGAACATGCCTTTTGCATAGAAGACACACTTCATATTTGTTGGACTGGATTTCATTGAACTGAGCTGAACATGCCACGCTACCCAACTTCTACAATCTGCATCATTCACTCAGTATGTACATTCGCCAACTTCTATTGCGAATTACTCCTTTGTGCAAATCTGTCTAAGTCGTATCACCATTCTCTAGCGTGGGGCCTTCATCATATTGGTTTCTCAAAGGATGTTGTATTCAGTGTGATGAGTATTGGCTGTGTGCCTGTTGTGTGCCAGGCACTGTGCCAGGTGCTACGGCTGCAGAAGAGAACATGGCAGGCCTGGCTGCTGCCTTCATAGAGTGTGGAGTCTGGTCTGGGAGCTACATAATGAAACCTGCACATACAGAACTATGTGCTGAGTCTGAGGTAGGTGAGGAATATGGGTGGGTTGAGGGAAGAGTAGCTTCATCAATAAGATAAGTGCCTTAACAAAGGGATGGATGAAAACTAGCCGTTTCCTTTCTTGATCGGATCAGATGTTTCCTTCTCTAGCGTATGCTGAACCTGCAGATAGGGCTCAGCCCCCTCTTAGATTCCTCTGAGGATTCTTCTGGGGTCCTGGGTCATCCCTTCTTTCCAACTGCATTGAACACATTATAATGAAATCTTCTATGTATAGTCTGGTTTACACACAGACAACAGATCGTATCTTACTCAGCATGTCTGTCTCTGAGTGTCTAGCACTATGCTCGGCACGCTGAATGCTCAAAGAATTCCTGTTGAATGCAGAAATGAACTAACCACGGTGGGCTTGGGCTGGGGTGTGGGAAACAAGAGGTTGATCTGAAAGGTGCACGGGTGGTGACTGCCTCGTGTCCTGGACAATGTACTCAGATCAAAGAGTTCACGGAGAATGACTCTTCGCTACAGAAGGAGCCTGGGGAACAGGGACAAAGGCTGATGTTCTGATGCTGTTATAAGCAAGACAATCTATAATAGGGAAGTACTTGACCCTTTGTGCTAAACCCTGGGACAAGAGTCCTTGACTGATAACTGGGGGATGAGAGATGCTGTTATGACCTTCCATCGAGAGGTTACTGGAAAGTGCACCTTCCTCCCAATTCCTAAAAGCCAGGGCCATGGCCTTGTCTGTGGGCCCTGTCTTGTTTTAAAGAAGTCAGTACTTTGGCACTTGCCTCTGTTTTCCTTCTTCCAAAACAAAAATAGACTCAGTCCTTGGGTAAACTGTATTCTCTGGTGGGGGAGGGGTGCCGAAGAGGCATCAGCAAAAGTTGAAAATGGACACTGAGCTAGCAGGTGCCCTTGCACTGTCAGACGTTCCCCATGTGGGCGGCGGGGGGGGGGGGGATTGTTGTGATTATCTGCTCTCATCAAGAAAGTGATAACTACCAATTATTATTACTGTCAACATTTCACATTCTTTCTGTCCTAATTGTGTGCCAGGCACAGTGTCGATCTCTTTACATCAGCATTTTTATTTGTTCTACAGAACAACCTCATGCAGTGGGGTCTGCCAGTACCATTTTGCAGTAGGAGGTAAGCACATCTTGAGCTAGGTGGCTTGTTCTCGGTGCTGGGCTCAGGGACATGAGGTAGCACCAGCAGGTTCATGGTGACATGTGTGTTTAAAGACACCCACGAGTGCATCAGATTAGCCAGTGGTGGGGAGAAGAGAAAGAGGCAGAGACTTGGACTCCCCTCCCTCCTTCTCTAACTTCCTCCTGTCAGGAGACAAACTTACCTCTAGACCAACTCGAAGGATGGTGAGGAGGACTAGCTGAAGGCACTTAGGAAAATATGCACCTTTAAGTTAGACAGCTGTGGGTTCAAGTTGCTGCTCTCTCTTCTGCTGGGAGACCGTGGGCATGTGGTAAAATACCTCTTCGCTGGAATATGTATTTGCCTTCTGGTTCTTTATCTTCTGTTCTGCCCAGATTAATCAGCTCAAAGGCACCCACTCTCTGAATTCTTACTCGATCCTACTTGAGAAAATGGAGGTATTGAGAATTCACATCTATTTTTAGGATCCCACAGCTAAATCTTGCATTCACCTTTACCCATTATACTCTATTGTCACTTCCTCAAACGTTTTACTTTTTCTCCTGCCCCAGGAACTTTGCACATGCTGTTAGCTGAACGAACTTCACCCCACACCCCAGCTGGCCTCACAAGGCTGCCTCCTGCTGCTCCTTCAGGCCTCAACTTCAGTGCCCCCTGCGTGGAAAGACCTTGCTTGACCTCCTGTCTGCAGGTGCTCGACTGCTCTGCTCTCCCATAGCACCTGGTTCTCTTTCTTTCACGCTCCTATCACAACTGTTAATCGTATAGTAATTCCTTTATTTGTTGTTTGATGTCTCTTCCCCTCTATAAATTCTACAAGGACTGGGACAATGATGTTTTTATATCTAGACCAAAATTGTTATCTGATCTTTTGTCAGGTATATAGTGGGTGCACAATGAACCCTTCTGGGGAGTTCAGGGTTGAACAAACTAAGGAGAAATGGTAAGTGAAGTGGAAGAAGGAAGGGAATATAGAAATGCGGTGTTGGAGGGATGCGTGGCTGACTTTCAGAGGCTATGGGAGCAAGGCGCGTGGGCACATCTGTACAGCTGTTGTGTGCTTTATGACTTTATCACAGTTACAGATTCCTAAGGGTGGTGCTGGGGCCGGGAAGGGGATGTCTCGTGAATGTGGCCCTCCCTGGAGTGCCCAGCTGCTGTGGAGGCCGGGGCCCAGCTGGAGCTTGTTGGAGGCCTGGCAGGTGGAGCAGCCCACAGCATTTCTCTTGCCTGGACACTGGCAGCTCTCTGACTTCAAAGCTGGAACACGCTGACCAGGAACACTGTGACCTTAGGCACAATTCCCTTCCACCCCTTCCCCTGCTGGCCAAGCAGGGAGGAGGGAGCCCAGCTCCTTAGCCTGAATTTCCCCTGCCTGGACGACAGTTTCTTGTTTTGTTTTTTTTAATCCAGAGACTGGGGGAAGGGAGAGCCAGAGGCAGCTGCCCTCCAAGCATCAGGGGAGCCAGACTTGGGATTGGGCATTTTGGTAAATTATGTGTTGGCCGATGAGGGTCTCTCTCCCCAGGCTCCAGCTCAGATGGGATCAACTCATCAGAGTACATGCCTAGACTGTGGAAAAATTAAAGAGCGGGGCCACCTTCTACCTAGCAGCCCCTTTCTTTCAGCCTCTCAAGGGCCATCTGGTTACAGATGGATCAAATTGGATATGATTTAGCTGACAGTTAAGAAGGGCTCACTGAGCCTCATTTTTCTCATCTTTGAAATGGAGAGAACAGTGGAAACTTCCTAGGGCCATTATGAGGATTGGCGCTAACGTGTGTGAGGCGCCTGACGGAGGGCCTGGCATGAGGCAGCAACGATCAGTCAATAAGAGCTGTCATCATCGTCATCAGAGTCATCTTAGTTATTCCAGGCTATCTTGTCATGCATCTTCTCTTGTATCTCTATTGACAACTCTGGGAAATAGTTCACATTATTGACATATCTCTCAGCTGAGGAAACTGAGGCTGGAATGTTATCAAATGACGCTGCCACAGTCACATTGCTAATACGTGTGAAAATGGGGTCTGCGCAGCCAGGTCTGTCCCACTGTGAGCCTGCTTTGGTAAACAGAAAAGTAATCTAGAGAGTATTGAGACGATGACGTCACGGAGATACAGCCCTCTGAGTGCAGTCCTTATTCGCACATGCCAAGGAGTGATTTGCTCATTCCTGGGCTATGTACATTATGTGACCTGATTTCATCTCAACTCTGCCATTTATGAACTCTGCCTCTTGGTCTATAAAGTGGGTGTAATTATCACAATATGGGGCAATATATGAAAACTGCTTACACAGTACCTGGCATACGTAAGAACTTGATAAATAGTAAATACTATTATTAGGCTGAGAAAAGACTCAAGTTCTGTTCTTAGCTTTCTTTTTCAGCAGCAGCTTGGTAAAATTGGACTCAAAAATATGAAATTGGAGACTACCAAGGAAGTCTGTAAGCACTGGGGAATTGAGCAGAAACCCCCAAAGTTCTAGGATAACCAGAAATAGCAAGGACCAAGGGTGTGGTTTTGGTTCAGCACCGAGGACAGTTCCCGACTTGCTTCATGCCTGGAGTGTCTGAGGCCTTCCCATGATCTGTCCGGGTCATAGCCTCCCCACCCCCTGCCCTCGCTCATGCCATCCCCCCCCCCCCCCCCCCCCCGTCTGAAATGCCTCTGCTTCCTCTTATCATGGAGCACTTCTGACTTAGCAAGAAGCACGGGGAGTAGAACATTCACCTTTGCACCTACCACTCCAATTTAACTCGTGTTGACATTTTGCCACAATGGCTTCTGTTCCGTTTTGTTTTTTAAGTGAAACTTGGCAGAGACCATTGAAATTCCCTCGGTGGCACTCCCCATCACATACCTCTCCTCCCTCCCGGGAGGTGACCACGTTCCAAGGCAGGTGTGCAGCCCTCCGGTCCAGTTTTCTTCCTCTCGCCCAAGTCCTCTTCATTTGCAGAGCCAGGTCACAGCCCTTGTGCTCCAGCTCCGGATGACCTTTCTTGCAGAGCATGGCTAGACCCAATTGGGGAGGATTTTCTAGGATTTCTGATTTCTCATCTTAATCATTTGTGTTGTGAACAGCCTCTACTTTCCCGCAACAGTCTTTTTCTTGCTGGAGTTGCAGAAATGACTTCCGCGTGGTCCCTGCCTCCGAGAGCTCACAGAACATGTCATACGGCTTGATGTTATCTGGCAGTGAGAAAGAAAGCCTGTTGGGAGGGCTCCCCCTTCAGAAGTCTACCACAGCGTTCACAGGAAGTAGATCTTGCGTAATCCCTTGGGGCTTTGAGACCAGAAGGCCAGAAGCTGTATGAAGGCAGGAAGCAAGGTAGACGTTTCTGCAATGTGAGGCCTTGTGCTGGTCTCTTCCAATATATCGTCTCATCTTATGTTCTATAAACCAACCAAAGGAGTGTTACTGCCTTCGTTTAATAGGTGCAAAAGCAAGGCTTGGAGAGCCACCAAATCTGGTGGGAGGGGAAGTTCATCTTCGAATTAGGGCTTTCTAATGTCAGTGTCTGTCTCTGTCTGGCTCTGTCTTTAGGCCATGAACCACTGGAATAGAGACAGAGTCAAATTCATCTCTGGTTCCCAGGACCAGCGCTGTCCCTTAGCAGATATTTGGTTGCTGAAAGTTTATGCTGTGGTCCATCTCTGGGGTAGAAAGAAAATAGGGACACATGGCCCTGTCCTGAAGGTGCTTACCATGTAGATGAGAGGGCAGGCGGTGATGATGGACGCAGGGAAGTGGTGAACAAGTGCCTGTCACACAGCATGGAGTTCTTTCCCTGGACGGGAGATGGGCTGACATTCGCTTTGGGGTCTTGTCCTTTCAGCATGTCATGTGAAAGCACCCAGGGACTCAACATTCCCGGGGGTCCCCTGCACTGCACAGTCAGGCCGGCTTCCGTCTCCTGAGGTCTGACATGCTGCCTCCATCCCTGGCTTCCCCATCTGTCCTTTGCTCCGTCACCCTTGGGATGTTGGACTCAAACTTGACACGTGGGTTCTCTGCTCTCTCGTCTCCCTTTGATGCCTCTTGCTGTCTTAATGAAAGTCTACTGCTCCAACCTGTGACACCTTATTAGCTGAACCCAATCCCACTCCCCGGTTCTCCTCATTCCTTCCCTGCACTACCTCCAGACTCAGGAGGATGTGACATCACATGTACGCTACTCCCTAATGTCCCTTCCAGAACCCTTGTCACCTTCAGAATAGGTCTTGGTCAGGGGCTCTTCACCTCTGGGTGGCATGGACCATGTTGGCAGACTGGGGAAACCTGTGACCCCCTCCTGAAATGAATAAAATAAAAATGCGTGGGATTTCAAAGGAAACCAGTTTTATTGAATACAGTGTTCAATCACTATATATGTACATATACATATATATTATACTAGTTGCATATAGTTCATATGTAACTACTCATATATACAACATACATATGTATGTATACTGTATATAGTATATGTAATATATTAGTTACCTATTTCTGAGCAACTAACAGCATATTCCAGCAACAGACATCTATCACCTCACAGTTCCTGTGTCTCAGGAGTCTGGGCGTGGCTTAGCTGGGTCCTCTGGCTCAGAGTCACTCAGGAGGCTGCCAGTAGGTGTTAGCCAGGTTGTAGTCACCTTAAGATGGACTGGGGATGGATCTGCTTCCAAGCTCACTCACAGGATTGTTGGCAAGACTTGGTTTCTCACAGGATGTTGAACTGGGGGCCTGGGTTCCTCACTGATGGTTGACCAGAGGCTGCCCTCAGTTCCTCTGGGCAGGGCGTCTGGCTTTATCAGGGGGTAGGTGAGAGGGACGTGCGCAAGGTGAAAGGCACTGTCTCTGATAACCTCATCTTGCGCGAGACATCCCTCACTTTGCCATACCCTGTATTCATTGCGAGGTGGTCACGGGTTGAGCTCACACTCAGAGGAGAAGACCACACAGGGCGTGAACACCAGGAGGTGGGGATCATGAAGGACCGTCTGAGCGGCCTGACTACACGAGCACTGTATATGCTTCTTTATGAAGGAATTAAGATCCAGGAAGTTCAGTAACTCATGGGACTTGGAAGTAGACATGAGTGCCTGTAGCAGCGGACACAGGGTATACAATTATGTGTGATTTCCGTGGATGATGAAACCACAGGTTCTGCTGATATACCAGGGTTGGTTGCACATGTACAGCATGGGCGAATGTGGCTCGAAGCTAGTGGGGTCACTGCTGTGGGGTTCTGGTTCTCAGGCTTGGCTATTTGTAAAATCAGTTTTTTAATGGATATGTGCTAAGATGATCAGGATTTAAGAGTAGACTCATTAACCAGACTCTTAAGAGGCTAAGGCATCATGCATATTTTACTCATTCACTAACGTGTTTAACCACATGGTCTTTTATTCTGTCAGCAACATCGAGCACACACTTACTGACCAGTACTGTTTGATAGGTACAGAGGGATATGCTAGGGCCAGTGGGATATGCTAGGGCCAGTGGGATATGCTAGGGCCAGTGGGATATGCTAGGGCCAGTGGTAGCCAAGCGTGGCTGATGACATAATGCACGGGCTCCAGGAGCTCATGGCTGTTCACAGTGGTCCTTGACTTCCCTTTCACCCATGACAGGTGTGACCCTGCCTTTCACTCTGGGGAGAACCATCCTCTTTCCCACGCTTCCCACTTCTACACAGAAACTTCTACGCTCTCAGAAGAGTTGAGCAGGGAGCTTCTGCCCCGGCTTGCTCCTCCCCATGAAAGGATGGCTTCTCTGGTTGGTGAGGCTGGGATCAGGACCCCTGGCTGGCACTGCCCGGCCATATCTTCCTTCTCTGACTTCAGAGGCACACGTGTTCTCTGGGCTCCTGCCTTTGCCGTAAGATCAGCCCAGCAGGATGGGCCTTGGCCTGTGTCAGGGTGAGGGAGGGGCAGGAGGGGTGAAGGAGAGGGAGGGAGGAAAAGGAGAAGGAAGGCCTGACATTGGAGAGTTGCAACTGGGTGAGTAATCCCATCAGAAGAGGAAGGAGCAGGAAACCCACTCCCGACTCAGTTCTAAGCCAGGTTGTCGAATCCGTAGTTACCATCACAAGGCAAACAGTCCATCTCCACATAACTCCCAGGTCTCTGGCTCAGTTAGCGTGGAGAGGGCTGTGATTATCACCAGACGTTTCACATCCTCCCATGGCCACATCCAGGGCGACACACGACTCACCAGGCTCTAGCCACAACTCATACTAGATTCTCTCATGCAAAACTGTCCTCATTAAGGCCACAATTCATTTTAATGGTTCTTCATTCAACAAATACAGGGTGGGGGCAAAAGTAGACTTACAGTAGTTCATATGGAAAATGATGCAATAATAAATAATAATACAAAAATAAACTCTGCATTTTGTGTACTCACAACTAGAAATGCTTTTGCCCCACTCTGTATTTATTAAGCACCTGCTATGTGCCAAGCCGTGGTCAAGAGGCTGGGGATGGAGGCAAGGATAAGATGCTCTCACGGAGCTTACATTCTGAAGGATAAGAGACAGGCCGCAAGCAAGTGAACCGAGATACAGAAAAGATCCTGGGAGGTGCTCTAGAAGAAATAGACAGCAGGCTGGAGAGCGCGTAACCAGGAGACACTTGTGTTTGACGGGGTGGCCAGGGAAGGCCTCTCCGAGGAGAAGGCGTAGGATTGAGACCTGTGCGACAAGAAGGAGCTGGGCAGGTGAAGGCTGGCCCGAGAACACTTCAGGCAGAGAGAATTGCATGGGCACTGAGGCCCGGCAAGTCTGAAGAAAATTTGCATATTTTCACTTAATTGTGTTCAGAGAAAAATACATGGAAATGGCACGGTCTCATGTACAAGTGGTATGCGTGAACACATAACTACTGAGCTGCTTTTTGTCTCTGTGTATAGACCAGAATCGGCTTGCCCACATTTTGCGAAATCCAATCACTTCTTTTAGACTCACCTTAGAGAACTCAGAATCGTTCTAGAGATACGAATATCTACCAGCGTCAGAGTGTCTTTCTAGAAGAGCTGGGTGACTCCCAGCTTGGCCTTCCTCTTATCCTAGATGCCAAGATACCTTGTCTGTATTGATCCCCTTGATCTTCGGATGGATACCTTCGATCTTTAAACAATATGTTTATGTGGTCATTAATTTGTGCAGCCAAAGAGATTTCTGACTTTTGTAACGCTCTGGCATTTCCTTTTGTCCTTGGTGATGGCCTTAACCCTTCAGGATCTCTGAAGTTTTAGGAATTTCCACTGTTATGTGGGGCTTTTATTAAAATTCTTTATCTGACCGTTGGTAAGTTTCCACTCAGTGAGCCAGCTGAGCCAGAATTTCCTCCTCTCCCTCCTGCCTCTTGCAGCTGCTTAGCTCAGCCACACTCTGTCCAGCTGGCAGATCTGTCTCCCTCCCTGTCCTCCAGGCTCTCTGTGGCCTCTGATGCTAATTGAAGGGAAGAGCTCGGAAAGGGGACCTAAAAAGGGTGCTTTCCGGTGGTCATCGGTGAATCACTCGCAGAAGCACTGCTCAGACGGGCCGAGACTGGTCCTTCTCGCCATGGATGAGTCAGGACTGGCTGAGCAGTGGTCGCTCCAGGCAGATAATGTGTCAGTCCCTGTCCTCTGCCTGGCCCTGGACATCTAAACAGTGTGCACTTCCCTCCATCTGGGTCTGCTGGAGGCACTTGACCCAACCCCATGGAAAGTTTCAACCAGCGAGGAGAGTCGTGAAGTCCTACTTCCTACAAATTTGAACTGCAGTTTAAACTTTGTAGCTGACTTCTCACTACAGGTTTGCCATCCTGGTAGTAGCCACCTAAGCTACGTCTTGCTGCCTCAGGTCTATCCTCTCCATATAGTCAGGTTCTGTTTTTCATCCAAATGTGTTCTCATCCTGAAGGTCTCATTGTATCTGTCAGGGAACAGTGCAGTCAATAAGGGTTCTCCCTACAAGGCAAAGGATACTGTAACAGCTTCCGTGGATGAGGCAGGACTCTCCCAAGCACCGGGCAGCACCATCTTATTTTTCCCTCCACCTTTGAGTACAGGTCTTGCTCCCTCTGGGACGCAGACCACGAGATGGAGGCTCTCCATCTCTCCGCAGATTCTCACAGGTCGGAACAGGTACAGTTGAGTTTAGAATAAGGTGAACGTGTAATTTATCATCCAAACGTGGGCACTTTGGAAAGTGAAGGGGGACTGTTGGGAATTTCACCAGCCAACAGATGCAAGTATTGTAGCTGCCTTCTCACTATATATGGACTGTCCCCGCACACCCCAGGTACGTGGACGCCTGAGGTTTGAACCAGCCTTTTCAGCTTCAAAGCCCAGCTTTTCAGCACCCGCCCTGTGGATCCCCAGGATGGCAACAAGGAAAGTTTGAACTCGGCTCCCCCTCCTTTTGCTTGCTGATTCACCCCCCTGTCTTCCCACCTGGGGATATTGAAATAAAGTACAAACCCTGTGCTTTGAAGAAGCCCCACGGGCCATTCTGATGCCCCAGGCACGGGAACCCCTGCGCTCCATGCTGTGATCTCTCAGAACGCAAAGTCGCTCTATTCACCGGTGCAGCTTTGTAGCTAACACAGGGGCGTGCAGTGGGCGCTGAGTAAATGTTGAGTGACGGCACGAGTCATTGAATGAATGGCATTGTGAACAGAGGCGAGCAGGGATGAGCGCCGCTGTGTGTTTGGAGAATAGAAGTTAGTTTTAGGATGCCCCGCATGTAAAGAGAAATGAGAAGGCGGTGAGCGGCGGACACGTCGGCCAGGCGGAGGCCGGCTCATCCTCGCAGCGGAGCCCTCCAAGGTTCTGAGCGGGAAGGTGACACGCTCCGGTTTGCACTTTGGCGAGAACACTCCCGTGGCTGTGTTCCAGGGTAAGCCCACAAGAAACTAGACACTGAAAGTATTTAAAACATGTTTTCAAAAGGGCTACTGAGTGCCCAGCATAATATAACCTTTCACATATTTGAGAAGTCTCCAAGCTGGGGTTAGCCACCCCTGCTCAGCGGCCGCCTTTGGACACACCTTCTGCGTGGCGATTGGTCACCTCGGTGGGGCACCTCAGAGCCACTCTTTAGGGGGAATATTTCCTCCCTGTATGTTCACTGACTTCTCCCCCCATATCAGTATTTCTGCCTTGGGGGTGGGTGGGACGTAGCCACCCAGATTCAGGAAAGTGAGGAGCAGTTTCTTTGGCCAGAGCAGGTCCCTTCCTGGGGAGTCTTCCTCTCATCATTTTCTCTCCTCGACCTCCATGCCATCGGAGGTCCCAGACCTGGCGTTGCAGCTGTCCAGCTGGGGACAGGAGTGCAGGGGGTTTCAGACACGGTTATTCGCTTTTCCCTGGGCAGGTCTGCGGTTGTCCTCGCTCCAACAGAGCACCCCAGGGGACCTGGCTGTTTGCAACTTTGTGTCCTGGGGCTTCCCGCAAAGCCTGGGCCTGTCTGGCCTGCAGGCCACAAGGCAGCGCGCTATGAATGCACTGTTCACACCCGTGCGACGGCAATGCTCTCTGTGTAAACCTGGCGATGTGGAGGCCAATTCATGATCCCAGGGTGGATGGTGGGTCCCTCCTGTTGACCCTGTCATTGGCTTCCCTCCATGGGCAGGCTTCTTCTCAGAGGGTCCTGATGCAACCTGGGGTGGGCGTGTGCAGGCCCAGGGCTCAAGGGTGCCCCGATATGTAC
The DNA here is from genome assembly GCA_030848825.1 of Tadarida brasiliensis. Lineage (NCBI taxonomy): Eukaryota > Metazoa > Chordata > Mammalia > Chiroptera > Molossidae > Tadarida > Tadarida brasiliensis. Next base: position 62,250,372 of record CM061272.1, read on the forward strand.
TCTCCCCTCTCCGGCCACAGCCTGCCACCTCCTTCACGCCCCACCTCCCCAGATCCCTCCCTCGCGTTCAGACGGTCTCCTGCCACCCCGGTCCTCCTTGCCCATCGCTGAATTCTGACTCATGCAGTCTCTACCTTTCTCCGCTCCTTCCACAAGCATTCCCCAAGCATGTCCCAAGGCCATTGCAGTGCAATCCTCGGGCTTTGTCAGCACTTACCAGCAGTCTTCTGCTGGTGTCTCCAGGCAGAATGAGTCACGCTCCCCACCCCCAATGGCAGGGAGGGCTGGGAACTCTGAGATTGGGCTCCCCAGTTTCCCTCTGGGAGAAGACTTGATAGAGGGGGGTTGGGAGAGGGTTAGTCAATCCACAGTGTTGTCATCCCCATTTGGCAGATTAGGCCACTGAGGCACACGGAGGAGAGGTAGCTTTATCAAGGTCACCCAGCTCGATGGTGATGGAGACAGGAGGGACATGCCAGGCTGACAGCTCCCAAGACTGTGCCTGTGATGACCAGTCCTCCTCTGGAGGGAGAGGGAGGAGCTGGCGCATTTATGCTGTATCAAGAGGCTGAATGGTTAAAATAGTGGTCAGTGTCTCAGAGAGAGAGAGTGGAGTCAAGGTCACGTCCCCGACTCTGCCTGAAATGGGACATACTGGAGCGTCCCTTGAAAATGTAGCTAACATCCAATGTGTAAGGGTTTCCACTTGCAACGCTTTTTATATGTTGGTTCTGATTCTGGTAACAAGTTTGTATCTTCACCATACTCCTAAAAATGAGCAATTTGAGGCTGCCCGAGGTTATGTGGTTTGCCCAAAGTCGCACGGACAGTAAAGACGACGGCTGGACGTGCACTGGGGTGCGCGGCTGTCACGTTCAGCTGGCGACGCCCCGTTTCTTTGCACGGCCTTCTCACAAGGAGAAACGGCAGCGGGAGGCACTGGCCGGCTTCTGCAAACTCGTGTTGTGGATTCCTGTCCTTCCTTGACTCGGACTGTAAACAGAGGCTGTGCCAGCCAAAACACACACACGGGCAGATGCACAGAGGCAAGCCAGCTAGGACAGCGTCGCATACGCCCTGGTGGTGTGAGTCCCCCTTAGCATGCGTCCCCACAGACTCCCGCCGTCTCCTGGCCCAGCTGCCTTGGGCCCGGCGGTCTGCAGATGGCCGCAGGGGAGCTGCAGGCCGTCCAGCTGCAGCCTGGGCGATCTGGGGGGAGCAGGAGGGAGGGATGCCGAAGGGGCAGGACAGCCAGCTGCCAGAGCTTACTTTTGCTTTTTCTAGGCTCCATGCTAAGTCCTTTTAAACAGAAGGGGTGAAATAAAAAAAGGAACCAGTACGTCCCACTTGAATAACAGCTATCATTCATTCATTCATTCATTCATTCATTCAGAAACGATTGATTGAGCTCCTGCTCTGTGACAGGCTCTGTCTAGATGCTGGGGATGCAGCAGAGAGTAAGACAGAATCCTTCCTTTCAGGGAGCCTCCAGTGCACTGGGTGCAGACAGGCAGTTGGGGCAGAGGCATATAAAGGTAGCATATGTATTATTTTAAAACAGAGTGATGCAAGGTAAGGGGAGGAAGAATGCAGAGCTTGGGGAAGTGCTGGTTTTAGCAAGGATGGTCATGGACGACTTCCTGGGTGGGCAGGGAAGTCATTTTGAGCTTGATGACTGCAGAGGGTCTGGAGGCCCTGGGTGGGAACAGGTGAAGGAGCAAAGTGTTCAGGGCAGAAAAGAGATGACGTACATGAGACAGTGCAGCTTCCTTCACGTAAGCTTTCAAATACGGAAGAAAGGTTAAGATGTTTTCTACTTGACGCCAGACATTGGGACAAAAGACCCGGTTGATGGAAATCACTGGAGGCTGGTTTCAGTTCCATAAAATGCTCAAAATACCAGTTCTCGAGATAAGGGATACATATGAATGAATTCATTTAGATATTAATTTGGAATCTACTAGGTGCTCAACAAATACGTGTGCAGGGTTCAGTTTTTTGTTTGAATCATTGCTTAAATGAAATCCACCCACTGAGTTGGTTGATATGTCTCTTAGGTTTCCTTTAATCATATGAGTCTGTCAGTGGTAACAAAGTAGCACGTGCTGGGTGGCTTAAACCACAGACATTCATGTTCTCGCAGTTCTTCAGGAGGCTGGAAGTCCAGGATCAAGGTGTTGGCAGGGTTGGTTTCTTCTTTTTGGCTTGTCAGATGGCTGTCTTCTCCCTGGGTCTGTACTTGGTCTTCCTGCACACCTGTGTCCTAATCTCTGCTGATACGGACACCAGTCACATTGCATTAGGGGCCACCCTCATGGCCTCACTTTAACTTATTTTTTAAATATGCTATCTCCAAATATAGTCATATTCAGAAGTCCTCCGGGTTAAGACTTCAGTATCCGAATTTGGTGTGTGTGTTTGGGGTGGTGGGCACAAGTCAATTCACAACACGGTTTATTCATGGGAGAAACTGAGTTGTTTGTTCT